>CM066033.1:516242353-518642353 GCA_033557465.1 Ichthyophis bannanicus
ATACAGGTCTCCTAATTGTTCTCCATGTTCCGTTGGTGTTAACAGGAAGGAAAGAAGGTCTGATGCTGTCCCCTAAGACAAATGCTTCCTCCCCATATGTGGTGGGAGTTGCGCATATGCTCGGTTTCCACAGATCCAATATAGGCCAGTTTTGGGCCTTGCCAGGCTTGGACTTTGTGCAAGATTAGTCCATAGTAACCTGCAAGTTCAGGAAATCTGGGCTAATGGGTTAGGAGTGCTTCAGGTATGTCTGATTCCCTGACCACCATTGCTGTCTTTTTAGTCTGTGGCATTATAAGACTTCTGGCTAAGACAGACCAGCTGTCCTACGTTTTGGGTGAAACTGGGGTCCAGTTTCTGGCAAAGCAAAGACAGTCCAAACGATTGAGTTGCGCTAACACCCATTCAGGCTGGTTGTCTTGTTGTAACTTCAGTCTGATTGTAAATCATGGACTAATTCAATTCTTGGCGCTTCCCAGGCCATTGGGCTCCCATTTGGGTTCCGCACCCACGAAATAAACAATCTGTGATTCTTAAGACTAGGATTTACTACTGCTCCTCTATTCTAGAGGAACAAATTCTGTGAAGGAGTGAGGGATCTCAAACTTTATTTACATGCATAGCTTCATAAAAGGTATTATGAATATGATATTTAGATGACTTGTAGTGCTTGGGGTTATTCAATCTAACATACACAATGGTCCCTGGATCTGTTTCCTCCATCCTGCAATACGTAAACCAAACTTATATCCTTGTTTCCATGCAATTAGGGTTTATGTACACGGCAAATGTAAGGGGTTACAAGCATCTTGCTGACATTTAATCATTTGTGGTAGGGGTGGCTTGGTTAGGAGTAGCCATCCGGTTTATCTATTTTCTCATCAGTTATAACAGTGTTTCCAGGTATGTAGCATAAAAAACACATTCCCAATAGGGCAATAGTAATCTGCCGCTGTATGCAGTACTATACCGCTGGGTTGCCTTTTTACCTGTACACTTCCTCCATCCTGTGGCAGCCTTCTGGACACATATACTTATGGTCATTTCCGATACGCTTTCTCCCATGTACCACAGGTGGACTGGACTATCTCTATTAATAGCATTACATGCATCAAAATTCAAATACAGAAGGTTAGTAGACTGTCCTTAAGTGGGTGGGTGTAGCCAGCTAATATAGGTCCATATCGGCATCCTTCCATCTTATTTCCCAACGTGTAATTAGGATGGATGTCTGATGCGGAGTTCTAGCATGCTTTAATTTTGCCATGAGTGCAAACATTTAGTTCAGTGGTGTTAATAAGATACACCGAGGTTATTGTTCCCCTTGCAGGTATAGTACAGAATGGTAAAGCAAAGTCTGAGTTACTTTCAGTCCAGTCTAGTAGAAGTAATGCAAGCTGGTTGCATGGATGTAGAGCATAAGTATGTTTCAAAAACCTCCCAACAGAAGGCAAACCAAGGCAAAGCAAGAAGCAAAAAGATACATTTGTGATGTTGATTGGGAGTTCTCTCTGAATCCTCAGTCTTGACTGATCTCGTGATCACGACGGTCGTATATTATTCTTCGTCCCGTTTGCTAATGAAGCAATTTAAACGGGTGCTGATGGTTGATTGAATCCCTCAAAGATGTCCAGACACACATTCAAACCAACTTTAGCAATTCAGTTGGGCTTCGTTGGAAATCTGGCGTAGTCCAACGTAGTCTCACGTTAGTGTGTCAAATCACACCACTACCACTTGGGTTCGTTAGAAGACAAAACTGTTTCTGCATGGAAAACAGCAATCCTCTTCGAAGACTTGGCCTACTGACAAAAGTCACTTGTTGATTGACGTGTCATATGCTGACTGGTTGCCAGTCTCAGAGTAACCTCGCAAGGGTACATCAGGGTGCTGCTTCTTGCGGTCCACCGCTCTGGTTCACGGATCCGGCGGCGGGCTTGAACTCGGCTGGGTGGTGATCAGGCGTCGATTCCTCGGCTACCTTTACCTGCAGTTGGGGTAGACAGGATGACGGTGTACGGTCCCTTCCAATGGGGTTCCAACGGTATCTTCTATCCAATCTTTGATCCACCACCGAATTTCCAGTCTGATAGGGATGCAAGGTTCGTCCAGTCAAGTTGATAGGCAACTGGTCTTGGATCCACGTATGGAGAGTCTGCAGAACAAACTAAGAGCTAGGAGTTCTTGTCATGGGGGTTTGACTTACTGAACCCAATCTGGGCTAGATTTTGCCTTTGACTCCCTGCACTATTGGTGGGGGTTTACCATACAAACTTCAAAAGGGGAAAATCCGGGTGTTGACTTTACAGGGGGCTGGAGCGTATTCGAGTAAAAGCTATATGGGGAGCACTTGGAGGCCATTTCAAGTGTTGGTCTCTTGACAAAGCTTAGATTATTTGGGACTTTCAAGTTTACAGATTCATTCGCTCAACTTTCCCTGGAACTCTGGGGTCTGTATGTCGGGTGTGGAGCTTCCACTGTATCTGCAAAGCTTTTGTCTAACTGCTGAGTAACTTGAGAGACAACCATGAGGTGTCCATGGTCTGACCCTATTACTGCTGGGATTCCAAATCTGGGACAATCTCTCTCATTCCGGCTTGGGTAACTTCTCGAAGGCTTTCTTTCTCCGTTCTGGTTGGCTGCTGTCTACCCACCCAGAGAAAGTACAAACGAATACTAGTAGGTAATGGTATCCATTACGCTTTCTGGCATTTCGGTGAAATCAACTTGGAGGTTTTTGCACCTGGGGGTCCCACCTTCTTGACTGAACTCGGGTGCTTGTCGACTAAGGCCTTTGCTTAGGCATTATTCTTGGCACAGATTGACATTTTCGTGCATACTGAGGATGATATGGTTGTCATTAGAGGGATGTAAGAAATAGTGCGTCTGAGTGCTTTCCCATCCATAGCCCTCTTTCCGCATAGTGGGTGGGCTTCCATGAAAAGAACCTTTGACAAAGGATGTCTTCCCCTAACAGTTCAGGCATTACTATTCTTCCAGGAGGGTTTTGACTGCCTTCTTCTGGTGGCAGCTACAATCCATCCGTCTTTCAATGACTCCATTTTCTTTTGTCACAATATGTAATCCAATTCTTTGGTGGTATATCGTGGAGGTCAATAGATTCAAAAGAGTGACCTCGGAAACAAATGCTGCTTTTTGCATTGGACATAGCTTTGTGGGGCAATTTTGTCCTGTCATAGCCTGCTTGTTCGTGCTGAGGCCATCTGCGAATCTATTTCCTCGAGCAACTTCTCCTTTTCCTGCTTGATGTCTCTACTCACCACATGCATGACAAGCTACAACGTGTTTGGGGCCCATAACTGACATCAAGTAACATCAATATCTCGGGACCATAATTTGACTGATTTTCCCCCGGATGTGCATTAGTCCTCTTTCTTGGTAGAGAGCTCCATGGGCATGCAAGGTAGTGAAGGCATATTGTGGAATTCTGTATATACATTTAGGGCACAAGCGTTTTTCTCCTAATAACGAATGCTCTGGTGAGATGCCTATCAATTCGGCTTATGGGCTTGACGTGCCTGAGGGCTAGGTGCTTGATGATTCAACTACTGGTCGTGTTGAGGTGACGACTGCATAATCCGGCACAGCGTCGTCTCATCAAGGATGAGACTGCCATCCCATTCAACTATAATATATCTGGTCAGGATTGTCTGTGGGCACATCTGTTACAGGATGCCGTAGGGTCGACTAGAGAACACAGTTCTAGTTTCCATGACTTCGATGCAGTCATGGTTCTGGGAGTTCTTCACTGATTGGGTATCAGGTAGCGAGTGGGTTCACAGGCATGGCTCACGTTCAGTTGTTTATGTGGGTTTTCCAATAACATGCTCTGGTACTTCAACATCTCGGGAATTGTGTGAGGGCCAATAATTTGCTTTTCTGTTCCATAAGGCGCAAGGGGACTGCATGTGGCACACCCGGGACTGCGTATGTTCATGGTCCTAATGTGAGTTTGTTCTGCTTCACTCAATAGTAGTGCTGTAGCTGGCAACTGCTCTCAAGGCAGGGTGGCCCATCCTTTGGCCACAGGGTCCAATTGTTTCGATAGGTAGGCTACAGGTCATTCCCAATTTCCTAATTTCTGAGTCAACATGCCTAAGGCATTTCCCTGTGCTTCATGTACAAACAAGTGGAAAGGTTTGTGGACATCTGGTAGTCCAAGTGCTGGTGATGACATCAGTTCTTCTTTTAACTTCTGGAAGGCTGTATCCTGCTCAAGTCCCCACTCCAGTGGTGACTTCTCTTCTCCTTTTGTGGCTCATACAGTGGTTTGGCAATTTGGCCAAAGTTGGGTATCCAGATTCGGCAATATCCTGCCGCTCCCAGAAAGGCTCTGACTTGCTTTCTGGTTGTTGGAGTTGGAATTCTACATACTGCTTCTTTTCTTTCTCTGCCTAATCTTCTGCTTCCTTGGGTAATACGAAAACCCAAGTATTTCACTTCTGTTTGGCATAGTTGTGCTTTTGGCTCTGGAAACTTTTATATCCAGCTTCATTTAGTAACTGCAAGAGATCTTTGGTGGCTAATATACATTCTCTTTCTGATACGGCAGCTATCAACAGATCATCCACGTACTGGAGAAGTACTCTCTTCCCCGGGGCTACTGGATAGCTTGAAAGATCTTGATTTAGTGCAGCACTAAAGATGGTAGGTGAATTCTTGAATCCTTGGGGTAATCTTGTCCAGGTGAGTTGGCCCCCTCTTCCAGAGATGGGGTCCTGCCATTCAAATGCAAACAATATTTGGCTTACAGGGCTAATCTTATGCAAAAAGAATGCATCTTTCAAATCCAGTACAGTGAAATGGGTAGCTTCAGCGGGTATCAATCCTAAAAGAGTGTAAGGATGGGCCCAACTGGATGTATAGTTTCCACTGCATCATTTACTCTTCTCAAATCTTGCACTGGGCGATAATCATCTGTCTCAGGTTTCTTCACTGGCAAAAGTGGGGTGTTCCATGGGGATTGACATACTTTCAGTAGGCCATACTCAAGCAATCTCTGTAGGTGGCGATGAATGCCTTCAATTGCGGCTCTTGGGAGAGGGTACTGTTTGACGTGCACTGGTTGTTTGTAGCGCTAGGCTTGAGGGTTACAATCACTGGTGCTATATGCTTGGCTAGGCCTGGGGGACTGCCTTCTGCCCACACTTCAAGTGGTGCATGAATGTTCTTTAAAGTGGTTCAAAATAGGTATCTTGAATCGAATCATCAATGTAGTATCTCCACTCTTCTTCTCGGGGAACTGTCAGCAGCATTACTCCTGCTGGTTTGGCTTGAGAATTCACTGTCATTTGCATTTCTCCTTGTTCGGAGAAAGATATTTGGGCTTGAAGCTTGGCTAGCATATCTCGTCCCAGTAGGGTACTGGACATTCGGGCATGTAAAGGAATTGATGCGTTACTTGCTGTCCTCCTAGACTGCATATTCGGTTTTGTAGAAAAGACTTTGTGGCTTTGGCACCAGTTGCTCCTATAATGGTGACTGCTTTCTTGGTGAATGGGGCTATCTTTTTGTCTATTACTGAATGTTCTGCTCCAGTATCAACCATAAAGTTCATAAATTGGTCTCCTATTTGTATTTCGACCATAGGCTCCTGGAGACCTAAAGCAAACTTGGAGGCCCGGTCTGTCCTAATCCACGTCATCCTCATCATGGGCCTGTGTGGCCAATGCTTGGATGGCTCCTCCTCCCCTCTCTCGCTGGAATTGTTCTCGATTGGCTCCTCCTCGGCCTCGGGGACGGCCTCGTCTTTCTTCTCGCCACTGATGATCGTATTCGTCATCTTGCTGGGCGTCTTCGAGTTGCGGGCAAGTATCTCTCCAATGTCCTTCTTCTTTGTAATAGGCGCATTGGTTCACGCCTAGTCTCTGGGTCCGGCCTCCGCCTTGACCCCGCCCTCTTCCTCTGCTCCTTCGATTAGGGACACCTCCCCTTTTCTTTTCCACTATGGCCGCAGCCAAAAAATCAGCTTTCTTCTTCATCTTTCTATCACATTCTCTCTGTCTTTCAGTATCACGATTCACATACACTTTATGAGCGACTTCCAATAACTGTGTTGCATTCATGCCCGCAAACCCTTCTAATTTCTGTAATTTACGTCTAATGTCTGGTTGAGACTGGTTTACAAAAGCAGAATTCACCATGCATAAACTTCCTGGTGCCTCGGGATCATAGGGAGTATACATTCTATAAGCTTCAGTTAATCTTTCATAATAATCTGCTGGGCTCTCATCTATCCCTTGGATAATTCCTGCTACTTTGGAAAGGTTCATAGCTTTTTGGCCTCCTCTTCGCAGGCCTTTGTAAAAAGCCTTGGCGAAAACGGGCTAGGGCGGTGGATCCTTCATCTGTATTTGGATCCCATTGGGGGTCTTCATTCGGGAATTCTCTCTGAGCTGCTTCTCTACGATCTATTATATTCTGCCCCTGCGCTGGAGCTGCAGGGTTTTCTGCCATCCATTCGATAGCTGCTTTTCTAATTCACGCTCGATCTTCTGTAGTGAATAGGGGGGTCAGGAGCTGACGGCAAACTGGCCAAGTGGGTTGGTGAGTTTCCAGAATACAAGTTACTCATTCTGTCAGCTCCTGGGTCTACCTAGTATAGAAGGCATAGTGCGACCTCCAATTTAATAAATCAGTTGTAGAGAAGGGGAATATACACATAAGTTAGGGGTCCCGCTACCACTTCATCATTATCATTCTTTACGGGCACCCCCGGGACTTGCCTTAAGGGAAACAGTTTGGCTGTCGTCCCAGGCGTCATTTGGGTCTGGGATCTAAGGGCTATTGTCGTTGTCTTTGCAGGAGTTGCTTTCTTTTTCTCAACTGGTTTTGCTTTGGGTTTTTCTTTCACTGGCTTGCTAGCGCTAGTGCTGGCTTTCTCAATTATTTGTACACTGTCCTCTTCTTCTTCTTCTTCTGGGGGATTCCTTCCTACTTCTTCTTCTAGCTCCGCTTCTGGCTCACCTTTTACATCCTCCTCTTCTCTTCCGCTAATTCTTTCTCTTCCTCTCCTCCAGGAGGAGGGGGGTCTGGGGTTGGGTCTCGCCTCGGCTCCGGCGGTCTCTGGGGATCTGGGGCAGGACGCCGCCGGGCTATTCTTACTGGACCTGGGGTTCGGGGCTGCCTGAGGACTACTTCTGGGGAATCGGGATCTGCCAAGATGGGTTTCTTCTTGGCTTTCTTATCCTGCTCGTTCATTCTAGGCTGTTCCTTTTTCTGTCTAGAATCTGTTTTAGCTAACATTATTCTGCACTGTTCCTCATAACAGCGCTGCGCCCAGGAGGGCGGATCTTCACAAATACTTAACCAGGAATCTATATAGGGGTACTGATCTGGGTGCGCTACCCGCACTCTACGATGTATTGACTGGATAATCTCTACGGTGAACGTTCCCTCTCGGGGCCAGATGGGGTCTAGATCGGGCCACTCCCTAGTACACAAAATCTGCAAACGGGCTGCTGTCATTTAATACCATAATCTCCTGAATATCCCTCTTTAAAATGTGCGATCATACATTCTAATGGAGTGTTTCCTAGTAGACTCCGCCCCTCCCATTTCGATGTGTGCGCGCAACAACAGACCAGAAGGACAAGGTGGGCGGACCGTGGGTAAGGGGTCCTCACGGCCCTGGAAACATACAGGGAATACAAATAACAAGACAAGACGACAATCGCTTCCCCCTTTTCGCGACCTGAACGCGGTCGCCCCGTCAGGAAATGCGCTAATCAGGGGTCCGCTTTCACTTGGTCCGTGCTGCCAGACCTCTCAATCACACTTCGTTCACACAATCATGCTAGCAACGTATTCCCAGAATGCATTCGTTTCTATCTGTTCTGACTAGTCTTTTTTCCAAATTACAAAAAGGATGAGGGTTTCACCTAGCGCATTCCCATGCCAGGCTACTCGGCTCTTCCTTGAGAGTTGATCAGGCTCTCTTACCAATTCCCAATATCTCGAGATTACAAATTCCAAATTCCAAGTTCCAATGGCAGTACTGCTCTTTCTATTTCTGTCTAGACCCAAAATCAAAACTATACTCACCGGATTCCGGGTCCTCAAACCTTCCCAAGCAGGCGCATGAGTTGGACCTCGGACTCCCCTCACTCGGGTTCGAGGCGTTGACTCCAGCCGGGCTCGTCACCCGCCGAGGTCCGACCAGCTCCCTCCGATACAAGGGACCGGTGGCGCCAGGGAGCGGCCCTCGTCGGAAGGGCGCGATCCCGGCAGGACCAAGCCTATAGAGGCGGAAAATCGTGGTTATTGCCCTATATACACTTTGATTCCACAACTTCCCGGCCAATGCACCAAGGAATATGTAGCAGCAAAGCGCAGACAAACCAATGATACCAGGAGTCTGTTCAGAAGGTCCAAATCATTATTTGTGCACAAGTCTCAAGCAAGGCAATTTCAAAATGGCTGAGCAAGTTTTCAAGCATTACAATAACTTTTATAGACTTCTGTTCCATTCTAGGTATAGAAAAACATTTCATTGGTCCCGGTACGCTCCCGTACCTCCCGTAGCCCTTCTATTGGTCCCGGTACTGATAAGTTTCTCCAATTATGTTCCTTCTGTGGGCTTCTGTGAGCATGACACCTGCCTGCCCCCCTTCTAGTCCCAATTACAATGGTCAGTTCATCAACTTGTTACTTTCACACTTTCAAGGCTATGGGACCATTTGTGCGTGCAGAGAGCAAGGTTCTGTAACTCATCTGTCAGCACTCATCAATATTTCTCTTAAAATGTAATTTTTCTTATCAGTAACTTTAAAACACATCTTTTCTGTATTTTTCCATTTCTTAATTCTGCAATTCTTATTATCTAAGCTAAATCAATATTTCTACTGATATCTATCATACAATAGCATCATATATGGGGATGTGCAATCCTATATGCCTCTCCACAGGCCTCATTTACAGGTCAAGCTAGCCATGCTGGCCTGCCTATGTCAGACACCGTGGGTCACAGGCCTGCACCTGCCACAGGTTCTACCTTCACAGCCCATTACTGCTTAGACAAGGACTCCCGCCGGGATGCCTTGTTTGGTCACCTTGTTTGACACCTGTGCCATACTTAATCTGTGGTAGGCGACGGCCTATGATCCATGCTAATTGAACTAAGCAGACAGGCCTGAGCAGCTTGACCTGTAACTGAAGCCTGTAGTTAGGCCCAGAGGAATGAAAACCCCCCTGAATGAATGACACCATAGAATTGAAACTTAACTCAGTTTAACTGAACATAGCTAAGCAGAAACGAAACTTATAAAGACAGAAAACAGCTCTAATTGGTACTGATAAGAGAGCACAGCTTCTATGGAATTAATTAACTCTGCAAAAAGCAAGGTTACAGTGCCCTGCTTCCCATATGTTTTAACAAGCTCAGCGACCTTGGAGGAGAGAAGTAACAAGTTGGAGACACTGACCATTGTAATTGGGACTAGAAGGGGGGCAACCAGGTGCTGGGCCCAGACCAGAGTCCCGATTGGGTAGCCATATCAGTACCGGAGACCAATAGATGGGTGAGAGGGGTACTGGGACCAATGAAAAGTTTGCCTATGCTTAGAATGGACAAGAAAGGCTATAAAAGTTGTTGTTTTACTAGAAGCCATTGCTCAGCCATTTTGAAATTGCTTATTGCTTGAGCCATGTGCACATTAAACTGGCTTGGATCCTTGAAAAGACTCCTGGATTTATTTATTGCATGCTTATCTGCTGCTACATTCTTGGTGCGTTGGCCGAGAAGTGCGAGTGGTGGATAGTGTTCAAGTGAATAAATCCACGTAATTCGCCTTGAGGTTTGGTCCAGTTGGAACCATGCCAATCCGACGCAGGGGAATCTCCCTGGGCCCACCGATCCTCTTGTATCGGAGGGGAGTTCCTGCCTGGCCTCCGGCAGGCACTGAGTCCAGCTGGCTAACACTTCCGACCCGGGGGAGTCCAGGATTCAACTCAGAAGCTTGGGAACCAGATCTGGTAAGTATAGTTTTGAAAACCTGTCTAGACAGATGAGTTAGAACTGCAGTTTGAAAACTTAGAGAATCATGAGTCAGCCTGGACAGAGCAGACAGGACTGGGTTTTATGGTAAGTCTAGACCGAAAAAGAAAGACCAGTACTGCCAGTGGAACTTGAAATATGTAATCACGAGATATATGTAATTGGTAAGAGAGCTCTCAAGGAAGGGCCGAGTAACCCCGCATGGGAATTCGCCGGGTGAAACCCTCATCCTTTTTGTAATTGGGAAAAAGACTAGTCAGAATAGATAGAAAGGAATGCATTCTAAGATACGTTGCTAGCATGATTGTGTGAATGAAGTGTGAATGAGAGGTCTGGCAGCACGGACCAAGCAGAGTGGACTAGTGACTAGCGCAGTTCCTAGTCGGGTGACTGCGTCTAGGTCGCGAAACGGATGAAGCGTTTGGTGTATTGTCCGTCCTGTGTATTTGATTTTTGCTATCTGTTGAAACTGCGAGTTTCCCTTTTGTTATATATGTGAGATTATTCTGTTGAGTAATTTGTGACAGTTCACTGATTAAGAAATTGTATTAATAGAGCAGAATGAAGACCCAAAACACCTACAGTCATTTTTAGAAATCAAAAAGCTGGTCTGACCCAGTTATTTTTTCTACTGCAGTGTGAAAAACTGACAGGGGGCGTGTCTGAAGGAAAGAATGTCTAGTGTCGTCTTTCTAATCTTGTGCAGGCTTAAACCTCAATGCTGGTAGTTTGTGCTTATTTCAGGCAAATTGTACCTGTTTTATTTAATATGTTTTTGTTCCTTCTGCTGTGGTTATGTAATATATATCATTTATTTATCATTTAATAAGAATGTTTAGTCAGGATTGTGGGTCCCGATAGTTTTTGGGTTTTAGCCTGAAAAGGATTAAGTTTGTATTAATCCCTTATGGGTTGCGGACCAAGTGAGAGGCATTTCTGTCGGCTGTATGTTCAAATTTTCAGTAAGCACTGAAACAGTTTAAATAGGAAATGATAAAGAACTGTTTTTGTTTTTCCTTTGATCTACAAAGTAATTAGATCACGACTTAACATTGATTTAAATTGTTTTTTTCTGGCATCTCTGTCCATGTGAATGAGAAGTCTCTTTTTATGAGCACAGTTCAATTGTTCTCCTAGGAATGAAAGGGACTCCCGATTTGAAAAGTCTCTTCATTTAATCGAAGCGTGATGAATTTATAATTAGTTTTTTCTCTGGTTTCACTAGCTCTGTTTAACCAAAAGTTTTAAAAACAAAGTTTATCTTTTTATGAATGAGTATAAGTCATTTGAATGCATGCTTCCCCTCTGTGCTGGTTACTAATGAACAAATCAGTTAGCTTTTCTGTATTTAAAAAAAAAAGGGAAAGGTGTACTGTATTTTATGAAAATATCCGGAATGTCTTTTAAATATTTGCTTCCTGAACTAAAAAAATAATTTCTTTTGCAGAGACATGCTGACAGATAGCTATAGTTCTCTCTATAAGAAGCATAATGGATGTATGTGCTCAATCTAAGTGTTTCCTGCCTGCCCTATGTTTACAGAAATAATAAGTGTCTTTTCAAGTATGATCAAGAATTTCAGTAAGGGATTTACTGAAGATTATGAAATGTCTCTGTCCCAATCAGGATTTTGCCCCAGAATTTCTAGATATCCTGTCTCGTCTCTCTCTCTCTCTCTGTAAGTAGTTCAGTTCAGAGTGCTTAAGGGGGGGATGGAGCCCAGTCCACCGATGATGTCAACCCCCCCCCCCCCCCGGTGGGCGTGAACTAATGTGCCCACAGCAGAGAAGTGGATCCTTAAAAAAAAAAAAAAAAAAAAATCAACCTCCTGGATAGAGCATTGCTAGGAGAAACAGAATCCAGGAGAGGGGGGGGGACTACAGATTCCCAAGTAGTTTGCTAGCCACCTCTGCAACAGGGGAATGTCCACCCCCTCCGGACTAGAAGTGAAAGTCAGCTGACCAGACTTGTTTAGAACTGAAAAAAAACTGCATTATACACTGAGAAGTTTTAGGACTTGATTGAACTAATGAACGGAAATTGCAAAGAACTGGATGAATTTGCGGGCATAATGGTTAAATGAAAGTTAATCAGAGGGTGTGTGAATTGTGAAAATAAATGTAACAGAGAAAGTGAATGATATTTTAGTTGAATGATGTGAGGAGATTATCCTAATCGAAGGAACAGAGGAAGTGAAAAACTGGGTGTGAGTACGCCCATTATAGAAAAAGAAGGACATTAGAGAAGTGAATGCCCGTATCTTGACTCCCGAGGGAGTACTTGATTGCAAAGTCATAAAACAATAAACCAAGCACAGTGTTTCAGCACGAGAGTGAAGCAGCTATAGCGTGAGTGGCAGCCGAAGAGGGCTACAGCATGGATGAAGACTAGGCCAGACCGGACTCTCCAGTTTCCCTGGGTCCCCAGGAGTCAGTCTGAAAAATAGGGGACCAATATATGGACTTTTATGGGGGATACAGGAGCAGAATACTAAAGCCAGTAGCCCCTGTGTTTTTCTCACAAAGCCTTTTCTGCAGAACCACATGTGTGAACTAGAAAAAAATAATAATAATAATAATGTACCAGTTCCTGTATATGCCTGAATGCCCTATTCCATTTTTGGGCCGAGACCTGCTTGCAAAGCTTCAAGCACAGATATCCTCTGTTGAAGGAAGAAAAAATGAAACTCAAAATCTGCTGGCCTGATGGTGTTAACTGTCCCCAAGAAGAAGAATGGCGGTTCTATTCACCTGCATCCAAAGCAACAAGCTGTACACTTACCAACCTCATAGCCCCACCTGGAGGATGGGCAGAAGATAATCCACCTGGCCTAGCGAAGAACATAGCCCCTGCCATTGTCACCCTCAAGCCAGTCAAGAAGCCTGGGACAGGTGATTACCGCCCAGTGCAGGATCTAAGAAAGAATGAATGATGCAGCTGAAACTATACAACCAGTGGTACCAAAATCCTTATATTCTCTTGGAACTGATCTCTGCTGAAGCTATACATTTCATCATTCTGGACTTAAAAAGATGTTTTTTTCTGCATACGCTTAGCCCAAGACCCCACTACAAGGAGGCGGGGCCAACTCATCTGGACAAGATTACCTCAAGAATTCAAGAACTCGCCTCACTCAGCAAAAGATTTGACAAGTTATCCAGAAACTCCAGAAAAAAAAAAGAAAAAATTCTACTTCAATATGTGGACAACTTGCTCATAACCACCAACTCAGAAAGTGAATGTCCACCAGCCACCAGTGAACTCTTGCACCTTTTTAATGAGGCTGGATACAAAGTCTCAAGAGCCAAAGCATAATTATGTCAAACAAGTTAAATACCTAGGATTCCAGTTGTCCAGCGGAATTCGACGCCTGGAACCCTTACCAGAACGCAAAGCAGCTGTATGCAGTATTCCTACTCCAACCACCAGGAGGCAAGTGAGAGCCTTCTTGGGTGCCACAGGGTACTGTTGTATATGGATCCCCAATTTTGCGCTGCTAGCAAAACCATTGTATCACATTGTATCAAGCTACCAAAGGAATGAAAAAGTCTCCATTGGAATGGGGACTTGAATAGGAATGCAGTCTTTTGATCTTTGAAAACCGCTCTGATGTTATCACCAGTTCTGGGTCTACCCGATGTCCAGAAAACCTTGCAGTCTCTATGTTCATGAGTCGCAAGGAAATGTTCTGGGAGTGTTGACTCAATCTCTTGGACCTTATTTGAGAAGCTGTTACAGCTATAGCCTTCCTAGTAAGCAAAAACTAAAAGAAAAATCACTTTGAGATAGAATCTTCAAGTTACTGTACCACACTCTGTTCTAACCATTATGAAACACAAAGGAAATTACTAGCTAACAAATCTATGAATGTTGAAATATTAGAGTATGTTGTGTGAAAACCCCAGATACAACTGAAGGGTCAGTCAAGCTTTCCATCCTGCTATGTTATCAGTTAGTCTTGATCCCCTGATCATGACTGTTTAGAAATTATGGACACTGTATTCTCAAGCCACCTGGATTTGACTGATGTCCCTATGGAGAACCCTGAATAGACTTTCTTTGTGGCTGAAGGCAGTTTCATCATCAATGGACATTGTTGTGCTAGATATGCAGTGATGACCCCTGATTTGGTAGTTGAGTCCTCAGCCCTGGCCCCAGAAACTTCACCACAGAAAGCTGAACTGATAGTCCTCACTAGAGCACTAACAATAGGAAAAGAGCCCTGTCTAAATGTGTACCCAGATTTCAAGTATACCCTTACAACCTTGCATGCATATGGGCCCCTGTACAAAGAATGAGGGTGGATAACCTTAGGAAGCAAGTCCATTAAGTATAGCCCCAAGATATTGATATTAATAGATACATACTGCCTATAGATCTCAGAATTTAGGAAAAGTAGAATGTATGAATAGAACCCTGAAATCTCAGTTGTCTAAACTTTGCCAAGAGGTTTACCTGAAGTGGCCCTAGGTTCTTCCTATAGCCCTTCTTAGGATATACTTAGCCCCTGCTAAGTCTTTAGGAGTTTTCCCTTTTGAAATTCTGTATGCGCAACCCCTGCCTATTGTATAGGAAATAAAAGGAGATATGAGACAGATAGGATCTGAAATTATTAGACATGAACTATTGGTTTTAAGTTCTGTTTTGCAGGAGTCTTCATACCTGAGTACAAAATCGATTACTCATCAATTTGCCTGCACCCCTGCATCCTTTCAAGCCTGGAGTCTCGGTGTGAATCAAAGAGTGGAGAAAGACACCGTTGACACCGCATTAGAAGGGACCTTATGTTGTTATCTTGTTAACCCTACAGCAGTGAAAATTGCAGAACTCGAACCCTGGATTCATCACAGCAGAGTGAAATCAGCAGCAGCTCCAGAGCCAGACCAGTGAACATCAGAACAGATCCAGAAGTTCCATTGCAGCTAACTTTGCAAAGACAAGCAAATTGAAAAAATTCAGGAAGTTTTAAAAACAAAAAGAGAGACTGTGCTAATATAGAACTCCTGAATCTCAAGAGACTATTTGTTTATTCTGAAGAGATTATCATCAACAGAAAGAGACTGTATTATGAACTATATTATTTGAAAATCTTTGTGCCATTTTGATCAAGGACAGTGCAAACTAAAAGGACTGTGTTTATTGAAATACGCTGGAATCTACAGCTCTACACTCCTACCAATGAAATTGGTAAGGTCATGTACAGCGGAAGCTTGAGGATCTACAATCAACGCTACACCTGTTGCATGCTACTGAGAGCAAAACAGGTCAACGTACAGTAAAGAAGAAGAAGACTTCGTGGTCAAGAATTATCAACAGATTGCACTGGTTTTTCAAAGACTTGCACTAATTCTTCAGAGAACTTTCATCATGATTCTCTACTGTTTCATCGTGATAGCAGCCTTGGAGTGCTTTGAAATGACTTTTGCCTTATCTCCCTGGGCAGCCTGTATAAGTACAACATGAACTGGACCGAAGGTCACTCAGACCTTGTTTTATCATTCTTCCTATACTTGCATTGGTATACTCTCCAATCCAAAAGTTGTTCTAGATCTTGACTTTCTACAAGGCTATGCAAGCCACCGTTGCAATTCCTCATACCACCACCAGAACTTGTTTCTTGAACTTACTGGAGCAATAGCATCTAGTCTCCACACTTCTGACTGTTTCTATTGTGGAGGAACTAAGATGGGAGATCAGTGGCCCTGGGAGACGCAAGAACTGAACTATTCTATCCTATACAATCAGACTGATTTACATAATACTACTAGTGAGTGGGTATTGGCCCACCCCATTGTTGACAGTTTGTGTTTTGTTCGGACTGGACCACAATCTACTACGAAGGATGGACAGCTGGTCTGTCTAAATCAGAAGCTTTACGACAGCACCACAAAGATGCAACCGAACCTTCTAATCCTTTAGTTCTTTTTCCCACTCTTGCCAAACTATGGACTTTGACTATCTGCCTGTTGCTCCCTTGTTTCTTGCCATTTTGCTTGCAAATGATAACTTCAGTTATTAATAACACTGTAGAGCGTAAGACAGCTACAAAGATGCTAGCTATGTGAACTTACTACCCTATACCACAGAGTGATACCTTTACCTAGTATTATGTGATTTGATTCTCACACCTTATTAACATGCGGGTGAGAATAATCAAAGGGGGGAATGTGGTAGGCGACGGCCTATGATCCATGCTAATTGAACTAAGCAGACAGGCCTGAGCAGCTTGACCTGTAACTGAAGCCTGTAGTTAGGCCCAGAGGAATGAAAACCCCCCTGAATGATGACACCATAGAATTGAAACTTAACTCAGTTTAACTGAACATAGCTAAGCAGAAACGAAACTTATAAAAGACAGAAAACAGCTCTAATTGGTACTGATAAGAGAGCACAGCTTTTATGGAATTAATTAACTCTGCAAAAAGCAAGGTTACAGTGCCCTGCTTCCCATATGTTTTAACAAGCTCAGCGACCTTGGAGGAGAGAAGTAACAAGTTGGAGACACTGACCATTGTAATTGGGACTAGAAGGGGGGCAACCAGGTGCTGGGCCCAGACCAGAGTCCCGATTGGGTAGCCATATCAGTACCGGGACCAATAGATGGGTGAGAGGGGTACTGGGACCAATGAAAAGTTTGCCTATGCTTAGAATGGACAAGAAAGCTATAAAAGTTGTTGTTTTACTAGAAGCCATTGCTCAGCCATTTTGAAATTGCTTATTGCTTGAGCCATGTGCACATTAAACTGGCTTGGATCCTTGAAAAGACTCCTGGATTTATTTATTGCATGCTTATCTGCTGCTACAAATCTACTCCTACCCACCTTTCCCGGTAGGATGCCAGAGATCCATGGGGGGGAAGTGGAGCCCTTTCACAGGGGCACACACCACCTGGGGCTTCTCCCTGGCATCTGCAGCTAGGGAGTCCCCATATGTGAAGACTACATTCCTGCTTGTTCCTGGAGATAGCATAGTTACTCACCTGTAACAGGTGATCTCCGGGAAGAGCAGGAATTTAGTCTTCACAACCCACCCACCTACCCTAGGAGTTGTATCTCTCTTTTCTTTTCTTTCCCTCTCTCTCTCTCTTTTTGTCTCAGCTTTAAAACTCAACTGGAGAGAGGCAGTTGGGAAAGGTGGGAAGGCACCACGCAGGTGCTGTGGGATGCTCCCAAAAGCTTTCTAATTGGACTCTGGGGAGCGTTCCCACGCAGGCTCCGTCAGTACCGACGATACCCATATGTGAAGACTAAATTCCTGCTGTTCCCGGAGATCACCTGTTACAGGTGAGTAACTATGCTGTCTTTGCCAACCTAAGCAGTCTAAGGCTCCTAAACCCCAACCAGCTGCACAGCCACAACCAGTATCTGTTTTTGACTCCTTCCTAGAGAGCATAGCCACTCTACCTTTGCAGGGTCCCCAACCCCTACACATAGCTGACGGGCTCTGTTCCTATGCCCACAGATGGCAACTCATAACATCAGAGCAGTGGACTCTCAATATCGTCCAAAGGGGCTATCTGCTTCATTTTGAAAGCTTACCCCCCACTAACTTCATAGGAGATTATCTCAGCAACCCCCTGCAGATAAATCCCCTATCAGAAGAGGTGTCCACCTTGTTAGCTCAAGGGACCATATAAAGAGTTCCTCTGCCCCAAGAGGGCATGGGCTTCTACTCTCCTTATTTTCTTATCTCCAAGAAAACAGGAGGGTTCACGCCCATCTTAGATCTAAGGGACCTAAACAAATTCCTTGTTCGAGAAAAATTCAAAATGATTTCCCACAGCACACCTTACCTTCAGAGGAACGACTCGCTGTGTTCTCTAGACCTCAAGGAGGCATACACGCAATTACTGATCCATTCTCAGCACAGACAGTATCTGCATTTTCGGTTCCAGCAGAACCATTACCCATATCAGATGCTCCCCTTCAGCTTAGCCTCTGTACCCCGAGTATTCACAAAGTGCATGGCAGTGGTTGCGGCCTACCTTTGCACTATAGGGGTTTTTGTCTTTTCCTGCTTAGACAATTGACTAATCAGGGGAGAATCCCCAGAAGAAGTAAAGCTCTCCCTTCATTGCACCATCACGATGCTCCAACATCTGGGATTCATGTTAAACTTTCCCAAGTCACACCTGGTGCCAACCCAGTGGCTTGAACTCATTGGAGCACTTCTGGACAATTAAACAGGCCAGAGCTTTCCTTCCCCTGGATCTCTCTACCTGACTTATTGAGCTAACCCACAAGATAAAAAAATCAGAGTTGCATAACAGCTCCAGAGATGCTGCACGTTTTGGGGCACA
The DNA here is from genome assembly GCA_033557465.1 of Ichthyophis bannanicus. Taxonomy (NCBI): domain Eukaryota; kingdom Metazoa; phylum Chordata; class Amphibia; order Gymnophiona; family Ichthyophiidae; genus Ichthyophis; species Ichthyophis bannanicus. The sequence continues at coordinate 516,260,668 of CM066033.1, forward strand.
TGGCCTCCACAGTCCATGTAGTCCCCTATGCCCAACTGCACATGTGACAAGCCCAATGGATTCTTTCATCTCAATGGACCCAGACAACTGGACATCTCTCAGACAAAATATGCATCACCCCTCCACAAGTCAACTCCCTTCAGTGGTACTGCTCCCTTCAAAACCTACTCGGGGGGGGGGTCACCTTTTCAGATGCCTCCACCTCAATGCACCCTGACAACGGATGCTTCCAGGCTCTGTTGGAGAACATATATGAACAACTTAACAACACAGGGGCTGTGGACACACCAGGAATTTCTGCTACAGATAAAACAACTGGAACTACATGCACTTACAAATGCCCTTCTGGTTTTTCATCCCCAGCTCTCGGGCCAACAGGTCTTAGTCAGAATGGACAACCAGGTGGCCATGTTCTATGTGAACAAGCAGGGAGGAGCAGGATCCTATCCCCTTTGCCAAGAAGCGCTTCACCTCTGATTCTTCTCAATTTCATGTCGCATTCATCTCAGAGCGGTGTATCTCCCAGGCAAACTCAATCTCCATGTGAACAGACTCAGCCGTATCCTACATCCACAAGAGTGGACTCTAAATCGAGAAATGGCATCTTGAATCTTCCATATGTGGGAGATCCCAATCATAAATCTGTTCACCACCCAGGAGAACGCACAACTTCCACTGTTCTGCTCACTGCTTCCCTCCCTGCACAGACAGGCAACGGATGCTTTCCTTCTCCACCGAGTACAAGGTCTGCTCTATGCATTCCCACCCAGCCCATTGATACCCAAGACCCTCTTCAAACTATAGGCTGACAAGGGCTCCATGATTCTCATAGCCCCTCTTTGGCCCTGTCAGCCATGGTTTCCTCTGGGGGACACACCCAACCTCATCTCTCAGGCTCACGGGATGCTTCTCCATCCCAATCCACAGGCCCTCTGCCTCATGGCCTGTCTCCTGAAAGCATAATCTTTGCTGACCTCAACTTCCCACAGCAGGTCAAGGATATCCTATTTGCATCATGCAAACCATCCACCAGACATTCATATGCTTTCAAATAGCGGTGTTTCACACTCTGGTGTTCCCCAAAGCAAATTGACTCCTCTAGCTGCCCAGTGGAATTTCTTCTACTGTTTCCCATCAGCGCTGGCGGGCTTAACAGAGCCGTGAGGGAGAAACTCTCCCTTCGCAGCTCTGAAAGCCAGCGCGGAGAGGGCCTGATGCTGGGAGGGAGGGCTCTGCTGGGCAGGCGGGGGGGGGGGGGTCTGCGGGACACTTGATTATGCCGCTGCCACGGTGGCGGCAGCAGCAGCCAGTTGTTTTTTTTTTTAATTTACCTGGGCTGATGGGGGGGGGGGAAGGGGGTTAGGACTGGTTAATGGCTATGGGCTGATGGGGGGGGGAGTTTAGACTGGTTAATGGCTATGAGCTGATGGGGTTAGAACTGGTAATGGGCTATGGGGGGCTAAGATAAAATGGGGGATGGGAGGTTAGGACAGGAAGTGGGCTGATGGGAGGTTAGGACTGGTAATGGGCTGATGGGGGGGTTAGGACTGGAAGTGGGCTGATGGGGGGGTTAGGACTGGAAGTGGGCTGATGGGAGGGGTTAGGACTAGTAATGGGCTATGGGGGTTAGGACTTGTAATGGGCTATGGGGGCTAAGACTGGAAATGGACTGATGGGGGTGTTAGGACTGGAAGTGGGCTGATGGGGGGCTTAGGACTGGTAATGGGCTATGGGGGGCTAGGACTGGTAATGGACCGATGGGGAGGGTAGGACTGGAAGTGGGCTGATGGGGGGCTTAGGACTGGTAATGGGCTGGGGGGTTGCCAGGACTGGAAATGGGCTGAGTGGAAGGGGGGGGCTTGAACTGGAAATAGCTGATGGGGAAGGGGGCTTGGAATGGAAATGGGCTGAGTGGAGGGGGGGCTTGAACTGCAAATAGCTGATGGGGAGGGGGACTTGGAATGGAAATGGGCTGTGAAGGGAGGGAGTTAGGACTGGAGATGGGCTGAGTTGGGGGGAGCTAGGACAGGAAATGGGCTGATGGAGGGGCTAGGATACGACTGGAAATGGGCTGTTGGGGGGTGCTAAGATTGGAAATGGACTGTGGTGGGGGCTTGAATTGAGATGGACTCATGGAGGGGCTAGAACTGGAACATGGGGGGCTTGGATTGGAAATGGGCTGAGTGGAGGGGAGCTAGGATTTGACATGGGCTGATGGTGGGGCTAGAAATGGGCTGATGGGGGGCTGGGATTGGAAATGAGCTGATGGAGGGACTTGGATAGGACTGGAAATGGGCTGACGGTGGGGCTAGAATAGGACTGGAGATGGGCTGATGGGGGGCTAGGACTGGAAATGGGCTGATGCGGGGACTAGAAGGGAGCGGATGTTGGGTGGGGCTGGAACTAGAAGGTAGCTGATTTTGGGGGAGGATTAGATTGGGATGGGGCTGGGAGAGTGAAATGGAGAGGGGAAAAATATTTTGTGGGAGGGAAGAAAAATCTACAATTGGCCGAGTATTGGGAGAGTAAGTGGGGATTGAGGATGGAGGGCTAAAATTTGAGTGGATGAAATAGGAATGAGGAAAGCGAAAAAGGAGAAAGATTAGTATGTTAAAGCAGATGTAGAGAGAGAATGGAAAAAAAAAACTAGAAGAGAGAAGAAAGGACAAATGGACAGCAGACGATGGAGAGTTAGCAGAAGACATGAAGAAACCAGAAGAAAGTGGCTGGAGCAATTGCAACTGAAAAAAATGCACAAAAGGTAGAAAAATATCTCTTTATTTTGAATTTGTTAACTGGAATATGTCAGCTCTGGGAAATGTGCATCATTAACATCTGCGCTTTGTTTAGTACAAGAGCAAATTAATTTATAATTTTATTTCTACAGTGTTCTTGTACATTCCAAGTTTGGCTTTTATGGTTCCAAGTTTAATTATTGTCTTCGTGTTTCTAAATTGTGACTCCTTGTTTGGTGATGGTCTATGTTCTGCATGTGTAACTGAGCTGAGGTATTCTGTTTATGTAATTCCTATTTGACATTGCCACTTGTTCTCTTTCCCCAGTAGGTCATGTATTGTTATTCTCTGAAATGTATTGGTTTAATATTTGCAGTGTTGCCTTTTGATAGGTAGAGTATGGTGTTTTGTGAGTCCTGGTAATGCTGTTACGATACGGCGGGTTTGCTATGGGTCCTAAGTGGGCAGTGTTTGTAGTAGTTCCTAATGTGCCTGGTGGTTGGCACTGGATTATAGTAATGTAGAAATCTTTTAATCTTTCTTTATCCATACACTCATTAAGAGGCATGTTTATTAAAAGTTAGTGTATGGTAACATTATGCAAATATTTATGCAAATGGGGTCCCTTATGCAAATGAGACCCTGCACAGAGTCTCTGCACATGGCCCCACACCCCCCTTGGGCCGCCCCTGGCAATACCTGACGTTTATTGTTCTGTTCTTTGATACCTGTTCTATGTAAAGCATTGATTCTTGTTCTCTGTAAACTGCACTGATTTTGAAATAGTGTGGTATATAAAATCAAATAAATAAAATCAAATAACAAACGTGGCCACATTGTATCTAAACTCTTGGCTCTATCCTTTACCCTCGGGGATATCTGGGCTACCTGCTTCCATTCTGATACCTGGGAGCTAGTGAGTCCCATATGTGAAGACTGCATTCCTGCTTGTTCCTGGAGATAGCTTTGTTACGGGAACAGCAGGAATCGATCTTCACAACCAGCCCTCCTCCCCTAGGAGTTGTAGGGTATTCTCTTTATTCCTCTGTCTCTCAGCAACAAACTCAATTGAGGAGAGGAGTTGGGAAGGCAGATGCGCAGGCGCAGTGGATTGCTCCCAAAAGCTTTCCAATTGGATGCTTGGGAGCATTCCCGCATAGGCTCTGTCGTTACTGATGTCACCCATATGTGAAGACTGATTCCTGCTGTTCCCTGAAATCACCTGCTACAGATGAGTAACATGCTTTCTCCAGGACCAAGCAGGAAGTCAGTCCTCACATATGGGTGACATCGGCGCCGACGGAGCCCCCATGCGGAGCATTTCCCCCAGCTTTCAAAGAAAGCCTTTGGGAATGCAGCCATGCATGCACGGTCCCCTTCCTGCCCAAAGGTGCCATCTTGCTCAGTCTTCTTTTTCCCGCGGAGCCCTATGGACGTGTGTCCTTGTCACCCGTGGAAAAAGTGGATTTTCCTGCATTGAGTCGAGTTTTTTCTTTGGTTCGACGTCAGTTCCCTTTCCCGCCTGGACTCGGTGCACTGGTGCCAAGCCCGGATCTCTTTTTCGGTTTTTGTCCTTAGAGACTGCGTTCGCGCCAATTTTTCTTTTCCCTGGCAGCCCGAGTTTTTGATCTTGCAGGGGCCCTTTTTCCCCTGATGGCTGCCAGTGGCTTTAAGAAGTGTGATCGGTGCAAGAAACTAATGTCTCTCACCGACATGACTGCTGCCTCCGGTGCCTAGGGCCTGACCATGATCCTAAGGTCTGTAGTCCCTGTGGCAAAATGTCTTCGAAGGCATTGAGGAGACGTCAGCACCAGCGTGTGAGAGGATCTTCTCTGATTCTGCGTCTGGACGGGTCCGGACTTCGTCGGAGGCCTCGACGTCTCGGGAGTCTGACCCCGAGCATCGTTGGGGCTCCTCTGAGAGGGAGTCCCCCTCGAGGGAGCACCGAAGAAAGAAGAAACCCGTGAGGGCAGCATCTGTGGACGCTCTTGGCTCCTCGAGGGCCAGGTCGCATAGCCCCGATCGCGGTCCCGGGTCTTCGGAGTCGGAGAGGCCTGCAAAGCATCCTCGTGTAGAGTCGGAGGCCCCGAGTCACGTGATTACTGTAGTCCTCGTGGACTCTCCTCCGGGGGAGCCGACGTCGGGCCCGACGCCGTCGGGGCCCGAGTCAGAGGCTGCTGGGTCTCCTGAGCTTGGACTCAGGTTGACGGCCTTGGAGAGCAGATTGTCTGCCTTCATGGAGCAGCAGCGGGTGCTGATCGCCGGTCTCACCGGCGCATCTGCCCCGACCACTGGGATCTCGACGTCCAAGTTGACCCTGGAGGCCGAGCCGATCCTCGAGACCATGCAAACTCGAGTCGATCCTCGGCCGAGGTCACCCTCGGCCTCCCGTTCGGGACCGAGGTCGTCGACACCGGTACCCTCGGCATCGGGGCGGATGGCGTCGGTGCCCACCCACTCAGAGCGCTCGATTCCTCCTCGGAGGAATTGGCATGGGAAACTGAGGAAGAGGAGTCCCCGGACACCTTCCGGACCCGGTGCGCACCCTTTCGGACTCACCAGGATCCGAGCCTCGGACAAGGTCCCCCCTGGAGGATACCCAGTTCTCGGATTTCGTATGGGACATGACCAAAGCCTTGGCCTTCCCTGTGGACACCGAGGAGGAGCCTCGAGCCGAGGAGCTCGAGGCCCTGCAGTATGACTCTCCTCCCAAGGAGGCCTATACTGTACCGGTTCCTCCGATGCTCGAGCGGTTGCTCTTCCGCATGTGGGAGACGCCGGCCTGGATGCCGGTTTTAAGCAAGCGGGTCGATTCCATCTATCAAGTCCGCAAGAGCCACGGGTTCCAAAAGGCACAGCTACCGCACCACTCCATGGTTGTGGAATCGGCCATGCATCACCTGAAGAGTCAGAAGATGCAGTCCTCAGTGCCTCCCGGCAGGGAAGCCCAGAACCTCGATGCCCTCAGTAGAAAGTGCTTCCAGGGCTCTATGCTTGCTTGCCGCGTCCAGACCTACCAGCTGTACATGGGCATGTACCTTTGAGGCCTGGCAAAGGAGATTGACGGGTTCTCTGCTGGTCTGTCCGAGGATCCTTTGCAGAGGTTCAAGGCTTTGTCTTCTGGTATTCGAGAGTGCTCGAAGTTTATCTCTCGAGCAGCCTATGATGGATTTGAGGCTTCGGCCCGAGTAGCAGGGGTCGGCATCGGTGCACGCCGCCAGGCCTGGCTATAATCCTCAGACCTCGAGCCTTGGGTACAGGACAAGTTGGTCAATGTCCCTTGTCGAGGGGAAAACCTCTTTGGCAAGCCCATGGCTGAAAAGGCTGCAGAACTCGAGACCGAGACTCTTACCCAGACAAGGCTGTCCAGGAAAACCTCTGCCCCTTCTCAGAAGAAGAAGGGCTCGGGGCAAAAGACCTTTTACCAGAGGAAGACCACTGCCTACAAAACCTACCCTCACTACCAGGCCTCTGCAGCTCCCCAACAGGGCCAACAGACCAAGGGGCAGGGTCATGGGCCCCGTAGGCAGAAGACTCCCAAGCCTCCTACTCTGGCTCCTGCTCAGCAGGGAGGGGTTTTTTGACTATGCCAGCATAGCCTCTCCTCCTCTCCAGGGCACAGGAGGTCAGCTGACCCTGTACGCAGACAGGTGGCCAGCCATCACAGGGGATACTTGGGTGTTAAACATCATCGAGAGGGGCTATCTGCTCCACTTCACCCAGATACCCCCCTCCTACTTTCCAGGGGGGCCTCCAAGACCCTCTCTGCACTGAAACTTACTCCTCCAGGAGTTGAAAGGTCTGCTACAGGACCAGGCGATGGAACCGGTGCCTCACCACCTGGAAGGGCAAGGCTTCTACTCAAGGTACTTCCTGGTACAAAAGAGAACAGGAGGCCTCAGACCCATCCTAGACCTTAGAAATCTCAACAATTTTCTGGAGAGGGAAAAGTTCAAGATGCTTACCCTTGGAATCTTACTGCCCTACCTCCAGCAGGGAGATTGGCTATGCTCCTTAGACCTAAAGGATGCTTATACTCACATCCTCATCCATCCAAGTCACAGGCAATACCTCAGATTTGTGGTGGGAGGGAACCACTTCCAGTACGGAGTGCTTCCCTTTGGCCTCACCTCCGCCCCTAGGGTTTTTACCAAATGCCTGGCGGTGGTTGCGGCCTACCTCAGGAACCAAGGAATCTTTGTGTTCCCTTACCTGGATGACTGGCTTATCAGGGGCCAGTCTCCACAAGAGGCCAGGCAGGCCACCTTCCGAACCATATCCCTGCTTCAGCACCTGGGGTTTGTTATAAACTTCCCAAAGTCCACTTTAGTCCCCTCACAGGACGTGGAGTTCAAAGGGGCAAGGTTGGCTACCATCCATGCAAAGACCTATTTGCCTGTGGACAGAGCTCACAGGCTGATGAAGTTGGCCGGCCAGTTTCAGACAAACTCTCTGGTCTCTGCCAGACACTTCCTCCGGCTCTTAGGTCACATGGCTTCCACAGTGCATGTCACCCCAAATGCCCATCTGCACATGAGGCCGGCTCAGTGGTGCCTCAGGGCACAATGGGTACAGGCCACAGGGAAGTTGTCAGACAGGATAAAGGTGTCCAAACTCTTGGTGGACTCCTTACGCTGTTGGAGGCATCTCCCAAACCTGGTCGGGGGAGTTCCTTTTCGGGCCTCCCCACATACTCAGGTACTGACAACCAGTGCTTCCCTGCAAGGCTGGGGGGCACATTGCCAGGGGACCTGCACTCAAGGCCTGTGGTCTCCGTGGGAGGCCGCCCAGCAGATCAACCTGTTGGAATTGAGAGCCATTCGACTAGCCTTACGGACTTTCTCTCCGGTCCTCTCTCACCAGTCTGTCCTAATTCAGGCAGACAACCAGGTGGCTATGTTCTACGTGAACAAGCAAGGAGGCACAGGATCCCGACTCCTGTGCCTGGCTCTCTGCTCCTGGGCTATCAATCAGGGCATGACCCTCAAGGCGATCTACCTCCCAGGCCAGGAAAACTACCTGGTGGACAGTCTAAGCAGACTTCTGCAGCCTCACGAGTGGCAGTTGGATCCTCGGGTAGTCCAACAGATCTTTCTGAAGTGGGGACTTCCAACCATGGATCTTTTTGCCAGTCCGCTGAACAGGCAACTATCCAAGTTCTGTTCCAGACAACCGCATCCTCTGAGGGCAGCGGCAGTTGCATTCCTGATCCCTTGGTCAGAGGGCCTGCTGTATGCGTTTCCTCCCACACCTCTGGTGGCCCGGACTCTATTCAAAACCCAGCAGGACTGAGCCACGGTGATCCTGATAGCCCCCAGGTGGCCCAGGCAACCGTGGTTCCCTCTTCTTCTGCAGTTGGCAGTGGATGCTCCACTTCCTCTGGCCAAAAAAAGATACCTAAACCTGGTCAAAATCAATTACTACAATGAAAAACCCGGTTTTCTCCAATAAACCTCATAACCACAGACAAAAAAAACCCCAACAATAAACCCCCCCCCAATGTAACAGCTTTTTTTGTTGGACAAGCCAGCCAAGTAAGAAGGAATTTTCTTCTTACCGTTGTGGCACGTCCATTTTAATTAATAGAAAAACTTATTTTGATTTTAAAAAAACGTATTTTGCATTTCTAAGACAGCTTCCGTTACTTAGCTGTATCGTAGTAAGAAAGGCTGCTCCAGCTACGCCATAAACAGTAGTAATTCTAACAACGTGTCACGTTTCGGGGTATTCTCAATAGTCCCCCTGCTTCAGGTCAAAACCACTGCATGGTAAAAAACAGCCATTCAGTCTGCTGAACAGGCAACTATCCAAGTTCCTCTGGGGCTGCAACCCGACCTTCTGACTCAGGATCAAGGGTCCCTCTTCCATCCCAACCTCAAATCCCTCATTTTGATGGCCTGGCTGCTGAAAGGGTAGTCCTTGCTCCCTTGCTCCTACCAAAGGAGGTTGAAGAGATGGTGTTGGCTTCCAGGAAGCATTCCACTCGGAAGGCCTATGCTCTGAAGTGGCATAGGTTTTCCACTTGGTGTTCTCAGCAGCAGGAGGATCCCTTCTCCTGCTCGGTCCCGGTGGTGCTGCAGTACCTGCTCCACCTGTCCGACCTGGGACTTCAGTCCAACTCTGTCCGGGTCCACCTCAGTGCCCTCTCTGCTCACCACTCGTCAGTGGATGGACAATCCCTCTCGGGCCACCCTCTGGTGTCCCGCTTCCTCAGAGGCCTGCTTCTGCTCAAGCCTCCTATTCGTCCACCGGCCACTGAGTGGGATCTCAATGTGGTCTTGCAGCAACTGACTCGCCCACCTTTTGAGCCGATGGCTACCTGCCACTTAGGTTTCCTATCCTGGAAAGTGTTTCTCGTGGCACTCACCTCGGCTAGGCGTGTGAGTGAGCTTCAGGCCCTGGTCTCGGATAGACCGTATACCAGGTTTTATAAGAACAGGGTAGTCTTGCGGACTCATCCTAAGTTCCTTCCAAAGGTAGTGTCCTCCTTCCACCTCAACCAAGAGGTGGTACTTCCGACGTTCTTTCCCAGGCTGCACGCCAGTAGGGCCGAAACTGTCTTGTATACCCTGGATTGTAGAAGGGCGCTGTCCTTTTACCTAGAACGTACGCAGGGGCTTCTCAGCTCTTCATTTCCTTTGACCCTAATAAATTGGGGTTGCCTGTCACTAAGCATACGTTGTCCATCTGGGTGGCGGACTGTATCGCCTGGGCGTACAGGGCAGCCGGCCTCTCCCTGGAGGGTCGAGTCACGGCCCACCAAGTTAGGGTGAAGGCCGCATCAGTAGCTCACTTCCACTCTGTTCCGTTGGCAGACATCTGCCGGGCCGCTATTTGGTCTTCAAGCCAGACTTTTACGGACCACTACTGCCTCGAGAGGGAGTCCCGTAGGGACAGTGCTTTCAGGCAAGCGGTACTCCGTAATCTCTTTGAGGTTTAGGCAACTCCTACCCTCCGGCCCTGATGTTGGGCTACCGTTCAGGTGTGGTCTCAGAGAAGATTCTCTTACTGTTGCTGGGGCTCTAGAGGGAGCCCTATTTTTCAGCCTGGGTTCCTAGTAGCCCAGAGCTAGGGAGTCACCCATATGTGAGGACTGACTTCCTGCTTGGTCCTGGAGAAAGAGTAGTTACTCACCTGTAACAGGTGTTCTCCAGGAGCAGCAGGAATCAGTCCTCACGACCCTCCCTCCTCCCCTTGGAGTTGCAGTTGTATATAGTTCATTTTCTTTTTTCGTGCTGTCTTTTAGCTATGTCATCAGACTGAGCAAGATGGCACCTTTGGGCGGGAAGGGGACCGCGCATGCGTGGCTGCATTCCCAAAGGCTTGTTTTGAAAGCTGGGGAAATGCTCCGCATGGGGGCTCCGTCGGCGCCGACGTCACCCATATGTGAGGACTGATTCCTGCTGCTCCTGGAGAACACCTCTTACAGGTGAGTAACTACTCTTTACCTGCTATCTGGGTAGCAGTGCTATATCGCCACTACCCAGTTAACGACTGTCGTCACTTGTGACACAACCTGGAACATCTACGATATGCCCCAATGCTAAGCATGGTTAGCTTCGGGGCATATAGCGGCATTAGTTGGGGATATTCAGTGGCATTAACCATGTTAGTGCTGTTGAATATCTCATTCAGCAGCATTTACACGGTTTACAGGTCTGTGAACCGTGTAAATGCCTTTCAATATCGGATCGTATGTTTTTAGGCTGTACCGCAAGATGTTAAAATTAGGCGTTCCCAACTCCCCTTGCTTTTTCTGTCTGTACAGAACCCTCCCCCCCCTCACTATCCATGATACTTGCCACTCCCAAATATACTGATACTCTGTTTTCTGTAGTATAAATTCCTCTTGGGTAACATTACTGGAAGTTTTTGAAACAAATATAATATTTAGGACAGAATCATGATTTTAAGATATGCTGTTCTCCCTGGCCAAGAGAGGGAGGCATGCCCACTTCCCCAGCTCATCAGGTATTGTCCTCCAAAGAGGTGGATAGTTTAACTCACAACTTTTAGAAAGATGTCTCCCTCTCTACTCTTAAATATGTAAGACACTTGGCTGCCCATTTAAAGGAGAACTTTGCATGAATATTGTCCTCTGTTTCTGCAGTTAAATTCAACTTTAATGTCTCCATGTTGTCCATGCTCACCTTTAACTCTGAAACCCTACCAAATCATTCCATTTCCTTCACCAGCCACGGAAGTGACTGCTGAAGATCTGACACCACCAAAAGTGCATCGTCCACAAACAGTGATGTTTTATGCTCCACCTCCCTACCCTTAATCCCCTGCACATCCCTTCTGGTTCGAATCCAGGTAGCAAGGGGATCCATTGAGACTGTAAATAGCAGCGGTGGAAGAGGTCATCCCTGCTGGGTCCCCCTCTCTAGTGAAAAGAAATCTGAATACCTCCCATTAACCTTATCTCTGGCTTTTGGAGTGCTATACATCCTTCGCACTCACCCTATGAATTTTCCCCCAACCCAAATTTCCCTAACACCTGCCAGAAGTACTCCCAGTAAAAGTGGTCAAAGGCTTTTTCCGCATCTAGAGAGAGCACCATCACTGGGATATTTATTTATTTAACATTTCTTATATACCACCTTTCATGATATCAAGGCGGTTTACATTGAACAAACTGAAATTACATTGAACAGGGCATTATAACTTGGAGATAACTATTTTACAGGGAATATGGGCAATGGAGGGTTAAGTGGCTTGCCCAAGACCACAAGGAGCACCTGTGGGACTAGAAATCCCAGTCCTTCTGGCCCAAGGTTGCTGTCCTCTAGTGGGGCCTTCTGGCCTGAGGTACCTTGCCCCAACCACTAGGCCACTCCTCCACTCCACATATTCTCTGTATGCACTACCCATATTAGATTAATCATTTATTTAACATTATCAATTGCCCATAACAGTGAGAAATACATTGATGAGATGCTTCTTGAGGCATCCAAGCTCTCCAACAGAGGTGAAGATAGTATGCTACAGAAAGAAGAGAGCTGGACAGGGGTCACTAGAGCCTGCAGAATTGACATTCCATTTCCATCTCCTTCATCCCTCAAATTCAAGAACCAGTATGCAGCCCTGGAAGTGGAGGAGGCAAAAACATCCCAGGAACAAGGTAAAACAGAGCTCAAGCATCCCAAAATTGCAGAATCAGTGACTACAAGGAAGCAAAGGGTAGTGGTGGTTGGTGACTCTCTTCTGAGGGTACTAAGGTGTTCATCTGCCAACCAGACTTGATATCCCGGGAGGTGTGTGGTCTCCCAGGTGTGAAAATCCAAGATATTACAGAGAGTTTGTTGAGTCTGTCAAGCCTACTGATGATTATCCAATGCTGTTCATCCATGTTGGCACAAATGATACTGCTAGGTATCCCTCCAAGCACATCGGGAGTGACTTCATGGCTCTGGGACAGAGGGTGAAGCAGATAGGTTCACATGTGATGTTCTCCTCAATCCTTCCTGTTGAAGGTGAAGGCTGAGGCAGAGAAGTTTGCATCCTAGAGATAAATGCATGGCTGCGTGGATGATGTCATCGAGAGCATTGTGGTTTCCTGGACCACTGGACAATTTTCCAAGAGCTGCTGAGCAGAGATGGTGTCTACCTATCCAAGAAGGGTCAAAGTGTCATCCATAGCAGACTGGTAAACCTACTAAAGAATGCTTTAAACTAGATTTGATGGGGCGGGGTGAAGAAAGTCCCCACTTAAGTAAAAGCCCCCAGGCAAGTAAAACATTAAATACCTCTAGACATGGGTAAAAAGAGCAACATTTGGAAAGTGGTGTATATTAATGCTCGTAGTATGGGAAATAAGGTTCTAGAGAGATTGAGGCATTAATGGAAGAGGCTGACTTGGATTTAGTGGTGGTTATGGAGACATGATTCATGGAGAACCATGACTGAAATGTAATTATACTAGGCTATAATTTATTTAGGAAGGATAAGGTCTCTTTTGAATCATTCCTCACTGTACACTTTAATTCTGGCCCTGATTGTTTCACAAATAGATTAATGTAATTCTCTATATTATGGTTTACCCAAGAAACTCATCTGGATTCCTCAGTTAGCTCAGAACACCTTGGTTAAGCTCCTTTATGGGGCCTGAAAACCGGATCATATAACTCCTTTACTCTGTACTGAAGACTGGCTACTGGTTTGCTATTGTTTCTGTTATAAATTGTTTCATATAGTTCATCAGGTTTATTATGTTGGACTGCTTCTCTTTCTCTCTTCAGCTTTAGTTTCTTATGCTCCTTCTCAGTCCCTTTGTTCATCATAACAGAATTTTTTGGTTGTACCCTTTCATTCTGTGATTCATTTGCAGGGTTGTTGCCATTCTTCTTTTTTCTATTGTTGGCCCTTCCTTGTGGAATTCATTATCACTTGATATTCAGTTAGAAAATCCAAAATTGGCTCTTAAGACACTTTTCCATATAACTGACTTTGGCAAGAATAATTCTGGCTGGGCTTTGTTTTGCCTTCTTATTGTGTGTTTTGTAGTTATTGTGATTACTTTTGTTTTCATTTGTCCTAGTTTGTAGTGTTTTGGTGTGTGATTTCCCATTTTTTATTATTGTAAACCACATAGATATTGTTCTTTTGAATATATGAATAAACTGTAAACTATGCAAAATAATTTTAAAGCTACAGAATTGCAGGGCTTATGAGCGAATGCGGGGAGGCACTGTGGATTAAATTGGAAGAAGGGAATGGAGCATCCATTTGCATTAGTGTTGTATACAAACATCCCTGTTGTGTTGTCATCTAGAAATAAGGAGATCTTGTATTCTTTACAGAGAGAACTATTCTGGCAACTGGTAACAGAACCCACATGTCAGGGGGCCATACCAGACCTAGGGCTTATGAATGAGGAGAGTGTTTCTGATCTTATAGTGGGTGATCATCTCACATCCAGTGATCATCGGATGATGTGATTTAGTATTAGGACAAAAGCTGATATATAGTCTATTCAAAAGTGAGGATCCTAGACTTTAGGAAAGCTAACTTTGCCAAGATAGGACAATACCTCAAGACATCATTACTGGGATGGGAATAGCTGGGGAATGTAGAAAAGCAGTGGGTGAAACTGAAAGTGAATATTTTAAGGGCAACAAACCTCCTATTAGGAAAGTAAATACATGTAAAAGGAAAAGGAAGCTACTATGGTTCTTGAAAGAAGTAACTGAAAAGGTGAAGAAAACAAGTGTGACTTTCATAAGATACAAGATATCACACACAGAAAAAGGAAGACAAGCATCAATATTTGGAAAAGCTAAGAGAAGCTAGGAAAGTAGTCAGGAAAGCAATGATACAAATGGAAGAAAATTAGCCAACACAGTAAAATAGGGGGACAAAATATTTTTTGATATGTTAGTGAGAGGAGGGAAGTGCAAAAGTGGTACTGTCAGAGTGAAGGGGTGGAATATGTAGAAGCTAATGAGAATAAAGTGGAATTACTTAACACATGTTTCTGTTCTGTGTTCATAGATGAAGGGCCAGGAGTCAGGACCTCAGAAAACACTGACAAATAAGAACAGAAATGAGGTAGATCTTGAATGATTTTCAAAAGACTGTGTTCACGAAAACTTAGCTAAACTATAAGTAGACAAAGTGATGGTGCCAGATCGGGTAAATCCGAAAATATTGAAGGTACTTAGGGAAGTTAACATGAGAAGGGACCTGAGGGATCTGTCCTTGGTCTGATTCTTTTTAATGATATTGCAAAAGGGCAGTTGGGTAAGGTTTGCCTCTTTGCAGATGATACCAAAATCTGCAATAGACACCCATGAAGGAGTAGATAACATGAGGAAGGATCTAACTAAGCTTGAAGAATGGTCGAGAATTTGGTTGCTGAGATTTAATGCTAAAAAATGCAGGGTCATGCATTTAGGTTGCAACAATCCAAAGGAGAGATACAGTATAGGAGGTGAAGTACTTCTGACCACAAAAGAATAGCGGGACCTTAGCGTGATTGTATCTGATGATCTTAAAGTAGCTAAACAGGTAGAAAAGGCAACAGCAAAAGCTAGAAGGATGCTTGGGTGCATAGGGAGAGGAATGGCCAGCAGAAAACAGGAGGTGATAGTGCCTCTGTATAAGTCTTTGGTGTGACCTCATTTGGAATATTGTGTACAATTCTGGAGACCACACCTTCAAAAGGATATAAACAAGCTAGATTCGGTGCAGAGGATGGCTACTAAAATGGTTGGTGGTCTTTGTTATAAAGCAAATGATGACAGACTTAAGGATCTTAATATGTATACTTTAGAGGGAAGGCGGGTTAGAGGAGATATGATAGAGATGTTTAAATACCTCCTTGGCATAAATGCACAGGAGGAGAGCCTCTTTTGATTGAAAGTAAGCTCTGCTACGAGGGGACATAGAATGAGGGTGAAAGGGGATATCCAGGAGTAATATGTGGAACTATTTCTTTACAGAAAAAGGTGGTAGATGAGTAGAATTGTCTCCCAGTGGAGGTGGTAGAGATGAGGATAGTATCTGAATTCAAAAAAGCATGAGACAAACATAGAGGATCTCTAAAGGATAAAAGGGGACTATTGTAGTAGTTCATATGGAAGGGCAGACTAGATAGGCCTGTGGTCTTTTTCTGCCGTCATGTTTCTATGTACCTCTGTCCACCAAAGAAAAGTGGAACCTAGGGGTGATTGTTTCTGATCATCTTAAGGTAGCTGAACAGGTGAGGCAATGGAAAAAGCCAGAAGGATGCTTGAATGCATAGGGAGAGGAATGATCAGCAGGAAGGAGGAGATAATATTGCCTCTGTATAAGTCTTTGGCGAGACCTAATTTAAAGCATTGTGTGCAGTTCTGGAGACCACATCTTCAAAAGGTTTAAACAGGATGGAGTCACTGCAGAGGGTGGCTACCAAAGTGGATAGTGGGTTTTGTCATAAGGCATATGGGGATAGACTTAAAGATCTCAATATGTATATTTTGGAAGAAAGAAGGGAGAGATGATAGAGAGCGTCTTTCAATTGAAAGAAAGTTCTGCAACGAGGGAGCCTAGGTTGAAGGTGAAAGGGGATAGACTTGGGAGTAATTTGCAGGAAGATTTCTATATGGAAAGAGTGGTAGATGGATGGAATAGTTTCCCAGAGGAGGTAGTAGCGGCAGACTTTATTTGAATTCAAGAAAGTATGGGACAAACACAGAAGATCTCCAAAGGAAAAGAAGGAACTGTAGAGCTTAGTAGTTGGTATGGGAGGGCAAACTGGATAGGCCACTTGGTCTTTATCTGCCATCATGTTTCTGCCTCCCA
The DNA here is from genome assembly GCA_033557465.1 of Ichthyophis bannanicus. Taxonomy (NCBI): domain Eukaryota; kingdom Metazoa; phylum Chordata; class Amphibia; order Gymnophiona; family Ichthyophiidae; genus Ichthyophis; species Ichthyophis bannanicus. The sequence goes on from CM066033.1 coordinate 516,276,687, forward strand.
CTGATGAAACCCGTCTGTTCTGCATTAATTAAAGAAGGCATATATGCTCCCTACGTTTGTGCCAATATATTTGCCCAATATTCAAAAGTGATATTGGACAATATGAGGAACAAAGGGTATCATCTCTACCTATTTTTGGAAGTGCACTGATACTCACCTAATGGAGGGGGAAGCATCACTTCCTCTGCAAACCCATTATAAAGCTTAACCAATACCTGTGCTAGATGGTTACTAAACATTTTATAGAAACATGCTGTTAAGGCTCCAGGACTGGATGGCTTATCATTGAAAGGAGTGGGGTAAAATGCCCAAACTGAGAAGAGAAATAACTAAACTACTCTTAACTACTTTTTGATTGAGAAGGAGTCTAAAGGTTAGAGCGCTTGCTTGTTAACCAAGAGACCAGGGTTCATTTCCCACTAGCACTCCTTGTGGCCTTGGGCAAGTCACTAACCCCCTCTATTGCCTTGGAAGAAAGGCCTGGCAATCTACTTCCAGTTACACTGCCAAGGAAACCCAGGAGCTGCTGGGTACACATTGCCTTGCATTTGTGTCATAGTTCTCGTTTGTTTCTACCAATTGTTATGTTTTATTCAGTGACCCTAAAGTTTAAGTAAACTCTTGGTTTCAGTACACAGTTTCTGTCCTGGACTCAGTTATTTGAGAAGGGAGTGGTGTGAGAGTGTCAAGTGGCAAGTCCCCACAAACAAACTCTGGTAATAAGAACCCTTGAGCTCCAGACTAAAAGACTAAAAGAAAAAGGCGCATGGGATTGAGGTGTCCCTTGTCTGACAAGCAGTTTATGAGATGACTGTTAGGATTGCAGAGTTGGGGGGGGGGGGGTTACAGTTGTCAACAATAATGCCCAGTGTGGTGATCGTATCCTTTATAGCGATAAATGTTTCTGCTATTTGTGGATAAAATTTACTAGTTATTTTGGGCTTGGAGATCCAGATGATGGAGAATTTTGGGGGGTTTAGCACTAAATTATGAGAGGTAATCCATTCTACAATTTTTTCTAAAGAGGAGGCTAGCGATATTTGAAAGTCATTATTTCATGATTCATGAATCATAAGTTATATATCGTCTGCATACATATGGATACTGAGCCCAAGGTCTTGAGCAAGAATGGCAAGGGGGAGAAAAATGCAATAAAAAGGGAATGGGGTTAGGATGGATCCTGTGGGACACTATAATTTAAAGCAAATTATTTTGATAGGGATCTTTCAATGACAGTATAACTTTAAATGTACAGGTGAAAAAATAAGACCTGAACCATTCTAAAGCAGTATGTGTGACTCCAATTAGTTCCAATCAATGTAGTAACAGTCCTTGATCTACTAGATCAAATGCTACACTGTGGTCAAGTTGTAAAATACCACCTCTTTTCATGTCTAAATGAGTCAGTAGTTCATTGTGTATGGCTTGCAGAACGATTTCAGCGCTATGTCCAGCCCTAAATCCCAACTGCCTAGGTCGGAGGTAAGTCATTTGTTGTCTCGAGAAATTTGATAGTTGCTAGACTATAACTTTTTCAACTACCTTTGCCATGAATGGCAGATTCGCAATGGGATGGTAATTAGCTGGGCCTGTAGAACCAAATTTCGGGACACATCAAGGAGGATTTCCACACTTTTAGGATTATGCCTAGATTCAAAGCTTGAATTCAGGAGATCAAGAAGAGTTGTTGATAACTGAAGGAGAATATATTTCAATAGATGTGGGAGAATAGTGTCTGTTGTGGAAGCTCTCACAGAGAGTTTTCTAGGTTAAGTCTAGAAGAAGGTTGGAAAGAAGACAAACTACTAGAAGGTACAATACTTGGATTTCCTGTGGGAATATGGGAGAGAGGTAGAGTTTAAGGAAGAGACCTTCTGTATGTCATATAATTTTGATTGATTTCTGTGAGAATTTATTTTCTCTAGTAAAAATTAACCATATTGATTAATAGAAATGGATATTAAGTTGACAGTCTGATCTTTTATTGGTGCAAGGTGATGAATCATTCCACATAATTGATGGCATAAATGCACAGGAGAGCCTCTCTTGATTGAAAGCAGGCTCTGCTACAAGGGAACATAGGATGAGTGTGAAAGGGGATAGACTCAGGAGTAATATGCAGAAATATTTCTTTATGGAAAGAGTGGTAGATATATGGAATAGTCTCCCAGTGGAGGTGGTAGAGATGAGGACAGTATCTGAATTCAAAAAAGCATGGGAGAAACACAGAGTATCTTAAAAGGAAAAAAAGGGCGATTATTGTAGTAGCTGATATGGAAGGCAGACTAAATAGGCTATATGGTCTTTTTCTGCTGTCATGTTTCTATGTTTGTATGTTCCTATGACAATAATTTTCCTTGGATTGGATTTGCTTACAGAAGAAATCTTTTTTCCTCTTTCTTATTAATGCCTTATACTTACGTTAGGATTTTACACTTAGTTTATACTTCCAGTTTTAATTTTCCTCCATTCTCTTTCCACCTTGCATAAATGTTATTCAAATTGCTTTAGTTCTTCAGTAAACCACTGATTGTAGCGATTCTTGTAATTCAGTTCCCCGGCTGGAGTAATTGTTCAAGAAAATTCCTAAGAACGGAGTCCCAGGTGTTAACTTTCAGATCTAAACTGTCTGTACTAGGGCTGTTAAATAAAGAGAGGCAATTTGTTGCAAACATTTCTTTGTTTAAGGTTTTTAAATTTGCTACAAATCAAAGGATGGAAGAATCCAATGGCCATTTCACTAGTCTTAAAATGATATCCTGATAGTCATGGGTGACTGAAATGCAAAAGTTGGCAACAAAGAAGAAGGCAAAGTGATTGGAAAATATGGACTTGGCAACTGAAATGAAGCTGGAGACTGATACGATTCTGCAAGACCAATGATCTATTCATCTCAAGCACCTTCTTCCAGCAACACCAGCAGTGACTGTACACATGGACTTCACCCAATGGATTGTACAAAAATCAATTTGACTACATATGTGGAAAAGATCAATAACATCAACAAAGACAAAACCTGGAGCTGACTGTGGTACAGATCACCAATTACTAGTATGCAAACTCAAGCTAAAGCTGAAAAAGAGCAAGCCACTCATGAATGTAGCAAAATATGACCTTGAGAATATATCACTGGAATTTAAAGACTGCCTGCAAAATCAATTTGCTGCTTTGGATACAAATGACAGAGCACCAGAAGAGTTATGGGATGACATCAAGAAAGTTGTGCTTGAAGAAAATGAGAAGTCTCTGCAAAAAGTGAAAAAGCTAAAAAGGCCAAAATGGATGACCAAAGAAACTCTGAAAATAAATTGCCCAGAAATGCAGAGAAGCTAAAGTCAGAGGAGAAAGAGAGGCAATCACAGAATTCAACAGAGATTTCCAATGTGCAGCAAGATGGGATAAGGAGAAGTACTACAATGACGCATGCAAGAAAATAGAATCAGAAAGAACAAGATCGGCTTTCCTAAAGCTACAAGAGTTAAAGAAAAAAATTCCAGCCTTGAATTGGAATGCTACAAGATGCTCAAGGATCCATGTTGAATGATGCTGAGAAGATCAAGAAAAGGTGGAAAGATTATACAGAGCCATTATACCATAAAGATCAAGTGGACCAACAGCCGTTTCAACCTGTATCTTATGATCAGGAACCATTGGTGATGAATGGTATATGTATTGGAGATGGGCGGTTAAGTAAATGTGAATTGCTTGAAGATCTCATTGTTTGTGCATAGTCATATTTCATGTCATAACAGCCTAGTATTTTTGGGTCCGATATTCAGTTGGGCGGTGCTATGTGCTGTACTGGCTCATAGCCCACCCGACGTCTGTCTAATCTGGATTTTCAATGCTAGGGGACATACGCAGCCCCAGCATTGAAAATCCAGTTATCGCTGCATAACCCAGAAGCCGCAGGAGCTAGCCAGGTAGCACCGATTTTTGATGCTACACAGTTAGCTCCATTGCCTTAAGATAGGCGAAGGTTTTCCACGCCTATCTTTAAGATGCTGAGGGCTAACCTGGTAGCAGCGAAAATCACTGCTACCCACTTAGCGCTTGCCTCTGCCCTCAACATGCCACGATGCTTAGCAGATAGCATCGAGGCGCATTAGGGACTTAACTTGAGATTTTTCAAAGACACTACCCATGTAGGTGCCTTTGGAAAATCCCGGTTAAGGCATTTACATGGGTAACATGGGCTGTTACCTGTGTAAATGCCTTCGAAAATCAGACCCTTTGTCTAGAATAGGTGTGTGAGTGTGTTTGTATGAGTAGGGGCAGTGAGTACGAGTTATAATTTGGTGTCTTTTGTATGTTTTGATATGTATGTGATTGTAATAATTGATTATACTGATTAATTATAAAGGCACATTGAATTAAAACAAAAGAAAAAACAATTGATATAAATTATGAAATAAAATTGTATACTGCTCTACAGTATATATTTAGATTTGGTGTCATAAGAACATAAGATATGCCATTCTGGGTCAGACCAAGGTCCATCGAGCCCAGTATCCTGTTTCCAACAGTGGCCAATCTAGGTCATACGTACCTAGCAGTTTCTCCAAAAGACACAGGTTCCACAATGCTTGTATTGGGTCAAGCAGTGATATCCTAGGCCTCTTTTTAATAATGGTTTATGGACCTTTCCTCCAGGAGCTTGTCCAAACCTTTTTTAAACCCAGCTACACTAACAGCTTTTACTACATCCTTCACCGAGGTTGTGCGATATCTGATGTTCCTCTCCATATGCTTTTTTTTTTGTTTACAAACTTTATTTTTAATATTCAAGCAAAAAGAAAAAAACAAAAATATATAGTAACACCAAAATAAATTTAGAATACAATATTAAGAAAACAATTCCAACCTTGTCCTGGAGAAAGCATTAAATAAAATGAATAAAATGAGTCAAAGCTCTTAAAATGCAGTATGCATGGAGGACATATTCCTCCTACATTACTCCCTACCCGGCGAACCAGCACAATCTAGCTTACCCTCCACCCACCACAATGATACCACCAACACACCCCGGACACCATAACGTATCCACAGTCCGAATACAAATCTGTATATAACCTAATATGTTTGTATTATATGTAGTTCAGAGAGGAGCACTCATCCACAGCCGTACCTGTAGCATACCTGTGGACGAACAGCTCATGTGTATATAGTTACCCCTGTTAAGCCAAGTTTTGAAACCTATTCTCTGTAATGTGCATCGCATGCTCTGCTGCATTGTACAAGTTGTTGTTACATGTAAACCGCGCTGATTTTAAAGAGTGTGGTATAGAAATAATATAAATAAATAAAATAAATAGGATAAATGGGACCAGCAGAGTGACTTGGGTCAAAAAACTCAAGGGATCGAGGGGCTTTCTGCCAGGGAATGAGGTGATGAAAGGAATTCCTCCAGGGGTTCCCATTTCTTCGTCAAAACTAAGAAATCATGGGTCCTAATTGCTAGAGCCTTCTCATATTAATGTGCCAAACAAATCTTGTGCCACCATAAATGAAACATGACTAAGGAGGCATCCTTCCAGTTCATGAGAATTGTTTGCAGCCCTATCCCCATCATTAGGTCAAACAACTTCCTACTGGAGGCTGGTGACACATTGACCAATACTATGGAGTTAAATAGGACACAATCCATAGATAGAAGAGTAGAGAAATGAAAAACCGCCTGCAGTCTTCTCCAAACAGCCTGCCAAAAGGGTAGGATTCTACTGCACTCCTGTATCATATGGCGAAGAGTGCCAGGACCTATGCACAATCCCAGCATATATGCCTCTCAGCCAGCCCAGCTCCCCATTTTTTCCACTGAGTCCATACCACATGGTGCATCAAGAAATATAAGGCTTGCATTAGGCTGGCTGACTGAGAGGGTCGATTGACTAGCTATCACCCAAGATTGTCCCCATTGCACTGGTGTCAAGGATACATTAGAATCATGGGACCAAACTTCAGACAGTCCCCTCCGAATTGGATACTGACAATCTCTCAAATGTTTATAAAGGAGAGAAACTACATGACCCTGCTCTAGGATCCAACTACTGAAGGCCCACAATCCTAGCGCATCCATCAAGGAAAGCAAATTATATTTAGAATGTAAAACACAATGTTGCAACTGCAACCATTTGAAAACTTGAGAATTGGGGAGGTGATATCTGTCTTGTAGCTTCTCAAAAGAGAGTAAATGCCCCTCTTTCAAAACATCTCCAATCATGCTGATTCCCTTAGTATACCATAACAGCCATAGTATTATTTTCCTCCCTATCTTTATCTTTATTTTGCTTTTTAATATACTGCTCTACACTCGAACATCTGAGTGGTTTACAATACATCAAAAATGCTGCTGAGAAAGAAAATTTGATAGGAAAGAGAGAGAAGGATGGGACATGAAGAGGAGGGGAAAAGGGGCCAATGAGCCTCAGCATGAGGGGGAGAGGGGAAGGAAGTTGAAAGCTGAGCAGAAGAGAGAGGATGCAAAGATGCAGATTATACCACAATGACACCAGATGAGACTGGCTCCAGGGGTTATCAAAACTTTTGTCCGGTTTCTTGAGAGCAGTATGGGTAGCCTGTAATGGGGTATAGAGTGGAAAATTATCACCCAGCTCTACCAAGGAAAAGGTACATTGCTTTGATATGAATACTGAAGGCTCCCTCTAGGGGTTCTGGCTGATATGGCATGGTGATGTCATAAGAAGCCTGTGGAAGCTTCCTCTGTCTCCACACCTGTTGGTAGGGGAACACAACCCACTTGTCTGGATTGGTTTAGCAGGAAAGTATATTATCTGGTAAGTAAAATGTCACCTTATTCACTGCCCTTCTTTTAAGTTATGTCAGATAGCCTTGTTTGTCTGGTTTTACCAATTTTTACCTATGATTGTAAACAGAAATGCTGATATACATATCTGTTTGAATTGCGGTATACCAAATTCTCAATAGATAAAATCAATAAAGCTTTATCATGGAAACCCGAGAATGGAAAACACATACATAGGCCATTTTTTCTGTTGCTGGGACAGTGTTGTGGAATTCTCTACCATTGGAATTCAGATTAATTGATCAAATCCCAACATTTAGGAAGAAGTTGAAAGCCTTCTTTTCCATCCTCTTAGTGCAGTAGCCACCTGAAAGGAGTGCTGGAAATAGTTAATGTTTTATTACTAGGAATCAATAGGCCCAATATTCAAAGGGAGTACCACGGTTAGCAGATTCCCTTTTCTGGGATATTCAACAGCAATAACATGGTTAGTGCTGCTGAATATCTGTGGGTGCCGCCGCTGCACACCCCGATGCTAACCAGTTAGCATCGGGGAGGTCCAAGCGTGCACCCTTCCATAACCAGGCAGCATCGGGGAGGTCCAAGCGTGCACCCTTCCATAACCAGGCAGCATCGGGGAGGTCCAAGCGTGCACCCTTCCATAACCAGTTAGCATCGGGGAGGTCCAAGCATGCACCCTTCCATAACCAGGCAGCATCGGGGAGGTCCAAGCGTGCACCCTTCCAAAACCAGTTAGCATCGGGGAGGTCCAAGCGTGCACCCTTCCATAACCAGTTAGCATCGGGGAGGTCCAAGCGTGCACCCTTCCATAACCAGGCAGCATCGGGGAGGTCCAAGCGTGCACCTTTCCATAACCAGTTAGCATCGGGGAGGTCCAAGCGTGCACCCTTCCATAACCAGGCAGCATCGGGGAGGTCCAAGCGTGCACCCTTCCATAACCAGTTAGCATTGGGGAGGTCCAAGCGTGCACCCTTCCATAGCCAGTTAGCATCGGGGAGGTCCAAGCGTGCACCCTTCCATAACCAGGCAGCATCGGGGAGGTCCAAGCGTGCACCCTTCCATAACCAGTTAGCATCAGGGGGGTCCAAGCGTGCACCCTTCCATAACCAGGCAGCAGCAATATTGAACTGCTGTCCGGTAATCGCAACACAGTGAAAGCTGGCTGTTTAAAGACTGGCCTAACTTTTGCCACAGAAGCTAACTGGGCAAAGGCTGACTATCGCTGCTACTTGTTAGCTTTATCACTATCCGGCTGGCCTGGATATTCACTGCCAGTGGACGGATATGTCCCCGGCATTGAATATTCGGGTCTACAGTTCAGCGTTGGTGGCTAGCTGTCACTGCTGAATATTGAGCCCAGATTTTAGAGAGAGAGTTATTTTTTTGTAAACCCAGTTAAGAGAGTAAACCCTGATAAATAATATTCAGAAAGAACATCATCTTTGCCTAGAAACCACACTAAGGAGAGCCACCAGTGAAGCTCTTGTAACAAACCCGTTGTCTGAAGTTGGGTACCTATCCCACAAAGCCAAACTGGTCAAAGATTTGCAGCTATTAACTGCACATGAATGTGGTACTTGTAGGGTTCTATAGCAAAGAACTTCCCTCTAGCCCAATTCTCATAGTAGTCCAACTCTGTGGGCAGCACATTAGCTTTTACTTCAAGCTAGCAAAGCTTAAGCTCTTATTTTAAATTCAACTTGTAATGGCAGACATACTTGTACGTTAGTGTTCCTGATGGCCAGTTGTCACGTGTTAAAATGCAGGTTAACCAGCTAATGGGCTTTAGTAAAAGGAGCCCTTAATCTCCTTTTCTGCCTCAGAATAAAAGGATCAACCTCAGTGTGTGCAGTATTTTGCAGTGGCCCTGTGCAATCACTTGTCAACCTCAATATTACTGGGTGAGGGAGTGGTTAATACTCTGTCACTTATCACCATGGTGAGCATAAAATTGTAATCTGGCCAAACAGAACAGATTAAACCTCCTATGGTAAATATGAACAGAGGTCCAAATGTGAGAGTCCTCATGCTTTCTATGTGTGGCATGAAGCGAATGTTACCTAAGCATATGGACAGAGCTGACGCAAGGATTGGAGGTGCCCTAGGTGGGCCCTCCACCCCCATTGCCACCCCTCTCTGAAGCAGCGCCAGAGGGGGACAGGAGCGGCAGATTGTGAAGAGGAGGAAACCGCAACGCAGCCCCTAACTACAGTATGTTAGTGAGTGCTGCATCACGGGGGCTACTGCCACTGCTATAGGCCCTGGAGAGTGGCAGCAGCAGTGGCAATGGGTGGCCAGAGGGCTGGTGCCCTAGGCGCCCGCCTAGTTTGCCTGGTAGTATTGCCAGCCCTGCATGCGGTGACTATATATGGTACTTTGTAAAAATCTTCACATCCTTGTCCATTTTTCATATTTCCCTGCTTTGATACACAAAGTATTGAGAGATGTGAAGATCTATACAATCCAGGCTGTTTGGTTTCTTACTCTAATTTTTTAATGTTTCAATAATTGGTCTTTAATAGTGTAACGTATGTTGTGTAGATCAGTGAAACAGATTCTCACTTATATGCATTTTAAACTGTACTTTTTGGAGCAGGATGTGAAAAACGTACAAGGTACTCTAATTCACAGGACAGGCTGAGCCAGTCCTGATTTTGACCAAGTACGTGAAGGCAGAGAGAGTTCTGATTTCCCAATTAACTGTGTGAAGTAAAACAAGACTACATCTCCCTGATTGCACAAAGGTAGAACCAGGACCGACTCAGCTTGTTTCCCCATAACATAGAGCTATATGGTCACCCTATATATGCATATTTTGTACAGCAGCAAATAATAAAATAATACTAATTCCCAATTTATTTTGTTGATAGTCATGTGTTAAGTGGCTGGAATAGGAGGTTTCACAAAGGACTCAATAAGTTAAAGAGCTCTACCTGAAAACCAAAGTGTTACTGCAAATCTGTATGAAATAAGGTGAGGCTATCGACTCAGGCTGCAGTTAACATTTTATTAATTCATCTTGCCAAACAAATAATGGAGTCCAAGAATATTGGTTTGTTAAAGAGCTTAGGAAGTATATTCTGTCCACATTTTGATGCATTTAAAATGATCAGCATGGGTGAAATATTGACCATTGAATTGAATGAGAAAATTCCAAAATAAATTTCTTGTCTGTAGCAATGTAAACTTTAAAAATAGTAAACTATAACGTTCTTCCTCCATTTTACACGGCATGACATCTATCACAGATAGAAATAACAACTGACCTAAATTCGGCAGTAAATATCCTGCAGCTTATAAATTCCATAAAAAGTGCTGCAAGTTTGGTTTTCTTTTTTGCAAGTATTTTATCCATCCTTAGCTCAAAACGGAGAAATAATGAAACATAAGATCAACAGATAATTTCACTAGTCTGTCTCCTACTGTACTGTACTAGTGCTACACTATTTTCCTGGGTGTCATTTAGTTCCAGTATATGTATTTTTACGCTGTAAATTTGGAAGTGTCTAACAGATGACCAGGAGTGCATCTCCATGGTGGAGCAGCAGACATTCCGTCTGTCATCCTGAAAATGCCAGCCCAGGAAGCCAATTAGTTTTGGTTATTTAAGTTGCTAAATGGACAAACGTTATTTATCTTAATGTCGGCAAGGTTGCAGGTTTTCCAATGCTGGGCATGATGTTATCAGTTTAAATAGCAATTTTCAGCCCTTAGGCTGATAACTTATCCATTTAAATAGTACCACACTAATACCAGATATAAAGTTAAATACATATCTTATCCATTTAACTTTATTAGTGTATTTTCAATGGCACCATTTAAAATGATAGCACTGCTGAAAATTCACATAAAGTTTGTTATTTAAAAGACTCCTATATCACCTTCCCAATTCAAACAAGGAGATCCAAGGCAGTGTACAAGTGTTCAAAGCTAAGATATCCATTTAACAATATTTTATTTAGATGTATTAATGTTCACTGTTTTGCAGGATGAGAAGAAACGCCACTGGAATCTGTCCACGTGCTCAGCTTTTTAAGCAGCTCAGAAATTTTGCTGAATAGAAATCATGTATGTAAACAATTAGCAGCCTGGCAACCTCATAAACCTAAATGGATATCTTAGCCATTAAACTTTTATGCAGATTTTTAATGTTACTATGCTTTAAAGTGGCTCTGCTAAAAATCAATGAACAAAGCTAAATGGATAAGTTGTCATTCTAAGGACAAAATATTGCTTCTTAGATAACCTTTTGCCCAACCTTGGAATGCAAACAGCCAAATGTTTTCCACTCCCTGGGCTGGTATTTCTAATTCAAAGTACTTAAGTTAGGGAGTCAGCAGCCCCTGCTGCCTCCCTAAGTGATTTTGAAAATTGACCTCATAGTTGTTAGGGCTACTTCGATACCTAGCTGTGTCCTACATGAAAAGGAATATATACTGGTGAAGGCACTGTTTTCCTCATGCATGATCTTACATGTTGCAGTTAAGAACAATTCAAAGACGGGGGCGCTTCCAGAAGATTTTTCACCTATTTATAGTGCAAGTATTTTTCTAACTTTGCTTATTCTTCAGCTCTGGTGCAATGCTGTACTCATTTTCAAAGTGCTTTCTGAATTTCTGCCCTCTCCCTCTCTCAACCCCCCCCCCCCCCCCGAATAATATTTACTTTACTTGGTTCTTGGCAAATTCAAGACTAGCCTGTAATTGCAAGGCATTACAGTGACCACCAGGATTTTTTTTTCTGTTTCTTAAGGCAATACAGTGCATATTGATAGCATTCACTTTCTGATAGCTTCTTTAAGGAACACAATTCTAAACAGGGACTCCACTACCCTCCACCCAAAAAGATTTCCACAGTTGTCATGCCCAGCATACTGTAATTTTCAGGGTACTTTGAATAGTGATTGCCAGAGTATCTATAAGTTATAGTTTATTTGGATTTGATATACCGCCTAAGGCACACCAACAAGGCGGTTTACAATATAAATAAAAAGATACAGAATGGAAAAGAACTGCAAAATGTTGACAGGGAAAGAGGAGCAAAGGGATAGGAGTGCAGACCTGTGGCATGGCAGGTCAGCTTGGAAGATCTCCCCCCAAACCGAAGACCTCCCTAAACAGGACCATCTTAAGAAGGGTTTTACATTTTTTGAAATTGTTCTCCAGGTGAACAGGGACCGTAAGGCAATTCCAATGAGAGGGTGAGATAAAGTAGAAGGCAGAGTGCCTCATGCACTCATATCAAGCCTTGGAAGGTGACGGACTGACTAATCTATTGCCATGTAGGGACCATAAGCACCTTGCACCTTAGAAGTCCTGAAGATAATTTTATACTGGTATGCAGGTGGAGTCACGATCAGAAAAATATGAGGTGGCAGAAATGTGTACAGGTTAGTGATGTGCTGGAGGGGGCTCCCATGAGTACCGTGTTAAATAATTAAAGTGTCTCTCCAAGTGAGAAACTGGTGTCATCAGCTTTCAGATGAAAGTAATACTGTGGAGTGGGGGGTTATTGGGCTGCAATATCAATCATCAAATAGAACTTTGGCATCTTGAAATGGTACCAGCTGGGTGGGGAGGAGGATAAAATGAGTAAACCGAAGACTTTTATTAGGAAACGATTACCCTTTAAAACGAAAGTCATTACAGCACGCTGTTAAAAGGCATCTGCCTGTACATACTACTGGTTTGCCTCAGAGGGTACTGTGTTGTTTCAAGACTCTGATGCAGAATAGCTTATATACATCACAGTGTGTAACTCAGAGTTTCTGATCATCAAAACATCTGTTCTGCATTCAGTGAGAAATTACCTTCAAAATAAAATAGGCAACAAAGATGTTTTAATATACATTAGATTAATTAAAGAGATCTGAGCTTCATGTTTGCTATTCATAAGTTCTGATGTCAAAAAGGGCAAGCAAACTGGACATGCACCTCGGACTTTAAAATATAAAAATGATATACATTTGTTCAAAATACTGACCCATGTGTGCTTTTTTTTAACAGGAAAGTCCTCAAAATCATAATATAGTGTACAGTAAGACTGATAAATGAGATTAATGGGTAAAGGTTGACATTGATGGTCGTGTTCGTCTAGTTTTAATTTGAAGTCCTGGCCCTACGTCATTATTGCCTTCAGTGTTCTCTTCCTTCTTGCGTACTTTGAGGTGTGTAAGAAGACTTATTATCCAGACGTCCCATTCCTCTGGTAACAGCAGCAAAAGGAAGCCCAGACCAATGATGACAATGGCTATCACTCGAACGCTGTTGAAGACAATTTCGCTGGTGTAATGATCAACAGCTGTATGAAACAGTGAGCTTGCGTTACTATGCAGTAAAAAAAATACATACTATGATGTTATTGCATGCATTTAAGTACAGCATTAACAGCCTCAGAAGAAGGGAGAATATGAAATTATTATTATTAAAGATGAAGGGTTTCATTGGGTTGGCAGCATCAGCTGCTGTGGCAGTGAGATTTATCCTGAGTTAATTTCCATTTTTCTAAGGTTGGTTTTCAAAGGTGTTTACTTGGGAAAAACGGTTTGATTGAAAATTGCCTTTCTCAAGAGCAGGTAAAGATACGTGTGGACTTCCACTGTACTTGTATTTTTACCCATGAGAAAGAGATGGCTTTCCGTGGACATGTTTAGTCCAGGAGCGGAAACTGTGTGTACATTTGATTCTTAAATGTACATGCACTATTTTGGCTCTAATTTTGAATGAGAAATAACATGGATAGTTTCTCTTTGCATATTTGCATACAATATGTGTGTGATCACAACCTTGTGATATGCAACTACATGGGCTGTTTGAGAATGTTCTTTTTTACATCCAACTGTTCCAAACAGACAATAAAAAAGGTCAATTTGCCTTTTTGTTAAGATATGAGGTTCGTTCTGTAAATCTTTCATAATAAAGACTTAGGGGTATGTTTACTAAATGGCAGTAAGGGAGCATGTGTACCTTTAACGCCCATTATCGGCACACTTGCGCCCTTAATGCTGCTAAAAAGTCGCATTATCAAGCGTGGATTTCCTGAGGTCCCCAATGGTTTATAGCCTCTCCTCATAAGGGTATCCATCCATTCCCATTACCATCTGTGATGTCTGGCATAATCCCACAGTGACAGTGGCGGCAAAGAGGCACGCTGCATCTGCAGAAAGGTGATGTGCCGCATGGAACTGTCCAAGGGTCCTGGCACCCTAGGCAAAGCCCCTGATGCCCCCTCCCTGCTGCCACTGAAGCCAGCTCTGGAGTAAGAGGCTGATAGTGCCAGCAGTTGTGGCCCTCCAGGTAGCTGTAAAATGCAGATGCCTGAGCAAATACCACAGCTGTGGCTGTCATCCTTCTCCCGAGATGTATCAGTGGCAGGAGGGGATGTGGTCCCTGCAGAGACAGATGGATGGGGGACCGCGTGGCCATCCATGTGTGCCTCTGCCCCCACATTCGGACCATGTGCCCTAGGTACCCGCTAAACCTGCATGTTGGTTGGGCTGGGATTGCGCAACACCACCACTGACAGCACATGGGCATGTCAACATGATGTAGGGGTGTTGGCAATGGGTGCATCAGCACCCGCCTGCAGCAGACCAAAGCCATGTCCTGCTCCTGTGTGCCATGTGCTTCACATGTGCCAAGGTCTGTCTGATGGGCATCATGTCAACCCCAGGGTCTGTTGTATTCATATGGTAGCATAGTGGCTCAACACACACAGTCAGTGTGTATATGAGTAGAGGGTCACAGGTTCAAGTCCCAGCTGTGGATCATGTATTGAATGTCCTTGTGGCTAAACGTTAGCCTACAGTACAGGTAGAGCACTGGCATGTGCAACCCCCAATGAATCAGCCAGCAAGGGTACAAACACCCATCAGCCACACAGACAGACTCCACTATCCATAGCTGGATGGAACATCAGCCTCATAGCACCAGCACACTGAGCGGGTGTTAGCAACGTGTGTAAATGTCAGAGCATGCTATTAGCACCAGCCTGATGTGCACATGTTAAAAAGGCTTGAGCTGATATGGAGACCAAAATAGCAGACATGATTGCCAACCATCCTCACTTTTGTAGTGTGGCGATGTGAGTGTGTGTGTATGTCTCTCCATTGTTCTGTGGCTTTCTTCAATTCACTGTGCCTCGCATTACCTAAGCTGTTCCCAGCATTAGTCTGCAAATGTGCATGATGAGGAGCAGTGGATTGTGGGTATGGCCTGAAACAAAGTGGATTGGCCAGGATGTGTCTGCATTGGAGGTAGGATCAATAGCTGAGACTTCGTAGTGACCCTCTGCCTCGTGCATGGACTAGGTAGTCACAGCATATCATGCTGAGAGGGCACTCTCATTCTGACCAAACAATGACCCTGGCATGACTATGTATCCACATAGTGCTATATCATGACTGGCTCTAGTGATGTGGGTGCAATTCCTCTTCTGGGAGCCAAATCACTGAGCCAAATGCTTGGTGTCCATGCTGTTTCTCCAGAGCCAGGGTGCATATGGTTGCTGTGTGCACACGCAATGTGTGCTGATGAGCGGACTGGCTGCAATTGGTATGTGCATGACTGGAAACCCAGTGGTGGGCAGCAGGTGCGGTCTGACTGTGCTTGTAGTGGAGGATTGTTAGATCTAGATGGTTGGGGAAGCAGTTGTTCGAGGCCCACTAGTACTCCTTATATGACATTTTGGAATGTGTTATTGTCACATTTTATGTCTGCCACAACCTTCATGGACTGACAACACCTCCTTGTGACCTTGAGCAGGTCACTTAACCCACCAATGGCTCAGCTGATTGCAGGTCCTTATAGTCTCTGTATATCATCACTCATTACCAATTCGTTGGTAAGATGTACCATGTCGTGACTGCACTGATACAGTGGTATACTAATAGGCAGTTACATGCATACAGCTGTAACCTACATATGAGTCATGTATGACATCATAACTGTGACTGTACAGCTTTGGATCCATCACATCTCTGCAGTACATGCAGACACATCCTACCCCTCGGATAGCCACCCGCAGGTATCACCTCTTGTCCGTAAGTGCCCCATTTTCCCAGTTTGGATGACATCTGTCCAGTTGTTATCTGCACAATTGTCTGGGATGTCGTATGGTGGTTGTGTGGTTGGGAGAGGTGTGCAACCCAAATGTCTGGTATCAGGCCTGCCATGTGGCACTAACACACATTTTCCCACCTAGAACAAATACATTGGGGATGGCACCTATGGCACATTGGTGCTGTCAGTCCATACCACCCTCTCCACTGCCGCCATTCTTGCTTCAGCCCATCTAACCTCCTCTGTCGGCTGTGTGCAGTCATGTCTTCTCATGCAGGATGCTACACTATGACCTACACAGGTACTCTTTTCTGCATTTGGACGCTTCACATGTGCCTCTCCTGTGCCTGATCTTCACGTCACCAGTCCTGCTCCATCCTCCTTTCAAAGCACACATCGTCCCACTTCTGACTCTGCTGGGGGACACATCATCCCCATCCTATGCCACACACTGACATTACGGTGTTTTATATGGGCACTCCCCTGTGCATAGGAACAGCTTCCTCCCACATGCTCATCACATTTACTGGCTGGCAAGTCGGATGTCCACGGATCTGTCAGGAACTTCAGCTCCCACCTGCCCTTCCATTCATTACCTTTACATTGGATTTTGCTGGGGCTCCTTTATCCAGCAATAAAGTGACAGCCATTTTCGGGCGTTAAGGTGCATGCTTGACACCTTAACACCCGCTATCCTGTTAGCGCACATTAAGTGGCCCATTGCGCCCTTATCGCCGGAACGCCCCCTAACCGCCCAGAGCCTTTTCACATGGAAAACCTCTTTTAGCTGCCGTTAATTCTCAATAACGCCTGCTACTTTACCACATTTAGTAAACATACCCCTTAGACTTGAATAGCAGTTTCATTCAAATAGGATTCCACTAGCCTTAGAACTTAATTGCTCAGGTAGGCTCTTGTCGCAATTATTTTCTCTTAAAAAACAAAAACAGCTGCACAATTTCTGGAGCTCTCAACCTAAAAGAGTATATTTCCAAGTTTTGTTTCTAGTTTGACAGATTCTGTTTTCAGTAAGTAGTGAAATGAAAGAGAGATTAATAAGTTAACACAACTATGAAATTCTATTTAAATGTTATTATTACCTCCTTTTAATTAATCCCTTCAACAGACAATACCCAGATATACTTTGCATACCATTGGATATGGAATGAAATCTCAGACACTAATACTCTGTGTTGATTTATGGCTGGCAGGGGTTACCCCAATAAATGCAGCCATCTGTGATCCCGATACCCCTTAGAGCCTGGAAAAAAGTGCTTCCCTCTGTTGGAGAGACCAAATGGAGGCTTTGTTACATTTGTTGGAGTGCAGCAGCTTGCAGAGGTGTCCCCATTTTGCTAAAAGGATGGTTTAAAAAATAGGTTACATGAATGGTCCACCCAAGCCCTGCACCATAGCATGAAGCACTGAAGCTTCAGCCATAGGGTTGATGCACCACATTTGCAATTTTTATTTTTTATAGGATATACGCCATCATTATTCATATATTCTAACCCATGAAAGTAAATATTAAATATACTTTGGACCATTATATTAAACAAAATGTTAACATCTTACCAGCATTTACAGGTACACTCAGCACAATTCCAAGGGATATCAAGGTGGGATATGTAATGGCAATTCCAAAATTTACTAGAATATTGAATGCTGTGAAAAGTAAAGAAATGGTGCTTTCTTTATTACTCCTAAATTGCATGTGCAGTTCTTAAAAGAAAAGAAAATATACAGCCTTTAACATAGCAAAATCCCTGAGCTGTGTAAATAGCAAAATATCTGGAGATGTTTTATATAAGGCAGTTTTTTTCTCAACCTGCCAAAAATGATATTTGAATACTTGCTTGGTTGATATTCAGCTGTGTTCTATGCAGACCTTTACAGACTGGAGGCTAGAAGGTATTATAGAGGTGATTTGTTTAATACAGGACCTCCAAAGACTATGGTGGACTAAAAATCATTCCTCCATTTGATAGGATTAAGTCTTTAAAGAAAAAAATTATAAAAAAAATATAAAGTTCAAGAGCTCTATTGTTGAAGGCTAATTGATTCTAGCATAGAAGACTGAATTCTCCCTGGTAGTTTTAGTACTCTGAAGCAGAATCAATCGGCCCCTGCTTCTAGACACAGTATTTATTTTATTTATTTATTTAGACAGTTTTGTATACCGCCTTATCCTTCAATCAAAGCGGTCACAACACAATTGGGGGATACATTTAACACATGGGGATATGAGACACTTACACTAATACTTACAGGGAACATGGGCAATGGAGGGTTAAGTGGCTTGCCCAAGACCACAAGGAGCATCTGTGGGACTAGAAACCCCAGTCCTTCCGGCCCAAGGTTGCTGTCCTCTAGTGGGATTTGAACCCCCGACCTTCCGGCCTGAAGTACCTTGCCCCAACCACTAGGCTACTCCTCCCTCCAGTAAAGGTTATAGAAAAATCAGATACTTAGGAAACCCAGACCTTTATTATTAGTTTTTATCACATCTATTGCTTTGTCACCTCCTGGTCACCTATCCATCTCTCGCTCTGTTCCTCACTACCCCCTCCCCAAAACATTCTTTCCCCTTATAGTTGTAATGCTTTGTGATTCTCTTATATGTTCTAGTGTTGTCATTTTTTGCTCATACTGTTCTGACCTTAGGAGGGAGGCTTTGGTCTCCAAATGCTAGTCCAATAAAAAGGTATCACCTTTTCTTTACATTTTATTTTTATTACCCTTTAAAGCCTGGAGACCTTCAGACCCTGCTCCTTTAGTTATTTAGGCCCTTATCTGTGGAACTCCCTTCCTCGCCTGCTTCGCCTAGACCCCTCCTATGAGAAGTTTGGGAAGTCCCTTAAAACCTGGCCTTTCCAACGTGCTTTTCCATAAGCTGCCACTGGCCGATCACTGTACTTCCCCTTTGGATATGGCCTGCATTATCTATTCTTTGTCCCCCCCCTCCTGCTACTATATGTAGATTTGTATCCCCCATCTTTCGCTTTATCTCCTCTTTTTCCTTTTTCTAATTTTATTTTATGTAAACCGCTGCAACAACTCCAGTGCCTGTTGGTGGTATATCAAAAACCTATCTATAGGTCAGTAAGAGATTTGAACTGAATGTGAAAATAGACAGGGAGCCAATGAAGTGACTTGAGAAGAGGGGTCATCTGAGCACGGGATGCCTATGGGACTAGAGTCCCTGCTCCCAAGAGCTGGGAATCTAGTCCCATAGGAGCATTAACCGGACAAACACCTTCCCCTTCTCCCCCTTTCATCAAAGAGTGTGAGTGGGCAGTTCGGATAACTGCATAGTGTTGGGCCTATGCCAGACTAAGCAAGTGACCCCAGGAACAGTGTTTGATGGTACTCCAGGGCCACAAAGGTCTGATGGTTAGTGCAGGGCACTAAAAGACAGGCAGTCCCTGCTCCCAAGAGCTGGGAATCCAGTCCAAGCATATTACTGTATAATATTTGGGAAGGGATAAAGCAACAGGTACCTGCAGCACAGTAACTAGAGAACAAAAGAGCTGGTACATATGCTGGCGGTCAACAGGACTTTATTAGAAACCTGAAACGTTTTGGCCGTCTAGGCCTACTTCAGCATGCAAACTACAGTGTGTATGCACTCGCAACCTGTCAGTTGACAGAAACTTTGCTGTTCAATTTTGAATGGTTGGCTACTATCTTCTTTATAAGTAATTACAGAATACAGGCTTGATCCCCCTGAAGAAGGCCTAGACAGCCGAAACGCATGGGGGTCCTAATAAAATCATGTGTGTACCAGCTCCTTTGCTCTCTAATGTTTGGGAAGGGTACATTTGGAAAATTAAATGGTTGTGAAAGGAAAGAAAGGAGGGAAAGTGAGAGTAGTATGGGCACAAGAGTGCAGAAAGAGACAACTCTTTGCCAGGGTATGCTTATGGGCTTCTCTAGTTCAACCCTGAAGCTAAAGAAAGATGTCTATGAATAGAGTCGAAAAAACTTCAGGTTCCAGTGCCATCTCCACAGAGAGGCAAAGGTGGTTTGACACAATGTAAGATGGGGGGAACATGAGAGAAGCAGCAGGTAAAGGCAACTCAATCTAGCAGCAAGCACATTGTATTCCCTGATGAAAAGTTTGTGGAGATGGTCTTGGCAGATACAGAATCTGAGGGAATCCACAGGTGGAACTTACATCTGAATAATCGGATATCAAATGTACAGGGCTACACCAAGGGATGTCACCACACGATACACCAATATCATCACTGGGCTTCCAGGAAGCTCAAAAAGAGTGAGTTACCGCATGTGGCTGGGGCAAAGGAAGTGCTAGAGTTGTTAGTCACACAGGGTGCATTTCTAGCTTGGTACGGTCCTGTGAAAGTATATTGGCTGAAGAGGGTGTTGAAGAGGTGGTTGTTAGAATGCTAACTGGTGAGAAGGTAGAAAGTGATCTTGGGTATGCTAAAGACCAAGAGCACTGCACAGATAAAGGGGACAGTGGTGAGTGGGAAGGATGCCACCGGCCTTTCATCCTCTTCTCTGTCCCTAGCAATAGATGCAGATGCAGCACCAAGAACAACAGCCCCCGCACCATGGAAGTACAGGGGAAGTCTTATAAAACTTCACATGTGTGGAAGCATTTTAAAGTGCTTGATGCCCCAACAGTAGACTGAATTTAATTGCAGTAGAAAGCACATTAATAGAGGGAAACAGACATGTCATCTAACAAATGGTGGCCTGTAACATTATTTAGAAAAAAACCAGCACTCTTTCCAGTTCAGCGCAAAGGAGGGTGCGGATCCTAGGCTGGTGACTCCATCAGGAGTGGAAATAGCAGTGGTGGGAAAGATGCAGGAAAAATTAAATCCATTTCCCAAATGAAGACCCTAGCCTCTTCTGATGGCATGGCAGCATGCCCAACAGGCATCAAAGCAAACCACCATGGTAGAGATGAAGTGCTGTTTAGCAGTATTGCCAAGAGACAGATGGCAGGCAACATTGAAGGTGGTGACTCAGTGCATCAGAGAAATGATAATCCAGGATGACGATACCCTGAAGATGGTTGAAAAGGTGGGGTTTAAGAGGCTGCTACATTTCTTAGCTCCCACTTACCGAATGCCCAGCAGACAGCTTTTAGTAGGCAGGTGATCCCCAGCTTGTATAATCAGTAGCGTCACTAGCTGCAGGAAGATCTGGCAAAAGCAGAGACCTGTAGTAGCGTGCATTTTGGGTAAGGGAGCTTTCAGGGGATCAGATTTCTGCATACTTTCTGCACCTTGTTGTCAGAAATTCCCTCGGCTTCGGGATCAAGTGAACCAGAAACCCAGTCTTGAGCCACCTGATTAAGAAGTACCGAAAAAAGGGTATTTTCACTGGAGGGTGGGTATGAGCTGCATGAGAAGCAGTAAGCAACAAGGGCATCTGCCCACCGGCTCAAGCAGGATGTTGGCACCAGATGAAATTTCACTTATGACATGCTGGAGAGATTAGTGCATCAGATGTCATTGCAGATCAAGATCGTTTTGACAGACTCCTGGGACACCAAGATCAAGCAAATATGCAGATGATGGAAGTCCTAAAGCCATTTAGGAATGCAACAGAGGAACTGAGTTCCTCAAGGACCACCCATGGTAATGAATATTTTACAGGTGACGTTAGAGAGTTTTCGGCAGCAATAGGAATTCACAGCAGAGGTTTTGGTGATGATGGACTTCATGTATAGCCAAATGGGATAACTTTTGCAACCTCTTATGATGAAGGATGCTTATATGCTAACTGGTTCTGCGACCCAAGGATGAAAGGAACTATTGCTCTGTAATGCAAGTCACTGACTTACTGGAAGGAAAAGCTGGTGACTGAGGTGGAGGAAAGGGAGCGCTAGAGGCAGGGGAGTGGTGGTGGTGGTGATATAGCAGAGGACATAGTAGGCACAAAGGCAAGCAGTGCTGGTACAAAGAGCACTACCCTATCACCTACTACTCTCCCCATTCCCCCATCTTTACATGCTAATGGCCCATTAGCTGCATCTAAGGACAGTATTTGGTGACCAAAGTCCTACCTACAATGCTATGCTGTAGAGATCAGCCTACCAAATTATGCCAAAAGGACCAATGCAGCACCCAAATCAGCAGCAAGGCCTTAAACATGCCAAGGGAGCCAGCACAGCACCCAGATCAACTGCACAGCTAGCACGGGATTTGGAGTCTGCACTTGGCTTGGGCTCTTTGAACGACACCGTCTCCTTTCCATTTGTCTGAGTTTGCGCTTAGTGTCTTGTAATTCAGCAGTGAACTAGGTGGTGCTGTGGTGTTTATTTGTGGTTCTTGATGTTTGCGGGGTTGCTGCAGTCTTGGCTTGGACTTCATTCCAGTTGTGGATTAGCCCATTGGTGCTGTTTGAGTTATGAGTGAGTTGAGGCAGTACTTTGTTCAAGAATGTTTGTTTGTCAAACGTACAGAATCTACGGTAAACTGGTTGAGGTTGAGAGGATGTGTGTTTCCCCTGGGTCTGGGGGATGAAGAACATAATAGTTTTGTGATCAGTCCAAGAGATGGCGGATAAAGTGAGAGAGAAGGAACAGGATCCGGTGATTCAGAGACCGGGTGTGAAGATAAGGTCTAGTGTGTTTCTGCTTTGATGGGTTGGCTCATCTATAATTTGGCTATAATCTGGAACTTCCAGAAAGGATTCTGCTAGTCTGGGTGTGGATGACGACAAGTTGAAGTCACCTAGTAAGAAGAACTGTTTGCTTTGTGATGTGTGCTTGCATATTGTTTCGAGGAGGGTCATAAGTACTTCTAAATTCAGAGGAAAGTGATCAGTAGGCTAGACAAAGTGTTGTACACCTATTGGTAATTGTGAGCATGTCTAATTTGTGAGTGTTGCGAGTGTCCATATTGTGGAAACCCAGGTGTGCTCAGGCCAGGATGAATACCCGTCCCCCTCTATGGGCTAGCCTTGAGTAGGTGAAGAGATCATAGCCCAGTAGAAGCAGTGATTCAGGAGCACATTGTTGGAGTCAGTAAGCCAGGATTCAGTTATCCACGTGGAGACCGATCCTAGAAGGGGCACATCCGGGCTGTCTGGATGCTCCCGAGCAGGACGTGCCCCTGCATCCCTGTGGGGATGTCCTCCTTGCATGCCGGTCCCACTGTTGAAATGACAGCCCCTTGTCACCCTGCAGCCTGACCCTGGATCGGGTGGCAGGGACCTCCCCTGGTCAGATCCTGGTCTTGGGGAGGAGGTTCTGGAACCAATCCCTGCTGCTTATTCCACCTCTGAGGTGGAATAAGCAGCACGTCCACCCCTGACCTGTAGGATGTACAGGGTCGTGATCTGAAATGGCCCTGTATGTCCTGCTGCTTTGGCCTGCCCCTGCTCTGTCCCCTCCTGCCCCCTCCCTCCACCGGCTCTCCCCCTACTACTGTCCTGGCCGTGTGGGGAGGGGGTGATGTATAGTGATGCAGAATATGGGCAGGATGCCTTGCGGGACAGCCCCACAAGTCACCTTGATTAATCGGGTCCATGATTTCTATTATCAGGTAGTCTGTCAGTACAGGGACTTTGTTGCAAGCTGAGCATGTGTTGACAAGCATACATTTAAGCTGGGGTGCATGGAGAGTGGTTTTATTTTGAACTGCTGTTAGCTCTTGAGGTAAGATCCTGATTAGTGAGTTATAGGCTCTATTCCTTGGTTTGGCGCCGAGGATCAGTGTATTGCCTCTTGTCTTGGTGAAGATTATTGAGATAGTACCCAAGTATGGTTGCCATGAAAGGGCATGAACAAGAAATAGACTGAGGTAAGCTAAAAAAAAAAGGAGGTGGGCTTTGTAGGCATGATTGGCTTTTGTAGGACTTTTAATAGGTCTCGATATGCAGAGTTAATTTTAAGACTTGGGGAGTTAAGTCATGTGTGCTTTGGTGAGTGTTAGATGATCGTAAGGAGGAGGAAGTGTTTCTGAGCTGTAGATGGGTGCCCTGTTGGTTTGCGCAAAGGGTGACTTACATTTGCCTGTGCTGAGGTCAGGTAGGCTGCTGGTAGGAGTTTCGAGTCGAGTACGCCAGGATGAACATCAGATGGGACTCTGCAGTTCATGCCTAAGGGCCACACTCAAGGGCACTGGTGCAGCCTGTAGGAGTCAAGCTTGGATGCTGTGGAGCAGGGGCTCTGGGACTGATTTGCTGCATGTGCAGTGGGAGACAGCTTGCCAGGAGGAATCCTGCTGCTCTCTGCTGCATGCGGTCACTCTAGGCTGGCGTTGGGGAATGGTGATGCCTCTGTGGAGGCGGAGCTTACTGGCACTGGTGTCTATCAGGTAGTGATGATTTACTGCTTTATCGTGCCAGGTCACTGACCTGAAACATTTGGTTGCTGACTTGAATCTTTTGAACTTGCGTCCTTTTCACCATTGCAGCCAGAGTGGAAGGTGGAGGCCACTTTTGGCCCCAACTTGATATCTTTTTTTTTTAGAAAATTACCATTGTGCTCAGAACAGCTTTAAGTATCTCTAGCACCTTCCAAACAGAGGCATATGCCTCTGCTGCACTACTTTCCATACTTCCCCACCAAAATTCTGCACACATGGCAAAGACAGACTAAAAGTCCCTACCACATGATATGAACATGAGACCACCCATAAAGAAAAATCACCACAAATAAACTGATCCCTCAAATTCTTCTGCCAACTACATACCAAATCCAACAGGCCACCCCCACCGCCACCACCCTGTTTGCACAGGGCCATTCACGTGCTGAAGAAACCCTAAATCAAAATATGCTATCCTGAAAACCTTTTCCCCAAGAAGACTCCACTCTGTCATAAGGCACATTAAAGTCCCCCAATACAAACAACTTGGAAAATCCAAAAGAACCACACAAATCAATCCAACAACTGCCATCAACACATCTGCACCAGTATCAGATGCCCTATATGTCACCAAAATCCCCAACCCCCACATAACCTTTGATTGCACTAACAAACACGCAATCCTAACTAGCTGACATAAAACTATGCTTTTTATTTTCTTCTGAATAGCAAATAGAAACTTTCCTCTCTCAGTTCCCTTTGCAGCTTACTCCACAAAACAAGTAGTTTGCTTTTCAGTGTTCTTATCCCTTGTGTTGTGTTACCTTCATTCATGTACTGTCGGTAATTACGACGACTACTACTAGTATTACTGCGTACTTAGCATTTCTATAGCACTACTAGGCATATGTAGTGCTATAAACATACACATATAGAGTCCTGACCCACGGAGCTGTTCAAGATAGACGATGGAACAAACAGAGGACTAGGGTGATTCTTAAGGGAAGTGATTAAAAGGCATATGGGTGTATTCAGGAAAATAAGGGGCTCAGGATCAAAAAGTAGCCTCAGAGATGAGTTTTTAGTCTGGATTTGAATTGGACCAGAGATGGGGTCTGACATATTAATGCAGGTAGTCTATTCCAGGCATGCGGCTCAGCAAAGTAGAACGAGTGGAGTAAAGTTGACAGTAGAAGAGAAGGGCATGCATAAAAGCGATTTGTTTGATGAGTGGAGGTCTCGTGAAGGGGTGTAGGGAGAGAAGAGAGATAATGAGAATGAATGCACTTAAAGGTGATTAGGAAAAGTTTGTATGAAGAAATGGATGGTGAATCAAGTGACACGAGAAGAGGGGGGTTACATGAGCATAGCGACACTGGAGGAATTCAGTTGCATAAAACTTAATGCCTTCCAAAACAAAATAAAGAATACAAAAAATATCAGATAAATACTATTAGCAACAATTGCCTTAACTCAAGCATTCAGCCTATATAACACAAATGAATATGTTAAGGTATGAAGGCAGACTTTACTGTAATAAAAGTGACATTCAGGATACAATATTTCAGCCAAATTAGGTCAGACCAGTGGCCTATCTAGCCCTGAAATCCTGTCTCTGACAATGAAGGAAGTATACAGTTGTCCATTCATCGTCACACTTTTCCATTTTCTAGCAGCCATGCTTTTGGAATGTCTTGGCCCCAAGGTTCCTTAATACTCTCTGACTGCACCAACAATCAAAAAAAGTTCAAGAAACAGAATCCTACAGTACTTTGGGAAAATGAACGTCAAATAATGTTTTCCCATTTTTACTTACATTAACATATTACTTACTCAATAAAAGCACTGCAAATCCACAAAGGTTTCCCCATGGAACAGCATCAAAGGAGCTCCAATGTTCCACTTTGGTAAAGTAAAGGATCACAGGAATACAAGTGATGAAAAGGATATTAAAAATCCCTAAAATTGTCAAAAATAATGCAGCCTCTCCAAATTTAGCACTGCCCAGGAGAAGTTTAAACAACACCTGCAAGACAAGTCAAAGTATAAATATGGGTTAGAAATAGACAATTGCTATACTTCTAAGCATTTTGAATATATTAAGAAGAATTTTTCATTCCACCTCTGCCTATCATCGCACACACTATAATACATGTAGCAATACTTTTCTAGTCCACCTGTTAGAATTTTTAATGTATCTTTTTATTCTTTACAACCCAATGGAAGTTGTAAAGAATTATATAAAAGGGTTCAAGAATGTCTGTCTGGGGACAAAATAACTCTCCAAAAATGTAATGGAATGGGATGAAACATGACATGTGAGAAAAGCTAGGAAAAAGGCACACTGACTTAGAAAATGGGCTAAATCAGACTGGGAGTTCCAGAGACATAAGTCCTCCCCAAAAATATCTTGATGCATTTCTATGGGAGAAGGAGTTCCAGCTTCTATAGTATAGAAAATTATATACAGTGAAAGATAGGAGTTAGGGAATTACTCTTTTCAAACTTCCTCTTCCTGTCCCTGTTCTCTACTTTCCCAACGTCACAAACTATCCCCCTTACAACTGCCCCACCACCTCACGTACTGCTCCAAACCCCAAAACTACTCCCTTGCAACTGTCCTATCAATCCGCCAAATGTCCCCATCCCAAAAAACATACTCCCACACAACTGGCTCACCACCTGCAAACTGCCCCACCCCAAGAAACTACAACCCCACAACTGTCCTACCATACCATAAACTGTCCCACCCCCATAAAAAAAATTCCTGCAACTGCCTCACCACCCTACTAACCATCTCACCCAGGGTCGGATTTACCTTGAGTGAGGCCCTACGCCAACAGAAATTGTGGGCCCCCAGAAAAAATAAAAATGAGATCAACTTACCACTTTTACCAGTTACCACTTACAAAAATGTTTTCTTTCGCGATTTAGTTTGTGAAAACTTTTCAATAATTGTATCAAAAGTCAATGCAGAAGTAACGTCATTTTCAATTGACATGACTGCCAGAGAATTCAGTCTTTTCTGCGTCATCGTAGAATGAAATCTATTTTTTATCAGGGAAAGTTTTGAAAAAGAACGTTCCCCTTCGCAGATAGTCACGGGAAGCATTGAAAACAAGCGGAGGGCAGTGGAAACATTCGAAAATGTTGAATCCACTACAGGATTTCTTTTCAGCCATTTCAGTAGGTTTTGGGGTTCACGATCCAAATTCAAATCCACGGCCATTCCAGAAAACGCCACAAATTCCTCTTCACACCCGCTTTCCAGATCACAATTGTATTTTTGCTGCAAATGGGTTACATCTTCTCTGAGAGAGCCAACATCATTCTCCTTCAGTGATTTGATGAAAGCGAAGTCTTCAGAAATCTGCTTGTAAGCATTCCGGCGTTGAGATAAACATGCAAGCAGTTTGTCAAGTATGACATATACACTCTCAACACGGAATTTTTGTGCACCTTGTAAAGTAGCATTCGGCTCACCTGCTTCTTCAACAACCTGGCATCTTTTTGGTCGATTCCGAATGAAACGAGAGGTGTAGTCTTGTTGGATGTCCTCCATGAGCTCTTTTGCTTCTTTCACCAGGTTGTCGAAGTCATCACGCATTCCAGCAATGAATGTTTCCAAAGAAGTAAACAAAGAAACGCTGACACTGATGTCAATAGACACACTTTGCAAGGCAGTGTTGATTTTTTGAAATCGCTGCAAGATCTTGTCCCACAGAACACACATGAATGCGGTTTCCAACAGACACATTTTACCCGCCAAGGCTGCTGCTAAGCGTCGGGCATCACCCTTCTCGTCTTCATTTTCTGCGATACTATTCAGCATAGTATAGATGTTGGCATAGTTGAGATGTAGTGCTTTCACGGACTACCAACGGGTAGATGATAAAGCTTTCAAAGTCAGAATTCGTCCATTTTAGTTCGGTGTGAGTCCTGATGTCAATGAACTCCACCGCTTTGTTGAACCAACCGAAAAGGCATACAGTTCTTGGACGAGACCAAAAAAGTTAACAGCGTCCAGACAGCAATTTACACTAGCAACTCCAACCAAATTTAATGAATGTACTGCACAAGGTATGTAGTCAGCCATTGGGTTCATTTCCCTCAGTTTTGCTTGGAGACCGGCGTATTTCCCAGCCATGTTTGCTGCGTTGTCGTAGCTTTGTCCTCTGCAGTTATCCGGAGACAATGACATTTCATTTAGTATATTCAACACATCTTGGTAAAGGCTTTCGGCTTTGTGACTTTCAATTGGAAAGAATTTTAGAAACCGTTCAGTTGTTTCACCAAACTTGTTAACGTAGCGCACAATAAAAGTTAGTTGGTCGATGTGAGTGGAATCAATACATATGGAATAGTACTTCGTGTCATGAATTTCATTTAAAATGACAGCCAACACGTCTTGTCCCATTTGCTCGATAAGTTCGTCACATATAGTGGAAGACAAATAGCTAATTTTTCCCCTTCCTTTATTTCCAAAACGAGATATATGGTCAGCAAGGAAGGGGTCGAATTTGGCTAAAAGTTCCAAAATTCCCAGATAGTTTCCGTTTTGCACAGAGCCAAATAATTCGGTATCTCCTCGAAATGCTATGCCACGTTGAGCAAGGAACTTTATTACTTCAACAACACGCCGAAGAACTGACTGCCAATATATCTTCTCTTCCTTCATCTCTTTCTGAAGCTTTTCGTCGATGCACCCTTTCGCTGAAACATGTGCTAACCAGGAACTGACTGATGCTCGGTGTTCTGCACTATTTTCGTGAGACTTGATCACTTTACCGCAGTTGCTCCAATTGTTGAATCCACATGACGCAAACTGTGATGTGGACCTTGAAAGCAACTTACAGAAAAAACAATAAATGTTCCCATTTGATGGCGAATAAAGCAGCCAGTCTCGGTAATACTTCTCATCATTTGCTTTTCATCCGTAAAGAAATTCTTTCGCAAAACGGCGTGTTCTATTTCCCATAGTTCTTTCTGATGACATGAAACTATCATCGTGATGTTGACATGCAGCTGGACCATTAAGAATCCAATAATAGACGTCGGAAGCTGGAAGGAATGTTTTCCAGAGACCCACATCATGAGGTGGTGGTGGTGGAGAACTAGAAATATTCTTCTCAGGTACATCGGGTTGTGGAGTAACATCAGCAGTATCGGAAGGTTGAAGAGTAGTGTCAGTAGTATCCAAAAGTTGTGGAGTAGCCGCGTCATTCAGATTCAAAAATTCTGATTCTGACACCTTGAATTTTCGTCGATGGAAGAAGAAAGCTGGTAATCTTGGGAATTTTGGCGGTCGATTCGTTTTCTAGCATTTTCTTTTTTCGTTTAGATGCGCCACTTTCATATTTTTACATGACTATTGTAAGGGGGGACTGAGAGAGACTGAGAGCGGAGGACAGCGGATGGAATAGCGGCGGAGTCAGGTCAGGCCAAAGATATTGAAAGAGTAGATATGATACGCTATTGTTGAGCAGCGTTATATTGGCAGCGTTATGGTTGGCAGTGAAATCGATACCCGGTGTAAAAAGCCATAGAGTTATGAATAGAATTCTATCGAAAGCAGACAAATTCTTATCAGCGTTATATTTCTGGCAGGCAGTATGAAGTCTAAAAAGATTTGAAATTTGGACGGCGAAGATTTGAAATTTCCAAGATATGGAATGAGCCAGGAGGCGCTCTTCCATCCTCAACTAGGCAAATGTAGCTATCTATGCCTTCGCTTCGAACTTCCTCGTCAGTATAGATATCTTAAGCCTTGTGGAGAGGTCGATATTGCGTAATGGTGAAAGCCTATGCGCGCCTACTACACTGTAGTAGGCGCGCATAGGCTTTCACCATTAACTAAGTATGTGTAGTGTATCAGGCACGTCTATACGTTAGTTCTCACCTTCTCCGAAAGCTAGTGCCTTCAGGATATTAGCATGAGTGATAACGTTGATTTTGATGTCATTCTGATTTAACTATTTCAAACTCAGGCGCTACAAACCTAAAAAGTCACTAACAATTTTTTTAACTATTCAATTTTTGTGGGCCCTTGCCAGCTGTGGGCCCTACGCCACGGCGTACCTGGCGTATAGGTAAATCCGGTCCTGATCTCACCCCTAAAAACTGCAACCCTGCAACTGTCCCACTACACCACAAACTGCCTCCACCCCAACAAACTGCCCACAAATGCCCCATCCCCCCAAAATACCCCTTATAACTGTCCCACTACCCCACAAAGATCTGCACCCTCAAATCTTCCCCTCTGCAACTCTCTTACCATCCCACAAACTGTTCCCACCCAAAAACAATACTCCTGCAACTGCTCCAACATCCCGGAAACTACCCCACCCCTCAAAACTGCCCTTCCCATCACCATGCAAAGTGGGTCCAAAGTTTAGTGGGGACCCTGTCAGAATGTGCTCAATATTCGCTAGGTTAGGCTGACAGCTGCCTGACTTTTCTTGTTTCTACTGATTTCTCTGTCTGTACATATAAATGATTAATAGTAGTAGTAGTAATGTCTGAAAGCTGGAAGGAAAGCTAACATGCCTGGACTTTTTTCAGAGTTTAAAATCTCTCTCTGCAGTTCTCTTATCCTCCCCCCTGTGTGAGTGAGCTTGCCCTTTTTGCTTCCAATGTAACCAGCAGCAGAGACTGTGGGTAGGGTCCAGCCAATGTACGACTGTGGGGGCGGAGCACTGGAGTGCGCTGTAGTCACAGAAAGGGAGAGGATGAGCTTGGCAACATTTCTATACTGTACTAGTTTAGTTTCTGCGGGTGGTGGGGGATGGAAGAGAAATGAAGCCCCCCACCCCTCAAAAAATGCCTCAATATATTTCTCTAGGAAAAGCAGTTCCAACAACTGCAGCATATTGACCTTATTCACAGTAGCATAGCAAATATGCAATTATACCTATCAAAAGCCCTTCCCACAAAAAACATACAAAACACATGCACAGATACACCCATACATACATTCATACACAACACAGACACATATATAAACATATATGCACTGATACACACATTCAAACAAGTGCAGACATAACAACTCACAGGTACATATACACAGATAGAACAGAGATACAAAAAAAATAATATAAACATTGAAAACAGATATACAAGCGCGTGTATACACAGGCAATGCAGATACAAACAGATGGGTCTGTGCATACACACACAGAAGCAGGAAAGAATTCAATGAGCCATGTATTCCCTGCTTGTTCTATGTAGCAATCATCAGGAAGATAGATATTTTATAACTTTTATGTTTTGGGCTTTTTTCTTTATCCACTGTACTCTAATACCACCTTCTTTTTACTTTGCTATTGTTTCCATCTGGTATTTTTTAAACTCTTTTTAAAATTGTAGTTCCATTTGGTTTTCTGTCCATTTCTTCATGATCCACTCACTTCACTGACACTATGAGTACACCCAAAAGTGCCATCATTCCAGGATGTGTTAAAAGACAATTTCATGATATTTGGTGGAAGAGGTTCTTCCCATGTGGAGGGTCCCAGTTAATACATCCTAGGGTTTAAAAGGAGGGATTATTTGCGTTTGTGTAGGATTTCTGGTAGATAAGGAAGAAGGTGAGAGTGGGAGCTTGACAGTATGACCTAAGCACCCTACATCGGTGTCTCATTGCAAGAGCAGCGCTCAGTGAGAAAAGAATGTGTGAAGAAGATTGTAAGCCCTCTGGGAACAGGGAAACAGCTACTGTAGCTGATTACAACTTGCCTTGAGCTACTAGAAAGGCATGAGCTAAATAAAAATAAAATGTATATATATATAGCTTTCTGCTGTTTGCAATCTGGGCAACTGAGGGGAAATGCAAAGTTTGTTTTAGTGGCCTTACCAGGGGTGAGGATGAAAAATAAGGGCAATGCTATGAGAATATCACCAGGGGTCAGGCTGACAAATAAGGAGAATACCATAAGAATGTCACCAAGGATCATGGCCTGCTATTTTGAATCTGGCATCACCAAGAGCAGGAGAGACTGGGGATTGCTTCTGCTCCGCTACACACCAGAGCCCCCAGTGAAGCTGCAGACAGGATCAAAGGGTTTGGAGGATCATGCAGGGGGCTTCTGAGGAGTTATTCTGGTCACAGTAAGGAGCTTTTGCTGGGGGGGGGGGGGAAATGGATGTAAGGGAGGAGTGTAGTAGCTTGCGGTGAGGGAGATTGGGGGGGATTGGATTGTCTAAAGGAGGGGCTGGGAATTTGATTTTTGGAGGATGATCAGGTTTGGGATCACTGTCAGGGTGATCAGGGGGGACTGGTGCTACAGGATTGAGTGTCTGTCTACAGTAAGAGCATCAATTTCAAAAAGCTGTTTCCAGGCTATAAGGGGGATATTTGTATGTTTTTTCCCCATGAGTAGCTTTTTAAAAAATCAGTACGCCTGCTGGACATGGAGAGACATGCATGTGCAGTCCTGCACCTATTTTACAAGGGGCTGTATGTTTGCAGAGCCTCTTATAGAATACATACCTGGATGTGGGAGTTCCCCTCACTACGTATTTTTCATATATAAAATCTGGCTTTATGCACATTATTGAATGCATGTCTCCCTTTAATAAAGCTTGTTAGATCCCTATGTATCAGCTCTAGCGTAATCCCTTCAGTGCTTTTTTTGTAAAAAACAAAAAACAAAATGAGTGCCGATGTTCACATACTCGGCCAACTTAAGGAGGTGGGTGATTGCAAATTGGCTCCACCCCTATATAGCCATGCCCCCTTTGACTAGCCATTAACCTCCCTTCGTATTGTATCCAGCATCTCCCTTCCAGCTATTAAACCCCTCCCAGCCAGCATCTTCCAACCAGCCATTAACACCCCCCTTTGCAGCCAGCATCTCCTTTCCAGCCATTAACCCCCTGCCCTGCAGTCACCATCTCTCTTCCAGTCATTAACCCCCTGCTCCCCACCTCTGCTGCCGCTTTTCCTGTATCTGCAGTGGTGGTGGCATGCTTGGAAGGCCTGCAAATAGCCACCCCTTTTGCATCATGTCAGAAGGGGTGGACATTTGCAGGCCTTCTGAGCATGGAGTCGCAGACGCATGGCTTTTTTTTTCACTGTTTAAAGTCCGATTCCCGCTGCAGACACAGGAAAAGCGGTTGTGGCGGGGAGGGGAGGGAGGGAGAGTGAATCGCTGAGATTGTTTTTTTAAAGGTGTCACCCCCCCCAGAAAAAGGTGCTGGTACACCTTACCGTTGCATACCGGCACAAAAAAAAGCTCTGTTCCCATTTAATCTTTATGGCACAATTTTCATCAGCATTTTTATATCTGTATTTAATAATGAAATCGGCTGGTAGGAGCTGCTTACTATTGGGTCATTAACTAGTTTATGTAATATTGATATGTTTACCTGAGAAAAAGATGATGCAGCCTTCCTGTTCCATCATATGATTCAATTCTTACAGAAGTGCTGGTGGTAATATATGCTAGAACTTCCTATAGAGCTCTACTGGAAATCCATCTGGACCAGTTGATATCCCCTTGGGCGTTGCCTTTATTGCTTCCTATAATTCTTTTCCCTCACAGGACCCTCCAGTGCCTGTTTTTGCATCTCAGTTAGCATTCCACTTATTGCTGTTTCCAAGAGTTCTTTCATCTGGTCATAAACTGCCACATATGTACATTACCGCTTAGCAGAGTTGTCAATACCTGTTGAACTATTTCTTACCATACTATTTCTTATTCCTTTACTGTATGTAACATTAAAACATAAGAACATAAGAAATGCCATACTGGGTCAGACCAAGATCCATCAAGTCCAGTATCCTGTTTCCAATCCAGGTCACAAGTGTCTGTAAGGTTCCCAAAAAGTACACAGATTCCACAATGCTTATCCAGAGGTAAGCAGTGGATTTCATTGGTCCTCTTTAATAATGGTTTATGGATGTTTCCTCCAGGAACTTGTCCAAACCTTTTTTAAACCCAGCTACACTAACAGCTTTTACTACATCGTCCGATAACGAATTCTAGAGTTTGATTATTTGTTGAGTGAAAAAATATTTTCTCTTATTAGTCCTAAATGGGCTACATTGTAGCTTCATGAGCGTCCCCTAATCTTTCTACTCTTTGAAGGAGTAAACAACCGATCTATGTTTACCCGTTCCACTCAATTTATTAATTTATAGACTATCATATCTCCCTTAGCCCTCTCTTTTCCAAGTCGAAGAGCCTTTTAAGCCACTCCTCAAAGGGGTATCCTTCAGTCCCCTTTACCATTTTGGTGACTCTTCTCCATATCTTTTCTAATTCTGCTATATCCTTTTTAAGATATGGCATCCAGAATTGCATACAATATTCAAGGTGCAGTCGCTCTATGGAATGATACAGAGACATTATAATATTCTTGGTTTTGTTTATATTCTTTTCCTTATGATTCCTAGCATACTATTTGCTTCCTTGGCCACTGCTGCACTCTGGGCAGAGGGTTTCAATGTAATATCCATGATGATGGCTAAATCCTTTTCCTGGGTGGCGGTTCCTAATGTGGAACCTTGCATTGTGTAACCATAGTTTGGGTTGTTCATCCCTAGAGGGTTATTCTGTCGCAGGAATTGTGGGGATGGACGTCCCAATGGCTTTCCCCACTGATGTCTGTCTTCCCCTCTGGTTGGTGGGGAAGTTAGATGGGGCGGGGAAGGAGTGACTCGGGGTGGAGTCTGTGCAGGCGGTGGGCGGTTACCAGTCCTGGACATACAGGGCCGATTCTAATGTTGGCCCTGAACATCCAGGGCTGGCGACTTGTGCGTGGTAGTTATTCCATCTCCGAGTTGGAATGACATCCATGGATGTTTGGGTTTTTTTGGGGCCTGGGGCACGGATGGGGCAGGGGGGGGGGACCTGAGGACATTCCCCACAGTTGGACCCTGGCCAGATTGGGGGTTGGGCTGCGGGGAAATCACCTTTGAAGTCTGGCAGCCGGGATTGCGACTTTACATTGGAGCCACAGTGCCATGGCAACCGGACACCATGGTTGCCGCGGCTCCATTGTAGAGCCCTGACTGAGTTAGCCAGGATCAGGCCTGTACGTGCAGGCTGGGCTGAATCGTGTCTAGCCCCGTGGGATCAGAATCGTGAGCCTCTCTGTATGTCTGGCTCAGACCGGATGTACAGAGATTCTGGACGTCTGGGATGGAATGAGCCCTTTGCACTTGTCCACATTATATTTTATCTGCCGTTTGGACATCCAGTCTTCCATTTTATCAAAGTCCTCTTGCAATTTTTCACAATCCTCTTGTGTTTTAACAACTTTGAATAATTTTGTGTCATTTGTAAATTTGATCACCTCATTTGTTATTCTCATTTCCAGGGCATTTATGAATATATTAAAAAGCAGCAGGCCCAGAACAGATCCATGCAGCACTCCACTATTCCGCTTTCTCCATTGAGAAAATTGGCCATTTAGCCCTACTCTCTGCTTTCTCTCTTTTAATCAGTTTCTGATCCACAATAGTATACTGTCTCCTATCCCATGACTTTTTAATTTCCCAAAGAAGTCTTGTTAAAGGCTTGCTGAAAATCCAGATACACTATTTCGACTGTCTCACTTTTGTCTACCTATTTATTAAAACCTTCAAAACAATATAACAGATTAGTAAGACAAGACTTTCCTTGGCTAAATCCATGTTGGCTTTCTCTCATTAAACCATGACTATCTACATGTTCAGTAATTTTATTCTTTATAATGATTTCTATCACTTTGCCCAGTACTGATGTCGGGCTCACCGGTCTGTAGTTTCCCGGATCATTGCTGGAACCTTTTTTAAAAATTGGAATTATATTGGCCATTATCCAGTTTCAGGTAGTACAGATGATTTTAGTGATAGTTCACAGATTACTAATAGTATTTTGCAATCTCATATTTCAGTTCTTTAAACACCCTCGGATATGTACCATCCAAGTCCAGGTGATTTGCTACTCTTCAGTTTATCAAATATTTGTAACACATGTTCCCAGTTTATCGATATTTCTTTCAATTCTTCTGATACATCACCTTTAAATACCATTTTGGGCACGAGTAACTTCCCTACATCTTCTTCAGTAAAGACCGAAGCAAAGAATTCATTCAGTCTCTCCACTATGGCCTTGTCCGCTCTTAGCACCCCTTTTATCCCTCTATCAACTAATGGTCCAACTGACTCACAGGATTTTTGCTATGAATGTACATGAAAAAGTTTTTATTATGTGTTTTTGCTTCCATGGCAAGTTTTTTTCAAATTCTCTCTTTGCCTGCCTTATCAATGCCTTGATCTAACTTGCCAGGGATTATGTTGTTTCCCGTTTTTGTCATTTGGCTTCTTTTTCCATTTCCTGAAAGATGCTTTTTTGGCTATCACAGTCTCTCTGACCTCACCTTTAAACCATGCTGTCAGTTTTTTGGCCTTCCTTCCATTTTAATTAAAGCATGGAATACATCCGGTCTGGGCTTCCAAGATAATATTTTTAAACAACGCCCATACTTGATGTAAATCTTTAACCTTTGCAGCTGATCCTTTTAGTTTTTTTCTTAACTATTTT
Organism: Ichthyophis bannanicus; assembly: GCA_033557465.1. Taxonomy (NCBI): domain Eukaryota; kingdom Metazoa; phylum Chordata; class Amphibia; order Gymnophiona; family Ichthyophiidae; genus Ichthyophis; species Ichthyophis bannanicus. The sequence continues at coordinate 516,313,354 of CM066033.1, forward strand.
CCTTATTTTATCATAGTCTCCCTTAGAAGTTAACAGCCTTTTGCGTTCTGTGTATTAGTCTAAAGTTTAGTTAATATATAAACCGCTTTGACTCTGGAGTAAAGTGGCCTATAAAAATAGTTAAATAAATAAATTTGAACATTGTAACTCTGAAGCATATAACTTCTGAAACCATTTAAAGCACTGTGCTTTTACTTCATGCGCCATCTGAATTTCCTCCTTTCTATCTTGAATTTCTATAATAACTTTCTGTGTTTCTTTTTGTTTAAGTTGCTAGGCTAGCAACCTACAATCTTACCCCCTCCCAAAAAGTAATATTTCTGTCAATATTTTATTCATTTCAGTTCTTACTTTCATTATTTTGCCAGTTGACTCCCATATTTCTTTTTCCTAGTGTTTTTCTCCAATTGTTCCAGTTCCCTTTTTAATTCTACTTCCTTTATTGTCTTCTTTTTAATACATGTCCTGAGCTCAATGCATCAACCTCGTCTAATTACTATCTTCATTGTGCTCCATAGCATTTCTACACCCATCTCAGCTATGTCCTTTATTGCCAGAAACTATCAAATGTCTTTGCATGTCTTCTATAAATAATTTGCCAAAAATGGACTGTTAAAAACTAATGTTCTCTCAGTGCTATTTTTTGTATCCCTTCCCCAACACATAATCGCACACAGGCACATGATCCAACCAAACTACTGTCCCGATTTGGCATTCTTTGATCTATAAATATACTGTATAGCATGGGACTAACCATCAAGAAAATGAATTCTTGAGTAAGAGTTATGAGAATAGCATATATAGACTCTCACCAGAGGGATTTTTTTTCCAAAGATTCACTAACAAAAATTCTTCAAGCACTCTTACTCATCTCCTTTTATTTGCAGTCCACCACAACCTTCCTGGCCTATCTAAACCTCATCTATAACAAAAGTTAAGCCCCCCACTCCCAAGAATTGGAAACATAGTCCAGCGGCTACCAAAAGCATATAATATTTTTTGTATAAAATATACCTGCCCTTGAACTTCTAGTTCTAGTGCCACTGCTCTCCAACTTTGTCTCTTCGTATTCTGAGAACGCCGGAACACAAATCTATAGTACAATAATTGCCACTCATCACTGTTAAATTTTCTGTATGCATGATATGAATCTCCAATCTACCTTGCTTTTAATTTCTTTTTATCTCCAAACCCCAAATGAGATTTGTGGATCAAGTATATATCTGCTCCTATTCTCTGTCCAGTTCCATCTCTGCTGCTTTCTGTTCATTTCCATTAATACCTTTTTCCTTGGAGTTTGCATAAATCTATGATTACAGTGTCTGTCATTGAGAACTTTGCATTTGCATTTTCCTGTTCAAATTCTTTCTCCAGCACATATTCCTTCTCTTCACCTCCCCAATTTTCCATCAAGGTAAGTTTCCCCTGCCATTCTTCCCCATCCATTCTTCCCCCTATACAAACAGAAACCATTCAACCAAAGTCCAGCACAGCCAAAACTCTGCTGGTATTTCCAGAAGAGCCATGGTTAAACTCCTGTATGTCAGATTTTCCTTCCTTACAATGGGAACTCCTTCATGCTTCGGAATTTCTAGCCTCCTACCTTTCTTTTCTGTTGCAACCTGCTCAACTTCCATCAGCAGTTTGTTTTCAAAGTCATAAAAATCACTACCCCGGGCCCTCACAGGAGCTGCCTACCAAGCCACAAAAACAAGTACATCCTTAAACCAATTCTTTCCTTTTTTGTTCATATCCAGTTTACCAAAATGAGGAATCAGCTTTTTTTTTGATAATCACAACAAATTCTTTTTTTTTTTAAGTTCCAACCAGATCAAATGTCCATCTCCAGGTAGCCTCCCTGAAGCTTTCTCTTCCATCTCACTAATATCAAAAGACACAATAATTTTCTGCAGCCGGTCCACCTTTCCCAAATTCCGCTTTTTTGTCCCCATCTGCTCTTCAATCTTTCCCACTCTGTCAAAGAATTCCCGCTGAAAGAGCAGGTCATTTGGAAAGTGCAGTGTCAGAAATTTATGCGACTCTTTCACCTCCATGAAATAGATTACCTCTCCCTTCTACATTAGCTGCAGTCTTGCCGGGTATAACATCACCAGTTACATGCCATGTGAATGCAAGCATGGTCTTATTTTTATAAACTGTTGGCACTTTCTCTTCAGTTCCGGACTAAAATTCTAATAGAACAATATCTGCTCTCCTTATATTTAAGCACTCCAGCTTTTCTTGTCATTGCCAAGATCCATTCCTTTATGTTTTCAGTTCAGAATTGGTCTGGGCCTGTTCTCAGGTAAAGGGGGGTTTCCAGTGACCCTATGGGCCTTCTCTATCCAATATCCTCTGGTAAAGTTGGTGAAACAAAGAGGTCTTTCAATGTCCTTTCAAGAAGGTTCACCACACTCCTGGCTTCTAGACCTTTAGTTATCCTTAAAATTCCGACGTTAGATTTGGTTTTATATCGCACTTTGATTGGTAAGATTAGACATCGGTCATCTAACTTTTGTCACAGTTTTTGCACCATCAAACCATGGGTACCTGATTCTGTTTTCCAAATTGTCATTTTATTCTCTGTTTCAGAAACTCTTTGCTGTACTCTCTCTGCAACTTTCTTCAATTCGGTGCCCACACCACCTAACTTAGCTTAAATCAGATTCAGTTTCTCCTGCAATTCAGCATTTCCCTTTTTAATGGTATTTAAAATTACCTCAGTTACATTTGCTCGACCCAGATCTGGGAAATGAGTTCACTGACAAAGACATACTGTGCTCCAAGTTGGACAAAGCTGACTCTGCTAATATGGTGTCATCTTGCTTAGGCGTGCTGCTTTTTTTTGTTAACTGCCTGGTTGCCTTCCCCATTTTGTTGCTTGCATTGGTGTCTTTGCTGCTTTTTTTCTGTTCTAATCATGTGGTCATATCACTCATATTGTGGTCAGTAAGTCCTTTTTCAATTATCCTTTTCATAGAATCTGAATTTTAATGTTATTTTTCATCAGCTTAGTGGGAGCTCTCCCCCTGCTTTCTATATTTTATTCTTTTCTAGGTTTCTTAACTTCTTAAATTGCTAACCTCTCACTGACTAAAGGCTTTCTATCTCCGCCTCTCAAAACCGCCTCAATCAGGCCACTCATAAAGAACAACAAGCTAAATCCATCAGAGACCAGCTCCTACAGACGTATATCCAGCCTCCCCTTCTTGGCCAAAATATTAGAAAAGATTATCCACCAACAAATCCAGGACCACATCGACTCCTATGCACCTCTGGACCCACAGCAACATGGGTTCCGCCAACAACATGGTATGGAAACCCTACTGGCGACTCTCTTGGACAGACTCCACACAGGCCTAAACAAGAATAAACAAGGATTCATCCTGATATTCATGGATATCGCCTCTGCTTTCGATACAGTCAACCACAATCTCATACTCACCCACCTGCATCAAAAAGGCATAAGGAACCAAGCCCTAAACTGGTTCAAGTCATACCTGTCTGATCGCCAGCAACAAGTCTGCATAGGAACCCAGTCATCCAAACCATTCCAACAGACGCAAGGAGTCCCACAAGGCTCATCCCTCTCCTCCCTACTCTTCAACATTTATATTCAGGCTATCTGCACCATTATACAATCATTCAACATCTACTACCACATCTATGCCGACGACGTCCTACTCTACACATCTTTCTCCATAGACAACCCCAACTATTCTCCCATTGCAGAATGCTTCAACGCAGTCTCAGACTGACTCGCTACCCACAATCTGATGGTAAACAGCAGAAAGTCAGAGGTCTTATTCATAACTAAAGACCAAGCTTTCACCCCTCCAACTTCCCTCAGGCTGAAAGACATCAAACTCATGGTCAAGCAAGAAGTACATTATTTTGGGGTCATCTTGGACCAACATCTGAATTGGGAAGCCCACATACAAACCGTTATCAAGGCAGTCTACCACAAACTAAGAAACCTTTGACATCTATGCCCTCTCCTCGAGCCCTCGGACTTTCGCACAGTATGCCAAGCCCTTATCTTTCCTCACTTGGACTATGCCAACATAATCTACCATGGCCTGCCAAAGAACGCTCTCCACCCATTACAACTGGCCATGAATACAGCCATCTGAACACTCATGTCTGCCTCAAGATTTGAACACATCACGTCTCTTTTGATCCAGCTGCATTGGCTCCCTATAGCAAGCCGACTGATATACAAAGCCCTATTACTCACCTTCAAGTCTCTGCATGGAATGTTTGCTACCTCCTCACAAACCTCATACAACATGCCCCTGAAAACAGAACCAGAAGGTCATACATGGTGAACTCACTCGTCATCCCCACAACAATAAGGACATGCACCCAGTCAACTAAAAATCGTGCCATTTCCCTCTATGCACCAACCCACTGGAATGTCCTACCTCCATCAATCCGTGCCATCACAGACCTGACATCCTTTAGGAAGGCCTTAAAGACATACTTATTTCAACTAGCTTACGGCCAGCCACCCTCAACAAAGCCTATGCCCAGATCACTTCTAGTTCCCCTGACTGCATACTCCAAGTTATTATCCATGTATAGACACTTTATGTAGCCGCCTGTTATTTACTGTTACTTGTTCTAGTTTAATGTAAACTGTTCTATACTTGTTCTGGTTTAATGTAAACTGTTCTATACTTGTTTCTTGCTCAATGTAAACTGTTCTATACAAACTGTTCTATGTAAACAGTTATACTGTTTTTGTTATATGTAAACCACACTGATTCCAAAGAGCGTGGTATATAAAAGCAAATAAATAAATAAATAAATAAATTCACCAGCTTACCTTTTGCTTTTAAATTTTTCAATCCTTTTCATGGCATTCCTCTGCCCAATTTTTTTTTATTTCTTTTGCATGTCTATATTTTAGTCTTTTTCCCTTTTTATCCATTTTCCTTACTCTCCATTCGTCTCCTTTCTTTAACCACATCATGCCCAGCCCCCTTCCAACATCTATTCTCTCTCTTCCTACCTTCTGCCCTCCTCTCTTCCTGCTACCTCCCCTTTTCTTTCCTCTTCCTCCTCCTACCCTACATAGTCTCCCTTCCCTTCACTTCTTTATTTCCTCCTTCTCTTCCTATCTGCTGGCCTTTTCTCTCCAACGTCCTCTCACTACCTTATGCTCTTGCTTTTTGTGCTGCCCTACATGCAGTCAACTCCTCCCTCTTCCTCCACACTGCAGTTCGTTTTCCTTTCATTGGCCCCATGGATGAATGTTTCTTCCTCCTCTTATCAATGCCACCAGCTTTGTGCATGCCTCTCTCTTTTGCCTGCACACTGTACAACTATCCTTAAGGTAGAGTGGAGGAGTAGCCTAATGATTAGAGCAGCGGGTTGAGAACCAGAGAAGGTAGGGTTCAAATATCGCTGCTGCTCCCTTGTAATCTTGGACAAATCACTTAACCCTCTATTGCTGAGATACAAATTACATTGTAAACCCTCTAGGGATGGTAAAATACTTCACTGACCTAAAGACTGATCTAGTTAATTGGGGCCACCAAACTTCCTAGTCTTACACAAAATAGGTTTATGCTGTCTTCCCATAAATTTACCTTATAAAGTGCAGACGTTGATGCAGATCCCACAACAAGTGCTATCCCAATGACAGAATGACTATGGAATCCATCAGCGTAAGTCATCATCACTATTCCAGCAATAGCAAGTATAGCAGCTACGATCTGCTTGGAAACAAAGAAAGTAAGTATATTTACAAATACTCAAATAATAATTATTTTGTGTTGAATGTAGAATGATTTTTCAAATAGGCACGTCCTTCCTCAAATCTACCTCAACTCTTCTTTGCTATAAGCAAGTGAGTCAGTTGAGTTACTACACACACAATCAACAGAATAAGCATGCAATGTTTTTTTTAGTCTTACATTGCAGGTACAGTGCAGTGGGTACCACATTGGAGAACTGTTCCTGTCACACAAGTGATGTTTAATACTGAAAACTTATAGGAACTCACAGGAATGGATTACGAGTAAAGGAAGAATGGTGAAATACGCTTCAAGCAGAGTGTGTCATGAGCAAATACTGAACCATTCACTCGCTCAATGCCAGCAGAAACTAGATAAGGAAGTAATGTTAGTTTAAAGAGACCCACAAAAGTAGTAGAATGGATGATACGTTTTTAATATTAACTGTGTGTGGAAAGGACCTTAATAATATGAAAGCTTATAACCACTTAGCCTAGCAAAGACATCTTCTACCCAACCACTTTGGCTCTCTCTTCTTTAGGGGCGGAGCTGTACTGCTATTCAACCTATCCATAGGCAGTGGAAAGCAGAACATCTTTAGGTAAAGGTTAGCTGTAAATTAAGCAGGGGTAATTCTGACCAATAAGAAACTGCAGATCAAACAACAGCAAAAACATTACTAGGGCCAGCACATGCAAACCTTGCCCCCTAAAAAATCACATATATCCTTTGATGGTCTGGTTGACATAGTGAGTACAGGTTGCCATTATAATAAATCTAGACATCCTCAGTCATTGTGCTACAAGTCTTCAATGGAGCAGGTGGAAGGAACATATTTGGCACTCAATAGTTGTGATAGTAAGCAAAGGCTTCAGTAGGACAAGACCTCCAAATCATCTTAGTCTCTTTGCTACAGGATCAAAGTCTTATTGTATCAAAAGCTGTGTAGTAGCTGCTACGCAATGGCTTCTCAACAGCAAAAGAAACTACAGTATGCACAGCCAACGTCATGGAACAAACACCTTCCAGTACGTCCTTCAAGCCCTTTTGTGACCAGGTAGTGACAACAGCAGCATGATTGACGACCAGAGGGTCTTAACCATGACTTGGCATGAAAGAACTATTTACAAGAAGACTGAACAGTTCTTGAACAAGGCAGGACTGATATTAGACAGCTGTGCACAGTGCTGCGTATGCCTTGTAGTGCAATACAAATGATAAGTGGTAGTAATAGTAATTGTGACTGGATTATGAAGAAAGCTGCTCAATCTACTTGTTCCTTATGGGAAGGGGACTTCAATCATGGTGTCACATCTTTAATTGACTAGAAAACCATGCCTTGTGGGATCATCTTTAATGTAGTTGAAATCAACAAAGTCACACATTCATTTTCTGAACTTGGAACATCAGGACACTTGTGAAGGATGACCACAATGCAACACCACAATTGTGATTAGATAACTCAGGCATTACATTGTTGACCTTGTTGCCTTAAGTGAGACCTGTTGAGTGGAAGAAGGGCAGTTTAAGAAACAAGGAGGGTAGCTATCTCTTCTGTACGGGGAAAAGAAAGAAGAATAGCAACTTTACAGTTTATTTTGATATTAAGCATGAGCTCATAAACTGTCTCAAAGAGTTCCCCTTTAGAGTGAACAACAACCCATGATTCTTTTTTTAGACTAATGGAATGCTAATACACCACTGTCATCTGTACTTGTAGCCCCAACTCTTAATGCCACAAACAAATCCAACCTTGACCAAGTTTCTTTCTGGTATTCTACAGGGAACATCAGGAAGAGATTCTAACCTACAGAACAGAGCTTTCAGAGGTGCTACAAACTGAAAGCAGAGCATTTTGTTTTCTCCAAAGATATTCTTGTAGGAAAAGGAAGAACTACTGCATTGATCTAAACATTAAGAGGGACAGTAAAACAGAAGAGAGTATCTGCTAAATATTTAAGGGAGCAGATTAAAAGGTTAAAATGTTTCTGATGTTATAGTGGGAGATCATTTTGCATCCAATGATCACCAGATGGTATGGTTCAGTATTAGGACTAGAGCTGTTTTATTTTATTTATTTATTTAACTGTATTTATATCCCGCTTTTCACCGGGTCAGAGCGGTTTAACAACAAAGGGGGGGGGGGGCTGTCACTGGGGAGGCCAACATTAATGATCTGAACAGACAGTAAGAACTTAGACAATGGACATAGGTCTCTTAGTAGGTAGACCTGTGGGTATATTAGAAGGTCTGGAGGGGTAGTCAGTGATGGATGTTTGTTTCTGGTTTGAGGTATTCCTGGAACAGGATGGTTTTTAGTTGTTTCCTGAATGTTGAAGGATCTCCGTTGTTTCTGATTTGACTTGGTAGGGAGTTCCAGAGGGATGGTGCATATAGTTCGAAGGCTCTGTTGCAGGTCCGTTGATTGTATTTAGTTAGTTCGTGGGGGATGGTGAGGGTGTTGCTGGTGGTTTGTCTGGTTGTTTTGTTGTGGGTGAGTTGGGGCAGTAGAGTGCGGAGCTGGAAAGTCTGCTTTGATAGAGGGCTTTGTGGATAAGTAGGGAAGATTTGTATTTGATTCTTGCTTCTAAAGGGAGTATGGCAGTTCTCTCAGGACTGGGGTGATGTGATCTTGTTTTTTTGCTTTCTGGATAATTCTTGCTGTGGTATTTAAGGCAGTTCATAGTGGGTTGGTGTGGGTGGTGAGTAGTCTGTGATAGATTATATTGCAGTAGTCCAGGTGAGGGAGTGTCATAGCTTGCATGACTGTCCTGAAGTCTTGTGGATCAATGAGAGGCCTGAGGCGTTGTACTGTTTTTGCCTTGTGAAATATTATTCCAGTAGTCTTTTTGATTTATTGCTTGAGTGTGAGCGCTTGGTCTCTGATGATTCCCAAGTATTTTATGTGTGGTTGAATTTGTATTTGTGTGGTTCCTAAGTTGAGGTGTGGTGGTGGTGTGAAGTTTGGGTTCTTGGTTACTATGAGGGCTTCTGTTTTTTTATGTTGATGGATAGGTTGTTCTTTTGTAGCCAGCTGGAGACTTCTATGAAGCAGTCTGATAGGTGATTGTTTGTTGGGTTGGTGGTTGTGATCGGTCCATAGAGCATTATGTCATCTGCTTAGATGTGGTAGTTGATGTTATGTGCACGTATGATCGAGCAGAGTGGTTGCAGGTAGATGTTACAACCCATTCAAAAGCGAGGGTCTTAGACTTTAGGACAACTAACTTTGCAAAGATGAGTCAATACCTCAGGGAGTCATTAGTGGGATGGGAACAGCTGGAGGATGTAGAAAAACAGTGGGCAAAACTAAAAGCAGATATTTTAAGGGCAACCAACCTTTTTGTTAAAATGGTAAATAAAGGTAAAAGGAAAAGGAGACCATTGTGGTTTTCGAAAGAAATAGCTGAAAAGGTGAAGAAAAAGAGGGAGGCCTTCATGAAATACAAGAGATCACAGAGAGAGGAAGACAGGCATCTATATTTGGAAAAACTTAGAGAAGCTAGCAAAGTAGTCAGGAAAGTAAAGATTCAAAAAGAGGAGGAAATAGCCAATGCAATAAAATGGGGGATAAGACATTTTTCAGATATGTTAAGTGAGACGAGGAAGGACAAAAGTGGTATTGTCAGACTCAAGGGTGAAGGGGAGGAATATGTACTGTAGAAGCTGATGAGGATAAAGGGAGATTACTTAACAAATATTTCTGTTCTGTGTTCACAGAAAACACCCACAAACAGGAACAGAAGAGAGGAGCATCTTGAACAATTTTCAGAAGACTGTGTTTGTGAGAAACTAGCTAAACAAAGTAAACAAAGCGATAGGACCGGATGGGATACACCCTAGAATACTGAGGGAACTTAGGGACATTCTAGCAGCTCCACTGACTGACCTCTTCAATGCCTTGCTGGAGTCGGGAGTGGTGCCAAAGGACTGGAGAGAGGCTCATGTGGTGCCTTTACCCAAAAGCGGAAGTAAAGATGTGGTTGAAAACTACAGGCTGGTTAGTTTAACTTTGGTGGAGAGTAAATTATTGGAAACGCTGCTGAAAGAGAAAATAGTGAGGTTTCTGAAGTCCAGCAGATTACAGGATCCAAGGCAGCATGGATTCACCAGAGGCAGGTCTTGTCAGACATATCTGATTGATTTCTTTGACTGGGTGACCAGGGAGATGGACTGAGAGTGAACCCTAGATGTGGTGTATTTAGATTTCAGTAAAGCCTTTAACACCGTTCCTCACAGGCGACTTATAAACAAACTGAGCACCCTAGGGATGGACCCTAAAGTTACTGCTTGGGTTAGAAATTGGTTGAGTGGGTGGCGACAAAGGGTACAGGTAAATGGAGCTCACTCTGAGGAGAAGGAGGTTACCAGTGGTGTGCCCCAGAAATTTGTCCTTGGTTCAATTCTTTTTAACATCTTGTTAGTGATATAGTGGAAGGGCTGTCGGGTAAGATTTGCCTCTTTGCAGATGATACCAAAATCTGCAATAGAGTAGACACCCAGGAAGGTGTAGATAGCATGAGGAGGGATCTAGCTAAGCTTGAAGAATGGTCTAGAATTTGGCAGCTGAGATTTAATGTTAAAAAATGCAAGGTTATGCATTTTGGCTGCAGCAATCCAAGGGAGCAATACAGTATAGGGGGTGAAGTACTTCTGTCCACTAAAGAAGAGCAGAACCTAGGCGTGATTGAAAGTAGCTAAACAGGTAGAAAAGGTGACAGCAAAAGCTAGAAGGATGCTTGGGTGCATAGGGAGAGAAATGGCCAGGAGAAGAAAGGAGGTGTTAGTGCCTCTGTATAAGTCTTTGGTGCAATCTCATTTGGCGTATTGTGTGCAATTCTGGAGACTGCACCTTCAAAAGGATATAAACAGGCTGGAGTCGGTACAGACGGTGGCTACTAAAATGGTTAGTGGTCTTCATTTTAAAGCATATGAGGACAGACTTAAGGATCTTAATATGTACACCTTAGATGAAGGCGGGATAGAGGTGATATGATTGAAACATTTAAATACCTCCATGGAATAAATGCATAGGAGGAGAGCCTCTTTCGATTGAAAGCAAACTCTGCTACGAGGGGACATGGGATGAGGGTGAAAGGAGATAGATTCAGGAGTTATATGCGGAAATATTTCTTTACGGAAAGAGTGGTGGATCCATGGAATAGTCTCCCAGTTGAGGTGGTAGAGATGAAGACAGTATCTGAATTCAAAGAAGCATGAGACAAACACAGAGGATCTCTAAAGGAAAAAAGGGAATTGTTGTAGTGGTTGATATAGAAGGACAGACTAGACAGGCCATCTGGTCTTTTTCTGTTATCAGGTTTCTATGTTTCTATGCTTTAAAAGCTGAATCAGAGTTTTAAAATTAATGTCAAAGTAAATGGCCAAAAGTGCTGCACAGCTAATAATGAGGCCACATGATCATATTTCCTTGCCCCACAAAGGAGTTTGACCACTAAGTTTTGAATATTATGTAGACTTTTCATGTGTTTTGACATTCCTGTTAAAATTGTATCATCATAATCTAATTGCATGAAGGAGCACATGTAGAACCTTGTCTTCCACTAGAGGACAAAGAAGACAAATCTCTCTAAGGAAATAATCTAACTCCTTCACTATATCACAAAATTTAAGGTCCAAAACTCAGTCTAGAATCCAGTATTAAACCCGGTACCCTAATTGTTTCCTTAATAGGAATCAGGTTACCTGAAATGTTTGGAGCCAAGGTATGCAGTGTTCTTGTTCTGTTTTACCAATACAGAAGGTTTCTGACTTTTGTGAATTTAATTTCAATCCATGCTCAAAAAAAATGTGTAAGATCTGGTTGATAAGAATCTACAAATATAACGACCTGAACATTGCTGGAATAACAATATCCACTTATGCCAATATCCACTTATGCTGGGACCGGATATGACCCCAGCAGTGAATATCTGGGTTTAATGCTCAGTGCCAGTGGCTAGCTTGTTAGCAGTGCTAGTTGCCGGCGTTGAATTTCAGGCCCCAAGTTTCTAGTCAGACTGGACAGTAAGCTGTTTAACCTTAGCCATCTCTGATCCTAAATTATAATTACCTTGCTTTAGTATCAAAGTGGCCAGAGGTGATAAATAAAGATTAAAGAGTGTTGTGTCTGAGAGAGTTTCCTTCCACTGCACTGCAAAATAATAGTCAGATAAATATGATCTGAACCATTCCCTAACCCTGCCACAAATTCTAAGCTGAAGCAATCTGTTGAGCAAGAAAGTATGATCAGATAGATCAAAAGCAGATGATATAGCCAGTGATACGTTCAGGTATAGTTTGTGCCTTTTTTGTAACTAGCCTTGACTCTCTGAAAAAATCCAAAAACTTTGCTTGGTCAATATTCGTATGAACTTCATTAGTCAACACTGTTTGTGTACTATGATCTGGTCTAAAACCAGATTGCATGCAGGGTCTGGTATTTATCTTCCCAATATAAGCCAGCAGCTGGAGTGATACTGCTTTAGATATAAAGGGAATATTTTCTGTAATAAGTAGGGTTGGCAGGATCAAGATAAGATTTTTAAAATAAAGATCATATCATGACTATTTTCCAACACTGCAGAACTGTTGCTAGCACCAAACTAAAATTAACTAGAGTAGGGAAATAGGCACTAGGCCTAGGTCAAGATTTTTAATTAGAGAAACTGGCCCTGGGTTTCCAGGTGAAGTAGAGAAATTCATTGATGACATGTTTTCAATTCCACCAAGGAGTGGGAGTGGATCAACTACCCATATCATTTTCTTGACCAAATGCCTTTAATATAGACTTATTATCACCAACATCAAATTCTGCTAGAAAATAAGCATAAGATACCAACCCCTACAATCTAAACGTTGATTGACTTATATCATTGCTCATATCCAAAACTGCTAAGATGTCCATATCTCCTTAGCTTTGCCAGAAGTTGGTAAGCACTGGATTGATCACTAAATCATCTCTTCAGTCATGTTTGTCAAATTGGCTCCTAATTGAAGGCTACATAGATGAAAAAAATCAGTGTTTAAGAATGGAAGGACCCAAGCAAGTGAAAGCTCTTCTATGAATGTCTTAAAGAAAAGCTGGCATATTCAAACTAAGAATGATAAGAGAATGTTAGCAATAACCGGGTAAGGCGTACACGCTGCCCTCCGCCCCTCCTACCACCCCCATTTTCCTTCCACCCAATACCTGTTAACAATCACATGACAACATTTTTGGATTTCAAACTGGTCGCAGCTTTAATAACCTTTTAACAAACCAGCTAATACAAATACAAAACATCATAACTCTCCCCACCCCCACCCCCGCCAAGCAGAGCGAGCCCTCACCCGCCACGTTAGGAGCAAGGTGACGCTGCTTCCGCTTCCCCTTCGGGCACAAGCCCAATTGATTATCCACGCCCTCCCTCTTCCGGCTTCGCCATATTATTAGCAAAAACCTGAGGGATTAACTGGGTCGGGGGTACCCTACCCCCGCCCTCCTGTTTGCCTCCGGCTCCGGACCCCGGAAACCTCCGGGATCCCGCCACCGGCTCAGGTCAGCCACGACCGGAGCCGCCCCCCAAAGGTAAGCTGCGACCAGCCCGGGCCCTTAACCTAATATCTTCCAAGGCCTCCTGCCAATCATTGAGAAGTAAATCCAACCCTATCGGGGACAAGTGCACGCCATCAGGCCGGTAAAGGCCCGAGCACCCCACTTCTACCCAAGGGTGTAGAATTTGACAGCCCCCTTGGTCCCCCACCCATTTGCCAATTTGACGGTTAATCTTCGCCACACCCCGTGACCACCGTCGCTGAGCCCAACAGGACGGCCTTGGAATGATATCAGACCACAACACTAGCACTCCCGGAAACATCCCGAACACCACCCCCAAGTCCTTTTTGACAGCCCGAATCAACTGTCGGCAAGTCCAGGAAACCAAATCGTTGCCACCCAAGTGTATCAGTAAAATGTCCGGTGCACATCGGGAACGCTGGTGATGCCGCAGCAAAGGCAAGAGCTGGAACCACCGAAGACCGCGCTCGCCCAGCCATGAGACGGTTACCGCAAGCTCCGAAAGCCCCAAATGCAGCCCCATCGGCTGTGTCGCTGCTCGCCGACCAGCCCAGAACACAAAGGAGTGGCCAATCACCCAACAGCAACACGATCCCAGGCGTTGCCCTGCAAAGAAAGAATAACAAAGAAGTTAGTCATTCCCCCCCAACCCTAAAGACGCACATAGCTATGGAACGCCCGCGATCGCCATCTCCCGATCCGTTGGATCTCCGGATCCGACAGGCCAGCAGCTGCCGCGCTGGTCGCCGCCCCAATCCGGAAGGAGTGTGGGGCAAACGCCTCGGGGTCCTCGCCTACGCGCCGTAACGCCAGACGCAAAACCGCCGCAAACTGGAAACGGGTGAGAACCCGCGCATCCCGATGAATAAACAAGCTACCGCCGATGTCCGGAAGCACCAGTAGGTACGCCTGCAATAACGCCACCGGGCACGAAGGGGAGCCAGGCACCGCTGACAACTCCACCCATGCCCCCCGCCCCGCTTGATCCGTCTTAGAACGGGCAAGGCGGATACGAACCCCGCCCCCAAGGAAATGCACCTGATGAAGCTGAAACTCCCTCCCGGCGCAAGTCCTTCCCGACTCCGCCACCAACTCACCGACCCGAAAAGCTCCGAAAAATGCTACGGAAAAAACAGCGCGGAACAGCACCCCTTCATAGTGGGAGGAAACCACATGAGGCAAAGCATCGCATAAACGCCGCAGCACATCATGCGTGATAGGGCGCCGCCAATCCCCCAAAGCAGGGCAGGACCGTTCCCAACCACGCAGCAGCATACGCGTCAAAAATCCCCCACCCGCTGCCCCCCACCCGAGGGCGCGGGCAAAAAAGGAAAACCCCGCTAAATGCCGCCGCACGGTAGCACGCGACAAGCCCGCTGACTTGGACTCCAGCACATACTGACCCAACAGCTGATCAGAGGCCGGACCCTCTTGCCACCCATGAAGTACCAGAAAGGATACGACACAGCTGTAGCCGCGCTGATAAGCAACCCAGGTTGCCGGAGAGACTGACTGGCGAAGCAGCTCCATCAGGTCACCAGGCCAATGCGCCAGAGGTGCTCCGGGACTGATGCGCCCTCCTCGTCTGCATCGGGCGCCAAGGCGCGAAACTGCTCCCACTTGAAACGGGAAAGAGCATCAGCAATGGTGTTATGACTACCCGGAACGTGCCGAGCCCTAATCACTAAATTCAACTGTAAACAGGCGAAAATAACCTGGCGCATCAAGTCAGCGACGGGCCTACATCTTGGGGAATAGTGATTGACCACGGACACTACGGCGTCGTTGTCGCACCACCACAGAATTCTCCGATTGCGAAGCCGGCTAGGCCATACTGACATGACCACGAGAATGGGGAACAACTCAAGAAAGGTAATGTTATCCGTAAGGCCGCTATCCCTCCAGGACTGCGGCCAACCCGCCGCACACCAAGAGCCCCCAAAATAAATTCCAAGGCCCGCTCCCCCAGCCGCATCAGTAAACAATTGCAGATCAGCAGAAGTCACCTCCTGGTCTCGTAACACCGTGGTCCCATTGAAATTACTTAAAAAGGCGTCCCAGATCCTGAGGTCTGCCCAGAGGCTGTGTGACATTCTAATGCGGTGATGGGGCTTTGCCACACCCATAGTAGCCCCAGCGAGCCATCGCAAGAAGACCCTCCCCATGGGAATAACTTTGCAAGCAAAGTTAAGCGAACCAACCAAGGACTGCATCTCACGCAACGTGAGCTTGCGGGAAACCAGCGCGTTGGCCACCAACACACGCAGCTTGACAACTTTTTCCATGGGCAGGCGGGCGACCAGCGCCACTGAGTCCAATTCCACACCCAAAAAGGTAAGGATGGTCGCCGGGCCCTCCGTCTTACCAGACGCTAGGGGAACCCCCCAAATCCGAGCTAGTTGAACAAAACCGTCCAACAACGCCTTACACTGTCCAGTAGCCGCCGGCCCGACGAACAAAAAATCATCCAGGTAATGAACGACCGCCCCGCACCCCATCCAGTCGACAAATGCCCAATGCAAAAAGGAACTAAACTGTTCGAAATAAGCACAGGAAACCGAACAGCCCATCGGCATGCATATGTCAAAATAATATTTCCCTTCCCAGGAAAACCCCAGCAAAGGAAAGGATGACGGATGAACTGGCAATAACCGGAAGGCGGATTCAATATCCACTTTTGCCAACAAGCACCCAGACCCACAGGCTCTCACCAGGTCGACCGCATCATCAAAAGAGGCATAGCGTACCGCACACAAGTCCTTAGGAATGTGATCATTAACCGAGGAACCAATGGGAAAGGACAGATTATGAATCAAGCGATACTTACCCGGCTCCTTCTTTGGAATGATACCCAGCGGAGATAGCACAAGGTCCGCAAAAGGCGGCTGGTCGAACGGACCCGCTACCCTACCCAGAACAATCTCCGATGCCAACTTATCCCTGACGAAAGGCGCAAAACGCCGGACCGACGGTGAATTCCGAGCCCTGGCTGCCCTCACATTGCCTACCACTGGTATAGGGAACCCCTCCCGAAAGCCATACTCTAAACTACGGCTTACGCGCCTCCGAGGATAGCGCCTAAGCCAAGGACCAAGAACATCAATCTCAATCGGAGTGGGAGCCAGACTCAACAAGCTGCTACTATCGGGGCGGGGGGGGGGGGGGCGGCCCCTCCACCACTCTTTTTAACACATTTAAGCGCTGAGTGGCTTCCATTACAGAGGGTGCATGCGTGCCGGAATTTGCAGTCCGGAAAGGGGCAGGAAGACTTATTGAACCGCCAGCACAAGTCACCTGCACTCCCCCCCCCTGGAGTCTCTGCAAAGCAGGGGGCACGCCGGATCGAAAGGGCCGATCCACCTTCGTAGCGCCCGACAGTCCACCGCGTCCTGCACTCCCTCCACTAGGTCTGATCGCCATCTGCGTCAGCCATAGATTAATGTCTTGCGTTCCCCAGGACAGCAGCTGATTCTCCTCCATCTTATCCCGGAACTTCTCATCATAGTTGAGCCAAGCCCAACCTTCGTGAGTCTGCGACGCCTCTAAGATGGAATCAGCATACGCCAGAAGCATCCCATACTGATCCGGATGCGCAGTACCCCACACACTAGCTAATCGCAGAAAGGAACGCGTCCAATTGACCACATTCTGCGCCACCCTCCGAACCCGGCCTGCCTTCTCATCCTCCTTACGCTTCCTCCGACTATCCCCCGACCGTTTTCGACCCTCAAGCAAACGGAATATATCCAAGTAACGACGCTTAACAATTCTTCTCCGCAGATTCTTTGGCACTCCCTCCCATAACTCTGAGAAAGCCATCACAGACGGAGACGCTCCCACTTGCACAGCCCTATCCGACTCCCCCTTTTCCCCGCGCCCCCGACCACCACCGTCCGAAAGAGAACTGGATGAAAAATCCGAAGTTGAGGACGAGGAGGATTCCGAACGTCGATGACGACGACACGAATGCCGCCCCCTCTTCCTCAACCGCTTCCGACCTTTTTCGACCGACGGAGCATCAGACCCCCCCGCCCGACTAGCGCTGCGCGCTACCTCGACAACAACACCCGGCGTTGCGCCAGCATCCAACTCACCTGCCGCTGAGGCGACTGTCGCAGCAGGAACTCCAGACTCCCGTTGCGATGCATCCGCTGCAGCCGCTCCACCACCTGTCCCACCCGGCAAGGGACTACCGCCGGCAACCACCGGCCCGCCGTCTGCCTGTCCAGCAGCCATCATCCAAGGATGTCCCCCGTAGTGCCATCCAGCAGGTACCTGCAGATAAAAGACAGAAAACGCCGAAGGAACACCCGGCAAAGCCCATGGCGGCTGCCACGCCCCTAGCCACTCTGCACTAGAAGAGCCTTGACCCCCGCTCTGCCAATGCTCCCAAGCAGGCAGGGAAACCCCACCTGCACTGGCCGAGACACTCCCCAGCCTAGCTGGCCCACTAGAAGTATCGCCTCCCTGCTGGTTGGCCCCAGCCCCCCCAAGTATTGTGGCCGAGGCCCTACCCTGGCCACCCAGAGACCTGGGAGCCCCACGAACTCCTGGCGCACCTCTCACTGCCCCCCTAGACCTACCCCGACCACCTCGCACCCCCCGGGCCACAGGACCCTCACCTTGCGCTTGCCGGTCGCGCCCCGTACCCGTTAAAGAGCCAGAGCCCCGCTGGGAAGCTCTGCTCCGGCTAGGAGCCCTGCCCCGGGCCTCCCGCCCCCGAGTAACTGAAGAAGGTGGCTCCTGTGGCTCTACACCCGACCTAGCCCCTCCTTTCCCTTTGTGTGCCCGCTGCCGCTCGGGCCTTGTAGCAGATGTCCCACAGGCTCCAGACTGACTCGGGGAAGCCTGGCCAGACTTCCTCACAGGCTTGGGGCCCCCCTTTTTTCCTGTTGGCGACATGCCCAGCACCAGCAAAATGCAGCTAGAGGGAACCGTCTTAACAGCTCCCTGTTTCCTTTCGGTTTTGGGTTTTTTTTTTGTTTTTTTTGTGAGCACGTGCCCTGCACCCAGCAATCCACCAAACCCCCTTCAACAACCGTACCACTTGCCTGGACAATCCGGGCCTGTCACCCGAGCCAGGAGAAAAAACCCACAGCCGGGAGAGGAACCGCCACCCGCACGCCGCTGCTCCAACCCGCCGCTGCCGCCGTTCCTCAGGTCCGGCACTCCAGGAAGGGATTCACTAAGGATGGCTCCGGCCGCCGACGCAGAGAAAAGAATCACGTCCGTCGCCTCCAGCCCACCAACAGAAAGGCCGGAGCCGCGCCGAGTCCCCGCACCTCCCCCCCTCCGCGGCCCGCCGTCCTCGGCACCCATTGGCTCCCGCACATTTGGAAACCCCCCGCGGGAGCCAATGAGCTCGCCAGACGGCACGGCCTCCACTCGCTATGCGCGCCGCCGGATCCCGCGGGCTAAGGCAGCTTGCCGCCCCCCCGGTTAGTGGCGGCCCCGGGGACGCGCCCCTGCGGCCTTATAATTCTTGGGATGCCTTCCAGTCCAACATTATCAGTGTCCATCAGGAAATGTTTGGATTCTTCATCAGGATCTTTGATGAGCATGACCAACTACAAGTGCAAAGCCTTTTGTGCGTGGTAGAGCATCAACTCTGAGCAAAATAAATCACAAACAAGCCACAGTAGAAGTTCAAAATGGAATCCATGATATGAAGAAGATAGGAAGACATGGTGAAGAGGATCCAACATCTCATTTGCATACATGATTGCATACATAAGGTCATTTTATGGGTCGAAAGTTCAGGGATCAACTCTCTTGAAATTTTAAATATGGAGTATATCTAATCAAGGAAAAAGAAGCCATCACTCATTGGAGAAACATTTTGAAGACCTTCTCAATGAATACGTTCTCATCAATGAGAGTACACTCAACTCATAAATGAGCTCAGAATCCTCAGACTGTGATGAGGTGTGGAAAGCAATCAAGCTGGTGAAGAACCACAAAGTACCTGAAGCTGATGCTGAAATTTTCAAAGAAGGAAGAAAGAAATTCACATCACAACTTCATACCCTCATCTTCAATATCTAGAATAATGAGGAAAACCCAGATGACCACAGGGATGCCATGATTGCTATAATCTTCAAGAAAGGAGACAGATCTGACTGTGACATTATAGAAGAATCGCCTTGCTGTCCATTGCAGGAAAGATCTTGCAAGAAACCTCCTGAACTGTCTACCTGTACTTGATAAAGAACTGGAATCTCAGCATGTGTTTAGGCCATCAATGCATTACTGGTATATGTAGTCTTTATTGCTCTGTAGTTGCAGGAGAAATGTCAGGAAGAACATAAACCTCTTTACATGGCTTTCTCTGACCTCACAAAAGCTTTTGATTCTATCAAATAAGAATTGCTGTAAAAGAAAAGTCCTGATGTAAAATGCCCCCCAAAATTTGTCACCATTATTTGCCTTCTCCATGACAAAATCTAAGTGGTATTTCTCAATTATGAAACACTTTAAGGTTAAGCAAAAGGCTACGCCATTTCCTCATCATTCATGATTATTCTTTAATGTAATATTTAAACACTAAAAGCCAAATGATTAACGTGGTTGGCAGAGCTGCTAACCATGTTAATCGTGGTGAATGGGATATTCAGCAGTACTAACACGGTTAGTACTGCTGAATATCCATGGCTGCTTAGCATCGGGATGTGTCAGGGATGTCCTGGGGCAGAGTGGAGGCAGCACTGATCGCTAACCGGGCCCAGTTAGTGATATGCAGCAAGGCCAGGAGCAGGTTACCCTGGCCTAACTTTCACCATATATTGCTAACTGGGCAGTGGCCTATGCAGCGAACCCGGATATTCAGTGCTGAGACCGGATATGACCCTAGCATTCACTATCTGGGTTTAATGTTCAGTGCTGGTGGCTAGTTGCCGGCGCTGGATTTCGGACCCCAAGTTTCTAGTCAGGCTGTACAGTAAGCTGTTTAACCTTAGCCATCTCTGATCCAAAATTATAATTACCCTGCCTTAGTCCCTGACTGACAGTTATTTATCAAATTTGATATAACACCTATGATCGCAACTCCTAGGGAATTTAGAAATAAAATCACATACACATACGTAGTATGGTAAGAATATAATACCCCAGGCATCCTCTCAGATAAGAACATAAGAGCATAAGATATGCCATACTGGGTCAGACCAAGGTTCATCAAGCCCAGTATCCTGTTTCCAACAGTGGCCAATCTAGGTCACAAGCACCTAGCAATTTCCCCAAAAGACACAGGTTCCACAATTCTTGTACTGGGGCAAGCAGTGGATTTCCTGGTTCCCCTTTATAATGGTTTATAGACCTTTCTTCCAGAAACTTGTCAAACCTTTTTTAAACCTGGCTACACTAACAGCTTTTACTACAACCTTTGGTAATGAATTCCCAAGTTTGATTACACATTGAGTGAAAAAATATTTTCTCTTATTGGTCTTAGGTCTTAAATAGGTTACACTGTAGTTTCATTACATGTCCCCTAGTCTTTCTATATTTTGATGGCATAAACAATCGATCTACGTTTATCCGTTCCATTCCATTCATTAATGTATAGACCTCTATCATATCATATCTTTCTCTCTAACCTTCCAAAGTATCAACTCCTACGCCTACAACGCATTCAAAATACTGCTGCCCGTCTCGTCACCTTTTCGCACTGTTTTGACCATATTACACCTATCCTTCTCCGGCTGCACTGGTTACCTCTTTGTTTCCGTTTTCACTATAAGTTTCTTATTCTTATCCATCGCGCTCTTCACACTAACACTCCTCTCTATCTTGCAGATCGAATCTCCCTCCACACTCCCTATCGGCAACTTCGCTCTCTCCATGCAAACCGCCTGTCCCTTCCTTCCCTGTCACAGGCACGCCTTGAGCAGACCCGTCACGCCGCTTTTTTCTTTCTAGGTCCAGTACTCTGGAATGCCTTACCGCCGTTTCTCCGTCTGGAACCCTCATACCCCCAATTTAAAACGCTACTAAAAACCCATCTATTTCAGCTAGCCTTCCTTCTCTCTCCCGATGGTCCTCCCTGATGTTCTCGCAGTTCCCTGTCTCTCTGTCCATTTTGTCTATATGTTTTGTTTAGTTGTGTCTTTTGCTTAAGTATGGTTTGGTTTTGTCTTCCCTTTTTTGGGCCTTTTTAATATGTTTGTTTTTAAAGAAAATTCTGTTAATTTATGTTTTAATTATGGGCCCTCTAATTCGTCCTGTATTGTTTTTGGTCCTTTTGTTATTTTCCTGTCTATGCCTGTATTCTTTATACTTGCTTTCCTATTTTACTTTGGCGTTCCTTTCTTGTTTGTGCACTACCAACCTTTTATTGTACACCGCTTTATGTTGCGACGAAAAGCGGTTTATCAAATTTTAAATAAAGATAAAGATAAAGATAAAGATCTCCCCTCAGTTGTCCCTTTTCCAGGTTGAAGGGCCCTGACCTTTTTAGCCTTTCTTCATAGGGATATCCTTCCATCCCCTTTACCATTTTGGTGGCTCTTCTCTGTACCTTTTCTAATGCTATATCCTTTTTAAGAAATGGTGACCAGAATTGCACACAATATTCAAGGTGTGGTCGCACCATGAAATGATACAGAGGCACTATAATATCCTTTGTTTTATTCTCCATTCCTTTCCTTATGATTCCTAGCATTCTATTTGCTTTCTTGGCTGCTGCTGCACACTGGGTGAAGAGTTTCAACATGTTATCCACGATGGTGCCTAAATCTTTTTCCAGGGTGGTGGTTCCTAATGTGGAACCTTGCATTGTGTAACCATAGTTTGGGTTATTCTTTCCTAAGTGCATAACTTTGCACTTGTCCACATTAAACTTAATCTGCCATGTGAACGTCCAGTCTTCCAATTAATTTATCAAGGTCCTCTTGCAATTTTTCACAATTCTCTTGGGTTTTAACAATTTTGAATAATTTTGTGTCATCTGCAAATTTGACTACCTCAGTTATTCCCATTTCCAGGTCATTTACAAATGTGTAAAAGCAGCAGACCCAGCACAGATCTCTAGGATACTCCACTATTCAGCTTTTTCCATTGGGAAAATTGGCCCTTCAGCCCTACCCTCTGCTTTCTATCTTTTAACCAGTTCCTTATCCACAATAGTACATTGCCTCCTATCCCGTGACTTTTTAATTTTGCCAAGAGTCTCTCATGAGGGACCTTGTCAAAGGCTTTCTGAAAATCCAGATACACTACATCAACCGAATCACCTTTCTCTACCTGTTTATTTGCACCTTCAAAAAACATAACAGATTAGTAAGAGAAGACCTTCCTTGACTAAAGTCATGTTGGCTCTCCCATTAAGTTATGACTATCTACATGTTCAGTAATTTTATTCTTTATGAAGGTTTCTACCATTTGTCCTGAAGAACTAAGCTTTGATCTGTTTCTGAAATGTCAGGTAAATTCAGGGCCTGGGCCAGAGCAAGGTAGAGAGCCTAGGTCCAGATAGGCAGGAGTAGGAGCTAGAGGTAATTCCAGAACAGGGTGGACTGGCAGGCAGATGGATCAAGAACTAGGGCAGCAAGCAGAGAACAAGCAGCTTATATAGCAGGTAATTAAATGGATATTAAGTAGGAACATAAGGAAGATTGTACAGCAGGTAATTAAACAGGTAGCAATAAAGAAAAGCAGGGCTAGATACGTCAAGCACAGGACAGGTCCATCGGATGACTTGTTAGACTAGTGAGGGTGTGTTGGGCTTGCTTCCTTATATACTTGTGGTCAACATTATTGGCACCCTTGCAGTTCAACCACTTAATGTCCAATATCTCCTAAAAAAAAATAAAGTGGCCAGTGAAAGAGCTAAGGTGTGCCCTTGCTCTTGGGTATATACTGTTTGTCTTCATGTACAGGAAAACTTGACAGTGGCTGCAACCTGTCTCCTCCCCTGATGATCTCATTCCTCATTGTGGATCTTGTACACACTCATCATTGGGCAAACTTGCCTTTACATGTTCCAGAATGTCTATCTTTCGAGTGCCCATGACAAAGTTCTCTGGGTTGAGGATGGTGGTTGGAGATTCTGCTTCTGGCACTTCATCCTCTTCTCTTCAGGAGAATATGTCAGCCTGGTCAGTACTGAACAAAGTTGAAACATGAAAAGAAAAGTGACCAGTGAGCTTGCAAGATCTTATGGAATGGCAAATTCTTATGGTCTGTGTAGAATTGAACTTGATGATGGACTCCCTCAAGGAGGTAGCACAATTCCTCAAAGGTAGATTTTATGGCCAACAATTACTTGTCATAAATGTGGTAATTTTTCTCAGCTGCCATCATCTTCCAGGATTAGAAAGCATATGGATGGAGGACATTCCCCAGTGCCACCTTCTGGGAGAGTACTGCATCAATTGCCCCTCTAGATACATCCTTGAGTTGAGTCAGAAGATTGGAGACCATCCACTCTGTTCCAAAGATCCTGGAGTTGAGCCTTGGCAAAGTTCCTCAGAGTATCTGGACTGACCCCATCCTGACCTAGCCCCTGAATGTTGGCTGGTCTTAGCTGTTAGGGCCTGGGCTGGAACAAGGCAGAGAAGCTAGGCCCAGGGGACAATGGTCAGGACAGGCTGGAGCCGGAGGCAGAGGTGATTCCAAGCTGGGGTGTGAATGGCAGGCAGTCAAGACAGTAAGCAAAAGAAAAGCAGGTTACACAGCAGGTGATTAAATAGGTGTTAAGCAGGAACCAAGAACAGAAAACAGATTATAGAGATTGTAATTAAGCGGTTAGCAACAATGAAAAGCAGAGCTGGATGCAAGCCAGGCATGGGACAGGCCCATCAAATGACTTGTTAAATTAGCAAGGATGTGTTGGACTGACTTCCTTATAGATGGTGGACACAATCCTTGCTGGCCCAGTGAGCTTCCTTTGGGGATGGGGACTCCTTTCCACTGCTTCTACTCAAAGCCTCTAGGAGCTGGATCAAGGCTGTGAAGGACTTGTGGCTCAACTGTAGATCAGCAATCCATAGGGTCATGGGTTCAAACCCTGGCACTTCTAACATGAACCCATTCAAGAAGTGATCCCATTGCATGGGTGCAAAGGATTGGAAAACAATCCATTAAGTAGTCATCAGTTTAGTGTCCAGATAGTCTGAAGTTTGAAAAATGGCTAGCTGAACTGATTGCCGCAGTCATCCTGGAATAAAAGGACCATGATTTGGAAGCAAATCATCAAACAACTGCTGTGATCTTTACAAGGACATATGAGAAAATGAGTCTGACATGTAGCACTCAGGAGAGTTAATAAGTTTGAATACTGAATATTTCTCATACCTCCAAAGTGATCACCAACAAAAAAAATTAATATTGTCTTAGAGGTACATGTACAGTCATCAGTTGCCTGGATGTTCAACAACCAATGACAGGTCTAGAATAAAAGTCATGCTTTTGTTAGCAGTTATGATTTCCTCTCTACTATACAGAGCTCAGCTGTGGACAATATATGGGAGGCACATAAAGATACTAGAGAATCACTAACAAATTACCATCACTGTTGCCCATGGAAAAATCCAGTCAGCAAACAGGCACACAAAGATTAGCATCCTCTCACAAGCAACTCCAGGATCCATTTGTCAATCAAAACCAGACACATGAATGGTGAAGGAGAGGTGAACTGAAACCAAAGGATGAAAGATTGATAGTTGCAGCTGAGGACAATGGATTACAGATGAGATGGTTAACAGCAATCACAGAATAACTGGCACAACAGACATGTAGATTCTGTAAGAAAGAACTGGAAATAGTTGCACATTTCATAGCTGGCTGTTGGATGGCAGAAAATTTCTATATAGAAAAGCACAATAAAGTGGCACTTCTCGTCTATTCAAAACTTTGCAAGCACTATATTGCTGTACTGGAAAAGAATTGAGATCACGATCCTAAAAGAATTATGGAGACTAAGATTATCATCATCTGGGATACTTCTACTCCAATAGATAAGAAACTAGATGCAAAAATACCTGACATATCAGTAAAGGAGAAAACCACCAGAACAGCATTGATGATAGAGGTGTAATTTCCAAGTGATTATTCTATGAATCAAGTGGAGAAGGAGAATATCCGCAAGAAATAGGAAATGCCAGAGACCAAGAAAATGTGGCAGAAAGATCCCATCATTTTGGGAGCCACAGGTCTGATTAAGAGGAACTTCCAATCACACCTTGACAAGTTGGCTATACACGGTACATCGCATGAACTTCAGAAGGAAGCTTTCTTTGGTATGATGCAAATACTATGAGAAACATTAGCAACAAATTTGAGACACTGTCTTAGCAGTGAGATTCATCACTGTCATGGTAAGCAGCAAAGTAACCCATGTGGAGAATCTGCCCAAGGCAAGCACTATGAACAGTGAGGTGATGATCAACTGACTCTCTTACCTCTGACCCATGCTGTTTCTTTGCAACTCTCAACTTTCTCCTCAAAGTGCCTCCATCCCTGACACCTCCTTCACTTTCTGCCCAGACTTTGGCTGACTATTTCCATGATAACGTCCCACAAGATTAATCTTGAGTTCTCCACAGTGTCACCTCCAGCCCCCACCTCCCCACTCTTCACTCCCAAAGCCTTTCCTCAGCCTCTGATACTCTCTCTTCTTTTTCTAAAATCACTGAGGAGAAAACTACAAATCTTTCCTTCTCCTTCAAACTCACTATCTGCTCCTCTGATCCCATCCCCAGCCGTCTACTAAGCTCTATCTCTTCTGTTGCCATCCCTTCCATCTGTCATCTCCTCAGTCTATAAGTTTCCACTGCAACTGTTCCTGCAGCCTTCAAACATGCTATGATTACACTTCTCCTCAAAAAAATCTTCACTAGACCTTACCTCTCCTTCTTTATTGACCCATCTCCCTCCTCCCCTTTGTTTATATACTACTTGAACGTGCAGTTCACCACCATTGTCTTGACTTTTCTTTCCTCTCAAGCCCTTCTGGATCCACTGCAATCTAGTTTTCATTCACTACAATCTACAGAAGTGTCTCTTACCAATGTCTCCAGTGACTTGTTCCTTGCCAAATCTAAGAGCCTTTACTCAATCCTCATCCTTCTTGACGTTTCTGCTGATTTTGACACTGTTGATCACCACCTTCTCTGTGATATCCTGATCTTGCTTGGATTTAGAGGCTCTGTTCTGACCTGGTGTTCTTCTTATATTTCTCATCACACTTTTAGCATGTGTTCTGGTGGATCCTCCTCTACTGCCATCCCGCTTTCAGTCAGCGTACCTCAGGGTTCTCTCTTGGAACCTCTACTTTTCTCACTCTACATTTAGGTTATGTTTAGTAAATGTCATTAAAGGAACAAGTGTGCCATTAATGCCTGTTATCGGCACCCTTGCACCCTTAATACTGCAAAAAAGCTGCATTAATGAGCATTAAAGGCTCCTGCAGTGTTAAGGGAACAGTAGGCAGAGAGTGGGCGTTAACTGGGAGAAGAGTGGGCATTAACAGTGGGTGCTCCCTTAATGCCTATTGTGTTAGCACCCTTTAATGCTGGGAACCCTAACGCCAAGTAAATCCTCACTGAAAGGGGGTATTTTGAGGGGAGAAAGCCTATTTAAATGTCTACAATGTGATCCACAGACAGGTGAGCCCAAAATAGTGATAGTAGTGCTCCATTAGCAACAACAGCATAGTACCCAAGTATGAAAGGGCACAATGTTGATGGTGCAAATGGGGCAAAGGGAGTGGCATGTGGGTCATGCAGTGGGAGTTGCTGGTGCGCAAGGCAGACCAAGCAGCTGCCCTGGTTGCACATCTGTGATGTCTGCCATGAGGCCACAGTGGCAGTAGCGGCACCCAAACATGCTGCTGCTGCTGCGAAAAGTTGATGCACAACATGGGGCAGTCCAATGATCCCTGGCACCCTAGGCAGAGACCCTAGCTGCCCCCCCCCCTGCTGTCTCTGATGCTGGCTCTGGAGGAAGAGGTCGGTAGTGCCAGCAGCTGTAGTTCTACAGGGAGCTGCAAAAAGCAGCTGCCCAGGGAAATACCACTGCTGCGACTGTCCGTCTCCCTCAAGATGTAACTGCAGCTGGTGTGGATTGGGTTATACTAGTTGCAATTGTTGGGGGGGGGGCAGCATGGCCGCTCATGTGTGCCTATGCCCCTCATTCAAAAATGGCACTCTAGGTACATACCTAAGCCGCATGGAGGATGGGTTGGGACTGTACCCCACCGCCTCTGAAAGCATGCTATCATGTCAGCATGGTATGAGGGTGTTGGTGGTGGGTGCTGCATCCACTGCCAGCAGCATACAGAGCCATGGCGACAGACCAGACAACACATCCCCCTCCAACACCCGCCAAACACACCTTGTCAGACAGGTATGGCACAGGGCATGCAGAGATCACAGCAGACATAGGAAGACCCACACTCATGCCCACATTCACCCTGCTAATGAGCACAGCTCCACACAGCGATTGATGAATTCATATGGCAGCTCTGTGGCGCAACACACAAAGCCAGTGTGTATATAAGACCTGGCTGTGGATCACGTCCCTGTGGGTAAACTTTAGCCTACATTGCAGGTACAACACCGGCATATGCAACCCCCACTGAATTGGCCAGCAAGGGTCCAAACACCCATCAGCCACACAGACAGGCTCCACTATCCACAGCTGGATAGAAAGGCAGACTGATAACACTGGCACGCTGCGTGGATGTTAGCAATGGGCGTGAATGTCAGAGCATATTACTAGTGCCTGTACAATGAGCACATGTAAACAATGCCTGAGCCGATATGGAGACCAAAGTGGCAGGCAGGAATGCCAACCATCCCCACTTTTGCACTGCACGGCAATGTAAGTCTGAGTGTGTGTGTGTGTGTATGTATGTCTTTCCAGAGTTCTGTGGCCTTCTGCTCTGCACTGTGCCCCACATTGCTTAGGCTGTTCCCAGCATTAGTCTGCAAATGTGCATAATGAGGAGCAGAAGATTGTGGGTATAGCCTGAAACAAAGCGGTTTGCCCAGGATGTGTCTGCATTGGAGGTTGGATCAATGGCTGAGACTTTGTAGTGCCCATCTTCCATGTGCATGGCCTCGGTGGCCACAGCACCACATAGTGCTGTGGGTGCTCTCCCTGTCCTGGGAGCCCAAATGCTGGGTGACTATGCTGTTTGTGGGTATGGCCTGAAACAGAGTGTTTTCCCCAGGATGTGTATGTTTTGGAGGTCAGATCAAAGGCTGAGACTTCGTAGTGCCTGTCTGCCATGTGCATGGCCTGGGTGGCCACAGCAGTTCACGCTGCATGGGTACTCTCACTCTGACCAAGCTGTGACCATGGCATGACTATGTATCCACATAGTGCTATATAGCATCCAACTCCAGTGATGTGGGTGCTCTCCCTGTCCTGGGTGACTATGCTATTTGTCCTAAGCCAAGGTGTACATGGTTGCTCTGTGTACATGCATCGTGTGCTGACTGGCCACAGGTGGTATGTGCATGGCTGAAACAGCCCTGTGGTGGGCAATAGGTACAGTCTGACTGTACTTGCTATGGTGGATTGGTATTTCTAGATGTTGGGAAAGCAGGTGTTCCTAGTCTGCTCACTGTAGTCATGGCAGGACCAAAACGATGGTAGCAGCAGTCCCATGGAAGCCTAGAAGTCCTAACTGCATTTGGCATCAGCTGCTGCAACACTGACACTGACATGTAATGTTCTAGGAGCGTCCCTGTCCAACAGGGCAGGACACAGGGCTCAGATGTGAAGGTGCCTATGGCATGCTGCAATTGTGCAGGAATTGAGGTGATTAGAATAACACACTGCAGTGATATAGATCTGCAGCACAGCCAACAGAGAGCATCTCTAACAATGCAAGCTCTGGGGACCAGGTGCTGGGCATCCATCCTTAACCTTAGGATGACTGCTGAAACTGCTCAGTAGCATGGTTTGTAGCTGTTCTGTGCTTGTAGCACACACTGTCAGTGCATCTTACTGAGCTGATGTGATGGATCAGTGTATTCTCTATTTGGTGATCAGCTGCAGACTGCTGTCCCACATGTGCAGTGCCTCATTTATACTGAAGGGGCTAACCTATACCAGCACACACAGCAGATATTTTAGGCAGTGACCTGCAGTGTCTTCAAATCCAGACATTGCTGTACAGAGTGGTGTGGAGGAGTAGCCTATTGATTAGTGTGATGCCTCCATAAGCAGTGGACAAGGTTTTGATTCCCAATTGTTCATTTTGTGCCTGTATGCTACTCAGGTCATTTCCCTGTCTGTAATAGTCCAGGTTCTGCTATGACTTGCAGACACACATCCTTCTACTTTGTTATGCATTCTGGCCACACTTTGGATCAGCAAACATACTATTCCCCATCATGCCCTTCTGAGAGCATAGTTTTATTGGGTCTGCTGCAGCCCATTGCAGGGGGTCAGACATGTTCACCCTGCAGATGTCAGGCACCTGCTTGGAGGCGCGGCGTAATGGTCATGGCAATAGCTGGGGGACCAAGATACCAGGGTTTGAGGCCCACTAGCACGCCTTATATGACATTACGGAATGTGTTACTGTTGCATTTTATGTCTGCCACAACCTTCATGGACTGACAACACCCTGTGACCTTGAGCAGGTCACTTAACCCACTGACTGCAGGTCCGTACAGTCCCTGTTTATCATTTGACATTACCATTTCATTGGACTGCACTGATACAGCGCTCTACTAACAGGTAGTTACATGCATACATGTGAGACATGAATCATATCTGACAGGTTAGCGCTGTGGGGCTGTTTCATTCCATTGCTGCTGCTGTAGGCCTTGGTGAGTGGTGACAATGGTGGCAATGGGCACCCCCGGAGGACTAGCAATCTAGGTGGCTGCCTAGTTCACCTAATGGTAGTGCCAGCTTCTCACTACCTTTCCTCTCTTATCTCTTCTTGCAGCCCTCCTCAGGAACTCCAGTCTTCTGGCAGATCCCTTTTATTTGTGTCCTTCCCGGCCACTCCAATTCCACCTTGCTGCTCCATATGTCTGGAACAAACTACCCAAGAAAGTATGTCAGGCTCCATCTCTGGCCCTATTTAAATCTAGGCTAAAACCCCACCTCTTCAGGGGAGCGTTTGGATCCTGATCCCCCTATTCTCCCATTCACCACCTATGTGTGCCTTCCCCTTTCCTCTAGGTTTACTCTGGTCTGCAGTTTTTGTGATTAGATTGCAAGCTCTGATAAGCCGGGACTGTCTCTTATATATATATGTACAGTGCTGCGTACACCTTGCAGCTCAATAAAGCGATAAGCAGTAGTCGTACATCTGAATGTCTGATTCAAGACTTCTGAAGCAGGCTTTTGTTCTCTCTGTTCCGAGAAGGCATATGGTCAGTAAAAGCACTGAAAGTGTTTTGAGGATGTCCTCAACATCAATATGAAAAGGTGCAACATCTTCACCAACCCATCAGAAGACTATTGCCTGGTCTGCTACAGGGGACTCAGCATTTTGAAACCCTAAAATTGCAACACGCTTATGCATTATCGTGCTGCATCTGTCAGTCTGCTAACTAATTTTCTAAAGAGTTTCCCTGCATTTACCCTTCCCAGCTGGCACTGGTCTTGCCCCCAGTACCACCTCTCTTTCCCATGAAGATGGCAGTTTTCAAAGGGGTCTTCTCCATGGGTGAACATCCTTTTATCCATAGAGTATCCCTCTGAAAACTTTGCCCTAAAAATATCCAAATGTGAACTAAAAAATGACAGTATAAAGACAACATAAAAGGCAAGTTTTAAACCCCATAAAATGCTTGCAAGCGTGTGAGTGCTTTGTACTGAAGGCACATTCCCTGTGGCGTTCCACTTTGAAAACTCAGGGCCAGCTGGCACCTTGGATATATGAGTCCCCTCAGACTTTGTATCTGTTGTGTAGCAGGTACAAAGCCCTGGCCCTAAATGGCACATGAGAATTTGAGCTGCTCCCACTTCCACCGCTGTTGTTGTTAAGTGCCGTCGAGTAGGTGTCAACTCATGGCGACCCTCTGGATAGTTGTCCTAAATTATGTTTGGTCTTCAGTCAAGCGGATCATTGTTGACAGACCTGTAGCTGCTATTATTGTATCGATCCATCTCATTGCTGGCCTTCCTCTTTTGCGTTGACCTTCTATCTTGCCAAGCATGATGTCTTTCTCTAATGATCTCTCTCTTTGCATGATGTGTTCAAAGTATGAAAGTCGAAGTCTTGTCATCTGAGCTTCAAACGAAAGCTTAGGTTTGATCTCTTTAGTACTGACTGGTTTGTTCTTCGGGCAGTCCATGGTATACGCAGTATTCGCCGCCAGCACCATAATTCAACGGCATCAATTTTCTTCCTGTCTATCTTTTTCACTGTCCAGCTTTCACATTCATATGATGTTACTGAAAATACCATGGCTTGAACAAGTCAAATCTTTGTATGTAGAGAGACATCTCTGCTCTTGAGAATTTTGTCTAGGTCTTTCATAGCCATTCTGCCAAGAGCAATGTGTCGTCAGATTTCTTGACTGCTTGTTGCTTCTTTATTGATAGTTGATCCAAGTAGGTTAAAGTTGTCCACAATTTCAATTTCTTCTCCTTCAACGATGAACTTGTTTTTGTCTTCTTTACATTAAGGTGCAGGCCCATTTTGAGACTATGTTCTTTGATCGTGAGAAGCAAATGTTTCAGATCATCTTCACTTTCAGCCAGTAATGTGGTATCATCAGCATAGCGAAGGTTGTTGATGAGTCTTCCACCAATCTTTACCCTCTGTTGTCTTCATACAATCCTGCTTCTCTGATGATTTGTTCTGCATATAAATTAAATAGGTAGGGGGAAAGTATGCAGCCTTGTCTTACACCTTTGCTTATTTTAAACCATTCAGTTTCTCCTTGTTCCGTTTGAACTGTTGCTTCTTGATCAATGTACAGATTGTGCAAGAGAACGATCAGGTGTTCTGGTATACCCATGCTTCTTAATGTGGCCCAGAGGTTCTCATGGTTTGCACAGTCAAAAGCCTTGCTATAGTCGATAAAGCACAAGTAGATATCCTTTTGGGATTCTTTAGTCTTTTCAAGGATCCATCTAATATCCTGAAGGGGAAAATGAGTCCCCCTTCAGGTACCCTTGTCTCAGGTTGAATCCATTTTGTGCTAACGTCTAAGCTCTAGGCCTAAGAAAGAAATAGCCTGCTGATTCTTTTCACACTGAAACTGCAGAATCAGCAATATCCTATGAAATGAGCTATGAAATGAGCTAATATCCTGACCAGAGCTGAGACAATGAGAGGCTCTGAAAGCTACACAGCTAGTGGAAGGCTGTCACCTGGGCCCCTTGAATGAACAAAGGGGAACAAAATGAAGAACTTAATCTGCAGGAAACAGAGCCAGCACACAGCGACGAGGACTACCATTAGAATAGACAGACAGGATGCCGCAAGGAAAAAATAGAGGTAAGAGGGAAAAAGATTAAGGAGATTTGCTTGAAATAATAGAGAATAAGCAATTTGAGCCTAAAAATGAGTATAAATATAGGAGAGAAACTCTGATGGATGGGCAGACTGGCACACTTTCCTTAGAGAGCAATGCTACTTTGTCCCCAGGACCCTTCATAGGAGACCACAGATGCTTTGCGCATAAAGCACAGTTACTTACCTGTAACAGGTGATCTCTGGGAACAGCAGGAATTAGTCATCACATATGGGTACATCGGTACCGACGGAGCCTGCGCGGGAAAGCTCCCCAGCTTTTCAGATGAAAAGCTTTTGGGGCCTCCCACTGCACATGCGCGCTGCCTTCCCGCCTTCCTGACCAGCTCTCCTCAGTTCGAGTTTAAAGCTGAGACAATAGAGAGAGAGGACAGGAAGATAGAGGAATAGAGAGACAACTCCTAGGGGAGGTGGGTGGGTTGTGATGACTAATTCCTGCTGTTCCCAGAGATCACCTGTTACAGGTAAGTAACTGTGCTATCTCCAGGAACAAGCAGGAATAAGTCATCACATATGGGGACTCCCTAGCTGAGATGCCTGGGAGATCCCCCTCCAAGGGTAACCATCTTCGTATGGATCTCAGGCATCCATTCTGGGAAGGTGGGCAGGAGTTGTTTAAGTATGGAACAGGTGTTTGAGGACAGCCTGACCAAACAAGGCATCCCGGCGGGAGTCCTTGTCCAAGCAGTAATGGGCTGTGAAGGTATGAACCGAGGCCCAAGTGGCTGCTCGACAGATCTGATCTATGGATACAGAGTGAAGATGAGCCATAGAAGTGGCCATGGCTCTCACATTGTGAGCTGTGACATGGCCTTCCAGAGAAATGTTCTTACTCTGGTAAGCAAAGGAAATACACTGAGCAATCCAGTTGGAAAGTGTGCGTTTGGTGACTGGAAGTCCCAAATGAGAAGGATCAAAAGCCACGAAAAGCTGAGAAGACTTTCGATGTGGCTGAGTTCTATTGAGGTAAAAGGCGAGAGCCCTTTTACAGTCAAGAGTATGAAGGTTCCTCTCTGCACTGGATGCATGAGGAGCCGGAAAAAAGACAGGTAGATATACCTCTTGATTAAGATGAAAAGGCGAGACCACTTTAGGCATAAAGTGGGGATTCGTCCTAAGGACCACCTTATCATGATGAAATCTGGTATAAGGTGGATTTGCCACCAAAGCCTGCAGTTCACTGATGCGGTGAGCCGAAGTGACTGCAATAAGGAAAAGGACCTTCCAGGAAAGAAATTTCAGGGAGGTAGATACCAACGGTTCAAAAGGTGGCTTCATAAGTTGACCCAGAACTAAATTCAAGTCCCATGCTACCGGAGGAGGCCGGATGGGAGGTTTAGTGAGGGCTAGGCCTCTCATGAATCTTGCAATAAGAGGATGAGAGGAAACAGATTGTCCATTTATAGGTTTTTAAGGATGCTGTAATAGCACTTAAATGGACTCGTACTGAATTCGTCTTGAGGCCTGCATTGGAAAGATGCAGGAGATAGTCTAGTAGAGAATTCAAAGGAAGTGCCAGAGGGTCAAGACCCTGTTGAGCACACCAAATGGAAAAACGTTTCCATTTGAAAGCATAGGAACGCCTGGTAGAGGGTTTCCTAGAGGCATAAAGGATATCTTTCACTGGTTGAGAAAGATTAAACTCTTGAAGGCTTAAGCCTTCAGTAACCAAGCTCAGAGATGTAGGGACTTGGGGTTTGGATGCCACAAAGTCCCCTGCTCCTGAGACAGAAGGTCTGGTGCAGCTCCCAGGTCCAGGGAGGAGCCCTGGGAGAGCTGTAGAAGGAGAGGGAACCACACTTGGCGTGGCCAGCGTGGAGCAATGAGGATCATGGATCCGTGATCCCTCTGAAGTTTGAACAGAGTCTTGGGAATCAAAGGAATGGGTGGAAAAGCGTACAGGAATTCCTGACCCCAATGCAGGAGAAAGGCATCATTGGCCTGAGCTCCCTGACACGGAGTCCTGGAACAGAACCGGGGAAGTTTGGCATTCCACGGACTTGCAAAGAGGTCTATGTCCAGGGTCCCCCATTCCTGAAAGATTCTGTGTATCTGGTCCATATGTAGGGACCATTCGTGTGGGAGCAGAACTCGACTGAGTCTGTCTGCCCGAGAGTTTTGAACTCCTGGAAGATATACTGCCAAAAGATGAATTTGGTGCTCTCTGGCGAAGGCCCATAATCTGAGAGCTTCGTTGCAAAGCGACAGAGAGCCCGTCCCTCCTTGTTTGTTGACATAAAACATGGCCACCTGATTGTCTGTCTGAACTAGGACAGTCAGGTTGGCAAGGAGGGTATGGAAGACTGTGAGGGCAAGGAAGATTGCTCGCAGTTCCAGAAGGTTGATATGAAGGGTGGTCTCTTGGGGAGACCAGATTCCCTGAGTGGAGAGATGTTGAAGATGAGCTCCCCACCCTGTTTGGGAGGCATCTGTTGTGAGGGTTGCTTGGGGCAACGAAGGTTGGAAGGGGGTCCCCAACAACAGATTTTTGGAGGATGTCCACCACTGGAGAGACCAAAACAGACGTTTTGAGGTGAGTACCTGGTCTGACAGCAGTCCCGATGCTTGAGACCACTGGGTGGCCAATGTCCATTGAGCTGCTCTCATATGGAGACGAGCATAGGGCACCACATGAACCGTGGAGGCCATGTGGCCCAGAAGTTGCAGCATTTCTCTGGCTGACAAGTGACTTCTGGACTGAGCCTGGGAGGCCAAGCTTATTAGCCTTTGGCCTCGGACCAGAGGGAGGTAGGCCCTTGCAGTGGTGGAGTCCAATTGGGCCCCTATGAATTCCAGGGACTGAGTAGGGATGAGTTGGGACTTGGGAATGTTTATCACAAGTCCCAGATATTGAAGAATACGCCTTGTGCGGTCCAGAGAAATCTGGGCTTCTGATTGAGATGGAGCTCGGATGAGCCAGTCGTCCAGATATGGGAAGACAAAGATTCCCATGCCTCTGAGAAATGCGGCTACGACTGCCATGCATTTTGTGAAGACTCTTGGAGCAGAGGCCAGACCGAAGGGTAGTACTCTGTACTGGAAATGTTTTCCCTGGAACAGAAATCTTAGATATTTTCTGTGGGATGGATGGATGAGTATATGAGTGTACGCATCCTTGAGATCTAGAGAACAAAGCCAATCCTGACTCTGAAGATATGGAAGGAGAAGGCCCAGAGAGAGCATTTTGAATTTCTCCTTGAATAGAAACCTGTTCAATTCTCTCAGATCTAGGATAGGTCTGAAGCCCCCTGTCTTCTTTGTTATGAGAAAGTAAGGGGAGTAGAAACCTAACCCCTGTTGTGGAGGAGGAACCTCCTCTATTGCCCCTTGGGCAAGAAGAGAAGAGACTTCCTGACCCAACAGGGTCAGAAGAGATGGGGGAGAACTGAATTGCCTCACCATGGTATGAGGAGGAAGGCTGGAGAAATGAAGTTTGTAGCCCTCTCGGATAATAGAGAGGGTCCATTGCTCTGATGTGATTTGTTCCCATCTGGGAGCAAAATGAGCTAGCCTTCCAGGAATGGTGAGGGGCTCTGGTTGTTCTAGAGCCAGAAACGGCAAGTTCTCTAGAGGGAAGTCAAAACCCCTGAGGGGGTTGAGCCTGCTGGGTGTAGCAGACACTGCAGGCTTTGACTTTACCTGCTTAGATTGTTGACGCTTAGTCGCAAGGCGAGGCTGAGCAGATTGCTGGCCAGTATTTGTGGGAAATCTGGTCTTTTTATAGTAAGGCCTTTTAAAAGGCTTCTTTTTGGTAGGGGTAGAAGTAGACTTAGAAAGTCTATCTAGAGTGGCATTTTCTGCATCCATTTGAGCAGCTTTAATCTGCCAGTCTTCCCCAAATAAGTTCTCACCGGTACAGGGCAGATTCCTGAGGCCATCTACAACCCAGGGTTCTAGGTTAGAAGCCTGGAGCCAAGCGAGACGTCGGGCTGCAATAGCAATTCCCGAAGCTCTGCCTGCAACTTCAAAGGAATCAAAGGCTGCCCTGTTGGAGAACTTGGAGACCTCTGAAAGTTGTGTCACCATAGAAAAGAAGTCCGCCCTTTGATCATCAGGGATAAAGGGGGCAAAATTCTGTATTTTTAGGGCAAGTTGCCCAAGATACATGCCCATATAAAGGCTATAAGAGTTGATCCTGGCTATAAGCATACTAGCCTGGAACATCTTTCTTCCAAAAGAGTCTAGGTTCTTACATTCTCGCCCTGGAGGGGTAGAAGAATGCCTTTTAGGACTCTTTATTTTCTTCATGGCAGACTTCACCACAATGGAGTGGTGAGGTAGCTGAGTTTTCTGGAACCCAGGCGAAGGAGGGACCCGATACATGGTGTCCAACCTGCGGGAATGGGGAGACAGTGTTAAAGGAGTCTCCCACAAATCCATCAAGTGTTCTTGAAGGATTTCATGGACAGGCAGAGTGACTGCCTCTTTAGGAGCTTTTGAGTATCCTAAAATGTCCAATTTTTTTGATCTGGGTTCTCTTTCAGAAGATGTAGCAATAGAAAGTGCTTTAGCTACATCAACAATGAAATCCTGAAAGGATAAATCCTCTGGAGGAGACATCCTCCTCTTGGGAGAAGAGGGCTCCTCAGGAAGAGTAAGCTCAGCAGAGTCATCAGAGGAATTGAATTCATCAGAAGTATCTGAGTCTTCCCTCTGTACTGCCAATGTACGATACGCATACCGATCGGTATCGACATCGGGCGTATCGGGCATGGGATCAGTACCGGGCGAAAGCCGGAATCCGGCATGCGGAACCGATCGACGTTTAGAAGTCGATGGTCTCGGTTCCGGTGTAGATACCGGAACCGGGGTCGGTACCGATGAAATCGGTACCGAGGGCATCGCAGCCTTAATGAATGCCAGAACGGCTTGCTGCATGGTCTGGACAGTACTGCCCATAGACGCCACTACTGCCTGGATGTCGGTACCGGTATGGGCCGGTACCCCAGAGCAGTCCAACAGGTGATCTGTCGAGGCCGTGCCATCGATGTCAACCTGTGACCCCATGATTGCTTTGGAGGCCGGAACCTCCCGCCGGGGTTTTTGGCCTGGGCAGAATCCTCAAACTCAGAATTGAGAGCCTCTCGATCTTTAGAAAGAGATTTGCTTTTAGAGGATTTGCCCACAGAAGTTTTGGTTACCTGAGATCCATCCGGAGAGGAAGACCTGGATGACTGTGATGCTTCTGAAGGAAACAGCACATGGAGCTTGTTAGCCCGGTTCTGCAAACCGCGTTTAGACATCTGGGTGCAGGATGGGCAGTCCGGTATGGAGTGTTCAGGTCCCAAACATTTGAGACACCATTCATGGGTGTCTGTGACAGAAATGACAGCACTGCATTTGGTACATTTTTTAAAACCAGGGACTGGCTTCTCCATGAGGAGAATTTGTGTAGGCCTTAAGGCCTAACAACGGGTACCAAGCTGTGCTGAAGAAAATAAAAAAGTCTTTTTTTTTTTTATATAGAAAGAAAGAAAGACCGGCGATACCGGTTTCGGTATGGGGAAGGCAGGTACGCGGTCTAAAGAAACAAACAAAAGTAACAAATTCTTCAGCGGTGACAGGAACACGACCTGCTGGCTCCGCGGAAAAAGAAGAACTGAGGAGAGCTGGTCAGGAAGGCGGGAAGGCAGCGCGCATGTGCAGTGGGAGGCCCCAAAAGCTTTTTATCTGAAAAGCTGGGGAGCTTTCCCGCGCAGGCTCCGTCGGTACCGACGTACCCATATGTGATGACTTATTCCTGCTTGTTCCTGGAGATAGACAATTAGATATTCATTTTCCTGTTTCATGCTGACTTGTAATATAGAGATTAGAGACTTAAAACTTGCAAAGCTTGTGATATTATATACCTGACAATAAATTTTCTACTTTACTTCAGTGGCACGATACTTTATTTGAAAGAGGCTCCTGTGCTTTACACTTATGTTGGGGTGAACCCTGCAGCCACGACAATTAACAAGAGGGTGAAAACCCCAACAATCCGTGATGATGTCTCTTGTTCCTCGCCCTTTCCTGAACCCTGCTTGCACTTCAGGTGTTTCTTGTTCCAGATATGGTTGTAGTCTCTGTTGAATAATCTTCAGTAGAATCTTGCTGGCATGTGGGATCAGAGCAATTGTGCGATAATTTCCACAGTCAGTTGGATCACCTTTCTTTAGTATTGGTATAAACACAGATCTTTTCCAGTCAGTTGGCCATGATGTTGTCTTCCATATTTCTTGGAAGAGCCTTGTAAGTACAGTAACAGCTGCATCAGATTGCTGTAATACTTCTATGGGAATTCCATCAATGCCTGGTGCTTTGTTTTTTGATAAGGCTTTCAATGCTGCTTCAACTTCTTCTTTCATCACCAATGGTTCCGGATCATAAGGTACAGGTTGAAATGGCTGTTGGTCCACTTGATCTTTATCATATAAAAACTCTGTATATTCTTTCCACCTTTTCTTGATCTTCTCAGCATCATTCAACGTAGAACCTTGAGCATCTTGTAACATTCCAGTTCGAGGCTGGAGTTTTTTCTTTAACTCTCGTAACTTTAGGAAAGCCGATCTTGTTCTTCCTCTAATAGTTTCTGCTTCTGTTTCCTTGCATGTGTCATTGTAGTACTTTTCCTTGTCCTGTCTTGTTGCACATTGGAAATCTCTGTTGAGTTCTATGATTGTCTTTCTTTCTCCTGTGGCTTTAGCTTTTCTGCATTTCTGGGCAATTTTCAGAGTTTCTTCCATCATCTATTTGGGCTGTTTTTGCTTTTTCACCTTTTGTAGAGACTTCTTGCTTTCTTCCAACACAACCTTTTTGATGTCATTCCATAACTCTTCTGGAGCGCTGCCATTTGTATCTAAAGCAGCAAATCAATTTTGCAGGCAGTCTTTAAATTCCAGTGGTATATTCTCAAGGTCATATTTTGCTTCATTCATGAGTGGATTGCTCTTTTTTAACTTTAGCTTGAGTTTGCATACTAGTAGTTGATGATCTGTACCACAGTCAGATCCAGGTTTTGTCTTTGTTGATGTTATAGAGCTTTTCTAATGTTGACTTCCACAGATGTAGTCAATTTGATTTTTGTAAAATCCATTGGGTGAAGTTCATGTGTACAGTCGCTGCTTGTGTTGCTGGAAGAAGGTTTTTGAGATGAATAGATTGTTGGTCTTGCAGAATTCTATCAGTCTTTCTGCAGCTTCATTTCTGTTGCCAAGTCCATATTTTCCAACCACTTTGCCTTCTTCTTTGTTGTCAGTTTTTGCTTTCCAGTCACCC
This sequence comes from Ichthyophis bannanicus, assembly GCA_033557465.1. Taxonomy (NCBI): domain Eukaryota; kingdom Metazoa; phylum Chordata; class Amphibia; order Gymnophiona; family Ichthyophiidae; genus Ichthyophis; species Ichthyophis bannanicus. The sequence continues at coordinate 516,353,360 of CM066033.1, forward strand.
ATGACTATCAGGATATCCTGATTGCATATTCTGTCAATTTTAACTTGAACTTGTTCATAGAACTCTTCAATTTCATCCTCTTCTGCAGCTGTTGTTGGGGCATATACTTGAATTATAGTTGTGTTGATAGGCATTCCTCGTAGACGAATTGAGATTAAGTGTTCACTGACTGCATTGTATTTCATTACAGTTCTTGCAAGTTTTTTCTTTATTATAAATGCAACACCATTTCTTTTTTGTCTTTCATTTCCAGCATAGTAGACCATGTGATCATCTGATGCAAAGTGCCCAATGCCAGTCCATTTCAGTTCACTGACACCATCTATATGAAATAAAAGTAGGTCTAGTGCATAGTGAGCCCACCACTTCAGGATTAAATGATTTGCATATAGAAAGAATTCTAAAAGCATATAGGTGTCTGCTTAATAACCATTTTACCCACGAGTTTTCCTTTGTAAAAGTAATGTTTCCTTCACGACTTATGAAGATTTATTTTGCTCTGATTTTTCTATTCTCTGTATTAGTTTTCCATCATCATGGTCTGATTTGCCTTTATTTCAGACTGATCATCTCAGTACAAAGATCTGCATGCAGATCTTAAATACAGAACTAAAGAGATATTTCTTCATAACAGAACAGTTCAAGCTACTGATTAGAAAAAAAACACGTGACTACTTAAAATGACAGGAGAAACCTTGCTGGATTCAAAGCGGAATTTTTTCCTTGACGAAGCCTAATAAAATGAAAAATTACGAATGGATTTGATTTTTAAAATCGACAGCAGTATGCTTTCTACACCTTTATGTACTGCGGGAAATGAGGCATCTGAGCTGGTATTCAGCCACTTGTAGCACTGCAGAATTTCATAGCTTGTTTCTCTTCTACCAGTCAACCTCTCAAGCATTTTTACTAGGGGGCTGCTCTTTTTCTGGGAACGGCAGTGATGGTAGAGAGGAACAGAACTTTTATGGAAGCCACTAGCAAGGAGAGAGCTGCTGCCTCTTAAAGTCTCAGATGTTGATCTTCATATGCTAAGAAAAATTTGAATCACTCAAGAGTTCTACTGGCTGCCTCTCTAGGGTGGTGTTAATGAGTTACGTAGCATGTTTAACTGCATGGCTGTAGGACTCCATTCTAAATTAGTCAAAAGGTCTTATTGCCAGGAGGCATGTCCTTTATGCATAAATGTGCTTGCTATCATTTAGGCATTTTATATGGCTGCCCTTTTTATGTTGGTCATCCAAAACAGCATCTTTAAATATGCACATAATATGCAGGAATACAAAACCAATGGTTTGTGCTGTGTAGTATCTTCATTTTCTGTGCCTAACTAAATCAGCCTCGGTGATTTCAAGAAAAGGGCTCTTTTCATGGCCACACCCTGCCAAGAAAACCTAGTGAACGGGTCGCCAGGAGTCAGCATCGACTTGACAGCACACACTAACAACCATATGGGAGGAGGGAGGAGTGGCCTAGTGGTTGGGGCAAGTTACCTCAGGCTAGAAGGTCAGGGGTTCATACCCCACAAGAGGACAGCAACCTTGGGCCAGAAGGACTGGGGTTTCTAGTCCCACAGGTGCTCCTTGTGGTCTTGGGCAAGCCACTTAACCCTCCATTGCCCATGTTCCCTGTGAAATGGTTATCTCCAAGTTATAATGCCCTGTTCAATGTAATTTCAGTTTGTTCAATGTAAACCACCTTGATATCATGAAAGGCGGTATATAAGAAATGATAAATAAATAAATATGAAGGTGTTCAATAAACATTCAGTCTGATGATTTCTTAATTTAGAGCAGTGTTTTTCAAGCTGGTCCTAGTGTACCCCCAGGCCAGTCTGCTTTTCAGGATACCCACAATAAATATGCATGAATAGTTTTGCATCCACTGCCTCCATTGCATGTAAATCTATTTCATACATATTCATTGTGGATATCCTAAAACCCAGACTGGCTAGGAGTTACACCAGGACCGACTGGAGCAATACTGATTTTGAGCACCTCCACAGAACGTTAAGGTTAACTTATCATGTTCAGATACTTAAATCAGTAGCCAGAGATTAGGCCATATGTTAGCTCATAACGCTAAAGTCAAAAACAAATCAATCAGCAGCATTTGTGCTTGTGCAGAAAGACTCCCGGTAGAAGTGCTGAGCTATGCTTTTTTATGAGGATCTGAGTTTGATTCCCAGGCCAGGATTCCAGTCATTGTTCACAGTCTGTCAAAGGGGGGGGGGGACTGTCAAACATCATTCAATAATGCCACCTACTGGCCTTACTTAAGGTGTATGTGTGGTGCGTGCATCCTGGGTTCTGAAGAGAGCCATAGGAGTGTCCATGCAATGGCAGAATTAGATGGCTTAGCTATAAAATAGGAGGAAAAATCTGGATAGTCCTAAATGAGTGTTCATAGCCATGAAGACCAGTTCTGCCTGAACTATAAACCCAAAGAAGAAGCAAAAAGAGTCTCCTGCTAATTTTATCTAGTATGTCATAACGTGTTAATTTTTCTTCTCACCAAGCATGATTGTGAACATCAGAGTTAGTAGAATGTGCTCTGCCTCTTCTAGTCATCTGAGCTCCAGGGCAATAGTATCCTTCCGCAACCAAATCAACGTGCCTAACGTTTCCTCACTTAAACAGATTCCCAGTGGTGAGATCATGGCGCACTTTACAACATATGCAGGTACATATTTTCAAAACTGCACATGTTGCTATAGTCAGGCAAAGCAGACCCCAAGTGCCTGACGGTACTGTTCCCTTTTGAAAACTGATGCAAAATGCACAGGTAACAACTGTAGCTATGCAGGCAGTGTGAAAACTGCCTTCGTATATATTGCTCTGCTCAACCAGCTCATTAAAATTTAATTGGCGCCAAAGAATCCTGTGATGATCATACATGGTACAGCTTACTGCCTTGGGCTGGTGTCTTATGACCCGCTTAGAATGGTCACATGATGCTAGTAAATCCCGCTGCTTGAATTTCCTCAGCCAATCTACCACATGAAGTGCATAGAAATTAAGATAAACACATTGCAGGTGATAGCCTTTTTGACTGGATGAACTTAATAACTGCGTGGCTAGCATAGATAAAATGGAAAGTAAGAGTTTTGTACAGATTTGGAACTATTAGGAAGTGCAGATCCAGCCTTTATACAAATATTAAACTGGAAGATAACATGTACGTAATACATAGGGTAAAAGGAGCAGAAAAGGGGTGAATTAATAACAATTCATGGATTCAGTAGTGTCTCTGACAGTGTTACTGAGTGTGCTAGGTTGGCAAAATTCCATGGGTACACTGTTGCTTCTGGCTTTGTCTACCATCCCTCATACCTCTCCCTCCCAATTTCACTCTTAACCAGCAGCACTAACCAGTTCGGATATTATCACTCCTTTTTATTCTTTAGATTTTCTTCCCTTTCCAATTAGCTGCTTTTATCTATAGTAATCTATACTTCACTTTGGCCACAGCACTGAAACGTCTCACTTGTACTGAGAATCCATTTTGGGGACAATTTAGAATAGTCCTCATTATTTAGCCTGTGTATATTGCACTCAGTTTTCAAGGGGGAACAATACGTGCTGACTGATATGTCATCATGGGGCTGTGGAACCTCACTGGGGCAGCCTGGACTTGGGAGGTGGAACTCTCAACTGCAACATGAGAGAGAAGCAGCTGGCTAGTCAAGCCGGGTAGGAGTGGAGTTAAATTCACCGATCCTCAGACCAAAACCTGCCCAAAGGGATGCCTCTTATGAATTCAGTTAAAAGGCATGCATGTCGTGGGAGTCAATGCATACTTTAACTGGGCAGAGCAAGGCAGTTTTCAGCAATTCATGTCACCTCAGGAACTGGCTTTGGAAATTGCCATCTTTTCATACCTTTTCCTCTTTATCATCACTACTACTACTACTTATCACCCATGTAGCGCTAAAAGGCATATACAGCTAAATATTCCTTTGGACACTGTTGACCTCAACATTCTCTGTAGATTACCTTCAGAATTCTAGTGGCGTTTCCGAATCTTCCCATCCCTGTTTATCTCCTCTTTCTCTCGCTTTAGCTGTTCCTTCCCTCTCTTGGCCAAAGATTCTCCAGTGGTCTATTCTTTCTATCAACCTACTTTATAATAACATAAGAATGATTTTTCTGGATTTGTCAAGAGTTAACACAGAAACTTTAGCTTTTCAAATTTCTGCTCTCATATTGCACAAATTTTGCCTGGTCAACTTGTTGGCTAAGAAATATCTAATTAAAATGAGGAGGGGAAAGAGGTGCACTTGGTATGGTTAAACATTACCTGGACAGTGTTGATATTCAGTGGTATCCATATAAAGCTGTCTGGTTATGTCATTTCACATACAGAGCAAATATATTCAGTGCATTTAAAAAATATTTCATTTGAGCTGAAGATTGAAGACAAGTCAAAGGTAAGTCCTGTTATGGGTCTTTTTGAATTTTGAATATATTTCTTTAATTATCACTATAAAGTTATAAAATATTTTCTTAAAAAGTTAAAAAAATGTGCAAAATGAAAGGTTTTGAACCAATGAATGATAAAAGGCTGAATGCAGAATTTGAGCTCTGCTGGTTAATGACATTCCAAAGCCTGAGAGGTATTTCTGAGATCTTTTTTCCCTTAAAAATATAGAACAAATTCAGTATTAAATACCACAAGGGAGTATTATTTGTTTATTAAGTCTCGCCCTTGTACCCCATTGTACAGTTTCTCTGTGTAAAAAGTATATTCATTGACCTGTCTTAACAAGATAAACTGATCAGCTGAATATCTAGTTAATGTTAACCAGATAATTTGGTTAATTTTAACTGGGTATCAGTCTGCTGAGTATTTCACTTAGGACTGCAACCTATTCATCTTTTCTATCTTATACCATGCTCTTCATCTCCGCATTCTTGGTATGTTTCTTGATCTTGTCAGATCTTACATTTGTGCAGAGCTATCTATTGTTACCTCTGAAACAATGTCCACACCTACCACATTCTTGATCCTTACTCTGCTGAAAATATTTACCTACATTTTGTATGATTCTCTCCTAACTTTCTAGATTTCTGTTAGGCTCAACATGCAATTGACTTGACTACTTATGACTTTAGTTCTCTTCAGAATGTTGGTGACTCTCCATCTCTTGCAGGATTCAGCAGGTCTTCAGCCCCCATTCTCCTGCTTCTTCACATCTCTCTTAAGTCATCAAGTAGTACTTTATCTCCTGTTTCCTCCTTTCCTCCCTTACTCTCTGCTGCTATTAGTAGAAACATTTTCTCCTCCTCTGCCCCAAAATATGGACCAACTATGTTCTCATTTTAGAGTAACCAACTCTTTGTCTGTTTTTTTTTAGATTTTATTTGAAAATGTTCTCCCTTGCCTTTGGTCTACCCGATGTCTATTATTTATTTATATTTATTAAGATTTACTAGCTGTCTTTATCCTTTACACAGTCTGGGAGTCAAATTTGCCACCTCCTCTCTTGCTTTCCACCCCTCTTCCTGAGAGATATTTTACTATTTCGTTGAATGCCCTGCCATAACTGCAAAGTGGTTTGTGATACTCTCCTATGCAAATCTCATGTACGGTATTTTGCATTAGAAGAATGCAAACATGCATGCTTAAAAAACCATCTACAGCAGGTTTTTTCTTCTCTTCTTTTTAAGAATGCCGTCTCCCCTCCTATGCATGATGTAGGTTTGCTGTAAACTGCCATTTAATTCTCAGAGGTCGATGGTGCTTCCGGTTTTTACTCATATCAGTTCTTTCGGCAGCATCTCAGCTTGCCTTGTGACTGTATAAATAAAAATTAAATGTTTTTGTAAGGCAACTGCCCTTAGCTTGTTCCATAGAGCCACCGTTTCTGTTTCTCTTAAGCAAAAAGGAGTCCCAGTAAAATGGACATAAATGCTTTACCGCTCACCCTGGAGCCAACGTGACCAGACTCGACTAATGCAAAGCTGTTAAAAATAACATTAGAGGAAAGAGCAGCAAATGAGTCACTTACCCTAACTCCCATGAACCTGTCCCTGAGAACGATCCATGAAAGCAAGAACACAAAAGCTTTGTTGCAGCAGAATAACGCCGAGACATCTGTAGTGTTTATTTTCTTTATTGCATATACATAAAGGTAGTTTGTGAGTGTCCAAAGAACACCGAACGGTGCGGCCTTAGTGAAAAACACCTTCAAGGTCAAGCCATTGTCTCCAAAAAATCTGCAGCACTCCCTAAAATAAGGAAACACAGGAAAGATATGGCTATGTAATGATTATTATTATTTATCCATTAGAAGTAAAACATTGTTTTAAAAAATACCATTATTCTCTCTTTTAACATGACCCAACTATTCAAAAATCTTGAATGAGTAGGCCATGTAAACGCAATGACTCAGAAGTGCATGTCCACTCTCCACCTTCTGCTTCCGACTAAGACATTTACTTTCGTACAGCAGCTACAGAACAGACTTGGTAGGCAAATACCAAATTTTCAATAGTTTATGCTCAGAGGGTTTTCAGGCTTGCCCTATAACTAACGTGAGATTTTGAAGAGACATGTCATAGCTTGGAAGCATAGGGGCTTAAAGAAATGGGCTAGATTTGCAAAAGTGAGCTGACGCATTAGCATGAGGAAATGCCGTTAGCACCTGTTATTAGTAAATAGGTCCCAGGGCATAAAATACAAACTGCTGTAGATAATGTGTCTTAATGTGTGGTGATGCAGTGGCACCTTTTAGTAAATCTAGCCTACAGATTGTTGTTGTATAGATCACAGTGAACTCCAGTTTTCTTGCACCCATGTAGATAACTGTATCTCTATGGCAGTGGTTCCCAACCTATGATCTGTGGACCCCTGGAGGTCTGTAGGACTGAGGCTGACTCAACCATCAAGCAAACCAGGTGGTCGCCCAGGATGGCAGCTTCTTGGGGGGGGGGCAGCAAAGAGCATGGAATTTAAAGCTAAACAATAGAGTCTAATATAGAGGGGGACATAAGGTTTAAGGTTTACCTAGGGTGCCAACACCTTGGGGCCGGCCCTGTCTAGGACACAGAAAGGAGAGAGATTGGTAGAGAGAGGAAGGGGGTCCTGAAAGAGTGGTAGGGATGAACTGAGAGTTCCTGAACTTTATGGAAGTCAATGAGGGGTCTCCACAACCAAAGCAATTGGGAACCTCTTTGCTATAAGCTATGTTGGAAGGGCATAAGGCTGGAGAGGTGGGGGAAAGCAGGCTGTTCTCCAGTTATGCTGGGAATGCTCAAAATACAATACCTTTCTGAACAAATCTACGGATACAAAATATTACAAATGTGCACTTAGAGTCACTGACATTTTTTATACAGTCTTATTGGATCACTATATGAAATGTATTATGTACCTATACAGATGGCAGCAAAATCACCCATTGACCTTTAGTTACCCAGCTACAGTAGATTGCCTGGGCAAAAACTGTCTATCATTGCTAAAAGTATGTTTTGGGTTTAGCAATAGATATACCATTAGTCAGATTAAAATGAGGCATCCCTGGCATATGTATGTGTATATTGAGGTCAGAGGAATTAACAATACATGATGTGATGAGGAGATGGAATGGAAAGGGCAGAAAGGAAGAAATTTGCAGCTAAAAATAAAAATACAGTACATTTCAGAGGGAGTCCCATGAAGAAAAGCGCTTTGGGGTTGAGCTGGTGCCTCCTGAAAACTGAATGTGAAGGACCGGGGATTTGTGGAGCAGGAGTTGGAAAAAGGATCGGACCTGAATACGTACGGCCACACCCACAGGACATCGGATTGGGAGGAGGAGAGTCCGTTCCCCTGGGAGAATATAAGCTTTGCTCTGGAACCGCAGAAGAGAGTCGAGAACCCCGGCCAGAGAAGAGCAGTGGAATGAGTCTGCAGTGCAACGGATGGAGGCTGACCAAGACCTAACAAGCCAAGATCACCGAAGGACCTGGAATATATTGAGACAGGTAATCAGGGTCGGTGCAAGGATATGAGACACGCTAGGCAAACCCTCATTCCTGCCACCTCACCGCCACCTCTCTCTGGAACCTGCAGCAGCAGCAAGGACAATAAAACATCAAAGCAGAGCTTACCCAGAACCTCTGACCCTATGTGCTGTACCAGTCTCGCTCCCTACGATGCCGACTTCCTATGTGCATGGGGGGTGGAACCGGCTGGTCAGAGCAGAGTATCAACAGTACGCAGCAGTTCAGAGGCTCTGGGTAAGCACTGCATTGCTGTTTTGTTGTCACTGGTGTCACAGCAAGCAAGGCTGTACCAAGGGCTGTGTGAGCAGTACAGCCGCACAGGGTGTAAGCATCGAAGGGACACTGTTTGCATCACTGGACTTCCAGAAACCCTGACAAGAGCGAGTTCTTGCCTGCAGTGGGGGAGGGAGGGGGCACCAGATTCACACGTCTCACAGGGCGCATTTCCAGCAGGTCCCGGAGAGGGTCGGGAATGGGCTGCTTTCTGAACGCTGGTGCTGTAAGTCAGTGGTTCTCAACTCAGTCCTTGAGGCACACCCGTCAGTCAGGTTTCCAGGAGATCCACAATGAACATGCAGGAAAGAGATCTGCACACATTCTCTCCATTGTCTGCCGATCTCTCAGGCATATTCATTGTGGGAATCCTGAAAAACAAATAGTTTCCTCTCCCTTCCTCAATATGTGAAGTCCATTTAGAGTGGGGACGAGGATCAGGGTTTGTCAAAGAGAAACTGCAAGTGTTTTTTTCACTTAGGCTCATTGCAGCACAAATAGAAAAAAACACTACTGTTTCTCCGAATCCGGGGCTGACGTAAGCCTCAGGTCATTGCAGTACATGTTAACCTAGTGGTTTTTCCCCTACTTGTGCTGCAATGGACCAAGGACTGTGAGCAGGGCTGGTGCTACCATTAGGTGAACTATGCAATTGCCTAGACTAGCAATAGGCAGGGAGCACCCGTTGCACTGCTGCTTCTGCTCTCCAAGATGTGCAGCAGCAGCAATACATTTAAAAAGACACTGTGGCACCAGAGTTACCTTTTGTTTTGGCACTGCAGAGCTATTTGTGCTCAAAAAAGAAGTGGAATAGGAGGGGAGTGGAAGCGTGAACAGCACCGAGGCAAGACAACAGAAGGCAACTCTGGCACTGCGGCACCTTTTAAAATGTATTGCCACTGCTGCTGTCCTGGAGAGGTGCGGCAGTGGGCCCAGGGTGGAGAAGGGATGGCTCTGGGAATGAGGTTTGTGTAGGACGCCTCATAGCTTTGCACTGGCCCAGACTGTGCGAACATATGAGCTGCCATACTGGGTCGGACCAAAGCTCCTTCAAGCTCAGTGGCCTGTATCCAATAGTGGTCAATCCAGGCCACAAGTACCTGGCATATCCCCAAAGTAGCCAGTCCCGTGCTATTTATCTCCAGGGATTTCTTTTGGACTACCTTAATATCAGTTTATGGACTTTCCTCCAGGAATTCATCCAAACCTTGTTTAAACCTAACTATACTACCCACTTTTACCACATGCGCCAATGTTCTAAAGCTTAATTATATGCTGAGAGGAAAAATATTCTCTCCAATTTTTTTAAAATATACTACTTGCTACGGGGCTTTTTTCTTTGGGGGGACCCAAGCACCACCCCAGCTCTGCCCTAACTCTGCCCCAAGCTCCGCCCACGTGCAGAGACCTTCTTGTTCTGCCCGCGGTGATCCGATCCCCCACGAGCAGGCAGGAAGGGTCTTTGCTGTGATCGCAGCTTCTCTTCTTCTTCTGCCCGTGGGGGAGGGGATCCCTGTGGGCAGCCTGCTGCTTGCCAAGCTGAAATTTTTGGTGGGGCCCGGGCCCGTGTAGCTCGCCCCTTTCCAACACCTATGACTTGGTAGCTTCATAGCATGTCCCCTAGTCCTTGTACGTTTTGACAGAGCAAACAGTAAATTTGCATTGACCTGTTCCACTCCACTCAGGATTTTATGGATCTCTATCATATCTCTCCCTCAGAACCAACCTCTTTAGCCTTTCTTCATAGGAGAGTCGTTCCATCCCCTTTATCATTTTGGTCGCCCTTCTCTGCACTTTTCTATTTCCGCTGTATCTCTTTTAAGATGTGGAGACCAGAATTGCACACAATAATCAAGGTGCGGTGGCACCATGGAGTGATACAGAGACATTATGATATCCTTGTATTGTTTTCTATTCCTTTCCTAGTGATTCCTAACATCATTTGCTTTTTTGGATGTCACCGCACACTGAACAGAAGATTTCAATGTATTGCCTTCCGTAGTGGGCTATCATGGATTATGGCTTATGGTAGCCCAGGATACAGTGTTTTGTTTTATTTTATACTGCTGAAGTAAAGTTGAGGGAGTAACGCAGTAATATTGCTGGACAGTTGTCTGCTTGTCAATTGAGCAGCCCTCAGGCTAGTAACCTTAGTGGCGAATACCTTTCCTGGGAGAAAGGAGAACTTTGTATGTTTTGAAGAATCAGACTACAGTCTTACCAAGATTCACCTGGAAGAGGCGCTCTGTCCGGAGCTTTACAATGTACAACTGCATTTTCAGATCTACTTCCTGCCCCCACCCAGATAAAGCAGAAGGGTGTTTTTGTGCTCATGTACTTTGTAGGCAATTTTCTAAATGGAAACATTCTGCATTGTTTATCTTGGACATTGGATACAGGGTGAATGGGGAAACAATTACCTGCATACTGTGGAACAATATGACCGCACCTTGAATATTGTGTGCAGTTCTGGTCGCCGTATCTTAAAAAGGATATAGCGTTATTAGAAAAGGTACATAGAAGAGCCACCAAAATGGTAAAGGGTATGGAAGGATACTTCTATGAAGAGAGGCTAAAAAGGTTAGGGCTTTTCAACCTGTAACCGGGTAAGGCGCACAAGCCGCTCCAGCCCTGCTCCTCCCCCCCCCCTCCCCTCTCCCTTTCTTCATTACAAGCCTTATACAATAATAACATCACACATGTTCTGGAATTAAAACTGGTCGCAGTTTTATTAGCCTTTTAAAATTAACTGAACAATTAACAATTAACAACCGCCGACTCTCGCCTCCAGGCCGCAAAGACGGCCGCGCTCCCAACTGCTCCCCCCCTTGCCGAAGAACCTCTTGTATGATTGGCTCCCGCGTTGTCAAAACACCCGCGGGAGCCAATCATTTTAAAATTAGCCCCTCTGCCGCGCCGCGACAGCCGACCAGCCGGGCAAGCGCGCCAGGCGCCCCCCTGGTTAAGTGCGGCCGCGCGCACGGGGCTTACGGCCTTCCTGGAAAAGAGACAGTGGAGGGGAGATATGATAGAGGTCTATAAATTAATGAATGGAGTGGAACGGGTAAAGTTGATCGATTGTTTAGTCATCAGAATATAGAAAGACTAGGGGGCATGCAATGAAGCTACAGGGTAACCTATTTAAGACTAAGAGAAAATATTTTTTCACTCATTGTGTTACCGGAGGATGTAGTAAAAGCTGTTAGTGTAGCTGGGTTTAAAAAAGGTTTGGACAAGTTCCTGGAGGAACCATTATTAAAAGGGACCCAGGATATCACTGCTTGACCCATTACAAGCATTGAAGAACCTGTGTCTTTTGGGGAGACGGCTAGGTACGTATGACCTAGATTGGCCACTGTTGGAAACGATACTGGGCTTGATGGACCTTGGTCTGACCCAGTATGGCATATCTTATAGTCTTATGATTTCAAATCACCCCCATCCCCAGAAGATACACAAATCAATTTGGTTACATAGTTTCAAAATTGTATACCTTTTTCCAACTTCAGAAAGGCAGAAAATAGAAATCCACAGAAAATTCCATGTAAAAAAAACGTTTTTGAAAGTGCAAAATTTAAGATTTGGCAAATGTCCCATGATATTTTTTTCTTTAGAATTTTTCCTTTTAGAAATCTCACACTTGCCATTTGCTACATGCTCTCCATTCTCTGATCTTGGGGCAGTTTCAGACTGTCTTCAGGGACTGTTCCCCCCAAAGACTTTGAATCAGTTTTGAAAAGGAAAGTATGTTTGCATTTTCACGCTGATGCTTGTAACCAGTCCAAATACCCCCAGATACCACCTTGTGTGGGTATGTTTTCCATGGAAAATAACATGCATGGATTTGAAAGCACAATCCCTCGGCATTTGTTTTCTTCCCACGACATAAAACATGCGTCTGGGAAAGCCCCTCCCACTCTGGCTAAAACGAAAAGCAGACTTTTAGCCATATTGAGAGAGAACACTTTTCAGGCAGCCATGTACACATGTAAATTACTATTTTTCTGCATAAATGGCTTTGAAAATCATTTTGTCCATGGACAGAGATGGAAAAACGCTCTCCTCTCTGCATCTCACAATCTTTTTTGCACAGATATTGTAAATGTTGACCCATCTTTTGATATCCAAGGCGCTTGAGATTTGATCAGACATAATGTAGGATTCTGAGACAGTTCTATGGTGGATTTATGTAAATATGTTTATTGTAGGAGTAATTTTCAGACATTTTGCCTATGGATTTTGCACCCCCTTATTTACAAAGCATTATGGATCTATGACCAGCTCATCTCTCACCTCTCAGCTAGATAAAGGATAATCCTACCCCAGGTAATACATTTTCAACAAAGGAATGAAGTGCTGTAGCCCTAAGACAAAGTGATTAAGAAATATGAAAAACAAAAAACTCTGTATATAGTTTAATTCTGTTCAATTGTACATAGTTCACTAATTGTTAATTGTTAACTGTAATTACCTAGCTACAAATTGTTATATGTAAAAACAGCTCGCCCTGTTTATTGTTGTTATATGGAAACCGCACCTGATCAATGGAAGGAGCGGTATATAAAAAATCTGTAAATTAAATTAATTAAATTAAGATAGGTATTCACTTGGACTTTGAAACTTCTTGTAGGTATGGTTTGGATTGCCAACTGGCTCCAGAGTCGCCCGAAAGGTATGATCGAGTCCTGGTTTACCCCATTACATACAGGGACTTGTAATTCTGATTATCTCTTTTGCACTCCATAAAAAAGCAAGACTACAAGTTCCTGCATATAGTGGGGTAAATCCAGGACTGGATCAAGTCTGTCAGGTGAATCTGGAACCAGTTGGCAACCCAAAGTATGGTACATAATACCAGTGAACATTTGCACCTAGTTTTGTGTAGGTAATATTTTATGGAAAATAATGTACATAGATTTAAAAATACAATCCATGTGCCATATTTTCCTTTTGTGACCTAAACATGTCTCTGGAAATGCCTTCTTTGTGGCTAAAAGTGTATGTGCTATTGAGCAATGCTTATAGCTTTAGCTATATTGATGGAGGGCAATTTCCAGAAAGCTAATATATGTAAATGGTTTCACAAATTGTCTTCTGTATATGCAAAATATCCATTTTTACTTAAAAATCTTTCAGGATTTAAAATCTTACGAAAAATATTTCCCCACTGTCCAGTCTAGCTGAATGAATCTCAATTTTTAATTCTTTTCCTATTTGTCAATTTTTTATTTTTTTTAAATTTTACTTTTCGTTCCCTTTTCTTTCTCCATCTTCCTTCCTTCTATCTTCTGTATCACACTACTCACTTGTTTGTTTCACCTCTTCTGTAAGGTGCCTTTTCCTCTCACCTGCCTCTACTCAGTCTCTCGTTCTTTCAGTCCCTTCAGTCTTTTATGCCTCGCCCCTTTCATTTGACGCTCAGATAAAGCAGTCTAAAAAAATAGCTAAATAAATAAATAAATACTGCTCAAACCAGGGCTGAATTTGAAGCATAATCATCCATAGGCAACCCTAGGGGGGAAGGAGGAAAATGAGCCTCCTCATTCTCCCCCCCTCCCCGCTCACCTTTGCTCTTTTCCTGACATCTCCCTTATCTTGTGACTATTTTATGCAGGGAAATCTGGAGTATCCAAAGGAAAATTCAGCACCTTGCCCACCAGCTCTCCTGTGCTAAGAGGCTCTGTGCCCTGCCCCACTACTAGCATGAATTTCCTGTCACAGCTGAAACAATGCAAGGTGTGGGGTCGAGCACAGTAGAGATTCTTAGCACAGAAGTGCGGGTAGGCCTGGTGCTGAATTTTCCTTTGGATAGTACAGCGTGCCAAGGATTTTATTCTAGAGAACAAGCCCCCGTAGTAGCAAGACTGGGCTGAGGCATACTCGTAGCACTGGAAGCAATGCTCTGGCACCTATTAAAATTTGGTGCCAGAGGCAAAAGCCTACATCGCCTATGTCTAAATCTGGGCTTGCCTCCAACTCTTTTCTCTCATCCCACTTCTCCACTTCCCTATTCTAGTTCTCTCTCTTCCTTCTGTTCACTCTTGCCCTCTGCAGTCTTTCACTGTTTGCTTCCTTCCTCACCTGTCTCTTCTCCATCTCCGTCCTCTCATCCCCTTCCCTCCCCTCTTCGCTGCCATCTCTCCTGCCTCTAGTGTCACATACCCTGCCCATCAGCTACCGACTCCCCGCCTTCATCCCTCTACCACCACCTGCAACTGAAATACAGCACTTCCTCACAAAAAAAAGAATCTAAATATATTCAAAAAATATACTGGTGTCCACAGTTTTCTCTTTAAGGCGGAAGGGAAAAGACCTCAATACTTCATGATCCTTTATCTCTGCCTCGGTGATCGCATGCCAATGGGTCTAGTACTGCATCATTGGTCTTAAAAAAGTTTCCATTTCCGATCTTTTAAAGATTTTCCCACTGATATCGCAACCAGTAAACCGTCTGATGTTTAATCTCACATCTCATGCAAAGAAGAGCCTGAACGTTATAATGCTGGCGCTCCCTGAAGCAGGATTAGCAAAATGCTGCCAGCATTATAAGATAATGTTTTGACTATTCTTTGCATGAGATGTCTATATACCAGTTTCCTGGTTGCGATAGCAATGGGGAAGATCATTAAAAAATTGGAAAATGGAAACTACTTTTTAGATCAGCGGTGCAGTACTAGAGAGCCAAATCCATTGGCATGTGAGTGCTGAGGCAGAGAGAAAGAATCATGAGAAATGAGGTCTTTTTCCTTCCGCCTTAAAGAGAAAGCCCCTGGTGTCATCAAAATACTATCAGAGGCGGCTGCCTCCTGACAAAAAGCAAATCCCTGATGGCCCAGCGGCCCCAGTCATCCACCCGCCCAAGTAAAATAATCCCTGGTGGCCCAGCAGCCCCGATCCCCCACCTACCGAAGTAAAAATAATCCCTAGTGGTCTAGCGGCCCCAATCTCCCCGCCCAACCAAGTAAAATAATCCTTGGAGGTCCAGTAGCCCCGACCCCCACCTGCCCAAGTAAAATTATCAAGGTGCTGGGTGAGGGATCAGGGCCGTTGGGCCACCATGGATTATTTTACTTGGGCGGGTGGGGGAATCAGGGCTGTGCTGCAAATAGGTGTAAAAAATTGGTAGCGTGCGACTTCAGCGCCAGCTTTCTGAATCGGCCTGCTAGTGTTTAAAAAGAATTAGGCAAGTAGCAAAACTTCCTGTTAGTGTTTAGAAAGGTCAGTAAAGATATAGGCAAGTAGCAACACTTCTCTTAGGAGCATGTTTACTAAAGTTTTTAACACATGTTAATTAAATTAACGTGCGTTAAGTATCCACACTCCTTTTATTTCTATGGGCCTAGTTGCACTTAACGCGGGTTAATTTCATTAACATACGTTAACCTTTGGAAAACATGCCCCTTAGTGTTTGATTCCTCCCATATACTGCAAAGTCAATTTTAATTTATAAGCTTTTAACAACAAAAACAGTGGCAGTCCCAAAGGAACCAAACAAATAAAAACAATAGATAAATTAATAAATAAACTAAATACATCCATATAAAAACATAAACCAGACAGCATAATCCAATAATAACTAGCCCAACATGTTTCAGCAACCTGTCTGCATCAAGGACATAGAATAATTATGCGTAAAAAGTATGGCAAAAAGTCTATATCCCCGTGGCAGGGATTTCTCCTTTTTGTGTGTGGATGTTTCTTTATAGATTTTTAAGCCAATTAAGAGTATAAGGGCGAAATCTTTCACCAGAAGTTGAATTGTGTATTTTCATCAGCAAGTGATTAACTCTTAGCAATATATTAATTCTAGATCCTTGCAGTTAATCTTGAAGCAAATATAAAATGAACAGCATAAAATATTCACAATAAAGTTAAAGTACTTTAGAGTAGTTTAAGCATCCTTCTTTCCTTAGCTAGTTTAAATAACTTAGCAACTCACCAATAAAAATATGCAGACAGCAGTCCAATAGCGAGATAGAGGCTATCCAGTCTTTTGCACCAAGTGCCACATGCATGATTATCGCCCAGCTGATGAGAGGTTGTATGTGTACGCTTGGTACAAAGAGCTCCTGTCTCTCAGAGAACGTCTGATCTTTGGAGGCTAGAGCAGCAGACTTGGGGTAGATGAGGCAGACAGGGACGTATATAGTGGAAACCTTCAGGGACATAGTAGAGAAGTTCCACAGCCAGTCTGGCAGTCTCTGTGCTATCATGGAGAAGAAAGTTCACCTGCAAGAACAGCATCTCCTTGGTGTGGCTGGAAATAATCCTACAGCCAGGACCTGCCGTCTGAGTGATTCAATATACTCTCACACCTAGGACGTGGCTCCATGGGCATGTGCGCAGGAGGGAAGAGTTAAGCTGGCCACTGTAATTGGTGATTCAGTAATTAGGTATGTAGATAGGTGGTTTGCTGGTGGATATAAGGATTGCTTGGTAACTTGCCTGCCTGATATGAAAGTAGTGGACCTCACATGTCACCTAGATAAGATTTTAGATTGTGCTGGGGAGAAGCTGGCTGTCTTGGTACATGTGGGTACTAATGAAATAGAAAAGTGCAGTAAAGAGGTTCTGAAAACTAAATTTAAGCTTTTAGGTAGGAAGTTGAAATTTAGAACTTCCAGGGTAGCATTCTCAGAAATGTTCCCTGCTCCATATGTAGGACCCAAGAGTTAGGCAGGGCTGCAGAGTCTCAATGCATGGTTGAGACAATGATTCAGGGAGGAGGGATTTAAATTTGTTAGGACCTGAGCAACATTTTGGGAAAGGGGGAGCCTATTCCGCAAAGATGTGCTCCGCCTTGACCAGGATCAAACCAGGCTGCTGGCACTCATTTTTTTGAAAAAAGACAGCAGCTCTGAAACTGGAATTTGGTGGAAAACCCGACAGTCCTTCAGGAGCACATGGTTTGGAGTTCAGTATCTTTGAAGGATACTCTCAAAACAGCATTTAGGGTATCCCAACTAAGAGGTTTCAATAAAGATAAAAGTACCCCAAGTAAAGAACACCTAGGGGGATGTTTACTAAACTGCGCTAAAGAAGCAAGTGTGCCATCAGCGCATGCTAACGGGGCACTTGTGCTGTTAGTGCGTGCTAATGCGCTGTTAGGGCTTATTAACATCGCTTTAGCGCTCGTTAACGGGATCGGCAGCATAAAGCGCCCTATGGGTGGAGAGTAGGGGTCAATGGGTGGGGAGTGGGCAGGAACAAGGCCCTGCTCCCTTAACGATAGCACCTTAACACCAGGAACCTTACTGCATATCAAAACCTGTTGGTACGGGTGCATTTTGAGGAGAGAGAGCCTATTTTAAAGTCTGCAATGTGATGCACAGACAGGTGAGCCCAAGAAAGTGATAGTAGTGCTTCATTAGCAGCAAATGCATAGTGCTCAAGTATGAAAGGGCACCATGTTGATGGTGCAAATGGGGAAAAGGAGGGTGCATGTGGATTATGCAGTGGGGGCTGCTGGTGCACAGGGTGGACAAGGCAGTTGCTTAGGTGGCACATAGGACCTGAAAATATGCCAGACTGTGTCAGACTAAGGTCCATCATGCCCAGTATCCTGGGTTCAACAGTGGCTGATCTAGGTCACAGGTACCTAGCTGTTTCCCCAAAAGACACACAGGATCCACAATGTTTGTAATGGGGCAAGCAGAGCATATCCTGGGTCCTCTTTAACAATGGATTATGGACCCTCCCCAGGAACCTGTCCAAACATTTTTAAAACCCTGCTACACTAACAGCCTTTACTACATCTTCTGGTAATGAATTGCAAGGTTTGATAATGCATTGACTGAAAAAATATATTCACCTAGTAGTTTTAAATGGGTTACACTGTAGCCGCATTGCATGTCCCCTAATCTTTCTACATTCTGACGGCATAAACAATCGACCTACGTTTACCCATTCCATTCCAGGAAATATTTTTAGACCTCCAACATAACACCCCTCAGCCGTCTTTTCCCCCTAGAGTTGAAAGATTGCAAATTATTCCTGTCAACTGCTCAGCAAGTTATACTTTAAAATATTTGTATATAAATGCTAGAAGCCTAAAAAATAATATGTAGCACTGAATGAAGAGATAGATATAATAGGCGTCTCAGGGATCTGGTGGGAATAGGTTAACCAATGGGATATAGGGTACAAATTATATTACAATGCTGGATCAAATTGTTGGAAAGATGACACTATGGGGCTTGTTTACAAAGCCGCGGTAGCGATTCGCGATCGTTATCGGAGCCGCGGCCCCATTGATATCAATGGGGCTGCAGCTCCAATAACGATCGCGAACCGCTACCGCGGCTTTGTAAACAAGCCCCTATATATTAAAGAGGGCATTCAGCCAAACAGGATAAAAGTTCTACAAGAAACAGAATGTACAGTGGAATCTTTATGGATAGAAATTTCATGAGTGAAGGGAAAGAGAACAGAGTGGGGGTAAACTACAGTCCACCTGGCCAGAATGAACAGACAGATGATAAAATGTTAACAGAAATTAGGGAAGTTAACAAATTAGGCAAGAAAATAATAATGGGGTAATTTCAATTACCTCAGTATTGACTGCATAAACATCATACCAGATGCTGACAAAGAGTGTGGTGTGAAACAAATGGAAATTACACTAACCTGGTAATTGTAGTTCCTGTAGGATCCAGTTTAGTCCTCCACTTTCGGGTAATGCACCTCTCACTGCAGCCTGGAGACTGGACCAATCAAATCTTCTGTAGTACATATCCAGCAGGAGCTCCCAGAAGCCCCCCAGTGTACTAGTAACAAAGCATACTTAACGAAGCAACACATTAGAGTATCATAAAACATTGCACTTTACTATACTTTACTTTACTTCACTTCCCCCCCTGGAATAACCAACTCCCTCCCCAAACGAGGAAGTCAGAACACCGCAGAGCGCCGGAACCGGCCCCGCAAATTTACACCGAGCTCCCCCCTGAGAAAGCTAAGGAGCTGACTGAACGTCAAAGAAAGGGAAGAGCCAGAGCGATACGCAGCACCGTCGCCAAGACCGAACGGAACGAAGAACCGTCCCCTAGTCAACCGCTCGGAACAGCGCGCCGCAAGATAACACAGATAGTCGGGAGGGAAGGAGGACTAAACTGGATCCTACAGGAACTACAATTACCAGGTTAGTGTAATTTCCATTTCCTGTGCGGATATCCAGTTTAGTCCTCCACTTTCGGGATGTAACAGAGCAGTTAAGACCGGGCGGGACCTTGCCAGCCGGCGCGCAGACCGCCGAACCAAAACAGGAATCCCGAGCCGCTAACACATCCAAGCGATAGTGCCTGCTGAAAGCGTGCAGAGATGACCAAGTGGCCGCCTTACAGATATCTGCCGGCGGAACCAGGGAATGCTCCGCCCAAGAGGGCGCCTGAACTCGAGAAGAATGAGCTCGGAACCCCTCCGGAACCGTCCGCTGCTGCAACAGATATGCGGACGCGATCGCTTCCTTGAGCCATCTAGCAAAGGAGGCCTTAGCCGCCGCCTCCCCTTTCCTTGCACCCCCAAAGAGCACAAAAAGCCGATTGGTCATTCGAAAAGGCTCAGTAGACTGTAAATGCCGTCGCCGCGTGCAACCCACATCGAGCCGGCGGAGACCCTTGTCCACCGACTCGACCGAGCTCGCCGAAAGAACTGGCAGAAACACCGCCTGAAGCAAGTGAAAAGGGGACACCACCTTTGGCAGAAAGGAAGGAACCGGACGGATCACACTCCGATCCGCGGAAAAAGACAAGAAAGGTTCTCGGCAGGACAAGGCCGGAAGACCCGAAAAGCGCCGAGCCGAGCAATTGGCTACAAGAAAAACCGTCTACGACGTGAGATCCTTCAGAGACAACCTCCGCAAGGACTCAAAAAGTTCCCGTACCAGAGCCCGCAGAACTAATGCAAATCCCACGGGGGAATCAACGCTCTGCGGGAAGGCCGTAATGAAAAAACCGCGGTCAAGAAACGCCGCACATCCGCATGAGCGCCGAGAAGGCGACCCAAGAACTTGCCTCGATAACAAGAGAGCGCTGCCAATTGAACCTTCAGGGAACTGGCCGCAAGGCCCTCCTTGGACCCATCCTGAAGAAAGCTGAAGACGACGGGCACAGCAACCGTCGCCACCCGGACTCCCCGCCGGGAGCACCAGTCCTTAAAAATCCTCCAGATTCGACCATAAGTAAGAGAAGTGGACGACTTTCTCGCCCGCAGCAGGGTGAAAATCCCTGCGGGCGAATAATTTTTTTTTTTTTTGGCCGAGCCCTCTCAATGGCCAAACCGTAAGCGAGAATCAAGCCACCTGGGGCGTCCGCAAGGGGCCCCGAAGGAGAAGGTCTGGCCGCGCGGGCAGGAGCCAAGGAACGCCGTCGCGAAGCCGGACCAGAGCGGCATACCAGGGCCTCCGAGGCCAACCCGGAGCCACCAGCGGCACTCGGCCCCGATGGCACTCGATGCGCTGGACGACCCTGCCGCTCAGCGCCCACGGGGGAAAGACATACAGGAGCCCGGAGGTCGGCCACGACTGAGTGAGAGCGTCGAGCCCCTCGGACATTCGCCCCCTCCGGCTGCTGGAGAAGCGACCCGCCTTGGCCGACTGGTAGGTCGCCATGAGACCCATGATGGGCGGACCCCACCGCCGAACTATGTGCGCCTACACCTGTGGGTTTAACTCCCACTCTCCGGGGTCCACCCGCACTCTGCTGAGAAGTCGGCCTGGACAGTTTCAGCGCCTGCTAATCGCGCTGCCGATATTGCCGGCAGACGAGTCTGCACCCAACTGAACAAGTCCGTCGCCTCTGTTTCCAGGGCCACAACGCCGGTGCCCCCTTGGCGATTGAAGCAAGCCACAGAGGTCGCATAGACCGACAAGACTCGCACTGGTCGACCGAGGCCTAGGAACTCCAGGGCCCATAGGGCTAGCCGTACCGCCTGAAGTTCGAGACGGTGGATTGACCAAGAAGCTTCCTGGGGAGACCACACCCCCTGCCTGAAGCGGGTCTCGCAGTGAGCCCCCCCAGCTGGATAAGCTCGCATCCGTTGTGAAAGAACCCCAAGAGGAGGCTCCAAGGGAAGCCCCCGCGTCAGGTTCTCGGAGGAGAACCACCATCAGAGTGCCCGGCGAACTGCCTTTGGGCCTGGCAATCTCTTGTTCAACGAGCCGAACTGGTTGGACCAACGGCGGAGAAGAGCCCTCTGCAGAGGACGCATGCGGAACCGCGCCCAAGGCACCACCTTGAAGGCCGCTGCCCTCGATACGAGGCGCCTCAGGTACCACCACGTCGATGGAGCGGACAGCCCCCTAAAGAGCCGGGCAAGAGCCCGCAACGCCAGGACGCGGCGCTCGGGGAGGCCCAACAAACCCCGTGCGGTGTCGAAGCGCCTCCCCAGCTACTCGAGATCCTGCGTTGGACCCCGACCACACTGGTCTTCGTTCCCCACCCAGCCGAGGAACCGCCGCGGAGCCATCACCCTGCTCGCGCCGTGCACCTACTCCCGACTGGACCTTGCCCGAAGCAACCAGTCGTGGATAAACAGATGGGCCAGGGCGCCCTCTCTGCGCCAGACCGCCGCGACCACTACCATCACGCTCGTGAAGGTGCGGAGGCCGTGGCGAAACCAAACGGCACGGTTGGAAATGGGAAGTGGCCCCACAGAAGAGCGAAGCGGAGAAACCGTTGATGAGACAGCCGGATGGGAATGTGTAATGTGGACTGCAGCGGCTGTGGTAGATCCCGCAGCAGAAGCTCCGAGGAGGAGGGAGCGAAGCGCCGAGGGACCCAGCTAGCAATGCCGTGGGTGTTTTTTTTTTTTTTTTTCCCGGTCATTCAGTCATAACATAATTAATTATTTATTTATTCATTTTTACATTTAAAACAAAAAGCAAGGAAGGCTCAGGGAAACCCAAGACTCTGCAAGCAAAGGATTCCGAAAACCCACGTGCCGCTACCACATGATTACATGTGTGAAAACTGCCGACTAGAGCTTGTTCCCTCATAAGAAACACGGAAGAGAAAAACAAAACAACTGACCGGCAGCCACAGAACTGAGAGGGGAACTGTCAGCCATACCCTGAGCGGGCATTTAGAAACTGTCAAAGTCAGTGAAAAGCAATTACAGTGACTGAAAGTAGGGACATTAGAGCGGGATCCCTCCGCAGCCATTCAGACCGCCATGGAAGGGGCTGAGAGTTGTATCCGGGGAGGGAGATAGAAGCTCAACCCAACCGTAGGCACCGTACCACGAGCCTGCCCCATGAGGCCGAGCCCAAACCATCCAGGACTCAAAACACTGACTTAAAACCTCAAGCAAATGGTATATTGACCAAGGCAGGTACCATAATCAGCAGGACGTACAAAGCACCCCGACAGCAGTTTGTGGCCCAAGGACCAAAGGTAGGAACCGCAAAGCACAGAGGCAGCCAGTCCGGATATAGCCGAAATCATCCCAGAGCAGCTGAGATAAGGCCGAAAAAACAAAAACAGACTACTCACAGTTTTCTTACAGAAAATGATACCTGAACTTCTTGGAGGCATCCAAACTCTAGTGGGAAAGACTCAGTGCAGCGTAAGCCAATGGAGAATTCCCCTGAAGCCAAGCTCCGGAGACCCCCAGTTCAGCTGGGGAAGCACGATGCTGAGGTAAGAGCAGAGCCGATGCAGGAGGTGCCCGTATTTCTTCGGACCGCCAATGCAGCGTAACCTAAATTATGCACAGGGAGAACTAAAAACAAATAAGTGCGCTCCGCAGGAACAGGCATTCAATCATATTCCCCTCAATAGGCAATGCCCCAGTGAGCCCTCTTTGTTGGGCCCAGTGAGGAACGGAACCCACTAGCCCTGCCCCTTAGTACGTCAGGGACTCAGCATTGAACTGTGGTTCTGAATTGCATACTGGTCTCTCTTCATGCCTTCTGCACTCTTTATGGAAATATATTCAGTTATTTAACAGTTATCTAACATTTATCTGAGAACAATTAACAAAGCGCAGCCTGTTATATCTTATGTTCATGAACAGGCAGAGAAAAAAGGATACCTCTCCCCACCAACACCAAGCAAGTCTGTGTGAAAACTGACCCAGCACTGTAGCTGTTAAAAGTCAGCCGAGAAGAAATCAGGCTTCCCTCCAAAAACTAAGGCTCATTAGCTATGCAAAATGGCCACCAGCAAAAATAAAACACAAAAAGGAGTGAATTAAAACCCCCCAAAAGCTAAGGAAATAGCTGAAACAGACAAAGGGGAAGGTGGGAGGGTTGCAGGCAGAAGAAAATGCCTAAAAACGCTGAAAGAGCAAGAAAAAGCAATCAAGCTACCACAGAGCCGAGGACAGCAGTGGGAGAATATATTTCATGGCTGAATAAACTGCAGCCCGGCTCCTCAAACGCCAGAGCCAGTCACTGAACCTCTGCGGGACCCCCAACTCAGGCATTGGGGTTTGGAAGCCATCCCAAGGCCCCCTCTGCCCAGCGGGAGATAATGGAACAGTCACAGGGAAGCCCACACCACAGGGGCAATCCTATGCAAATCAGTCCCGATTTAAAAATAAAACGCTTATTTATTTATTTTTTATTTATTTATTTATTATTATTATTATTTTTTTTTTGTTTACAAGAAACAAAATACTCCCCAGACTCCCTGGGGTGTCCTGAGCAAAAGCGCCAGCAAAAGGAACCCCAAAAACGCTAGGGGAACCTGTGCACAAGTGATCAAAAGTGCTACTAAAAGCACACTTTAAAAATCCAAAATGGCCGCCGCACTTTTTCACCCTCTGTAAAAAACGGCGCGAAAATACAAAGGCAACCAAATAATATGGAAAATAAAGAAAACGACCCTCTATTACAGGGCAAACGACCAATTTTAAGAAAAATTGCCCAATTGGCTCAGGAGAGCCTAGCAAAGTGCTGGCAGCTCTGACAGTGTACTGCTCACATAGAAAGAAATAAAAAGAAACCTCCTACCAGCTCAGGAACATCCAGAACTCAGCCAACTTCTCCCAGAACCAGCCACTGCTGTATCAGGTATGGCTTTACCCCTTACTGTCCAGGGGAAGCTCACTTAAGGCTGTTAAAATTAGCTAGGCATTAAGTCAGGAGCCAGCAGGTCTGACTTTCTCCTAGCCTCCTGTGCTAATGCACCAGGGAGATTTTTTTCTTTTCCTTTTAAAGAGACAGCTAGCTATTAAATAAACAGCAAGTAAAAATCCCCAAAACAAACCCTAAAAGACTAACTAACAAGTGTTGCTCCTGCAATGGTCACTCAGTGTGCCCAGGAGGACACACTTTTACGTCTGCAGACTGCAAGAGACTGGACACACTGGGGGGCTTTTGGGAGCTCCTGCTGGATATGTACTACAGAAGATTTGATTGGTCCAGTCTCCAGGCTGCAGTGAGAGGTGCATTACCCGAAAGTGGAGGACTAAACTGGATATCCGCACAGGAAACACAGTTTATTTAGTCAGCCCTAGGGGAAACCGCAAGTCGCATACCCGACATGGCCGTTTTTCAGCACCACCTTCGTCAGGGGTTTAAGCCTATACAAAGAAATAAAATAAATCTAAAATCACATTAAAAGGAATCTCAGAAAGTCATAAAAGACAATAAGTAATAAATTAATTAATTAATCAATGGAATACCATCTCTAAAAACGAAACATAAACACAGTTTAACATCATAATGGTAAGAAATACAATATTGTCACATAAAAATGAATAAAAAGTAAATCAAAACACCCAAATTGTGCAGCAGTAAATTGATCAAACATAAAATGGATAGATACATATTGGCAAAGGTGAGTGTACTTCTAGAACCTCATTTAATATGATAAACCATTCCATTAAGATATGGCAAATAATAGTTTTAAAGTAAGATTACAAATGGTTTATCATATTAAATGAGGGTTCTAGAAGTACACTCACCTTTGTCAATATGTTTGCAATGTATGTTTGAACAAATTAGTGTTGCATAATTTGGGTGTTTTGATTTACTTTTTATTCATTTTTATGTGACTATAATATTGTATTTCTTACTATTATGGTATTAAGTTGTGTTTATGTGTTGTGCTGGGTAGGCGACTTGTGGTTTCCCCTAGGGTTGACTATATAAACTTTGTTTGTTTTGCACCTTGCTCTTTGTTGGCATTTGGATTCTTTTGCAAGTGTGGTGTTTGCTTTCCTTTGGTTAAATGTCATACCAGGACACACTAGGGTGGCGAAGTTCCTAAATGAAATAAGTGACTGCATGGAACAGCTGGTTCAGGAACTGATGAGAGGAGTTTGCTATTTTAGACCTAGTCCTTAGGGGAACACAGGATTTGATGTGAGAGGTAATAGTGTTGGCCCACTTAGCAATAATGATCATAACATGATCAAATTAGACTTAATAGCTGGAGTGAAGTCACTGAGGAAATCTACTGTGTTAATGTTTAACTTTCAAAAGGGAGATTATAATAACATAAGGAAAATGGTTAAAAAACTAAAAGAAACAACTGTAAAACATAAGGGGGTAATATTTAAACTCCATGGTTTGAGGCTTGTCGTACCGCTAGGGCTTGTGTGCATCAGTGATGCTGAGAGCTAAGCTATCGGTAGCTTAACTACTGGTAGGGTCTCCCAAGATGGACAGGTCTCAGCTGAGGTGCCAGACTAAGAGAAACTACCCATCTGAGCAGCTGCAGAATGGGACAGTGTTGGCAGCGGAGGATCGCATTTCTGTGACAACGGCAACAACACTAGCATTACCTGCGCAGAAGAAAGGCCTGGCAATCTACTTCTGTATCTTGCCATGAAAACCCAATGGATAGTCACAACAAAACAAATTCCACTACAGTGCTGGAAGATGAGACCCCCCAGGTCGGAAGGCACTCAACTGGCTACTGGGGATGAGCTGATGACTTTTCATAGTAAAGTTAGCATTTATAATGTGGTTGGATCTAAACCCTCGGGACGTCTAACTGCTGATGTAGCTGCACATGAAATGAGACTCAGAAGCTGTAAAGATGTCTTACATATTGGAACATGGAACATATGAACCATGAACCAAAGGAAGTTGGAGGTGGTCAAAAATGAAATGGAATGTGTAAAAATTGATCTGTTGGGTGTCAGCAAACTAAAATGGACTGACATCGGGCACTTTGAATCTGATGATCACAAGGTATACTATGTCAGAAAAGAAAGACAAAAAAAAATGGTATTGCATTTATAAATACGAATAAACTTTCAAGAACTATAATGAAATACAATGCAATCAGTGAATGCCTAATTTCTATTTAATTATTATTTTTTATTAAGCTATGCTTATATACTGCTTTTCACTGGGTCTATTAGTCTATGAGGAAGCCCATCAACACAACTATTATTCAGGTATATGCACCAACAGCAGCAGCAGAAGAGGAAGAAGTGGATCATTTCTATGAACAAGTACAAGCTGAAATTCACAGAGCATACAAACGAGATCCTGATAGTCATGGGCTTCTGGAATGCAAAAGCTGGCAACAAAGAAGGCGGCAAAGTGGTTGGAAAATATGCGTGTGGCAACAGAAACGAAGCTGGAGAAAGACTAATAGAATTCTGCAAGATCAATAATCTATTCATCTCAAACACCTTCTTATAGTAACACAAACAGCGAGTATACACATAGACTACACCCAATGTATTGTACAAAAATCTAATGACTACATTTGTGGACATCAATGATAGAAAAACTCAATAGCATCAACAAAGACAAAATCTGGAGCTAACTGTGGTACAGATCATCAACTACTAGTAAGCAAACTCAAGTTAAAGTTGAAAAGAGTAAACCATTCATGAATGCAAAATATGATCTTGAAAATATACCACAAGAATTTAAAGACTGCCTGCAAACTCAATTCACTGCTTTGGATACAAATGACAGAGCACCAGAAGGCTTATGGGATGACATCAAGAAAGTTGTGCTCAAAGAAAATGAGACGTCACTACAAAATGTGAAAAGGCAAAATGGCCAAAATGGATGACCGAAGAAACAGAACATTTTCCAGGAACGCAGAGAAGTGAAAGCAGAGGAGAAAGAGAGGTAATCACAAAACTTAACAGATTTCCAACATGCAGCAAGACAAGACAAGGAGAAGTACTACAATGATACATACAAGGAAATGGAATCAGAAACTATTAGAGGAAGATCGGCTTTCCTAAAGCTACTGTATAAGAGTTAAAGAGAAAATTTCAGCCTCAAATTGGAATGCTAAAAGATGTTCAAGGATCCATGTTGAATAATGCTGAGAAGATCAAGATAAGGTGGAAATAATACCACAAAGACCAAGTGGACCAACAGCTGTTTCAACCTCTATCTTATGATCAGGAACCATTGGTGATAAAAGATGTTGAAGCAGCACTGAAAGCATTATTAAAGAACAAAGCACTGAGCATTGATGGCATTCTTATTGATGTATTACAGCAATCAGATGTAGCTATTATAATACTTACAAGGCTCTGCCAGGAAATTTGGAAGAAAACATCATGGCCAACTGACTGGAAAAAATCTGTGTTCATACCATTACTGAAGAACGGTGATCCGACTGACTGTGGAAATTATTGCACAATCACTTTGATCCCACATGCCAGAAAGATTCTACTCAAGATCATCCAGCAGAGACTACAGCCATACCTGGAACGAGAACTGCCTGAAGTGAAAGCGGGGTTCAGCATAGGGCGAAGAACAAGAGACATCATTGTGGATGTGAGATGGATCCTTGAAAAGACAAAAGAGTATCAAAAGGATATCTATATGTGTTTTATTGACTACAGCAAGGCTTTTGATTATGTAATTCAAGAGAAACTCTGGGCCACATTAAAAAGCAGGGGTATATCAGGATACCTGATGGTTCTCATGAGCAACCTTTACATTGATCAAGAAGCAACTGTTAGAACAGAACAAGGAGAAACAGAATGGTTTAAAATCAGCAAAGGTGTACGACAAGGCTGCATACTTTCCCCCTACCTGTTTAATTTATTATTGTTGTTGTTGTTAAGTGCCATCGAGTTGGTGCTGACTCATGGTGGCCCTCTGAATAATTCTCTAGACTGTGTTTGGTTTTCAGTCAGGTGGTGAATTGCTGTAACAGAGCTGCTGTTATTTTATCCATCCATCGCATTGCTGGCCGTTCTCTTTTGCATTGACCTTCAACCTTGCCAAGCATGATGTCTCTCAAGGTTGAATGTCAGCGCAAAAGAGGAAGACCAGGACAACTATCTAGAGCAGAGGTTTCCAACTCCAGTCCTGGAGGGCCAAACACCATTCAAGTTCTCAGGCTGTCCCTAATAAATATGCATGAGATGCATTTGCATGCACTGCCCCCATTGTATTCAAATGTATCTCATGCATATTCATTAGGGACAGCCTGAAAACCTGAATGGTGTTTGGCCCTCCAGGACTGGAGTTGGGAACCTCTGATCTAGAGAGTCACCATGACAGCACTGAACAACAGCAACACATTTAGGGGTATGTTTACTAAACTGCGTTAGTGCAATTCGCGTTAGGAGCCGCGGTAGTGACAGAAACCCCAAATAAGGACATGGGCGGTACATCGTTACCACTAACGCGCGTTCCAAAAACTAACGAGCGTTACAGGGCGCCGTGGTGCGTTACTGCGCGTTAATCGTAAGAAGGCGTACAGACACAAAGCACTGAAACAGAGCTGTAGCACAATGGTTACGGTACTGACCGCTGTTACAGGCAGCATGGGTTCGAGTCCCCAGTGTGCCTAACGCAGAAGGCTGGCCCAGGCATCACCCTGTACATTACATAGGGAATGAGGAGGCATGTTTTTCTTTACGTTGAGTAGTGGTGTCAGAAACACACCCTTGGAGTGTGCCTAGCCACATACGTTGGTGCGTGCGAGACTGCGTGCGTGGCTGCGTGCGTTGGTACGTGCGTAGCTGCGTGCGTTGGTGCGTGCGTACAATCGTGCGTGGGTACGTGTGTTTTTACCAGCGTGGGCACCTTATATTACAGACCCTTTAGGGTGTCTTGCACCTATGCATTATGCTAACAGATGTACGTGTTTATGGTTTATCAGAGCCTGTGAGCAGGTGCTGGATTTTCGCAGGGTTGGATTGTGCCAGTCACACCCATGATGCACTGCACATGCAAATCAGCTGTCCACAGATACATACCATGGGGAATGCACCCCCACAGCACCTCGGCCTGGTAGGGGAACTGACCATGTGCACCCCCACAGCACCTCGGCCTGGTACGGGGGTACTGACCGTGTGTTGTACTGGCACAGAGTAGCTACACACCGTCACATTGTGCGGGTACTGTGCTCACCCTGAGGGTGCAGTGAGGCGCCCAGCACCAGGTCCACAGCACCGTCCATGGCTAAAAGAGGCCATGGCGCAGGTCCAAAGCAGTGTTAATGTGTGAGATAGGTAGTTTCTGCAGAAACACCTTGGATATCTCAGTCTGTTTCAGTCAGGTGTAGCCCCCATGGACCCCCAGGTGGCCCATGTACCACCCCCCCCACCCCCCCCCCGGGCCAAAGGCGACAAACAGGGTCTTCTAACAATAGATCCACATTCTACCTCCCTGCAAAGGTGGCAGTAGAGGGGAACATCAACCCCGGTCCTGCAGTCAATGCAGCTCAGTACACATCCATAACACAATAGCAGACAGACATTAGGCCTGGATATGCTAAGCTGCACCCCACCACTATCTGATATTCTCCTGCTGCAAGCCATCAGCCGCTGCACCCTGCAAGGCACTCCATCAAGACACATACCAGCTGCAAACAGCCTGCTAGTTAGTCAATAGTGCATGCACCCAGAACTGGGATGTCAGCATACACAGCAAGCAGATAAATCAGTGACTGGGCCCCAAAAGGAAACCCATATCTATCACATGAGAAAAATACTATATAGCACTATGGGGGTGCCTAACCATGCTGTGGTCACTGCACAGTCAGGGTGAGAGTGATCTCTCAGCAGGACATACTGAGGTCACCCTGTCTGTGTAGGTGGTGGCCGGGCACTAAAATGTCCCAGTCAGTGCCCTATGCCCTGTGCAGATGCACCCTGGCCAGGCCACCCTGTCCGGCCTATACCCATGGTACCTTACTCCTCATTATGCACATTGGCAGCCCAATACTGGCAACATTGCTGGCAGTGTGGGCTGTGGAAGGTGTTTGCAGCCACCACACACTGGATAGACAGACAGCCACCCCCACACCTATGCCAGCATTGTGCTACTATAGAGGTGTTCAGCAGCCATACCTACCACACCAGTCCTGGGCACAGTATAGGCATGGATATGGTAAGCAATACTGTTGGGGGTCACTCCCCAGGATGGTAAACACTATCAGAGACCAGACCTGCAGCACACACCGCAGACATCAGAATGATTGTTATGGTGGAGCTCAATGAGCAAAATGTGCTTAACGTAGGCATTGATATCTGCCAGTTATCATAGGAAACGTTTGATAGCTGTGTACCATATACCCAGGTGTAGGGTGGCATTGCTAAGGTATGCAACTGCTAGTATTGGGAGGTACAGGCAGGGCCCAATGTCCTGCCTCTCCAGGAGGCATTGGCCAATGGGGCCTGTGGGTGTGTGTGTGGGTGTGTCTGGCCCTGTTGGCTGCTGCTTTACGGCAGAGTTTCCCAACTCCAGTCCTGGTGTTCCAAACACTGTTCGGGTTTTCATGCTGTCCCTCATAAATATGCATGAGCTACATCTGCATACCATGGGGGTGGTGCATAGATATGCAGCACAGGCATCTTTATTAGAGGCAGCATGGAACCTGAATGGTGTGGGGCCCTCCAGGACTGCTTTTGCGAGACTCTGCTCTAGGTTATGCGCCTGTTTATGGTGTCTGTGTTTGGTGTGGTAAAATATAGGCGTATTAACCATGCGTATGTTCTCTGCAATAAAGGAGTGTCTTTACTATCACTGTTTAGTGGTGGGTAAAACTATGGGGACTGGGTTGGCAGGAGCCCCAGCTGGGATTTGAACCTGTGACCCTCTGGTCTTACAGGCCCTGGCTGTGTCCGTTGCACCACACTGTGGCCACAGAGACAGTGCCGTCCCTGGAGGTAGGAAAACTGGCCTGACGAGTCAGAAACCCTGCTCTGCACAATTTTACTGTGGGCTCATTTACCTTGTATGAAGACAAACGTGCACATAAACCTCAAAAACGACCTCGAAAACAGGGGCACACACCCATAACCAAGCTGGGCAACAATGATATCATTGGGCAACATTAAAAAGCACTCCCAGGAAAGCTCCAATAAAATGAAATGATTTTTGAAAGGGTCTACGGAGTGTTGACCCTTCCACACATCATTTCTTTTTTTTGGAGATTTCCTGGGAGTGTTTTTTATTGTTGCCCATTGCTATCACTGTTGCCCAGCTGGATTATACTTTTTACACTGTTTCTTGTGGTCATTCTAAAGTTTTATTTGCAATTTTGTTCTGTGCACATGTATCACACTGCTCACGTTTTGTAGGTTTCCCCGGTTTTGCTGTACATTGCTGACGGAAATGGTTTCTCTTCCCTTTAATATGCCTTTAATGACAGGTTTTTATTCGCGTTGGACTTGAGCTCTGCACTTCAGCGCGTTAGTGTGAGGGGAGCCTCTCCCCGCCCACTCTCCGCCTATTGACCCCTTCTCTCCACCCACTCTCCACCTTCTGCGCTGTTTTAACGTGCCATGGGGCTTTACGATCGTTAACTACGGTTAACACGCGTAGTATGACAATAACGGTCGTTGGCGCGCGATTACGCACGTTATACTGCACTTATGATCGTTAATGTCGTACAATGCGCGTTATTCACGTTTACCGCACTTTAGTAAACATACCCCCTAATCTCCACAGTCGCTATTTTTTTTTAAATGCTGGCCATGATGTTTAAAATGAAACAGGAGATTCAATGCCAGAATGTGGATATCCACTGCACTGAATATCTGCTTTCTGCACTGACTACTGGCATTATCTGGATAGCCAATCACATAAATTGAGAACTGTGTTTTTTTTTGTGGCCTAACTTTATGTGATTGGTTATCTGCTTAGCCAATTGAATCTTGCCGCTAACCAGATAACCCTAGGGATAGCCGTGGGGGCAGCACTAATTGGATAATACCACAGCAATCAGCGGGGCTCATGCAGTTACCACGTGCACTAACAGCATAAGTCCTGCTGAACACTGGCCCCTAAGAGTTTACATCAGACATTGACATTTTTTAAAAATAACATCTTGAAAGCCCAAACCAGACATATTCCACATAATAAAGGTAGAAGGAAGGTGAAGAAACAACCAGCATGGTTAAAAGGTGAGGTGAAAAAGGCTATTATAGCCAAAAGAATATCTTTCAAAAAATGGAAAAAGGATCCACATGAAGAAAATAGGAAAGAGCATAAGCACTGGCAAGTTAGATACAAAACATGTTCCAAAAGAGTATTTGAAAAGAAGTTTGCCTGAGAGGTGAAATTTCATGATAAAAAATTTTTCTGATACATTTAAAGCAAGAAGCATGCGAGGGAGTCAGCTGGATCATTAGATGATCAAGGGACACACAGGAAGGACAAGGCCATAGCAGAGAAAGTACAGGAATCTTTTTCTTTGGTCGTTACTGAGGAAAATGTAAAGGAGCTACTCATACCAGAACCAAGGACTACCACAAGACTCTGCCCTATCTTCACTATTGTTTAATATCTTCTTACAACCTCTATGTACAATAATACAGAATAATAAGATTCTTTATCTTCTCTATGCCAACAATGTTTTAATTTACACATCATTCTCCACAATCAACCCAGACTACACCACAATAGGAAGATGTTTCAAATCAATTTCTCAATGGCTCTACAATCACAACCTTACTATTAACCATAGTAAGATGGAGGTACTTCACATAACAGAGAACCCAACATTCACTCCCCCAACTACTGTAAGTCTGGCCAACATAACTCTTCAGGTTAAGGATGAGGTCAAATACTTAGGAATCACCTTTGACCAAAGATTAAGCTTCCACTCTCACATCAAGAATGTTATGTTTAGTCTACCATAAAATGAAAATAGTCCAAAATCTCTGCCCACTGTTCAGTCACAGTAACTTTAGGGATGTTTGTAAGGCCCTCATAATACCAATCATCAACTATGGAAACATAATCTATCAAAAACTTCCAAAGCTTAATCTGCATCCGTTGCAACTCATACAAAATACTGCTGCCAGGATCATATCAGGTGCTCCCTGAAGATCCACTGGTTCCCAATACACATGAGGTTCAAGTACAAAACCTCCCTAAGCATATTTAGGATTCTCTCACTCAAAATGATATCCCCTGACAACAGGATAAAA
This sequence comes from Ichthyophis bannanicus, assembly GCA_033557465.1. Classification (NCBI taxonomy): domain Eukaryota; kingdom Metazoa; phylum Chordata; class Amphibia; order Gymnophiona; family Ichthyophiidae; genus Ichthyophis; species Ichthyophis bannanicus. Next base: position 516,386,944 of record CM066033.1, read on the forward strand.
AGGAAAGCTGTAGTTGTTAAGTGCCATCGAGTTGGTGTTGACTCATGGCGACTTTCTGGATAGTTGTCATAAACTATGTTCGGTCTTCAATCAGGCATCTCATTGTTGACAGAGTGGCACCCCCTACTGCTGTTATTGTTTTGATCCATCCCATTGCAGAAGGGGAAAGAAAATGTATAAAAGGGGTGAAATGGAATAAAGATGTGTGCCTGCTATAGGGAGCAGACGCCCATTCTCGCGAGAATGAAATAAAAACCCTTCACTGGACTCCTGGCTCTGGAATTTGATTTATTTCCTTTAGAACGGGGGGGGGGGGGGGGGGCGGGGTTTGGAAGAAGATTAATGTTGGGGCTAGGGAGCTGGAACTGGAAAGGGGCTAATGTGGATAATGGGAGAGGAAGGGAGCTGATGCAAAGGCTGGGACTGGAAGGGGGTGGGACTGATGCTGCAAATGCTGGGGTCAGGGTGAGAGAAAAGGGCAGAAGGAAGAAGCAGGGGAAGGGCATAGGGATGGATGCTGGATTAACCCTTTGAAGGCCTACTTTAAATTTTTAATCCACATTCTGCAGCCGGGTTAATTTTTGCATATTTCAGGAAAAATTGTACCCGTCTTATTCAATATGTTCTAATAGTGATTTTCCTTCTGCTATGGTCATGTATTATATACCATTTGATAGGAATATTTAGTCAGAATTTTAGATCCCGAGAGTTTTGGGCTCGGCCTGGAAAGGGTTAAGGAAGAGAAAGGCAGGGTTAATGAATGCTGAGGCAAGGAGGAAAATAAGCCAGGTTAACGATTATTGCAGAAGGAAGTAGATAAGTGGGTGCTGAAGAAAGTGAGAAGGGAGCAGGAGGACAGATACTGGGGGCATGGGGATGCGGGAGAGCAGGGACATGGATTTAGGCAAGAGACAAAGGGAGAGCACAGATCTTTGAAGGAGGTGAGAGAAGATAGAATTGGTGGCGGTAAAAAGGGAAATAAAAATCTGGATAGGAAGTAAGACATAAGAAAGGGATTGGAGGTGGCAAGGGAATGAGTGACAGAGAAAGAGCTGGGACTGATGAGGGGATGAGAGGCAGAAGGTGGTAGATGAATCTCTGAAAGGTATCAGCAATGTTCCTGCTAAGCAGCTTGAAGCTGCGCTGGAGTCCTCCGCCGGCATTCCCGCCGATAGTGGGAGGTGAAATGCGATCGCACTTAGGGTGGCATAGTATAGGCAGATCCCTCTGGACCTGCCTATGCCACACGATCCTAAGCACAATCACTTTGCAACTCCCCCCACCGTCAGGACTGCTGGTAGAGGACTCCAGCGCAGCTTCAAGCTGCTTAGAGGCAACATTGGGTATGAGTACAGTCAGGGCTGGTGCAAGGAGACGAGGTGCCCCATTCCTTCCGCCCTCCCCCCTGGCTCTCATTACTGCTGCCCCTCTCTGGGACCTAGTGCAGTAGCAATAGCATAAAACAGCCCTGCAGCGTTTCCCTTAAAACTTCAGTGCTGTGGGGATGTTTGCTTTCGCTCCCTCCGACGCCCAGTGCTGACTTCCTTTTGTATAGGAGCGGAACCTGATTCTGCACACATGCAAACAGGAAGCCGGCATTTGTGAGAGCAGAAGCAAACCCCGCTGTGATGACGTTTTAAGGTAAGCGCCAAGAGACAGGTTCAGGCCATTGCTGCCGCTATAGGTCTGGAGAGGGGCAGCAGGGCCGTACCAAGCCATAATTGTGCCCTGTGCAACTTGCACATCTGAGATGCCCCCCCCCCCATCTCCCCATCTTACCCATATTTTCATGTCCAGCCAACTGCCTGCCCTTGTCCTGCCGCCGCCACTTTTTGTTTTCTTGGTGGCGCCAGCAGCAGTGGAGCAGACCTGACTTCAAATTTAAAAAACAAACAAACAAAACCCCCCCAAAAAAACATGCGGGTCTTTCGGCTCTGCGCTTGTACGCAGGTCTGATCCCTTCCTGTTCTGACATAGGTTTGCATTTTAGGAGGGAGGGACCGGACCAGCCATTCAAACACGGATCTTTGCAACTCGCACTTGAATAGCTGGTCTGGTCCCTTCCTCCTCTGACGCGAACTACATCAGAGAAGGGAGGGAGGGACCAAACCTGTATACAAGCATGGAGTCAGAAAGACCCGCCTGTTTTTTAAAAAATTTGAAGTCAGGTCTGCTCCACTGCTGCTGGTGCCACCACTGCTGAGGAAACAAAAAGTGGTGGTGGCAGGGCAACAGCAGGCAGCATGGGGGGGGGGGGGCAAGACTGGCAATGCGTCCCTAATCTTTTGTGCCCTGTGTGGTTGCACTGCGTGCACAAGGCTAGGTACAGTGCTGAGCCCCTCGGAGGGCTGGCACTCTTGGTGACTGTCTAGTTCACCTAATGGTAGCATCAGCCCTGACTACAGTGGGGGGAAATGGGGGACTAGAGAGTGAGTGAAAGGTGGAGGAATAGGAGGTTGGAGAAAGAAGGAAAAAGAGGTAAGGAATGGGAGGACTAAGAATAGGAAGTGGAAAGCTGGTAAGAAGGTGGAAGTGGAGAAAGGGAAACTGATTGTACGGGGAGAAGTAGGAATGAAATCTAGTTATAGGTAGATATAAGGCAGATGAGAAAAATGGAGGAAAATGATGAAACAGAAGGATCAATCACAAAGATAGAAGTAGGAAAGGAAGAGGGGAGGACAGTGAGAGTAGAGAAATAGAAAATGGAAATGAAATCCTAGGAATGGACTTAGGAGAAAATCAACAAGAGAAAGTAGTACAGAGCTACTAGGACCAACCCAAATGGAAAAATAAAATGATCAAATGACAAAAGTATAAAATAATTTATTGTCAGTTTTTAGAGAATAAAATATGTCAGCCTGCAAAATGTCCAACCAAGGAGCACTTGACCACGTTAGGTAAAGATCCCAGTCTGAGAAACGTGGTGGTAAAAAACAAGGATACTTTATTAGTTACTTCAAACCTGAGAGCCCGACACAGGCCATGTTTCGTGTTATCACTTCTTCAGGGGATGCAGGTCTGCTGCAAATACAAAATTATAAAAACGATAATATAATTAAATTAAATAAAAATAAAAATAAAGATAAAAATTAAATATACAATTATTATTAAACACTGTTAAAAACAAGGAAACCAATAAGCTCCTAAAAAATTGATATACCTAACTTTAAATAATTAGACTGGGATCTTTACCTAACGTGGTCAAGTGCTCCTTGGTTGGACTAGTTCCACAAGCATGTTTACCCCGTGGAAGGATACTCTCAGTTTTGGAGATGATACTAATGAGAAACTTCTACAAAAAGAATCATTGATAGACTCGTCTAAAGAAAGTGTAGATGATATAGGACTTCAATGGGAAAATACAGTTCTACTTACACAGAAGATGACAAAGGAAGATATTCATGCAGCTTATCTCCTGGAATGCTGCAAGGCTAAGATCATCCCCAGGGGGCTCAGAATGAACAAAGCTCCAGGACTTTATCAGAATGAAGAAGGGTTCATCCGCTGTTGGAACGCTATTTTAAATAAATGTTCCCTGGACTTAATGATTTTATTAATTACAACAGCCAATAAGAAATCTGACTTGTTGAAAATAGAAATTGATGATAAGTTGAAGATACTAAAAGGGTGTGATACCAATTTTGAAAAAACGCATGCAGAATACGAAAAAAACATTCAGCTTTTTAAGAAAGAGATGAAAGGGATTAAAATTGATAAATTTAGAAGGGACGAAGATGATTACAGAATAGGTTATGTGTATCACTGGTGCAAAAAACGTTTGATCAAAGGGAAGATGATATAGAGGATGACGATAGAGAGATTGTACATGAACAAAAGAAGAAACGGAGCAGGAGTGAGTCGGTAGAGCAAGTAGATGCGTCAGCATCTCTGTTCTCATCCCAAGAAAGGCCCAAACCACAAAGGGCGAGAGAACAGAATAACAAAGGGAGGAACAATAACCATAATGATAACCAAAATTTTTTAGACATGGACGCAATGTGGAGAGGCGGTGGTCACAACAAGTCGAATGTGCGACAACCGGACAGAGACCAAGACCAACAATACGATCGACCCCGAGAGTGGAAGCCCAATCAATACCACCAATACCCCAGTCGAGGGAGGGGAAGAGAGAGGGGCCGCGGGAGACAGATGGCAGAGAGATCTCGAGAACGGTGGTATTAGATGGCAAAATAGATAATAATGTCATAAATATATCAGACTATGTTTTGACTTCAAAAGAACTCTCAGTATTAAATAAAGGGTTGTCGTTTGTCCCTACCCGAAAACTAGACCCCTTTGAGCTTGAGATAGATTTGTATAAGTTTTTTTGGAAGATACGGATTAAACATTTTTTTGTGGCACAAGAGAATAGTAAATCAGATGGATCCATCATTAGTAAGAAATCCTCTTGGACCCCCCCCCTCCCCGAACAGATCCTATTATTGAAGCATTCGAAAAAGTAGTCTTGAAAGAAGTTAGAAAAGCATGTACGCTATCAAAAGGAAAGAAGAAATATTTTAACCTCACTAAAGGAGAAAACGAAGCCCTCATAGCATTACAAAAGAATGATCAGATAATAATAAAACTGGCAGATAAAGGTGGAGCGGTGGTAGTGATGGATAAGACTAAATATATAGCAGAAATTAATAGACAATTGAGAGATCGGACCTTCTATATTCGGTTGGATAATGACCCGACAGACACATTAAAGAAGAGTATAGACAGTTTGGTAATTACAGCCTTCGAAATTGGGTATATTACTAAGAAAGAAAAAGAATTTTTAATCGTACCTACACCTATTATTCCTACTATATACATAAATCCGAAAATACACAAATCTTTGACTGATCCACCTGGTCGCCCTATCGTTTCGGCAATAGGGTCCCTCATGGAGCCTATTTCTAAGTTTCTAGATGTGTTATTGCGTCCTTTCATACTTCAGATGTGGTCCTATGTCAGGGACTCTACCCATGTCATTGAAATATTATCAACATTTCGGGAACCTAATGTTAATATTATATTGGTTACATTAGACGTGGAGTCCCTATATACTAACATCCCGCAGGCAGAAAGTTTAACGATCATGGAAGAACATTTGTTGAAAAGAAATGCATCTAAACGTATTCCGACAGCGTTCCTCATGGCCATAGCTAGATTTGCCCTATGTGAAAATTATTTCTGTTTTAGAGATATTTTTTACAAGCAAATAAAAGGGGTAGCTATGGGGTCATCTATGGCACCAGATGTTGCCAACTTGTATATGTTTAAATTTGAGGAAACCTTTTTGAAAGAACATATGTATAAAGATAATATAAAACTTTGGATACGTTACATAGACGATGTTCTCATTTTATGGGATGGAGACGTTGATAAACTAGGAGCATTTAATATATGGATAAATAATCTAGATGATAATCTGAAATTTCAAATAACATACGATACACAACAAATCCCATTTCTAGACCTACTGATTAAGAAAGAAGAAGAGCATTTCACCACCACAATGTACAGAAAGCCGACAGATCGTAATCGCCTGTTACATTTTGACAGCTTTCACAACCCAGCCCTGAAGAAGAATCTGCCAGTAGGGCAATTTTTTTAGAGCTAGGAGGACTTGTACAACGTTACAAGATTTTGAGACACATGCTGGAATGATGAAAGACAGTAACCAAGGCAGGTCGGACCCGGTGGCACCCCGCTTCCCCCCCCCCCTTTAACACCAACCCGATTCCAACTCCAAATAACCAGTCCATACACATAGAACTTTGGCTCAAATGGTCGCAGCTTTATTAAAATTATACATTCCAAACATTGTTTTCAACATCCAACTTCTTAATATAATAATAACCCCCGAGCGGAATGAGCCCTCAACCGCCATACCACTAGCAAGGTGAGCTCATTCCACTCCCGCCGCGGCAGAGCCAGCGGCAAATCCAACCCCCCCTTTCCCTGGCCTCGCCATACTACTAGCAAAGACCGGCCAGGGGTCACCCGGGTTGGGGGCACCCGCCCCGCCCCAATTCCAGCTTAAGGCTCCGGACCCCGGAAACCTCCGGGATCCCGCCACCCCCACCAGCTGCGACAACCCATCCCAAGGCGCCCTAAGGAAGGGCGGGCGGGCGGGAAGACGAAGCCCTCTCCCCCATTGCCGGTCTCGCCGAGAGACCGCCGCCGCCGCGCGCTCTCCTTAAACCCCCCCCCCTGCCAGCCTTCTTCATTGGCTCGCGCCCCTTTCCTTCGCCCGGGCGAGCCAATGAATTTGAATGATGCTCGCCAGCACCCGCCCCTCCCCGAAAGCCGTGGGCAGGGTCCCCGTACCGGGCCGCGCACCTGGTTACCTACGGCCGCCAGGGACCCTGCCCTGCGGCCTCGCCATAACCAAGGCAGGTCGGACCCGGTGGCACCCCGCTTCCCCCCCCCACCCCCTTTAACACCAACCCAATTCCAACTCCAAATAACCAGTCCATACACATAGAACTTTGGCTCAAATGGTCGCAGCTTTATTAAAATTATACATTCCAAACATTGTTTTCAACATCCAACTTCTTAATAAAATAATAACCCCCGAGCGGAATGAGCCCTCAACCGCCATACCACTAGCAAGGTGAGCTCATTCCACTCCCGCCGCGGCAGAGCCAGCGGCAAATCCAACCCCCCCTTTCCCCGGCCTCGCCATATTACTAGCAAAGACCGGCCAAGGGTCACCCGGGTTGGGGGCACCCGCCCCCGCCCCAATTCCAGCTTAAGGCTCCGGACCCCGGAAACCTCCGGGATCCCGCCACCCGGCGTAGGGCACGTTTACGCCTCTACGCCGCCCCCCCCTAAAGCTGCGACCATCGAGATTCGCACTGAACCACACATTCCAAGGCCTCCTGCCAGTCATTCAACAGTAGGTCTATTCCCACCGGGGATAAATGCACACCGTCCTGGCGATAAAGTCCAGCACAATCTACATCAACCCAGGAGTGCATAATCTGATACCCCCCGTGCTGACATACCCACCGCCCAATCTGCCGATTGACCTTTGCCAACCCCCTGGACCAACGCCGCTGCCCCCGGCAAACAGGCCTTGGAATGATGTCTGACCACATTATGATAACCTGTGGGAACATCCTAATCACCTCTGCCAGATCCTGCTTCGCTGCCCGAATGATCTGTTTACAAGTCCAGCTATTTAAATCGTTCCCTCCCACATGCAGCAGGATCACGGCGGGCTCCGCTCTCACCCGGCTATGGTGCCGAAGCAATGGTAACAGCTGCGGCCAACGCAACCCACGTTCCCCAAGCCATAGCAGAGACACCAATGCCGGGTCGAGTCCCAAATTAGGACCCAATGGTCTTTCAGCTGCCTGCAGTCCCGCCCAATGCACAAATGAGTGCCCGATCATCCAGCATAATTGCGGGCACCGCACAGCATCTGAAAAAGAAAGCAAAGGTTATTCTCAAGATCACACGCTCCCCTCACAAACGCACATAACCTTTAAAGGCCTGTGAACGCCACCTGCCAATGTTCTGAATAGCCATCTCTGACATCCCTGCCGCCGCCGCACTTGTCGCCGCTCCAATGCGAAAGGAATGCGGCGCAAAGCGTGTAGGATCCATGCCCAGATACCGTATGGCCATCCTCAGCACCGCCGCCACCTGGAAACGTGTCACCCGGCTTGCATTCTCATGCAAGAAAAACAGGGAACCCGCCACCGGGCGCACCGATAAATAAGCCCGCACTGCCTCCACCGGGCAAGTCGGCAGGGATACCCCACTTCGTGAAGAACTATCCACAGTCCTTTGCCCAACTGATCAGTCTTTGATTTGGCCAGCTTGATCCGCAGCTGGCCTCCCCCGACCTGCACATGACAAAACAATAATCCTTCCTCCCGCCCTGCCCTGCCAGAGCTAGACACCAGCTCGCCGACCCGAAAAGCCCCAAAAAAGGCCAAGCAAAACACTGCCTTAAAAAGCACCGCCTCGTAGGATGAAGACGCCACACTCGGCAGTGCTGCACAAAGCCGCACCAAAAGGTCGTGCGTCACCGGTAACCGCGCATCCGGAGGTGACGGACAAGCTCTATCCCATCCCCGCAATAACTTCTGGACCAAAAACCCCGGCCTCACGGATCCCCAGCCAGCAGCCTTGGCAAAGAAAGCAAAGCCCGCCAACCGAGTCCGAACCGATGCCCGGGACAAACCAGAGCATTTTGCCTCCACTATATATTGTCCTAACAAACCGTCCACCTCCGCTCCGGGCTTCCAGCCTTTCCCCTCAAGGTACTCCCAGACCGCGTCAAATCCTTTCCTGTATGCAGACCAAGTCGCAGGCGATAGAGAGTTCTTCAAGAGGCGTACCATTTCTGCTGGCCAATCTTCCATAAATGTTCGGGAACCTCCATGCCTTCCTCACTCGCCTCGGGCGCCAGCGTCCGGAACAGCTCCCACTTGAAACGAGAAAGAGCATCCACAATTCGATTAGTGCAACCCGGAATGTGCCGTGCCTTCACTGCGACATTTAAATGCAAACAAGCGAAAACTATAGCCCACATTAGCCCCGCTACTAACGTGCAGCGCGGCGTATACCGATTTACTACCGCAACCACAGCCTCATTGTCACACCACCATATCAATCTGCGGTTCCTCAACCGTTCGGGCCATAAGTGCAACACAACCAACAAAGGAAACAACTCCAAGAACGTAATGTTTTTTGTCAGGCCATCTGCATGCCACGCATGCGGCCACTGGGCTGCACACCAGTCCCCTCCAAAGTAAATCCCCAAACCACCACTGCCTGCCGCGTCCGTAAAAAGCTGCAAATCCACACTGGACACCTCCGCCTCCATCAAAACAGACACCCCGCTAAAGTCTTCCAGAAAAACATCCCACACTCTCAAATCGGCCTTCATGACCTTGGACATTCTGATACGATGATGCGGCTTGCGAACCCCCACAGTGGCGGCCGCCAAGCGATGCATAAAAACCCGGCCCATCGGAATCACTCTGCATGCAAAATTCAACGAGCCAATTAATATTTGCAATTCCTTCAAGGATAACTTATCGGATGCTAACCCATTTGCCACCAGCACGCGCAATTTCAACACCTTGTCCATCGGGAGGCGCGCCACCATTTCGACCGAGTCGATTTCCACCCCCAAAAACGTAATACAAGTTGTCGGGCCTTCCGTCTTATCAACGGCCAGCGGGAGCCCACACTCACTAGCCATGCTTAGAAAACCGTCCATCAACTGTTGACAGACCTCCGACTGCGCTGCCCCCACAAATAGGAAATCGTCAAGATAATGCACTACATTCCCACTGCCCACCCGCCTTACTAAATTCCAATGCAAAAAGGTACTGAACGTCTCAAAGTAGGCACACGACACTGAACAGCCCATGGGCATGCACTTGTCCACATAAAATTCATCCTCAAACGAAAAACCCAACAAATAAAATGAGGACGGATGGACAGGCAGCAAACGAAAAGCAGATTCAATGTCTACCTTTGCTAACTGGGCCCCAGGGCCACAACGTTTTACCAGACCCACTGCCTCGTCAAAGGACGCATACCGGACCGCGCACAACTCTTTCGGAATATGAGCATTTACCGAATCTCCCAAAGGAAAGGAGAGGTTATGTATCAAACGAAACTTCCCCGTCTCCTTCTTAGGGATTACCCCCAATGGAGACATCACCAAATTCACCAATGGCGGCTCAACAAATGGGCCTGCTATTCTGCCCAAGCCCAACTCGACAGCCAACTTCTTGCGAACCACCGACGCCAACCGCCTCACCGCGGGAGAATTACGCGCTGACCTACCTACTATAGTACCTCGCACTGGAATAACGAACCCCTCAGAAAACCCCCGCTCCAGCAGTTCCCTCTCCCTCCTCTGCGGATAAGCACCCAACCACTCGTTAATCACATCCCAGGAGATTGGAGTGGGCGCCAACCCCCTCCAATCGGCATTACTTGGGGCCCGCCGCAGGGGGGGGTCCACTGCCCTTTTTGAAGCATTTAAGTGAGGAATGCCCGCCCCCGCAGGCAGAGCAGGCGTGCCGGAACTTGCAGTCGGGGAACGGGCATGAGGATCTATTGAAACGCCAACAGATGTCCCCAAGAGCCCCTGCCCCTGCTCTCTGCAGCAAAGTGCCACCGTTCGCCCGAAAGGGCCGCCCCGCTCCTGCCAGGCCACCCCCCCCAGCACGGACCCCCGCTCGCACCCGCTCCCACCGACATCTGGGTTAACCACAAATTGATATCCTGAGTACCCCAGGACAACCCCTTACTCTCCTCCATCTTATCTCGAAACTTCTCATCGTAATTAAGCCACGCAAAACCGCCATGTGTTTGCGCAGCTTCCAAAATAGAGTCCGCATATGCCAAAAGCATTCCGTAATCCTCCGGAGCCTGCCAACCCCAAACGCTCGCTAACCTTAAAAAAGCTCTAACCCAATTGATAACATTCCGGGACACTTTCTTGACCCAACCTGCCTTTTCATCCTCCTTCCGCTTTTTCCTACTCTCTCCCGAGCGCCTCCTGCCCTCTAGCAATCTGAAGATATCTATGTACCGCCTCTTCCATATCTTGCGTCGAAGATGCTGTGGGATCCCTTCCCATAACTCCGCGAATGCCACCAACGTAGGAACGCCCTTTCCGCCGGCGGGCCCACCTGGTACTGGATCAACCCCTTGTCCCGACCGAGAAGGTGCTATCGAGGATGATGATGTGGACCATGTGGACGACGAAGAAGACTCCGAACTGCGCCGACTCCGTCTCACGTGCCGGCACTTGCGCTTCGCCTTACACCCTCCCTTGTCGTTCCCTGCCAACTGATCAGTCCCACCCCCCCCCCCACATTGCCCCCGGACAACTCACCCAAGGCACCTCCGATGCCCGCCTGCACATCCTGTGGCAGCACTTCGGGATCTCGTATCCCCAGGCTGGGTGACTGCGCTCCCGCAACGCTCGCTGCGCTGGCCTCACTCCTCGTAGGTCCTCCTGATACAACCCCAGAGACTTCATCCATTGCCGCTCGCTGCCCGCCAGGAATCTGTGCCGCCTCCTGAGCCCCTGTGGAAACCTGCAAAGACAAAAGAGAAGCAGAGGGGGGAGAGGGGAGCCACACGGCTGCCACGCAGACAGCCACTCAGCCCTGGAAGATCCTTGTCCCCCGCCCCGCCAATGCTCCCATGGCACATAGCCAGTTGGAGTTCCCACGCTCCCCCCGGCCCCCCCCTGTACCAGGGGGCCTTGCCCATAAGTATGAGCCCCAAGCCAGGGTGTAGCCCAACCTGCCCAAACTGGCCCCCCCCACCCCCCTCCCGCATCCCTTGTCCACCCCAACTGCACCCCCCAACCTCCGCCGCCCCCATCCCTGAACCCCCCTGCACCATCCCCTTCCCATCCCCCCCATCCCCCACCTCCCTACCGACTGCCCCATCCGCTGCCCTGCCCCTCTCTTGTCCTATTGGTCCGGTTTCCCCCACCAGATGCCCAAGGCCCAGGTCTCCAACTCCCCTGCCCCTCCTGGCCAAAGACCTCCCTCTTTGTCTTCCCACAGAGCAGGCCTCCTTGCCTCTCCCTACTCTGGCCCCTTCACTGCCCGAAGCTCCCCTTCCCTTAGCCCCAATAGCCCCTCTCTGCCCAAGCCCGCCTGTAACCGCTCCCCTACTCGCCCCATCCTCCTGCCCCCCCGAATGCACCGACCTGCCTCCTCTCCTGCCCTCCGCAGCCTGCTCTCCTCTGCCACGTGTCCCCCTTTTGGCCTGCCTTCCCCTCCGCGGCGGCATGTCCCTGCTTAAGGCCACGCTCCGGCGACTGACAGTGGGCAATGAAAGAACCCCTCAAACCCTCCCGACGGAGACCACTCTGCCACCCTACCTTTTTTTTTTTTTTTTTTTTTTTTTTTAAATGCTGCAAATAGACCGCACTTTATACCCCTACCAGCCGGAACCGGTCTCCAGCCACAGACGCGCCGACACCGCTGATCAGCAGGACCCCGTGCACACCAGTAAGGCCGGGACGCCGACAGAGCCGCAAGACGAAGCCCTCTCCCCCGTTGCCGGTCTCGCCGAGAGACCGCCGCCGCCGCGCGCTCTCCTTAAATCCCCCCACTGCCAGCCTTCTTCATTGGCTCGCGCCCCTTTCCTTCGCCTGGGCGAGCCAATGAATTTGAATGATGCTCGCCAGCACCCGCCCCTCCCCGAAAGCTGTGGGCCGGGTCCCCGCACCGGGCCGCGCGCCTGGTTACCTACGGCCACCAGGGACCCTGCCCTGCGGCCTCGCCAGTTTATAGCAAGAAAGTATCCTGCACAATATATTGAGCAAGCATATCATAGAGCCAAGTATACAACTCGGGACACACTGCTTCAACAACATCGTGAAAAGAAAGATGTAGGAATAGTTTGTCCACTATTATATTCAGTACAATCCAAACAAGTTACAAGGATTCTGAAAAAAGAGTGGCATCTCATTCAAACATTACCAGGTTTTGAGGACACAACAATCACGGTAGCACATAAGCGGAATATTAATTTGAAGAACTTACTAGTCCCATCAGCACTGACCGAACGGAAGTTTTTATCCAAATATAAGGGCCATTATCAATGTGGACGATGTTCTGTATGTACGCACGTGATGCCAGTGCAAGATAAGTTTGTACATCCTACTACACAACAAACATTTAAGATAGATGATTTTTCAAATTGTGAATCATCACACGTAGTGTACGTTATCATGTGTCCCTGTAACAAGATATATGTCGGGAAGACTATTAGGAGTGTGAGAACGCGTATCATCAAGCACAAGAGTAGTATAAAAAGGGGAACCCTCGAGATACCACTTGTAGAACATTGGAAAGAGATGAAACACCGAATTAGTGATCTGAAGTTCTTTGTGATAAAAAAAGCCAAACTCAATTGGAGGGGAGGAGATAGCGATAAGATGTTACAGCGGTTGGAACAGAGATATATTTTTCAACTTGGGTCCTTTACTCCACACGGTTTGAATATGGAGAGAGATTTATCGGTATTTCTGTAAGGGGCGTTAGTATTTATTATATGATAATACATAGGATGACAGGCCCTTTAGTAATTGAAGAAAGGGTACTCCCCCCTTGCACCTATGCATTAGCAGTTAATTATTTATATATTCTTGCATATAGCTCCTTGGAAAGTTTATAGGTAATGTTGGTTTTTTAAGATGTTTTAAGTTTTGTTTTTTTATATTATTTAAACAATTTTATTTATTTATTATTTTATTTTATTTTATTATATTATTTTTTAATAATATTTTTTAATTGATTTGTATTCCATTTGCTTTTTATTTTTTATTATTTATTTTTTATTCTATATTATTTTATTATTTTTTATTTTATTTTATTATTTTATTATATTATTATTTTTTAATAAATTTTATAAAAAAAATTTTTAATACTATTTATATATTTTTAATTGATTTTTATTCTATAAGTTTTTTTTATTTATAATTTTATATTAATATATTATTATAATATTTTTACCCCCATATTTTGGTCCTTTTTATTTATTGCTTTTTTTATTTATTGCTTTTTATATTGATTCGTATTCCATTTGTTTTTTATTCTATAATGTTTTGTGATGTATAATTTTATATTTTTATTTATTATATTAATATATTATTATAATATTTTTACCCCCATATTTTTATCCACTATTTTTGGTCCTTTTTAATTATTGTTTTCTATTTATTTTTAATTTATTTTTATTTTTATTCTTCATTTAATCCCACTTTTTAACTTCAAAACCTTTTATCCATCAGATGAATTAAGAATTTTATTTTTGAGTTTTATTCTAACAATTTTGAACCAATAAGAACGTCTAACATTTACCAATAAGGAGCAGTAATAAAATTCATTGTCGCGTTGATAGTTCAGAAGTGGAATTTTCACCCAGAATTTCCTGGTAATGATTTGATATTTGGAACATCACGACAAATTGCATAATACCACTAGACGACAACGGTCATCACAACATTAATTTAAAGTGGGATGAAGTGTACGCTGCCATTAGAATATTTTAATTTAATTTGCACACTTAGTTAATCCTCTAATTTTAAGGCAGAAGCACATATAATAATCAGAGTACACCGATGGGACTTTGCGCTATTGAAAATCGTCTTAGGATGGTGAAATCCCCCTAGAAAACAATGACGTAAATGGTAATTAGGACAGGACGTCATTTTTCCCGCGGCTATCTAAAGCGCAAGTGTGGGCGTCTTTTTTTTAAAAAAAATTTCCTAGTGAAGTTGAAGCGGTTTTGCACAAGACCCATCGGATAATTTACAGGCGCTATCAAAGGTTGGAGTGACTTATTGATGTAAGAATAGTAGTTCGATTGTTTAGATATAGTGTTCCTAGGAAGATTTATTTTAGATCCATACGGCAGAAGGTAAACAATGGGTAGTTAGACTTCGGGGGGTTTAAAAGATGCAATTACTCACTAGACGCCTTCATGATAATGCGTGCAAATAGAAATGCATGAATGTTATCTCCCATAAAACGGGAAGATCGTAGGTTACAGTTAACATCAAGTGGATTAAATCAGTCTACCGTTGTATAGACAAAGAAGATCGTTTCGGCTTATGGCGCTTTAGAGCTTGAGGTCAATGTATTTTGAGAAAAACCTAGCACCCTTCAAGAAAGGGACATTGTAGCGAATAGTAAATGTAGGACGGTTGTTTGGGGTGGTTTAAAAAACAGACTGAGAGATAGGTCTTTCAATACAAGTTTTTTATATGTAGAGCTGATCGTTCTGCAAATAAGTTGACAACATAGATCTGATATGTTTTTGTATTATTTATGATGATTTATATCTCTTAGAAAAATGTGTAGACTCATGTCTGCTGAAGATATCACGGTCTCCACATTGAATGAGAAGAGTATGATATATATATATATTTTTTTTGGATCAAATTGCTTTTCTTGGGATCATTCTGGTTCGCTTTTTGGGTATACACAAGATTAGTATAAAAATGGGTGATACATTTTAATGCTATTTTTTACATTACCTATTGTCAATAGAGAGCAAATACAAACGTGATTATGATGAAGTATTTATGTTCTAACATTGGATATTGACACAAGATTAAGGGAATGGCATCTCCCATAAAACGTAGCATTTGAAAAACCAAAATAGCTGCATGTCAAGTGACGGTCTCATCTCCTGCTCCCAGTTCTTTTCTTTCTCTCTTTTTTGCACACAGTGGATACACATAGCCAAAGTCCTTTATAATTATTAATTTATAATATATGTCTGGTTTTTATAATATATGTCTGTTTTTTATAATATATGTTTGTTATATATGTTTTTTAATATGGTTTTGATTCTGAAATTTTAGGATCCAATGGTATTGCACTCTATGCTCATAACTTATTCTAATTATTTAAAGTTAGGTATATCAATTTTTTAGGAGCTTATTGGTTTCCTTGTTTTTAATAGTGTTTAATAATAATTGTATATTTAATTTTTATCTTTATTTTTATTTTTATTTTAATTTAATTTAATTATATTATAGTTTTTATAATTTTGTATTTGCAGCAAACCTGCATCCCCTGAAGAAGTGATAACACGAAACACGGCCTGTGTCGGGCTCTCAGGTTTGAAGTAACTAATAAAGTATCCTTGTTTTTTACCACCACGTTTCTCAGCCTGCAAAATGTGCATTTCTTTTTGTCCTGTACAGGAGTAAATGTATTTCTTTCTTTCTTCAGTGTTCTGCTGCTCACAGTCTAGTTTCCATTTTATTTTTGTCTGCATTTCTGTTTCTAATCTGTAGTCTCTTATTTTTTAGTCTGTGGGGTGAGGGAGTCTTCTAAAATTTAAGCCCTGTGTAAGAATCTGTAGTAGTTCAACTTGTTCTCTTTTCCCAATTGGAGGTTACTGGTGTTCTAGAATATTTGCAGTGCTGACTTTTCATCGGTGGGGATGGTGCAGCTGGAGTTCTTGGACTTGATGCTGATATGTTAGAGTAAGCTTCTGAGTGCCCATTTGCAAGGTTTTGTGGTACCTCACACAGTGTCTGTCAGTGTTTATGTTGCTGTTAGTGATTTGAAATCAGTATTTTATTAGAAGCTCTTTTGTATGTTCAGTTGTAAAGTGACATATCCTGCTTTGGCTGCTGGGCGAGTTTTATTGGCTAGTTTTGGAATGATTCATATGAATGAACACTTATACTCTATCGGACTGATATTCAAAGGCAATTAACAGGCTTATTCTGTCCCGGACGTAGATCCCCTCTGTATATCCAGTCTGAGCTGGACTTATAGAGGGGTCACGATTCTGATCAAGCGGGGCACATCTAGACTCGCGGGATCAGAATCGCGAACAGCCGGCCTGCACTTACAGGACTGTCCCTGGCTAACGCAGTCAAGGCTCTTCTATGGATCTGTGGCACCATGGCGCTGGACTTCAGGGACTCATTTCCTGCAGCCTAACCCCCGATCTGGCCTCCTAAGGCTAGGATCGGGCTGCGGGGAATGCCTTTGGGCCCCCTGCCCAATCCAAGCCCTGGGCCACCGATCCTTTATGTATGGGGAAGATATTCCACCTCAGAGGGGGAATAACTTCCCCGTACAAGTCGCCGGCCTTGGACGTACATTAGAATAGGCCCTATACATCCAAGGCGGCACTGCCCACCGCCTTCCCTGCCTCTGGCTTCGATCCTCCCCTTACCTGCCCCCATCTAACTTCCCTGTACAACCAGTGGGGAAGTTAGACGTGGGCAGAGAAGGCACGAATAGCGGAGATGGACAACCCACACTATTCATGGCACAGAATCAAGCCCTATGTGTTTATTTTCAAAACATTTACAGATAATCTCAGGCCATTTAAATTGGTAAATGGTCAAGTATTATCCATACATTTGTGGGCGTGTTAGAGGAGATGTGAGGCAGACCAGAAAATTATCCAGATCGTGGAGATATTCAACCACTATCCAGATAAAATATATACAGGGTGGCCCAAAAAAAGTGAGAACATCTCGTAGCATATAAGTCATTTAAAAACTTCAAAAAGACAGATGTAAACGATTGACAAATTTAAAAAAAAAGATGGTGACTGGAAATTGTCGAAATAAAGACATTATATATCTAAAAAAGGTAAATAAGTAAACTATTTAAGCTTTTAATTTACGAGATGTTCTCACTTTTTTTGGGCCACCCTGTACATTTAATTTAGGCCTCAAATAGCAGGCCTTATCTAAACAGGTGGAGGTCAATTCCGATTGGGGGACATTTGGCCCGTCCGAGCATCCAAAATATGGATGGGCCGACTTTGCACCCGATTCTGCACCTGCGGGAGCTAGACGTTCCTGCTGGAGCAGAACTGGGGCACTTGGACGTGCCCCGATTCTGAGGGCCGAGAAACACAGTGCTCTCCCCGGCTAACCCTCCCTCTATTCTTGCATGGAGCCCTGCTGCTGTGGCATCCCATCGCCATGGCACCAGGACGCCATGCAGGAGTGCTGAACAGAATCTCACAGGACGTGGTGGGAAGAAGAAAATTAATTCAAGAAGTCTTTGTAGGTTAGTGCGAACTATTGGAAAACACCACCCACAACATCAAACGAGCTTAAACCTGACCTGGAGCAATCTGAAGTGGTGGTTTCAACCCACACCATATGCCGTGCAGTAAACAAAGAAGTACTTCATGGGCGAAAGCCAAGGAGGACTCCACTCCTCAAAGACAGATATAAAAAGTCACACCTGATTTTTGCCTAAACCCACCCTGAGAAACTACTATCCTTCTAGGAAAATGTTCTGTGGACAGATGAAACCAAATTTGAGCTCTTTGGCAAGGCAGACCAGAGATACATTTACAGGTGAAGAAATGAAGCTTATAAGGAAAAAAACACCCTTCCTACAGTTAAATATGGTGAAGGTTTCATAATGTTGTGGGAATGTTTTGCTGCTTCAGGAACTGGAGGCCTGGAGTGTATTAAAAGAATCATGAAGATATTTTGGAGCGAAATGTGCTACCTAGTATCAGTAAGCTAGGCCTGGGTCGAAGGTCATGGGTCCTCCAGCAGGACAGTGACCCAAAACATACATCCAAAAGTACAAAAGAATGGTTAAAAAGGAAAAAATGGACTGTTTAAACTGGCCAGCAATGAGTCTTGATCTCAATCCAATCAAGAACCTTTGGAAAGAGTTGAAATCTGCCATTGGTAAAAGAAATTCGGGAAACATTAATGA
Source organism: Ichthyophis bannanicus (assembly GCA_033557465.1). Lineage (NCBI taxonomy): Eukaryota > Metazoa > Chordata > Amphibia > Gymnophiona > Ichthyophiidae > Ichthyophis > Ichthyophis bannanicus. Next base: position 516,405,162 of record CM066033.1, read on the forward strand.
GTTGAAGTGTGAGAGACAGATGTATGAAACTCATAGATGACTACAAGAAATGTTCGGAGGCTGTCAGCACTGCCCGAGGGTTGTGCAATAGTGAAGGATTCCATTAATCCTGTCCAGGTCATATTTTGTTTTTTTTCTCAGAAATTACTACGTCTACGTTGCATAGACATCTTTTTTGTTGTATATCATTGAATATACTAGTTGGAATATTTCCAATTATTTCTCATCATATTGTAGATAACATACCTACAATGCAGGTGTGCCAATAATGTTGACCACAAATGTATATGAAAGTGTTCCTTACTCTGTTTTACAATCCCAACATTTAGAATCCCTATTACCCTGGATTTTTGATAATTTTACTGAAGTCCAGAGATCCCATTTGGCTATAAAATTTAATGACCGAGTCAGAGAAGCAAAGCCCCACATTTTAAACAGAGAACTTTTCACATAACTCAGAGTCTAACGTATCATGTAGCTCAGCTTCCCATACCTGAATGGTTCCCATATACGTCTTATCATTGCTCAGCTTTAACAACCTATAAGATCGAGAATATGTGCCTACCAGTAGAATCAGCTTAAGACATCTCCAAACGAAGTTGCCAATCTAGCTTGCAAGCCCTCAAATAATGTTTTTAATTGAAGTAATTGAAAATAACAAGTCCTTGGAAGATCATACTCTGTAACTGTTCAAATAATTTTAAGTTTTATTTTTGTAGGAGCAGACCAATTAGGACTTATTTAAATAAACAAATCAGAGCTCTGTATCTCCAGCCAAACAATCTAATTGCAAGAATCATCCAAACCAGGTTGCTGCATCCCATCCACATAACCAATGGATCTCGTGTCAGTGGAGGTGGACCAGGTGATTCCAGTCATGATGCTCAAATGTTGAAACTGAAAAGCTTCAACAGTTCCCCAACTACACAAAACATTAAACACCACCCGACTTCATGTTACAGTCAGTAATTGCCCATCCCTGGAAAACCTCGCCCAATTACTAGGCTTCCATCATTCCTCCTGATAGCTCACTAATGTATTCCTTTAATGCCTTTGAACCATCGAAATTGCGACTCGTGTTATTTAGAGTAGCCTGCATTTGCTCTGGAAGCATCAAACCAAAGCAGGTGTTGAGCGTCCTCATTGGTTCCTCCAGTGCAAACAGCTGCTTTCTGCTGGAAATTGTTTAATTACTTAAGTCAAGAAATATCATAATAATATGGCCCTCGTTCTGCAAAGGGGACTGTAATTTAGCCAAAATAGCAGTAACATGCAGGTATTGTAGAACTCGGAGCATGACAGGCCAGGGATATCTGGCCTTCTTCAATACGTGCAAAGGATTGCAATGAGCGTGGCCTATTTTTAATGGTCTCTCAAAATGGAGAAAAAGGAGTTTAGAATTTTTTTTTCCTGAACTTGACATATCACTTTCAGCATGACAAGTATTGACAGATTGTTCCTCCTGCTGCGATTCTAGAGATCCTCCACATTAAGCTCCGAGGCTGTGATGCCTTCAAGTGCTTTTGCCTCACATTGATTGCTCCTGCCACTGCCTCAGCCTTCTCATCAAGGTGATCGGTGTAGGCTAGAATATCACCCAATTACTCTCCCAGCTCACGATGGATCTCAAGAAGAGCCTCTCCATTCTCATGCAGGACCTCTTTTGCTTGCAAGATCACATTCATCAGGGCCTAAAGGGCAATCTCCTCCTTCTTTACAGGTGCCATTATGGGGGGAGGGTGGATCATGCTTCAGTCTCTTTGTTGGCTGACATTATTGTTATGATATCCCAAACAGCCGAATCAAAAGCAACCAGTGTAGGGGAATGTCATTGTATATCATTAAAGGGCTCTCTCCTCCTGCAGCCATCACCAATGGTGCTCACCAGCACCCTCCTTTGATTATAAAATGGTTTAATTTACATGTGTAATTGCAAAAAGTTGGCACAGTCATTTACAATCACTCTAGGGCTGATGTAAGTGATGGCGCCGTATCATACACATGTACTTTCATAATTATATCCTATTTTATAACATCAAGTATTACTCTTTTATCATATATTCCTTCTACTTTTCTTGATCTTCTCAGCATCATTCAACATAAAACCTTGAGCAACTTGTAACATTCCAATTCGAGGCTGGAACTTTTTCTTTAACTCTCGTAGCTTTAGGAAAGCCGATCTGGTTCTTCCTCCAATAGTTTCTGCTTCTATTTCCTTGCATGCATCGTTGTAGTACTTTTCCTTGTCCTGTCTTGCTGCACGTTGGAAATCTCTGTTGAGTTCTGTTATTGTCTTTGTTTCTCCTCTGGCTTAGGCTTCTCTGTGTTTCTGGGCAATTTTCAGAGTTTCTTCCGTCATCCATTTTGGCCGTTTTTGCTTTTTTCACCTTTTGTAGAGACTTCTCGCTTTCTTCCAACACAACCTTCTTGATGTCATTCCATAACTCTTCTGGAGCTCTGTCATTTGTATCTAAAGCAGCAAATCGATTTTGCAGGCAGTCTTTAAATTCCAGTGGTATATTCTCAAGGTCATATTTTGCTGCATTCATGAGTGGTTTGCTCTTTTTCAACTTTAGCTTGAGGTGGAAGGAATATACCGAGTGGAAGGAATATACAGGTGGAAGGAATATACAGAGTTTTTATATGATAAAGATCAAGTGGACCAACAGCTGTTTCAACCTGTACCTTATGATCGGTGACCATTGGTGATGAAAGAAGAAGTTAAAGCAGCATTGAAAGCCTTATCAAAGAACAAAGCACCAGGCATTGATAGCATTCCCATAGAAGTATTACAGCAATCTGATGCAGCTTTTACCATACTTACGAGGTTCTGCCAAGAAATATGGAAGACAACATCATGGCCAACTGACTGGAAAAGATCTGTGTTTATACCAATACTAAAGAAAGGTGATCCAACTGACTGTGGAAATTATCGCACAATCGCTCTGATCCCACATGCCAGCAAGATTCTACTGAAGATTATTCAAAAGAGACTACAACCATACGTGGAACAAGAACTACCTGAAGTGCAAGCAGGGTTCAGGAAAGGGCAAGGAACAAGAGTCATCATTGCAAATGTGAGATGGATCCTTGAAAAGACTAAAGAATACCAAAAGGATATCTATTTGTGCTTTATCAACTATAGCAAGTCTTTTGACTGTGTAAACCATGAGAAACTCTGGGCCACATTAAGAAGCATGGGTATACCAGAACACCTGATCGTACTCTTGCATAATCTGTACATTGATCAAGAAGCAGCAGTTCGAACGGAACAAGGAGAAACAGAATGGTTTAAAATAAGCAAAGGTTTAAGACAAGGCTGCATACTTTCCTCCTACCTGTTTAATTTATATGCAGAACAAATCATCAGAGAAGCAGGATTGTATGAAGACAACAGAGGTGTGAAGATTGGTGGAAGACTCATCAACAACCTTCGCTATGCTGATGATACCACATTACTGGCTGAAAGTGAAGGTGATCTGAAACATTTGCTTCTCACAATCAAAGAACATAGTCTCAAAATGGGCCTGCACCTTAATGCAAAGAAGACAAAGATCATGACAACTGCATAATTATAGAAACATAGAAACATGATGACAGAAAAAGACCACATGGCCTATCTAGTCTGTCCTTCCATATCAACAACTACAACAGTCCACTTTTTACCTTTAGAGACCCTCTGTGTTGGTCCCATGCTTTTTTGAATTCAGTTACTGTCCTCATCTCTACCACCTCCACTGGGAGACTATTCCATGGATCCACTACTCTTTCCGTAAAGAAATATTTCCGCATATCACTCCTGAATCTATCTCCCTTCACCCTCATCCCATGTCCTCTCGTAGCAGAACTTGCTTTCAATTGAAAGAGGCTTTCTCCCTGAACATTTATGCCACGGAGATATTTAAACATCTCAATCATATCACCTCTATCCCGCCTTTCCTCTAAGGTGTACATATTAAGATCCTTAAGTCTGTCCTCATATGCTTTATAATGAAGCCCATTAATCATTTTAGTAGCCACCCTCTGCACCGACTCCATCCTGTTCACATCCTTTTGAAGGTGCGGTCTCCAGAATTGCACACTATACTCCAAATGAGGTCGCACCAAAGACTTATACAGAGGCATTATCACCTCCTTTTTTCTGCTAGCCATTCCTCTCCGTATGCATCCTTCTAGCTTTTGCCTTCGCCTTTTCTACCTGTTTAGCTACTTTAAGATCATCAGACACAACCACGCCTAGGTCCCGCTCTTCTTTAGTGGACAAAAGTACTTCACCTCCTATACTGTATTGCTCCCTTGGATTGCTGCAGCCCAAATGCATGACCTTACATTTTTTAACATTAAATCCCAGCTGCCAAATTCTAGACCATTCTTCAAGCTTAGCTAGATCCCTCCTCATGTTATCTACACCTTCCTAGGTGTCTACTCTATTGCAGATTTTGGTATCATCTGCAAAGAGGCAAACCTTACCCGACAGCCCTTCCGCTATATCACTAACAAAGATGTTAAAAAGAATCGGACCAAGGACAGATTCCTGGGGCACACCATTGGTAACATCCTTCTCCTCAGAGTGAGCTTCATTTACTTGTACTCTTTGTCGCCTCCCACCCAACCAATTTCTAACCCAAGCAGTAACTTTAGGGTCCATCCCTAGGGTGCTCAGTTTGTTTATAAGTCGCCTGTGAGGAACAGTGTCAAAGGCTTTACTGAAATCTAAATACACCACATCTAGAGCTCTCCCTCAGTCCAACTCCCTGGTCACCCAGTCAAAGAAATCAATCAGATTTGTCTGACAAGACCTGCCTCTGGTGAATCCATGCTGCCTCGGATCCTGTAATCCGCTGGACTCCAGAAACCTCACAATTTTCTCTTTCAGCAGCGTTTCCAATAATTTACTCACCACCGAAGTTAAACTAACCGGCCTGTAGTTTTCAACCACATCCTTACTTCCGCTTTTGTGTAAAGGCACCACATGAGCCTCTCTCCAGTCCTTTGGCACCACTCCCGACTCCAACGAGGCATTGAAAAGGTCAATCAGTGGAGTTGCTAGAACGTCCCCAAGTTCCCTCAGTATTCTAGGGTGTATCCCATCCGGTCCCATCGCTTTGTCTACTTTAAGTTGAGCTAGTTTCTCACGAACACAGTCTTCTGAAAATTGTTCAAGATGTCCCTCGCTTCTGTTCCTATTTGTGGGTGTTTTCTGAGGTCCTGCTCCTGGTTCTTCATCTGTGAACACAGAACAAAAATATTTGTTAAGCAATTCCGCTTTATCTTTATCAGCTTCTACATATTCCCCCCCTGCACCCTTGAGCCTGACAATACCACTTTTGCCCTTCCTCTTCTCACTAATATATCTGAAAAATGTCTTATCCCCCCATTTTATTGCATTGGCTATTTCCTCCTCCTTTTGAATCTTTGCCTTCTTGACTACTTTGCTAGCTTCTCTAAGTTTTTCCAAATACAGATGCCTGTCTTCCTCTCTCTGTGATCTCTTGTATTTCATGAAGGCCTCCCTCTTTTTCGTCACTTTTTCAGCTACTTCCTTCGAAAACCATAGCGGTCTCCTTTTCCTTTTGCCTTTATTTACCATTTTAACAAAAAGGTTGGTTGCCCTTAAAATATCCCCTTTCAGTTTTGCCCACTGTTTTTCTACATCCCCCAGCTGTTCCCATCCCACTAACATCCCTGAGGTATTGGCCCATCTTTGCAAAGTTAGTCTTCCTAAAGTCTAAGATCCTCACCTTGGAATGGATTCTAACAGCCCTAGTCCTAATACTGAACCACACCATCTGGTGATCACTGGATGCAAAATGATCTCCCACCCTTGGAACAGCATCCCATGGTCTAGGAAACCAAAACGCTCTCGATGACACCATCCACGCAGCCATGCATTCATCTCCAGGATGCGAGCCTCTCTGCCTTGGCCTTTACCCTCAACAGGGAGGATTGAAGAGAACACCACCTGTGCACCTAACTGCTTCACCCTCTGTCCCAGAGCCATGAAGTCACTTTTGATACGTTCCGAGGTATACCTGGCAGTATCATTTGTTCCAACATGGATTAGCAACATTGGGTAATAGTCAGTGGGCTTGATGAGTCTCGGCAAACTCTCCGTAACATCTTGGATTTTGGCACCAGGCAGACAGACAGCATACCTCTCTGGACATCAAGTCTGGTTGGCAGATTGATGCCTCAGTACCCCTCAGAAGAGAGTCTCCAACCACCACTACCCTTCGTTTCCTTCTGGTCACTGATTCTGCAACTTTGGGGTACTTGAACTCTGGTTCTTCCCTTTCCAGGGATGCTTTCACCTCCTCCACTTCCAGGGCTGCATAATGGTTCTTCAATTCAAGGGCTGAAGAAGTTGGATTGGTGATTTTGCAGGCCCTGGTGACTTGTGTCCAACCATCGACATTCTGTTGGCACCCATCTTCTCCTGTGCTGGAGAGCTTGGTTGCTGCAAGAAGCATCTCATCAATGTACTTCTCACTGTCTTGAATGCTCCTCAGCCTCGCCGCCTCCTCTCTGAGTTCCTCCACTTGTTTCCTCAGAGCTTCAGCATGCAGGCACCCTGCATATGGAACTGGTCCTTCAACTGGCATTAGGACCTCTGTCTGGACCGAGGCAGAAGCTGTAATTGGGGCAACAGCTTTAGCAATACAATTTTTCCCAGCCATTGTTCTGTTCGTGGAGCTTAGGTATCTGTTAAAGCAAAAGAGAGAGATCTACCAAGTACCAGCCGGTTTCGCAGCTGTCCTTTCAGAGAAAAAGCAGTTAAATCTCTTTAATTATATTCAAAATGTGCTGGTCCAATTCTCTGTGATTTGTTAAAGGGGGAGGTGCCCTATAAAGCAAGACTGCTCACTAGGGGTTCATCGTTAAAGGAGAAGAAATTGAAATCGTGAACAACTTTAACCTACTTGGATCAACTATCAATAAAGAAGCAACAAGCAGTCAAGAAATCAGACGACGCATTGCTCTTGGCAGAATGGCTATGAAAGATCTAGATAAGATCCTCAAGAGCAGAGATGTCTCTCTCCATACAAAGATTTGACTTGTTCAAGTAATGGTATTTTCAATAACATCATATGGATGTGAAAGCTGGACAGTGAAAAAGATAGACAGGAAGAAAATTGATGCCTTTGAATTATGGTGCTGGCGGCGAATACTGTATATACCATGGACTGCCCGAAGAACAAACCAGTCGGTACTAGAGGAGATCAAACCTAAGCTTTCTTTAGAAGCTCAGATGACAAGACTTAGACTTTCATACTTTGGACACATCATGCGAAGAGAGAGATCATTAGAGAAGGACATCATGCTTGGCAAGATAGAAGGTCAGCGCAAAAGAGGAAGTCCAGCAATGAGATGGATCGATACAATAACAGCAGCTATGGGTACCAGTCTGTCAACAATGAGCCGCCTGACTCAAGACCAAACACAATTTAGGATAGCTATCCAGAGGGTCGCCATGAGTCGACTCCGACTCGGACTCAACGGCACTTAACAACAACAACATTACTCTTTTTGTGTATAAAACATGCTTTACATGTGGTAAGTATTTGACGTTTATAAAGGCTTAGGCACCATTTCCATTGGTAAAAATAAAGTTAATCCACCCAAGTCAGCTGCATTGGGTTTCATAGATTTTTTGTTGCCTGAAAGTCAGCACATATGTTTATAGCCTGCATATTTTTAGCAGCAGGGAAAAGAGGCATTTCAAGGGGTATTATGGAGATGTGATGGAAAAATACATGGATACACCACATGGACACCCCTAACATATCCCCTGCGTATGCCTTGTAGCGCTATATAAATGTTTAATAGTAGTATTAGTAGTATAAATTCTTTGATCTGTATAACAGCCCAATATTGAAATACAATGAGGATAATTTTCTAACAGCCATCTAGATCTGAAAATGGATGCTTAGGTCTCTGCATGCAAACATGCGATAATATAGAACTGTGAAAAAAAATACAAATATTTGGCATAATGCACATAGGAAGATGACATTTTGTAAAAGAACAGGCCTGGTATTTAAAAGGGGTTATACGCAGGCCCCTACCTAGCGCAAAGGCTTAAGGGGCGCATTTTAGCTGTCTGCCGTTGCCTGCCGCCGCCACTTTTTCTTCTGTCAGCGGCAGGCAATGGCAGGACAGCTAAAATGCGTCCCTTAAGCCTTCTCGCCGGCATGCTAAGCAGATCTGTCCCTCCCTGCAGAAAAGCAAGAGCAGGGAGGGACAGATCTGCTTAGCATGCCAGCGACTTGCACATCGGGCATGCCTCTTCTTTCCCGCTGTGGGGGGGGGGGGCGCCCAATGTACAAGTTGCACAGGGCGCGATCTTCCCTTGGTACGGCCCTGGTTATGCGGTTAGCACAGGGCTCACCCAACCATGAGGGCACTAGGCATTTGCCTAGTGCAGCAGCTTCTTTTGGGGGGGGGGGGGGGTAGAGGACAGCAACTAAGAGCAACTACAACCAAAGCAAAGCAATGTGTCCTGGCAGCCATACAAACTCAGTCAGCAGTGCGTACTTTTACCTGCAGGAAGAATGGACAATATGCAAATTGTCCATTTACCCTTGTAAGAGGCTTTTTGAAATCTTATTTTATATATATTTATAAAATCAAGATTAGTATTTAAAAGTGGGATATTCAAATATGCATTTTTATTGGTTTGTTTTGGGAAAGATCTTAGTATGATTACAATTGAGCTAATAAACAAAATTTTGAGGGGAGGGGGGCCCTGGGGCCCGATATTGCATTGGGCAGGGATAAATGCCGTAGCCACGTAGCTTGCCTGCCAACCCCTTAACCCCGGATTTTCACTTTTGTGGTGACTGAAGTGAAAATCTGGAGTTTGCTGCATAGCTGGAAAGTCACTGAACCTAACCGGGCAGCAGCGATTTTCGATGCTGCCCGGTTAGCCCAAGTGCCTTAAAGATAGGCAAGGGTTTTCCTTGCCTATGTTTAAGGTGCAGAACGCTAACCGGACAGCATCCAAAATCGCTGCTATCTGGTTAGTACCATTCCCCACCTCCACTCCACCCCAGAACGCCCCCAACATGCCCCGATGCTAACTAGATAGCATCGGGGGCACGTAGGGGACTTAATCTGGGATTTTCAAAGGCACTAGCATTGTAGGTGCTTTTGAAAATCCCCGATAAAGGCATTTACATGGTTAACATGGGCTTCGAAAATTGGTCCTAGGAGGCTAAAAGCTATTTGCGAGGGGTCAAGGTTGAATTTTTGACTAGGGCACCTAATACCCTCTCACCAGTCCTAGGTTAGCAGGACCTGCAAATTGCATAAACCCAATATTCAGTGGTATTAACCGGCCAGTGCTGCTGAATATCCCCAGAGACCACCTCAGCACGATCTGGATAGTGCGGGTGTTCTGTGGGTGGGGCTCAGGAGGTTCTGGCACCTGTCCAGCTAGCAGTAATTTTCATCCCACTGACCGGCTAGGTAACTGCATAAAGTTATGATAGATTAATGACTGTCCTAACTTTATGCAGTTTTGTTATCCGGTTAGTAGTTGAATATCACTGCTGACCAGATAGTAAAACAGGTCGGTGGCGAAATCAGATATTCAGTACTGAGTTTCTGATTCCATTTCTACCCATGCCTGGTTCTTTGGAAAAACAGTACACAAAGAGCGAGGTGATTAATTGATGACAAGCCACCAAATAGTGAATTGCAAAGTAGAGACTGGTTTGCAGGCAAGCTGCCTAATGCATTTGGCTGCTGTGATAAGGAAGCTTATCATAGTTCAGGAAGAAATTTATTTATTTAGTAAACATTTATATACCGCTACTTCCAGCGATCAGAAGCGGTTTGATTATAATTTTGGGATTTGTCACAAATCAAGACAGAAAATTTGGGGCATAGATAGAGAGAATAGGGGTAATACACAGCACACATAATAGGGTCTAAATATAGACCTTAATGTACCAACATACATTTACAAAAGAGATTGTCCTTCATCTATTTACATTTTTACATACAGCTACTCACTTCATCTTTTATCTTTTTGGATTTACATCTGGTCGTAGTGACAATTGAACAGATGCGTTTTCAATTTCTTCCTGAAGTCAACTATGCCTGGAATTGCTCTCAGCTCGTGTGGTAGGCGGTTCCATAAAGTGGGGGCGGAGAAAGAGAACGCTCTGCAGCTGGTACTGACTTTTACATGTCTGATGTCGTTTGGAACTATTAGTGTGTCTGAATTGATGGTTCTCCTGCTTCTGGTGGTTTGTTGCGTGGAGATAAGGGTGGATAGGAATGAGGGGGCTAAGTTGTGTATTAGTTTGAATGTAGTTACCAATGTTTTGTATTGAATCCTGGCAACGACTGGTAGCCAGTGCAGTTCCATCAATACAGGTGTGATATGTTCCGTGACGCTTGATTTCATGATGATCCTGGCCGCTACGTGTTGTGCCAATTGTAATATATTGGTCGTTTTCTTTGGTAGACCCTGTAAGATGGCGTTACAGTAGTCTAGGTGCGGCATGATGAGCGCTTGTGCAACCGACCGGAAGTCACATGGATCAAGTATATTCCGCAGGGGTCGTAGTACTCTAAGCTTGTGAAAGATGGCTTTGTTGGTGTTGCTGAGGTGTTTTTCCATCTTTAGTTTGCTATCGATTGTGACTCCTAGATATTTAATTTCATTTTTAGTGTTGTAAGTATTGTTGCACAATGTTATTGTTGGAGGTGGTTCGAAGTCAGGTTTACTGGATATAAACATTACTTCCGTTTTCTTGTGATTAATCAACATATTGTTTTGTTTTAGCCATCCCAACATCTCTCCCATACAGGTTTCAAGCTGAGCGTAATTAGGGTCTGCAGCCTCCAATTGGGTGTACAGCATGATATCGTCCGCGTATATGTGGTAGTTAATGCCATATTTCCTGAATATTCCACTGAGGGGTTGCATGTAAATGTTAAAAAGTAGTGCCGAGAGTGCCGAGCCCTGCGGTATGCCTTGAGTTTGAGTGAAGGCTTCAGCGCTTTCTGTGGTGGATTGGCTCTGAATCAGCAACCTGTGCTGGCTGGTAAAAGCACTAAAACAGGGTGTTTACCTAAAAGACTACCAGACCCAGAATGCACTAGTTTACAGAAAGCCTCTAGGAGAGCTGAAGTAGGGAAACGTGTGCCTAATCAGAGAAGCAATGATGTAATCCCTAATCACCCATCTCCTAGGACAGGGCTTGATTCAGAACACCTGGACTGTGCTAGGGTGGAGCGGCCATCTAGGCACTTTAAAACTAGAAGAAATTCTTCAGACAGACAGAAAGAGCAACAGCAAAGAGAACAGCAAGGCTGGCAAAGACGGCAAGAGAAGGAGAGATGGAGCCTGAACAGAAGAAGGAACAGTAAGACGTCCAGGAGGTCTAAGAAAGGAGCCCAAGGCAGTATGTATGCTGGGAGAGATTCCTGGGGTAAGCATTCTTCATTGGACTGGAAGAAACCAGAGGCTTGGAGATATACAGCCAGGAACCCTCAGACAGCACCTGTAAAGGAGACGGCTGCATCTACAGAAGGAAGGAGCTCTAATACCTGTTTAAGGAGGTATGGAAAAGGAGACCTAAAGTCCAGAGATTCTGACTGGAGAGCTGGGCACAGAAGCTTTGCTACCTACTGGCCAAAATACCCAGTGAGGAAACCTAATGACAACGTGATCTCAGGTATGAACTCTGATCTGTTCCCTAGCTTTGCACAAGGAAGACAGCAGGGAAACAGTTTCTATCCTGATAGAGATCAGTTAGAGAATTCCTCTGAGCCAGTGTATGAAAGTGATCCTATGATATTTCAAGAGCAAGGGGAAATATCAAATGAGAAAGTGGAATGCATGGATTGCTCTCTGTCTAAGCTGCTGTTCTAAACTAATCCTTAGTTAAGCATCAAACACCAAAAGGAAATGTACTGTTTTTTTAGCTTCCCAGAAAAGTTTCTTTGAGAGAAAACTTTGGGAAAAGTTGGAGCCACATGGAGAGTGGACCAGCAATGGTTTGCAGCTGGTTAAGCACCTGTGATTAGAGCAAGGCACAAGTGCACGTGGGTCTTTGGAAAGAAAACTTCTTCACTGTGTGAAAGGAAGAAAGTTGTTTTTTTGATAAAGAGAATTTTCCTTTTTGGGTTTATTTTCATTTCAGCACCACTAAGAAAGTTTATTAGCAGGGGCTAGAAGAAAGACCTTTTCTGTTCCATCAAGGTCTTTACTAAGTTGTTGCATAAGTAATTTGGTTGCCTTATTTGTTTTGTTTCCTGAATAGAATTCCTGAAGAAATTATCCTGTTGATGTTACCAAGCATATCTGTGCGAGGGAATAACTCCCTATAAATAAAATCTGTTTTCTGTATTTATTTATTTAGCTGCATTTATATCCTGCTTTTCACCGGGTCAAAGCGGTTGGGGGATACATTTAACATGAGGGAATATGAGACACATACACTAATACTTACAGGGAACATGGGCAATGGAGGGATAAGTGGCTTGCCCAAGATCACAAGGAGCACCTGTGGGACTAGAAAGCCCAGTCCTTCCAGCCCAAGGTTGCTGTCCTCTAGTGGGATTTGAACCACCGACCTTCCGGCCTGTGGTACCTTGCCCCAACCACTAGGCCACTCCTCCCTTTTTACACTTGAGCAACTACAATTCTTTATTCTTGTTGAACGGCTGGTTTTGTGTGATTGAACTACAACACCCACAATCCTTTGCAAGTCAAGTAAATTCCTGTCTTTGCCAAGATTGTGGAACTTTCACAACAAGCACCCCCGTTTACACTGCTTATTATACAAGAGTCCATTGGATTCACCTTTTTGTTACTAATGAGGTTCCATATAGAGCCACATATGGATTTCATTTCTGAAAATATTAACATCCCAGGTATATCCCTGATGAAGGCACACACCGAAACACGGCCATGTAGGGAGAAAAGTGATGAGTGATATAAAAAAAACAATAAATCTACTTTGCATTTCACTATTAGGTGGCTTGCCATCAAATTTTCACCTTGCTCTTTGTTTGTGTCTTTGACTTGCAAGTGTGAGTGCTTTCTGGACATTTCTTTGAAATAGGCCTAAGCTCAGCCCTAGGCATGGCAGAAGCCTCACTGCTCTCCTGTGCAGGAGCTGCACTCTGTCGGTGCTGGCTCTTGAGTTTCAATAGTTTGGGGCATAGTGGAGCTTTCTGGGGATGCGGTTTCTTTTCCCTGGTACTCACCCTACTGGCCTGGTCTTGGCGCCTTATGTCCTTGGCACTGCCGCTGCTCTGGCTCTTTCCAAGGCTTCAAGTAGAGGCTCTGGAGGCTCCCGGCAGGCATGAGATCTCTCTGACTTCCAGCACTGTGGTTTTCAAATAGAACTCTAGATGCCGATGAACTGTTGGAGGGTTGCTTGGCTCTTCATGTTGAGAGCTGGATGACTCATCAGAACTGAAAACTGCTCATGGCAATAATGGCATTTCAGAATGATTGTTATCGAGGCATGCTCATGCTTATATTTCAGGCATATGGCAAGACCCACAGGTACTTCTCCTTCAATGGAGAGCCTAAATCTTGGCTTCCAATGAGGATACATCATTCCATCTTCTGTAACTCTTTTTTCTTCTTGGTTACAGACAATCGGTAATTGTTCAGTGCTCCGGTTTATTGCTTCTAGGTCCCTATCTGTTCTCTGGGCCTAGTTGCTAGCACAAATAGCTTTCAGGCTCTTCACTATACTTGCTCAAGTTCTCCAGCAATGGTACAGATCCTCCTAGGCGCAGTTGAAGAACTCGGCCCTCGTGCACATGCATGTGTTGCACCCTAACTGGGTGAGCTGGCACATCTGACTACTGATCTCCCTTGTTGGCTCTGCTTTGCTTCTGACATCAGAACGCTCCAACATCGTTGACATGCACTCCTCTGCACAGATGTGGTCCGGGCCTGCCAGTTGGAAACTGCCAATTCAAAATTTTCAAAGATAAGAACCTTTGTAAAATCCATTTTTTTACTGCTGAAAATACTACGAATTCACTCAAAAATGTCCAAAAACACTGTGATTCCACCCTCCACAATTTTTATTGTTGGCTATGCATTTCCTGCACAATTCACCTGCTCTGTGCCAGAACTTTGCAGAAAAATGGTAAAACACAGTCCAGAAAGAGTTTTACTCTGTAACTTGAAGCTTTTTCTTGAATACCACTTGCAAATGTTGTCTCTTTAGCCATGAGTCCCAAAATTATATTCAGTGTTCTTTTTGTGTCAAGTTTAGTGCCACTCAAATAGTTGCAGTTCATATGCTATCTTTGTAGCTCAATTCAAGTCTCAGTTCAAATGCCACTTACTCTGTCCTTCAAGTCCCTGTAGTTCGGGCGCCATCTATGTAACCACCTATCTGGATGGTTTAGGCATAGGGTTGCCAACCAGCCGGTTTTCAGCCGGCCTGGCCAGTTTTTCCATGGCCAGGCCGGCTGCCAGCACAGATATAAAACCGGCCCTTGAAAAGCTGTTTTTTTGCTCTGGCTGCGAGATCGGGAGCGGCCAGAGCAAAAAAACGGCTTTTCTCCCACAGTCCGTGGTGCGAACGTGAACGCAATCCCCGATCGATCCTCCGTGCAGCCGCTGCTTCTGCTTTTCACAGAACAGTGGCTGCAATAAAGTTAATTTGAAAAGGAAAAAAAAAACCTGTTAGAAGTCTGCCCCCTCTGACATTTCTTCCTCAGGCACTGCAGAAGGGCGATCAGAGGGCTCCTCACAGGTTTCTCTTCCTTTTCAAATTAAGTTTATTGCAGCCACTGCTCTGTAAAAAGCAGAAGCAGCGGCTGCACGGGGGCGAAGCAGAAGCAACACTAAGGGGGGGGGGGATGGAAGCAGCACTAAGGGGGGGGGGTGAAGCAGCACTAAGGGGGGAGGTGAAGCAGCACTAAGGGGGGAGGTGAAGCAGCACTAAGGGGGGTGAAGCAGCATTAAGGGGGGATGAAGCAGTATTAGGGGGGGTGAAGCAGCACTAGGGGGGTGAAGCTACACTAAGTGGGAGGGATGAAGCTGCACTGGGGGGATGAAGCTGCACTAAGGGGGGTGAAGCTACACTAAGGGGAAGGTGGTGAAGCTGCACTGGGAGGGGGGCCGGAAGGCTCCTCACAGGTTTTCTCTTCTTTTTAACTTAACTTTATTGCAGCCGCTGCTCTGTAAGAAGCAGGAGCAGTGGCTGCAAGGGGGGGGGGGTGGAAGGCTACACACAGGTTTAATTTTCTTTTTAACTTAACTTTATTGCAGCTACTGCTCTGTAAAAAGCAGAAGCAGCGGCTGCAAGGGGAAAGAGGTGGCAGAAGGAACAGACAGGTGGAAGGTGAGGGCTGGAAGAGAACTGAAAGAGGGGGAAGGAGGTGGAAGGAAGGAACTGACAGGGTGAAGGAGGTGGCTGGAAGAGAGATGAAAGGGGGGGAAGGAGGTGGCTGGAAAGGAGCTGACAGAGGAGGTAAGGAGGGGGCTCAAAGGGAGCTGACACCTGGGAATGTACTGGTAAGTGACTGGGTAATGGGGAGGGGGCACTGGGACTTGAAATAGGCTGATGGAAGGAAGTGAAGAAAAGAAAAGAAGAGACAAGAAATGGCAGATGGACTATATAGACCATAGAAAACGAGCTAAGAGAAGACGGGAAAATGGAAGCCTCAGATTGGAACCAGCATGATCAGAGAATAAAATGGTCAGCCAACAAAGATAGAAAAAAGAATTTTATATTTTCAATTTAATGATTGGACTTTGTACTACCTTTATATTTTACACAGTATGGGTAACTGCATCTCTTATTTATCTGATATTGCACGGCATGCAGGGTCTGTCTTCTTGGGGTTCAGTTTAATTTTTGTCTATATATTTCTCTTTTTGTTTTGTGCTCATTTATTGATGAAGACCTCTCTGTATTGTGTGTGTGTGTGTGTACAACCAATGCTGCATATTCTGTCAGTATAGAATTTCTGCTTAAGAATTTGTAGAAGTCTTGCTTGTCCAGTTTGCACATTGCCCTCTCTGCAATTTATTTGGAGACAGGAGATGGAGTAAGGGTGGGGTGGGGTGGGGCAGGGTGGGCATGGGCGGAGTGTGACTAGCCATAGGTGGCGGGTTTTTCTCTTTCAAAAAGTTGGCAACCCTATTTAGGCAGTTGCTGTGAAACGGCCCTGACGGACAAGGGAGTACACCAGTCTAGATTTTCTCTGAGCTCCTGGAGTGTTAAGTATCAGAGTTCAGAACTGAGAGGAGATTATATACGGCAGGCATGTCCAACAGGTAGATCGCAATCTACCTGTGGATCGCGGAGGGGTCAGAGGTAGATCGCCAGCCTCACTTAGCTCCATCTCTCCAGCAGCTCGCCCCGTCGCTAGGAGAGAGCAAGTGCCGGCAGGTTGTCTGCCGAGGGCTTGCCGCCGCTGCTGATCCTTTGCCTGTCTTTTTTTCCTGCCTGCGGGAATCTTGC
Source organism: Ichthyophis bannanicus (assembly GCA_033557465.1). NCBI lineage: Eukaryota > Metazoa > Chordata > Amphibia > Gymnophiona > Ichthyophiidae > Ichthyophis > Ichthyophis bannanicus. The sequence continues at coordinate 516,421,622 of CM066033.1, forward strand.
CTGCAGGTGTATTGGGGGCGCTTGTTGTTTTCGTGCCAATAGTTTGTGAGTACCCCAGGGGACTGCTGCCCGCGCCCCGCGACGAGACGCCACAGGCCTGGCATCATACCTGGTCTCCTGCCTCTCAGAATCACCCATTCCTGCCCCCGCCCCAACACCCCTTAGAAGTGTGTTATATACCAGGCGATATCCATTCGCCTGGGCTTTACCTGAATACACTTACTGTATTAGTTGTGTCGTGTGCTGGTCGTTGGTTGCTTTATAGTTCACTTTCATTAAACATTTTCGGGCAGATACAACAAAGTGTCAAGAATTTGGTGATTTGGCGGGCCTTGCCTTCTAATTGGTTCAAACCATTGTGACTTTTGCTTGCCTCTGCAATTTTATTTTGCCTAGCCTTTGCATTGATTCTACACTGCAATTTTATTTCGTCTTGCCTTTGCGTTGATTCTACACTGTGTGCAGAATTTATTAAATCACGTGTGGTGGTATTTGAACTTGTTTGGCGGTATTTGATTTTATCTGGTTTGCTGGACAAGTGTTTGAGTTTTTTTGATGATTATTTGGTGGTATTTGATTATTGGTGCTAGTATGATGAATTCTTATTTTTACTTATAGAACTGCATGTGTGGTTTTGGCATCTCCAGTTCTTGTATTGCACATCATCCAGAGGTCTTCAGTTCCTGTTGATCTTTAATACTTTGACAAGTGACAGTTCTGGAACAGATTCAGCCAGTGTCTATACTAACTTAGGAGATTTGGCCTTCTTACATCCAGCCACCCCAGTATACCGAAGATGAGTATTCCAAAGAAGAGCAAAACCTACCATTTTCATGATGAGTGGGAAATGGACTACTTCTTCATCATTGTGAAAGACAAGTGTTGTTGTCTAATTTGTAACGGCCCAGTATCCTTGCCCAAAAATGGTAATCTGGAACGTCATTATAAGGCTCCGCATAGCAATTAGTTTGATACTGATTTTCCACCCAAAAGTGAAATTCGTAAACTGAAGCTCAAAGAACTTAAATCGAAATTGGCTACTCAGCAACAGTTGATGGCGAAGCCAAGGTCACATTCGGTCAATGCAACCATAGTATCCTTCAAGGTCAGCAACCTAATCGCAAAGAAATGCAAACCTTTCACTGAAGGGGAATTTGTAAAAGATTGTTTTCTTGAAGCAGCTCACAATCTTTTTGAAGGATTTAAAAATAAGAAAGAGATCATAACTGCTATTCAAGATGTACAATTGTCAAGAAACACTGTCGTGCGGCGAATAGAAAAGATGTGTGGAGACACAACTGAACAATTGTTGGAGGATGTTTCAAACTGTGTTGCTTTCTCACTCCAACTGGATGAATCTACAGACATAAGAGATATAGCCCAGTTACTAGTCTATCCGGATGGTTTTTGAAGACTTCAGTGTTAAAGAAGAACTACTTAGAATGGTTTCTTTAAAAGGGAGAACTATCGGTCAGGAAATATTCAGTTCTTTCTATTATTTTGTGACAAAGTGAAATCTTCCATTGCATAGACTTGTTTCCATCACTACTGGTGGAGCAAGAGCAATAACAGTATCATAGCCCTCTGTGCACAGCATGATGACTTCCCAGATTTCCTTTCTTACCACTGCATCATTCACCAGCAAGTTTTGGCAAGCAAGAGACTCAATACAAAGACTGTCATGGACATCACTTTCAAAATTGTAAATTCAGTTCGTGGAAGATCACTTCAAAGACGACTTTTCAATCTTCCTCTTGATGAAGGGGCAGCGGAAATCATTTTGCACACAGATGTAAGGTGGCTAAGTAGGCACAAATTTCTGCAAGGTTTTCGTGATTTGCTGAATGAAATAAGAATTTTTTTTGAAGGAGAGGGGAGATTACCAAGCAGAGTTGGAAGATGAGGAGTGGTTATGTGATCTGGCATTTCTCGCTGACTTTACAGGCGAACTAAGTGATATGAACCTTGAACTACAAGGTAAAAACAAATGCATTGGTGAGATGAGTACAGTTTCATCCTACAAGAGCAAATTTGAGCTAATGATGACTGACCTTGCAAACAACACTTTTGATCATTTTCCTAATACGCAGGACCATCTGCGACAATATACAAATTTTGTTTTGCAGAACGAGAAGTATGTGACAGAAATCGATTCGGTTATCCAGGAATTCGAAAATAGATTCTGTGACTTCCAAAAAATTGGAACAGTTGTGGAGTGCTTGTCATACCCATTCAAAGTAGATGTGGAAATTAAAGAAACTGCAGCTGCTATCAGTAAAAATTACTCATTGAACAAGTCATCTCTTGAAAGCAAAATATTAACCCTTAAAAATGACATTTTTCTCAAGACCCGTGCTGAGCAAGAATCATTTTGGAAGCTAGTGCCTAGAGATAAATTTCCCAACTTGAGAAGATGCAGTGAAGCTGTACACTCCTGTTTTGGTTCAACTTATTTGTGTGAATCTGCGTTTTCCCATCTGAAAATGACAAAGAGTACACAGCGTTCAAACATGACAGATGAACATCTCCAGGATTCCCTGAGACTGGCCCTCACGCAATATTCACCCAACTTCAAAAAGCTGGTGGATGAAATGCAGGCTCAGATGTCTCACTAATGAGCAAGAGCAAAATATTAAATATTGTGCAAGATCAGCCTGGATCAATACGCGACCTAAATTTAACACAAATTACTCAATAAAAGTTAAAGAAAGTTATTAAGACAAAAGAAAAAATGTACTTTCCATTTCCCCTCGCAGTTCTTACTGGATCTTCGTCTCTCTGTTTTGTTTTTGCTTAATTTGCTTAACAGCTGATCACATACAAGTAAATGACAGAAGGTTCATTAAAAATGGGGGGGGGGGGGGCGGGAATCCTCCAACTTTTTTGGGTTAAATTTTAATTTGAAACTTAATTTTCATGGTGGTAGATCACCGGCACTTTTGGCCGGAAAAAGTAGATCACGACCTGTTCGAAATTGGACATGCCTGATATACGGTATGACAATTATAGGTTTTGGCACTTGACACACTCACATTCACCCTTCTCAATAACTGGATTCCAGACCAGAAATTCATATTCTAAACCAAACTTTAGGGTCACTGATAAACATTTGGATAAGCATTACTTATAAACTATTTTACAAAATAGGTAATCATCTTTAACCCTGGGTTAGAGTACTTTTTGTTACCCCAGTCCTTTTGGTAGAAGGCACCTTTAGGTACCACTTAAATATATAGATGTTTGATTAGTTAATTATGTCTCCTCTTGGGTTCCTTTTTCCTAAATCAGTCTCTTTCCTTGGAACTTTAAGTTCCCTGGCCCTATGTGGTAGAGTCCCTCTTTATATGTGTACCTCTGGGTGTAGCTGAAATTGTTGGTTTCTCTTTTCTTTAGATGGGCCTCTTCTCTATGTCTTCTGACTGGTGAAGTCTTGATGGACCGATACAGGTGCTCTTCAAGAAACTCAAACTCCAGGTTAAGCTCCTCTGCTAGTCCATGTTTTTTGTTTTATTCTAGCAATGGCGCCTAGTGCAGTCATCTTCTACAGTATGGGGACTAGCTCTAGCAGGGTGCTAGAGGCACCTGCCCTGTTAGGGCAGTCGCCTACTCAGCAGGGTATAGTGCAATGGCTAAAGGGCCGAAGACACTCCCTCCCTCTAGGTGAGGTGTTTTAGAAAGTGGATCTTTCCCTTCTTGAGTAGTCTCCTCCTAATCTAAAGTGAATAGCAGGAGGAACCACCCAGGATTCTGGAAAGTACCAGGCCTACTCTATACAACTCTGGCATTTACTAGAAGGGACAATGGTTGGTGCTATTGATCCTAGCTGCAAAATCCAAGAGTTTCTATAAACACCATGGCTGATATTTTAAAAACATGCTATCCACTTAGTTTAAATATTGTCTGGATAATTTTAATTTCTATTACATCACAGAATCACAAATCTTTCAGACTATACTTTCTACTTCTAGTTAGCAGTTCCTCATGTATATTCAGTAGTTCAGTATTTTGAGTGCTTTGTGTTAGCAATTGGTTAATCAACACAGTTCTGATCCATCAGCAAAGATTAAAATTGGTCATGTTGTTTTCTTAATTAAATGCTTTAAAAATATATGGCACTAAGCATAATTAGGTCCTCTCAGATGGCATTTACTGAGCACAGCTATGAAATAAATTGCAATCTGTCCAGAGGCAATAAATCCATGCACTTTTAGCTCCTTCACTGAACTAGTGAACTCATAGGATTTATTTGAACTAGAGATATTGTCTGTGCAGCTTAAAATTCAAAGCATCCTAAAGACAAATTGTAGACTGACAGCCATTGAATAGCCCCATAAGCGGCATTTACGCAGTTTGCAAGTCTGCATACTGTGCGAATATCTTCGAATATGGTCCCCTTAGTTTATTAAAAAGCTTGTTGCCGTCTAGGTAAACTGTTTGGCTCAGTTTCCTTAACCTTCACTCCACTGAGATCACCCAGCAAGATCCCAACCAGTTGTAAACCAACAGCTTGGTGCAAAACCATGCCCACATATTCTTGAATCTTATCCCAATAGGCCTAAATTGATGCACATATCCAATGTCCTAATGTATGTCTACTAACCCAACACTTACTATAGCATCTTTCCATCATTAGACCAACTCGATACACCTGAACGGGGCAATATGAGCATGCAGCATTACTTTACATCGGTTACCAACACAGTCTTACTAGAAATACAGTCTAGGGATCTGGGCCAAGCCCTCCAATATGTCTTTCCCAGACCACTGTGTCCCCAAGCCCTCATTCCATTTAGTGGCCACCCTCTCATGATAAGAACTACATTCCAAACTCCCCAAGGCCTTATATAAGGAGGGTACTGACATTCTCTTTCTACTATCCAAGTCAAAGAATTGTGCCATATGATACACAAGGTACAAACCTACTTCTTCCCCATGATATCACGTAATGTCTAAATTGGAGAAAAGCATAAAAGTCCTGTCAAGACAGAGCTAAAGTCTCCTGTATGTCCTGAAAGAACTACAGTTCATCATCCTCCCACAGCAAATCTGATACAATTTGGAGGCCTCTACTCACCCATACTCCCTACCTGAAATAAAACTAGAATTATCTTGTGTGTGGCAAAAACCACATCATTGAACAACCAGGCCCATGTCATAGGAGTCAGAAAAAGAATCTCCCTAAGCTCCTGAGGGACATTGTTCCCCCTCCCCCCCGAACATGGAGCAAAAATAAAAGATTCACAGGAGAGGGTGGCCCCATATAACCTATCCCAAAGCCATATAACCTCCCTCTGCTCCCTCACTCCCGTCCCATGCCTAACTCCCCAACCCACTTAGCCCTTTAGATGAATCAACACTTCCTTCTTGTATATAGCTTATCTTGTAGCACACCATGTACATAGTTATCTTGCAATACCCCCTACTTGACTACACTATATTGAACCCCATTGCAATATCCCCCTGTATGTCCCCCACCCTCGTTTTATGTAACACATTTGGTTGTACTGTAAACCACTTTCATTTAAGGATAAAGCGGTATAGAAATCTTTTTAAATAAATAAATATAACCTGATGGCACATTAGGCAGGAAACATTATAGCTTTCTAAATTAGGTAGACCTAAAACTCCCATGGTCTATGGTCCCTGTAGAGGCAGAAAGAATATTCATGCTCATTTCCCTCCATAAGGAAACTTTCTAAGCTCAGCCTGCCACAACTTCAGATCCTGGTGAAAATCTCAGTGGTAAGATCTTCAGTAAATTCAGCCGTGGAAGAAGAGTCATTTAATAAAGTGCTATCCACATTAAAAGCAACAAAGGAAGGCCCTCCCAGCGTATAAGCTGGCCCTTCTCCCCGTGGGGCAAAGAAAGCACATTGAACTGATATAACTGAGACAAGGCTGTAGAAAGTTGTATATCCAAATACTTAAAGGACCCTTCCACCCATCATAGGGGAGAGGGACCTTGCATTGCCACCTGCAGCTTGGAGAGAACACCCATTGCCTCTGATTTATCAAGATTTAATGAGATCCCTGAGCATGCCCCAAACATCTGGAAATCTACTATCAATGCAGACAGCAACTCTTGGTGGTCCACCAGGTGCACTAAAATGTTCACAAATGCTGCCACTTTAAATATATGACCTCCCGATGCCTGCCTTCTAGTGCTCTCATGCATTATAATCATGTGAAGGAGGGTTTCTAAAAACAAAAGAAATAAAAGCGAAGACAGAAGATAACCCTGCCGTGTACGCTGGGAAAGTTCAAAGTCCTCCAAAATGTGACCATTCACCATCACCACTGTCCTAGGAGATGTGCATAGCAAGCTGCCAGAAGAAAGAAGCCCTTTAACCTTATACCATTCAAGACTGTGAATTCTAATTCACAAGATCAACAGCATTTTCAGCATCAAAACTGGCGAATAGTGAAGGTTCCTGTCGGGTCTGGTGCCATTTCATAGTGGCTAAGATCTTATATAGATTTAAAACTGAGTGGAGCCCCCAAAGTAATCCCAGTTGATGTTCCTGAATTAGATTCAGTATGACTAGGGTTAGCCTGTCTGCCAATATCTTGACTAGAAGTTGATTATAGAAATTTAAAAGAGAAATAGGTCTATATGAGGAAGTGGACAAAGGATCTTTATCAAGCTTAGACAGCACTGTAATTCAAGCCTTATTAAAACGAGGGGGGAATCAGCTGTCAGCAATCAAAGCCAAATAATGACACCTAAGTGGTCCCATCAACTAATCTCCTAACATCTTGTACCATTTGTTATTAAACCCATTGGGACCAGGAGATTTGCCCAATTTTGACTGTTGGATCACTTGATCCACCTCTTCAGCCTATGTGGGAGCATGTAAAGACATTAACTGTTCTTCACCGAGTTAAGGAAGCTCCAAATCTATTAAATTGGCTCTACTAACTAAATTAGTCTCTGCCCCCTAGAATAAAGATTTTCATAATATCGTGAGAATCTGCCACTCATCTGTAACTATACGCTCCCCCTCATCTTGCACTGCTGCAATATCCCACCCCTGCCAACATTTAACAAGGGAACATATTAGTTTCCTCACTTCATTTCCATGAAAAAAATGTTTAGATTTATGCAAAAGCATTGCTTTTTTTTGCCCTCTGATGTAAAAGTGTATTCAGTTTTGCTTGAAGTACCATAAGATCCTTCTCCCTCTTTGCTGAAAGTTGCGCCCCCAGATGGCCACAAGCTGCTCTAACCTGTTTTTTTTTTTTTTTTAAACTTTATTTAAATATAAGCCAACATATACATGACTTTCGGTATAGGCAAACAATATATACAACACGCCACTGCGGAGTGGAATCTTATCTCCGCGCGGCACAAGTCACAAACAGTCATGTATGCCAAACAGAACTCAGAGCGCCCGTGATTTTCATTCATTTTTGGTATTAAGTTAGTCTAGGGTGCCCTCCTTAACCTCCCCAGCTACCCCCCCCCTGCCCTCCCCCCCCCTTTTTGTCGTCGCACCTCCTAACCCCGCCTAGCTTAATAGCCTATATTTACTATTTCGTTCCGGCAGCGGGAGCCTAAGCTCTGAATGTAGGGTCCCCATATCAACATAAAGGTGGACCATCGTTTTACGGAACCCCTGGCCAGCCAACGCTCTATAAGCATCAGCTGATGGAAACTATTGCGCCATTCCAAGAACGTGGGTGGATGCTGATCTCTCCATCTATGGAGAATTGGACCTTTCCCCACCAGACAGGCCTTACGCACCAATAACCTCTCCCATCTCCCCCCCGGTAGGGTTGGGTGCAATTGATCGAGTATGACCAGAGTACTAGTCCACGGGAACCTTTGCTGTAACAACCCCGTAAGGTATCTGCGAATACGGGACCAGTAGAGAAGGATGCGCCTGCACTGCCACCACATATGAGTTAGGGTGGCTAAGGGTATGGAACATCTAGGACATGACCCGTCTTGTGTGATGTGGCTCCGCAACGCTCGCCGAGGCGAAAAATGCACGCGCGTCAGGGCCTTGTATTGAACCTCCCTCCACCACGCTCCCCCCACCAATGCTGTTATCCGTCCCACTGCCGCACAGATAGTGCCGGGCTGCACCACCCGCCCCAGTTCCTCTGCCCATGCTGTCTCCACTCTCTCATAGTCTGGTCTTACCCCAAAGCACTCCAGCCGAGATTTCAGTCCCCTTATTGTTGGTGGTGCATCGCCTCCAATGTCAAAAAATTCAAGAAGCTGCGCCGATCTATCCACCCCCAGTTCCTCTTTAGGCAACCTTGCCACGTAGTGAGAGAGTTGGAGATACGCAAAATATTGAGTGGAGGGTAAGCGATACTCCTCTTGAAGCTCGGAAAACGACTTACATTTACCAGTAGGGTCCACTACATGTCCTATATACCGTAAGCCCTGTCGATACCATAACTGGAACGCCTTGGAATCAGATCCCGGCAGGAAATGTACGTTTCCACGAATGGGGAGCCAGCTAGTCACCTGCCAATTCCTTCGCCAAAAGCTATTTAGTTGTCGCCAAGTACGACGCAGCGCATTGATCATAGGATTTCGCGTTAACCGCGTTGGTAGTTGCGCACTGTCCGCATGCAGGACTCCCACCAGCGAGAGGGGGGCTACAAAAGCCGCTTCTAACGCCCGCGGCGTGTATACGTTGGTGTCACCCAGCCAATCCCCGAGGTGACGGGCCTGACACGCCAAAGCATAAAGCCATATATCTGGGATTCCTAAGCCTCCTCTGCTCCATTTGCCTTTCATGCGGGCTATTGGGATCCGGGCTCTAGCCCCCTTCCACAGGAACCGTTGGATCTCCTTTTCCAGTCTAAGCAGATCCCTCCGCAATAGCCACACGGGTAGGGTTTGCAGCCAGTACAGTATACGAGGCAACACCACCATTTTAAATGCTGCGATTCTCCCCAGCAGTGATAAGGGTAGCGGATTCCACGCCCTTAATTGACTCCGTACCCCAGACAAAACTCTCTCGAAGTTCATATAATACAGGTCTTGCGGCACCCTCGTTAAAACAACACCTAGGTATTTGAATGTCCGCTCTGCCCATTTCAAAGGGAACCTCTCCGTCCTCCATAGTCCTCGTAACTGCCCCGAAACGTCCAAGGCCTCTGATTTTTCTTCATTGATCCGGAGACCCGCAAAACTGCCAAATAATCGAAATTCCTTTAACAATCTAGGCAAAGAGTCCCGTGGAGCTAGGAGGTGTACCAGCATATCATCGGCAAAAGCCGCCATCTTAAACCCTTGCTGTCCAATCTCAATCTTCTCTCTAGTCCTATTAGTCAACCACATTGCAACATCTAAATCATGTTTTATATCACTGTATATATTATTTAAGTCAATCTGTACATAGTTCCCCCGGTTGTCCTATGTTGAATCTTCCTGTTCAATGTAAAACTCAATGTTACTTGTATGCATTGTAGTATGTTCTTGTTTCAATGTACACCGCACTGATTGAAATAGCGCGGTATAGAAGAATTGTTAAATAAATAAAATTGTTAAATAAATACCACGAATTTGTGGGTCAAGTTCTATGCGCCTTATTAGGGGGTCTAGAGATAGAACAAACAAGAGAGGGGATAGTGGACAGCCCTGCCTAGTACCCCTATACAGGGGAAAGGGGTCCGATAAAACCCCGTTACAGAGTATTCTAGCCGTCGGTGTATCGTAAAGGCTCTTAACCATGTCGCAAAAGGCCGGTCCCAAGCCATACAGTGGTAACAGGTGCTGTAAATACGTCCAATTGACCCGATCAAATGCTTTTTCAGCATCAAAACTCACCAGCAGAGATTGAAGCCGATGGGTGTGTACCCATTCTAACGAAGTTAAGATTCTGCGTATATTGCGGACCGCATAACGACCTCGCACAAAGCCCACTTGTGAGGCATGAACAATATCCTCCAATAGTCCCGCTAGTCTTTCCGCCAAAATCTTGGCCATTTTTAGCAGGGAGATCGGCCTGTAAGAAGCCGCCTGCAGCGGGTCCTTGCCCGGCTTAGGTATCAACGTAATATATGCCTGATTTTCTCCCCATCGTCTACCCCTACCTTCTATTCTTTGCCGGTAAGTATCCACTAGCAGAGGACTGACCCAGTTCGATAATAATTTGTAAAATTCGGCCCCATAGCCATCTGGTCCCGGAGTCTCATAGCAGTTAGCTTTCATAATCACCTGTTGCACCTCCTCTAGGGTTATCGGACGCCCCCAACATGGCCCGTTGCTCATCAGTTGCCTTAGGGAGCCGCAGCCCCTGAAGGTAATTTTCCATAATAGCGGGGTCAGTCCCCTCCGCTGAGTACAATTTCTGAAAGAAACCCCTAAAGATTTCACTTATCACGTCTCTCTTCTGCTGTAATTTTCCTCTCTCATCCCGAAGTGCCGCTACCCCCCGCCCACCTCTCTGACCCTTTAAACAACGTCCCATCAATTTCCCCGCTTTATTGCCAAAACATTGTAAGCGATATTTGTAGTACATTATCGATTTCTTGGCTCTCTGATGGAGTAATTCATTTAAGGCAACCTGTAACTCCCATAATCGTTTTCTGTTGGACACGGTAGGGGCGCGACCACTTAGTACCCGCATCTGTGATACCTGCTGTTCTAGCCGGATAATTTGTTCTGCCCGCAATCTCCGCTTCCGAGCCGCAAATCCGATAATATCCCCACGCAGCACCACTTTGGCAGTCTCCCAAACCAGCTCCGGATCATCCCTATGGGCCTGGTGGTTTGATTCAATGCTCTAACCTGTTTTCTCCTGATTGTGGGTAACATAGATATGCCAGTTTTCTTGCAAAAGGTTTTGAAACTCTTGATCATCATTCAGCTGCACAGGGAAGTGATAACTTCCTAAGGTTCCACCTTCACTTTTCCAAACCAGATCCCCCAGTATAGAGACATGGTCTGAAATTTCAATGAAGCCAATACATGTAGCCTAAATCCAGGATAGCATTGATGCTGGGATCAACAAGTAATCTATCCATGAAAAGGACCCATTGTCTTAGGAGACATGCGTAAATTCCTTTTCCTCTGCATATCAATCAAGTCCAGGAGTTTGCACAGGTGCTAGAGCCCTCTACTAGATCAGCTAGGGTCTTCATGGCCTAACAGGAATTTATCAAGTAATGTATCTAAAACCGGTTAAAATCTCCACCCAATAGCAATTTCTCGATATTAAATGTTTTTAAGATCTGGCCTAACTCGCCAAAGAAACCCTGGTTATGGATGTTGGGGCCATATACATTTCAAAAAGTGATAAGGTCTCCATACAGTTTACCTTCCATAATAATAAATTGCCTATCTGGGTCCATTACCAGTTTGTTTATGTCAAATAGAACCACTTTTGAATTAAAATAGCCATGCCTGCCTTTTTGAGACCCGACGAAGCCCCAAAAGCTTGCCCCATCTATCAATGTAATTAATGACTTATTAACGGTAAGTTTGCCGTGCGGTCTCCATGGGACCAGTTGGGGTTTTGGGGAGAGAGTGTGCCATAGCATGCCGGGAGAGGGGTGCCCATTTTCGGTGACAGGAGGGGTAAGAACACCACTACTAAGAATTATTTTATCCTGAATAAGCTTATCTTTCAGTGAGCCATACATACATGTTGCTGCTTTCACTCTCAAATGCATGACAAAATTATCAATGGTTTCACCTTCCTTTTGTGGGTACCTGTGTGCAAAAGGTTGCACCATGGTTCATATCTAGTGGGCACCGAAGGAGCTCTCTATCACCATAATCAGATGGAGTTGCGAGTGGCTGAATAGCCATTTTCACAATGATAGCACACACACAGCTTGGTTAAGGAGCCAAGTAATCCTTCCTCTTGCTTGCAGCTGCCAAACATGTATCATTTATATAATCCATTTATTGTGAGTTTGAAATAGGCTTTGAATGCATCCAGGATAACTTTGGTATTCTTCTTCTGCTCCTCTGTGTGGCCCAAATTGTGTTTATAAATATTATGGCATTTAGCACCCATCACCATTCTCAGTGTAGTTGCCTGCATTTGAGTTGTCATCTCATACAAGCCTGTTGCCAGACAGTAGTCCACAAATTCAGCCCTGAAATTATCCCAATTGCCACATAAGTCACCACTATCGGGGGGGGGGGGGTGGGGGGGCCTGCATGAATGAGCAAGTGTTTGCATGGCAGCACTACAAATTGTAAAATGTTCTGAGATCTGGTTTAGCTGTTGGTATGTTAATATACTGTATTAAAATGAAAAAAGTGGAACTGTGATACTGTGACTGCTCTACTACTTATTTATTTATTTATTTATTTATTTATTTATTTAACAGGTTTTCTATACCGCCTTTTCCTTAAATCAAAGTGGTTACCAGACACAAGAAGGGAGAACAGAGACAGGGGGGCATACACTGACTAAACTAAAGAGTGAAGGTAAAATTGGGATACGCAACATCAAGGAACCGTTACAGTAAAACAAGTTACATGCAGGCTATAATAATAGAGACTGTTAGATGTCTGTGCCATAGTACTCAGTGAAGAGTACAAATTTCAGTTGTTTTCTGAACTCCTTTAAATCATCCATGGATCGCACATCGGGAGGGAGAGAGTTCCATATAAGTGGGGCCGATAAGGAAATTGCCCTTTGTGTAGTACATTTACACGCTTTTCTGAAACTACTTGGGGTGCTGAGGGTGTTTGATGTAGTTATTCGTCTTGGCCTGTTGTTATTCTGGAGTAAGAGGTTATGAAGGCTAAAAGCAGAGCATTTATGTCTGATCTTGAATATATTAATTACCATCTTGTATTTGACGCGCTGGCTTATTGGAAGCCAGTGGAGCTCTTTGAGAGTAGGGGTAATGTGATCTTGAGATGCTGAGCCAGCAATAATTCTGGCTGCCGTGTTCTGAGCCATCTGAAGAGGTTTAAGTGAGTGTTTTGAAAGACCGTAGTAGATAGGATTACAAAAGTCCAGAATAGGAGTTATTAAGGCTTGGCAGACAGACCGGAAGTGGTCATATGAGAGTAAGGGCTTGAGGCGTCTAATCACTTTCATTCTGTAGTATGCAGACCTCACAGTTTTTCTGATGTGTGACTGGAGGGTTAGACCTTTATCGAGGGTAATTCCAAGATATCTAACTTCATCCTTAACTGGTATTGTAATGTTGTTGTATTTAATGAAAGGTGGGGGGTTGAAGTCGGTGTTTCGAGTGACAATAAGCGCCTCTGTTTTATTGTAGTTTAAGGCAAGGTTATTGCATGTGAGCCAGGAAGACATGTTGTCAAGGCAATTTGTGATCTTGCTGTAGTCGGGGTTAATGAGATCAATCGGTGTATAAATCATGATGTCATCTGCATAAATCGTATAACTTATTTGATGGGCTGCCATAATTTGACAAATTGGCTGAATAAAAATGTTGAATAGAAGGGAAGAAAGCGCAGATCCCTGAGGTACTCCTTGCTTGATATTTGTAGGCTGTGAAGTGTTGTTTCCAATTTTAACCTGAAACTGCCTGTTTGTTAAATAAGAGTTAAACCAACTAAGGACAGTACCAGAGATACCGATACTTTCCAATCTTGATAGGAGGATAGTGTGGTCAACTGTGTCGAAAGCCGCTGAAATATCTAAGAAGATCAATAAAGATCCTTGCCTGTAATTGTCTATGGTCTGTGTGATATCATTGAACAGATATAGCAGCAGTGTTTCAACTCCATGGTTGGGGCGAAAGCCATGTTGATGTAGATCGAGTGGGGCATGGTCGTCAACATGGTCTTGGAGTTGTAGCTGTACTGCTTTTTCTATTACTTTGGCTAGGAATGGTATGCTAGAGATTGGCCTATAAGCCGCTGGATTGTTCTTATCCAGGTTTGTTTTTTTGAGGATAGGCCTTATTGAGGCTAGTTTAAGTTGTTCGGGTATTATTCCTTGAGATAGGGATATGGATACGATATTGTGTATATAACTGAGGAAGTTATGCTTGGTTGCTTTGAGCCATTGAACTGGGCAAGGATCAGTAGGGGCAGTGCTAGTATTGAGAGCAGAGATGATATCCGAAATCTGTTTGGTTGAAGGAGTGTGGAAACTGTCCCAACTTGTTGTTATTGTTGTTGTTGTTGTGATGGAGCTGTAGGTTTCGGTATGTATTTGAGTTGGTATGTGACCTATTTTCTCATGGAGAAAGTTTGCAAAGGTTTGAGGGTTGATTTGTATGTCTTTGTCAGGACTTGGTTCTTTAGTTAGGTCTTTTACTATCTCAAAGAGTTCTCTGGGTTTATTGTAGGCTTTCAGAATGGTGTTTGTGTGATGCTCTCGTTTTGTATCGTTAATAAGATCATTATATCTTTTTTGCTTTGTTAAGTAAGTGTTTTGTGCAGTTGGAGATTTGGAGCGTCTCCAGTGGCGTTCTAGCTTTCTTAATTCTCTTTTAGCGTTGCGAATTGTATTGGAGTACCATGGAGCGTGTTGTCTTACGTTCTTTGATTTTATGTACGGTTTGGATTTTGCTGCTGTACTGATGGTAATGTTCCAATTCTTAACCAGTTTGTCCAAGTTAGGTTCATCCGAGTTGAGGTAGGGTAGTGTGTCTTTTAAGAATTGATCTTTTTTGAAAGCTTTAAATCTTCTGATTCCAAATGAAGCAGAATGTGTTATGTTGAACTTGGCCGTATTGTTTGTCAATTCAATTTTGATTCTGTGATGATCAGACCAAGGAATCGGGGTGATTATGGGTGAGGAAATAAATCCCTTGTCTAAGAGATAATTTGGGGCAAAAACTAGGTCTGGTGTGGAACCATGTCTATGGGTGGGAGTGGTTATTAGCTGAGAGAATAGTAAAGAGTCCATTGCCTGAAGGAAGGTTTGCCTATCATTGTTAGTTGCAGAGCTGAGATTAAAGTCACCTAGTAAGATTAAAGGTTTGTGAATTGTGGTGAATGCACAGACAGTTTCAAGAGTGGTAGTTAGCTCTTCAGCTGGTGCGTGGGGGGCCCTATAAACAAGGCAAATAGTTAGATACTTGTTTCCCACTGCAATAGAACTGCAATGCTCAGAGTTGCTAGAAGTGAGTGTTTGAAGTTGCAATGAGTCTTTAGCAATGATTAGAACTCCGCCACCTCTCTTTAGAGTGCAAGGATTATTAAAGGCGGAGTATGTAGAGGGGACCAGTTGGTTGAGGAGGACACTATCAGAGGGGGAGAGCCAAGATTCTGTAATGCATAAAATGTCTGGGTGCTGGTCCACAATGTGATCTCTGATTAAATGAATTTTGTTTCTTACTGATCTAGTATTCATAAGTTCTATAGAGGTGATGTTTAGTGTGTGGGGTTTTTTAGGGCATGCTTTAGGATTCAAATGATTGAGGTGGCTGCCAACATCATGTTTGTTACAGGATTTACTGTGAGATCTCGTGGAAGAGCAATTCCAAATGTGGTATATTGATATGATTGTTAGAAGCCATATATATAAATGTTGGAGCTGTAAGTGGGGTGTGCCTAATCGTTGAAGGATGATAAGGGTGTCCAAGAGAAATTTGGGGTGGAAGGTGGGCTTGACCATGACTATGATACTTCTTTTTTTAACTAACGAAGGCTGTTGCTGCCAATTCGCATAAAACTAATGACATACCTTCTTTAGCTCCAACGACTTTCACAGTGTTTCTTGCAGGGAAAAAGAGGCAGATGGAAGCTCACGAAAAGGATACGTTCATTATCCGGCGTAGACAACACTTCTTCTTGAGCTTGCTTAGAGAACCGGCAACTGCTGGATGTAAATATTAAATTGCCGATATTCAAATCTTTCACCTGCGTGTTAAAACGCTGATCCTGATCTCTAAGCGCCTTCGTTCCACGCCTAAGGGCCACGCCAAAGGGCCCTCTTGCGAGGCCCTCAGGCGCGGGCCCGCAAGGCGCGGGCGCGCCTTTGCTGAAGGGATTCTAAATGATTTGAAAAGTGCTCAGATTGGCTGCAGTTCTCTCTCACACACAGTTCCCAACTAAGTAGGCACAGCTGATTCTCACTCACTGCTCACAGGATCGTTGAAGCCTTTGCTGAACATCTACACATAAGAGACAGTCCCTATTCAGTGGAGCTTACAACCTATACAAAGCAAGCACAACAAACAGAGGACCAGAGTAACTAAAAGGAAATTATTTTAATACAAAAGAGTGGTAAACAAAAGAATAAGGGGATCAGGATCTAAAGGAAGCCTCAAAGAGGTGGGTTTTTATCTGGATTTGAATAGGACCAGGGATGGAGTCTAGCGTGCTGACTCAAGTAGTCTATTCCAGCCATATGGCACAGCAATATGGAATAAATGGAATCTAAAGATAAAAGAAGGAGTAATGTTTCTGTTAATTACAAAGTTCCAAAATTATCTAACTTTATGTTTTTATTGATGGATAAATAGTAAAACTCCTCAGTTCAATATTCTACCACAATCTTGAGCCTGAGGATATCAGATGTAAATGGAAGGAGGTCAAGAGGAAGACCAGGCCCAAGGTTCAGGAGAGAGGAGCAGATGGCCTGGCACAGACCCTCACTGAGCTAAACACACCTGACGATGGATGAGGAGACCAGAATAGATTCAGCACCTCCCAGGAACAAAGTCAGAAAATGAGTCATATCCTCCACTTCCCCTCCCCTCCATGCATGCCCTGCTATCTCATGTTGCAACCCCCCCTCTACCTAAGTGTATTATTTAGTTTTGGAAACACCCATCACCTGAACCCTGCAGGAGCATACATTTAGGGCATGTGTGCATGATGTCCTCACCGTAATGCATACAGCAGGGGAGATGTGAGGGCCCCAGTCACCAAATATGTCTAATTGGCATACAGTGTGGTTGTCCCCACACCCCTTGGCTTGATAGCTGCACTGGGAGTCTGGTGCTACAATACTCTCACTACCTGTGCAAGCTGTATGTGCAGAAGGCATGACCAACATAGCATGGCTGCAGTGACCAGACACCACACCTCATAGAACCCCACTACTGCACATGGACTCTGAGGGCAATTGAAAGGGCCCTCCAAGAGACACCTAGGCTATATATAGGCCCTTCTGCAATGATGGTGCATGAGTGGCTTACAACTCTGCCCAATCTCTTTGAGCCCTGTCACCCAGCATGGCGTCATGCTCATCACCTCCCCCTTTCCCAACTACCTTTGTGCCACTTAGCAGTTCCTGTTCAGATGGCTATATCTATCTTGGGTTGGGACCAACACACATCTCCAGGCATGTGGACTGTTGGTGGGATGTGTGCAGTTGACACCCTGGACACTGACCTTGGCCTGGCCAATACCTGCTCCCAATGTGCAGTGTAGAACACATGCCTTGCCATGGCCTTGCAGAGTGTGTGGCAATGAAGAGCATGGCAGTTGGACCACAGCCAAGTGGCTTCAGCCAATAGCCCTGGCCCCCTCATATGTATGCTGCAGCATACCCTAGCTAGGACCAATTCAGTGGGGCCATGGATGCCACTGAGATTGCCATCCACCATTGCCAACTGTGGAACAACCCATCAAATGGTATATGTATGTGCAATGTGTGTGTAACACTTACATGACATAGGGTGGGTAGACAACCACAACATGGGAAATGATAGTATTTAATGTTTTACTTACAGGAGATGAGGGTTCTACAGATGTCCTGGTTGGCTACAGTGCAGAGCTCAGCAGTCAGCTCCCTGGAGAGGGCCCCATACCATAGGGCAATTCAACCTAGGCCAGCCAAGGCAGTGGAGCAGGAATCTGGAGACCAGGAGCTGCAGGGTGCCCATGATGTTATCAGTGCTGATGACCAGATGGCCGAAGAAGGGGATGTCATGGTTGGGTCCAATCTCCAGCTTCTGCTTCTCTCTCCCTTTGATGATGATCAAGCAGCCGCAGAGGATGCTTGGGCAGATGACAGCCAGAACCAACCAAGTGCTCACCACCAGTCTCAGCAGCTTCTATGCTGCACTGAATGGCTATTGCAGAAAAGTATGCAATACCAGGCTCAGCGTGCCAGAAATTGGAACTGCTGAGATGGTCCCTTGCACTCCAGGAATGGCACATTGAACTTTAGGAGAGACAATTGTAGGCAACAGAACACCTGGATGATTTCATCATGCAGCTGAACAAGTTGCTGCAGCAATACATGGCCACAGAGGCCATGCCCCCCCCCCCCCCCAACTTTCACTATGGCCATCACCGCAGTGTCGTGTCCCATTTGTATGGACCCAAAAGAGAAAGGCATCTACTCCATCCATCAACAGCACCACCACCACCACCATTACCTCCAGATCTACCATCCCAGTACCACCATCTTCTCAGCCACTACCCCTGTCTTCCAACATATTAGGACCCATACCATGTGAAAGGGGAGACCGCTTCACTTTCCCCCTTCCATGAGGGCTTACAATGGTCTACTGTGCTGGCTGATGTTTCCAATAGCTCTTCAGAGTCCTGAAAGTCTACAGCTAGCACAATACGCCAACATAGAGTGGGGTGGTAGGGGAAGAGGGTAAGGTGTGGAGAGGCAGAGGTCAGGGATAAAGGAAGAAGTAGGCCTATCTTCCCATAGCCATCTTTTGAGTTTGATAAGGTCTGTTACAAGGCAGGATGTGGTTTCTGGAGGGTGCCCAGGTCTGGCTACTGGGGTTGGATGACTGTTCTGAGCAGTGGAAGGGGTTGTTGGGCCGGTGGTATGCTTGTTGTTGGAGGGGGATTGCACAGAGCTGTTGCTAAAGGGTGGAAGTGGGAGTGTTGGGGAGAGGGGTTGCTCAGGTTGTTGCTGGGGGTGGGCATTAGGGTGTGGGCTGGTATGGACATGGGGATGGATAGGGGTGGAGGATGGGTATGGCATTGTTACTGTTATGTTCATCTGTGAATAAACACCCACCTTCATATGAAGTGCCAGTGTAAAAGGTAATTTCTTGCTGCTATACCTAGTTGATGTGGTTGCCCAGTCTTCTCATGGTTTGGCCCTTCTGCATCAGTGTCAGTGTCATTGTCTTGGTCTTCGGTTTTCTCTTCCTCAGGGAGGGGTTGTTGGTGCCTCAATGCCAAATTGGGTAGCTTGCGAAAGGCCATGAAAATCTCTCATACCCTGGCAGAGTCTTGAAGGACTAGAAAAGGGGACTGTTACTTCTGGAGAGAGATCTGCAATTGTGAGTATATACTTCTGGGAATTTTCTGAAAGGAATTCTTTCTATTAAAGCTATTTAATCTGTGAACCCACTATTTTTTGTTAAATCAGTCAAGGCCTAGTAGTAGCAGTTTAAGTTTAAATTTAAAACACAGAAGAGAACTTTCTGGTTACATTTCATACCCAGCAGAGAGCTTGTGGTTTAAATTTAATAGTCACTCAGGGCCTAGTATCAGCAAAGTACTTTTAATTTAAATTTAAAACACAGAAGAGAGCTTTCTGGTTAAATTTGGAACCCAGCAGAGAGCTGTAGTTTAAATTTCATAATAAGTTAGAGCCTAGCAGCAGCAAAGAGCTATAATTTAAATCAAATAAGAATATAGATTAGCACAAAAGGCAAAACAGGGTCAGTACTCTTTGAGCAGCAAATAAAGTCTTCTAGAGACTTTTACAAAGAGGCCTTCTACCTAGGGGGCAAGAGACCTGTGAAACCTTTTCAATAGGTGTTTTCACCAGGTGGCAGGTCAAAAGGCCATTTTGAAAGACTCCTTCTATCCAAGCAAGGACTGTTAATCATCCAGGAAGTTGGTCACAGCTTACCTCAGCAGCACAGGCATAAATAGCTCAACCATAAATAGCTTACCTCAGCAGCACAGGACAGGGTACTGTGTAGTAGCCCTCTTTTAATAAGTGTTAAAAAATACCATAAACCACATGATCAGATCTACAAGAAGTCAAAGACCGCAAAACGAATTCCCTGCCATTATACACAAAACGATCTGTCTCCCAACAAACAGAACAACAAGTACATTCACCGCAACGAACATGCATTCCCTGTTGTTCAGACCGTCGAACACTCATTAACCTAGACGGACTTAAAATCTCTTTAAAATTCCGATCACGCTGCCAGACACATCTAAGGCTTTTTTCCTCAAGACCCGGAAGAGTCTGCAGAATGTTACTGTGCCGCCGCAGGATCCGCGCGCTAAAAGGAGAATATTTGGAAATAAAATTCACACAATCATCCCTTTGAACTGTTCGCTCCTTAGGGGTCAGTAGCCACCCTCTATCATTGTAAAGTGCACGTTTGTATGCCTTCTCTACCACCGCTACAGGATAACCCCGTTCCAAAAAGGCCTGTCTCAAGGACCGGGCCTGCGCCTTAAAGTCATCCCTAGAAGAACAATTGCGCCGATATCGCAAAAATTGCGAAAAAGGCAAGCCCCTAACCAGCCCCCTCGGATGAGCACTAGAAAAATGCAGGAACGTATTTCGGTCCGTAACTTTCCGATGTACAGTGGTACTCCAACCCCCCTCTTCCTGTTTCCACACACAAACGTTTAAAAATACAATGGACTGAGAATCAAAGGTAATCGTGAACTGTATAGAAGGATCAACAACATTCAACCAATTATGAAACTCCATTAGAGACTCTTCCGTGCCCTCCCACAACATAAAAACGTCGTCTATATACCGTCGCCAAACTTTAATCTGAGATGAATAGGGCGAATCCTTCAGCCAACGCTCTTCATAAAACCCCATAAAGAGATTTGCAACTGAGGGGGCGAAAGATGCCCCCATCGCAACCCCCATCTTTTGCTGAAAAACTTCATCATTAAATTGGAAATAATTACTACACAAAGCCAATCGTGCACAATGCATAAGAAACTCTAACTGCTCATCCCATACGTCTCCCTGCTGCCGAAGCCCTAGATCAATAGCCTCCAATGCTGCTGTCTGCAGCATTGGAGGCTTTGTGTAGTAATTATTTCCAATTTAATGATGAAGTTTTTCAGCAAAAGATGGGGGTTGCGATGGGGGCATCTTTCGCCCAAAGCATTATCTATTTTTAATGTACATTAGTGCTGCCAGCAAAAACACCCTCAGTGTACTGTACCCATAAGGTGCCTCAGAGGGCGCCCAATAGGGCACCTTATGGTTACCGTCCATATAAGGTGCACTATACGGTATCCTATGGAGTGACTTATAGGGTGCCCTATAGGGGACATTATAGGGTGCCGTGGCGGACAGTACACTTTATAATGTGCCCTATGGAGTGCCTTATAGGGTGCCTTATGCGGCACCTTAGGTTACGGCACATGAGGGTGTGTTTGCTGGCAGCAATTAATACAATACAAATAAAGTGCAGCAGGAAACAATACTTACATGTCAAAGCTGATGCCTCAGCCAGCCTTAAGTATTAGGCACACTGGGGATTGAACTCATGACCCCTGTATCAGCAGTCAGTGCCTTAACCATTGTGCTACACTGCTGTTCCTCCTTGCATGTCAGCGCACCTACTTAAGATTTCCATGCATTTAAATGCACAGTGCTGCCATCAGAAACAGTGCTATGACCTTGCTGTGCCTCATAGGGCACCCTATATGGCGCCCTATCGGCCACCCTTTGAGCAACATTGTAGGGTGCCGTGGCGGACAGTGCACTTTAAAATGTGCCCTCTGGGGTACCTTATGGGGAGCCTTATGCAGCACCTTATGTTACAGCGCTTTGAGAGTGCGTTTGCTAGCAGCAGTAATTAAAATAAAATTAAAAAGCCTCATAATGCAATATTACACATAAATGGTAGTGCCTCAGCCAGCCTTATTCATTGGGCACAGTGGGGGATTGAACCCATGACCCCTGCACCATCTGTCAGTGTCTTCACCATTGTACTGCAGCCCTGTTCCTCTGTTTGCACATCAGCGCCCCTGCTTATGCTTCCCACGCGCGTTTCTCGTGCGCTAATGTGCGCGGTGCACAAGAGCATATAGCACACAAGAGCACGCGCTAATCCCGTTTTGCTACTTTAAACTGAAACGCCCACTCCTTATATGGCATCCTGCACACTAACGCTGGGCGCACATTAAGAAGGTTTAGTAAACATACCCCTATATCGTAATGATAGAGTTGATCAAATTGGTGGAGGGGTTGCGCTCTATGTTAGAGAAGGCATTGAGTCAGAAAGGATTAAAGTTTTTCAGGAAACAAAATTTGCTGTAGAATCTCTATGGATTGAAATTCCATGTAAAAAGGGGAAGGCGATGGCAGTGGGGGTGTACTATCGACCGCCTGGCCAGAATGAACAAATGGATGATGAAATGCTCAAAGAAATCAAGGAAGCTAACAAATGTTACAGCGCAGTAATAATAATGGGTGATTTGAATTACCCCGGTATCGACTGGGTCAGTGTCACGGCAGGACATGCTAGGGAGATAAAGTTCCTAGATGACATAAATGACTGCTTCTTGGAGCAGCTGGTTCATGAAGCGACCAGAGGGGAAGCCATATTAGACCTAGTCCTTAGTGGAACCCCAGATCTAGTGCAAGAGATAAGGGTGTTGGGGCCACTTGACAATAGTGATCATAGCATGATCGCCTTTGATTTAATTAGTGGAGGAGGGATAGTATGGAAATCCACAGTACTACCTTTTAACTTTAGAAAGGGAGACTATGATAAAATGAGGAAAATAGTTAAGAAAAAACTAAAAGGAGCAGTTGCAAAGGTTAAAGACTTACATCAAGCTTGTGTGTTGTTGAAAAATACTATCTTGGAAGCCCAGACCAGCTGTATTCCACGCTTTAAGAAAAGTGGAAGGAAGTCCAGAAAACTGCCAGCATGGTTTAAAAGTGAGGTCAGAGATGCTGTTGTTATCAAAAAAGCATCTTTCAGGAAATGGAAAAAATAGCCAAACGACGAAACCTGGAAACAGCACAAGCACAGCCAAGTCAAATGCAAGGCGTTGATAAAGCAGGCAAAGGGAGAATTTGAGAAGAAGCTTGCTGCGGAAGCAAAAACGCGAAATAAAGATTTTTTCAAGTACATTCGTAGCAAAAAACCTGTGAGAGAGTCAGTTGGTCCATTAGATGATAGAGGAGTAAAGGGGCACTAAGAGGCGACAAGGCGATAGCGGAGAGACTGAATGAATTCTTTGCTTCGGTCTTTACTGAGGAAGATGTAGGGATGTTACCCATGACTGAAGTAGTATTTAAAGGTGCAGAAGAATTGAAGGAAATATCGATACATCGGGAAGATGTATTACAACTTTTAGATAAACTGAAGAGTAGCAAATCACCTGGGCTGGATGGTATACATCCAAGGGTGTTGAAAGAACTGAAATATAAGATTGCAGACCTGCTATTAGTAATCTGTGAACTATCATTAAAATCATCTCTAATACCTGAAGATTGGAGGATCGCCAATGTAACACCAATTTTTAAAAAGGGTTCCAGAGGTGATCCGGGAAACTACAGACCGGTGAGCCTCACGTCACTACCGGGAAAAATGGTAGAAACCATCATAAAGAATAAAATTACTCAGCATGTAGATTGTCATGGCCTAATGGGAGACAGCCAACATGGCTTTAGACAAGGAAGATCTTGTCTTACTAATCTGTTATGTTTTTTTGAAAGTGTGAATAAACAGGTGGACAAAGGTGAGTCGGTTGATATAGTGTATCTGGACTTTCAGAAAGCCTTTGAGAAGGTCCCTCATCAGAGACTTTTGGCAAAACTAAAGAGTCATGGGATAGGAGGCAGTGTAGTACTGTGGATCAGGAACTGGTTAAAAGATAGAAAGCAGAGGGTAGGGCTAAATGGCCAATTTTCCCAATGGAGAAAGGTGAATAGTGGTGTACCCCAGGGAGCTGTGCTGGGTCCCCTGCTTTTTGACATATTCATAAATGATCTGGAAAGTGGAATAACGAGTGAGGTTATCAAATTTACAGATGACACAAAACTATTTAAAGTTGTTAAAACCCAAGAGGACTGTGGAAAATTGCAAGAGGATCTTGATAAATTGGAAGAATGGGCATCAAAATGGCAGATGAAATTTAATGTGGACAAGTGCAAAGTTATGCATCTAGGGAAGAACAACCCAAACTATGGTTACACGATGCAAGGTTCCACATTAGGAACCACCACCCAGGAAAAAGATTTAGGCGTCATTGTGGATAACATGTTAAAACCCTCGGCCCAGTGTGCAGCAGCAGCCAAGAGAGCAAATAGAATGCTAGGTATCATAAGGAAAGGAATGGAAAATAAAACAAAAGATATTATAATGCCTCTATATCGTTCCATGGTGAAACCGCACCTTGAATATTGTGTGCAATTCTGGTCGCCATATCTTAAAAAGGATATAGCGTTATTAGAAAAGGTTCAGAGAAGAGCCACCAAAATGGTAAAGGGGATGGAAGGATACTCCTATGAAGAAAGGCTAAAAAGGTTAGGGCTCTTTAACCTGGAAAAGAGACGGCTGAGGGGAGATATGATAGAAGTCTATAAATTAATGAATGGAGTGGAACGGGTAAACGTAGATCGATTGTTTACCTTATCAGAATATAGAAAGACTAGGGGACATGCAATGAAGCTACAGGGTAAACTATTTAAGACTAATAAAAGAAAATATTTTTTCACTCAATGTGTAATCAAACTCTGGAATTTGTTACCGGAGGATGTAGTAAAGGCTGTTAGTGTAGCTGGGTTTAAAAAAGGTTTGGACAAGTTCCTGGAGGAAAGGTCCATAAACCATTATTAAGAAGGGACCCAGGATATCAATGCTTGAACCAATACAAGCATTGTGGAACCTGTGTCCCTTGGGGAAACTGCTAGGTACATATGACCTAGATTGGCCACTGTTGGAAACAGGATACTGGGCTTGATGGACCTTGGTCTGACCCAGTATGGCATATCTTATGTTTTTATGGTTGTAATTCAGCCCCAGATTTGTCATGGCATCTAAAACAGCTCTTGAGCTGCCGAAATGTTCACACAATGATTGCCCAAGTGTTTCTCTGTACCCTATTGTAGCACTCCTCTGCCTGTGTCTGCAGCACCACAATGAGGGTCAGGATCCACTTCTCAGTAGGTATCCTCTGTTACTTGCGTAGAACGGGGAAGAACAGATATATGGGGCCTGATATCATAAGGCATTTACATAGTTTACAGTGCTGTAAACCATGTAAATGCCCCTAAGAGGGATATTCAGGTGTACTAACACAGTTAGTGCTGCTGAATATCCCAACATAATGCTGCTATATGCCAGGGTGTGTTGGGGGCGGTATCCAGGGATAACCATGCAGAGGCAATATTCAGCCACTGATTGATTATCTCTCAGCAGCGAAAGTTAGGTGCTGCAAAAGCTGTCCTTACTTTTGCCACTGAATCTAACAGGGCAGTGGCTGAATATCACCGTTGCACGGTTAACTTCTGCACCGTATGCAGCCATGCAGCAAACCCAGATATTCAATGCCGGTGGCTGGATATGGCCCTGGATTAAATATTCGGAGTTAACGTTTGGTGCATAGCCATCACAACTCAATATTGGGCCCCTGGGTTATAATACTATGGTGCTTCATATGGTTGGTGCACAGTGCAGGCCTGGCCTCTGTCTGCCAGGTCTGCATCTCCCAAGGAAGGAGGATTTCTCCGTGCATGCGCTTGTCTGTGTGTCTGAGTGGGCTGGTACAAGGCTTACCTAGTAGTCATCCACCAGTAATTTCTCTGCTCTTGAACCTTTCAGAGATTCTGGAGTGGGTGACGATGTAGGCATCATGGCACAAACCTGGAAATCTAGGCAATATATCCGTTATCTTCCCCAGTGCATTTCACCTGACCTGCAAGTTGAGGGAGTGGAATGCTTTTCTGTTCCATTAGGTGGCCTTCCTCGCTCATGGGGGCCCGAGGGCCACAGATATTCAATCAATCACACCCAGCACTAATGGGAATCCAGCCACCTCATGGAATTGTATGATACTTTGCTATTTCTTCTGTACAGTCTATGGGAAGGCTACATATTTGGCTGTGTGGATTCGAAAGGTCCTCAGGAACTAGGAGATGCATTCTGATACAGCTGACTAGCTAAGTCCTGTAGTGGCGGAGAACACAGATTGGAAACTGTCAGTGACTAGGAAGGTCACACTGATCTTGAGGTGGACAGGCATGGGCTGGCTCCTCTGTGTGGTGGAGAGGCTCCAGTTCTAGGCAGAGATGGTGGATGATTGCCATATCAAAATGGAACCTAGTGAGGCACTGCTCATCCATGATCTCCAGGAATTGGGTCTTGTCCTTCTGATCCTCTGATATGACTGGCTCCTGGTGGCTCTCCTGATTTCCTGGTCGCCCTCATAAAGCAAAGTCAGTGCAACCAATGTGTTAAGGTCATTCTGGCTGCTAACTCCCACCACCAGCAGCCACAGCACTACACATGAACTCTTCGCATTCCCAAACACACTTACCTTCCCAGATGCACACATGTGCACATACATGTGCAAATACCCCTCCACACCCCTCCACCCACACACAGGATGCAGGGAACCACACAGATACACAGAGTCTGGGAATAACTCCAAGGTGCACACAGATGGCAGCAGGGAATCACATAGAGACACAGGATCTGGGTGTAACACCAGGGCACACTCAGACAGTAGGCACCCAGTACTTGGGCAATAGGACTACTGACACAGCAAGGGCCTGGGAGTGATACACGAGAAGTGTGGAATTTGTACAGCTGTGGAGGGGGGGGGGGGAGGAGGGACAAGTGTTGTAATATGCAGGGGTTTTGGTGGGGGTTGATTTGAGACAGGCATAGGACAGAGTGCAGGGACAGAGAAATGACACCTACATGGACAAAGACAACATTCAAGGCAATAACTCACCAGTCAAGCTATTCCAATCACCAGCACCACAGGCAGTCCCATGAGACAGCAAAGTCCCCTGCTTATTCATGATTTATAGCAAGTTCAGACTGGCAAGTTTATAATTTTCACCCTGCACGTCTCCAGGCGTTTGTGAACTACGCCATAGATATGCAGATGCAGACGCTGCCCACACCATGTCTGGAAACACCCCTGAAATACCCGAGGCAGGGATGTGCAAAGATTGATGTGTCTGTGGCGGAAACATGCAGCTCACAGCCTTTCCAGAATTGCTTATATGTGTCTGCAGCTTCCACATTTTTCTGGCACCACTGGCATGTTTAAAATGTGAACAGGACTTCTGAAATGACCCCAATACATGCAAGAGGAACAATACAGAAAGAAGTCACACTCAGTTACTCAAACTGGCTACTTTTTCTTTGTTGAATGTGCCAGTGAGTCTGATAACATTGTTCAGTCCAGTCTCAATCTAGTCTCAAGGACTTCCCTAAATTGTACCCAGACTGGCTCCGTAAATTTCAAGGGGCCAATATTCAGTGATAGCACTTAGGCTATTTTAAGTGTCTAGCCGCTGCCAGTTTAATTAAACCTGGATATTCAGCGCCAAAACTCATCCAGCATCAGGCATTGAATACTTGGGTTTGCCAGTGAGCCATTCACGTGTCCTAACTTTAACCGGGTAAGCTATCCGGCTAATGGCTGAATATCGCTAGTAGTAGTAGCAACAGGATAGCAATCAGCACCATCCCCGATCCCCTCTCAGACCGCCTTGGTTTTAACCAGGCGGCTTTTCTGCTGTCTGTGGGTATATTCAGTGACATTAACAGGTTAGTGCCGCTGAATATCAGGCTCAGCATGTTTAGCCAGTTTGTAGATCTGCAAACCAGCAAAACCGCTTTGAATATCCCCGTCCCAAAGTGTTTTCAAGCTGAATCACTGAAAAACAAAAAGAGATTTGTATGAGGAAATTAATATGGATGACGAGATATATTTACTCACTTATCTGTAGTCAGATCTGCCTTTTTGCAGATGACACAAACATTTGCAACAGAGTGGACACTTCTGAGGGAGTGGACAATATGAGGAAAGATCTAGAAAAACTGGAAGAATGGTTTAATGCTTGGCAGTTCAGATTTAATGTGAAGAAGTGCAGAGTCATGCACTTGGGATGCAGAAATCCAAAGGAATTGTATGCGATAGGGGGCGAGAGGTTATTTTGCAAAGACCAGGAGAAGGACCTCAGAGTGCGAGTGTTTGAGGATTTCAAGGTGGCGAAACAATGTGACAAGGTGATAGCCAAAGCCAGAAGAATGCTGGGCTGCATACAGAGAGGAATAACCAGCAGAAAAGAGAAGGTATTAATGCCAGTGTACAAGTCGCTGGTGAGGCCTCACTTGGAATATTGTATTCAGATTAGAGCCCATATCTCACAAAGGATATAAAAAGACTTGAAACAGTTCAGAGGAAATCGGCCAAACTGATTTGGAGCCTGTGCCAGAAGACATAAGAGAAGAGACTTGAAAACCTAAATATGTATACCCTGGAGGAGAGGAGGGACAGGGGAGATATGATACAGACGTTTAAATACTTAAAGGGTATTGATGAACAAAGAAACCTTTTTCAAAGAAGGGGAAGCTGTAAAACTAGAGGGCATAAAACGAAGCTGCAAGGCGATAAACTTAAAAGCAAAATCAGGAAATACTTTTCCACTGAAAGGGTGGCGGCTTCCTGGAATGTCCTCCTGATGGAGGTGGTGGGGGCAAATACAGTGACAGAATTCAAAATGGCATGAGGCAGACACAGTGGATCCCTTTATAGCAAAAGGATAAAATCAAAATAAACTTAAATATCTCTTATACTTTAACAAACAGAGGGGTGATGACCTGCATGAAGTGATGGGTACAACCCTAAACAAAGGCAGAAATGAGAAGGTGGGGGGGGGGGGGGAGGGCAACCACTCTAGCCACCTTACTGGGCATACTAGATGGACTTTACTGGTCTTTATCCTCCATCATATGCTATGTTACTATGTTACTTACCCAGCTAAAAGTACAGCTGAGCATCTGGCTGAATTTAGCAAGCAGTTAGGTTTTTAAAAGGTAACCAGTTAATGCTGGAAATGCACACTTTCTCCTATGTACGCTATGAAATAAATAAAAAAAAAAAAGCCAGTGATGCCTCTCTGTCTCTCTGCTCCCTCCCAGCTTCAATCTTAAAAGAAAAGTACCTCCCTATGGTGTAAGTTTAGTCCCTAAACAAGAAAAAATCCCAAGACAAATGGAAAAACCTTTGACAATTGGTACTGCAGTTTAACCTCCTTTAATGGTAGACTAGGCAGCTGAAAATCTTGAGTGGATGAAAATGTTTGAGCTAGCTCATATGCTAAAAGATGCTCAGAAAGATTTTTGGATTGAGCTTGCGCCTTTTCAGTAGTAGTTCAAGATGAGCTACATTCAGGTACCGGAGGAATTTTCCTGTCCCTGGAGGGCTTACAAGCTAATGTCTCAATATGAAGCTGGGGCAGTCAGCCTTTTTTTGTTTAAAATGCCGGCCACCATGGCTAAATTAAATTCAGATATTTAGCACCAGTATCTGGATAGGGGCTGGTGCTGAATATCTGGATTTCACAGTCAGTGCCAGCACTATTGTGTAGCTATTTAAAACAGCTTTGTGTGGTCATAAGCTATTCACACAACGGTGTTGAAAATCACCGCTATAAGGATAACTTTCTGTATCAACCCTGCACTCTCCAGATAGTGCCAAGGTGGCCAGGCACAATATTCAGTGGTATCACCCGTATAGTAGCACTGACTATTTCTCTCACTGGTACTTAACGGTTAGCAGGTGTTGCTAACCAGATAGGTGCTTTTGAAAAAAAACTTACCCTTAACTTTTTACCTGAGGCAATGGAGGGTTAAGCAACTTGTCCAAGATGACATGGAGCGCCAGTGGGATTTGAATGCTGACTTCCCTGATTCCTAGCTCCTGACTATAACCATTAGACCACACTCCCATCCTATCTCTGGGTCCCTGATGGCATTACATCTTAAAAATTAATGAAAGTAACAAACTGGCAGCAAAAATTTATTGACGGCTGGTGCAACCCTTTCAAAACTGGTTTCATATGACCTCTCGGGCCACAAGCACTAAACATTGTCTGCTGAGTTCTGAATTATCTAAATTGCTCTCGTACTGGACTGAGGAAACTTGCTATATAAAGCGTTTCTGGGATCTGAAATGGAATTACTAGACTCTGAATAAAAGTGGCAAGATTGATTTGACAGTCTGGGGTTTTATGCTCTGATCAGTATCCAGATAAAACCCTAGGTTGAGGTAGTGGTGACTAAAAAGAATTGACACCCCATCCATCATAAATAACTTGTTCACATATGAGGGTAAACCTGATCTACTTATCCATAAAACCTCTGTTTTTTGTGGGTTAATCTTTAAGGGCCCAATATTTCAAAGGCATTTACATGGTTTACAGGCCAGTAAACTGTGTAAATGCCTTAAATCGGGATATTTGACGGCACTTACACAATTAGTGCCCTTGAATATTCTCTTCTAACTCCCCTACGTGCTCTGATGCTATCTGGTTAGCATCAGGGCATGTTGGGAGCTGAGCAGAAACGGCGACAAGCGATAACCGGAGAGCAGTGATATTGCATGCTGCCCAGTTAGAAATCTGTGCCGAAAAGATAAGCAAGGAAAAGTCTCACCTATCTTTCAGCACAGGAGCTAACTGGGCAGCATGCAATATCACTGCTGCCCGGTTACCTAAAGTGGCTTCCACTGTGTGCGGCGATCCCCAGATATTCAATGCCGGGGCTGCATACGACTCGGCCTTGAGAGCCCGATATTGAGCTAGGCTCATTTTCGAAGGGATATGCACCACATCTGCACGTAGCTCTCCCTGCCAACCTCTAACCCAGACAGTCAATGCTACTGTGACAGTACTGACTAGTCGGAGATCACTGCACAGTCACACTGGAAGCTGCCGAAGCAAATTGGCAAGCAGTGATATTGCATGTTGCCCAGTTAGCTCCTGCACCTAAAGATAGGCGAGGGTTTTCCTTGCCTATCTATTTGGCGCAGATTGCTAACTGGGCAGCATGTAATATTGCTGCTGCTTGGTTATAGCTTCTCACCGCTTCCGCTCTGCCCAGGAATGCCCCCTACACGCCCCCATGCTAACCGCATAGCATCGGGGCATGTAGCGAAGTTAAAAGGGGATATTCAACGGCACTAACCATATAAGTGCCATTGAATATCCCCTTTTAGGGCATTTACAATGCTTACTGAGCTGTAAATCGTGTAAATGTCTTTTGAATATCGGGTCCTGAATATCCGAGATTAAGAGTAGGCAGGCAGGGCTATGCACCATAGTGGCGCATAGCCTGCCCAGAAGAATATCAGGCTCTAATAGTTAGCTCACAGAGTAGAGGAGGAGCCTAGTGGTTCAAGCATTGGCTTGGTACCCAAGAAACCAGGGTTTGATTCCCACTAGCACTCCTTGAGGCCCTGGGCAAGTTACTTAACCCTCCATTGCATTGGAAGAAAGGCCTGGCAATCTACTTCAGGTCATATTGTCATGAAAACCCAGTGGCTGCTGGGTTGCCAGGATTCAGCACTGACAACAGCACATTGCGTGCATGCATGTAATAGTTAACTCCTGTTCAAGCATCAGAGAGGCATTAAGTTTGTTGATCTCCTCACTAGTATCTGCATTATAAGAAACAATTAGCTGCAAATCATTGAAATAGCATAATAGCCAATACTGAACATTGATCTTTAATAGTGGTTTAAGACAGTGGTTCTCAAACCTGTCCTAGAGGAGCACCAGCTTTCAGGTTTTTAGGATATCCACAATGAATATGCATGAGAGAGGTTTCCATATATTGGAGGCAGTAGACATGCAAATCTCTTTCATGCATATTCATTGTGAATATTCTGAAATCCTGACTGACTGGTGGTCCCCCAGAACAGGTTTGAGAACCACTGGTCTGAGATATATATAGAGCAGCGGTGCCAAAATTGACCCCTGGGGGACTCCAACTGTCAACAAACAAGGTACTCAACAGCACTTCCGTGCTTGGCAGCAAGGTACCAGGTACCTTCAACACTGGTCATTCTCACCGCCCTTGTGCAACAACAGTTCTGGTGCTCTGCAAACAGTCTCTCACATCCTGGTGATGGAAAGCTCATTTTGCATTTGACCCATGGCACAAGTCCATCAGTCACTGGATACCACCTAATAGTCCTCCATACTCCAAAACACATTCATATAGCTGGGCAAGTCCCATTTCTGGAGCATGAGAGGCATAACAGGGCTCAACCTTTGTCCACATAATCCATATTTATCCTGTATCCCTGCTGCTTCACAGTTGCAGAGAGGGTTGAGCAAGCACTCCAAAATGACTGAGCATCTCTGAACACTCCATACAAGATGGAATCTGCATATAGCTGCCACAAAAAGAAGCAGGAGAACTGAAGTGCCAGTGGAAGAACAGGAACTTTATTGGTTTCAAGGTCTGCCTGACATGTGCCAGCTTCCTTCCTACCCCCTCCTTCCCCCCCCCCTGTCAAATTCCTGGCTTGTCTTTTGCCGTACAGTGATTTAATTGACATTTCCCAGAACATACCTTTGTGTGTCTTCTGTATGGCCATAGGCCCCTGAAGAAGGACAGTGCCGAAACACGTGTCGGGCAGACCTTGGCACCAATAAAGTTCCTGTTCTTCCATTGGCGTTTCAGTCCTCCTGCTTCTTTTTGTGTTTCCTGGTCTGCAGGTGGGATGTCTTCCCTGTGTCTGCACATAGCTGGCCACATTAATAGAAGTCTGCCCATCAAGCAACTGAGAAGTCTCATGTACACAGCTTCAGTGACCAGTGACAGAAACATTGAACCCATTATTTTAACTCTGATCATTAATAAACAACATACACCTTTGGAATGCAGCCAAGGGAACTTGCACCTTGCTGAGACTAACCAGGCCTGTGAAAGTGGGTTCTCCTGCTAATATTTGGTATCCAAAGGACACTTCTGGATTTGCCAATTTGGATTGCAGAGCTAAGACCAGGATCAGTCCCTCAGGGTGCTGAGCTTAAGTAAGGCCAAGGCAATACAAGTGGATGGAGAACAACAGAAGGGACTTTTTTCCTGGTTTTGCTTGCTGAGATGCTGCCTGCTGGAAGACCTACTATGAACTCTCTTTGCATGAATCTCTCTCTCTGTAAAAGTCTGTCTTCTCTGACTACTCACAGGCAGATAACTTCCCAGCTTAAAGCATGGCTATTTCTCTGACTCCTCCTGACATACAACTAACAGATGTGCCAGAATCAGAATCCTCTCAGCTGATAAGCAAACTCTCTTGGTGGTAGAGTATAAATTATTTCTTTTTTTCTTAAAGGAAAAAGATAGCTAAATGCAGATTTGCTCTATAACAAAAGTGAGAATTGTACAGAGAGAATGACTGCATCATTTCCAGTACTGTGTAATTGCAACCAGGCTGTACCAAGCTTGAAATTATGTTGTTATTGTCTGTTACATTATCTGCTGTCTATTATCTTCTTTCTGTTTCTGTTTGACTGCTTTCCTATCCATTTAATGGCATTCCTTTCTACCTTTCTTTTCTGCAGCCGAAATGTTTTGTATTGTACACCGCCCTAATACCCTGGTAAGGGGCGGTATATCAAATGTGTCAGATAAAGATAAAGATAAAGAAATGCACATCATGTGACTTGTGAGCCTAGTGACTCCCACTGTGTCCTTGCTCCACCCCCTGCCCCACCCCACCCTTGCCCCACCCCCTGTCCCACTCCCTGCCCCCAAAAAATAATTGCAGAGAGAGCAATGTGCAAATTGAACAAGCAAGATTGCTGCACATTATTAAACAGAAATTCCATACCAACAGAATATGTAGCATTGGTTGTACACACACACAATACAATTCATCAATAAATGAGCACAAAAGAAAAAGAGAAATATATAGACAAAAATTAAATTATAACCTCAGAAAGCCAGACGCTGCATGTAGTGCAACACAAGAGACATAGAAATGCATTTCCCCTGTACTGTACAAAATAAAAGACAGCAGATGTCAGGATTGGCATTAGGAGGGATGCAACCTGGCAATTGCCCTGGACCCACAAGCCAGAGAGGGCCTCAGATCTGTCTGAGACTGAAAAAGGCACAGCTTGCTAGTAGGCTTTAGGCAATGCAATGTGTGCCTTTGAGTCAATGTCCACTCCTGGCAACCCAAATCAGCTCCTGGGTTTTCTTGGCAATGTGACTGGAAGTAGATTGCCAGGCTTTTCTTCTGAGGCAATGGAGAGTTAAGTGACTTGCCCAAGACTACAAGGAGTGCTAGTGAGAATTGAACCCCTGATCACTTGATTACTAAGTCGGTGCTCTAACTGCTAGACTACTCCTCTAGTTCCAGCCCCTCCCAGCATCAGTTCCCTTCCAGTCTCAGTACCAATTAGCATGAGCTCCCTTCTAGTCCCAGTCCCTCCCAGCAGCAGCTCACTTCCAGTCCCTGTTCCTCCCAGCATCATCACTTCTAGTTCCAGCCCCCTTCCCCTTCAGCATCAGTCCTCCTCCAGTATCATCTCCCTTCCAGTTCCCCCATCCTCTAGCATCAACCCATTTCCAGTCCTATTCCAGTGGTAATGTAACCCACTCTTATCAGATTTCCTGGAAACCCAATGATGACCTCAGTGGCCCTTCCTTACTAGCGCCCTGTGTGGCTGCATCACTTGCATAGCCATTGGTGTAAAAAAAAAAATTAAACAAGTATTTACCGGGGGTTCATGACATCAGCAGAGAGGGAACAGGCAGCATCTGGACTGCACTGGAGAGCAGAGAAGGTTGTTTTTTTTTTTTAAAGAAAATGCAGCTGCAATTTTTCACGGATGTTGAGGCAGGGCAGCAGGACAGCTTTGGGCTGTGATTGGGGCTGTCAGGGGCCATGGTGGGCCTGAGTCAGTCCTGGGCAGCAATGATTGAATTTAAAAAGAAAGGTGAAGGCACATGATGGTGGCTGAGTGGAACCGCGGGGCTGGGCTCAGGCAGCATATGGGGTCATGCAGGCATCGGGGAGAGTCGTGATCACTGTGGCTACTCCCATTTAAGGCCCGCAGTGCTTGTGGCTATTCTAGAGTGTTGGGCTGCTGTGAGGATTGCAGTGGCAGGGCCTGGTAGTAGCCACAAGCACCGCAGGCCTTAAATAGGAGCAGCCACGGTGATCACGGCTCTCCCCGACACCTGCATGACCCCATATGCTGCCTGAGCCCAGCCCTGCAGCTTCACTTTTCTTTTTAAATTCTATCGCTGCTGCCCAGGATTGACTTGTGCCCACCATGGCTACTAACAGCCCTGATCACAGCCCAAAGCTGTCCTGCTGCATGGGTATAGCCAGCCTGGACAGGGCCAGGCTAGGGTTTCTGGTGCTCCCCTGCAGCCTATAAATCGGCATCCCTCCCTCATTATTATTAACACCCCACCCTCCTTTTCCCAAAACTCCTTTGTGAACTCTTGTCACGTGATGCTAGTATTTACCCTTCAAATCCAATGTTGTAAGAAAATTGCAGTGAAATTCTCCAGTACCAGGCATATAGGTAACTAATATAAAACCCTACAAAAGTCACCAAAGATCTACAAGGCCAAATCTACCATACCATACCAGCATAAACTTCCAAAACTCATACAACAAGGGGCCTACCCAGAAAAAAGCAACACTATAAATACTGCAGGGGGCTCTAGTACATTCAAGCTGGGCTGCATATGAAGAGGAATTACCAGCAGAAAGGAAGAGGTACTTATGCCACTGTAAGTCACTGGTGAGGCCTCACTTAGAATACTGTGTTCAGTTTTGGAGACCATATCTTGCAAAGGATGTAAAAAGACTGGAAGCTGTTCAGAGAAAGGTGACCAAAATGATTTGGAGCCTGCATCAGAAGCCTTATGAGAAGAGACTTGAAGACCTAAACATGTACACTCTGGAGGAGAGGAGGAACAGGGGAGATATGATTCAGACCTTTAAATACTTAAAGAGAAATAATGAACAAACAAACTTCTTCCAAAGACGGAGAAGCTGCAAAACTAGAGGGCATAACATGAAGCTACAAGGTGGTAAATTGAAAGGAAATGTCAGGAAATACTTTTTCACTGAAAGGGTGGTGAATGCTTGGAATGCGCTCCCGATGGAAGTGGTGGGGGCAAATACAGTGACGGAGTTCAAAAGGGCATGGGACAGACACAGTGGATCCCTTTACAGCAACAAGAAAATATCAAAATAATCTGAAACATCTAATTCCTTAACATATAGGGGTATCCTATATGGAGTGGCGGGATCACCCCTGGACAAAGACATGGGGAGGGGGGGGGGCCTGCA
The DNA here is from genome assembly GCA_033557465.1 of Ichthyophis bannanicus. Classification (NCBI taxonomy): domain Eukaryota; kingdom Metazoa; phylum Chordata; class Amphibia; order Gymnophiona; family Ichthyophiidae; genus Ichthyophis; species Ichthyophis bannanicus. The sequence continues at coordinate 516,457,761 of CM066033.1, forward strand.
CGGAGCGGCAGGTGTACCTACTCTTGGCATCGTACTGGGCAGACTAGATGGACCATACTGGTCTTTATCTGCCGTCATTTACTATGTTACTATGTTACTATATATCCATTTGAAAAGCTGAACAAGTCAAATTACTATAGTACAGTATAGATCCCTACATACAAACTCCATGTTAACAGAACACCTGGCCTCAGTCACACTCTCAGAACACAGACCCTCACCAAGTACTGAATAAGCAACCACAACCTAAAGTAAAAATAAAAATATGTAGATAAAAATTAAACTGAAACCCTAAGAAGTCGGACTCTTCATGCAGTGAAATATCAGATAAATAAGAGATGCAGTTACCATACTGTGTAAAATATAAAGATAGTACAAAGTCCATTCACTAAATTGAAAATAAAATTATTTTTTCTACCTTTGTTGTCTGACCATTTTATTCTCTGATTATGCTGGTCCTGATCTGAGGCTTCTGCTTTCCTGTCTTCTCTTAGAGCTCTTTCTATGGTCTATAGTCCTAATAAATTAGGATCAAAACCCCATATAAATATATTTATATATACATGTAAAAACATAACATGATTAAAAGTAAAATACACATAAGCAGACTGAAAAAGCAAATATAGCACCCTTATACATTTAAAAAATATATTTAAAAATAACACATTATTATGTAGTGATTTATATATATTTTTTAAATGTATAAGGGTGCTATATTTGCTTTTTCAGTCTGCTTTCCAAGGACCTTTTTATACCATGATAAGCTGGATTGTTACATTATATCGGTACTAAACATTTCTATGGTACATAATATTGCATTTTTATCTTCTTTGTTTATTATTGGCACTCTCTTTTTGTCTCTTGTCCTGCGTTTGGAACATAGTTTTTATTATGTGTATTTTACTTTAAATCATGTTATGTTTTTACATGTATATATAAATATATTTATATGGGGTTTTGATCCTAATTTATTTTATTTCATATGTATATTTATTTGACTGTATTTATGTTTTTAGCTGTGTACCCCCTGAAGAAGGCGTACGCGCCGAAACGCGTTGGGGTTCTTCATGAATATACATCCGTTTACCATCCATCCCTGATTTCGTCTCTTGCTTTCTGTGTACCCCAAAATCTTTTAGTCTTTCTTTATCCATACTCATGAAGAGGCATGTTTACTAAAAATTAGTGTATGGTAACATTATGCAAATATTTATGCAAATGAATCCCTTATGCAAATGAGGCCTTGCACCGAGTCTCCGCACATGGCCCCGCACCCCCCTTGGGCTGCCCCTGTTAAAGCTATAGAATTGTAGGGATTAAAAGGAAGAGAGGAGGCACTGTGGGTTAAAGGGAAATCCATTTGAATTGGAGTTATATACAGATCCCCCCCTCACAGGGAGTAAAAGTGGATGACGATTTAATAGAAGACATACGCAGTATTGCCATGAAAGGAGACGTGCTACTAATAGGTGATTTCAATATGTTGGATGTCATCTAGGAGTAAGGACATCCTGGATTCTCTACAGGGAGAACTATTCAGGCAACTGGTAACAGAACCCACACGTGGTGGGCCCATATTGGATTTAGTGCTTACCAATGGGGAAAGTGTTTCTGATGTTACAGTGGATGTTCATCTCGCATCCAGTGATCACCAGATGGTGTGGTTCAGTTTTAGGACCAGGGCTGATGAAATCCATTCAAACGTGAGGGTCATAGACTTTAGGAAAACTAACTTAGCCAAGATGGGACAAAACCTCAGGGAGTTGTTAGCGGGATGGAAAGAGCTGGGGGTGTAGAAAAACAGTGGGCAAAACTGAAAAGAGATATTTTAAGGGCAACAGACCTTCTTGTTAGAAAGGTAAATAAATGCAAAAGGAAAAGGAGCCCACTATGGTTCTCAAAAGAAGTAGCTGGAAAGGTGAAGAAAAAGAGGGAGGCTTTCATGAAATACAAGAGATCACAGAGAGATGAAGACAGGCATCTATATTTGGAAAAACTTAGAGAAGCTAGCAAAGTAGTCTGGAAAGCAAAGATACAAAAAAAAAGAAGAAATAGAAAATGCAATAAAATGGGTGATAAGACATTTTTCAGATATGTTAGTAACAGTAGGAAGGGTAAAAATGGTATTGTCAGACTCAAGGGTGAAGGGGAGGAATATGTAGAAGCCGATGAGGATAAAGCAGAATTGCTTAACAAATATTTCTGTTCTGTGCTCACAGATGAAGGGCTAGGAGCAGGACTTCAGAAAAAAACCACAAATAGGAACAGAAGCGATGGGGATCTCAAATGATTTTCAGAAGACTGTGTTCATGAGGAACTAGCTAAACTACAAGTATATAAAGCGATAGGTCCAGATGGGATGTATCCAAGAGTACTGAGGGAACTTGGGGACATTCTAGCAGCTCCATTGTCTGACCTTTTCAATGCTTCTTTGGAGATGGGAGTCTTGAAGGACTACAAAAGGGGACTGCTACTTCTGGAGAGATGTCTGCAATTGTAAGTATTTACTTCTGGGAATTTTTCTAAATCTTGGGGAACAAGGAATTCTTTAGATTAAAGCTGATTAATTTGTGAACCCAGTGTATTTGTTAAATCAGTCAGGGCCTAGTAGCAGCAAAGAGCTTTAATTCAAATCAAATCAGAATATAACTGAGCATAAAAGGCAAAACAGGGTCAGTATTCTTTGAGCAATAAATTATTTCTAGAGACCTTTACAAAGAGGCCTTCTACATTGGGGGAAAGAGACCTGTGCAATTTTTTAAATAGGTGTTAAAGCCAGGTGGCGGAACAAAGGGACGTTTTGAAAGACTCCCTCTATCCAAGCAAGGACTGTGTTAATCACCCAGGAAATTGGTCACAGCTTATCTCAGATGCTCAGGCATAATTAGTTCAACCAGAGTTCTGTGATTCTCAGTTTTGAAGGACTACAAAAGGCGATTGCTACTTCTGGAGAGAGATCTGCAATTGTAAGTATTTACTTCTGGGAATTTTTCTAAATCTTGGGGAACAAGGAATTCTTTAGATTAAAGCTGATTAATCTGTGAACCCAGTCTATTTGTTAAATCAGTCAGGGTCTAGTAACAGCAAAGAGCTTTCAGTTGAAATTTAAAACACAGCAGAGAGCTTTCTGGTTAAATTTAGAACTCAAGACTCCCTCTATCCAAGCAAGGAATATTGGTCACAGATTACCTTAGAAGCACAGGACAGGGTACTGTGTAGCAGCCAGCTTTTAATGTCTTTTTCCCTCCCTCCCTCCCTAACACCCACCCACCCCTAGGATAATTGTAGTTTTATAGGTGCATAAACCTCTCAAAGGAAAGGAGGTGCCATATTCACTGTCAGGTGCAGCTGTTTGTCCTCATCAGGTATACATTAAGGACCTGAGATTAATTAAGCTTCAGGTGAACAAAGTACATTAAACGAATTAGGTGTAGTTTTATTAGTATAAGTATCCCTACCAACCCTTGGTAGGTAAAGAACTTAAATATTTAAACATAACCTTAAAACTAAGATGCAGACAGCAGTCCAGCAACAAGATGGGGGTTTTCCAGTCTTTTGCATTGAGTATGATTTTCTCCCAGTTGGTGAGAGGTCTTACGTGTGCACTAGGTGCAAGGAGCTCTTTGCTCTCAGGAAACGAGTCCGATCTCTGGAGGCTAGAGTAGAAGACTTGGAGGACATAAGGAAGACAGAGAGGTACTACAGAGATATAGTACTGAAGTTCTACCTCCAGCCTGGCAGCATCCTTGTTGCCATGGAGGAAAGAGGTGACATGACAGGAGAGCATCATCCTGGTGTGGCAGGAAGTGATCGTGTATCTAGGACCTGTAGTCCAGGTGATGTAAAACATTCTTGCACCGAGGACGTTTCTCCAGGGCCATGTGTCCATGAGGGAAAGGTTAGGACAGCCGATATAGTTGGTGATTCGATCATTAAGCATGTAGATAGCTGGGTGGCTGGTGGACATGAGGATCGCCTGGTACATGCCTGCCTGGTGCGAAGGTAGCGGATCTCATGCGCTACCTAGACAAGGACTTAGATAGTACTGGGGATGAGTCTACTGTCTTGGTACATGTTGGTACCAATGACATAGGAAAATGTGGTAGGGAGGTTCTGGAGGCTAAATTTAGGCTTTTAGGTAGGAAGCTGAAATCCAGAACTTCCAGGGTAGTATTCTCCGAATTGCTTCCCGTTCCATGCACAGGACCCAAAAGGCAGGCAGAGCTCCGGAGTCTCAATGTGTGGATGAGACGATGGTGCAAGGATGAGAGTTTTGAATTTGTTAGGAACTGGGGAACATTCTGGGGAAAGGAGGGGCTCTTCCGAAGGGATGGGCTTCACCTTAACCGGGATGGAACCAGGCTGCTGGCATTAACCTTTAAAAAGGAGATAGAGAAGCTTTTAAACTAGATAATAAGGGAGAGCCGACAGTCGCCCAAGAGCGCATGGTTCGGAACAATGTATCCTTGAAGGATGCAATCAAAAAATGAAGTTAGGGCATATCAACAGAGAGGTTCCAATAAAGAAAAAAATAGCTCAAATGCCCTTGAGTATGGAGCAGACAGAGCTTAAAGATTCCAAGCTACCCCTGCCTAGCAATAGCCAGATTAATATGAATAAAATACAGTCTCTAAAATGCTTGTATGCAAATGCTAGAAGTCTAAAAAATAAGATGGGAGAGTTAGAATATATAGCACCAAAGAAGAAGTTAGATATGATTGGTATCTCAGAGACATGGTGGAAGGAGGACAACCAGTGGGACACTGTGATACCTGGATACAAACTATATCGTAATGATAGAACTGATCAAATTGGTGGAAGTGTTGCGCTCTATGTTAGAGAGGGCATTGAGACACAAAGGATTAAAGATTTGCAGGAAACAAAATTTGCTGTAGAATCTCTATGGATTGAAATTCCATGTAAAAAGGGGAAGGCAATGGCAGTGGAGATATACTATCTACTGCCTAGCCAGAATGAACAAATGGATGATGAAATGCTCAAAGAAAAGTTACAGCACAGTAATAATAATGTGTGATTTCAATTACCCTGGTATTGACTGGGTCAGTGTTATGGCAGGACATGCTGAGGAGATAAAGTTTCTAGATGAAATAAATAACTGATTCTTAGAGCAGCTGGTTCATGAACCGACTAGAGGGGAAGCCATTTTGGACCTAGTCCTTAGTGGAACACCAGATCTGGTGCAAGAGATAAGGGTGTTGGGGCCACTTGGCAATAGTGATCATAGCATGATCACGTTTGATTTAATTAATGGAGGAGGGATGGTAAGGAAATCGGAAATCCACAGTACTACCTTTTAACTTTCAAAAGGGAGACTATGATAAAATGAGGAAAATAGTTAAAAAAAGCTAAAAGGAGCAGTTGCAAAGGTTAAAGACTTACATCAAGCTTAGGTGTTGTTTAAAAACACTATCTTGGAAACCCAGACCAGCTGTATTCCACGTTTTAAGAAAAGTGGAAGTCCAAAAAACTGCCAGCATGGTTTAAAGGTGAGGTCAGAGAGGCTGTTGTTGCCAAAAAAGGATCTTTCGGAAATAGAAAAAAGAGCCAAATAATGAAAACTGGAAACAGCACAAGCACTGGCAAGTTAGATGCAAGGCATTGATAAGGTAAGCAAAGAGAGTTTGAGAAGAAGCTTGCTGTGGAAGCAAAAGAGCATAATAAAGACTTTTTCAAATATATTCGTAGCAAAAAACCTGTGAGAGAGTCAGTTGGACCATTAGATGATAGAGAGGTAAAAGGGGCACTAAGAAGGGACAAGGCCATGGCGGAGAGACTGAATGAATTCCTTGCTTCGGTCTTTACTGAGGAAGATGTAGGGATATTTCCCATACCTGAAGTGGTATTTAAAGGTGATACTGCGGAAGAATTGAAAGTAATATCGATACACCGGGAAGATGTATTACAACTATTTGATCAACTGAAGAGTAGCAAATCACCTGGACCGGATGGTATACATCCAAGGATGTTGAAAGGACTGAAATATGAGATTGCAGACCTGCTATTAGTAATCTGTGAACTATCATTAAAATCATCTGTAACATAATGCCAATTTTTAAAAAGGGTTCCAGGGGTGATCCAGGTGATACAGACCAGAGAGCCTGATGTCAGCACCAGAAAAAATGGTGGAAACCATCACAAAGAACAAAATTACTGAACATGTAGATAGTCATGGCCTAATGGGAGACAGCCAACATGGCTTTAGACAAGGAAGATCTTGTCTTACTAATCTGTTATGTGTTTTGAAAGTGTGAATAAACAGATAGACAAAGGTTAGTCGGTTGATATAGTGTATCTGGACTTTCAGAAAGCCTTTGACAAGGTCCCTCATGAGAGACTTTTGGCAAAACTAAAGAGTCATGGGATAGGAGGCAGCGTACTATTGTGGATCAGGAACTGGTTAAAAGATAGAAAGCAGAGGGTAGGGCTAAATAGCCAATTTTCCCAATGGAGAAAGGTGAATAGTGGTGTACCCCAGGGATCTGTGCTGGGTCCGCAGCTTTTTAACATATTCATAAATGACCTGGAAATGGGAATATCGAGTGAGGTTATCAAATTTGCAGATGAGACAAAACTATTTAAAATTGTTGAAACCCATGAGGATTGTGGAAAATTGCAAGAGGATCTTAATAAATTGGAAGACTGGGCATCCAAATGGCAGATGAAATTTAAAGTGGACAAGTGCAAAGTTATGCACCTAGGAAAGAACAACCCACACTATGGTTACATGATGCAAGCTTCCACATTAGGAACCACCATCCAGGAAAAAGATTTAGGCGTCATTGTGGATAACATATTAAAACCCTCCTCCCAGTGTGCAGCGGCGGCCAAGAGAGCAAATAGAACGCTAGGTATCATAAGGAAAGGAATGGAAAATAAAGCAAAGGATTGTTCCATGGTGCGACCACACCTTGAATATTGTGTGCAATTCTGGTTGCCGTATCTTAAAAAGGATATAGCGTTATTAGAAAAGGTACAGAGAAGAGCCACCAAAATGGTAAAGAGGATGGAAGGATACCTCTATGAAGAGAGGCTAAAAAGGTTAGGGCTCTTCAACCTGGAAAAGAGACAGCTGAGGAGAGATATGATAGAGGTCTATAAATTAATGAAAGGAGTGGAATGGGTAAACGCAGTGGTACCGGTAAATGGATCTCACTCTGAGGAGAAGGAGGTTACCAGTGGTATGCAGGGATCTGTCCTTGGTCCGATTCTTTTTAACATCTTTGTTAGTGATATTGCAGACGGGCTGTTGGGTCAAATTTGCTTGTTTGTGGATGATTCCAAAATCTGCAATAGAGTAGACACCCAGGAAGAAGAAGATAACATAAGAAGGGATCTAGCTAAGCATGAAGTATGGTCTAGAATTTGGCAGCTGAAATCTAATGCTAAAAAATGCAGGATCATGCATTTGGGCTGCAAAAATCCAAAGGAGTGTAGAGGGTGAGGTACTTCTGTCCACCAAAGAAGAGTGGGACCTGGGCACGATTGTGTCAGATGATCTTAAAGTAGCTAAACTGATAGAAAAGGTGACTGTGAATGCCAGAAGAATGCTTGGATGTATAGGAAAGCTTCCAATGCCATCAAAATACTGTTGGGGGCCGGTGTCCCTGACAGAAATAAAATCCCTGGTGGCCTTGCAGTCCTGATCCCCCCACCCACCCAATTAAAAATAAGCCTGGTGGCCTAGTAGCCCTGAACACCCCCCCCCAGCCCCTCCCGGTACCTTTACAATGGAGCAGGAGAGTTGCCCATGTGCTCCTACTACTGCACCGCCATCTTGAAAAATGGTGGCACCTAGCCTCACCGCATGGGCCAGGCACTGCCATTTTTCAAGATGGCGGCACAGGAGCAAGAGCGCGTGGGCAATAATCCCGCTCCATTGTAAAGGAGGGTGGGGGGTTTGAACTGCTGGGCCACCAAGGATTTGATTTCTGTCAGGGCCACCGGCTCCTCCAACAGTATTTTAATGGCATTGGAGCCTTTCCTTGATGCCTGAATCATCTGAGGGTAAGTTTGACACCACCTCAGATGATTCCGGCATTGGAGAAAGCCCCCAATGCCATCAAAATACTATTGGGGGTTAGGGTTGCTAACTTTTTCACTGAGAAAAACCCGACACCTGTGGCTCGCCATGCTCCACCCATTCTCCACCCCCAGTCCTGCCCCGCCCAGCCCCACCCACAAAAATTACTGAGGATTCACTCACATCCCCCCTTAGTGCTGGTTCATTCACCCCCTCCCCTCAGTGCTGGTTCACTCACTCGCCCCCCCTCCCTGCTGGTTCAATCCCCCCCCTCCCTCCCTCCCTGCTGGTTCACTCGCTCACCACCCTCCTCTCAGAGCTGGTTCACCCACCCCACCCCCCTCCCCTGCTGGTTCACTCGCCCCCCCTCCCCCTGCTGGGCCACTCACTTGCCCCCCTCCCCTGCTGGTTCATTCATTCACCCCCCCTCCCCTCCCTGCTGGTTCACTCACCGACCCCCTGTCACTCACTCCCCCCCTCCTGCTGGGTCACTCACTCACCCCCCCTGCTGGTTCACTCACACCAACCCCCTCCCCTGCTGGTTCACTCACACCAACCCCCCTCCCCTGCTGTTTCACTCACACCACCCCCCTCTACTGCTGGTTCACTCACACCATCCCCCCTCCCTGCTGGTTCACTCACACCAACCCCGTCCCCTGCTGGTTCACTCACACCACCCCCCCTCTACTGCTGGTTCACTCACACCATCCCCCCTCCCTGCTGGTTCACTCACCCACCCCCCTGTCACTCACTCACCCCCTCCTCCTGGGTCACTCACTGACACCCCCTCCCCTGCTGGGTCACTCACACCAACCCCCCCTCCCCTTCTGGGTTACTCACACCACCACCCCCCTGCCCAAGCCGCTGCTTCTGCTTTGTACAGAGCAGTGGCTGCAATACACTTACTTTGAAAAGTAAAGACAACCTGTGAGGAGCCCTCCGGTTATCGCAGCACCCGAGGAAGTGATGTCATTGGGAGCGGGCTCCTCACAGGTTGTCTTTCCTTTTCAAATTAACTTTATTGCAGCTAAAGTTAATTTGAAAAGGAAAGACAACCTGTGAGGAGCTTGCCCCCTATGACATCACTTCCTTGGGCGCTACGATGACCGGAGGGCTCCTCACACAGTTTGTCTTCACTTTTCAAAGTAAGTGTATTGCAGGCACTGCTCTGTACAAAGCAGAAGCAGCGGCTGCACTGCCATGGGGAATAGCGTTCGCGCCGCGGACTTCGGGAGTCGGGAGAAAAGCCGTTTTTTTGCTCTGGCCGCTCCCGATCTTGCGGCCAGAGCAAAAAAACGGCTTTTCAACGGCCGGTTTTACATCTGTTCCGGCAGCAGGCCTGGCCATGGAAAAACCGGCCAGGCCGGCTGAAAACCGTCCGGTTGGCAACCCTATTGGGGGTGCATGCTGGACATTTAAGCCACCTCAGACCAAGGTGTAGAGATATTGGCGCTTTGGCTGGTTACGTAATCCTCTGCGGGTTTCTCTGCATCGGGTGCAGGCTATATCAGCATGCCATTTTAATACGTAAGCTCATTTGCATTTAATTTAAATATGCTTGCTGTTACTGTGTGCACTTGCTATTCCTTTTCTGCTTATGCGTGTGTCAGTCTCTTTTCTGCTTTTGGCCTGTCGGATCTTGTGCTTATAAGTTGTGTTATCCATGCAAAAGGCACATTAGCCTTTCTGCATCAGCCCGATGAGGCCTTAATTCTAAAGTGCTTCCTAGCTCCTCACCTGAGGTACTCCCAGTTGTTGAGATTTTTCTGAATCTCTTTCTTTTGCTGTCTAATTTTTGTTGCACCTGGGTCCATTCCCCAAGTTCAGTCACATCCCACCTTAAGATTCCAGAAGTGATGCTAGCTTTGCATATTTAAAGAACACCCCTCTATCATGTGGAATTTAACAATTGTAGTTTTGTCAACACTTACTCCCAGTTATGTTGGGCTGGCCACAAAAGGGTGCCGGCCCATAACCAGACGGCTGGGTGGAGGAGGGCTTCCTTGGTAGCCTAGATGTGGGGGGTTGGGGGGGGAATGCTCCAGCAGGGATAAAGACCGGCACTGCAGGCTTCCCGGCCTTTTTTTTTCTGGAGCCGTGAATCTGAAAGAGTTGCAAACCCCTCCTTGGTACCTCCGCAGAGCTGCGAATCCCCTCCTCAGCACCTCAGCAGAGCCAGAAAATCCCTCTGCAGCACAGCAATGGTTAACGCGCCTCCACAGTTGGGGCGTCAGGCCCAGCCGCTGTAGGCACATATCTGTGTCGGGCCCACTGGAATGCCATCGGCCTGCAGTGCGGTTGTTGGCATGGCACCAGGAGGAGAGAAGAGCCGGAGAAGAAAGCCTCATGGGAGCAGCTAAGAAAGCGAGCTCACCTCCCCCCCCCCCCCATACATGCCACGACTCATCGCCGTCAGACCAGTCAAGTGCTTCCCGGGGCAAGGGGGAGATAGAGACACCAGGCCCCAACATGAAGTGAGATGGGGGGAAGTGACGGGGAGCTGAAGAGGTGACGGGGAACTAAGGAGGTGGAATCTGGGCTGAGCTGAAGCAGCTTTAAAGAGACTTCACCGCGTGGCTAAGCCCCACATTTGCTAACACTTCAAGGGTTTAAATAAAAGCTGTGTGGCTCACTTTCCACAATGGTTATCGCTGCAAGGAACTTAAAAAAACCTGTGACTTTTTTTGATCATCTGTGCAGCCATAAGGATGGTAAAAAGATAAGATGATGATTCCAGCAAGGGCACAGAAGGAGAACAGAGGGCAGCAGAGGACAAAGAGGAAGAGCGTCGAGGATCAGGGCACAAACCAGGCCAGGAAGAAACAGAAGATGACAGCGGGCCAAGGTGGGAAGTCACGCGGACCGACATGGCGCAAGCCCAACGCAGGCAAGGGAAAGAGCAACACCGGTAACAGGGATGAAACAATCGGGGCCAGGTGAGAAGGCACATGAGTTGAGACGGGATCTGCACCCGTTCAGTGAGTGCAAGCATCCAGATGACCTAGAGACCTACAGAGACCCATGGGAGGCAGAGTCCCAACATAGGAATGAGGATCATGAGGCACCTGCACTGCACGACCTCGTGAACAGGGTGGGAGCAATGGCCACGATCCATGGAACGGGACATGTGCAATCTCTGCTGAGTTCACTTGAGGAGGTGCCCAGCCCAACTCCAGAACTGCACAGAGATGAGGGATGCAGCTTGGTGGCTGCTCTCTGAATACAAAGACAGAGGGGTGAATACTGTTCACTCTTAGATGTACTGGGAGATGCTGCAGGGGATCAAGGGGAGAGGGTGGTTCTGACAGTTCTGGAGGAGGGGTATGGCTGGCGTATGTATATGGGAATATGAGTGTTGGTAGGGAAGGCGAAGGAGAGGGAGCAGTAGGACGGGCCCAGGAGGTGGTGATGGAAGAGGTCGTGGCAGCTTCATGGGTTTGGGAGGAGGAGGGACAAGGGGGATGAGCGTGGGTGAACATTTGAGTATCATGGAGTTGCTAAGAAGCTGGTGCATGTAATATCAAGTAGCAGCACAGCTGCAAGCAAGGGGCAGTTAACTGTGGGCCCGAAAGAGGGTCCCAGTACAGCACCCATGAGCAGTGACACCCCAGCAACCACTACAAGAGAGGGGACACACCAGTAGGGGGGGGGGCCGTGCCGACGGACATGCAAGAGGCAGACGGGATGATGGTTTTAGAAGTGAGGCCAGCAGAATATGTTTGCCTCATGGGCGCGCTGGATAGCCATGTGCCCTAGGGCCAGAAAGAGAAAATATTGAGGGGCAAATGCATTGACATATTCTCACTTTTTTTCAGGTGGAATGAAGGTAACTGCAATTGCACATACTGCTGCAATAAATGTAATCTGGCCAGTAAGAAGGCCGACAGCATTACGAGGACAATCGCGAACTGGTGCGCCGCCTTCAGGACACTGGCCAGTGTAGTAGGGGAGAAGCACCCCAAACAGTGTCGAGGCCTTCAAATACCAGGATAGTATTTATGATGCCTAAAGGGTTTATGGCAGCACCGATTGGCTGGAATACGATGAACAGTTCCATACATGTCGGGGAACAAAGGGCTTAGCTGGGATCACGAGGATATTGACTTGTGGATTAGGTTAATGACGCAAGGGCAGCAGAGTTCCAAAACAACTGGGTTTCCATCGTCAACTTGACCAGGGAGGAGTACAGGTCCTAAGCAACCCTTTTGGAGGGATGACAGGTTACAGGCCTGAGAGGGTGGCGGCCCCCCTTCCCGGCCCCACCAGGGCGGCAAGGAGTGTGCAGGTTGTTTAACAGAGGTGCCTGTAGGTTTGGCAATAGACGCAAATACAGACATGCCTGAACATATGTGGGGAGGGCCATTCCCAGACTAAATGTGGAAGAGGCAAGGGGGAGACCCCCAGTGACTGCGTTGAAGCCGGTACTTATCTGGTGGGCTGAGACACCCATTAGGATTGGGGCGTTGCAGTGCAATCTAGTGGGTTATGCTATAAGGAAAGCTCAATGGTTAGTGCACGGTTTTAGTTATGGTTTTAGGATCCCGTACCAGGGCCTGGCCAGGCCGTGGGCAACAGGCAACCTCAAATCAGCATTAGAAAGAAAAGGGGTAGTGGAGGAGAAAATCAGTAAGGAGTGTTTGATGGGCAGGATAGCAGGGCCCTTCAGGACCAGGTCCATCCCTAATCTGATAATTTCACCGTTGGACCTGGTCCCAAAGAAAGAACCAGGGGAGTACCGCCTCATATACCACTTGTCACACCCCAATTTTGATTACGTCAATGACCACTTGGAGCAAGCTGTCTGCTCTATATGGTATGTTTCAGTTGACCAGGCCTTGAATCTGCTGAGGGCACAGAGTAGAGGGGCATGGTTGGCAAAGACAGATGTGAAATTGGCCTTCCGACTGTTGCCTATAGATCCAGACAGCTTCTACCTTCTCAGATTCCGGTTTGGGGTCCTGTATTATTTTGATAAGTTCCTCCCAATGGGATGTTCCGTGTCCTGCATGTATTTTGAGGAGTTCAGCTCTGTGATGCAATTTATGGCAGAGTCGGAAATAGGCCAAGGGAGAATCATACACTACTTGGATGACTTTCTCTTGCTGGTGGATGATGGGCAAAGCTGCCAGTGATCCCTTGAAAGCTTCCAGCCTAAGGCCATGGAATTGGGGGTCCCTCTAGCCAGAAATAAAGCAGAAGGGCTGGCACAGCGGTTAGACTTCCTAGGGATCGAAATAGACACCCTGGAGATAGTGATGTGCCTCCTGGCAGACAAGGTGATAGCATTGAAGGTGACCATCCGCGCGACTAGTTTTGTGCAGAAAGTCATCTTAAAGCAGATGCATTCCTTGATCAGGCACTTGAACTTTGCTTGCAAGGTGATGCCAATGGGCAGGGTTTTCATTAGGTGGCTAGAAGACTCCATTAAGGGGATTTGCAGGAGGCATCACTTTATCAGGGTCGACGCTAGTATGCGGGAGGATCTGGCCATATGACAGGAGTTCCTGGTAAGCTATAACAGCCAGAATATATGCAGGGAACCCCCCCACTAGCAACCGGAATTTGGAGTTGTTCACGGACGCTGCGGTTGGCATTGGGTTCGGGATTTATTTCAGGGGTCAGTGGGACATGAGAGATGGCCAGAGGAGTGGCACAGACAGGGCATAACCAGGGACATCATCTTCCTGGAGTTGTTCCTGATTATGGCAGTGATTGCTATGTGGAAGCCCCAGTTCATGAATAGATGGACAGTATTCTGGTGTGACAACGTGGCAGTGGTATATACAATAAACAAGCAGTTGGTGAAGGTGGGGAGGGTTATGAGATTGATTAGGAAGCTGGTGTTGATGAGCTTGGAGCTGAATGCTTTTATCACCACCAGCCATGTCCCCAGGGAAAGCAACAAGATGGCTGATGTTCTGTCTCATTTTCAGCTACAGCATTTTCTGTGGCTCGCCCCGACTGCAACCTGTGGGGCAATGCCCATGCCAGTGGAAATGTGGAACACTGGATGCTGAATGCCGGCAAAATGCTCATGGTGTCACTATCGGTCAGTACCTGGAAGGCATACTAGAGAGCCTGGGTCCAGCTACATAGCTTTGCGGAACAGCGGGGGTTCTACCCTGAGCAGAGTTTGACCCCCAGTCAGCTGCTGGAGTTTCTGACATGCAGGAGGAGGGAACCTCATGCCGACATGCTAGGCTGCTGTTGAGCATGACATTTTTCCTGAAACATGGGTGGGGGGGGGGGAGGGCAAAGAGGTAACAAAGAAGTTTGTGATCAGGAAGGTGAAGGAGGGCTGGGCCAGGGAGACTACACTATGGCTGGACAGCTGCAGGCCTATCACCCTGCTCATGCTGCAGAGAGTCCACATGAGGGTGGCAAAAGTGATCAGAGTCAGGTATGAAGATAAGCTCTTCAAGCTGGCACTATTGTTGATCATTTTTGGCGCCTTAAGGATGAGTGAGACTCTTCCTCCGTCCAGGTTGGATATGGCAAGCAGTGCCAACAGTGTGGAGGATGTCTCGATGAAAAGAGACAGGGTGGGTATTTTCCTAGGGCAGTCTAAGATGGACCAGCTGCAAAGGGAAAGAATGGTATGACTGGACACCACTAGAATCAGGGACCTTTACTGCGTGCACGCCATGGGGGAATATTTGGGGATCTGTCCATCACTGAAGGGTGCCGTCTTGTGGCATGGCGATGGGTCTTGCCTATCATAGTATTAGTTAAAGGCCATGTGGCTCAGGGAGATGAAAGAGGCAGGGTTTGAGCAGCAGGGATTAATATTACACTCATTCAGAATATGCACAGCAACTATGGCACACAATTTGTGCTTCAGGACAGGGCAGATCCAAGCCATAGGTAGATGGGGCTCAAAACAGGTATAAGTTATACATTAGGCAGTAATTCTCCTGGTTAACCCTACCCTCACACACTTTCTTTCTTCTCGCAGAATAGTTCACAGAAGGATCACAGTATGGATAGTGGGTCATTCCTATAGCTAATGGGTGAGAAGGAAGTCAATAGGCAGCCATTTTCTGGAAGCAACTTGGCTTTCACCCGGACATCATGAATGTACAATGCATGGGAAAGAGGGGGATGTGGTGGGATCAGCTGTGGCCCGTATTCGTTAGCCGGCGACAGATGGGCCCTCCGCCAGATGTCATCATCCTGCACTTGGTGGGCAACAATCAGGTGTCCACAAAGGGCATAGACCTGATCATCGAGATCAAAAGGGACCTGGTTTGGATACATGAGAACTCTGTGATCCTCAGTCTTGAAGGATTAGAAAAAGGGACAGCTACTTCTGGAGCTAGATCTGCAATTGTGAGTATATACTTCTGGGAATTTTCTGAAAGGACTTCTTTGTATTAAAGCTAATTAATCTGTGAACCCAGTGTTTTTTGCTAAATCAGTCAGGGCCTAGTAGCAGAAGTTTAAGTTTAAATTTAAAACACAGAAGAGAACTTTCTGGTTACATTTCATACCCAGCAGAGAGCTTGTAGTTTAAATTTAATAGTCACTCAGGGCCTAGTATCAGCAAAGTACTTTTTTTTTCTTTTTTTTTTTTGTTATTAGAATTTTCATCAAACTTACAGAAGCAAGCACCAAGAAACTTAGATGATACATATAAGAAACTTAAAACAAAGAAACACAATCGTGAAAATACACCATTCTTAGCCCACAAAATGGGGAGATTTATACAAAGAAAAAAAATACCAGAAGAAAACATGAGCAAAGCTCTAAATTACCTGACAGCTTTAACTACACCACCTACTTCCAGTCACTTATTACCATGTCCCTCTTTATCAGACAGGAAAACCTCAAGCTGAGAAGGATCAAAAAAGATAAATTTTGAACCCTGAAATGTAACCAAGCATTTACAGGGATATCTAAGAAAAAAAGTAGCTGAAAGAGCGACCACCCTAGGCTTAAGGGCCAAAAAGGCCTGTCTCCTATTTTGCGTCGCCTTGCAGACATCGGGAAACATTTGAACCTTGGCACCACAAAACAGAGCTGACATATTCTTAAAGTAATTTCGAAAAACAAGCGCCCTATCCTGATCTGAGACAAAAGAAACCACTAAGGTGGCCCGAGATGTAATATTATCTTGCGAATCCTCTAGAAATTTGGTGAGTTCAAGGCCAGCTTGACCTTGAACTACATCAAATCCCCCAAGAGGACTTGTAGAAAGCCCTCGACCAGTCAAATAATATACAGCAATGGAATCAGCCGAAGCCAAGCCCAGAACTTCCCTAAAATACTTTTTTAATAAAATTTCTGCAGAAAGCAAATGACAAAAAGGAAAATTTAACAATCAAATATTCTTAGCACGAAACATATTGTCATGCTGTTCCATCTTATGGTGAATAATTAAACTATCTTTTATATGAGAAGAGTTAACCGCTTTAAGAGCGAGACACTGGCTTTCACAATTAGCAACTTGAGTAGAAATATTCCCCACCTTACTATCCACCTCAGACAACCGAGTAGTAATCTCTGAAGAGAAACCACATAGTTGTGTGACAGTAGGTACCAAGGTATTCTCAGTACGAATCACTACTCTCCAGATGTCGGCCAAGGTAACCTGATCATCAGGCATCTCCTTGGCCACACCTGGGACAGGTATCCATACAACTGGTTTCAGTTTTTCCCCGGTATCAACCGGGGTACTCTGCTGAAACCGCGTGCCCTCAGAAGCAGACAAAGGTGGAGAAATATATACTGGAGTAGAAGGTGGAGACCGGTCCGGGGAACTCAGGGACGCAGGAGATGAACGGAGAACAAGGAAGTCAGGATCAAGAGTTACATCAGTGCTAGTCAGTACCTTAACATGTCTGTCCATAGGACCCACTGTAGATTCGGCTTGTTCCGCTGGAATAATTTTCTTCTTTCTCTTACCCATCTAAACAGCCAACACCGATGAATATCTCCTGTTCCTGCTCTCCTGCAGTGCTCCAAGGGGCTCCCAATGGGCCTAATATGCCCCTTGTATCTAGCCCCTTATATCGCTGCCCCGACTAGCGCCTCTGGCTGCGCCAACTTGGCAGACCTTGAACATGTGGCATTGCCTGCTCGACATGCAGCCATGGTGATTCCACGCATTCCAGTGACATACCCTACCTTTACTGTGAGCTCTTGTGGCCTTTGTCTGCCTCAGACAGTCCCTATCAGACACCTGCTGCACACAGACGGTACGTTGCTTGTTTGAACTGTTTTGACTCACATCATACTTCAGATATTTCTTATGGGCTGTTTGTTTTGTCATGGACATCTGTGGGATCTGTGTGCACCAACACTGCTGGACATGCTGTGGCCCACTGGGCAGCCTGTGTTACATGGCCATAGGCCTGGTCGGCCGTGCCATCTCCAGCTGTGGGCAATACACACTGTGCTATGTGTTGTGATCATGTCCTGTGTACATGTTGTCACACCCCCAGGGGCCCTATCGGTGGGGTCAGGTATTGCCTGATGATTCCTCCTCTTGGCTCTGTCAGTACTGCAGGCAGCCTTGCCTGGCCCTCTGAGAGTGGTAGTTGTACCTTTCTATTATATGAACCACATAACACACTTCAATTCCAAATTAGGGCTTTATTCCCCGTCCACGAGTTTTTTTTTTCTCTTTCTTGGCAAAACAAATAACAGACCACTTCGGGCATATAACATAAATTAAATGTGTAACAAAAATAGCTTACTTCAGCTTTTAAATACAAACAAAAGAAAAGAATTAAACAGCCTCACTGTTCCTAATACAGCCTTTTCTTTTGTTGCTACAGCACAGCTCACTTCCACTGCTTTAAACTCTGGTTATCTTCAACCATTTACCTTAGAGAGAACTCTGGGTCAATCACAGATAATGAACAGTCCATTGGTTCAGGAACAACTGGTATATCTGAATTCTCACATTCCATTAATTCATATTCCTCTGAACCCTTAATTCTAGGATCAGCTGTTTCACAGGGATAAGGCTGGTTTGCTCCGTCAAACAGGAAGTTGCTCTGTCCCTCTGCACAAATGCCTTGCTGGGAAATACCATAAGGTTTTGAATGGGGCTCATAGGAGCTCTGCCCCTGTTGGTAACCAAAAGGATATTTCAAACCTTCACTAGCTCTGCTACTAGAGCATTTGTGGTATGCTCTGAGCTTGCTCGGGTCTAGCCCTTGCAACACAGCTGCCCTGGATTGCACTGCTCGAGACGGAACCTTATCACAGGTTGGGAGTTTAAACTTGCTAGCAAAATCACAAGCTTCTTCAGGTAAGAAAACTTCTCCTCTTTTAAAGCTTCTAGCACAAGGGAAGAAGTTATTCTCTGTTTCTCTTAAGCTTGTTTTATGTTGGCTTTTCCTGTTACTTCGGGGTTTTACCCACTCAGGTAGGAAACAGCCTCTATTAGCATTTCCTGCTTTGTTACTTTCTATGGAAGATCTCCTACGTCTCTCGTGCCCTCCACGCATACACACAGTATCTGGCTGCTGATTTCCACACTTCTCACACAGGTCTAGGGACTCACTCAGACCTTCGTGTTGGTTCTTCTGCTGATCCAATAGTTCATTCTCTCTTTCTCTCTCTCTTTCATTCCAGTTCCATTCTTTCCACAGCTTCAGCTGCCCTTGCCGCTGTCTCTCTTGCTGTGACCCTCGTTGGCTCACCTCCTCTCCCTCTCTAACTATTTGTGAGCGTGTTTTATGTCTGTGTCTTTGGGCTCCACCTCCACCCAGCTGATTCCTATCAGGCAATGCAAACTCCCTTTGCTTGTTATCTGGGTGTGTCTTCCTAGCCCTTATCCACGTGTGCCCTGGTTGTCTATAGCAACCATCTGACAGTTTTCTGTTTACGCTGTCATCTCTTCCCTGATCATTCCTGCTGATCTGCATTTTCTCAGGTTCCGTTAGGTCCACCTTGTGACAATGTCTAAGATCTCATTATGTACATATTATGTTTTTTCTCTCTCCATTGTAACCTTATTTTGTGTACAGCATACCATGACCTGTTTCTCCTTCCTCTATCACAGGGCGCAGCGAACACACACGCATATCGTCTACACTGCAGCTGGCCTACCCATCACAGTACCATTGGTGGACAGAACACCTCCATGCAACGATCCCTGGGGGATGGTGCCACTGGGTGATGGGCCTCAGCGAGTGGGACACACGCCTATGATGGACATTATTGTTTGACTAATACTTTGTGCTGAACAGGGACAACTTGACACAACATTGCTGCCGTACTCTGGCCGTGTGTCATGTTCATCGCGATGGACACGCAGTACAGTCTGCATTACTGTGGTACACTGGGTTGTCACACGTAGCCTTGCATACCCATGGATCTGTGACATCCGTACCAGGACATGTGTACTTTCTGATGACATTTTCACTGTGGACAATGTGTACTGGTCCGAACATGTACAGCAGGATGTCACATACTCACTGTATGTTGTGCATCTATCTGACAATGTGTTGATGTGTGTGGCCCATGTGTGTGACCTGCAGTGCAGTATAGCTACATAAGTTTGTGTGGACAGTTGCATGCAGCCACGTGTATGCCACGGGGGGAACATCCTGTAGGCCCTGTTGCTATGTATGGCTACCTTGTACTTGGACATGACAAACTGTTTGCTATCACACCACTGTGATGCGTGCCACCATCTGTGATTGCTGTTTGACCATCACAGGGGGTGTTACAGTTCATCTGGGGCAGCACTCTGTCATGATTTCACATACATAGTGCATGTGCATCTGCCTGATTCCAGGTTTGCAATGGTGCATGTGCCTACTTGGATTCTGTGTGGGTTAGTGCACCATTTTTGTCCTTTCATTCTAACTCCACATACATGTTATTGTGTGTGGTTCCTCAACAGATGTACCACTGTACATTGATTTACCTCCCCATCAATGCATGTGTGCCCTAACCTCAATATGACATAGCATTGTGGCACTGACATTGCACCATTACCTTAGCTGTGGGGTGGGGGGTGTCTCATTTTTCTGCCTTAGGTTGTGCATCCCCTGTTCATTGGCATATCTGTGATGCTTCTGTATCCACAACACCCATTGCAGCAGGCCTTCTGCATGGTGCTACCTCTATGTCTGTGAGGTTCGGCTATGTTTGTTCTTTGGCAACATGTGCATCTCTTACCTGTTTCCATGTCCTCATTTGGCCTTGTATAACTGTTATTGCTCCCATTTGGTCATTAAAGGTGTCTCTGTACATGCGCAACTGATGTCTGCTGATTCTCACGCACATCACGGACATTTGACTGGCCATCTACACTGCTGTGGGACCCATTGATACGTACACATATGGTCTACACAGTTGAGGGCTGGTGCTGGGACATTGAGACATGACCTTGTATTAATGATTCTGCATTTGCCTGTGCACTGCAGATCTACATTACTGTATGGCGGAATGGCATTACATCTAGGTATCCTCCATTCCGACCCCATCGCCTTCTGATTATGTGGGCAGCTTGGTGCACCTGCCTGGACCGTGCCCCCTGTTAGTTGTGTGTTCCTGTGCTATTCCCATGATGATGCAGACAGCGCACATCAGTGCCATCTGGTTCACTCGCATCACTGTGTCGCCAGTCGACCTTTCAGGTCGTTGCCCAATGTGTGTGTTCTATCATACACAACATGTGTGTAGTGTATTGGACATTCTGCTGCTGCATTCCTACGCACAGATGGTTTCACTGATGGCCACATACATATTCCATTTTAACCCAGGTACATTCATCGCTCCCATGTGCCTGTACAGTTGGATGTCATCTGTCTTGGAGCATTGTGGCTTCTTATGGGTGGGCATCTCTACTACTTGGGCACATGCATGCCCAGGCTGCTGCCTCTACATCCCCATCTGGGATGTGTGTGTCGGACATAGCTGGCATTGGTGTTCGTTGGCACTGGTGCTGGCCTTGACTGCGGTACTGATTGGATATGTGCCTGCCTCCTTGTCTACACATCATCCACTGCAGAGCTGTTTATGTGTTGGTGTGGCACTATGGTTCTCGCACTGGTCTGCGTACCTGGGGACCAGGATTCAATTCCCCATGTAGCATTTGTCAGGCCACATTCCCTGCATTGCTCTGATGGGGTCAAGTTAATCATTGTCACTATTTGATGTACATTCTGAGGGTTATGTTGCCATGTACACTGTTTTGCTTGATATCATGGCCAGGCTCTGACACCCATTACATATATCTGTGTGTAGACTAGCAGACATCTAGCTGTATATGCTTTTCCTGGCTTGTGTGCCCTGTATTGCTAGGCACGTATGCCTTTGTGGACATTTCATGACTCCTGTGTGTTTTGTCCTCCACATGCAGCACCCACTGTGTACATGTGCACACCATGCATCTCCTGGACATGATCTGTCCTGCTCCTTATCTGTTGACAGACCAGTGGCTTTGGTGTGACATTTTATACAGACATTTGTCTCTGCTGCTGCATCACCACACTGACCATCCTGGACCACTGGCAGTTGCCTGTGTGCCAGCCATCTGCTGCCTCACACGGTGCTATGACCTTCCATACACACATTCCATTTAGTGGTACATATTAGCATTGCAGTTGCTGTGGTTGTTTGGCATAGTGGCTAGAGGCATGCATTGGCCACCAAAAAAAACAGCAAGCTGCCACGAAAGCAACCAACACAAAAACCAGTCTAAAAACGTGGCAGCAGGGGCAAAAGCAGCCTTTATTATTCTTAAAAGGATGAGTGTGCCAATAAACCCGACACTGGCTGTGTTTCGTAAAATACTTCCTCAGGGGTATTTGGCTCATTGCACCTCACCACTTCTCTGCGCTCCTCTCCGTGATCATTACACAAGCAAATTCTCACAGGTTAACCCAAAACGCCATTTCATTTCCCATGTTACATCCTGCACTGTCCCGGTGTAACATGGGAAACAAAATGGCGTTTTGGGTTAACTTGTGAGAATTTGTTTGTGTAATAGTCACGGAGAGGAGCGTAGAGAAGTGGTGAGGTGTAATGAGCCAAATACCCCTGAGAAAGTATTTTACGAAACACGGCCAGTGTTGGGTTTATTGGCACACTCGTCCTTTTAAGAATAATAAAGGCTGCTTTTGCCCCTGCTGCCACGTTTTTAGACTGGTTTTTGTAGAGGTATGCATTGGGCCACCATAGGTTGTGGGTTTGATCCTAGCATGTTCCATTCCTCTTCTCTTCTTGTGTTCTGCTAACCTTACCATGCAATGGCTGCAACTTGGTCACCTCTCCGCACACCCTCCCTTCTCTTCGCTGTGCACCATGGTGTGCCCTCTATACAGCCTATCTTTCACATATTAGCTGTTACATATGGTTCTTATCATTATGCTATCCAAGTGAGAAGTTGGCTTGGGGGATTGGTAGTGCTGTTGTGATGCTGTGGTTGGACATGTTGTTGTGTAAGTTTGATTCTCATGTGCTTCTTTTTGGTTCTATTCCCCGTTTTGCCCTGGTCCACTGACCATGCACACGGCTGTCCCCTCTGAAGGCCCCTACCACCCTTTCTATTTTGGATCTTCGCTCCTTGGCATGCTATGTTCACGGCATTCGATTTCATGGTGTGCATGCATATGTTTATCTGTGTCTCTTGTCCCACTTACAGACTGTGATATCAGCTATGGACGTATGTTCTGCATTTGTGTTGCATCATGGATGCTGGTGGGGTTGCCCTATCCTGGCACACAACAGGCGTTTTGTGTGGTGTCCTGCAGTGTTCTTGTATGCAGACATTGCTGTGGCACTCAACATGGTGGTGTATCCTGCTGGTTTGTTCACTGACTTTCTGCCCACTGGTCATGGGTTCGATTTCTGTTTGTTCTCATTTTTTATGCCTGTCCTATGCAACTACTTGTCATTCCTTTGGACAGTCATATCTCTGCGGATCTGTGCTGCCAGCCCATAGTACCCTCATCACAGTTGCCAAACATCCTTCTGTCCGTCTATCTGCGTGTGTCAGCTGTGTGGCATCCTGTCTTCATGTGCAGGCTGCTAGCCCATGTCCTATACTGGTACCCTTTTCTGCATTGCGACTCTTCATGCTTGCCTCTCCTGTGTCTTCTCGGCATAGCACTACTACTCCTCTGTCCTCCTATCATTGCACTTGTCTTGCCACCTCTACCTCCACTGGTGTTCACGTATCCCCATCCTCTGCTACCCACTGTCATTGTGACAGTTTACATTGCAGGTACTCTGTGTGTACAGCTGCCTCCGATATGTTTGTCCACTTTATCAGCTGCCACATAGGCTGCACGCAGACTGGGCGGGTCCATCAGCTCCCACCTCTCCTTCCTTCCATCACTTGTCCATTGCCTTTGCTTGGTGCTCGGTGCAGTGTTAGGGTTACATCTGTGTTTCAGCCTTACATTTCATACTTGCCAACTTGGGCCACCTTACTGCCCCTACGGCACCATATCTTTGGACACTTTAGCATAATCATTATAGCACCTGGACCTGGGGCACCTTGGGTTTCAGCACTTTGTAGGGCACCTTGTAGGGCGCCTTACGCTAGGTACCTTGTGCAGAGCTTTGTACCACGCCTTAGCACAAGGCGGCCTGTGCCACGCGTTGTCTCACGTAGCTTGCCGTGATGATGCACCGCCCATGCCTTTATATGGGCATCCATACCTTTACCACGGAACCTAATGCAAATGGCATTACCGCAGTTTAGTAAACATGCCCCATACTGTAGTTGCCTATGGGATCTATTCTGTACTGCGTCCTGTTGGGAGGTCCATCCCCGCTATTTGCCCCCTTCCATCCCCAGGAAAAACCTCCCTATATGAAAAAGAGGAAACTTAGATTGGGGCAGGAAGGGGCATTGCGGAGGTGGAGTGAGGGTGGGCAGAGGGCAATCTGCGACCCCAGATGTACAGGGCCAATTCTGAAGTCAGCCCTGTACATCTGGGGCCTCGGATCTAGACGGGGGACTTATTCCACCTCAGAGGTGGAATAAGTCCCCCTGGACATCGGGGGATGGCAGGCCTGAGCAACGGCAGAAAGATGAGGGGTGCGGGGGGTTCCCTGCAGTCTGACCCTGGCCATGGAAGGCCATATTGGAGGTCAGGCTGTGAGGAAAGAAGATTGTGATTTGTGGCCGGGGATCACAGCTCCTGAATGGAGCCACGGTGCCATGGCAACAGGATGCCATGGCACTGCAGCTCCATTTAGGAGCCTGAGTTAGCTGGGCAGGGATCTGTACATGTAGGCCGATCTGAATCGGGTCCCGGCCTGCATGTACAGGACCTAGACCTGATTCTGATCCCACGGGGCATATCTAGCCCCTGCAAGATCAGAATTGGGTCTGCCTCTGTGTGTCCTGTTTTTGATCGGATGCACAGGGACCTGGACGCACACATTAGAATGTGCCTCCATGGGTTTTCATTAAATAGGATAAAAATAGTTGCCCATGTGGCCTTCACACATAGGAAACCTGTTATCAAATTACCTCCTTACAGTTTCTAATACATCACGTACACATATCTGCCACGATCGCATCCAAGTCAAATGGGGATGTACAGAGGGCATGCTTGGACATTGGAAAGAGATACATATGTTTGATTTCTTAGGGACTTCACGTTGGTGGTGGTCATTATCCATGGCTGAATTTACACCAGAATTTCAGTACGTTTAGGTTTTTAAAAATTACTTAAGTTGGTCAACCCTTTACATGAAGTATCAAGGAGGACATCCCCTTAATCTCCCATTGTTTCTTTTCCCCTCTACAAGTGTATTTGGTAGATGTAGCCGCATCAAAAGTTTATGAAGAGCAACAGGATGTCTAGATTTTCAAAATGGCAAAGATACATGTGAGCATGTCAACATATAGATCATATAGAATCATACCTCGAAGACAGACAACAGACAGTAGCATCCGGTAACCTCACCTCAGCACCCTTCTGTACAACTCAAGGAGGTCCCCAAGGCTCCTCACTATCTGCACTCCTCTTCAACATCTACATTCAACCTATATGCAAAATATTTAATAAATACAAGATACAATATGCCATATATGCCGACGATATCACGGCATATACCCCTATCCACCTGGATGCCCCAGACTATACAGCTATATCAACCTGCTTTCATGAAATAACAACCTGACTTACTAACAACAACTTCAACATCAACATAAAAAAATCTGAAGCAATCATCAATACAAGGGAATCCACATTCACTCCTACTTCTAACAACATCTCAAATATACCAATCACTATAAGAGACGAAGTTTGGTATCTTGGAGTGATACTAGACAAACAACTTACCATCCAAGTACACATCAACAAGACGACCAAAACAGCCTTCTTCAAACTAGCAATGCTCCGAAGACTAAAACCTCTCCTCAATAAAGATCACTTCCATACAGTATGCCAGGCCATCATTACACCTGTGCTGGACTACTGTAATCTCCTCTTCCAAGGTCTACCCAAACAATCCACTTGCCCCTTCAAATAGTCCAAAACACTGCCGCCCATATTATTGCTGGTGCTTCACTACAATACCATATAACTCCCATACTACATGATTTGCACTGGCTGCCAATCTCTTCACGAGCAAAATATAAATCAGCACTCACCATCTTCAAGATCAAAAATAACATGTCAGCAGGAATCCTACAAGAGCTCATCGGAACCAAAGCAAGCAAAAGACCGGACAGAAACAGCACTAAAACCATCATACCAACTCCTAGTCTATTCACAAGAAGCAATAAATCCACATCCATGAGGGCTTTCTCTCTTGCTGCCCCTGCTATTTGGAATGCACTCCTGGAAAAGCTAAGATCCACAACTGATATAAAAGATTTCCGGAAGTTACTCCAAACCACCCTATTCATTGAACAATTCAATGAAGATCCCCAATCTCACTAATCTTTACATAGTACCATGTCTATTCCACTCCACAAGCCGATTTACACAAACTAAGCTATCTGCACCATTCCCCCTCCCATTACTCATACTACAATGTATATACAGTAGTTTAGTTTCAAAACTCCCACCTAACCCTCTCCTTCGTTTACATAAAAATTCTTTTGAGATTATTTAAATCTTAAAGTATGAAGTTACAAGAGACTGTTTAAGTTTTTGAAGTGTGATGTTATTGTTTACAATTGAAAGTTCTTTGTAAAAGTTGAAGTTAATGTAAACCACCTTGATTAAATGAAAAGGCGGTATAGAAAAATTGTTAAATAAATAAATAAATAATAGATGTGCATCTTCCGAAATACAAGCATGCGCATGTGCAAGTTGCTGGGATCCCGCATCGATGTTTCCCATGTGTATGTTTCTAAAAAGCATCTTCTGCTGCACATATCTGCACCGACCCAGTGTGTGCCTGCACATCCTGTCTTCCTTTGACAGACACGTTCATGGTGAGGGGCAGGGATATGTTGATTTTATAACAGTTTATACGTGTCCACCTTTCCCTTTAAAATTGTTAGAGAAGTTTTCACTCAGACATCACAACAACCACAAAAACAGTCTTTCTAAAATGTGCCTTTTAACCACTACGAACTTTCTGGAATGGCAATTCAATCTATTTCTGCATTCTTGATTACATGGATTGGAACACCGTTGCAATCTTTCTATGCTGCACTACATCAGTGTTCTGTTGTTTATAGCAAACAAGAGCAGTTAAGCTATACTACTTTCTTCAAAATCCTTCAAGGAAAGCAGCCACTTTCCGTATGGGGTCTTTTTGATGTTGCCAATTGCTATTATTTTGGAAATCTCCTTTACAATGTAGTTCTCAATCATTTCACCGGAAGCAAACTGTGCTTTTCTACATGTCAAATAAAATATTCACATTTAGTATGGCAGCCCATTGTGTGTTAAAACCATGGATTTTCCCACCCTTTGCAGCAACTGTGCACAGATGCGAACAACACAGGATTGTATGAGGGTCTGGACTGCTAAGGAGTAAGCAGAAACATGATATAGTCCAGCAACTATAAGCCAAGGGATTTTCTGCCTCAAATTTACTTTCTCACAAAGTCGTCAAGATTTAACCTCTGTCCCGAGCAGGGCCGGCATTAGGGTTTGGCAAACAGGCCATTGTCCTGGGCCCCCATGCCAGAAGGGGGCCCCAAGTCTGCCTCAAGGTGAAAGAGACATAGCCTGGAGGATTGCTTTGGGGGCCCCTCACCTGTTTCTGCCCCTGCATATCTAACACCAGGTTCCTGAGAATGAAAACTCATAACAATTTCTTAATCTTGTCAGGAGCTACATAGTGTTCTAAATTACTTCCTCTTTACCAGTTGGGGCTTTAAGTTGACATGTTTATTCAGCAATTGCTATTCACAGATGTACTGTGCACAGTATAAATAGAACATATAAATTGAAAAGGCTGACATATTCCTGCCCCTAAACTGAAAATAATATTTGTTTTCCTACTTTTGTTGTTTGGCCATTTTATTCTTTAATCATGTTGATCTCAGTCTCTGGTTTCTGCATTCCTCTGTCTTCTTTTAATTTGCTTTCTAAGGTTATCAGTTCACCTGCCACTTTTCTCCTCTCTTGACTTCTTCACTTTCCATGATACTGATCTTTTCTTTTCAGCTTTCTTCCATTTATTTTTTTTCTCTCTAGCAACTCAGATTGCACCCTACCTTCCACTTTTCACCCCTTAACACAGCCCTTCCATTCCCCAACAATCTCTCTTTCCCCAGCCTTTTATTACCCAGTCTTTAACTCACCCCCTTTTTTCTACCCCTCCCCCATGTCCAGCATCTCTTCCTTTCTCTCCTCGCCTGTCCAGTATCTCCTCCCTTTTTCCCAGCACATCCTTCTTGGTCCAGCATTCCCCTTCTCTCTCTCTATACCCCCAACCCATGTCCAGCATCTCCCCTCTTTCCTCCATCCCTCTGTGTCCAGCATCTTCCATTTTCCTTTCCCTGTCCTCCATGCCCAGCATCTCCTATCTTTCTTTCCCTAAACCCTATGACCAACATTTGCCATTTTTCCTCCATATCCCCACATGTCCAGCATCTCTCCTCTCACGCTTTCTTCCTATCCTCTAGTCCAGCATCTCCACTCAGGGCCATAGCATGAACTGTGTTGAGTGGTGCGACCACACAGGGTGCAAGTATGAAAGGCAGCCGATGTCATCATCAAGGCTTCCAGGAAGATCAATAAAAGTGAGTTCATACATGTGGCTGGGGGGGGGGGGGGGATGCTAGGTTCACAAGTTGTGCAGGACATATTTCTAGTTTGCCATGGTTCTGTCTCTCCTCTCACTCCAGCATCTTCCCCTATCTCTCCCTCTTCTATGTCCAACATCTCCCCCTTCTCTTCCTATCCCCCAGTCCTTCTGCCACACTCCTATCTCCAGCATTTCCTCCCTCTCTTTCTCCCTGTTAGATGTCTAGATTTTCTCCTGTCCCCTCAGACCAGGCACTAAGTGCACTCACCATGATGGTGTGCCCCAACACATGATATGGGCACGATTCCTATCAAATCCTGTGCCCTAGAACATCCCCCACACATGGCAGGGAATAAAATATCTGCAGACACACACCATATTCCCAGTCCACGTGCCAGTATCTGCAGCATAGCAGA
This sequence comes from Ichthyophis bannanicus, assembly GCA_033557465.1. Taxonomy (NCBI): domain Eukaryota; kingdom Metazoa; phylum Chordata; class Amphibia; order Gymnophiona; family Ichthyophiidae; genus Ichthyophis; species Ichthyophis bannanicus. Next base: position 516,486,357 of record CM066033.1, read on the forward strand.
TGATGCAACAAGCCAGTTTGCCAACCAGGCAGCAGAGAGAGGAGTCCTCTAAGTAGCAGCAGCAGCAGCAGCAGCAGGAAAAGCCATCATAGTACATGCAAACGATGAGGAAGGCTCCACCAGCAAAGCAGCAGCCAGCACAGAGATCACAGTGTCCTTGGGGAAAGGAGGTTTGGGCCAAGTGGTTACGCATATGCAGACTCTGTGCCACCCTCCTCACCCTTCCTGAGGGCCAGATGGTTTCTCTCTACTGGCAGAGTGCAGAGACCCTAACAACCTCTAACAAGTAGGGACTGTCTCTGTGTTTGTACAACATTGTGTATGCTTTGTAGCGCTTTATAAATGTTTAATAGTAGTAGTAGTACAAGGAGCCCAGGTCTGGCATGGGTTCTCTCACTAAAAAGACCCATACTATACCTGGGCTTGTGAAGCCACTGAGCACTCTACATGTCTTTGCCTCCAGTGTCTTCCAAACATCTGTGGCCATAGTTTGTGGAATGAGCCATGCCCCCTTTCCCAGTAAGATCCACCAAGTACTACAGACCATGTAGAGCAGGGCTGGGAATTACATTGCCCTCCCAATAATTAGAGGCAACAGTGAGAGGCCTTAAAGGAAGAGGTCAACAGCATAGCTGGCCTAGCTAATGTGATGGGAGCAAGAAACTGCATGCATATTGCACTCATACCACCTGTGGATAAGGAGATGACTTTCCGGAACAGTAAGTATATCCACCCTCTGAATGTGCGGGTGGTGTGCGTGATATACAAATAATTGTTCTGACTGTAGTGGCAAGACTCCTGTGGTTAACCCACAATTCCTAGATCCTGCACCACTCAGCAACCTGCCAGCAGCAAGAGGAGGGGAAGTATGGCCCTGGATGGCTACTTGGTAGGTAAACCCCATTCCAGGGTGGGGGTAGCTTGGCCTTGCATATGTGGGTAAGCAACAATGCTGAGCTGCCCCACTACCCCACAGAACACAAATGTCCATTTCGTCTATATGCCTCCAGGTGCAGGTTTATGCCACTCAATGGCACTGGTAGGGCATTTTCTTCTCATAGTATTATCTACAGCACAAATGCCTGTCCACTGATACTGCATGTCACAATGTGTGAGCATGGCAGGTAGTTCATCCAGGTCCAGAAGGGAGGCAACAGGCTAACTTTGGTGTGTTAACCATTACATATGGATGCACAATAGGATCAACATAATTGATTCCAATGTACAAACTCTAAGAACTGAGATGCCAAACAGGTGAATGATGAAAAAGCAAGAGCCATCATAGGGCCACACATCCTCCAACATGCATCTGTATGTGTAGCTAGCTCTATGGCCATCTCAAATTGCCACCACTATCCATGCCTGGCTCACTACCAGCCTATATCTAGCCACTGCAGACAGGAGCTAAAGTTCCTTTGGCACGTGAAAAACCCCAGCACCTGTACTACCATGCACAAACCTATACTGTATGTGAAACGTCAATAGTGGATGCCAGAGATATGCCCCCTGGAGCCACTTCCTTTTCTTCCCCTCAGTGTGTTTCAATATGAGACTCTGTGCAACAGCTCCCTTGTAACATACCCCCTGATAAGGCAGAAGACAGCAATCACGTTGCTGGCAGAGTTGACTGACTTGTTCCTCACACACTAATGCTCATACATATGAAACTCTCAACTGGGCCAAATGACACTACCCTCAATGATATTATACCTGTGAATGTATGAGCCATGAAAAACAATGCACCCCCAACAGGGTTATTCAGCCCACATGTGCTCAGATAGCATATGCTCCATGGGTCAAATACCTATATCGGCAACCCCAAAAGGGTATCATGTGCAGCATATGTGCAACACATGTGCTGACAAAATACCTCCGTCTGTTCTTGGGGGTCCACATATAGGTGCATATTTTCATCTGAGGGAATGTGCTGGTGTCACTGCCTTTTGTTCTGGGGGTACACAGCCTCTCACTCTGACCATAGGAGGAGATCACTGTGGTCCTGAGGCCCATTAGAGATAGTTCCTACTACAGCAGTAGAGAAGGACTTGATTCTATGTAGCTCCCTAGTCACTGACCTTTCTCTTGTTATGTTCCTAGGGGATGTGGGGTTCCTTATGCCTGGGGAACTATTGTGGCCACTCTAGGGCTCTGAAACCCTCAGTTGGCAAAGAGCTGATGGGTCAGAGCTGAGAACTGACTGGGGTGCTCTCCTCCATGATGAAGTGCATGGTATGCTGGGGAGTGGCACCTGACCCCTCAACATATGAGGGTTGCACCACAGTGGTCACTGTTATCACTGAGGCTTGCCTCCTTTCCCCCAAGCATTTGTGTGTCCACAGTGTTGGTTTTCCACTTCCTGGAACAACAGTTGCATGGATACATCCAATCACAGGGTGCAACCTAGCTTACATAGGTGTTGATGCCCAATATACCTCCTCCAGTGCTGGGGACTGGGACCTGTCCCCAAGTCCCTCTTTTGCAAGAGGGTTTGGAGGCATGGGAGGTCACCACCAATTTGTTCAAATGCATAATGTGGTTTATCTTTTGGAATAGCAGACCTCTACAACAGGATACTGCACCTCCCCTTCACTCACATGATGTATCATCCTCCAATGACAAAGGCCTATTGATCTGCATATTGCCCCCAGGTTGTTCAGCACCCTGGTTGCCTCAGGGTGAGGAAAGCTCATTCTTCAGTACCCACACACCAGCAACACAGACACACTGCCTTCAATAGACCAAGCTCCCTTGCTCTTACAGATGTTGCATTCTTGCTATGACACCCAACAGCCATATTTGCATGCCCCACCCCCTCATATTGGCCCCCATATCTGAGTTGTGTGCCGGTGCACATATCCTTCTTTCAGCTTTCTCGTGCTTTCACTGGCTGTCTGCAATATGCTCTATTGGTATAGGTTGAGACCATTTAATTTTGCCTACTCTGTGATATGCATGATGGACTACATCTTAACATACTATTGCTCTTGTTCCTCTTTCTAACATTGTATGACACAGGTCCCATTGGTGTTGCATATCCTTGGAACCCTCTTCCTGGAGTGTGTGAATGTCTCCCCATATTGTCTCCTGTGGTGCGGCATATGGGGATTATGGACAGGTGATGGACCATGGTTTTTGTGTGTGCAGTTACACACACATGCTCTTGCTCACACAGTGCCATGCTGACATGATGGCCCTTTAGTGGTTTTGTACCCTGACTCATTCACAACCTCTTTTCCAGGGGAGAGGGTAGCTGAGCATGGATATCCTCTACTGGCTCTAGCAGGGGAAGGTCTGGAACTCCCTTTTACTGCAGGTATTTCCTGAGGTTACATGAGCTTCATATCAGTTGAATGACCCTCTAGGTCCATAGCATGCTGTAGCAAACTGGATATGTCCTCTCTTGCCAAGTGCTCTCAGCCCTACTCACAGCTATCTAGGGAGGTCGCATTGGTGTTAGTGCATAAGTGCGGGTGGTACAAGGGTATGTAATGAGCACCTTCACAGCCCACATTTACTAAATCCTTCCCTTCCCCTTATAGGTGGGATTAATTACAAAAGGGGCAATTTAAATGGCGTGAAACTGCAGTAATGGGACCATATAAAACTGCTAATGAGGTGAGGGTGCCTCTAGGAAAGATCAATTAGGTAGGAAAGAAGCCATTTAATGCAACTATGGACCCTTGCAAGAAACTGGGATTCTGCCCCACAATCAGTCTAGAAGAAAGAAGCAGACTGGGATAGGAGGGGGTCTAGTCAACGTCTGCTGAGGCCAGAGACAGCAATGACCATTTAAAGCTGGAAAATTCTGAAGTTAGGACCTTGTCCTCTTACAGCTTTAAATGCTTTGTTAACAATTTAAATAGAAACCTAATGGTGGCACCAATGTGAGTCCTTTAAACAGTCTAAGGGATATGTTTACTAAGCAGCGGTAGCGGCTGCCATGCGGTATCGGATCCGCGGCCCCATTGAATTAATTTATTGATTTATTTCATGAAAACGTATTTGATGGTTTCATGCAAGTTGCTAACAAACTAGTCCTGATCATACAAACTGTTCAGAGCTTGGGGCAATCCATCCTTACTGATAATCCAGGAGAGAAATTACGCCTAAGAGATCAATGTACTAACCAGTGAAACATTCAAATAGTATGTAAATAGATTCATAGAGACTGAATTTGAGAGAAAGGTAGCATGAAATTGCATATTTTCATTCAAAAAACCCTTGACTACACCTTCTTGAGGCATGTTGTGTTTTGCAGAAAATTGCTGCATCACGTGATTTTCTGCATGTAGTTTTGCTATTGTGATTCTTCACGTCAATAGCGATTTTGCGCCATTTTTGCAAACAGCTTCTCAAAAGCAAAATTATGAGAGGGACGGAAAATGGCAAATAGCATGTGCACAGTTCCACGCAAATGTGAGCACATGCGCTATCTGCTGTGTAATCAGATCTGTGAAGCCGTTTGTACTTTGGTGCATCAGAGTCTGAACAGATCTCTAATACAAGAGCCAGTTGACATACGAGCTGCAACATTTTTTAATAAACTGTAGCACCTTTATACTGTTTTAGGGTGATACATTATACAGTCTAGGGCTTCACCATTATTGAAGCGAGGCATTGACGGATTAATGCAGCTAATCCTATCATTCAAAAAACAGCTAAAAACCATCCTATTCCAAGAATATCTCAAAACAGAAACACCCTCCCACAAATAACTACACCAAAGACCACCCTCAAGAACCCTTGATCAAAAAACTGTGTTCCCTTGTCATTGTCTATGTCTACCCCCTGACAAAATCATCAATGTTGCCCTCCTGGTGATGGGACCCTATCCCTATGACTGATTAACCCCCCCCCTTTGTTACGCCGCTTTGACCCGGTGAAAAGCGGGATATAAATACAGTTAAATAAATAAATGACAGCGTCCCAAATAGTAGTGAAGACGGTTTATCAACTGAGATTGATTAAAAGCTGACTTCAACTTTCTTCTTTAGTTCTGAAAAAAATGTGTTTTGGTTATGACACATAAGAATAACATTACGTGTTCTGTAAGCTGGCCCTGTAAATCCATCACTTTTTCCCAAAACAAACAGGCAACCCACTTATGGGTGAACTTAGCTCAAGAATAAGGCATGAGAACAAACAGCCGAGTAATTATCATTATTTCTGAGTGTCAGAACTGGTTGGTGAAAGCAGAGTTCTCAGCTGGCAAGACCCAATCAACTCTCAGTGCTTGAAACTGCATCTAATGGGATATGCCTAGTCCAATAAAGATCTTACATCTTGATCTGAAACATCTGCATAATTTCTCTCCTGTATTATCAATCAGGATGGATTGCCCCAAGTTTTGAACAGTTTGTATGAGCAGGACTAGTCTGTTAGCAACTTGAATGAAACCATCAAATACATTTTCATGAAATAAATCAATAAATTAATTTCCTAATGCACCTAGAGATAGATTCTGAGACCAAGTCTCTAGAATATCACCACATAAGCACTGACAAATACTTTTCTGCATGTTACCGAACAAACACTTTTCATTTGGTATGTATCTGCAGATTGTTTATGAAGAGAACCCTTAGCTTAGATTCTGTTCCTCTGAATAGCAGAGACCTCTAGTGGTCCTATGAGTATATTGTGCTGTGACCTGTATTTGCTCTGATAATTCTGTAGAACAGGGAAAGTCACTTTCTCCACAGTGACTTCATGCTGGCAGGAGACTTGTCTGGGAGGGAAAATTGAACCACTATAAAACCTCAGCCCAAAAGTCAGTTTTTGTCTTTGGGTGGCCTAGCCGCTTTTGGATCCTGATCCGCTTAATCTTCTATGGGGCTTGTTTACAAAGCTGCGGTAGCGGCTTCCGCCCGATATTGGCTCCGATATCGGGCGGAAGCTGCTACCGTGGCTTTGTAAACAAGCCCCTATGAGTTCCCTGTGACAATGAGAGCTGTGCTGAGCCAATGGAAACACAGGAAAGTGGTGACTATGTCTTTAAGACAAGAGACAGGCAAGCTTTTCAGAGGGCTAAAGCTACAGCCAAGCAAAAGAAACATGTACTTGCTGAGGCTAAGCCACCCCTAAGCCCCAACGTGAGTGCAGGCTTGGACTCTAATGACAACCACCTGTGCAGAGATAAGGGTGTGGTAGCTAGGAAGCAGCTTTTTAAGCCTGCTTCAGTACAGAGAGAGAGAGAGGAAGGACGAAGGAAGGAGAGAGGAGCAGCAACAGGAAGGAGGAAGGAAAGCTGAAGGAGCAAGGAGATGGGGGAAGCTTAACTCCACATGGGAGAAGCAGTTCCAGCAGCAAAGGAAGCAACCCTTGTGTGAAAGGTACGCTTGAGCCAGAGACCAGCAGATGTATAGCTGGGGAGGTTGCTGAAGAGGTGGAACGGAGTGCAGTGCAGTGTGTGCAAGAGACAGTTCAGAAAACCCAAGCTGCCAGAAGGGGGGTGAAAGCTGTTACAAACGGACGTAACCAAGACCCAGCCAAAGGCAGAGACGTAAAGCTGAACACAGGTGAAGCAGTTAAGCTTTTGTTCCAGGGAAAGAAGCCCCACGCTCCTGATACAGCCAATGCTTACCAGGGAGAGCAGTTCTGGAAAGGACTTTTGAAGTTTCTACAGAATAGTAAGTTGGAAAACATTATTGAAAATCCTGAAAGAGATAAGCAATTTGCAGAACAGGAAGGCATGCAAATTGACACTCTTGAGTCAGATTCAGTGTATGACGAATCACCGATGGATTGTTCTTTATGCCTGAGGGAAATTGAAAGCTGCTAGAAAGGACTGTAAAAAGAACTTTTGAAGAACAAATTTTCCTTCGCCAGGAAAGTGCTAAGAGCTACTTTAAACTACAGAACTTTGGCTAAGAACAGAGTTTGAATTAAAGCAGCGTTATTGAAAAATGATCAGAATTTACCTATGCTGTTTGAATGAAAAGAAGCTGTAACACAGGTGCTGAGATGTGTACTGAACACAGCTGCCGTGTTTAAAGAAGTATTTCAGTTCTTTAACTTCACGTGTACTTTTGTTCCTGTAAGTTTTTCTGTTTTGGAGAATAATCCTTTTGCCTGCGTTGTTGAATTTAATGCGTGGAAAGAACCCAAAAATAAATTTCTTGTTTTTGCCTTAAAGAACCCCCAGTGGTCACACACTACTTTGTCTTTAATGAAAAGAACTACAAGTCCCAGGATTCCTTGCTGGAGACAAAATAGCTTTATTTAAGGACAAATATGGCAACCCTTTGCCTGTGAGCCACTGGCCCAGGCAGGGGGTCACGACATCCCTTACCATTCCCCTAGAAGTATCCTTGCTCTCAGCTTTTGTGTTGTCTGTCTTGAGTAGATTGTAAACTCTGATGAGTAGGGACCATCTTTTACATGTGTCTGTACAGCACTGCATACGACTTGTAGCACTATACAAATGATCAGTAGTAGTAGTATCATCAAGATATTGTCAGCTGGCTAAACTAGAACACCTTATGGAGCAGTGAGGTTTGAAGGTGACAAAGGTCGCTTAGGTCTCTGTACCTAATATCCGTAGTGTCATAACAAACACTATCAACATACACCCCTGCTCAGGAAGAGAGGAGTTAACAAGATCGAGGAAGGAAAGTTGGAATACAACAACCATGATCTGAAGAAGCTACTAATACCCAGAAGGAAGGAGAGGATGCAGCGGACATCCCAGGGACTAACAGACACATAGATCCAGGAGCTACCAAGGTGCTACATCAGGGTCTACATCTATGCCAGATCCAGCTCAGGAGTATTCTGAAGAAAGCTAGTGCAGGAGAGAGGTTTCCCAACCCTGGGATAGCCATAGAGTGAGGAGAAACTCTATGGCTCTGCCATTATATTGTTTTTTTGCTATTACTGTCAGTGACCCCTTGAGTTTTGTTAAGTAAACCCTTAGCTCAGAACACTAAATTCTGGCCTGGATGGCTTTATTAAGAGAGAGAGAGACTGTTTACAAAGCCGCGGTAGCGGTTTCCGATCGTTATCGGAGCCGTGGCCCCATTGAAATCATTTTAAATGCATTTAGAAAATTGTAAAACAGTTTATTAAAGCCTATGAATAAAAATTAGGGTGAAGTCAAAGTGTGCCGGAGCAAGGAGGTGTACAGAGCCACTAGCAGGCCACAAAACCCTAGTACCGAGGCTTCTTTATACCCCATTGATCTTCATTGAGGAATTTGCTTAGATTGTTTCTCTACACAGCAACAATCCCCAGCATTGTTCTGCTATGTTAATGAGTGGCGAATCCTCAGGTTCAACATTTTTTTACACCGCAGCTCCTTTTATTTTATAGAGGGTGGCACTTAAATATATTTCTACGCATTCACCTGCTTTCCAACAGGATTGGCTCATGCAGGCATCAAAAATCCAGGTTGGTGAATTATTAGCAGGCACAAAGCTTTATCCACATTAGTGCACCGGCGCTGGCTCAGGCACAGCAAAACCACACTCATTTTCATTAAAATTTAATTAGATGTTTCATTTACTAAATTCAGAGTAGTGGGACCACAGTACTTATTTAGAATCTTTACACTAGCAATTTCCCTGTCTAGCCTAGAATTCATGCGTATATTTAAAGCAACGTTATGTTTGCTGGAGAACACAAGAAGTAAACATACCCAAATACTCCTTTAATTTGCTTTCTTGTATGGAAATGAAGTGAGGTGCAGGCAGAGTTAATTAACAGAGAGGACATTTACTGCACTGAAGTTTTATCCATGGTGCTTTAGAGATACTAGGGCCACACCAGCACTGATTTTAAATCAACCTTGCCTTGAACCAATGCAATGTAATATTTAAGAGAGTTAGGTCGAAGCCTAGTTTATTACACTGAAGGTGGCGGGACTGTTCAAGAAAGTGGGCAGTCTCTTCAATCCTGGGTGGTGCCTTGCTGACTAGTTGTGTTCTCCAGCCCCTCTACTGATTTGCCATAGCTCTGTCGCCTTGATCTGCTAGTAGGAAGATGTCCTGCTTTCTCAGTTTTAAAAATTTTCCCTCTTTCCCACAGCGCAAGTTTGTAATTTGCTGTTCTCTTTTTGTGTCTCCCTACAGGTCTGGTGCTGATTCGTTGCTTTTCTGTGCCCCTCTGCAGATTTGCCATAGCTCCGCCCCCTTGACCCGCTAGGAGGAGGTGACATCCTTCCTTCTCAGTTTTAAAAGTTTTCCCTCTTTTCCACAGTGTGAACCATGATGCACCCCGAAGGAATGGGACAAAGGAGCATGCCATGCTCCTTTGTGAGTTTTTTCATGCACCCCTCAGGCGCCTTCATTACTCCTTTGGTACACTTTGTTTTGCAGCTCTCTTTTCATTTGGACTTCTGCTTGGCTCTCCACAACTATTATGGGAACAGTGCCCCCCCCCCCCCTTCTTCTATTCCCGTTCACTGGAAACTCCATTACCCATCACTTCATAATGGTGCTCACCCTGTGATAAGGTATTTGACTCCTGTTTCTTCCTCCCCTGCTCCTCGTGTTTCTACATGTTCTTCTTCATCCCATCCTTATTACCTGCCACTAGGTCTTTTAAATGTCTGTTCCCCCAAACATAAGTGTTGTTTGGTTTGTGATCTTTCTTCTTCTTTTCTGGATATTCTCTATCTCACCGAGACCTGGTCGGCTGACTCCTCTCTTGTCCATTTAAAGCAGTCCTGTCCTTCCGACTATAGTTTTTTCTATCTTAACCACCCCCACAAATGCAGCAGGGGTGGGGCCGTGCTTTTTTCTTCCTCTTTGAAGGTTACTCCTTGTGCCGTATTATAAGATTCTTCCTTTTAAGGTACTTTTCGGTCATCCACTCACTATTTTTTTTACTTGTTTACTTACCTCCCCCTGTCTATGTTGCTTCTCTTCAGGCCCTGTCTCTTCTTATTTACTTGCCTCTTTGCCTTTACTGCGTTTGGGTGATTTTAATATTCACAGTACCACTCCTTGAGAACCTGCCACTAAAGATTTCTTGGCTTTTCTAACACAGCACATCGGTGATCCAACTCACACGGCCAGTCAAACTTTAGACCGTGTTATAACTTCATCTTCTTTGTCTTTCTCTTCTTTGTTAATTACAACTTATCCTTGCACAGATCATTTTCTGGTTTCCTTCTCTTGCCCTCCCTTCTCCTCCTCATTCTTCTATTGGAACTCTGCCTCAACGTCGTCGCCGTTTTCAGAATGTCACATATGATCTTTTCATTTCAAACTGTCTCTCTGGGGAATTTGACTCTTCACACCCCAATGACCAGCTTCTAATGCTTAATTCTGTTGTTTTGGCTGCTTTTGATCTAACTGCTCCCTTGTACCCTGCTTCCTCTTCTACCCGCTTCTCTCATCCATGGTATCACTCCGGGTTACATCTTCTTGAGTGTCAGTTTCACCAGCTGGAATATAGCTGGCATAAGCTTTGCTCAGCTTCTGCACTATCTTCTTTTACATCTGCTTCTTCCTATTACCACACTGCTATTCTTGCAGCCAAAAGACCTTCTCTGATCCATAAAGATACTACTTCCTTTCTCCTATTCCATCTCCTGCGACACCTTACTGATCCCCCTGAAACTCCTATGGATTGTTCTCCTCTTCAACTGCAGGACTTTGTCACAGCTTTTCAGCAGAAAATATTGGACATCTAATCTACTTTACCTTCCTCCTGCTCCTGTTCTTCATTGGCCTTTGTCTCTTCTTCCCCTCTCTGCGCTCCTTCCTCTAAGTTTTTGGCTTTCAAAATTCCTACCTACAGTGAGCTTTTGCATATCGTCACTACTGTTCCCACTGACCCCATGCCTTCTCATTTCTTTAAGTTGGTCAGCGCCTCTTTTCATCCTCAGTTATATTCCATCATATCTACATCCTTTTCCTCTGGTGTATTTTCTTCTTTCTGGAAACAGGGCCTTATACTTCCCATCCTCAAGCCTGGCTCATCTGATCCTTTTAATCCTCTGAGATATCGCCTGATCTCTCTACTGCCTTTTCTTTCTAAGGTAGTGGAGAGGCTGGCAGCTCAGCAGCTTCAAGACCAGAGGTCTCAAACACGCGGTGCGAGTGAATTTTGTGCGGCCCGTGATACATTTTGGGATGATAAAAATTTCCCTCTCACCGCTGTTTAACATTAACGCCATGCATGCAGGGGGCGGAGTGCTCCTCCGACCATGATTATGACCCAGCTGATTGAAGAAGGAGTGTTTTCTAGCGAATCGGAGGCATCAGAGAGCCCGGTTTAATGGCGAAAATCACCTGTATTAAAAAAAGTGCTACCGAGTGCGGCCCACGGGTTACTTTACAAGTCCTCATTTGGCCCTCAAAGCAATTTGAGTTTGAGACCCCTGTTCAAGACCATCTTCTTCGAACAGGTGCACATTATCTGGCTCAAACTGGCTTTCATCCTCATCTGTCTACTGAGCTCTCTCTCTTAGCTATCTGATTTTATTCTCTCTGCCCTAGCTGTTAATCACGAGGTTCTCCTGGTGTCTCTCGATCTGATGGCGGCTTTTGATTTGATAGATCACTCCCTTCTGTTATCTCAGCTTAGTTCTATTGGTTTAACTGCTGCTGTCCTGGGTTGGTTCTGTTCTTATTTGCAGACCTGTAAACCATGTAAATGCCACTCAGAGGGATATTCAGCAGCACTAACATGGCTAGTGCCTCTGAATATCCCCGATTAATGCCGCTACACTCCCCGCTGCTAACCGCTTAGCATCGGGATGTGTTGGGGGTTTCCAGGGCAAAGCGAAGATGGCACCCATCGCTAACCGGGAAACGGCGATATTGTACCACTGCCTGGTTAGTGACCCATGGGTAAAGATAAGTGCAGCAAAAGCTGGCCTATCTTTACCTGTGGGAGCTAACTGGGCAGCGGCGCAATATCTGTGCTGCCCAGTTACCTTCTGCAGCATCTTTGGCTGTGCAGTGACCCTGGATATTCAATGCCAGGGCCACATATGATGCCAGCATTAAATATGTGGAGTTAAAGTTCGACAGTGATGGCTATGTGCCGTAGAGGTGCATAGCCATCGCAAATGAATATCAGGCTCTACCTCTTTCATTTATGCGGATGATATCCAACTTCTTTTCCATCTCCCAGCTCTCTCTCCTGTGATGATCTCTGCTATATTCCATAAGTTTGACTGTATCGCCAACTGTCTGCTTTCCCGTGGTCTAAAACTCAACACTACAAAAACAGCAGCTAAGCTCTTTTCAATAATAACACTTCACCATTTTCTGTTTTTCCTTCCATTCATGGTACCCCTCTTCCATTTAAAGACTCTGTTAAAATACCAGTTGTACTCTTTGATAGTCAACTTTCTCTTTCCATGCATATCTCTCGTACTGTTCAAAAATGTTTTTTCATCCTCAAAAAGATACATTTTATTAGGGCTTATCTAGGGGGTTTGAAGACCTGCAAATGGTCTAAATGATGCTCAGTGGGATATTCAGCCATGCAGCCTCTAAGCTCCTCGATGTGAGCTGGCGTTGGGGCATTCTGGGGTTGCAGTGGAGGTGGCACCAAGGGATAACTGGCTGGCAGTGATATTCAGTCACTAGCTGGTTATCCCAAAGCGGCAAAAGTTAGGCACCTGAAAGACTCACCTAACTTTTGTCGCTTCAGCTAACTGGTCAGCAACTGTATATCTCTGCTAGCTGGCTAGCAAATGTAGCTGGCTGAATGGCCATGGCATTGAATGTCCAGGTGTAAAGTTCAATGATGATGGCTAGCCACTTTATCAGTGTTAGTCACCGCCACTGAATAACCCCCTCCCTCCAAAATTATATAACTAAAAAAATTAGAACCTAAAAAACATAAAAGTTATGGACCCAATATTCAAAGGCATTTACATGGTTTACAAGCCTGTAAACTGTGCAAATGCCTCTAAGTGGGATATTCAGTGGCACTAACATAGCTACCACTGCTATATGCCCCGATGCCAACCACTTAACATGGAGGTGGTACCTGTCATTAACCGCTCAGCAGCAATATTGAGCCACTGCTGGTTAGCGACCCATAGGTATTGGTAGGTATGGTAAAAGCTGGCCTATCTTTACCTGCCAGCTCAATATCACGTTACACTGATAAGGGTTCAGTCTAACTCAACTGCTGTTTGTGAGTATAAGTACTCATTTATGCTATAATTCACATGTCATTTCCTAAAGTTGGCATATCTCCAGAAGAAGTTCTACTTCGTTTGTACATAGTCTGAAATAAAATAAAAAAGTTTAATTTCCATTCCTACCGGTTCTCTTTAAGGGGTATGTTTACTAAACTGTCTTAATGTGTGCCCGGCGATGTTATCACTTGATAAGGTACCTTATCGCGCAATAATGGTGCTTTATCGGGCGCAAAGGTACCTTAGCACGCGATAACACGTGCAGCGGCGCAAATGAGCGCTGAGGGTGGAGAAAGGCTCCCGGAGGGTGAAGGAAGACTCCCCAGGGGCGGAGAGAGAGGGTCAATGGGTGGAGAGTGGGAGGGGAGAGGCTCTCTGCACACTAACGCTGTGGAATCCGGGGCTGAAAACTAACGCCAGTGAAACCCTGGCGTTAGAGCTGTTTTAAAGGGAAAAGAAACCATTTACGTCAGCAATGTACAGCAAAACTAGGGAAACCTACAAAAAAGTGATAAGTGTGATACATGTGCACCGAACAAAAGGGCAAATAAACATTGAAAATGACCAGAAGAAAATGTAAAAAAAAACATAACCAAGCTAGGCAATAGTGATATTAATGGGAAACATCAAAAAACACTCCCGATAAAGCTGCCAAAAAAGATATGAATTTTGGAAGGGTCTATGCTCCATCCCCATACAAGGTGAATGATCCCAGAGTGAAATTGCTCTGATCAGGGTTTTCCCTCTCCATTGGACAGGTTTCCTATGGCATGCACATGTTCCACAACAATAGGGCGGGCATGTCGGAATGGGCAACTGGACAGATGCTGGAAAAAGGAACACAGAGGGCTGCAGGCGGTACATGCTGTGGTGCAGCTGGGCCACAGTGCGGACTAGAGTGATGTATAGGTGGCCCATAGGAATGCTGAAACAGTAGAGCAGCCAGACAGCAACTGATGAGGCCCAACATGGTCATGAGTGTGTTTTCCACAGTGTCACAGGGGATAGTACCCAGCAGGTACCCCCAAGGGCACAGAACATTGGCAGGCGGTGCTGGGGGGAAGCGTGGACAGCTATGCAGGTACCCCTACCCCAGAACCCGCATCATAGGCAGCCGCCTACCCGCACACTGGATGGCCTGAGACTGCGCACCACCAGCACCACCAGCAGAAGGGCATGTCAGCATGGTGGCAGAGGGATACTGGTGGTAGAGGGGGCAGTGGCAGCTGCCCAGAGCAGACCATGGCCTAGCCCTGTGTAGGTGGGTGCCATGCACTGCAACAGACGGGCCCTGTCTGACGAACAGTCATGGTATCCCCAGGGAACGCACTGTCTCTGTGACAACATGGTGGTGCAGTGCACACAGCCAGTGTGTTCAGGAGCAGAAGGTCACAGGTTTAAGTCCCAGCTGTGGTTCCTGCCAACCCAGTCCCCATATTTTACCCACTACTAAAACGTGGTAATACAGACAGAACCTTTATTGCAGATAATGTAAACATGCCCAAAACACCTACATTTTACCCTACAGAGCACAGACACCATAAACATGCGCTTTACCTAGAGCAGAGTCTCCCAAATTCAGTCCTGGAGGGCCAAACACCATTCAGGTTCCATGCTGCCTCTAATAAACATGGCTGTGCTGCAATTCTGTTCACCGCCCCCATGGTATGCAGATATATCTCATGCATATTCATTAGGGACAGCATGAAAACCCAAACAGTGTTTGGCCCACCAGGACTGGAGTTGGGAACCTCTGCCCTAGAGCAGTGGGCAACAGGGGCAGACACACCCGCACCCACAGGCTCCATTATCCAAAGCCACCTGGAGAGGCAGGATGTTGGGCCCTGCGTGCATCTCCCAATACTAGCACTTGCATACCTTAGCAATGCCACCCTAAACCTGGGAATACGGTACACATCTATCAAAGGTTGCTATGATTACTGGCAGGTAGCAATTCCTAAGTTAAGCACAATTTGCTGGTTGAGCTGCATCATAGCAACCTTTCTGATGTCTGTGGAGTGTGCTTCAGGTCTGGTGTCTGACAATGTTTACCACCCTGGGGAGTGACCCCAACAGTATTGCATAGCATAGCCATGCCTGCACTGTGCCCAGGACTGGTGCGGTGGCCAGAGCTGCCAAACACTTCTATAGTTGCACAATGCTGGCATAGGTGTGGGGAGTGTGTGTCTGTCTATCCAGTGTGTGGTGGCTGCCAAAACCTTCCTCAGCCCACACTGATAGCACTGTTGCCAGTATTGGCCTGCCAATGTGCATAATGAGTAGCAAGGTACAGTGGATATAGCCTGGACAGGGTGGCCTGGCCTGGATGAATCAGGACAGGGCATATGGCAATGGCGCAGACATTGTAGTGCCTGGCAACAACCTGCACTGACAGGGTGGCCACAGCATGTCCTGCTGGGAGATCACTCTCACCCTGACTGAGCAGTGACCACAGCATGGTAGGCTCCCCCATAGTGCTATATTGTATTTTTCTTAAGTGAAATATATAGGTTGTTTTCTCTGGGGCCTAATCACTGACTTATCCGCTTGGTGGGTGTGCTCACATCCCAGCTTTGGGTGCACACATCTCCAGGATCATGCACTGTGGACTAGCTAGCAGACTGTCTGCAGTTATATGTGTGTGACTGGAACACCTTGCAGGGTGCAGTGGCTGGTGACTCACTGTGCTTGCTACTGGAGAATTTCAGATGGTGGTGGGGGGCAGCTGAGCATTTCCAGGCCTACTGTCTTTCTGCTGTTGCCTTAGGGATATGTACAGCTCTGCATTGGCTGCCCTGTAGGGTGTCAGCTCCCCAGCAAGACTGGGGTTGATGGTCCCCCTCTACTGCTACCATTGCAGGGAGGTAGAATGTGGATCTGTTGGTATGGGATCCTGTCTCCCACCTGAGCCACAGAGGGTGGGTTGGGTGGTGGTACATAATCTGCCTATGGGTCCAAACATCCCCCTTCATTTACATCATGTTACCATGGCACCAACACAGAATGTGCACTGTTCTGGGGGCATCATAGCCCATAAGGGCTAGACTTGATTGACAACTACAGATGAACACTAATGTATCCTAGGTGTGTCTGCAGGAACCACTCTATCACACACACTGGCACTGATGAGGTACCTACAACATAGCCTATTTCAGCCATGGAAGGTGCTGTGGACCTGGTGCTGGCCGCCCCACCTCACCCTCAGGGTGAGCACAATACCCACACAATGTTCTTTTTTTTAAAACATTTCTAATCTCAGTTTTGGAAGAACAACTAAGAAAAACTAAGAAATGTTAAATAAATAAATAAATTAAAAAAACAGATATATGTTTTAGCACCATGAGATACTAATTTATCTAGTTTATACACATGCATGTATGTCACCAAATGTGACCTTATAGTACTATATTATGCAGATGTCCGGTATATAGACAAGCAATCACAGGACATGTTAATCTTACTTTTTCTTTTGAACTGAATTGGCCTAAATTTGTTGGAATTTGGTTAAAAACACTAACTTAAGTTGATTGGACAAAAACAAAATCTTGCTTGTCAGCAATGATCCAGGACAAGTTTGGGAAAGAACACAGGCAGAGAGAGAAAACTATAGTCATTTAATAATTTTCATGTTGTGCTTAATTAAGTTTTTTTGAGGGTTGCTGTTTTAGCTTTATGCTAAACTTAAATGAGTGTATCATATATTAGAACAGCCTTATCAAATAAAGATACATTAGTATGTTATAAAACAAGGGTCTATGCATGTAGTTTGATGGAATGATGAGCACTTGACTACAACCCTAATATTTGATTATGCCGTCTCCATTACCTCCAATTTCAGAAGTCATCTTGCCCAGACATATGCTCAATAATTGGAAATAGATACTTGGAGGCAGGCTGGGCACACTTTGCATCCTGATAGGCTTTGGAAAAACCCACACTGGCCATGTGGGTTCTTCCAGATGCTTTTATCCCTATTTTGCCTCTGTGTGTCCTGGCCCAACATATGAAGGCAAAGGAAGAAAGATACCTGCACAAATTTTCACAAGATTGGCACAATCTTAAAGAAGCAAAAATTGCAGAAGTGTGTGCATCTTGTCTGCAACCTCTTTGATCTGTAAACAATTCTTTAGCTAATTGAGTTGCTTAGGATTGCATACCCTTTAACCTCTCCCGGCATTCGCGGCTTCATTGAAACAGCCGCCAGCGTGAAGGTAAAGGCTCTTCACGCTGGTGGGCTGTGCAGAGGGAGCCGGGACTTCGGCGGGCTTCCCCGGCTCCCTCTGCAGCCGTCCATTGAGCGAGAATGTGGTTCGCGCGGGGCTCTGTGCGAACAACATTCTCTCTCAATGGACGGGTCGGCCCTGGCGGTCCATGACCCTTGATGTACAAGGCTGATTCTGAAGTCGGCCCTGTATGTCCAGGGTCAGCAGACTGGATGGGAGACAGCAGGCCCGTGCAGCGGTGAAAAGGTGAGGGGGTGCAGGGTGGTCCCAACAGCCCGATCTTGGCCATGGAAGGCCAGATCGGGGGTCGAGCTGCAGGGTAAGGAAATTGTGGTCGGCGGTCAGGGATCGCAGCTCCTGAATGTAGCTGTGGTGCCATGGCAATGGGACACCATGGCACCACGGATCCATTCAGGAGCCTGACTGAGTTAGCGGGGCAGGGGTTTGTGCATATAGGCCGATCAGAATCGGGTCCCAACCTGTACATTTATTTATTTAGCTGTATTTATATCCCGCTTTTCACCGGGTCAAAGCGGTCAATTGGGGGATACATTTAACACAAGGGGATGAGAGAGACACACATTCATACTTACAGGGAACAGGGGCTATGGAGGGTTAAGTGGCTTGCCCAAGACCACAAGGAGTGCCTATAGGACTAGAAATCCCAGTCCCTCCGGCCTGAGATTGCTGTCCCCAGGTGGGACTTGAACCCCAGGCCCTCCGGCCTGAAGTACCTTGTCCTAACCACTAGACCACTCCTCACATACAGACCCTAGACTTGATTCTGATCCCACAGGGCATGTCTAGCTCCTGTGGGATCGGAATCGGGTCTATCTCTGTGCGTCCTGATTCAGATCGGGCATACAGGGGCCTGGACACACATATTTAAATGTGCCACTGAATCACCAGTCCTCCCAGGTGTTGCATGTTCTGAAAGGATGTGCTGCAGTTTCTGGGCCATGAGCAGCATGTGCACCTTGGAGCTTCTCTGGCAGCCAGAGGTAGGAATGCAGTGGCATGTGGAGCCCTTAGGCTGTTTGTCAACATTGCCTGATGTGGGGATGGGAGTAAAGGTGGTTTTAGATGCAACTCACAGGCTCAGCAGTAGTAGGAGCCAAGGACGTAGTCACACTTGAGAAGGGGGGCAGAGCACTAGAGCTCAAAGGGGACCTGTGTCTCACCTGCTATTGCTAGGCTGCTTTGGGGTTGCTGTGGTGTGTCTGGTTCAGCCATGCAAATATGAGCAACACCCTCTAAACTATGGCATTTTAGGCTGCTGCCTAGTTTGCCTAGTGCTTCCGCGGGCCCTTTTGTTCATGTTCTTGTCAGTCTCTATGTTCACCCCAAAAATCATCAATGTTGAACCCCCGGTGATGGGCCCCCCCCACATTTGATTCCCCCCCCCTGGTTATATGTCCCACCGCTTTGACCCGGTGAAAAGCGGGATATAAACACAGTTAAATAAATAAATAAATAAATGTACATGGTAGTTGGCACTGGAGGGAACTCATGTAGAAACCTGGTAGCCTTTCTCTAATCCCACTGCACATGTAAATGATGTTCAGATACTCCTACACTTAAGTTATTGTTGAAACAAAAATGACAGAGGCACGTGGCACCTTATCGGTGTCCATTTTTGTGACTCCAGACTAACATACTGTACTGTAGCTACCCCTGAGGAACGTTTCATCATGTTGGGACAAAAGTGAGGCCTGTGAAGGATTTCACTGGAATCCACTGGGACAGGTGTGTGTGTGTGTGTGTGTGGAATAATAGTTCAGTAATCACTCGCATAGAGCAGCAAAAAGGTAGCAGCAGCCCTGCAGATGGAAATGGCGATTGTAGAAAAGGCTGAAGTTAGATATGGATGTCCTTATGTTGAAACTGCAAGGGGGCATGTCTGGGATGTGGTTAAGGAGTGTCCCGGGCAACTCAAAAATCTATACACGTATATGACTAATTGTTCATGTTAGGATTTACAGCTGCTCCCTGACATATTCAGCTTTTTAAGGAGTGTTTGTTTTGGTCAGACTTCTACAGGAGGGAATACGAGGTTTATCCTCCTTAATCTCCACTGTTTATTTCCCCCTCCATATTAAAATTAGATAAAGATAGCAGCATCTGTAGTTAACCGGTGATATTAATATGTTTAAGTTCGCAAAATGGCCAACATATATGTTACAGTGCCGGCTCTTCCATGTGGACACTGCACAGAGAAATTGCCATGTTTCCCCTGTTTATTTTTCCCACTGGAGTTTTGCAAAATGGGTCTTCTGGATCTATGTATCACCAAATTCACATGCACTTCTGCACTATTTTAGAAAGGCTCCAGGTTTAGCAGATCCTTCTCCAAAATACTGCCGGGATGTACAGTATACTGTATACTGAGACTCTGATGTTTTAATTCCAGTCTACACATACTACCTAAAATGTGCCTTTAAATGTGGTGAACATGCAGGTGGTCTCTTTGACCACTCTGCTGTTTACACAAACATAAAACCTTATTCAACATAGATATAGGTTAAAGTTAGGTAGCAGTTAAGGATCAGACCCTGCAATCCAGATTTCACAGTGTGCAAAAGCAAGCCCAATATCATATTGTCCCTTTCTAAAATTGCCATTTCCACATGAAAATTGTGAACACGGCTTCTAAAATAACCCCCTAGGTGAAGCACTGGCCACAATGTTTAACTTAATACCTGTATCCAGCACTGCTATCAGTACAGGTAGTAGCGCTGAACTTATGTACCCAGTGGTGACCACACCAGCACTACCTCTTTAGATTAGGCACCAGCAGGTAATAATCAGGGTATCTTGATGGGCAAGAGGAACATTTTACTTTGCCTACTGTTGGTGAAAACACCAGAACAGCATTGATTATAGAGGTGTCAGCTCCAAGTAACTATTCTGTGACTCGCATTGAGCGGGAGAAAATGTTCAAGTACCAATAAATGCAGTTGGAGACCAAGGAAATGTGGCAGAAAGATACTGAATTATTTCACATCGTGTTAGGTGCCACAGGCCTAATTAAGAGGAATTTCCAAGCACATGTTGATAAATTACCCATATTCGTAACATCTTATGAACTCCAGAGGGAGGCTCTCTTTGGCATGATGCAAGAACTACACTGAGCATTAGCAGTAAATTTGAGAGACTGATCATACTGCGCATACCCTGGCTCAGAAGTGAGGTTCATAACCGTCATGGTATGGGAAGATGTTAGGTGGGGGAAAACAAGCTTAAAGGCCCTTTCTTCAGAGAACATCTCTTCCTATGTGCACCCACTCCTTACGTCCTCTAACCAGGAATCTGACCCTCTCATTCACCTCACCTCAGAGCTTGACTGAATGGAAAATAGGGTCTTTACTGAAGTAAAGGTGGACAAAGTACTGGATACTGAAAATCATAATAGTTTTCTTAGGTATGCTAGACAACAAAAAGCAGAATTCACAACTGAGAAAAAGGCTGTAGAATTCTCCTCTTTCAAGTTTATTGTACTTTTGATACAAAGGATCCAAATCCTGTTCTCTTTGTCTTCCACACTTCTCTTCATGTTGATCTTGACTTGAAAGTCTCTTCTCCTGAGTCACTAGGATCTATAGGGTAGAGACTACAAAAACACAGAAATCTCCCTTGAAAACAGGTTCTTCTCCATCTTCTGTTCTTCAGGCATTTTGGCCCTCAGGATCTTCTGTTATGAGCCTAGGGACATTGATCTTGAGTATTGATCCTTCCCAGGTAGGAAATGTCTTCCAAATATGTTGATGCACCTTCTTCTAACCTCAAGTCTTCTAGCACAGGGACCACACTCTAACTTTGAGTTCCATCCACTCCTCCAGGAAAAAGGACAAAATTCCTCCCACATTAGTGGGTTTGATTCCCATCCTTCCACATTATCAAATCACCATATTTTCTCTCATGGCACGCTTAAACAGAAATACTATTTATGAATACTTTCACTTGCTAGTAGAATCAGCAATGGCTTTAAGACTCCCGATTACTTCACCACTGAATAGTAGTAAAGGGAAAATGTAACCCCTCTACATAACATAAATCCCATTAAAACATCAAATTCATACAGTCCTACCCCTCAGTCAAGTAGTATAATATGCACATAATGGTTTGTTAAAATTTGATATATGAGGAGGGGGTGGGGGGCGCTGATAATTCTCTGGCCTTGTAACGAAACAAAAAGCTATGGGCACCCTTCAGTTCCGGAGGTCTGAATGATTTTTCTGCAGTTTCGTTTTAATTTTTGAAACTGCAGAGAGATCATTTGGACCTTTGGAACTGAAATGTACTCATAGCTTTCTGTTTCTTTACAAGGCCAGATACTTATCAGCCCCACCTCATATTGCCCTTCGTAACAGCAGAGCGGTGTACAATAAAAATTAAAAACAAATAAAAGAAAGAGAAAAGAATGCCATCAAAAGCATAGTAAAGCTAAAAGGAGGAGACAGTAAAGGAAAATGGGGAGGGAAGAGAGGACTAGGAAAGTATGGGGAGCAGAATCCTATGAGGTCTGTGGAAGAACGTTAAAGGCCAATTTGCAAATGGGTTTTCAGGAGAGATTTACATTTTGGGTATGAGGACTTGAGGCGGAGGTCAGCAGGGAGGCTAGGTCCCAGAAAATAGAAACCCAAACGTTGTGTGGATTCATTGCGGGCCTGTGAAGGTGGTGGAAGGTGAAAACGATTAGCATGAATTCATCGGAGGACTTGTGTTGGAGCGGTTGGGATAATACAGGAGGATAAATAAGCAGGAGTGCCGGAGTACAGGGTCTTATGAACAAGGGGCTTGTTTACAAAGCCGCGGTAGCGGTTTCCGATCGTTATCAATGGGGCCGCGGCTCCGATAACAATCGGAAACCGCTACCACGGCTTTGTAAACAAGCCCCCAAGAGTAAGAAGTTTAAACTTGATCCTATAAGTAAGAGGTAGCCAGTGGGACTTGATAAACAGAGGGGATACATGATTGAATTTAGTGGCACAAGTCCTATCTTAATGACTGCATACTATAAGTGCAAATCGGCACAACTACCTCATCAACTTTCAAACAATCTCAAGGAGTCCCCCAAGGCTCCTCACTATCCTCCCTCCTACTCAATCTCTATATGCAATCAGTATGTGACATCTTCATAAAACATAAAGTAAACTATCACTTATAAGAAGATGATATTATGTTCTATCATCCAGCAGACATCACAGACCCCACCAGTCCCCAAATCCAAGACTGCATTGCCGACATTACTCATTGGCTCAACGCACATAACTTGAGTATTAACTTCAAGAAAACTGAGGTATTATACATTACCCGCAATCAAAACTTCATCCCTCCTTCTAAATTCTAAGTTCAGTACTCCGAGATGCTAGTTAAACAAGAAGTCAAATACTTAGGAATCATCCTAGACCAATTCCTCACTATGGTCCCGCACATAAAAGCCATCTCAAAAAATATATATTACAAACTAAAAATGGTGCAACATGTCCGACCCCTACTGGAAAACCATGATTTCAGATCAGTTCTTCAAGCCTTGATAATACTCCACTTTGATTATTGTAATAGCATTCTGTTTGGTTTACCCAAGAAAACCATCCACCAACTTCAACTAGCACAGAACCTGGCCACAGAAATAATACACAAGGCCCATTTCTCAGATCATATCATGCCGCTTCTCTACTCCCTGCATTGGCTACCCATTGCATCAAGGTCTAAATACAAATACCTTATGATACTATTCAAAACCTATAACAAAATAGCCCCATCATACCTCTGCTCCCTCCTCAACCAACCCAGTGTCACAAGAACTAGAATCAGGGGCAGCCCAAGGGGGGTGCGGGGCCATGTGTGGAGACTTGGTGCGGGGCCTCATTTGCATAAGGGGCCTCATTTGCATAAATATTTGCATAATGTTACCATACACTAACTTTTAGTAAACATGCCTCTTAATGAGTGTATGGATAAAGAAAGACTAAAAGATTTCTACATTACTATAATCCAGTGCCAACCGCCAGGCACATTAGGAACTACTACAAACACTGCCCATTTAGAACCAATAGCAAACCCACCGTATCATAACAGCACTACCAGGACTCAAAAAAGCACCAGACCCTACCTATCAAAAGGCAACACTGCAAATATTAAACCAATACATTTCAGAGAATAACAATACATGAGCTACTGGGGAAAGAAAACAAGTGGTAATGTCAAATAGGAATTACATAAACAGAATACCTCAGCTCAGTTACACATGCAGAACATAGACCATCACCAAACAAGAAATCACAATTTAGAAACAGGAAGACAATAATTAAACTGGGAACCCAAAAAGCCAAACTTGGAATGTACAACACTGTAGAAATAAAACTATAAATTATTTGCTCTTGTACTAAACAAAGCACAGACGTTAATGATGCACATTTCCCAGAGCTGACATATTCCAGTTAATAAATTCAAAATAAAGAGATATTTTTCTACCTTTTGTGCATTTTTTTTCAGTTGCAATTGCTCCAGCCACTTTCTTCTGGTTTCTTCATGTCTTCTGCTAACTCTCCATCATCTGCTGTCCATTTGTCCTTTCTTCTCTCTTCTAGTTTTTTCCATTCTCTCTCTACATCTGCTTTAACATACTAATCTTTCTCCTTTTGCTCTTTCCTCATTCCTATTTCATCCATTCAAATTTTACCCCTCCATCCTCAATCCCCACTTACTCTCCCAATACCTGGCCAATTGAAGATTTTTTTCCCTCCCACACAAAATATTTTTCACCTCTCCATTTCACTCTCCCAGCCCCATCCCATTCTAATCCTCCCCCAACATCAGCTCCCTTCTAGTTCCAGCCCCACCCAGCATCCGCTCTTTTCTAGCCCCCGCATCAGCCCATTTCCAGTTCTAGCTCCCCCATCTATTTCCAGTCCTATCCGAGTCCCTCCATCAGCTCATTTCCAATCCCAGGCCCCCATCAGCCGATTTCTAGTCCTTTCCTAGCCCCACCATCAGCCCATGTCAAATCCTAGCTCCCCTCCACTCAGCCCATTTCCAATCCAAGCCCCCAATGAGCCTACTTCTAGTTCTAGCCCCTCCATGAGTCCATTTCATTCCAAGCACCCACCACAGCCCATTTCCAATCTTAGCACCCCCAACAGCCCATTTCCAGTCCTATCCTAGCACCTCCATCAGCCCATTTCCTGTCCTAGCTCCCCCCCACTCAGCCCATTTCCAGTCCTAGCTCCCTCCCCTCACAGCCCATTTCCAATCTCAGCACCCCCAACAGCCAATTTCCAGTCCTATCCTAGCACCTCCATCAGCCCATTTCCTGTCCTATCTGCCCCCTCACTCAGCCCATTTCCAGTCCTAGCTCCCTCCCCTCACAGCCCGTTTCCATTCCAAGCCCCCCTCCCATCAGCTATTTTCAGTTCAAGTCCCCCCTTCCACTCAGCCCATTATCAGTCCTAGCCCCCCATAGCCCATTACCAGTCCTAAGCCCCCATCAGCCAACTTCCAGTCCTAACCCCCCATCACCCTATTTTCAGTCTTAGACCCCCATAGCCCATTACCAGTCCTAACACCCCCATCAGCCCATTTCCAGTCCTAGCCCCCCATCAACCCATTTCCAGTCTTAGCCCCCCCCAGCCCATTACCATTCCTAACCCCCCATCAGCCCATTTCCAGTCCTAGCCCCCCCATAGCCCATTACCAGTCCTAACCCCCCCAGCTCATTTCCAGTCCTAGCCCCCCATAGCCCATTACCAGTCCTAACCTCCCCATCAGCCCACCTCGTCTTAACCCCCCATCAGCCCATTTCCAGTCCTAGACCCCCCCAGCCCATTACCAGTCCTAACCCCCCATCAGCCCATTTCCAGTCCTAGACCCCCCCCCAGCCCATTACCAGTCCTAACTCCCTCCCCTCCCATCAGCCCAGGGAAACTTTAAAAGAAAAAACAAACTTGCTGCTGCTGCTGCTGCTGCCGTGGCAGCGGCAGAATCAAGTGTCTCCTGCGGGGCCCCCCCAGCTGCCCAACAGAGCCCTCCCTCCTGCCCAACAGAGCCCTTCCTCGATCGATCACTCTCTTCGGCGCGGCTTTCAGAGCCGCAAAGGGAGGGTTTCCCTCTCGCGGTTCTGTTAAGCCGGTCGGGGATGATGGGAAACAGGAAATGCCTGTTCCCATCAGCCCCAGCGGGCTTAACAGAGCCGCGAGAGAGAAACCCTCCCTTCACGGCTCTGAAAGCTGCACCGAGGAGAGTGATCGAGGAAGGGCTCTGTTGGGCAGGAGAGAGGGCTCTGTTGGGCAGCTGGGGGGGGGTGGGGGGGGGGTGGGGGGGGTGGGGGGGGTGGGGGGGGGCCCGCGGGAGACACTTGATTCTGCCACTGTCACAGTGGCAGCAGCAGCAAGTTTGTTTTTTCTTTTAAAGTTTTCTTGGGCTGATGAGCAGAATGTTGTTTGCGCGGGGCCCCCTGAAACACGGGGCCCTGTGCAAACAACATTCTTGCTCAATGGACAGGCCGGCCCTGACTAGAAGAAACTGTTCCCAGAATACTTTTGCCATTCCAACTCACTTTCACAGTACCACCAGTGATAGAGCATTCATCTACATTGCCCCATCCATCTAGAATGCTTTACCCGTTTACTTAAAGGAACATCAAGGACCTACAAACCTTCTGCAAAGACCTTAAGATGCACCTTTTTATAGAACACTATGACTACATCACCAATTACCAGTAATCACAAATAATATAACCCCTCCACTCACCCTGACACACGACATTCATAACTATCTTGCGCTGAAATGTTCCTAAACAATAAATTCAGTATTTTATTTTGTACATAGTTATGGTAACGTCGTTCTCGTTGCCACATTTACCATGTAAATATGTTACACTTATGTTTCAGTGTAAAAGTTCTTGCTATGTTTAATGTTCATTGCAAACCGCCACTGATCTCTGAAAGTGGCGGTATATAAAAGCTACCAAATAAATAAATAAATAAAATAAATAAAGTATGCGAAAGGCTGTCTTCTGGACGGCTTGAAGGTGCTTTTGCTGATAGTGAGGAAGACTGGAGTAAATGATATTACAGTAGTCTAAATGGGAAATGACTAAAGCCAAGAGCAGGGAGACGACAGAGGAATCAGGAAGGAGTAAGCAGATAGAGCGTTTTACACTGCACTAATTTGATAATGAAAGGTGAGAGTGGTGTCGAGGATAACCCCAAGGTATTTGAGAGAGGAGACTATGGGATTAGGAAAGCCATCAAGTGAAGGAGACACTGAGGGGAAAGTAGAGGAACCTGTAAGCCATATAGTAAATGTTTTGGATAATCTATTCATATTATGACTAGGATAACTTACATTAAAAGATCAAAATTCCATATACCACACACCTCATTAAAACGTAAAATTAGGGCTTCTGTTTTTAGATGTTTATTGCTTAGAAATTTAGCGGTTTATTTTTTGGGCAATTAAGAGCTTCTCCAGGGTCAGAAAAATAGGGGTTTATCAGTGTATTCATGGTATGAAAAAAGATTTAGTGGCTTTTTAGGTAGATTCCATTTAAATGACACAAAACACAATTTTCCATCCTTTCTCCAAGCCCCAGCAACATTATCAGTGCCGCCCACTTCTCCGTTTGTATATTATTGCCCAGCTCAGCCCTGCCCCGCATCTGCCACTTTTCCTCTTCCTCCCCTCCCAGTTTGGGAGAGGAGAGAAAGGGGACCAGCCGGCCTGCCTTCTTTCCTTCCTTCTCTTCTCCTTCCCCTGGCAGTGTGACAAAAACGTACTTTAAGTTTGTCCACTGCCTTATGCTCCCTCTCCTGCTTTCTTCTTGCCTGGCAGTGGTACCTCCTGTTGCTGGACCAAAGTCTTGCAATATCAGTCACATGATTTCACAGCTATTATTGCGAGACTTCGTCAAGCAAGGGTTAAGTGTTGGCTGCTGGCAAGAAGTGATGCAACAAACTGAATTCAAGGTGAGTCATCACTGAGCCGTTTTATGAAGCTTTTGTGGTTATAACCGAAAACACTAAATTCCCCTTTGGGGGATGTTCTTATTGGAGTTTTTCAGTTATAACCAAAAATCAGAAGTACTATATGTAATTCACCTTCCCAACAAAAATATGATTAGATGTAGACATGTTAAGACATAGAATACAAGCCATAGGGCTTAAGGCTATGCCATCTAACCTATACAATGACCTGAACTCTATCGTCCATTGAGTGTGGTAGTTTATAGCATTATTTTTAGCTGTTTCAGCAGGAATAATATTGTCGTAAATAGGGAGGTCTACGTGTACCTTGGAACTATAATAAGGAAACCAGAACACTGTGATTTGACTATTCTTCAAAAGTTAAGAGTTCCCATGACATACTGTATCTGCTTCTCTTTCTATAAAAATAAAATCAAAAGCCCAGTGAAAGACCTGAAAAACCCATGACCTGTTAACCTTCATGATCAATCAACAACAGTTCAATTAAGACAACACAAATAATCTCTGTAGACCCTCTTATTGGAAAATGTGTAACCTGTCAGGTCTAAATAAAATGAAATTGCATGGTGTCGCTGAGAGAACTTATCCATAACCTCTAAGAGGAGACTGCAATTCTTAGCAAGAAATATGATAAAATAAGACAACAGAGCTGTGAAATCCTATTCGAAGGTGAATGACATACCAATCTTATGTACAATTAAAAGATGAGCTGTAGAGAGTGGGCTAGTATCTCTACTGAATAGGGAAATATGCTCCCTTATTTGGCAGTTTGACCCTCTAGCGGCAATACTGCAAGACTAACACTAGGGAGCTGAAGCAGCCATTTCCAAGCTGGGACCAGCTGGGAGAGGAATCTACCTATCCACCAGGGTAAGCTTTTTTTTCAAAAGTGGATCAGTGGTGGGAGTTTTTGCTAAAGGGGATTGGGGGTGAGGGGTTCTTGTTAAAGGAGATCAAGGGTGGAGGGGATTCTTGCATCAAACCCCAGTCTTATGTTGCTTCTGAATTCAAAAAAACAATGGACAAACACAGAGGATCTCTAAAGGAAAAAAGGGGACTGTTGTAGTTGTTGATATGGAAGGACAGACTAGATAGGCCATGTGGTCTTTTTCTGTCGTCATTTTTCTCTGTTTCTATGTTTCCTAGCAGCATCGAGCAGCATGTAATCAGCCGGATGCTCCCAGGGAAGGAAGATAACATCTCGAAAGTGGAATTATCTTTCCAGGAATGACCCAGCTTGAGAGGTTAAACACAAGTTGCATTATTTATTTTACATAATAATGAGCTGTTCCGCATTACATTATTTTTCACTGTGTGTCGCAGCACATTTTTGCCAATCAGCTTGCATTATTTGACAAATAATGTGTTAGTCCCTCAACGCATGTTAGTAACGTTCCCTCTTAACCCTGGGAGTACCAATGGGGTCAAAAGTGACCCCATTGCAAGTTTCACAACGCATACCTCGGAAACTAGTTGTTCAAGAATGCAATCTTTTTATGACTTTTCACATGTCAATATTCTCTTTATATTGCACCATGAGAGGAATAATTTTCATCTGCTAGGTGACGCTAGTGATGAATTGCAGCACAGAGTACCAGTGGGGTAATTTTTGACCACAGTTGCTTACGTCCGGTTTGGATCGTGATACAATTTACAGTTTTGTGAATTTTTTGATCTGACAAAGGTATTTATCATTAATTATGTATCATTTATTTTTTGTACTCTTATTTTATGAAAATTACACATTTTCTGTAATTGATATCATACCTTCTCTCATTATTTCCGATGAAATCTAAAGGCTTTCAGCTCGTTCATCACGATTATTGTACACCTATAGTAAAACTGCTTTGCGTTTTATTCAACTTTATCTTTGTTTATTTATTTTAGGTTATTGTTTTTGATGTCAAAACGAAAGTATTCAGCTGCCCAAGAAAGAGAAATATTGCAACGAGATGCTGACAGTGACGGCTCTGAGTCGTCTGATGATGCAGCATATTCATAAGAACATAAGACATGCCATACTGGGTCAGACCAAGGTCCATCAAGCCCAGTATCCTGTTTCCAACAGTGGCCAATCTAGGTCATACGTACCTAGCAGTATCCCCAAGAGACACGGGTTCCATAATGCTTGTATTGGGTCAAGCATTGATATCCTGGGTCCCTTTTTAATAATGGTTTATGGACCTTTCCTCCAGGAACTTGTCCAAACCTTTTTTAAACCCAGCTACACTAACAGCCTTTACTACATCCTCCGGTAACAAATTCCAGAGTTTGATTACACGTTGAGTGAAATTTTTTTTCTCTTATTTGTCTTAAATAGTTTACCCTGTAGCTTCATTACATGTCCCCTAGTTTTTCTATATTCTGATAGCGTAAACAATCGATCTACGTTTACCCGTTTCACTCCATTCATTAATTTGCAGACCTCTATCATATCTCCCCTCAGCCGTCTCTTTTCCAGATTGAAGAGCCCTAACCTTTGTAGCCTCTCTTCATAGGAGTAACCTTCCATCCCCTTTACCATTTTGTTGGCTCTTTTCTGTACCTTTTCTAATAACGCTATATCCTTTTTAAGATACGGTGACCAGAGTTGCACACAATATTCAAGGTGCGGTCGTACCATGGAACGATACAGAGGCATTATAATATCCTTTGTTTTATTTTCCATTCCTTTCCTTATGATACCAAGCATTCTATTTGCTTTCTTGGCCGCCGCTGCATACTGGGCGGAGGGTTTTAAAATGTTATCCACGATGACTCCTAAATCTTTTTCCTGGGTGGTGGTTCCCAATGTGGAACCTTGCATTGTGTAACCATAGTGTGGGTTGTTCTTTCCTAGGTGCATAACTTTGCACTTGTCCACATTAAATTTCATCTGCCATTTGGATGCCCAGTCTTCCAATTTATCCAGATCCTCCTGCAGTTTTCCACAATCCTCTTGGGTTTTAACAACTTTAAACAGTTTTGTATCGTCTGCAAATCTGATAACCTCACAAGTTATTCCCTTTTCCAAGTCATTTATGAATATGTCAAAAAGTAGCGGACCTAGTACAGATCCCTGGGGTACTCCACTATTCACCTTTTGCCATTGGGAAAATTGGTTATTTAGCCCTACCCTCTGCTTTCTATCTTTTAACCAGTTCCTGATCCACAATAGTACACTGCCTCCTATCCAATGACTTTTTAGTTTTGCCAAAAGTCTCTGATGAGTGACCTTGTCAAAGGCTTTCTGAAAGTCTAGATACACTATATCAACTGACTCACCTTTGTCTACCTGTTTATTCACACCTTCAAAAAAACATATCAGATCAGTAAGACAAGATATTCCTTGTCTAAAGCCATGCTGGCTGTCTCCCATTAGGCCATGACTATGTACATGCTGTGCAATTTTGTTCTTTATGATGGTTTCTACCATTTTCCACGGTACTGACGTCAGGCTCACCGGTCTGTAGTTTCCAGGATCACCCCTGGAACCATTTTTAAAAATTGGCGTTACATTGGTGATCCTCCATTCTTCAGGTATTACAGATGATTTTAATGAAAGTTCACAGATTGCTAATAGCAGGTCTGCAATCTCATATTTCAGTTATTTCAACACTCTTGGATGTATACCATCCGGTCCAGGTGATTTGCTACTATTCAGTTTATCAAATAGTTGTAATACATCTTCCCGGTATAGCGATATTTCTCTCAATTCCTCTGCAGTATCACCTTGAAATACCACTTCAGTCTTAGGTAACATCCCTACATCTTCCTCAGTAAAGACCGAAGCAAAAAATTCATTCAGTCTCTCTGCTATAGCCTTGTCTCCTCTTACTGCCCCTTTTGCCCCTCTATCATCTAACGGTTCAATTCACTCTCTCACAGGCTTTTTGCTATGAATGTACTTGAGAAAGTCTTTATTTCGTGTTTTTGCTTCTGTAGCAAGTTCCTTCTCAAATTCTCGCTTTGCCTGCCTTATCAATGCTTTGCATTTAACTTACCTGTGCTTGTGCTGCTTCCAGTTTTTGTCATTTGGCTCTTTTTTTCCATTTCCTGAAAGATGCTTTTTTGGCAACAACAGCCTCTCTGACCTCACCTTTAAACCATGCTGGCAGTTTTTTGGACTTCCTTCCACTTTTCTTAATGCGTGGAATACAGCTGGTCTGGACTTCCAGGATAGTATTTTTAAACAACACCCAAGCTTGATGTAAGTCTTTAGCCTTTGCAACCGCTCCTTTTAGTTTTTTCTTAACTATATTCCTCATTTTATCATAGTCTCCCTTTCGAAAGTTAAAAGGTAGTACTGTGGATTTCCTTACAATCCCTCCTCCACTAATTAAATCAAAGGCGATCATGCAATGATCACTATTGCCAAGTGGCCCCAACACCCTTATCTCTTGCACTAGATCTGGTGTTCCACTAAGGACTAGGTCCAGTATGGCTTCCCCTCTGGTCGGTTCATGAACCAGCTGCTCCAAGAAGCAGTCATTTATTTTATCTAGAAACTTTATCTCCCTAGCATGTCCTGCCGTGACACTGACCCAGTCAATACCGGGGTAATTGAAATCACCCATTATTATTACTGTGCTATGACTTTTGTTAACTTCCTTGATTTCTTTAAACATTTCATCATTCATTTGTTCATTCTGGCCAGGCGGTCGATAGTACACCCCTACTGCCATCACCTTCCCCTTCATACATGGAATTTCAATCCATAGAGATTCTACAGCAAATTTTGTTTCCTGGAAAACTTTAATCCTTTCTGACTCAATGCCCTCTCTAACATAGAGCGCAAACCCTCCACCAATTTGATCAGTTCTATCATTACGATATAGTTTGTATCCAGGTATCACTGTATCCCACTGGTTGTCCTACTTCCACCATGTCTCTGATATTCCAGTCATATCTAACCTCTCATTTATTGCTATATATTCTAACTCTCCCATCTTATTGTTTAGACTTCTAGCATTTGCATGCAAGCATTTTAGAGACTGTATTTTATTAATATTAATCTGGCTATTGGTAGGCATGGGTAATTTGGAATCTTTATGCTCTGTCTGCACCATATTCAAGGGCATTCGGGCTACTTTACTCTTTTTTGGAACCTCACTGCTTTTGTTAGTATCCAAGGATACCTTCTTTAGAGTCATGCGCTCTTGGGCGACTGTCAGCTTTCCCCTATTTTCTAGTTTAAAAGCTTCTCTATCTCCTTTTTAAAGGTTAATGCCAGCAGTCAGGTTCCATCCTGGTTAAGGTGAAGCCCATCCCTTCGGAAGAGCCCCTCCTTTCCCCAAAATGTTCCCCAGTTCCTAACAAATCCAAAACCCTCATCCTTGCACCATCGTCTCATCCACGCATTGAGACTCCGGAACTCTGACTGCCTTTTGGGACCTGCACGTGGAACGGGAAGCATTTCGGAGAATGCTACCCTGGAAGTTCTGGATTTCAACTTCCTACCTAAAAGCTTAAATTTAGCCTCCAGAACCTCCCTACCACATTTTCCTATGTCATTGGTACCGACATGTACCAATACAGCAGACTCCTCCCCAGCACTATCTAAGATCTTATCTAGGTGGTGCATGAGGTCCGCTACCTTCGCACCAGGCAGGCATGTTACCAGGCGATCCTCACGTCCACCATTCACCCAGCTATCTACATGCCTAATGATTGAATCACCAACTATAACAGCTGTCCTATCCCTTCCCTCATGGGCACATGGCCCTTGAGAAACATCCTCAGTGTGAGAGGGTTTTACATCACTTGGAGGACAGGTCCTAGTTACAGGATCACGTCCTGCCACACCATGGTGATGCTCTCCTGTCACGTGACCTCTCTCCTCCATGGCAACAGGGATACTACCAGACTGGAGGTGGGACTTCAGGACTATATCCCTGTAGGTCTCGTCCATGTACTTCTCTGTCTTTCTTATGTATTCCTGGTCTGCTACTCTAGACTTGTTCCCTGAGAGCAAAGAGCTCCTTGCACTTAGTGCATATGTAAGACCTCTCACCAACTGGGAGAAAATCATACATGTGACACTCAATGCAAAAGACTGGAAAGCCCCTATCTTGCTGCTGGACTGTTGTCGGCATCTTAGTTTAAAGCTTGTGTTTAGGCCTTGAAATTCTGTACTTACTAATGGTTGGTGTAGATGCTTATACTAATAAAAGTGTTATCGAATACCTCTAATATACCTTGTTCACCTGACGCTTAATTAATCTCAGGTCCTCAGTGTATGACTGATTTGGATAAAGAGCTGCACCTGAGAGCAGCCCCTTTCCTCTAAGACGTGTAAGTACCTATAAAGCTACAATTACCCCAGGGGCGGGTGGGTGTCGGGGAGGAAGGGAGGGAAATAAGACCTATTAAAAGAGGGCTGTTACAAGGTACCCTGTGCTGCACTCTCAGCAGGGGGGGGGGGAGGGTTGTAGTCCCTTAGGTAGGCTAGAGCAGGAAATGTTTTTTAAAAAGCAGCACGTTCTGGGGACAGAGCAGGGAGAGATATTTAATTTAAAGTAACAGTTAACCTGGCTACCTACACATAGGCCAGTTAGTTGAGAGAGACAAGGTAAGTTATACAGCTGAGAAAGCTGAAGTGCAAAACTAAAGGGAACAGGGAGGTGAAGTAGCACATCAATAAAGACAACAAATAAATAAATAAATAGACAGCTAGACCTCACAGCAAAATCATCACAGGAGTTAAATATCCACCTCTCTAGCAGAGCACTGTGAGGGCACTGCTCTTCCCAGAGCAGAAAGAGGCAAACAGAACACATGGGAGGAGGAGACAGGAAGATGGGCTACACAATACCTCAGCAGGGGGAGAGGGGGAGTAGTCCCTCAGGTAGGCTAGAACAGGAAAAAAAGATTAAAACGCAGCATGTTCTGGGGATAGAACAGGGAGAGATATTTAATTTAAAGTAACAGTTAACCTGGCTACCACACAAAGGCCAGTTAGTTGAGAGAGGCAGGGTAAGTTATACAGCTGAGAAAGCTGAAGTGCAAAACTAAAGGGAACAGGGAGGTGAAGTAGCACACCAATAAAGACAACAAATAAATAAATGAATAGACAGCTAGAACTCACAGCAAAGTCGTCACAGTAGTTAAATATCCACCTCTCTAGCAGAGCACTGTGAGGGCACTGCTCTTCCCAGAGCAGAAAGAGGCAAACAGGAAGTGAAGAAGCATATCAGCCAAGTTCGGGTGATAAATCTGATGATGACAGTCATGATTCAGATGGCGACAGCAGTTGGTCGCCAAGTGAATGTGAGACTGATGTTAAGCCGGTAACATCGCTGCAGCAAAGAGTCAAGTTACAGATCGAGGCAAAGGTTGAGGCTGTGCTGGACGGGGAAGAAGGCAGGAGTCCTCTGTGTCAGTATCATCTGTGAGGAATCTTAGTTGTGGTCATAGAGTAGCTAAGAGGTCATCAACTATAAGCACAAATGTTGCCATTGAAGCCTATGTATCTAAGGATGCCATATCATGGAACAGAAAACTTATAAAGCAAGCTGCTGGAAGATACGCCAGAGCTAATGTCTTGCCCATACAACAAGGTCCTACAAGGTATGCTGTACGAAATGTTGATGGCCCTCTCGCAGCATTCCACTTGTTCATGAGGAAAAACTTATTGAATGAAATCATGATGTGGACGAGCAAACAAGGAAGACACATTTATGAAGACACCTGGAAAGATTTGACAGATGGAGAATTTCAATGTTTTCTTGGACTTCTGATCCTCTCAGGCGTGTACAAGTCACGAAATGAATCCATAGTTCAGTTGTGGAACCTTGAAGATAGTCGTTCTGTTTTTGGCAAAAATGTGGCCCGTAACTGTTTTCAGCAAATTTCTTGTGCTCTCAGATTTGATGATGCAACCAACAGACGTGAACAACGAGGCGTGGATAAGCTTGTTCCAATCAGACACGTTTTTGATACCTGTGAAGCAACTCTAAGTGACGCCTATGTTCCTGGTGAAAATGTTACCGTGGATGAGCAACTGCTTACATTTCGTGGCCGTGTTCCATTCAGACAATATATTCCCAGCAAACCTGAGAAATATGGCATACAGCTATGGATGTTGTGTGACAGTGCAACGTCATATGTTCTGCGTCTTCAAGTATATACAGGAAGGGAACTCGAACAAAACCGGGAACAGAATCAGGGTGATGGCTCTGAGTCGTCTGATGATGCAGCATATTCATAAGAACATATGATATGCCATACTGGGTCAGACCAAGGTCCATCAAGCCCAGTATCCTGTTTCCAACAGTGGCCAATCTAGGACATACGTACCTAGCAATATCCCTAATTGACACAGGTTCCACAATGCTTGTATTGGGTCAAGCATTGATATCCTGGGTCCCTTTTTAATAATGGTTTATGGACCTTTCCTCCAGGAACTTGTCCAAACCTTTTTTAAACCCACTGCAACTCACTGCTTCACTGAAGGATTGACGCGATCTGGCAGAAATGTTACTGTTAACAATTTCTTCTGCAGTTTATCCCTGTCACGGAAATTGCTAGAAAAACAAATGACACTTTTGGGGACAATTCGAATGAACAGAAAAGAATTACCTCCAGAATTTGTAACAGCAAAGGGCCGAGAGGTATTCACTTCACTGTTTGCCTTTCGCGATGATGCCACTCTGGTTTCCTATTGCCCGAAGAAAGGAAAAGTGCTTGTTCTTCTGAGCAGTTTGCATGATCAAGAAGAAGTAGATAACACACATCCAGTCAAAAAAACCACGCATGATCTTGGACTATAATTCTAGTAAAGGTGGAGTAGATACGGCAGATCAAATGTTGCGCACGTATACCACAAAACGAATGACAAGACGCTGGCCAGTGACAATCTTCTACAACATGTTGGACATCAGTGCTTTGAATGCCTTCATTGTTTGGATGTCACTAAATCCAGAATGGCAGTCCAAGTCAAAGCACAGACGTCATCTATTCCTCTTGGAATTAGGAAAGCGGCTGTTTCAGAGTAATTGCAGCGAGACTTCTTCCAGCATTGAAGAAGCCACTGATGTTGTTTGCAATGTCGGGATCCCAAAGAAAAGGGCAAGGTGTCGCTGCTGTTCCAGAGAAAAAGACAAGAAAAGCAACATAGTTTGCACCCCCTGCAAGCACAATGTTTGCAAAGAACATTCAGAAATTGTCTGTGTCTCATGCAAATGACTGTAGTACTTTACTGTGTTCATCAAGTGCATGCAAAAACTGCTTTCATGGCAACTCTTCTTCATGTAATTTTATGATAAAGCATTACATTTCAAAACATTTAACCTTCATATAATAAATAATTAATTCAGAATAATATTTTGTCTGTTTAGTTTAAAATTTTCATGGTTAACAATTAAAATTAGTCGTGGGGTCATTTATGACCCCAACGGTATTCAGTGTCTGCAAGAAATCTCGGTAATTCCAGGGTTAATCATTTGCTTTTCCAAACCTGAGCTCAAGGTGAGGTGTAGTTCAGGTACAGGAAGTATTTTCCTGCCTTAGAGGGATTACAAGCTAAGGGCTAGATTTACTAACATGCATTCATATTTTAACACACATTATTGTACATCTCTACAATTTAATAAAGGCCTATTTACCAATAATTTGCATTAATCATACATTAGTATAAGTTTGGGCCTGAGTTAATGGAGTTTGAGCTGATTTGTGCAAAGTCACAAACAGTATTAGTGAAATTTGAACCATGGTTTCCTGTGTTCTCAGCCTGCTTCTCTAGCCACAAGGCCACATCTTAACCTGAACCATGGGGCATAAAGTGGTTAATTTAGGCATATTAAATCCAGAAGTGCACAAAATGGAAACAGTAAAACATGTCTGTCAAAAAAAAAAATAAAGTTAGGTTATCAAGAAAAATCTGATGACTAGCAGTAGAATAAAAAATGTAATCCTAACCAGGGCACAGCGGAAAGAAAGTTTAGCCAACACACTATGGTAATACTGCTGATGCTGAACACTTGCAGTCCTGTGAGAGTTGATCATTCAGTGACTATTTGCAGATCTGGGACTCTATGTGCTTATGGACTGTAAGAGTAGAGCTAACCTGACCATCTTTTCTAGGTTCAAATAGAAGACACTCAATCAAGCTGGGGGGTTCAAAGTTAAGGAAAGTAAAAAATATATTTATAATTACAATTTTAATTTTAACCCAAAATTTTAATCAGTAGGCTAGGATTATAACTTTACTTACAAATGTGTCAATGAGGCCTACTTGTTGTACTTCTCTACAGAGTGAATTTTCTTCAAAATAGAAACATTTCCACTAAGATAATGTGATGAGGTGAGTGCAGCCCAGCTAGGGAAAACGGAAAAAAAGAAGGATTTTTTTTCATTGTGGGGGATGGGAGCACAAAATCCTAGGCTCCATACTAGAAGCACTGAAAGAAACCTAGAGGGCAGAGCCAAAGGTAAGCCAATCACAGACCACAGGACAACCCTGCAGAGGAGTAGGAGGTCCAAGTGGGAGGAGCTAGGAAGGGAGTTGCCCAGCTCAACAGTTAACAGAGGAAGAACAAACAAAAGAGAGAGGCACAGTTTGAGGCAGGGGGAGGAAGGAGCTGTGAGCAGAAGGTCCAGGAGGAGTGCAGGAGCCAGCACCAGTGGCAGCTGCAGTTCAAGCCCTAGCCCAGGTTCAAGTCCAATTCCCAGGAGGCACAGACAGGAGAGATCTGGGGCCAAGCGGTGGAAAACCCTTGCAGCCAAGGAGAGCAGCAAATGGAGGAACCATTACAAAGGCAGCCAAGGAAGGTACGCAGAGAATGAGCAGTGCCACCAGAATAGTTCTTGCTCTGACTCAGAGGAGACTTTCAGACACCTGAAGCCTCAGCACAGCAAGAAGTATCTCAGGAGGGAAGTTAAGCAGGAGAGACACACAGGAGACCGGCTTGGAGGAGCCAAGGCCAGGCAGTGTGAGAGACTGTTTAACATTGCAAAGACTCTTAAGGAAAAGTTACCAGAGCACTTTCAAAGAGCACCTAGCTGTAGCTCAATTGAGAGCATGGAGGTAGGCCCTGAAGAAAGTGTTATTGAGTCAGAAGCCTCTGAGATGGAATGTGAGCTGTGCACTAAAATACAATAGTAATGTGTGTTAGAAAACAGTGAAATACAAAAGGAAGCTGTTGCAAGTTAAAGGCAGTTTTCAAGAGTTGAAAGAGAAGAGTAACCCTGAAGACAAGAGGTTAGGAATCTCTCTTAAGAAGTAAAAACGGCAGAAATTCAGTGAAGGCCCAAACAGCTAGAACTGTTTGTATGGGCGTGGCAACAACAGGTTGGAAGCTGTGAAGAGTTTTTACAAATGCTTTTGTGTTTTGAAATGGCAAACAATTGCAGTGAAGAATAGAAACTGCTGTGAGTTTTGTTTGGACATTTTGATTTGGAGAAATTATCCTGTATTTCTTTTGTCTGGAAAAAGTGCTTAAAGAATTTTTATGTTCATCACTTGCCAATTTTGGAAACCGAATAAAAATTTCCTGTGCGCTTTAAAATACCACTCGGTTCTTCTTATTGACACAACTACAACCCTCGAAGGGATACAGATGGCCAGCCGTCCCTACTAGGCATCCGCCTGGTAGGGGCGCGAGCGTCACAATAATTAAAAAATTCTGGGCATCTTAACTCAAAATTGTACTTTACAATCATTGGACGTTTGAGAGTCTTTACTTGCAGATGGGTTTTTTTCTGTAGACCATACTTTGTTCATGATTGAAAAGCACCTTTCAGTTGGAGAATTGGAACCTGGCAAACATAAAAAAAATTCAACCAGTTTACAAAAATTTACTTTTGAGTTGTCCAAACACCTCCTTCCACTTTTCGTCAACCATAGTGTCTTTTTTCCATTCTTGAACTTTTTCTTCAGAAACAAATGACTTAAGACAAGAGAACTCAGTTTAGTAGCACTTATTGTTGACTCTAGGCCGGGTCTTGTAGGCCAAACATATTCTAAAGGCAACTCTAGTTCACACCAGTCTGGTTGTTTTTGAAGGAGAGTCCTCTGTTGTTTCCCAGTCTCCTGGAAGTGAGTGGTCCACTGATCCAAGTAATCAATGCAAGTGGAATAGAAAGATGACACAGATTGCTTGAAATGTGCTTCATCAATGCCGTCCTCTTCTTCAAGATCTCCTATCTTCTTTCTGATTGTCAGAGGCAAAAACATATCATTCTTCCTAGTTACTAACTTGTTTCTAAAGTCACTGATTACTCCAGCCACCTCTGTCATTGAGATTTTTGAGACTCAGTTTTTAAAGTCGCATTTTGGAAAATCATTGCTTGACTGTGCAGAAAGTACATCCAAACGTCTGCTGATTCATTCTCAAAAACATTTTTGATGATAATTGGGCATTTTTCCTGGCTCAGAAAATACTGGTTGAAACATTTTAATTAACCTATGACTGGCAGTAAAGCCAGCCACTTAGTGTTACTGTATCCGAGGAGCTTTTGATACTCGCTGTTAACAAAGTCACTGTATAAATGTGAATATGTCTGAATATCTTGTCAACAATAACTTCATTGTCAAATGACAGGCATTCAGCAACAGTGCTGAAACAATTGTGAGCAATGTGAGCTGCACAGTTTGCACCAATTAAATTACTTCCTAAATCTTTTTGCAGCTTGTAAAAAAATATTGTTACTACTCCTCCTAGCAGCCCCACCAAAATTAGAATTAGCATTGTCAGCACACAATGCCAAAATTTTGGACCTTAGCCCATTGGACTCAACTGTATCAAGAATGAACTTGGAAAGAATGTCTGAGGTTTCGCCATTAACTTCATGGACATCAAGAACTTTTACCTGAATCCCTTTCTCAGGAAGAAAGTACCTTACTAAAATAGGGCACACTTTAATGTTTCCATGGTTTGAGTAATCACAAAAAACTGTTAAAAATTGTCTCAGAAAGGTCTCTCTTGAGGGAATCAATAGAGTCAGTTTTGAAAACATTACAGACGATTGCTTCCTTTTTGGTTCGCACACGAGTATTTTCATCAAAACATTTTTTCAACAACTTTGAAGTACAGCCTGATGACTGAAAAGAATGGTTGTGGACAACACAGTGATAAGCCCACATACCCTCAGTTGCAGCCAGTGACTGAGTATTCTCATCAAAAGTTTGACTTAAAAAAATAGTCACAGTTCTACTTGAAGAAGCACTTACATCTGCTGTCTTGTGTTTGTCCATCCTTAGGTGCTGAAAAATGTCACCCTTTACTGTATGTGTGATTGAAAAGGAAGACCAGCATGTGTTACAAAACATCGTGCTATCATCAGAATGTTTCTTAATGAATGTGTATACATTTTGTAGTTGGTCATTAAAAACACACTTTCTTTTCTGCATTTTAAAATGAAAATAAAGTCTAAAGACGAAATAGAAACACACACCCTAGGCTAAGAGCCTACACAGATGACAGAATCAACGAAATCAGCCAACCATTGACCATGATACTGACACTGATGTTGGCCCCAGGATCATAGTATTTTCTCCTGTAGGTCTGTATATCTGTAGAAAAACCCCCACCATACTCCAGAGCTGCAGGACAAGGGAGAAAGGAAGGTTTCTGTATCCTAACTACTGCTCCCACCTCCCCCTGCTCCCTGCTGTGTCTGCTGCAGCATATTGGCTGGCTTTGACTGACTGAGGGTTGCCTGGGCTCTGGGGATGAAGCAGAGCCAGGTTTGTCAGATGTGCTGAGGTCTCAGGAGTTTAGAATTGCCAACTATCTAAATTTTAGGATTCTACAACTTTGTAAAACAGCTCTCTTAGTCAGAATGATGTCTAAATTGTCTGGGTATTTTTTAGAGTTTAGCTCTACAGCTCGCCAGTGTTGGCCCCTCACCGTGCAGAGTAAGTGGTAGGTTCTAGCCAATGGAAAAGCTGCACTAGTTACAGGAAGGGTGGGCTGATTTTCTGCACAGGATCTGGGAGAAAGTCAGTGGAATAAATGGGTTTCTTAGTAGGGGTGAGTGGGGTTGCTGAGAATGGGCAGAAATGTAAGATGAATGGGGTAAAGTGTAAGGAGGCTATTGCAGGCTGAGACAAAGAACTGGTAGCAAAAGCAAGAACTGGGGGCATTGGAGTGCAGAAGCAGCATAGCACCATTAGACAGTCAGAGACAGAATCTGTCTGAAAAGTGCTAGTGTGCATGTGTGTACCTGATTTGGGGAGTGGATGAATGCATGTGTGTGTGACTGAAGTACAACAGAGTGCATGCATGTGTATATGTTTCTGTGTCTCTGATAGAAATAGTCTCATATAGAGTTTCCCTTTGAAAATTTCAGCTGGAGTGGAGAAGTCCACTGGTACAAATGTGGAGGAGTATAGGAGTGGGACACATGTTTTAAAATAGGGGAAATTTAGGCATCCTGACCGAAGTAATTCGATTCCAGGGACCGATCCTTAAAATACAGGACTGTCCTGTATAATACGGGACGGTTGGTTACTTTAGAAAAGCAGCTTTCTGCTCTGTTATATATAAGTGGTCTTACTGTGACTCTTATGTGTCACATTTAGAAAGATTCTATCTTCTTCAGTGGAGCTGCTGGAGGAGGGCCCTCCCATGGAGACCAACATAATTTGGCCAATTTAGCATATCTGAATAGGGATAAGGAGTCTCACTTTAGGGAGAATTTGGCCTCAAAAGACCTTAATATGTGCTCATTATTTGGTCCATTTTCTCCTATTTGGCCTCCTGTGATCATCTTCTGTGTTTCTCAGGCACAGCACAGAACCTTTTCATGCATGGCCTGCTCCTAGTGAAATATGATATTAGCGGAGATTAAACTGGAAAATATTTGAAAACCGGAAAGCTCGCCATGGTATGACTTACCTTGTAAGCACCAATTTTAAATATTTATGATGAATCAGGACTTTGGGGAGTGTTTTCTCTGCTTCCTTTTTATTGATACCGGGAGAGGGTTCCACTGGTATAGAGTAGTGGAATCACGATTCTTAGATTTTTTTATTTTATAACTATTTTAAGAATGATATAGCTCATAATTCAAATAAATGATGGGGTTGATATTCAAAGGCATTTATAGTATGTGGATAACGGCAACCATTATCCAGATAAATGCTTTAACCACCATAATCATGGCTATTCAGTGGCATTATCCGGATAGTGCCACTAAATATCTATACAGCCCGCCTCAACACTATCTGCAAAATATCCTTACAGACTGCCTCGACAGAGCAAAAGTGGTATTGTCAGACTCAAGGGTGAAGGGGAGGAATATGTAGAAGCTGATGAGGATAAAGCAGATTTGCTTAACAAATATTTCTGTTCTGTGTTCACAGATGAAGGGCTAGGAACAGAACCTTAGAAAACACCCACAAATAGGAATAGAGGCGATGGGCATCTTGAACGATTTTCAGAAGACTGTGTTCAGGAGGAAGTAGCTAACTAAAAGTAGACAAAGCGATGGGACCGGATGGGATACATCCGAGAATACTGAAGGAACCTGGGGATGTCCTAGCGGCTACTAAAATGATTAGTGGTCTTTGTTATAAAGCATATGAGGACAGAATTAAGGATCTTAATATATATACTTGGAGGAAAGACGGGATAGAGGAAATATGATAGGGATGTTTAAATATCTCCATGGCATAAATGCACAGGAAGAGAGTCTCTTTCGAATGAAAGCAAGCTTTGCTATGAGGGAACATAAGATAAGAGTGAAAGGGGATAGACTCAGGAGTAACATGCCGATTAGTCTAACCTCTGTGGTGAGTAAATTATTGGAAATGGTGCTCAAAGAGAAAATAGTGAGGTTTCTGGAGTCAAATGGATTACAGGATTTGAGGCAGCATGGATTCACCAGAGGCAGGTCTTGTCAGACAAATCTGATTGATTTCTTTGACTGGGTGACAAGGGAGTTGGACCGAGGGAGAGCCCAAGATGTGGTGTACTTGGATTTCAGTAAAGCCTTTGACACCGTTCTGCACAGGCGACTTATAACAAACTGAGCACTCTAGTGATGGACTCTAAAGTTACTGATTGGGTTAGAAATTGGTTGAGGGGGAGGCAACAAAGGGTACCAGTAAATGGAACTCACTCTGAGGAGAAGGAGGTTACCAGTGGTGTGCTGCAGGGATCTGTCCTTGGTCCGATTCTTTATAACATCTTTGTTAGTGATATTGCAGAAGGGCTATTGGGTAAGGTTTGCCTCTTTGTGAATGATCCCAAATCTGCAATAAAGTAGACACACAGGAAGGAGTAGATAACATGAGGAAGGATCTAGCTAAGCTTGAAGGATGGTTGAGAATTTGGCAGCTGAGATTTAATGCTAAAAATTGTAGGGTCATGCATTTGGGCTGCAAAAA
Organism: Ichthyophis bannanicus; assembly: GCA_033557465.1. Taxonomy (NCBI): domain Eukaryota; kingdom Metazoa; phylum Chordata; class Amphibia; order Gymnophiona; family Ichthyophiidae; genus Ichthyophis; species Ichthyophis bannanicus. The sequence goes on from CM066033.1 coordinate 516,529,980, forward strand.
TCCAAAGGAGCGGTACAGTGTAGGGGGGGGGGAGTACTTCTGTCCTGAAAAGAAGAGAAGGAACCTGTGCGTGATTGTGTCTGGTGATCTTAAAGTAGCTAAACAGGTAGAAAAGGCAACGGCAAAAGCTAGAAGGATGCTTGGGTTCATAGGGAGAGGAATGGCCAGCAGAAAAAAAGGAGGTGATAGTGCCTCTATATAGTTCTTTGGTGCAACCTCATTTGGAGTATTGTGTGCAGTTCTGGAGACCACTCCTTCAAAAGATATAAACAGGTTGAAGTCAGTGCAGAGGGTGGCTACTAAAATGGTTAGTGGTCTTCATTATAAAGCACATGAGGACAGACTTAAGGATCTTAATATGTATACTTTAGAGGAAAGGCAGGATAGAGGAGATATGATAAATGCACAGGAGGAGAGCCTCTTTTGATTGAAAGCAAGTTCTGCTATGAAGGGACATAAGATTAGGGTGAAAGGGGATAGATTCAGGAGTAACCTGTGGAATTATTTACGGAAGAGTAGTAGATAGTCTCCCCCTCTCAGTAGAGGTGGTAGAGATGAAGACAGTGTCTGAATTCAAAAAAGCATGGGACAAACACAGAGGATCTCTAAGGGAAAAGAGGGGACTATTGTAGTAGTCCATATGGAAGGGCAGACTAGATAGGCCATGTGGTTTTTTTCTGCCATCATGGTTTATGTTTCTATGACACTATCTGCTGAATATCCTTAGATTGCCTCAACACAGTCTGCTGAACATCTTTACTGACCCCCTTGACACTATCTGCTGAATATCATTACAGACTGCCTCAATATCTGCTAAATATCCTTAGAGACCACCTCGACACTATCTGATGAATATCTTTACAGACTGCCTTGATGCTATATGCTGAATATCCTTAAACTGCCCTACACTAACTGCAGAATATCATTACAGACTGCCTCGACGCTATCTGCTGAATATCCTTAGACTGCCTCGACGCTAACTGCTGAATATCATTACAGACTGTCTTGACACTATCTGCAGAATATCGTTACAGACTGACTTGACGCTATCTGCTGAATATCCTTAGACAGCCTCGACATTATCTGCTGAATATTATTATAAACTGCTTCGATGCTATCTGCTGAATATCATTAAGGACTGCCTCAATGCTATTTGCTGAATATCCTTAGACAGCCTTGAAGCTATCTGCTGAATATTCTTAGACAGCCTTGAAGCTATCTCCTGAATATCTTTACAGACTGTCTCAACGTAATTTGCTGGATATTCTTAGACTGCCTCAATGCTATCTGCTGAATATCCTTACAGACTGTCTCAATGCTATCTGCTGTATATCCTTAGACTGCCTCGATAATATCTGTTGAATATCCTTAAGACCACCTTGACACTATCTGCTGAATATCCTTACAGACTGCCTCAATGTAATCTGCTGGATATCCTTAGACTTCCTCGATGCTATCTGATGAATATCTTTAGTCTGCCTTGACACTAGCTGCTGAATATCCTTATAGATTGACTCGACACTATCTGCTGAATAGCCTTAGACTGCCTCGATGCTAATTGCTGAATATCGTTACAGACTGCCTCGACACTATCTGCTGAATATCCTTAGACTGCGTCGATGCTATCTGCTGAATAAGACTGCCTCGATGCTAATTGCTGAATATCATTACAGACTGCCTCAACGCTATCTGTTGAATATCCTTAGACTGCCTTGACACTATCTGCTGAATATCCTTATAGACTGCCTTGATGCTATCTGCTGAATATCGTTACAGACTGCCTCAACACTATGTGCTGAATATCCTTAGACTGCCTCGACATTATATGCTGAATATCCTTACAGACTGACTCAACGCTATCTGCTGAATATCGTTACATACTGCCTCGATGCTATCTGCTGAATATCCTATAAAAATAGTTATCTCCAAGTTATAATGCCCTGTTCAATGTAATTTCAGTTTGTTCAATGTAAACCGCACTGATGCAGAATAGCACGGTATATAAAAGAATGTAAATAAATAAATAAATAAATAAATTACAGACTGCCTCAACGCTATTTGTTGAATATCCTTACAGACTGCCTCAATGCTATCTGCTGAATATGCTTAGACTGCCTCGATGCTATATTCTGAATATCCTTAGACTGCCTCAACGCTATCTGCTGAATATCGTTACAGACTGCCTCGATGCTATCCTCTGAATATCCTTACAGACTGCATCAACGCTATCTGCTGAATATCCTTAGACTGCCTCAACACTATTTGCTGAATATCCTTACAGATTGACTGGATGCTATCTGCTGAATATCCTTAGACTGCCTCAACATTATCTGCTGAATATCCTTATAGATTGACTTGATGCTATCTGCTGAATATCCTTAGACTGCCTCGATGTTAACTGCTGAATATCATTACAGACTGCCTCAATGCTATCTGCTGAATATCCTTAGACTGCCTTGACACTATGTTGTGAATATCCTTACAGACCATCTCGACACTATCTGCTGAATATCATTACAGACTGCCTCAACAATATCTATTGAATATCCTTAGACTGCCTCGATGCTATCTGCTGAATATCCTTAGACTGCCTCGACACTATTTGCTGAATATCCTTACAGATTGACTCGACGCTATCTGCTGAATATCCTTAGGCTGCCTCAACACTATCTGTTGAATATCCTTACAGACTGCCTCGATGCTATCTGCTGAATATCCTTACAGACTGCCATGACACTATCTGCTGAATATCCTTATAGACTGCCTCGATGCTATCTGCTGAATATCGTTACTGACTGCCTCAATAATATCTGCTGAATATTGTAACTGACTGCCTCGACACTATCTGCTGAATATCGTTACAGACTGCCTCAACACTGTCTGTTGAATATCCTTACAGACTGCCTTGATACTATCTGCTGAATATCATTATAAACTGCCTCAACGCTATCTGCTGAATATCCTTAAACTGCTTCGATGCTAACTGCTGAATATCGTTAAAGACTGCCTCGACACTATCTGCTGAATATCCTTAGACTGCATCGATGCTATCTGCTCAATAAGACTTCCTCGATGTTACTGCTAAATATCATTACAGACTGCCTCAATGCTATCTGTTGAATATCCTTAGACTGGCTTGACACTAACTGTTGAATATCCTTACACTGGCTTGACATTATCTGCTGAATATTCTTACAGACTGCCTTGATGCTATCTGCTGAATATCATTACAGACTGCCTCAATACTATCTGCTGAATATCCTTACAGATTGACTCAACGCTATCTGCTGAATATCCTTAGACTGCCTCGACGCTATCTGCTGAATATTGTTACAGACTGCCTCTATGCTATCTGCTGAATATCGTTACAGACTGTCTTAACTCTATCTGCTGAATATCCTTAGATTGCCTCAGCACTATGTGCTGAATATCCTTACAGACCATCTCAACACTATCTGCTGAATATCATTACAGACTGCCTCAACACTAAGTGCTGAATATCCTTACAGACTGCCTCAACTCTATCTGCTGAATATCCTTAGACTGCCTCAACATTATCTGCTGAATATCCTTATAGATTGACTCAAGGCTATCTGCTGAATATCCTTAGACTGCCTCGACACTATGTGATGAATATCCTTACAGACCATCTCGACACTATCTAGTGAATAACATTACAGACTGCCTCAACACTATCTGTTGAATATCCTTACAGACTGCCTCGATGCTATCTGCTGAATATCCTTAGACTGCCTCGATGCTATCTGCTGAATATCATTATAGACTGCCTCGATGCTATCTGCTGAATATCCTTACAGACTGCATTGACGCTATCTGCTGAATATCCTTAGACTGCCTCAACACTATTTGATGAATATCCTTACAGATTGACTCGATGCTATCTGCTGAATATCCTTAGACTGCCTTGACACTATCTGTTGAATATCCTTACAGACTGCCTTGATACTATCTGCTGAATATCATTAAGGACTGACTCGATGCTATCTGCTGAATATCGTTAAGGACTGCCTCAATGCTATCTGCTGAATATCCTTAGACTGCCTCAATGCTAACTGCTGAATATCGTTACAAATTGCCTCAACTCTATCTGCTGAATATCGTTAGATTGCCTCGACATTATTTGCTGAATATCCTTATAGATTAACACTATGTGCTGAATATCCTTAGACTGCGTCGATGCTATCTGCTGAATATCCTTAGACTGCCTCGATGCTAACTGCTGAATATCATTACAGACCATCTCGACACTATCTGCTGAATATCATTACAGACTGCCTCAACACTATCTGTTGAATATCCTTACAGACTGCCTCAACGCTATCTGCTGAATATCATTACAGACTGCCTCAACGCTATCTGCTGAATATCCTTAGACTGCCTCGACACTATTTGATGAATATCCTTACAGATTGACTCGACGCTATCTGTTGAATATCCTTAGACTGCCTCGACACTATCTGTTGAATATCCTTACAGACTGCCTTGATACTATCTGCTGAATATCGTTAAGGACTGCCTCAATGCTATCTGCTGAATATCCTTAGACTGCCTCGATGCTATCTGCTGAATATCCTTACAGACTGCCATGACACTATCTGCTGAATATCCTTATAGACTACCTCGATGCTATCTGCTGAATATCGTTACAGCCTCAACACTATCTGCTGAATATTGTTACTGACTGCCTCGACGCTATCTGCTGAATAATTATCCATAGAGATTGCCTCAACACTAACTGTTGAATATCCTTACAGACTGCCTTGATACTATCTGCTGAATATTGTTACTGACTGCTTCAACGCTATCTGCTGAATATTCTTACAGACTGCCTTGATACTATCTGCTGAATATCATTATAAACTGCCTCAATGCTATCTGCTGAAAATCCTTACAGACTGACTCAACGCTATCCAGAAAGAAAAAAAAAATGACAAAAGACGGAAAAGCTTTGCAGAACGGATAACCAGCAACAGAGTAGCAGAGGTAGCAGACAAAAGAGACATTCCTCAGAATTAGATACAAAGGGCCCGATATTCAGCAGTAGCAATCAGCTGATATAACGCAGGTAGCCGTCACCGCCGCTAAATGCCCGGTCATATCCAGCCCCGGCACTGAGTATCCGGGTTCCTGGATTGACAAAAAGCTAACGGGCCGTGGCAATATTCAGCCTCTGCTGAGCCTTATCCCGGCAGGGGCTGAATATCGCCGCTGCCCAGTTATGGTCAAGGTGCCACCCGCGGAACATGCAGTGGTGGCACCCGCGGAACATGCACTGGTGGCACCCCTGGAACATGCAGTGGTGGCACCCGCGGAACATGCAGTGGTGGTACCCCCGGAACATGCAGTGGTGGCACCCGTGGATAGTCAGTGGCATTTACACGGTTTGCAGGTCCGAAGAAATGCAATGTTTTATTAGATTGACCCTAATGAAACAATAAATTCCTGCACATCTGATTCTATGGATTGGTCAGGGCTGGTCCCAGAGTTGCTTCAAGTTGTTGACGCTCTAGGTTAATCTTAAGCCTTCCGCTCCTCCCTGCTGTCATGTGCTGCTCTTTCCTGCCCCTCGAAGCTGTTGCTCTAGGCAACCACCTAGTTTCCCTAATGGTTGGGCTGGACCTGCATCCAGTCCTCTTTTGCTAACTCTCCAGATAGTGTCAGAGCGGTACACACGGGAGCAGTGAGAGCACAGAAACAAGTAGCCAGAGATTGGATACTCAGACCGCTATCTGGATAAAGTTGGGACAGCAAAAAAACTGTTCTAAGTTTATCCAGATAGCTCACTGTTTAGTGGACTCGGTATCGCTCCTCTCAGGATCGCTCCTATACAGACTGCTCTATGCAGACATTCAGCACCGTCTGCAATCTAGAGAGCAGTACCTAATATCCAGATTATTTTTAAATGCTGTGGCCAGAGTTTAAGAAAGAAAAAGCCAACTGTGGTTTTAAATATCGACCTATATATGTTCTTTTTTATTTTATCGGTATTCATTTGTGCTTTATGTTTTACTCACTGTGCTTGATATCCGGGCCAATATTCAGCCTGCGGTGGTCAACGTTTTTTAAAATGCTGGCCATTGTGGATAATAAAAGTTCTAGGGGCCCACTATACCAAGACATTTACATGGTTTACAGACCTATAAGCCGTGTAAATGCCCCTAAGTGGGATATTCAGCACTAACACAGTACTGCTGAATATCCCCAAGTAACACCGCTATATGCCCCGATGCATCGGGGGGGGGGGGGGCATTCCAGAGTGGAAAAGAGACGGAACTGGTTCGGGATCTGTGGTAAAAGCCAGGCGCAGGAAACCCTGGCCTAACTTTCACCGTGTATCGCTAACCGGGCAGCAGCTTAATAGCACCGCTGTCGGGTTAGTGATCGAACTCTGCAGCAACCCCGGATATTCAATGTGAAGGCTAAATATGACCCAGGCATTGAATATCCAGGTTTAATGTTCAGCGTCGGCGGTTAGCCGCTGTAATCACACTAGTCACCGGCGCTGATTATTGGGCCATAGATCTTCAGTGCTCGTATCCAGATAATGACTGGTGCTTTATCTCCGGATTCAGTGCTGACCACTCAGCTCTATCTGGATAGCGGGATTGCCAGCTCATCCATACAGCACGTGAGGCAGCATTTTTGCCATCCTGCGTTATAAGGATAGCTATTTGTTAGCAGAACTGAAAATTGGTGCTATTTGGATAAGTTAGCGTTCTGTCTTGACTCTGCTCCCAGACTGCCCTAGCACAATCCAGATAGCACCAACATGTCTGTGGTAATACTGAGTGGCACTGTCTAGATTGCGTTGCTGAATATCACTATCAGTTAGCCAGTGCTACTGGCTTGGTCCACCGTGTGCTGTTTGCCTATTGCCCTCCGTGCTTGGCCACCCTATGTTCCTTCCTGTTCTCTTCACTCTAATGCCGCCCTCCTGCCTCTGCCTTCACCTTCAGCCCCCCGCCAGGTCATCTCCAAAAACTCTTCCTTTTCCTATGCCAGTCCCTCCCTTTGGAACTCCTTTCCCCTGAGCCTTCCCTCCCCATCTTTAAGAAGAATCGCAAAACCCTTTTTCTGCAAACCTTTCCTCAATCCCCTGCTCCTTAACTTTTTTCCCTTAGAGAACTGCCTGCTCTCTTTCCCTTTGCCTCTCAGCTTCCCCCACTGTGTATAAATTGTAATTTCCCTTCTTTTTTTTCCTTTTCCGTTTCTCCAGTGGTGGGATTCAAAACCTCCTAGGAACCGGTTCGGTTGGTGGTGGGACAGCCGGGTCGCACTGTTTCATGCAAACCAGTTCCTAGCATTTCCCACATTTGGCAAATCCATCCCAACAGGCTGTGTCACTGCTGCATCTGCTGTGGTGGGATTCAAAACACCCAACAGTATTTTGATGGCATCTGGGGCTTCTCTCGATGCTGCAATCCCCCTGATGCCATCAGAATACTTCTGGGTGTTTTGAATCCCTCCAGTGCAGATGCAGCAGTGACACGGCCTGTTGCGATCAGTTCGGTGAATGCGGGAAACGCTAAGAACCAGTTTGCATGAACCGACTGAATCCCACCACTGCTTTTCCCCCTCTTGCTGCACTGTTGCCCATTTTTTATTGTTTGTAAACCGCTGTGATAGCCTTGCCTCCTAAGCAGTATATAAAGTGCTCTAAATAAATAAATAAATAGATGCGAACAGGATAAGCCCCAATGAATATTGAGTACAATGGGCCCGATAGTTAAAGCGATTAACGCAGTTAGCAGAGCTGCTAACCACGTTAATCATGGTAAACGGAATATTCAGTGGCTGAATATCCATGGCTGCCAGCTCTACATGCCCTGACACTAACCAGGGACATTCTGGGGTGGAGCGGAGGTGACACCGATCACTTATTGGGCAGCAGTAATATTGAGCCACAAGCTGGTTAGTGATATGTGGTGAAAGCCAGGTGCAGGAAACTCTGGCTTAACAGTCACCACATATCGCTAACTGAGCAGTGGTTCAATATCACCGCTGCCCAGTTAGCGATTGGCAAAATGTGGCCAACTCCGATATTCAAGGCTGGGGCCAGATATGACCCCGGCATTGAATATCCGGGTTTAATGTTCAGCTCTGGCAGCTAAGCATGTTAACAGCGCTAACTGCTGGCGCTGAATGTCAGGCCCATCATTCTTTGCACTGAACAGGTGTTGTCCTGATATAGTGAAATATAATCTTTCTGAATAAAAACAATGGGGGAGGAGGGGGATATTCAAAGGGATTAACACGATTAGTGCTGTTGAATATCCGCAGGTGCTGGTGCTGCTCTGTCCGATACTAACCGGTTAGCCTTGGGGCGTGCTGTGGATGGCCTAGCTCAATATTGGACCCTCTGAGTTCAGTGAGCGCTTTGTAAAACATGTTGCACATTTTGAACATGTAACAGACTGAGCAAGGATGAATCATTGCTACCCAAGCTAATCATGTTTGTATTATAATGCAACACTTGTTTGTTAACACTCAAATTACTCAACTTAGGGAATTGGCTATGGTACAGAGAGGTGCAACCAAAATGATAAGAACATAAGAGATGCCATACTGGGTCAGGCCAAGGGTCCATCAAGCCCAGTATGCTCTTTCCAACAGTGGCCAATAGAGGTCACAAGTACCTGTCAGGTTCCCTAAAGGTAGACAGATTCTATGTTCCTTGTCCCTGGGACCTGTCTACTTTTTAGGATCCTATCAGGTACTTGTGACCTGGATTGGTTATTGTTGGATAATCCACTATTGGGCTGGATGCATGGGCTGGATGCACAATTGTTCTGACCTAATATGGCAAATCTTATATTCTTATATTTATCATCCTGCTTTTTAGACTATCACATCATTTGTGACATCAGGGGACCAATATTGAATTCAGCCAGCTATGTGCTGCTACGGCGCCCCGCCGACCTCTAACCCCGGATATTCAATGCTGGGGTCATATGTGGCCCTGGCATTGAATATTCAGGATTGCCGCACATGCCCCGGAGCCGCTGAAGCTAACCAGGTAGTGGTGATATTGCTCCGCTGCCTGGTTAGCTCCTGCGGGTAAGACTAGACCAGCTTTTGCTTCACCTAGTTTTACCTGCTTGTTGCTAACTGGGTAGTGGTGCAATATTGCCGCTCCGCGCTTAACGACTGTCGCCGCCACTGCTCTGTCCCGGAACGCCCATGACGCGCCATGCTAAGCGGTTAGCATCGGGGGTATAGCGGCATTAGTTGGGATATTCAGCGGCACTAACCGTGTTAGTGCCATTGAATATCACGTTCAGCGGCATTTGCATGGTTTACACATCTGTAAACCATGTAAATGCCTTTCGAATATCGGGACCTACATTTGTAAGTCTGATATCCACTATTCTATTCCATCGTCATTTCTGAAAGAAAGCACCTATGTATCTTGTATCACCATGGCTTAGGCTACAGTAAAAAGAAACAACTGATTCGATGGCACAGAAGACTGAAAAAAAAAATTGAGATGAGGAAATGATATTTTCTTTTCACTGTCTAGAATAGTAGTTTCCATACTGTAGGTTGGGACCCAAATTGGGGTCATATCATCAGTGGATGGAGTCACAAACCAGGACTGCTCCCCTCTCTGGACCACCATTTTGACTTACGTCCAGCAGTGGCAGTCAGCATAGGGTCTGTGGGTCAGTGACTATTTACTTCATCTGTGTGGGCTTCCTGTTAGACTGGAAACTTGACTGAGGACTAGAACATAAGATATGCCAGTGGCTAACTCAAACCCACCTTACCTAACTGATGATTCAACCAATTGTAATAAGTTTACTGTATTAAAGTCAAAATGTCCCCATCATACCCTTTCCCCTAACATTCTCTGTATTTAGTTGTTCTCTGTAAACTACTTTGATATCTTGAAAAATGGTATATAAGGAAGTTTAAATAAAATAATATGCCATACTGGAACAGACCAAGTGTCCATCCAGCCCAGTATCCTGTTTCCAACCGTGGCCAATCCAGGTCACAAGTACCTGTTGGTTTCCCAAAAAGGTGCACAGATTCCATGCTGCTCCTCCCAGGGGTAAGCAGTAGATTTCCTGGGTCCTTTTTAATAATGGTTGATGGACTTTCCCACCAGGAACTTATCCAAACCTTTTTTAAACCCATCTTAAGGTTGCCAACTAGCTGGTTTTCAGCTGGCCTGGCCGGTTTTTATATGGCCAGGCCAGCTGCCAGAAGATAGCCAAAAACAGCCATGCAAAAGCCGCATTTTTGATGGAGTCAGCTGAGTGAGATGGCCACTCAGGTGGCAAAAAAATGCCCCAAAAACAGTCCATCCACAGCCACCTCACTCTGCCTTGACCTGCTGCTGCTGCTGCTGCTGCTGCCGTTGCCGTCGATACAGCTGCTTCTCCCAGGTCTGCATGCAGCGGCATAAATCACCCCCCTAGCTGACAACAAGCAGCAGTGGCTTAGTGTGGGCTCCCGATTCCAGTGTGCTTGTAATTCTCCACCGGTCCTGCCCCTTCTGATTCAGAAATATGAATCTGAAGGGGGAGCCCAGACTTTTACTAAGCCACTTCTGCTGTTTGTTGTCGGCTGGGGGAAGGGGTGATTTATGCTGTCGGCTGGGGGGGAGGAGGGCAGATGGTGGCTGCATGGGGGAGGCAGAGGGCAGATGCCAGCTATGCGATGAGGGGAGCAGTGGGCAGAAGGGTGCCACAGGAAGGATGGAGAGCAGATGCTAAGCATTGGGGGTGGGGAGATGAGGGAAAAAGGGCAGATGGTGAGTGGATGAAGGGAAATAGGGAAGATACTGGGTATGATGGGGGCATAGAGGAGAAAGGGCAGATGCAGGACATGGGAGTATGGAGGGCTGGCATGGGGGAGAGATAGGAGAGAAAGCGCAAAGGCTGAACATGGGGGCATGGAGGGAAGATGCTGGGCATGGGGGCATTAGGGGAGAAAGGGCAGATGCTGGGCATGGGAGTGCTGGTAAGCATCACACTGAGGAGAGATGCTGGACATGAGGAGAAGGATAGCAACAGGAAACAGAGGAAATGACGGATACGGGGAGGATAGGGGTAGGGGCATACAGGAGAGATGCTGGGTATGAGGAGGGGGAGAAAAGGAGAGTTAGAGGCTGGGGAAGGAGAGACAGAGGGAATGGGAGGTTTGGGGTGAGGGAAAGGGATGGAAAGCTGCAGCTAAATACAGTTAAAAACAAAAGTAAACTGAGAAGTGGTTGGTAAGAAGGAGGAGTGAAATTTGGATGGAGGAGCAAAAGAATAATCGGAGGAAAACTGAAAAGAAGAAATCGGTATTAGAGACTGACCGAAGGGAGGAAATGAAGATAGGAGAAGAGAGAAGATATGGCAAATGATTAGGAGACCATGAAAAGAGAGGAAAGAGAAGACAGAGGAAACCAGACACCAGAGTCTGGGACCAAAAGCAACTTAAAAAATAAAACTACCTGACATCACAGGTACAAAAGAAATTCTATTTTCTATTTAGTAATTGGAATGTGTCAGTTTTGCGAATGTACATCTGCCAGGACTGGTGCTAGACATGGCCTGGACCCATCCGAGGCAAGCATTTGGAGGGGATTCTAAACCCTACCAGGAAGCTGTTTCTTCTTCAGCATCAGACTGGTTGTGGGGCTTTCTCTGTCTTGGGGGTCCAGAGCAATTGCCCTGGTTGAATTCCTCCTAACACAAGTCCTTTGTTTTGTAAAGTACAGGGGGAATGCATCTTTCTCTCTTTCTGTCCTGTTGCATTGCATGCAGGGGCTGTCTATTTGAAGTCTGTTTCCCTTTTATGTACATATTTCCAGCACATACCTAGCCCTGTGTGAGCTGTGCAGTTGCACAGGGCGCAAAGAAATAGGGGCGCATTTGGGGTTGCCAGCCTCGGCTCCCCCAGTGGTGCCAGTCTTTGCCCCACCTCCGTTTTTCATATCTTCCTTGACGGTGACAGCAGTGGAGTGGACATCAAATTGGAAAAAAAAAAAAGTGGGTCTTTGCAACTCCGTGGTGCATGCAGCTCTGATCCCTCCTTGCTCTGATGTATGCCGCATCACAAGAGGAGGGGACCAGACCAGCCATTCAAGCACGGAGTTGCAAAGACCTGTGTTTGAATGGCTGGTCTGGTCTGGTCTCTCCCTCGTCTGATGCGAGCATACGTCAGAGGGAGGGAGGGAGGGATCAGAGCTGCATGCAGGCGTGGAGTCGGAAAGACCTGTGTGTTTTCTTTTTTCAAATGGATGTCCACTCTGCTGCTGCCACCGTCATCGCCGCTGCCAAGGAAACACAAAAGGCAGCAGCAGCGCAAGGGCAGACAGCGCGGGGAGCCGGCTGGACATGGAGGTGTGGGGTAACGCATGATGGGGAGATGCTGGGCATGGGGCAATGGCAAACCTGTGATTGGGGGGGAGGGATGGCACAGATGTGCAAGTCACACAGGGTGCATTTATGGCTTGGAACGGCCTTGCATATGTGTTGTGCTAAGACAAGATTCAGTGATCTTCACAGAGACAGGTACCAGTTTGTACGGTTGCTAATTAGCAATATCAGGAGCAGGGCTATGCTGCTGGGATGGGTTTATGACGTATATATGTTTTTGATACTGTATAAAAGATAGACTGCACTTCTTTTTTTTTTTTTTAAATTCTTTATTTTCGTTTTATAACAACAAAGGAAAAGGAAGACATACAGCTAAAAGACAGATACATAAAGTGTAATACATACACCAAAGTAAACCCCTGCCACCCCCCTCCCCCCTGCTTCTTCTCTAGAAAACTAATCATTCCCGAAGCGGGCGTGTACTTACATTATTGTGTTACAAAACCTAACGGTGATCTGAAACATGATGAGTGCACATTATACAGGCATGTTGGAGCAATGAGCAGATTGTACATAATCATTAAGCATCTGCCATTTAGACAAGCGAGAGTGAGGTTTGGGCATGGGGAATAGCTCTCCGAGGTATCTGCTCATATTTACTATATAAGCAGACGAGGTTCCACCATTCATTGACAGTAAGTCGAGAGCTATCCTTCCAATTCCTCGTGATTAAGCATATGGCTATACCCAGCATGAAATCAAGGAGAAAGCGACCCTTCTTAGGAAGAGAGGGGACCTCCGCCACAGAGCGGAGTCCCACGATCTTCCAAGAGAGAGGTTCGTGAAGGTGTAAGATAAACTGAATACAACCCCAGACCCGCCCCCAATAAACCTGTAGTTGAGGACATTCATAAATAACATGAGCGAAGGTTCCCACAGCAGTATGGCAAGACCAACACTGGTCCCTAGCATTTGTGTTCCATTTGGCTATTTTTTCTGGGGTATAAAAGCATCTGTGTGCAAAAAAGAAGAGAGTTTGGGTAACAGAGGCAGACCGGGAAACCCGCACTACTTTGCTCCAGAAAACGCTCCATTGCACAGGGGTTAAAGTGGTTTGCAGTTTGCGCTCCCAGGCTTGTTGGGCTCTAAAAGTGGCCGTGTCTGTACCCTGACATAATATTTTATAAAAGTTAGAGGCTACCCCATGTGTACTACTAATAGAGTGAACTATCTCTAATAGCCCGTCCTCAGTAGGGGCAGAGGGTGGCATGATTCGAGCACTTTTGAGGCAGTGTTGAAGCTGCATCAATTGAAAGTAGTGTTTCGCTGGTAACGCAAATTCCTTTTGTAAATCAGAAAAGGTTTTCCAACGAGCTGCAGAGAAAAGCTGTTGGGGTGTCCAGATCCCCCTTGAGTACCAGGGTTTCCATGCTATCGTTCTATTTAGGACTTGAATTCTGGGGTTATTCCATAGCGGGAGTCCGTCCTGAGGACATACGTTCGGGCCCAGTGATAGAATGAGAGTGTTAAAGGCCGCAAGAGTATCGACAATCATTGGTGGATGGCGGGTGTCTACTTGATAGGACATACCGGGGAGATGGGTCAACGGAATTGGGCTACTAAGCTCCTCTTCTATGTCAAGCCAAACTGGTCTGCTGTCTGTTGAGGCATCTAGCCATCGGGCACCTTGCTTAAGTAGGAAGGCTTGATGATATCTAAGAAAATCAGGAAATCTGGTACCCCCTCTTTCCTTTGCAGACTGTAGTTTTTGTTTAGCTATCCTTGGTGGCTTGCCCTGCCAGAGATAACGGACGAGAAGGCCCTCAATATCTTTATAAATATGTAGCGGGAGTAAGCATGGCAGCATTTCTAAAATGTAGTTCACTTTGGGGACTATCATCATTTTCACAGTTTCTAAGCGGCCCCACCATGTAAGAGATAAGGGAGACCAACGATTCGTGAGCTCACGGACTTTGGAGACTACCTCTTTGGCATTAAAACTGATAGTGTCTTCTAAAGGAGAACAGTAATGGACCCCGAGATACTTCACCATGCGGGATTGCCAAAGGAAGGGAAAGGCCTGCATGTCAGCCTCATGTACCCAGCGGTTCAGTGGGAATGCTACAGATTTGGTCCAGTTAATTTTATAGCCCGATAATTTTGAGTATCCGTCAATCAGATCCAAGACAGCTGGAACCGAATCGAGGGATACGAAAAGCATAAGGTCATCTGCATATGCAGAGAGTTTAATCTCCCTATGACTGAAGGGGACACCTCGAATACGTGCGGACTGTCTAATAAGGAGGGCTAGGGGTTCAAGAGCTAGATCAAAGAGCATTGGTGATAGGGGGCAACCTTGACGCGTGCCTCTTTGGAGATTAAATGGCTGAGACTTGATGGCATTTACACAAATACTGGCGACGGGTTGAGTATACATGACTTGGAGATATCGGAGGAAGCCCTCCCCAAAGCCATACCATCGGAGAACTGCAAATAAGAAGGGCCATTCTAGGCGATCAAAGGCTTTTTCGGCATCCAGGGAAAGACCCACCCATGGATGATCTAGATTGGCAGCACTGGATAGCACATGGCACAAGGTCCGAGCATTGTCAGCAGTTGATCTGCCGGGTATAAAACCGCATTGGTCGGGGTGAATTAGGGTGGCCATCCTGTCAGATAGCCGGGTGGCCAAGATCGTTGCGAAGATCTTATAATCGGCATTAAGTAGGGAGATTGGACGGTAGTTGGCGGTTAGTAGCGGGTCTCTGCCTTCTTTCTCAAATACTACCACATTAGCTGCAGAAAAGGATCCCAAAGAGGATGTATCTACCGCAAGGGCAGTAAAATAGAGTTTTAAATAGGGAACTAAATCTGCACTGAACGTTCTGTAGAATTCGGTCGGGAGACCATCGGGCCCTGCGGCACGGCCCGAGGCTGTTCGTTTTAGGGCAGATTGGATCTCTGAAGTAGAGAAGGGTTCATCCATTGCATCCCTATCATCTTCAGAGAGGGTCGGCCGCTGAATGCCAGAAAGCAATCGCTCGAATGTCTCTGACGAGAACTCACATTCAGATTGATATAGGCGGGTATAGAAATCCCGAAAGAGCTCTACAATGTCGGAGTCTGTGGTCACTATGCCCCCTCCCTGTGGAGCTCGAAGGGCCGCTACGCGTTTGGCTTCTTTTTGACCTTTCAAGGCGTTGGCTAAGAGTCGACTGGCTCGGTTATTTTCACGATAATATGTCCCTCGCTGAAGCTCAATACTCTTAGAAGCTGCAGTTGAGAGGATTGAATTATATTGAAAACGGAGACGCTGTAATCGAATTAATACACATGGATCAGTACGTGAAGTTAGAACTCGTTCGCCTGCTTTTATTTGTTGGTCTAGTATGAGTAGCTGCTGTTTGCGTTGTTTCCGCAGGCGGATTCGATAGCTAGTGATCGTTGCTCGAATGGCCGCTTTGAAGCCCTCCCACCAAGCCCAATTCGCAGTATCCTGGGGTAGATTAAAATGGAAGTAATCCTGTATGGCTGCTCGAATTTCTAACTGGAACTCTGGCTGAGTTAACAGGGCTCTATCAAAGAACCAGGCCCCCGAATTCCCTTGGGGTGCAGTAGTGTGTAATTGAAAGGAAATGGCAGCATGATCTGAAATATGTTGGGAGTGAATCTTTGCAGTGTCCACCTGAGGAACTAACAGTTTTGATATTAGAAAGAAGTCTATGCGAGACTGGGATTTATGAGGGGAAGAGAAGAAGGTGAAGTCAAGCTCATTGGGGTGTAGTAACCTCCATAGATCAACTAAAGCAAGATCTTTGATCAGGGAGGTAAGCGTGGTGTGACTCTTGGGGGGACCACTTGTCCTAGGCGGCTGTTTGTCAATCAGGGGATCAAGGACTAGATTGAAATCCCCCCCAATTATCAATGAAGTATTAGCAGAGGCCTGCGCAACCTGAGCAATGGTAGCAAAAAAGGCAGGGTCATCCACATTAGGAGCGTAAAGGCATATACATGTAACTTCAAGGCTACCTATCTTGAGGTGAACTCTGGACCATCTACCTTCTGTATCTGAGCTAGTCGCAATAATAGTAGCATGCAAAGATTTCCTAACCAGTATGGCAACCCCACATTTCTTAGAAACGGCTGGGGAATAGGCGGCCACCATGTAAGGTTTAATATTGAGTTTAAGAATTTCCTTCGAGTTTAAATGCGTTTCTTGGAGAAAAATCAGATCCGCAGCTTCCTGACTTAGGTAGCTTAGGATTTTCTTCCGTTTTATCGGATTATTGATTCCTTTTACGTTCAATGAGAAAATCTTACATGGTGCCATCAATCGGTAATAGACATTTTAGGTAAGGGCGCTTGAAAACATACAACATAATCAGAATCTGTGCAACAATGACATAATCACCGAGTATTCTGGCTAATACACCCCATATTGAAAAGTATGTACCAAAGTATCTTAGAGAAGAAGCAAAACCCCCAAAGAATATGGCGACCATATGTCTGCGGGAGGAGGCCCTAGAGAGGAAATAGAAAGACATGAATAAAAAAAGAATAGAAACACCAGAGTCCATAATTAACACTGTCTCTGATACTCATCGAGGCTACTGTGGGTAGATGGAGTCGGGTCACAGATATCATCAAAAGTAAGGCAACAAACTGCCCTCGCCAGACTCTTTGCTGGGCTGCGGCAGATCCAATATGGCAGGTACAGCGGATATGAGAATACTTGCAGGAATATTCTGGAAGTCAGCGCATCAAGTCGGCTTCTTTGGAATCCAAAAACTCCGCTAGTAGATCAGGGTCCTCAAATGTTCTTGTCTGATTGTGAAGCGTGACTCGGAGCTTGGCCGGGTACATCAGGCCATAGCGTGCTTGTAGTTGTTGAAGCCTCGGCCGGAATTCCAGAAAGCGCTTTCGGCGGTCGACCGTGGGTTTAGCCAAGTCGGGATAGAAGGAGATCTTGTGGCTCTCAAACTCCATATGGCCCTTTGCCCGAGAGGCACTTAGAATGTGCTCAACGTGTTGATATCTCAAAAGTCGAAAAATGATAGGCCGCGGGGTCTTCCTGTTGAGCGTTATGCTTGTGGGTACATGATGAGCGCGATCGATCTCCAAATCTTTGGTAAAGGTGATTTGGAGCAGGGAAGGGAGGATTTTGCATAAAAACTCTTTCATGTCTCCCGATTCCGCTCCCTCCGGTATGCCCACGAGTCGTATGTTGTTGCGGCGCGCTCTATTATTGCCATCTTCCACTTCTTTCTGCAAGGCCCGCACCTGACGTTCAACTTTGTCGAGTTTGGACAACCGGGCCGCATGGGAGTCCAATATGCTCTCCATTTTGTCCTGACGCGAAGAAAGCCCTTCTAGCTTGCTTTGCAGCACACCAAAATCTTCCCGCAGCGCTCGGAGTGCTTCACCGTTTGACTGCACGAGGTTTTTGACCCCTCTAATCTCTGCGAGGATTTCCTGCTGCATTTCGGGGCCCTCGCGCAAGGCCAGCCCCTTCTGCGGGGACGGAGGTTCCGTTTTGGAACGTTTGCCGTGAGAAGCCGCTGGAGATCCAAATTCCAGGCGCGTGGGTTTGGTCCCCGCCATCTCACCAAGGTGCCCCGGCAAGATCAGAGTAGAAGTTCCAAGTATGTATGGTGTTAATTCAGGATTCTGAGTAGGCCTCTCGGGAGCCTCAGCGTTATGCGACCATCCCGCTGGACATCAGGCTCCGCCCCCGATAGACTGCACTTCTAACGTACGGAATAAACTTACATGCTACTTATGTGCGAGTGTGTGTGTGTTTGTTCTCCTGGGATCCCAGACAGAGAAGGTAAGGTAATTCCTCGACCCAGAGGATTAACGGACGTCCCAGGGTAAGTGATATAAGTGCTGGGAAGGAAAAAGGACCCTACCCTTACAATTTCCATTTTCACTTTTTAGTAACTTATTTTTTATTTGGTGAAGATCCTTCTGTGCTCTGCATGTGCAACCAAGCCTGGGCGTTCTGTTAGCATGTAATTTCTATTAAAGAACATGTCGTAATCTGGCTTATTCAGCTTTCCTAATAGATTTGCTGATGTTTTCGGGCCCATGGCAATATTTACAGTGCTGCCTTTTCTTATAGGGTGTGATTTGGCAGTTAGGGCTGGCATGGTAGATTTGCTCTTGGCTCTGAAGGATTTTTTTTGTGTTAATTTCCAATAGGCCTGGTACTCAGATGG
Organism: Ichthyophis bannanicus; assembly: GCA_033557465.1. NCBI lineage: Eukaryota > Metazoa > Chordata > Amphibia > Gymnophiona > Ichthyophiidae > Ichthyophis > Ichthyophis bannanicus. The sequence goes on from CM066033.1 coordinate 516,548,533, forward strand.
TTTGTATTGCCGTTACTGAGATCTTTGTTTTGTATGGTTAGTTGTATGGGAACGTGGCCTACCTCTGCTCTGCACAGATTGTTGGGGAAGGGGTGGGGATGGGGAAGGCTGTGGATGCAGAATACTGTATATATTTGGTTTTAATACCATTTGGGAGAGTACCTGTGCATTGGGGGTCTGAGGAGGGGACTTTAGCGGAATGGATGCAGAAGAATGGAACCTCTTGTACTCCCCCCACCCTTCGATATGGCCTGTAGATACTAAAGCCTGCACTGCTACCCTCTCTGCAGTTATTTGTTGGGGTACAGCATGGATGGGGTGGGGCGGGGCGGGGCAGGGGCAGAGCAGAAGGCGGGATGGAAAAGGGCACGCATAGCCACAGGTGTGGGTTTATTTCTTTCAGAAAGCTGGCAACTCTAAAGCAGCTACACTAACAGGCTTTTACTATATCCTCTGGTAACGAATTCCAGACTTTGATTATACGTTGAGTGAAAATATATTTCCTCCGATTACTTAAACAGGCTACATTGTAGCTTCAACGCATGTTCCCTAGTCTTTCTACTTTTGAAGGAGTAAACAACTGACCTACATTTACCTGTTCCCCTCCATTCATCATTTTATAGATCTCCATACTGAGGTCTGTGAGGGTACACTGACACACAAGACCTTGTGCTGACCACTGCCACTGTTCCTACTATCAGGACTGCTGCTGCTGCACCTTCCTGCTTTGGATAAATGGAGACAATTGCAAGGAGCGTGTCTAGGGGTGGAGTAGGGGGTGGGGGTGGTCTCTTCACTTCCAACTCTTCCCTTCAATCTCTGCCACCAGTTCTTCCTTTTCTAAGATCTTTGAGGAGGAAACCACACATCTTTCCTCCTCCAAACTCACTACCTACTCCTTTGATCCTATTCTCACCTATTTCCTAAGCTTCATCTCTTCCACTGTTATCCATTCCATCTCTCATGTTCTCGACCTATCACTCTCCACTGCAATTGTTCCTGTAGTCTTCAATCATGCTGTGGTCATACCTCTCCTCAAGAAATCCCCACTAGACCCTACCTGTCCTTCTAATTATCGACCCATCTCCCTCCTCCCCTTCATTTCTAAACTACTTGAACAGCGGTTCACTGCCATTGCCTTGACTTTCTCTCCACTCAAGCCCTTCTGGATCCTTTGAAATTTGGCTTTCGTCCTTTACTTTCTACTGAAACGGCTATTGCCGAAGTCTCCAGCAACCTGTTCCTGGCAAAATCCAAGGGACTTTAGACTCAACCTCATCCTTCTTGACCTTTCTGCTGCTTTTGACAATGTTGACCACCACCTTCTCTTCGATACCTTGGCCTTGCTTGGTTTTAAGGGCTCTGTGCTATCTGGTTCTCTTCTCTCTCCCATCACACTTTCAGTGTGTGATCTGGTGGAGCCTCCTCTACTGCTATCCCGCTCTCAGTTGGTGTACCCCAAGGGGCTGTCTTGGGCCCATTTCCTTTTCTCTCTATATACCCAGTCCCTTGGTGCACTTATTTCCTCCCATGATTTTCAGAACCATCTTTACCCTGATAACTCTCAGATCTATCTCTCTACAACTGAAATCTTGCCAGCAATCCAGGCCCAGATCTCTGCTTGCCTATCTGACATTGCTGCCTGGATGTGTCACCACCATTTGAAATTGAACATAGCCAAAACTGAGCTTCTTATTTTTCCCCCTAAACTCACCTCCCCATTCCTCATTTCTCAATCTCTGTGGAGAACGCTCTACTCCTCCCTGTTTCCACAGCTCACACCCCTGGGGTCATCTTTGACTCCTCACTCTCCTCCACACACATCCAACTGATAGACAGGGCTGGCCCGTGCACTAGGCAAGCTAGGTGGCGGCCTAGGGCAGCCAGCCTGGGTGGGCAGTGGCTGTAGCATGGGTGGGCGGTGGCAGCAGTGGCAGCGACACACATGGGCGGCTGTGCTGCCCCCTAGCTGCTGCTGATTTTATTTGGGGGGGGGGGAGGTGGGCAGTGACAGTATTTCCAAAAGTGGTAGCAAAATGTTGCCGCTTTTGGAAATACTGCTATTGCCACTGCCCGCCTCCCCCTCCCGATACTGAATCGGTGGCAGATGCGGGGGGGGGGGGGGGGAGGTGACGGCTGCAGCTTGGGGGGGGGGTGATGGCAGCTGGGGGGGGGGACAGCATCAGCAGAGGTGGGGCAGCAAGGCCGGGGTTTCTGCCTCTCGTCTAGACTATTGCAACCTCCTCCTTGCTGATCTCGTTCTGAATCATCTGTCTCCCCTTCAGTCTGTTCAAAACTCAGCTGCGCAGCTAATCTTTCACTAGCCTCGATATGCTCATATAACCCCTCTTCTCAAGTCACTTCATTGACTCCCTATTCGTTTCTGTATCCAGTTCAAACTTCTCCTACTGACCTATAAGTGCATTCACTCTGCAGCTCCTCACTACCTTTCCTCTCTTATCTCTCCCTACACCCCTCCTTGGGAACTCCTGGCAGATCACTTCTATCTGTGCCTTTCTCTTCTACTGCCAACTCCAGATTTCGATCCTTTCATCTTGCTGCTCCTTATGCCTAGAACAAACATCAGGCTGAATCTCTGGCCCTCTTCAAAACCAGGCTGAAAACTCACCTTTTCGAGGCTGCTTTTGGATCCCAGTCTGCTTAGTCTCCCATGTGTTTCCTTACCATTCCCTTTGTCTTCAGCTGTTGTTTGTCTGGCTTGACTAGATTGTAAGCTCTGGTAAGCAGGGACCATCTTTCACATGTGTCTGTATAGCGCTGTGTACGCCTTGTAGCACTATACAAATGATCAGTGGTAATAGTAGTGGTTTAGGTAGAGATGTGCGGTGTAGGCAGGAGGGGCTGTTACTGGGAGGGGGGGATGGTAGGTCATTGGTGGAGCTTGTGTGGAATTATCCCCAGTCATTCCTATGGGAGGGGTGGGGTGTAGGTGGAGAGTTGGCATGGTGGGTTGGGGTTGGGGATAAGCAGATCAGCTGTGTGGTTCAGCTGCCTGGCTGAAACTGTGGCTTGCAAGTCACCTGTGCCTGTATCTGGAGGATAGAGCTTTTAGGATGGTGGTACAGATATTGGTGCAAGGGGTATTAGATTACTGTAATGCACTTTACAATAGAAAGCCGCACAGGGCTGTCCAGCGCTTGCAGATGGTGCAAAATGCAGCAGCATGGCTGCTGATGGGAGCAGGGCGGCGGGAGAGTGTGCGGCCCTTGTTGATTAGATTACATTGGTTGCCTGTTCGGGCACGTAGTTGGTTCAAGCTGCTAGTGATTGTGGTTTGAGCAATGCAGGATTCTTGCCCTGGCTATTTGGCAAGCTGCTACACTGATGTGATCCTTCCAGGCCCTTACTTTCTTCACAGGGGCGGCTTTTGGTAGTGCCTGGGTTGCAAGTGGTCTGCAAGGCCCATTGGGGGGAGAGGGTGTTCTGGGAGTGGCTAGTGAACAGTGGGATATCCTGCCTGTGGAACTTCGGACTCAGTCTTCATTGCTGGGGTTCCGTAAATTACTGAAGATGTGGTTGTTTGCTGGGGGGGGGGGGGAGTGGGGTGATGATGAGGGTTGTGGGGGGTGTCTTTGTAATTTGTATTATGTGATTTGTTCTTTATTATTTGTACACCCTTTTGATTGACTCTTGTCAGAAAAGTGGTATAAACCTTTGTAAATAAAAAAAAAAAAGAATCCAGAAGTAAACTCAGGCTGACATCATCCTTATGTAGAGACTACTTGAATTTTGCACTGGCATCCGGTGTCCCTAGTTATTGCTGTAAATAGGCAGAAGTGGACTGGTATTTTCCAGATCATGAGAAAATTCACTTGATTACTGACAGAAAGGCAGTACATCAAGAAATAATAAATCCTAAACCATAAACCATTTTAGGATGGGAGGAAACTCCCTTGAGAAAGGAAAACCCACTAGTAATAAGAAACTCACCCCAGAGGGAGTGATTTGTCTTTGGCTATTGCTGCTGCAGCAAGATGGTCTAGATGGGTGATTGCCCCTAAAGGGGACAAGCGTCTCTGGTACACAGCCAGAGTAGACCACCCACTAGAATAAAGAACTGCAATAAGGACAATAGAGGCTTGGAGCCACTGCCAAGAGTCGGGTGGGGGCTGCTCAGCCAGAAGGTAAAGGTTCCTGAAGAATATCTGCAAAGAATAAGCGAGGCAATAACAGGAAGACTGCAGTTCACTGCGGCAAATCCCATACCAGGAGGTGAAGGAACCAGCAACAAAGAAGAAAACATCAAGGTACCCAAGTGAGGGATATGTGAATCTTCACAGTGCCAGGGAACTGTAGGTTAACATCCCTAATCCCAGTATCTAGAGGTGGAGAAGAAGTAAAGAAAGAGAATCAAAAGAGCAAGCAATGGTAACCAGCGAAAGAGCTGAATAGGGTTAGATTCCACCAAATAATATAAATAGTAGAGTGCAGAGTGTGGGAATTATAATTATTACAATAAGAATTTAACTCTTTTTGTATTATAGTTCTGTTTCTATTGTGAATGCTAATTGTTGAAGTTGTTTATCAGTGACCCTAAATTTTGAGTAAATCCTTTGTTCAGAACAGTTTCTGACCTGGACTCTGTTTATTAAGAAGGGTGAATGTGAGAGCGTTAAGTATCAAATCCCTGCTAACTCTTGCCACTTCGTATCCAGTTTCCCGACAAGTCTGAACCCTGATACTTCAAATCCAGGAGCTCAGAGAAGCCCTGAGAAACAGCTCTTTGGAATGGTTTGCCCCTTATCTGACAAGCAGTTTTGAAGCAATTGCCTGGACCACACAGAAGGGGAAGGGGGAGAGGGGGGGGGGGTCACACACCTACCAATTGGTTTGATTTATGATATATCCCATATACTATTGACTTCTGCTATTTAGTTTTCATCATTGTCTGGGGGGAGGGGGTCAGGTGAATTTTCAAGTGCGAAAATGAGGCCATATTGGAAAATATTGACCTAGAACAAGAACAATTCAATATTCCTATAAATTCTTGGATATTGTTGGTTGCAAACTATAGGCAAAAGCAGTCATTCCAGAGGACAGTAGCAATATACAACCCTAAATCATGAGATCCTCAGAACTGCGTGTAATGGGAAAAGAAGACTAAATCCAAGGCAAGAGAGTACAGGCAATTTCACTTTACCAAATTTACATTATGAATAAAACATCAGCAGCTGTAACTTAGGAAGGGGACTTTCAGTGTCAAGAAAAGAAAACTGAACATGAAACGGTCTTACCTGTATCTTTGCTGTGGTGATTGTTTTTCAGCTGACTTTGACATATATCCAATATAATACAAAGGAAAGAATAAAAAGTTCCAGTTGGTGGCAAACCATGTAAGTGTGAATGGCGCATCAAATTTCTTAAAGGTTGATTTTGCAAGCTGTGTGGAGCCCGTCCAGGATGAGCAAACACATAAGATCACTGCCACCCCCCAGAAGAACTTCTTGAGCTGCGCAACCGAGCATTTCCAGCAACCATGGCTCCCTCGTCCACTGACTTCAGCCGCACCCTGCATCTGCACTTCTGTCGGGGCAGGGGATTCCTGGGGGCGCTCATCCCCTAAACATGAGAGAAGAGAAATGGTATTGAAGAGAGTTTGCCACATAGAGCCATGATTTTCACAGCATTTAAAACTATGGTGTCAATATTCAAAGGCACTTATCCGGAGAGTGGCAGCTACTATCCGGAAAGGAGCCCCACCTGCCAATTTTTAGTGCTACCATTTCAGTGGCACTGAAAATGATTACAGATCACCCTGGCACTCTCCAGATAGTGGTGGGGCAAGTGAGAACAGAGAGTGGGCATTCGGCCTAAATATACGGAGAGCGGCGATATTCAGTCTGCTATCCATACAGTTATGTGGATAAATTTAGGACAGCAAAAAGGATGCCCTAAATTGATCTCCATAGTTATGCAGATAGCAGACAGAATCTGCTAGCTATATAATGGTGGTGCTCAATGGTCTATATATATATATTCAGCGATGACACTTCTGTAGATAGTGGTGCTGAATATTATATTTCACCGCCATGGCTGGTGATTTTATTTATGAAGATTTTCAAAATTTAAAATCCATATGGTGGTTTACAATTTAAAATCAAAATTTAAATATCATAGAAAGTACATAACATATAGAGAAGAACAGCATTATGGATAGGAAAGAGGAGAACAGATCAAGTAAATCACATCACCACGAAAGGCATATATAATCAAAAAGAGAACAAAAGGAAAAAGACATAACATAAACCAATGTAACAAGCCCATGTCAAGGAGGGAAAAAGTACATCAAAAAGAGAAATAGAAAAAAAAAGAAAATCAAGATAACATCCAACAATCTAGCTTTATTACAATATCAGACCTACATCCTTCCCAAGGCAAAGAGCCCCAAACAATCTTGTCAATCCATGAAATTTTCTAAATATGCTATATCCAACTATATTTAATTATTTCCCTGAAATGAAACTAAGCATTTACGGGGGAATCTAAGAAAAAAGTTCTACCTGCGGCCACAATCTTAACGCTTTGGGCAAGAAACCATTTCCATTGGGCCTGGATGGCCTGAACCACATAGGGAAATATAGAAATTTTTTGATCACAAAAGAATCTCCTCCTCCTGAAAATAATTTATCAATACAGTAATTTTATCTTTAAGTGCGATGAAAGTAACTAAGTGGGTGGCCCTAGCCTTGCTGGTGTTCAAAAAAAATATGCTGACTGGGGTGTTTAATTGATTTGAGTCTAGAAGTAAGAGGTCAAAAAGTGAGAGGAAATTTCAGCATCATCGATCATCAAAACTCTGGGTTTATTTCTACCACAACATACTGTTAGTGGCATATTGGGGTGTGGTGGGGTGTGCTGAAGAACACACAAAACAAAACTGGCCAGTTAGATCTTCCCAACAGGTCTGTGAAAACAAGTAATTTCCTAGATTAATTCTAGTAGAGCAAGAGACCAAAGGTTTGTGGCTTTCCATTATATTCTCACTTCACCAGCTACTATCCGGAAAAGAGCCCCACCTGCCAATTTTTAGTGCTACCATTCGGATAGTCTACATTCAACCAACCCTATTACTTCTATGCTTAGTGTATGAAATCTTTTGTCGGATCGTTTGCCCTGAAAGGGAACCTTCCCTCTCTCGTAGCAAACCCTCCTTTTTATCTTTTATTAAAAGAGTGCACTCACCCTTTTCATCAACTGAGGCAAAATTACAAAATAATCCTCAGTAAATTCAATTATAAGATCACAATTAGAGAATGGTATTGTAAGCAGATTAATAATCAACTTAACTCAAGGTCCTGGGATCCTCGGCGAAGGCTCACCCGCGGTACTTCCAAAATAAACGGCAATACCGTTTCTCCGAAATCAAACTGACGCAAATCAGTGTTAACATAATAATCTGGAGTACCAAGATCTTTAGAGCCCAGGAATCCTCTGAGTCTCCTGCTTCTCACTTCCCAAATTCATTCTCAATATGTGAGGTATCCAAGAAGACGTGTTCTAAATTATTTGTACACAACGTCGTGTTTCAAACCATGAAACTCCTGATCCTTCTTCATGCACCTACGTCTAACTCCTACTCCCTCTCCTATGCTATTTTGAACTGAGCCTCGTACTTCTGACCATAGAAAGCCTGGCTATCATTGGCTGTCAAAGGAGCTCAATCTATCAAACTCCACCAATCCAAAGCAAGATTTAAACCCTCAGGTGTTACTGATCGCAAGCGGTAAATCTAAAATTGTTCTCTGAATTGTAGCCTTTGCATACGAGCTCCCCAACGTATATGGGCTGGAATGAAATCTATGATCTATGATTCATTCTTCCACAACAGTCTACTTATGTAGGAGTCCTTCTTTTTATGCCTAATACGATATGGGTTATGAACATCATAAAATAAATTGGGATATGTTATCTTTACATCTGTGTTTTAGAAAGCCATTAATGTTTGCTTTTCAGCGTGGACGAAACATGGTAGATTTATTGATTCATTCTTCCTCAGAGGTGCTGGATGAGACTATGAGGGGTCACTTTAAATGTGGAGAATGTGATTTTGGTGCTTCTACAATTGAGGGACCTGATTGGGAGGATGTTGGCACAGGGATGAAGATTATCAGTTATCATCAAACTACTTGTATGAGTACTAATGTGATATATATATTATCTTGTCCCGTCACAAGATTTATATTGGCCGTACATCTCGCCCCATGAGAAGAAGACTTTTGGAGCACAGATCTCGAATAAATAATAAAGTATTATCAGCTTCGGTGGCTCAACATTGCCAGGAGCTGAATCACATGTTTCAGGATCATAGATGGCGCATCATAGATTTCATTCCAGCCCATATACGTGGGGGAGATCGTATGCAAAGGCTACAATTCAGAGAACAATTTTGGATTTACCGCTTGTGATCAGTAACACCTGAGGGTTTAAATCTTGCTTTGGATTGGTGGAGTTTGATAGATTGAGCTCCTTTGACAGCCAATGATAGCCCGGCTTTCTATGGTCAGAAGAATGAGGCTCAGTTCAAAATAGCATAGGAAAGGAAGTAGGAGTTAGACGTAGGTGCATGAAGAAGGACCAGGAGTTTCATGGTTTGAAACACGACTTTGTGTACAAATAATTTAGAACACGTCTTCTTGGATACCTCACATATTGAGAATGAATTTGGGAAGTGAGAAGCAGAAGACTCAGAGGATTCCTGGGCTCTAAAGATCTTGGTACTCCAGATTATTATGTTAACACTGATTTGTGTCAGTTTGATTTCGGAGATACGGTATTGCCGTTTATTTTGGAAGTACCGCGGGTGAGCCTTCGCCGAGGATCCCAGGACCTTGAGTTAAGTTGATTAATCTGCTTACAATACCATTCTCTAATTGTGATCTTATAATTGAGTTTACTGAGGATTATTTTGTAATTTTTTTTTCAGTTGATGAAAAGGGTGAGTGCACTCTTTTAATAAAAGATAAAAAGGAGGGTTTGCTACGAGAGAGGGAAGGTTCCCTTTCAGGGCAAACGATCCGGCAAAAGATTTCATACATTAAGCACAGAAGTAATAGGGTTGGTTGAATGTAGTTAGTTTATCTCTTAGTGATATATAGGTATTGCGTGAGATAAATTGCAGTTTGGTTTAGTAGAACCATTCGGATAGTGGCACTGAAAATGATTACGGAGCATCCTGGTAAAACTGTCTCCTATTTGTGGCTACTTCCCGAAAATAGAGACTGTGTCATAGATACTATTATAAGGACATGCATTTCTCACAAAATGTACTTGTAGGATCACTGGGAGCTCTTCCTGTGGTGCTAGCCTCTGGGAATTGATTGCTCTGAGCAACATATTCCTTGAGGCACACTACTGCACAGATATGGTACATGTCCATCAAGCATGCTTGTAAAAGAAATGTGTCTAATCCCATTTGAATGTGATGTGCACTCTGACTCAGTATTTTGCAGCTCTGACATTGTTAAACTGGTTATGCCTCTCCATTCCCTATAATCCTACAGTACTCCATTAATTTAAAAAACAGTGAACTGCCTTAGTGCTCCCAGCCCTCACCTTGCTGATTAATATTGCAGATTCTAAGCAGTCAATAACCTGGAGAAACCTGAAGGCTATCATTTCCTTCCTCAATTGCTTTAACTCCAGGCTAAAACCTGCAGTGTTGCCAAACTATCTTTAGACTGTAGCTATTATCTCACATAACAGGTAGAAGATGTGGGGGAAGGGGAGCTGGAGTTGGGCAACGTATGGGGATTTGCATGCACATCTACTGAAAAGGAGCATCTGAACCGAGCAAGCTGAGTGGGCCATTTCTGTCCTCAGGAGGGTGATTTACCTGGGTTAGGACTGATTTATCTAGGTAAAAGAGCTGTCTGAAAATTGCTCGCCCTTCAGCATTGGGGGAAGAAAGGAACACGTGCATTTGCAGCCCCCTGACATTCCCCATGACGTATATATATGTACCCTCCACGTGCCTGATTCTGCAAATGGGGGAAACGTGCCATTCTGGTATACTGCAGGTGCACACATTTCAGCTTGTTGAAGTCTAGCACTGGGGTCGATATTCAAAGGCATTTAGGTGGTTTGCTGACCTGCAAACCGTTTACATGCCACTCACCGGGATGTTCAGAGGTAATCATGTGGTTAGTGCCACTGAATTTGTTCAGTTTGTGCCACTGAATTCCCCAGCAGAGTGGCGGCGGCACTCAAGGATAACCGGTTATCGGTGATATTTGGTCGATAACCACTTATCCTTAACTGGGTAATGTTAGGCTGGAAAAGGGCTGGTTTAACTTTACTTGGCTAAGGATAACCAGTTATCGACTGAATATCACAGATAACTGGTTTATTAAATCACTAACCGGGCAAGTGAGATATCCAGTGTTGGTCAGTGGATATGACCCTTTCAATTGAAAGCAAGTTCTGCTACGAGGGGACATGGGATGAGGGTGAAGGGAGATAGATTCAGGAGTGATATGCGGAAATATTTCTTTACGGAAAGAGTAGTGGATCCGTGGAATAGTCTCCCAGTGGAGGTGGTAGAGATGAGGACAGTAACTGAATTCAAAAAAGCATGGGACCAACACAGAGGATCTCTAAAGGTAGAAAGTGGACTGTTGTAGTTGTTGTTATGGAAGGACAGACTAGATGGGCCTTGTGGTCTTTTTCTGTCATCATGTTTCTATGTTTCTATTGACTACACAGGTCTGCGACTAAAAAGCCATTTGATTATTTTAATCTAATTCCCATGTATTTTGGTGTGCTGAAAACAAATAAAATATTGAAAAAACTCCTAGACGTCATCATTTGCCACAACATGCAAAATTGTCTTCAAATTTATCAAATTTTTTCAAATTACTATTAATTAATTCAAATTACTATTAATTAATTCACATAAGTGCATTTAAGATATAAAATGCAAAAAAAAACCTTAAAGGGGTTGTCCGAGTTATGTAAAAAAAAATATAGCACTGTAAATCTGATGGTCAGCAATATATACATAAGCTAAGCAAGTTTTAAGTCCGTGCTTCTAATGGTAGAAGGGGTTAATCTTTCCTGAAGAATCCAGTGGGAGGGAGACACAGGGCAGATAGCAGCAGCTCAGGTCAGTGCAGGGGGGCGTGGCCAGCACTGTGACGTTTCGTGTACAGACACAGAGCTGCTCTCTCCTGCATACCACACTTGTGCACGAATCATCATCAGGTTCTTGGTTCTAGGCTGTTCACACTTTTTCATCGCAATTCTTGTTAGCTCGTCATTCTTCAACCGTTATGTTATGGCTCCGCGAAAGTGTATAAATTCACCAGACAGTTTCTGTTTCATCTGTGGTGAATATACAGTGTTGAAGCAACAGCAGAATATTACAGACTTTGTGAAAAAAGTATACTTTGCATACTTTGGACTAAAAATTGGAGATCAAGATAAAGTCTGGGCGCCTCATAAAGTGTGCAAACAGTGTGTTGAGGACCTCCAAAACTGGTTCAATGGTAAGAAAAAATCTTTCTGTTATGGGATTCCTATGGTATGGCGAGAGCAAAAGAACCATAGTGACGACTGTTACTTTTGTTCATGCGATGTGAAAGGGTTTAATTCCAAATGGAAGCATTCCATTTCATACCCCAATCTTCACTCGGCAATTCGTCCGATCCCCCATGGCACAGATATACCAGTACCCAAGCCCCCTGCTACCTTGGAAGAGATACCTAGCTCCGATGAAGGTGAAGTCATACCTGAACCAGATGACGAATCAAGTTCTGACTTTGAAGATGATACAAGACCAAAATTGTTTTCTCAGGAGGAGATGAATGATTTGGTAAGAGACTTGAATCTTCCCAAAGATGCCGCTGAGTTACTCGGATCAAGGCTGAAAAGCAGGAATTTATTGTTGCCAGGAGTGTCATCTTCATGGTTCAGACATCGTGAAAAGGAGTTCGTTCCTTACTTCGCCCAGGAAGACAAGTTTGTTTATTGCATCAATGTCAAAGGTCTGATGGGTCAATTTAAAATCCAATATGATTCAGAGCAATGGCATCTTTTTATAGATTCTTCAAAAAGAAGTCTCAAAGCAGTTTTACTCCACAACGGTTTTTACGCTTCCATACCTGTAGGTCATTCCGTACACTTGAAGGAAACCTACGAGAACTTGGAATTGGTTCTTCGTAAACTTAAATATGAAGACCATGGTTGGCAAGTGTGTGGGGACTTGAAGGTCTTGTGCATGCTGCTCGGGCAACAAGCTGGGTATACCAAATATCCTTGTTTTCTGTGTCTATGGGACACTCGAGACCGACAAAATCACTGGACCAAGAAGAGTTGGCAGCCGAGGGTGCTAACAGTCGGTGAAAAAAATGTCCTCCGAGAAACTTTGGTACCTTCCCATAAAGTTCTTCTACCACCTCTCCACATAAAATTGTGATTGATGAAGCAATTCGTAAAATCACTTCCAAGAGATGGAGAATGCTTCAAATACTTGGTCACCAAGTTTCCAGGCATGTCGGAGGCAAAATTGAAGGAAGGTGTGTTCGTTGGACCAGACATTAGAAGGCTTATAGTTGATCAAGAGTTTGTCAATATCATGACGGATCCTCAAAAAGAAGGGTGGATTGCATTTAAAGAAGTCGTACAGAAATTTTTAGGCAATAACAAAGATCCTCACTACAAAAAGATCGTCGGACGAATGCTGAAAGCATGTCAAGCTTTAGGTTGCCTGATGAGTTTGAAAGTGCATTTCCTCCAGTCCCACCTTGACTACTTTCCTGAAAATTTGGGAGCAGTGAGTGAGGAACAAGGTTAACGATTCCACCAAGACATTAAAGAGATGGAAAGGAGATACCAGGGAAAATGGAGCATTACAATGATGGCAGACTACTGTTGGATGCTTCAGAGAGACATTCCAGATGCTACTCACAAGCATAAATGCACGAAGAGGAGCCTCACAAGGAAGAAGAATCGAGTTTAGTGTGTGTAGGTGAGCTCATTTCAGTTCAAAAAAGGATTTTCATGAAAATATTGTAATAAAACTTTAATTTTATAAATCTATTTCCATTTATTTTGAGGTACCGTGTTTCCCCGAAAATAAGACCTACCCCGAAAATAAGCCCTAGCACGTTTTTCTGTGATTTCTGTAATATAAGCCCTACCCTGAAACTAAGACCTAGTGCAGATCATCGACAGACTGACAGATTCGGTACCGGGGGGGGGGGGGGTCCCCACCAGGGAGGAGCTTTCCTCCTGCTCCACTCCCCGATGCCGATCAGCTGCCGGTGCTGTGCTGCACCCAGAGCCCAGGGGGAGCTGGAAGAAGAAGGTGGGCGTCTTGTCTACGGCCAATGATATGGATTATGCGAGTGCTTCATTTAAGAATTTCTCAGCGTGCATGAGAATACTGAAAGAGGTTGTGCAGCGCCCCTACTTTCAAAGCCACTGTTGTGTCCTCCCTGCCTTACAGACAGTGAAATGAATGCAGTGTTGGCTGTTACTGGTATGTCTGTTTTTATATTTGAGCTGAACGGAGTTTTCCCATTTTGACCGCTTTGCGTCGCTTGACTCCTAAATCTAATAGCATCTTTAATTTCTTTCCCCACCAGGGAAGAGCTTTCCTCCTGCTCCACTCCCTGACGCCGATCAGCTGCCGGTGCTGTCTCTGCGCTGCGGGCCTCTTCCTTCTCTCCAAGGGGCTGTCGCTGCCCGCATCCACTGCTTCCCTGTGCGCTCTGTGGTAACACTTCACTGATTGGCTGACTGTCAGGAGATGGCAGCCAATCAGCAAGTGCTACCGGTATCAGTAAAAAAAATAAGCCCTACCCCGAAAATAAGCCCTAGTGCTATTTTTGGAGCAAAAATAAATATAAGACCCGGTCTTATTTTCGGGGAAACACGGGTATTGCCTTATTTAACATAGTTACCTAAATTGTCAGGAAACGTGATGTCCTATGACAAAATGGAGGTCATTTTTGGATTCAGCACACCAAAAAACATAAAGATTACGTGGAATAACCAAAACAGCTCTCGAAAAAAAAAAATGATAGCTATTTGGGTTTAAGTTAAAATGGTGATGGTCAGCCACTTTAAAAGTGCTGACCATGGCCATTGAATGTCAACCACACTGTTTTTGCCCCCACTATCTCCATTGGGAGGATATTCCAGGCATTTACCCTCCTTTCCGTGAAAAAGTATTTCCTGATATTGCTTTTAGTGATGATCTAAAAGCTGCTGCAAAGGAAGAAAGTTCATTATTCTTTCTCCCTAATGCATTTCAACATTCTGCTGTCTTGACTATTTATCTTTATCGTTATTCTATTTCTTGATGTACCGCCCTTCGAAGAAACAACAGAGCGGTTTACAAAAGAGCAAAATGCACACTGCCAGGAAAAGGAAAAGAACACCATTGTTTTGATAGGACAGAGAAAAACAAAGAAAAAGGGAGAAACTAGAGACATTGAGAGAGGAACCAGGCAGCGAGAGAGAAGAGAGACAAGGGAAACAGCTAGGGATAGAGGGTGGAGGAAGATTAAAGGCGGTGCAGAAAAGATGGGTTTTTAACAGAGCCTTGAACTTGGTGAAGGAAGGCTCAAGGCAGAGGTCAGGGGGGAGCGAATTCCAGAGCTTGGGACCAAGAAAGAAAAATGCAGAGCTGCAAGTTGATTCAAGGTGAGCCAGGGAGGGGGAGGGGAGAGACAGCAAGCGGTGAGAGGTGTGAAGATGGACTAGGTCAGAGATATACCATGTTTTATGTCTAATATGTAAATAGTTAACCCAGTTAATGCTCCAAGTTACCTACCCTATTAAAATGTAAGCACAAGACAGATTTGTCTGAACTGAGCAAGAATTGTTAATTGTAAACTGCACTGATAATAAAGAGCGCGGTATATAAAAGCTGTTAAATAAATAAATAAATAAATAAAATAAATACTGAGGGGAAGTGAAATGAATAGCTTTGTGTACAAAGGTGAGAATCTTAAACTGAATCCTATAGGCAACGGGTAGCCAGTGGAGATGGATAAGCAGAGGCGTAATGTGATCAGTACGGGAGGCATACATGACAGTACAGGCTGCTGTGTTTTGTAGTAATTGAAGTCTGCAGAGTTCATACTGTGGGAGGCCAGCAAGAGCAACATTACAGTAATCTGTCCTGTTCATAACTAGTGAAATAAGGAGAGTAATTAGAGAGGGTGTGGCAAGGAAAGGTCGGACGGCATGGATTTGACACAGGGAACAGGAAAAGCGACGGATCACTGAGGAAAGATGGTCATAAAATGACAGGGCTGAGTCCAGGGTGACACTGAGGTAGCAGAGCGTGGATACCAGAGGGAGGGGGGAGGATGAAATAGAGGGAGCCAAGGAAGGGGTAGGGTTGCCAAATGTGAACCAAATAGCCTGTGTTTTAGTTAGGTTAAAGTGGAGAAAATTTGAGAATAACCAGGAATCAATTCATGAAAGAGAGGGGTGAAAGATCAGCAGCAGAAGGGTCAGTATGGTGTAGTAGAATGATGTCATCTGCATAATAATACGCAGAGACACAGTGCTATTGAATCAGAAGAGTGAAAGGGACCAGGAAAATGTTAAACAAGAGGGGAGCAAGAACAGACCCCTGGGGGACACCACAGGACAGGGGGGTGATTGGTGAGGAGAAGCCAGCCTGGATAGAGAAGGATCTGGAGGAAAGAAAAGAGCGGAACCATGTGAGGACAGTCCCTCCGAGCTCAGCATCTGAGAGGCGAGAGAGGAGAGTGACGTGATCAACAAGATCAAAGGCAGAGTTCAGATCCAGGGAGACAGCGATAGAGTAAAGTCCATGGTCGTGAGAAGAGCGCAGTTCATTAAGGAAGGAAAGAAGGATAGTCTCAGTGCTATGCCCAGGGTGAAAACCCGATTGACGAGGGTGTAATATGAGTGTGGTGTCAAGGTGAGACGAGAGCTGTAAGACAACAGCGGAGGGAGGAGGGGCCAAGAGTGGAGGGAGAGAAAGGGGTGGGGCAGGTGGTGAAAACGGAGTGAAGGACCTGGATCTTATCGCTGAAATAGCTTGCTAGGAGAGCGGGGTCGGGAGAGGCAGAAGGAGCAGCTGGGGTGGGAGAGGTAGAAGGGGCTGACAGATTGCGGAGGACAGAAAATAGCTGGCTGGAAGAGCCAGAGGCGGAGGAGATAAGATTGGTGTAGTAAGTGTGTTTGGCATCATGAACTGTGGAACGGTAAAGGAAATGACAGTAACAAAAGTGACAAACTACCAAGCACCAACCTTCCTTAACTCCCCTTTTTTTTCAAATTCCAATTGTTATATCCAATCAACAATTCAATAAAGGCAAACAGGCCTCAGAGAAATCTTCCCCAGCACTTGGCGAAACGAGTCACCATAGGGGTAGATGGTAAATTCCACATCACGGGCCCCAAGCCTTTTTATAATTTATTATTCCAATTAAATATCACTAATTCTTATCAAATTATATCTTTATTAAAAATTCACACAATCACCTAAAAGTACTTTTTCGGGATTTCAAAAATTTTTTTTAATATACTCAATATATTCCAAGTGTGTATGGATATCCAAGGCAGCACTAACCAGCCCCGTAGAGGCTATTCAACCTACAAAGAAACAATAAAGGAGTTTCATAGAATGAAGCATAACAACATCTCAAATGTAAATAGTATACTCAACTTTGAGGTTTTGTTGAAAATTCTCACGCCGTCACAGGACCACACAAACTTTAGACAGTTTCCAAATACAAAATCCGACAGCCAGAGAAGCAGAATCAATGCCGAGACAGTTCTTAATAGTCCAACAAAAGCTTTCGTTTCGCCTTAACTGGCTTCCTCAGGGACAATGAACTCAAGCACAGTAACTACATCTTGTAGGTTGAATAGCCTCTACTACGGGGCTGGTCAGTGCTGCATTGGATATCCATACACACTTGGAATATATTGAGTATATTAAAAAAAATTTTTGAAATCCCGAAAAAGTACTTTTAGGTGATTGTGTGAATTTTTAATAAAGATATAATTTGATAAGAATTAGTGATATTTAATTGGAATAATAAATTATAAAAAGGCTTGGGGCCCGTGATGTGGAATTTACCATCTACCCCTATGGTGACTCGTTTCGCCAAGTGCTGGGGAAGATTTCTCTGAGGCCTGTTTGCCTTTATTGAATTGTTGATTGGATATAACAATTGGAATTTGAAAAAAAAGGGGAGTTAAGGAAGGTTGGTGCTTGGTAGTTTGTCTTATTTCCCTTCCTTGCAGTTCTTTGGTGTGGTTAGTAACAAAAGTGAGCCATGGATTCCCCAGAGGGGTGCTTGTGACACAGGCACTCAGCATGACGGAGGCAAGACCAGAGCAGGAGGAGGCCAGGGTGATACCAGGGGTGGTGGTTGGACTGATGAGGGGGAGAGAGCAGACGTCGAGGGGCAAGGGTGTTAAGGGCGGAGAGCAGGGAGGAGCTCCAGACCTGGACTTGCTGGTCAAGAGGGAGAGAGTGAAAATCAGGTGGAAAGATGGTGTCTGCAGAGGGGAAATGCTGGAGAGTGGTAGGTGTGATCCGGCGCAAGGATATGAAGGGAGGGGGGCAGGGTCTGGAGGATGGCAGGGAAAGTGGAAGATCGAAAAGAATGCAGAAATGATCTGACCAGGGGACTGGGAAAGCAGAAAAGGCAGAGGGGAGGAAGGGGGAGGTAAAGGGAGAAATCACAAGGTCGAGGGTATGGCTGGTGGAGTGAGTAGGGAAGGGAACATATTGGTCAAGGGATAAATCAGAAAGGAGGGCGAGGAAGGAGGTGTCACGAGATGTAGAGGGGGGGGGATCGAAATGCACATTAAAATCACAAACAAAAACAACACGGGGTCATGTTTACTAAAGTGCGCTCCCCACTTGGGTGGGGTTTTGCGTGCAGTTGGTGTGCATTTGCCTGCACGGCAGCAGGGTGTGTGCCTGGCAAATGCCACTACATTAAAAATCCCATGCTACTGGAGCAATGAGCAAGTAGGCAGGGTGAAGGCAGAGACTGGGTAGAGACACGGCATGCTACTCACATGCTAAATGTGAAATAACTCATGTAACGTGGGGCAGCTAATACCTGCCTCTCACCAGGTGCAAGCTGCACACGCTATGCTCCCGCAAGCCAACCATGTGGTTTGGACTCGCAGTTCATATGCGAGTGTTAAGAAATATGAAGGGCAGGAGCAGTGCTAACACACTGAAGCAATGGCTGCCAATAGGAGAAGGGAGTTGAATAGCAAGGCACACATCTAGGCTATCATTTTGAGGGTGATGCATGGTGCAGCTGTGATAGTAGTGGGACACACCAACCTGGCAACCTCAACACCAGGGACTGCAGGTCTGCGTCAACCTGCTAGGACAGTGGGCAAACATCCATGGACACAGCAAAAGCTGTCTAATGGACTGCTATTCACATCTGCAAAGGCATTGGTTAGCTTCCAGAGGTCTGCTGGTGCTGTGTATTCTGTGGAGGCATCAGAAGTTAGGGCCTGTGCTCTATGCTGCAGTCACTACTTGCTTCAGAAGCAGAGTTGGAACCAGAGGAGTACATCGGGGAGGGGGGGGGGGAGAGGTGGGAAGAGGCATGCAAATGATGTGCAGCACTACATGGCTAAATGATGGTGTGGCAGTGCAGGAGCCATCTGACCCCTGGCCCCTATGCATGGTGGTGTATGTGGCAGTGAATACATGCACTTGGGGGGCCATGGCACTGCCATGGTCCATATACCTGTGGGCTGATGGACCTCATCCTGACCAAGGATGTCACAGAGGCCTACCAGGTTTGAGCAGCAGCATACTACTTCTATCACTGATTGTGGGACTCCAGTGTTAGAGCTCGCTGATCGATGTCCCCTTCCTGGTTCTCTTGCAGCAATCCATGGACTTGAAGCTCTTGAGCCTCCCAAGTCTGGTGAGTCATGATTGCTGGGGTGCTTATCCTGTGTGCTGTGTGGGATTCACCATTTCCATGTGATATGCTCCCACAGTTCCTCCCATAAATAGGGAGCATAGGGGGTCCATTGTGGGTGAATGACTGTGATTACCCCCCCCCCCCTTAAGTAGATGATAAACCACAGGATAGGTTTTCTATATGGTGGGCCATTGGGGTGCTGCTTGAATATATGGCCTCCATAGTAGGCTACCCTGACTAAATGTGCTGAAGGTGCTTGGTATCCTGACCCTCCTGGCCCTTGCACCCCCCCTTCCCTCAACATTACGGACCTCATCCCCAATGACTAAGGTGCTGCCCAAGCTATGATCAGATGAGGGGAATGAACTGTGTGGCCCACCCACCCACCAAAGGCCTTGTATTGTGTTCCTTGCAGCCTAGGCGAATGGCCACCCATGGTGCCTCAGAGTGAGGAGATCATCATCCAAGAGAAAATGCTCACACTCGCAGCTACAAATAGGCAACAACAATAAAGCAAGGTGAACAAGTCTCAACAACTCACAGAGGTGAATTTCAAGCTTATTTTATTGCTTCCGTCACTCATCAAGTACACCCTACACAGACATGTTTCGGCAATGCCTTCGTCAGGAGTGTATCTTGAAATTAAAACATATAAAAATACAAATAAATATGTTGTATACAGTCATAAAAAATGTATATCACAATTATAAATACGTAAAAATATGTGACATTACATATCACATGAAAACTATGAAATTAAAATATAAACCAACTGTACTGAATAAAAAGTCAACAATAAAAAAACAAAATTCAACTAAAAAATGAACTAAGATAGTAACATAGTAAATGATGGTCCATCTAGTCTGCCCAGCAAAGTGACAAGAGTAGGTGCACCTGCCGCTCCATGCAGGTTACCCCTCCCCATGGTTTTGTTTAGGGGTATACCCACCGCTTCATGTAGGTCACCCCCTATTTGTTGACATAGCAGAGACAGTTAAGGTTATTTTGATTTTATCCTGTTGCTGTAAGGGATCCACTGTGTCTGTCCCATGCCATTTTGAATTCTGTCACTGCATTTGCCCCCACCACTTCCATTGGGAGGGCATTCCAAGCATCCACCACCCTTTCAGGAAAAAGTATTTCGTGCCGTTGCTTTCAGTTTACCCCCTTGCAGCTTCATGTTATGTCCTCTAGTTTTGCAGCTTCCCTGTCTTTGAAAAACGGTTGTTCATTAATACTCCTTAAGTATTTAAAGGTCTGTATCATATCTCTCCTGTCACTCTTCTGCTCTAGAGTATACATATTTAGGTCTTCAAGTCTCTTCTCATATGTCGTCTGGTGCAGGCACCAAATCACTTTGGTCACCTTCCTCTGAACCGCTTCCAGCCTTTTTATATCCTTTGCGAGATATGGTCTCCAAAACTGAACACAATAGTCCAAATGAGGCCTCACTAGCAACTTGTACAGTGGCATTTAGTACCTCCTCCTTTCTGCTGGTAATTCCTCTCTGTATGCAACCCAGCATCCTTCTGGCTTTGGCACTGCCTTGTCACACTGATCCGCCACCTTGAGATCCTCAGAAACAATCACTTTGAGGTCCTTCTCCTGGTCTGTGCACACCAACCTCTCACCACTTATCACATACAATTTCCTTGGATTTCTGCATCCTAAGTGGATGACACTGCACTTCTTCACATTAAATCTTAACTGCCAAGCATTAGACCATTCTTCCAGCTTTTGTAGATCTTTCCTCATGTTATCCACTCCCTCAGGGGAGTCCACTCTGTTGCAGATGTTTGTGTCATCTGCAAAAAGACAGACTTTTCCATTCAGCCCTTCAGCAATATCACTCACAAATACATTGAACAGTACTGGTCCCAGGACCGAACCCTGGGGCACACCGCTAATCACCTTCCTTTCATCCGAGTGAGTTCCGTTTACCATCACCTTTTGTCACCTGTCAATCAGTAAACCAATTTCTGATCCACTTCACCATCTTGGGACCCATACCCAGGCTGCTGAGTTTAGTGATAAGTTTCCTGTGAGGAACAGTATCAAAGGCTTTGCTGAAATCCAGGTAGATCACATCCATCGCATGCCCTTGATCTAGTTCTTTGGTTACACAGTCAAAAAACTCAAATCAGAATTGTTTGGCATGATCGTCCTTTGGTAAAACCATGTTGCCTTGGATCATGCAGCCTATCGGTTTTGAGAAAGTCCACTATTCTCTCTCAGGAGCACCTCCATTACTTTTCCTGCCACCGAGGTATGGTTTACTGGCCTGTAGTTTGTCACTTCTTCCCTATTACCATTTTTTGAAGAGGTACCACATCAGCTCTTCTCAGGTCCTGTGGAACTGCTCCTGTCTCCAAGGATCTTTTAAAAACATCCTTTAACGGCCCTGCAAGAACCTCACTGAGCACTTTCAGTATCCTGGGATGTATCCCATCCGGTCTCATGGCCTTGTTCACTTTCAGTTTTACAAGTTGTTCTAACACATCATCACACCATTCCCATTTTTATATTTGTGAATCAGATGGTCCTTCTGCAGGATTTTCTTTAGTAAAAACATAACAGAAGTATTTATTTGGCATTTTTGCTTTTTCAATGTCATTTTCCATGAATCCGTTCTCGGCACTTTTGAGTCTTGCAATTCCACCTCTGATCTTCCTCCTCTCCCGAATATATCTGAAAAATGTTTTGTCATCACGCTTTAGGTCTTTAGCCATCTTTGCTTCTGCCTTTGATTTTGCTATCCTTTTTTCTCTTTTTGTCTCTTTTAGCTTTACCCTGTATTCTTTTCTGTGTTCCTCTGTTTGCAAACTTCTGAATTTTGTGAAAGTTGTGTTTTTTGCCTTTACTTGTGCAGCCACTTCTTTGGAGAATCAAATAGGTTTCCTTTTCCTCTTGTTTTTATTTACTTTACTTACATATATATCTGTTGCTTCTTTTATTGCCACCTTTAGTTTAGCCCATTGCAATTCCACTTCCCTTATCCCCTCCCACCCTACCAACTCTTCCTTCAGACACTTGGCCATTTTACTGAAGTTAGCGCTTTTGAAGTCTAGGACTTTGAGGTTGCTGTGATTGGACTCTGCCTTGGCTTTTATCTCAAACCACACTGTGTGTTGATCGCTGCTGCTCACATAGGCACCCACCCGGACATTTGACAAGCTATCTCCGCTGGTGAGTACTAAATCCAGCATCAAACTTTCCCTGGTCGGTTTCATCACCATTTGTCTAAGTAATGCATCTTGGAAGGCATACACATTTTTTTTACTTCTTTCCAGATTTGCAGAAGGAATACTCCAATCCACATCGGGTAGATTAAAGTCACCCAATATGATCACTTTCCCCTTCATGGCTATCTTTGTAATATCAATAATCAAGTCTCTATCAATTTCTTCAGTTTCAGTTGGAGGCCTGTAGACAACATCAGTATGGATGACAGTGCCATCTCCTCTTTCCAACACAATCCACAGCGCTTCTTTTTTCCCCACGTCCTCTGCATTTCAGCAGCTTTAATATTGCTTTTGACATATAGGGCTAATACTCCTTTTCTGCCTTCTCCGTCTCTCCAAAATAAATTATAGCCAGTTATGGCTATGTCCCATTCATGTGACTCATTAAACCATGTTTTTGTAATGGCTACAATGTCCAAGTCCATTTCCACCATTAGGGTTTCCATGTCAGGAACTTTGTTGGCTAGGCTTCGAGCGTTTGTGCTAATTGCTTTCCAGCATTTGTTGACTGGCTTGCCTCTATTTTGCATGGATTTTGTTCTACACGCCTCTTCCGACTTGCCATTGATGTGTGGGTTAATAGTGTGGTTGTTTCCAATGTTATGTTTTTGCTGGGCATGACGTCCTGAACCTGTTCTTCTCTATCCATCACCCCCTTTCCCTAGTTTAAATGCTTGTCTACTTAATGCCTGAATTTTTCACTTATTTATATCATTTATTTATGTTAACTCTTGATATACCGCTAGGGCTGGAGCATAAAGTGATTTACAATAAAATAAACAGAGCGGCTGCAAAGAAAGAAAAAAAGAAAAGGAAAGCATTAAAAAAAGGATAGCGCAGTAAAAGACAGAGGAGAAAAAGGCAGAGAAAAAAAATAACAGGGGGGAGGAGACCAGACACACATAAACATATTATTGAGACAAATCAGGGACCCTGAGGAATCAGCTAATATGGAAAATGGGAAGTGGGAGGATCCTTTTCCCTGCGACAGAGATGTAGTCCATCAACACAGTATAGTCTCTTGTTGTTCCATCTATTTCCCCAGTCTCCTATAAATCTGAAACCTTCTTGTTTGCACCAGGGTTAGAGCCATGTATTAAAGCTATTTATGCGATGCGGCCTTTCTGCCCCCTTACCAAGAAAAGGTAGAACTTCTGAGAATGCTACAGTGTTAGCAATGGGCTTAAGTTTCTCTCCCAGAGCCTAAAAGTTCCTTTGAACTGTAGAGGCACTATTTCTAACCAGGTTATTTGTACCCAAGTGGACGATAACATCAATTTTGGAGTGCTCACCTTCTGCATTAACTATGGGGGATATTCGTGCCTTTCACTCGGCCTTGAGTAACCTCCTCGCCGGTTGTGTGGGGAAATTAGACAGGGGCGGGAAAGGGGTGGCTCGGGGGCGGAGTACAGGCGGAGTCTGGGCGGTCGCCGGCCCTGGACGTACAGGGCCGATTCTAATGTCGGCCCTGTATGTCCAGGGCCGGCGACATGTGCAGGGAAGTATTCCACCTCCGAGGTGGAATAACTTCCCTGGACGTTACTTTATTGTACTGCTGGTGCACGGATGGGGCAGGGGGAGGGGCCAGCGGACATTCCCCACAGCCTGACCCTGGCCTTAGGAGGCCAGATTGGGAGTCAGGCTGCAGGGAATTCGCTTTATTTTGCGGCGGCTGGCATCATGGCTCTTCAATGGAGCCCCAGTGCCATGGCAACATGACGCCATGGCTCTGTGGCTTCATAGAGGAGCCTTGACTGAGTTAGCCGGGGATAGTCCTGCACATGCAGGACTGTTCGCTATTGGCTAGATGTGCCCTGTGGGATCAGAATCGTGATCCCCTCTCTATGTCTGGTTCAGACTGGACGTACAGGGGGGATCGACATCTGGGATGGAATCAGGTCCTATGCCAACAATTTGGTTCGTATTCCTGCTGGCTGAAAAGCCTGGGAGGCATTTGACCATCTTCTCTCCTTTGATCTGTTTTCCCAAGTTGGTACGTCTGATGACGGACTCTCCAAATAGTAGTAGTTTCCTGTTTTGTAATTTTTTTCTTCATATTTGATGCATTATCAGTAGATTGGGCATTAACCTTCTCATTTAAGGGCGCTTCAGTTTCTACTAATTGGGCACTCATTTCCAGATATACATATTTGATGTATAGTCTGTTTGATGATGTTTTACAAACCCCAAAATTGGTTATTAATTTATAATTTACAACAATTGAAATGGTTCATTGTATATTTCTGTTTTTATAGTGAAACTTTTTTTTACTGTGCATACGACTTAGCTATTGTGTTGGGGGAAAGAGAAAAGAGACTGCAGGGTTTGGTAAGAGGAGAAGGAGAGAGTGATGGGAGAAGAAGAGAGCCAGGAAAAGGAAGAAAGAAACCGCTGGGGTTGGGAAAGATATAAGATAGAGAGTGCTGAGGAAGAGGGAAGCATACAGAGATTGGGCTTGGGAAGGGAGAGAGAGCCCTTGCTATATGTTCTGCCTGCATTATATGTCTGGTTTTTTCGGTCTTTGTAAGCTTCAAGATGCAGAAACTATCTATTACATTTGTCTGTAGAATACTGCATATAATCTGACAGCACTATACAGCTAATGATAATAATAAAGAACAATAACTATTTTTGTTTTATTTGATTTTATTTACATTCTCTTATATACTGTGCTATTCTGCATCAGTGCAGTTTACATTGAACAGGGCATTATAACTTGGAGATAACTATTTTACAGAGAATATGGGCTATGGAGGGTTAAGTGGCTTGCCCAAGACCACAAGGAGCACCTGTGGGACTAGAAACCCCAGTCCTTCCAGCCCAAGGTTGCTGTCCTCTAGTGGGATTTGAACCCCTGACCTTCTGGCCTGAAGTACCTTGCCCCCAACCACTAGGCCACTCCTCCACTCAGAATAACCTGCAGAAATGTCCTTGAAGACTAATATCCCCCTTAAGTCAGCTTTCAGGACCTGGTGATCGACAGCTGCACCTGAAGATTAAGCATTTTTCAAAACTGAACCATGATTTTCATGTACTCCCAAACAAAGCTAGATTCTTCCATTGAGAAAACTGGCATTTTAAGGTAAATGTAATTTTTGTAAGAGAAATGCTCAACTCACCAGTCTGTGAAAGCTTTATGAGCTTTAGTTTTCAATTGAGTCTGTTCTCTCACCTATACCATGTTGAAGCTGTCACACTTCAGCAAAGTTCAACAGTTAACACGATTAGATGTGCAAAGTAGTAACAGTGGCCACTTCTGCACTTCTGACCTGGATCAATGAACCTGATAAACACAATGAAGCTCTTTTAACTGAACAACAGGGAAAAGAGCTAACACATTCAGTGGAAGAATCCTACAGCTTTTTCAGAAGATAAAGTTTGCTAGAAATGTATCTACTTATTTAACTGGTTTTGCTATACCATTTTTCTACCAGTCAAAATGGTGTACAATCAACATGCAAACAGTGAGGAGTAACAGCAAGGGTGCAAACAGGTTACATCAAACAGCAGTATTGAGAGCATTACATCAAGCATCAAGATTGTGAAGGTTTGCTTCTGGCAGGACAGTTAAGGGGGATTTTCCTTGAGAGGGAAGGACTTGTAGCATGACTAGGAGAGAGGGAGGGGGACTGTTCTTAGCTGGGCGCCTACGATGGTGGGGTGGGAAGGATGTGTGCTATGTGGGGGCTATCCTTCTGTGGGTCCATCTGCTGATCTATGTCTTCAGTTTTTTTTTTTGAAGTTCTGAGGTGATTGGATACTCTGTAGTGTGGGAGGTAAGGCATTCCAGAGGGTAGGGGTGTATAGTGTGAAGTCTCTTAGGCGAGCGTATTGGGTGTTCTTGCAGATCTGTGATGGCAAGTTGAGTAGGTTCTGGGTGCTCTGTCTTCATGATCTGTTGGTCTTGGGGCCGCTGATGAGTGTCTGAAAGTGATCGGAGGTGATGTTGTGCCAGGCCTTGTGAATGATGGTAAGGACTTTGTGCTTGATTCTAGAGCACAGAATCAATGTGACATTTTATTACATGAACACACCTTTGCAGATTGTTTTCGTTTTAATACGACAGCCATGTTAGTTAAATATCTGTCAAATAAATAATCTGGTTTTGCACTGCCTTTAAGACATACATCTCTCCTGCCCTTATAGTACGCACAGGACAGTAGATGCCTGGCAGAATGATAATTGTTACATAAGCGATAATGCCTGCATTTTGGTAATATGCTTTGCCAGGTAATAAGAGCCTGCTGTGCAGATTTTTCTTAGTGCTTCATGAATGTGGGCTATTGTGAGCATACGCCAAAGGAGTTGACATTATTATAATGTTTTAAAAAGATTTAAACTACTCATAAATACACACAGGCAATAACATTATTTAAATCCTTGAATGGAGAAAAGGTGGGTGACATTCTGCTGGAGAAGATAGAAGAACAACCAGAATGCAATAAGACAAGTTTCGGTCGAGAGGGGACAGTACTTTTCAAGCCCAGAGTACTACATGCTTCTTTTCAAAAGGGAAACACCATTCTCACCCCTTCTCTGGCACCATCTCTTTTTCTTATAGGGAAAAGCGGGTACACTGTGGAGAGCACCTGTATTTTTCCTTGCATGGTGGTAGGGGACAATTTTCAAAAAGATTTATCCTGCAGGTAAACACTTCTTTTCCCACAAATTGCTCCCTGCACGAGAGTCAAGGGTCATGTGACTTGAATGACAGGGAAGACATGAATGTCGAGCTCTTGGCAGAAGCAATAAGGAGATTGCATGGTCCTTAGCTTATGTTAGTAACCTAGTGGTTAGAGCAACTGCCTCATACCCAGAAGATCCAGGGTTTGATTCCTACTGGCACTCCTTGTGACCTTGGGCAAGTCACTTTACTCTCCATTGCCTCAGAAGAAAAGACTGGCAATCTACTTCTGGTGATACATTGCCAAGAAAACCCAGAGGTAGCTGGGTTGCTATGAGTCAACATTGACTTGATGGCACTTAAAAAAAAAAAAAAAAAGATAACCATGTCTGACCTAACCAGGAAGCACTAAGCTGAGGCAATTAAGATTTATAACGGCAACAGTATAATAAGCTGGAGAAAATGAAATACTGGGCTGGATATTCAAAAAAAGGTTGAGAGACTGATATTTAAATATTGCATTTGGTGGGTTGTTTTTTTAAAAGCAGCTGTGGTGTTTAAGTGTAATTCAGATACTCAGTACTGATTTAGAGATTGTGGCCAGCACTTAGGGGTATGTTTACTAAACTCTCTTAACGTGCGCGCCGCGGTAGTCTGCAGGATGCCATATAAGGAGTGGGCGGTCCGGCCAAAAATAGAGCAAAACGGGATTAGCGCGCGCCGCACGCTCTTGTACGACGCGCACAGTAGGGTACGAGGAACGCGCGCAGGAAGCATAAGCAGGTGCGCTGATTTGCAAACCTAGGAACAGGGCTGCAGTACAATGGTAAAGACACTGACAGATGGTGCAGAGGACATGGGTTCAATCCCCCACTGTGCCCAATGAAGAAGGGTGGCTGAGGCACTACCATTTATGTGTAATATTGCATTATGAGGCTTTTTAATTTTATTTTAATTACTGCTGCTAGCAAACGCACTCTCTCAAAGCGCTGTAACATAAGGTGCTGCATAAGGCACCCCAGAGGGCACATTTTAAAGTGCACTGTCCGCCACGGCACCCTACAATGTTGTTTAAAGGGTGGCCTATAGGGCGCCATATAGGGTGCCCTATGAGGCGCAGCAAGGTCATAGCACTTTTTTGATGGCAGCACTGTGCATTTAAACGCATGAAAATCTTAAGTAGGTGCGCTGCCATGCAAGGAGGAACTGCAGTGTAGCACAATAGTTAAGGCAGTGACTGATAATACAGGGGTCATGAGTTCAATCCCCAGTGTGCCTAATACATAAGGCTGGCTGAGGCATCAGCTTTGACATGTACATATTGTTTCCTGCGGCACTTTATTTGTATTTTATTCATTGCTGCCATCAAACACACCCTCATGTGCCGTAACCTAAGGTGCCGCATAAGACACCCTATAAGGCACTCCATAGGGCACATTATAAAGTGCACTATCCGCCACGGCACCCTATAATGTCCCCTATAGGGCACCCTATCAGTCGCTCCATAGGATACTGTATAGTGCACCTTATATGGACAGTAACCATAAGGTGCCCTATAGGGCGCCCTATAAAGCGCCCTCTGAGGCACCTTAGGGGTACAGTTCGCTGAGGTTGTTTTTGCTGGCAGCACTAATGTTCATTAAAAATAGATAATGCTTTAGACAGCCCTATCAAATAACCCCACTGTGGGTTTGAACCCATGACCTCTGGCTCCACTGGCAGTGAAGTAACAGGTGGGCTACAGCTGCTAGCAAGCTCCTGGCTGGCTGCAGAAGGACTGCAAGTCACCACACAAACAGTCTGCTGTGGTCACCAGGATAGGGTTAACCCACCCATACCCATGATGCACTGCACATGCAAATCAGCAGTCTACAGATGATCACAAGATGGGGTATGCACCCCCACAGCACCTCGGCCTGGTAGGGGGAACTGATCGTGTGTGGTACTGGCACAGAGTAGCTACACACCATCACATTGTGCAGGTACTGCACTCACCCTGAGGGTGAGGTTGGGCGCCCAGCACCAGGTCCCCAGCAGTGCGAATGTGTGAGATAGGTAGTTTCTGCAGACACACCTTGGATATATCTGTATGTCTCAGTCAGATGTAGCCCCTATGGACCCCTAGGAGGATTATGTACCACCACCACCCTCCTTCTCCTCCAGAGCTGAGGGTGGTAAACAGGGTCTCCCACCAACAGATCCACATTCTACCTCCCTGCAATGGTGGCAGTAGAGGGGACCATCAACCCCAGTCCTGCTGGGGAACAGACACTGTACAGGGCAGTCAATGCAGCTCTGCACACATCCATAACGCAATAGCAGACAGACATTAGGCCTGGATATGCTAAGCTGCACACCACCACTATCTGATATTCTCCTGCAGCAAGCCTTCAGCCGCTGCACCCTGCAAGGCGCTCCATCAAATACCAGCTGCAGACAGTCTGCTAGCTAGTCCATAGTGCATGTTCCTGGTGGAAATGCATGCACCCAGAACTGAGATGTCAGCATACACAACAAGCAGATAAGTCAGTGACTGGGCCCCAAAAGGAAACCCATAAATATCACATGAGAAAAACACTATATAGCACTATGGGGGTGCCTAGCCTTGCTGTGGTCACTGCACAGTCAGGGTGAGAGTGATCTCCCAGCAGGACATGCTGTGGCCACCCTGTCTGTGCAGGTGGTGGCCGGGCACTACAATGTCCCAGCCAGTACCCTATGCCCTGTGCAGATGCATCCTGGCCAGGCCACCCTGTCTGGGCTATACCCATGGTACCTTGCTCCTCATTATGCACATTGGCAGGCCAATACTGGCAACAGTGCTGGCAGTGTGGGCTGTGGAGGGTGTTTGCAGCCACCACACACTGGATAGACAGACACACACTCCCACACCTATGCCAGCATTGTGCTACTATAGAGGAGTTTAGCAGCCCTGGCCACCATACCAGTCCTGGGCACAGTGCAGGCATGGATATGGTACGCAATACTGTTGGGGGTCACTCCCCAGGGTGGTAAACACTGTCAGAGACCAGACCTGCAGCACACTCCACAGACATCAGAAAGGTTGCTATGATGGAGCTCAATCAGCAAACTGTGCTTAATGTAGGAATTGCTATCTGCCAGTAATCATAGCAAACATTTGATAGCTGTGTACCGTATTCCCAGGTGTAGGGTGGCATTGCTAAGGTATGCAAGTGCTAGTATTGGGAGATGCACGCAGGGCCCAATGTCCTGCCTCTCCAGGAGGCATTGGCTAATGGAGCCTGTGGGCGTGAGTGTGGGTGTGTCTGCTCCTGTTGGCTGCTGCTTTACGGCAGAGGTTCCCAACTCCAGTCCTGGTGTGCCAAACACTGTTCGGGTTTTCATGCTGTCCCTCATGAATATGCATGAGATACATCTGCATACCATGGGGGTGGTGCATAGATATGCAGCACAGGCATCTTTATTAGAGGCAGCATGTAACCTGAATGGTGTTTGGCCCTCGAGGACTGCATTTGGGAGACTCTGCTCTAGGTAATGCGTCTGTTTATGGTGTCTTTGCTCTGTAGGGTAAAATGTAGGTGTTTTGGGCATGTTTATGTCATCTGCAATAAACGTTCTGTCTGTAGTAGCACTTGTCAGTAAAATATGGGGACTGGTTTGGCAGCCACCATAGCTGGGACTTGAACCTGTGACCTTCTGCCTCCAAACACACTGGTTGTGTGCACTGCACCACCATGTTGCCACAGAGACAGTGCATTCCCTGGTGATACCATGACTATTTGAACGGCAGGGCCTGTCTGTTGCAATGCATGGCACCCACCTACACAGGGCTAGGCCATGGTCTGCTCTGGGCAGCTGCCACTGCCCCCTCCACCACCAGTACCCCTCTGCCATCATGCGGACATGGCCTTCTATTGGAGACAGCATAAAACCTGAATGATTTGTGGCCCTCCAGGACTGCATTTGGGGGACTCTGCCCTAGGTAATGCGCATGTTTCTGGTGTCTGTGCTCGGTGGGGTAAAATATAGGCATTTGAACCAGGCGTATGTTCTCTGCAATAAAGGTTTGTCCTTACTATCATGGTTTAGTAGCGGGTAAAATATGGGGACTGGATTGTCAGTAGCCCCAGCTGGGACTTGAACTTGTGACCTTCTGCTCCTGAACACACTGGCTGTGTTCACTGCACCACACTGTGCTCACAGAAACTGTGCAGTCCCTGGAGATACCATGGTTGTTTGTCAGACAGAGCCTGTCTGTTGCAGTGCATGGCACCCACCTACACAGGGCTAGGCCATGGTCGGCTCTGGGCAGCTGCCACTGCCCCCCTCCACCACCAGTACCCCTCTGCCACCATGCTGACATGCCCTTCTGCTTGTGGTGCTGGTGGTGTGCAGTCGCAAGCCATCCAGTGTGCAGGTAGGCGGCTGCCTATGGTGTGTGTTCTGGGGTAGGGGTGCCTGCATAGGCGTCCACGCTTCCCCCCAACACCGCCTGCCAATGTTCTGTGCCCTTGGGGGTACCTGCTGGGTACTATCCCCTGTGACACTGTGATAAACACTCTCGTGCCCATGTTGGGCCCTCATCAGTTGCTGTCTGGCTGCTGTTCAGTTTCAGCATTCCTAATTGCCACCTAGGCATCTGCCTAGTCCGCACTGTGCCCCAGCTGCACCACAGCATGTGCCACCTGCAGCCCTCTGTATCCCCTTTCCCAGCATCTGTCCAGTTGCCCATTCCGAAATGCCCGCCCTGCTGTTGTGGAACATGTGCATGCCATAGGTAACCTGTCCAATGGAGAGGGAAACCCTGATCAGTGCTATTTCACTGTGGGATCATTCACCTTGTATGGGGACGGAGCGTAGACCCTTCCAAAATTCATATTTATTTTTTGGGACTTTCTTGGGAGTGTTTTTTGATGTTTCCCATTACTATCACTATTGCCCAGCTGGATTATAATTTTTTTTTATTTTGTTGGGGTCCTTTTCAATGTTTATTTGTACTTTTGTTCTGTGCACATGTATCACACTTATCACTTTTTTGTAGGTTTCCGTGGTTTTCCTGTACATTGCTGACAGAAATGGTTTCTCTTCCCTTTAAATCGGCTCTAACGCGCGGTTTTCACTCGTGTTATTTTTGGCCTCGAATTTCACCTCGCTAGTGTGCGGAGACCCTCTCCCCTCCCACTCTCCACCCATTGACCCCTTCTCTCCGCCCCTGGAGAGCCTTCCTCCGCCCTCCGGGAGCCTTTCCCCGCCTTCAGCGCTCATGTTGCTCAGGCAACATCCCCTACCTAAACAGATACACTACTTCCTCCGCCAACTAAAGTCGCACTCATCCTATCCATACACACAAGTTTATCATACCAAGTTATTAAATACCCTTCTATTAAATGTTAACCCTCAATTGTACTATCTAAATACTGTTAAGTGTACTGTCTAAATGTTTGTTGTTAAGTGTACTGTCCAAATGTTTACACGTAACCTAATGTTAAATGTAACCCTCCAATTGTGATGTGACGTGACCACCTTGATTGAAGGATAAGGTGGCATACAAATCTGTCTAAATAAATAAATAAATAATTGCATTGAATATTGGGCCTGTTGCATCCTATTTAAGTATCATAGCATCATTGTTCTAATTTCCTTCACTCAGTCCCACCTCATACATTCATGTTGTACTCCACATCATATCTGTAAACACGCAAACTATTATGCATCTATTTAAACCACAGCATACATTCTTGGAACTAAGGGGCATGTTTACTAAAATCCGCAAAATAGCGCGCCGCAAAATAGCGCACGGCAACGCGGCACTGAAACGCGCAGAAACGCGTTTAAACGCCCCGCACACGTGCGTGTCACCCCCGCACAGGTACGCGGCTCACTAACGGGCCCCGTACAAGTGCGGGCCCGCAAATGTCCGATAGAGGCGTGGAACGGCGAAAGGAGGGCGGAGGAAGGCTCCGGAGGGGCGGAGGGACGGGGTCAATGGGTGGAGAGTGGGAGGGGAGAGGCTCCCCGCACAGTATCGGGCCCGAATGTGCATGTAAAAACTACCGCGAGTGAAACACTCGCGGTAGACAGCATTTAAAGGGAAGAGAAACCATTTCCGTCAGCAATGTACAGGAAAACCGGGGAAACCAGCAAAACGTGAGCAGTGTGATATATGTGCACAGCACAAAAGTGAAAATAAAAATAGAAAATGACCACAACAGAACTATTAAAAATAGTAATTCAGCTGGGGAACAGTTATAGTGATGGGCAAATACAGAAATCACACCCAGCAAAGCTCCAGAAAAAAGAAATGAATTTTGGAAGGGTCTACTGAGAGGAGACTCTTCCAAAAAACATTTCCACGTGTTGGAGCTTTCCTGGGAGTGTTTGCTATGGTTGCCCATTAATATCACTGTTGCCCAGCGTGGTAATATTTTGTCCCACATTTCCCGTGGTCATTTCCGGGGTTTATGTGCACGTTTGTCACCAGACAGGGTGCATATGCCCACAGTAGAATTGCGTAGAGCAGGGTTTGTGACTCCATCCTGCCAGGCTTACTGCCTCCAGGGGCTGCACTGTCTCTGTGGCCAAAGTGTGGTACAGCGGACAGAGTCATTACCTCTAGGACCAGAGGGCAGAGGTTCAAAACCCAGCTGGGGCACCTGCCAGCCCAGTCCCTATATTTTACCCACCACTAAATAAAGATAGCGCAGACACCCCTGTATGCATGGGGAAAACACCCATATTTTACCCAACACCGCACACACACCACAACAATGGGCATTACCTACAGCCAAGTCCCCCAAATGCAGTCCCATACTGCCACATTGCAATCAGGTCAACTGCTTTTTCTGAGAGAAGTTCATGCCAGCATGTTGGCGGACAAGTACATGTGGTGCAGGGGGCAGTGGCTGCTAACCACAGAAGACAGAGGCCTAGCCATGTGCAGGCTGGCACAGTCCACTGCAACAGACAGGTCCTGCCGGATCCACAGTCATGGACAGTCCAGGGAATCCAACCAATCTGTGGCTACACAGTGGTGCAGTGCACACAGACAGTGCATACAAGAACAGAAGGTCACAGGTTCAAAGCCCAGCTGGGGCTACTGCCAATCCTGCCCACATATTTTTCCCACAACTAAACAGTGATAGTAAGGACACACCTTTCATGGCGGGGACATATGCAATGGTAAGACATCTATCTTTTACCCCACTGAGCACAGACACCATGAACAGGGGCAGTACCTAGAGCAGAAGCACCCAAATGCAGTCCTGGTGGGCCACACACCAGTCAGGTTCCATGCTGACACTCATACAAATGCCTGTGCTGTATATCTATGCACCACCTCCATGGCATGTAGATGTAGCCCATGCATATTCATGAGGGATAGCAGGAAAACCTGAACAGTGTGATGCAAACCTGGACTGGAGTTGGGAATCTGTGCCGTAAAGCAGCAGCCATCAAGGGCAGACACACCCACACCCACAGGCCCCATTGGCCAATGTCTCCTGGAACGGCAGAACATTGGACCGTGCATGCAGCACCCAAAACGAGCACTGGCATAACTTACCAATGTCACCCTACACCTGAGGTATACGGTACACAGCTCGGAGACGTTTGCTAGGAGCACAGGCAGGCAGTTATCCATACGTTACGTACATACTGCTAGTTGACCCCATCCAAACAATCTGTTAGGTGTTTGCGGGGCATGCTCCAGGCCTGGCCTCTGACGGTGCTTACCACCCTGGGGAGTGACCACCAGCTGTAATGCATACCATATCCATGCCTTGCCGTGCTCAGGACCGGTTTGGTGGGCAAGGCTACTTACCCCCTCAATCGTAGCACCATGATGGCAGAGGTGTGGAAGTGTGTGTCTGTCTATACAGTGGGTGTTGGCTGCAAGCCCCTTCAACAGCCCGCACTGCCAGCACTGTTGCCAGTATTGGCCAGTCAATGTGCATAATGAGGTGCAAGGTACCATGGGTATAGCCAGGGCAGGGTGGCGTGGCCAGGATGCATCTGCACTGGGCATAGGGCCCTGGCAGGGACATTGGCTGGGATATTGTAGTGTCCGGCCACCACCTACACAGACAGGGTGGCCAAAGCATGTCCTTCTGGGGGATCACGCTCACCCTGACTGTGCAGTGACCACAGCATGGCTAGGCCCCCCCATAGTGCTGTATAGTAGTTCTCTCATGTGATAGATATGGGTTTCTCTTTGGGGCCCAGTCACTGATCTATCTGCTTGCTGTGTATGCAGACAGCCCAGTTCTGGGTGCATGCATCTCCATTGGGAACATGCACTATGGACTAACCAGTAGACTGTTTGTAGCTGGTAAATGTCTTGCTATAATGGCTTGCAGGGTGCAGTGGCTGTTGGCTTGCTGCAGGGGAATATCTGGTGGTGGAGTGCAGCTTACCATACCCTGGGCTTATGTCTGTCTGCTATTGTGTTATGGCTGTGTATGGAGCTGCCTGCCTGGGGGGGGGGTGGTGGTGGTGTTCCTCAGCAGGACTGGGGTTGATGTTGCCCTCTACTGCCACCTTTGCAGGGAGGTAGAGTGTGGATCCCTTGATGGGGACCATGTTTGCCACTGGGGGGGGGGGGTGCACCTGATGGCGGCAGACAGGGATATCCATCGTGTTTGTGCAGAAACTAGCTATCTTACACATTAACACTGCTTTGGAACGCCCGCTTGGCCTCCGTCAGCCATGGCGGGTGTTGTTGACCTGGTCCTGGCCACCTCATTGCACACTCAGGGTGAGCACAGTACCCGCACGATGTAACGGTGTGTGGCTACTCTGTGCCAGTAAAACACCCGGTCAGTGCCCCCTACTAGGCCAAGGTGCTGTGTGGGTGCACCCGGTCACTTCCCCCAACAGGGCCGAGGTGCTGTGGGGGTGCATTCCCCATCTTGTGTCCATCTGCGGACAGCTAATTTGCATGTGCAGTGCATCATGGGTACGGGTGGCCTAACCCTATCCTGTTGACACCAGCAGACTGTCTGTGAGGTGACATGTAGGCTATCTGCAGCCAGCCAGGGGCCTGCTTACAGCTATGGAGCTGTAGCGCAATGGTTACATCACTGCCTGTGCAGCCAGAGGTCATGGGTTCAAACCCACAGTGGGGCCCTTTGGTAGGGCTGTCCACAGCTTTATTTTTATTTACTGTACATATGTCTATGCCGGCAAGACCACCCTCAGCTTACTATACCCATTAGGTGCCTCTGAGGGTGCTTCATAGGGCGCCCTGTAGGCCACCTTATGGTTGCCATCCCTATAGGGTGCACTATACATTATCCTGTGTCGCAACATACATGCTGCCCTATAGGGGTCATTCAAGGGTGCCTTGGCGAACAGTGCACTGTAACATGTGCCTTATGGGCCGCCGTATGTTAACATGCTGGGAGAGTGCGTTTGCTAGTAGTGATAACAAAATAAAATTATACAGCCTCCTACAGCACTCCACAACATAATACATACTGCCTCAGCAGGCATTTTTCACTGGGCATTGTGAGGAGTTGAACCCCTGATCCCTGCACCATTGGTCAGTGTTTTAACCATTGTGCTGTGGCTCTGTTCCTATGCTTGTGCATCAGCGCGCCGCCTTGTGCCTATCAGCGCGCCGCCTTCTGCCGCCCAAGGGGACCAGTGCGCCGCCTTCTGCTGCCCAAAAATAACTGTGCGCCGCCTTATGCCGCCCAAAAAGCACTGTGCGCCGCCTTCTGCCACCCAAAAATAACTGTGCGCCGCCTTATGCCGTTCCAAATTAATTTGCCTCCTAAAACAATGTTAATCATTACAGTTACTGCCTCAGCTGACCTTTGTCGTTGCGCACACTGGGGGATTGAACCCATGGCCCCTGCACCATTGGTCAGTGTCTTCACTGTTGTACCACGGCTCTGTTGTTTTGTATACTCAGCAGCGCGCCACTTTGCCTTTCCACGCGCTAATGTCGACCCCCGCACATT
Source organism: Ichthyophis bannanicus (assembly GCA_033557465.1). Taxonomy (NCBI): domain Eukaryota; kingdom Metazoa; phylum Chordata; class Amphibia; order Gymnophiona; family Ichthyophiidae; genus Ichthyophis; species Ichthyophis bannanicus. Next base: position 516,585,263 of record CM066033.1, read on the forward strand.
AGCGCGACGCACACACGTCCGGTTGCTTACTACCGTTTTTTTTCTATTTTCTGCCTGAACCGCCCACTCCTTATATGGCACAGGCACACTAGCACGGCCCCGCACGTTAGGAATGTTTAGTAAACAGACCCCTATGTCTCCTCAGGACTATAGATACCAGGAAATGGATTTAGCTCACACCTTTTCTCAGAAGATCATGGCAAGTTACATTCAGATACAGTAGATATTTTCCTGTCCCTAGAGGGTTTATAATCTCTATTTGTATCTGAAGCAATGGAAGGTTAAGTGACTTGCCCAAGATCACAAGGAGCAGGACTGTGCGAGCGATGCAGCCGCACAGGACAAGTACAGAAAGGTGATAGCGGAAAGACTGAATGAATTCTTTGCTTCGGTCTTTACCGAGGAAGATGTAAGGATGTTACCCATGACTGAAATGGTATTTAAAGGTGCGGAAGAATTGAAGGAAATATTGATACATCGGGAAGATGTATTACAGCTATTTGACAAACTGAAGAGTAGCAAATCACCTGGGCTGGATGATATACATCCAAGGGTGTTGAAAGAACTGAGATATGAGATTGCAGACCTGCTATTAGTAATCTGTGAACTATCATTAAAATCATCTCTAATACCTGAAGATTGGAGGATGGCCAATGTAACGCCAATTTTTAAAAAGGGTTCCAGGGGTGATCCGGGAAACTATAGACCGGTGAGCCTGACCCAGCAGAAAGCTTGTAGTTCAAATTTAATAGTCACTCAGGGCCTAGCATCAGCAAAGTACTTTTAGTTTAAATTTAAAACACAGAAGAGAGCTTTCTGGTTAAATTTAGAACCCAGCAGAGAGCTTGTAGTTTAAATTTCATAATAAGTTAGAGCCTAGCAGCAGCAAAGAGCTATAATTTAAATCAAAGAAGAATATAGCTTACCTCAGCAGCACAGGACAGGGTACTGTGTAGCAGCCCACTTCCCTCCCTCCCTTCCTACACCCACCCACCCCTGGGATAATCGTAGCTTTATAGGTACTTACACATCTTAAAAGACAGGAGGTGTTCTCAGGTGAAACTCGTTATCCAAATCAGTCATACACTAGTGACCTCAGATTAATTAAGCGTCAGGTGAACAAGGTATATTAAACGTATTAGGTACAGTTTTATTGGTATAAATATCCATAGCAACCCTTAGTAAGTAAAGAACTTAAAGATCTAAACAATAACTTAAAACTAAGATGCAGACAGCAGTCCAGCAGCGAGATGGGGGCTTTCCAGTCTTTTGCATTGAGTGTCACATGTATGATTTTCTCCCAGTTGGTGAGAGGTCTTACGTGTGCACTAGGTGCAAGGAGCTCTTTGCTCTCAGGCAAAGTTCCCTCTAATTTTCTGTGGGCTGTGTGCAAATAAAATATCAACTGTGCAGCTTTTGAAGGAAGGTTAAATTTTTGTGCGTCACATAACGACACTTGGAGTTATATACTTTAAAATTTGACTACACGTCAGAATACAGTATGTATACCACATTGATTGCACTAGAAAATATTGTAGAACTTGTGAAAAACGTAAATACACAACAACTTTTAAATTTTAAGACGTCTGTGTTGTTTATTATCAGAATCAGAACTGTAATTTTTGTACGCTCTGTTACAAAGTATGTGCGCTCGCTCGGCAAGGTGTGTGCGAGCGCACACGCGCACAGCTTAGAGGGAACAGTGCTCTCAGGGAATGAGTCCGTTCTCTGGAGGCTAGAGTAGCAGACTTGGAAAACATAAGAAAGACAGAGAGGTACATAGACGAGACCTACAGGGATATAGTCCTGAAGTCCCACCTTCAGTCTGGCAGCATCCCTGTTGCCATGGAGGAGAGAGGTCACGTGACAGGAGAGCATCACCCTGGTGTGGCAGGAAGTGATCCTGTAACTAGGACCTGTCCTCCAGGTGATGTAAAACCCTCTCGCACTGAGGAAGTTTCTCCAGGGCCATGTGCCCATGAGGGAAGGGTTAGGACAGCAGTTATAGTTGGTGATTTGATCATTAGGCATGTAGATAGCTGGGTGGCTGGTGGACGTGAGGATCGCCTGGTAACATGCCTGCCTGGTGAGAAGGTAGCAGACCTCACGCGCCACCTAGATAAGGTCTTAGATAGTGCTGGGGAGGAGTCTGCTGTCTTGTTACATGTCGGTACCAATGACATAGGAAAATGTAGTAGGGAGGTTCTGGAGGCTAAATTTAGGCTTTTAGGTAGGAAGTTGAAATCCAGAACTTCCAGGGTAGCGTTCTCCGAAATGCTTCCCGTTCCACGTGCAGGACCCAAAAGGCAGGCAGAGCTCCGGAGTCTCAATGCATGGATGAGACAATGGTGCAAAGATGAGGGGTTTGGATTTGTTAGGAACTGGGGTACATTCTGGGGAAAGGAGGGGCTCTTCTGAAGGGATGGGCTTCACCTTAACCGGGATGGAACCAGGCTGCTGGCATTAACCTTTAAAAAGGAGATAGAGCAGCTTTTAAACTAGATAATAGGGGAAAGCCGACAGTAGCCCAAGAGCGGATGGTTCGGATGGCCAGAATGAACAAATGGATGATGAAATGCTCAAAGAAATCAAGGAAGCTAACAAAAGTTACAGCTCTGTAATAATAATGGGTGATTTCAATTACCCCGGTATCGACTGGGTCAGTGTCACGGTAGGACATGCTAGGGAGATAAAGTTCCTAGATGACATAAATGACTGCTTCTTGGAGCAGCTAGTTCATGAACCGACCAGAGGGGAAGCCATATTAGACCTAGTCCTTAGTGGAACACCAGATCTAGTGCAAGAGATAAAGGTGTTGGGGCCACTTGGCAATAGTGATCATTGCATGATCGCCTTTGATTTAATTAGTGGAGGAGGGATTGTAATGAAATCCACAGTACTACCTTTTAACTTTCGAAAGGGAGACTATGATAAAATGAGGAAAATAGTTAAGAAAAAATTAAAGGAGCAGTTGCAAAGGTTAAAGACTTACATCAAGCTTGGGTGTTGTTGAAAAATACTGTCTTGGAAGCCCAGACCAGCTGTATTCCACGCTTTAAGAAAAGTGGAAGGAAATCCAAAAAACTGCCAGCATGGTTTAAAGGTGAGGTCAGAGAGGCTGTTGTTGCTAAAAAAGCATTTCAGGAAATGGAAAAAAGAGCTAAACGACGAAAGCTGGAAACAGCACAAGCACAGGCAGGTCAAATGCAAGGCATTGATAAAGAAAGAAAGGGAGAATTTGAGAAGTAGCTTGCTGCGGAAGGAAAAACGCGAAATAAAGATTTTTTCAAGTACATTCGTAGCAAAAAATCTGTGAGAGAGTCGGTTGGACCATTAGATGATAGAGGAGTTAAAGGGGCACTAAGGCGACAAGGCGATAGCGGAGAGACTGAATGAATTCTTTGCTTCGGTATTTACTGAGGAAGATGTAGGGATGTTACCCATGACTGAAGTGGTATTTAAAGGTGCGGAAGAATTGAAGGAGATGGTGCGGAAGATTGAAGGAGAATTGAAGGAAATATCGATACATCGGGAAGATGTATTACAACTATTAGATAAACTGAAGAGTAGCAAATCACCTGGGCCGGATGGTATACATCCAAGGGTGTTGAAAGAACTGAAATATGAGATTGCAGACCTGCTATTAGAAATCTGTGAACTATCATTAAAATCATCTCTAATACCTGAAGATTGGAGGATCGCCAATGTAACACCAATTTTTAAAAAGGATTCCAGGGGTGATCCGGGAAACTACAGACCGGTGAGCCTCACGTCAGTATCGGGAAAAATGGTAGAAACCATCATAAAGAATAAAATTACTCAGCATGTAGATAGTCATGGCCTAATGGGAGACAGTCAACATGGCTTTAGACAAGGAAGATCCTGTCTTACTAATCTGTTATGTTTTTTTGAAAGTGTGAATAAGCAGTTGGACAAAGGTGAGTCAGTTGATATAGTTTATCTGGACTTTAAGAAAGCCTTTGACAAGGTCCCTCATCAGAGACTTTTGGCAAAACTAAAGAGTCATGGGATAGGAGGCAGTGTACTACTGTGGATCAGGAACTGGTTAAAAGATAGAAAGCAGAGGGTTGGGCTAAATGGCCAATTTTCCCAATGGGGAAAAGTGAATAGTGGTGTACCCCATGGATCTGTGCTGGGTCCGCTGCTTTTTGACATATTCATAAATGACCTGAAAATTGGAATAACGAGTGAGGTTATCAAATTTGCAGATGACACAAAACTATTTAAAGTTGTTAAAACCCAAGAGGATTGTAGAAAATTGCAAGAGGATCTTGCTAAATTGGAAGACTGGGCATCAAAATGGCAGATGAAATTTAATGTGGACAAGTGCAAAGTTATGCACCTAGGGAAGAACAACCCAAACTGTGGTTATACGATGCAAGGTTCCACATTAGGAACCACCACCCAGGAAAAAGATTTAGGCGTCATTGTGGATAACATGTTAAAACCCTCCGCCCAGTGTGCAGCGGCAGCCAAGAGAGCAAATAGAATGCTAGATATCATAAGGAAAGGAATGGAAAATAAAACAAAAGATATTATAATGCCTCTATATCGTTCCATGGTGAGACTGCACCTTGAATATTGTGTGCAATTCTGGTCGCCGTATCTTAAAAAGGATATAGCGTTATTAGAAAAGGTTCAGAGAAGAGCCACCAAAATGGTAAAGGGGATGGAAGGATACTCCTATGAAGAAAGGCTAAAAAGGTTAGGGCTCTTTAACCTGGAAAAGAGACGGCTGAGGGGAGATATGATAGAAGTCTATAAATTAATGAACAGAGTGGAACGGGTAAACGTAGATCGATTGTTTACGTTATCAGAATATAGAAAGACTAGGGGACATGCAATGAAGCTACAGGGTAAACTTTTTAAGACTAATAAAAGAAAATATTTTTTCACTCAACGTGTAATCAAACTCTGGAATTTGTTACCGGAGGATGTAGTAAAGGCTGTTAGTGTAGCTGGCTTTAAAAAAGGTTTGGACAAGTTCCTGGAGGAAAGGTCCATAAACCATTATTAAGAAGGGTCCCAGGATATCAATGCTTGACCCAGTACAAGCATTGCGGAACCTGTGTCTTTTGGGGAAACTGCTAGGTACGTATGACCTAGATTGGCCACTGTTGGAAACAGGATACTGGGCTTGATGGACCTTGGTCTGACCCAGTATGGCATATCCTATGTTCCTATGACGTCAGTACCGGGAAAAATGGTAGAAACCATCATAAAGAATAAAATTACTCAGCATGTAGATAGTCATGGCCTTATGGGAGACAGCCAATATGGCTTTAGACAAGGAAGATCTTGTCTTACTAATCTGTTATGATTTTTTGAAAGTGTGAATAAACAGGTGGACAAAGGTGAGTCGGTTGATATAGTGTATCTGGACTTTCAGAAAGCCTTTGACAAGGTCCCTCATCAGAGACTTTTGGCAAAACTAAAGAGTCATGGGATAGGAGTCAGTGTACTACTGTAGATCAGGAGCTGGTTAAAAGATAGAAAGCAGAGGGTTGGGCTAAATGGCCAATTTTCCCACTGGAGAAAGGTGAATAGTGGTGTACCCCAGGGATCTGTGCTGGGTCTGCTGCTTTTTGACATATTCATAAATGACCTGGAAAAGGGAATAACGAGTGAGGTTATCAAATTTGCAGATGACACAAAACTATTTAAAGTTGTTAAAACCCAAGAGGATTGTGGAAAATTGCAAGAGGATCTTGATAAATTGGAAGACTGGGCATCAAAATGGCAGGTGAAATTTAATGTGGACAAGTGCAAAGTTATGCAGCTAGAGAAGAACAACCCAAATTATGGTTACACGATGCAAGGTTCCACATTAGGAACCACCACCCAAGAAAAAGATTTAGGCATCATTGTGGATAACATGTTAAAACCCTCGGCCCAGTGTGCAGCGGCGGCCAGGAGAGCAAATAGAATGCTAGGTATCATAAGGAAAGGAATGGAAAATAAAACAAAGGATATTATAATGCCTCTATATCGTTCCATGGTGAGACCGCACCTTGAATATTGTGTGCAGTTCTGGTCCGGGTATCTTAAAAAGGATATAGCGTTATTAGAAAAGGTTCAGAGAAGAGCCACCAAAATGGTAAAGGGGATGGAAGGATACCCCTATGAAGAAAGGCTAAAAAGGTTAGGGCTCTTTAACCTGGAAAAGAGATGTCTGAGGGGAGATATGATAGAAGTCTATAAATTAATGAACGGAGTGGAACGGGTAAACGTAGATCGATTGTTTACATTATCAGAATATAGAAAAACTAGGGGACATGCAATGAAGCTACAGGGTAAACTATTTAAGACTAATAAAAGAAAATGTTTTTTCACTCGACGTGTAATCAAACTCTGGAATTTGTTACCGGAGGATGTTAGTGTAGCTGGGTTTAAAAAAGGTCTGGACAAGTTCCTGGAGGAAAGGTTCATAAACCATTATTAAAAAGGGACCCAGGATATCACTACTTGACCCAATACAAGCATTGTGGAACCTGTGTCTTTTGGGGAAACTGCTAGGTACGTATGACCTAGATTGGCCACTGTTGGAAACAGGATACTGGGCTTCATGGACCTTGGTCTGACCCAGTATGGCATATCTTATGTTCTTATGCAGATATCACTGGGCTTCCAGGAAGCTCAAAAAGAATGAGTTACTCCGCTTGGCTGGGGCAGAGGGAGGCACCAGATTTGTTAGTCACACAGGGTGCATTTCTATCTTGGTACAGTCCTGACAAGCAGCAGCAGCAGCAGCAGGATTCATACCTTGACCTTACTCTAACCATTAGGCTACTCCTCCACTCATATAGCTTGACACACATATAATACTGCCAAATAACACAACTTCATTAGTATGCATGCCATACCCCAGGCCCGTACCTAGCCCTGTGCGAGCGGTGCAGCCGCACAGGGCGCAAAGGCTTAAGGGGTGCAATTTAGCTTTTTTCCGTTGCCTGCTGATGCCACTTTTTCTTCTCACAGCGGCGGCAGGCAATGGAAGAAAGCTAAAATGCAACCCTTAAGCCCTTCCGCCGGCCTTCAGGGAGGGAAAGATCTGCTTAGCATGCCGGCGATTTGCACATCGGGCATGCCTCTTCTCGCCCATCTGGGGGGAGGGGGGGAAGGGGGGCATGCCCGATGTGCATGTCGCACAGGGCGCGCTCTTCCCTTGGTATGGCTCTGCCATACCCACAATGGTAACTAAACTTAGAGCCCTAGGTATCACCAAGGGATACAGTTGTTTTCTAGCACACAAGTTACTCATTCACACACCTCCTGTACACCACCCAAAAGACCACAACTGACAGGCCAACATTCAAATCCCATCTGTCATACCTCGCAGTAATGAACACAGGATGTAAGACGGAAAAACAGGATGTTTTAAGGAATAACCATATAAGGAAAAAGGGGCAAATGGGCTAAAAAACAGACACAAGCAATAACAAAGGTTTATTTCTCAAAAATGAAAGAAAACAAAATACAAAGCAAAGCACATGGGTATTGCAGCTCGTTCCTGTTATGGGTGATAGTGCTCCTGCCTTCTCTCTTGCTACTTAAAGCCTGACATTCAAAGGGATGAACATGGTTAGCAGACCTGCTGGCTGTGTTAATCTCTCTATCCAGAATATTCAACGGCAATAACACGGTTAATGCTGCTGAATATCCCCAGGTGCCCCATTACTATCAGGCTGTTTTGGGGGTGGCACCCAGCCATAAATGGCAGTGGTGAAATTCAGCCGTTACCCAGTTATGGCAATGCAATTCAGCCGTTACCCAGTTATGGCAAATGCAATTTTTGTTGCGGAAGCTAATCGGACAGCGGCTGAATATCGCTGCTGCTCAGTTAGCTTCCCGCCAATCTGGGCAACCTGGATTATCAATGCCAGGGTTGGATATGACCCCCAGCATTGAATATTTGGGTTTTAGTTTCATCAGCGGTGGCTAGCCACGTTAGAAGACTATCTGCCACTGACTATCCTCCCTTAGATTCTTCTTGTCCTCTTATATCTAGGATATCTGTAGGAATAGTATTTTATTTAGATCCAGTAGTAGTTCGAGGTGAATTACATTCAAGTACAGGAAGTATTCCCTTGTCCCAGAGGGTGTACAATCTAAGAGGCATGTTTATTAAAGTGTGGTAGGTGATAGTGCAGGGTTTAGCACAGTGCTAACGCATTTTGCCTACATGGTAGCCAGGAGCACACCACGAACATGGGACTGCACCAAAAACAACATGCTACCAGAGCAAACACGTGACTGGACAGGGTTGGGGTGGACAGTGAGTGATAGCAGCCATGTGTGGTGCAGTAGAGGCACAAAGACACTACTAGTGTGAGTTCCTCTACCGCTAGCCACCAGTCAGAGGGAAGTTGCGTTCACCTTGATAGTGACCAGCAGCACTGTCTCTATGGATGAGTTTGCTTCCCTAACTTGCATGCCTTCCCCCTTGTACTTTGGCCCAATGATCTGCGTTGTTCCTAAATTAAGGCATTTTATAATCAATGCACATACCTGGAAATTCCTCCCAGACTGTGCCACTAACCATGCCTACTGGCAAAATATGAGCATTCATGCCTACATGTGCATTTTTACGCCAGATGATATTATATAAGAGGCCACGTATGTACAAAACTAACTATAAAATTACCCCATAGTGCCTCTCCAGATAGTGCTGGGCAAAACATGGGCTGAGAAGAAAAGAGGGATGAGTGAATCTTAGTCTGCTGTCCCAGAATCTTCTCTGAAAACTCCATCTTGAAATAAGTGAATAAAAACAATGTCTCTGTCTGTGTGTGCTATGAAATACTATAACCTTTGAAACTGCTGACAAGTCGAATTGCAGACAGAATGCTCTACCCATGACTACACATAAACCAGAGAAAGACAGGAACTGGGGGATGCTAAGGGAGATAAATCCTACAAAGGACCATAAAACAAGAGAAGAAAGAAAAAATGTGTGTCCAAGGTTGTTGTAAGGAATAACCATATAAATGAAAAGGGGCAAATGGGCTAAAAAAGCTGTGAAGTGAGTGTATAAAAATAGTCCAATGTAGAATGTAAGTGGGGCAGACGGTGACTGAAGCTCGGTACTGAGTGATGTCACCTCTGCCTAACAGGATAATAATAGTGTTAGATTTATGTTTGCTGCAGACTTTCTAACATGTTTTTGCAGACTTGTGTATTCTAGTTCAATGAATTAGATTGGTTTTATTTATAAGATGTCCTGTCTTACAAATTTATACACAAATTATAAGGAGTGGGTGAGGTTCCATATTGGGGTGCCATGCAGCAGTAAGGCACAAAAGAAAAAGCCCCAATAGGGCATTTCCAGAAATGATCTGTATATAGTAGCAGCAATATTCAGTCTGATAGTGCCACCACTTATCATTTGTATATATACACATGAGAGACAGTTCCTGCTCTAGAGAGCTTACAATCTAAGCTATTTGGATAACTATCAGAATAACTTTAGGACAGCCAAAAAGCTGCCCTCAGACTTTCCAGATAGTTATTTGGATAGTGGCCTGAACATCACCAAAATGAATGGCACTGACTGCTGTATAAGTACATTTAGCACCATTCACTATTCAGATAGCCACATTAAATATACATTTCCTAATTGTCTCTCCAGTTCAGTCCAGTACGTGTGGGTTTTCTCCCTCCATCAGCAGCTGAGGACTGAGCATGTCAGATTTCTGATTTCACAGTAGAAGAGCTCCCTCCTTAGGCACCAGAAACCAGTATCTCAGTCCTCAGCAACCGAGTATGGAGCTTCTGCACAGCTGAACTCCACTGAATGGACATTTTACAGGATTTAAAAAAAATGAAAAAGAAGGAGAGAGAGGCAGAAAACAGAATCAAAAACCTTTTTGGTGAGCTGGGTCACTTTGGGAGCTCTGCAGTGGGAGCATCAGAAGGGAGGGTCTTTGGGTATGGTGCAGCTCAGGGGTGAACATACCTGGTGGCCCAGGTCCCTTTTCCCCCCCAGTCAGACAGTTCTTTCTGTCTTAGGAGCTGTTTGTCCTGTTCTGTTCATTGAGCTTCTTTCTTTGGCTCTGTGCCTTTGAATTTGTTTGAGGAAAAAAAAAGATAGGATCTGTTTACAAGCAGCTTTCAGCACTGCCGTTTTTACTTTCATTTTCAATTGGGTAGATACTAGCCTCAGGGAAAGCCTCCCTTCCCTTCTCTCTGCTACTGCCGGTGAGTACCTTGCTTCCTTCCTCTTTGGGCTATCAGGGTCTCCATTTTTTTCATTGCGGTGGTGATGAGTCCTTTCCTTGCACCATGTGTAGGGGAACTGGCTTAGCAGCGCATGGGCTCTGCCAGGCTTGTCTTCATCGGGGGAGGTAGGCAGAACATGTTGTTCTCGCCGGAGGAATGGAGAGTGACTCAAGGACTCAAGAGCAGGCTTTTCCTCAGTCAGGTGCTCCCATGATTTTGGTGGGAATTGTGGCCATTTTCCCTCCAGCCTCCATTTTAACTCAAGACAAGAAACAGAAGAGTTTGCAGGCAGTTTTCCATGTTTCAGCCCCAGGGATAGCAGACACAGGGGCCCTGGATTTAGCAGCATGTCTTTTTCACCCAATTTCATTCTCAAGCTGCACCAGGCTTACTTCTTGTCCCAATAGATGGGCAGCGCTGCTCACAGTCAGACACAGCCAAAAAGAAACCATGACCAGTTAGCTCTGCTAGAGGGTACCCCTCGAACAGGGGATCCCTCTCCTAAAAAGAGATGCACTCAAGTTGACTCCTGGTCTGTCCACAGTCCTCCTCAGTCTCCAATGTCAGATGAGGTGGAATGGGAGGAACCTGAGGTTGGTTTGAAAGGTGACAGAGTCATGGTCTGGCTTTACCCTATTCCTCAGGATGAGAAGGATCTCCTCAAGATGCCTAAGGTAGATGTCTTGGTCTTGGCCGTGACCAAAAAGACTACTATTCCTGTGGAAGGAGGAGTGGTGTTAAAAGATGTTCTGGACCGTAAACTTGAAACTCCATTGAAACAGGCCTTCAGCACTACTGCCTTGATACTACAGGTGTCGATCTGTGGAGCCTTTGTTACAGGGCTTCCATCCACTGGATCCAAGGTCTAATGGCAGGAGATGGAGATCTGCAAGGGGCTGTGCCTGAGGTGGCCAAGTTGGAGTCAGTTTCAGCTTATCAGGTGGACGCCCTTTATGACCTGGTGCGAGCCTCATCTAAGGTCACTACTCTTCCAGAGGTCAGCCCTTTTGAGGCTATACAGGAGACAACAGGGGTTATTACTCAGCCCTTTCAGCTTCTCCCAAAAAGTCCCAATGAAATGAGGGGGACTCAGGTGGAGATAGTATCAGTAGGGGGTTGGCTTCGGCAGTTCTACTCCACTTGGGTCGCCATCACCACCAACCAGTGGGTTCTGGAAGTAATCAGGGAGGGATATGCACTGGAGTTTGCTCATCCCCTCTCCAAAGCCTTCATTCAGTTGTCTTGCAAGGCCCCCTCAAAATGGCAGGCAGTCCAGGTCATGCTTCAGCGTTTAATTTCCCTGGAGGCAGTAGTGCCAGTTCCGAGCGACCAATGCGAGTTTGGTTAGTATTCCATCTACTTTGTGATACCTAAAAAGGATAGTTCCTTTCGGCCCATCTTGGATCTCAAACATGTAAATCAGTCTCTGCGAGTTCCTCATTTTCACATGGGAACCCTGCGCTTGGTCATTGTGGTGGTTAGGAAAGGGGAGTTCCCCTCGGTGATGGACCTCACAGAGGCATATCTTCATATTCCCATTCGGCCGGACCATCAGCAGTACCTGCGGTTTACAATGCCCATGGGCCATTTTCAGTTCCAAGCATTACCCTTTGGCCTGGTCACCACCCCTCAGACCTTTACCAAGACCATGGTGGCTGTGGCTGCCGCTCTTAGACAGCAGGGCATCCTAATTCACCCCTATCTGGATGATTGGCTGATCAAGGTGAAGTCGGGGCTGGAGAGTGTGGCAGTCATTCAGAAAGTGGTAATCTTCCTTCAGAACCTAGGTTGGGTGGTGAACCTGGCCAAGAGTAAGCTCGACCTGGTCCAGGATCTGGTGTGTTTGGGGGCACATTTTGACACTAAGGTGGGGTGCGTTTATCTGCCAGATAACAGGGTACAGAAAATTCAATCTCAGGTACAGTGCTTCCTAGACATAAGGCGCCTTCAGCGAGGTGCTACCTCCAGCTCCTGGGGTCCATGGCGGTGGCCCTGAACCTAGTCTCATGGGCATGGGCCCACATGAGACCTCTACAGCAGGCCTTGCTCTCTCGTTGGTCTCCTCAGCAACATCCAATGTCAATGAACTTGGTATGCCCTCTGGACACAAGGGTGTGGCTCCTATGGTGGCTGAAGCCGGAATGCTTGACAGAGGGTATGCTGCTGGAGCTGCCAGACTGGATCCTGGTAATGATCAATGCCGGCCTCACGGGGTAGGGAGCAGATTGCGAGTCACAGGTGATGTAGGGATTCTGGTCTCTGGAGAAGAGTACATGGTCCATCAATCGATTGAAACTGAAGGCAGTATTCCTGGCACTTCAGTTTTTCCATCATATAATTTTCAAGGAGGCAGTATAGGCTTGCTCCGAAAATGCAACCATGGTGGCATACCTCAACCGGCAGGGAGGCACTTGCAGTGTGACACTGGCTAAAGAATTAATCCCCTGTTACTGTGGGCAGAGAACCTCTTGGCTCTCTCCATGGCTCATGTAGCGGGAAAGGAAAACGTTCAAGCAGACTCTCAGTCGTCACCGGCTGGACCCTGGAGAATGGGAGCTAAATGTGGCTGTCTTCCACAACATCACTACTCACTGGGGTATACCAATCATGGACCTTATGGCATCCGCTACCAATGCCAAAGTGAAATGGTTCTTCAGCAGGCGCAAGGAGCCCGTGTCCGAGGAGTTCAACACCCTGGCTCAGAAATAGCCCTGGAGGGGCTTTTGTCTGTGTTCCTGGAGTTTAAAAAAGATTTGGACAAGTTCCTGGAGAAAGGTCCATAAACCATTATTAAAGAGAACCCAGAAAATCCACTGCTTACCCTGGGACAAGCATTGTGAAATCCATGTACCTTTTTGGGAACCTGCCAGGTACTTGTGACCTGCATTGACCACTGTTTGAAACAGGATACTGGGCTTGATGAACCTTGGTCTGACCCAGTATGACATTTCTTATGCATGTTCCATGTAATAAAGACATCTATGAGGGGGGAGAAGGATAGAAAAGAGGGACAAGCGAGGGGGAGGGCTACAGGAGGACAGAGGGGAGAGTAAGGTAGCAGGATGGGCAATACTGTCTACAAGGAGTCAATGATACAAAAATAGGAGAGCACTGGGGAGGAGTTTTGAGGAGTTTTAAAAGGGAGGAAGAGGAAGCAGAATAGATAGAACATGGGGTAGAGTGGAAAAAGAAAGAGAGAGTGCAATACAGGCTTCTATCTCAAAGACTTAAAGAGACACAGAGACCCAACCTGAAACACACATCCCTGCGCCTTCCCCACACCCCAGATTGCCATACCCCAAGCTCCACCCCATCCCTTTCCCACACATGCACATATATCTACCTACTCACTACCCACCCCTGCCCCCTTACATAGACACATTCAAGCCCCTGTGGCCACACTAACACATAAATATGGACCATAGCAAGCCAAGCTAGAAATGTACCATGTGTGACTCACAACTACCTAGCCATGCACAAAAGCTCACTCTTATCAGGCTTCCAGGAAGCCCCAGTGATAATATCAGTGCCCCTTCTGTAATGGCATCCTGTGTGGCCACACTGCTTGCACAGTTCTTGCTATGGCCCTGGATTGATCACCCCAACACACACTCCTCTAACTCCCTATAGATACACTCACCTTTCTATCTCTCCATAGGCACATCACATTCCAGCTCCTATGCATATTCATTCCTTAACACACCCACTTCCACCTAACCTCTCCAACAACACCCACCCACACAAAGACACCCACTTTCACACATCTACCTCCTAATTCAATTTCCCCTCCTCCACAGATTTTGATAACTCTCCTTCATGGTCCATGTTCTCCTTTCTACATGTTATACATATTTCCCAAATACATATACAGAGTAAAGGAGTAGTTCGTATCCCACTGGTAGTCCTTGTGGCCTTGGGCAAGTCATTTAATCCTCCATTGCCTCAGATGCAAGCTTAGATTATAAGCCCTCTGGGGACAGGGAAATACCTATTGTACCTGAATGTAACTTAGAAACATAGAAATATGACGACAGAAAAAGACCACATGGCCTATCTAGTCTGTCCTTCCATATCAACAACTACAACAGTCCCCTTTTTTCCTTTAGAGATCCTCTGTGTTTGTCCCATGTTTTTTTGAATTCAGATACTGTCCTCATCTCTACCACCTCCACTGGGAGACTATTCCACGGATCCACTACTCTTTCCGTAAAGAAATATTTCGGCATATCACTCCTGAATCTATCCCCCTTCACCCTCATCCCATGTCCCCTCGTAGCAGAACCTGCTTTCAATTGAAAGAGGCTCTCCCCCTGAACATTTATGCCATGGAGCTATTTAAACATTTCAATCATATCACCTGTATCCTGCCTTTCCTCTAAGGTGTACATATTAAGATCCTTAAGTATGTCCTCATATGCTTTATAATGAAGACCACTAACCATTTTAGTAGCCACCCTCTGCACCGACTCCATCCTGTTCACATCCTTTTGAAGGTGCGGTCTCCAGAATTGCACACTATACTCCACATGAGGTTGCATCAAAGACTTATACAGAGGCACTATCACCTCCTTTTTTCTGCTAGCCATTCCTCTCCGTATGCACCCAAGCATCCTTCTAACTTTCGCCGTCGCATTTCTACCTGTTTAGCTACTTGCCTTGAACTACTACTGGAAAGGTAGGATCTAAATACTAATATATCCGCTGACATTCCTAGCTACACACCAGGACCATATCTAGCCCTGTGCGAGCGGTGCGGCTGCACAGGTCGCAAAGGCTTAAGGGGCGCATTTCAGCTGTCTGCCACTGCCACTTTTTCTTCTCTCAGCGGCGGCAAGCAGCGGCAGACAGCTGAAATGCGCCCCTTAAGCCTTCTCACGGCACGCTAAGCAGGTCTGGTCCCTCCCTCCTGTGACGTGTCATCAGAGCAGGGAGGGACAGATCTGCTTAGCGCGCCAGCGACTTGCACATCGGGCATGCCTCTTCTCTCCCACAGCCATCCAGAAAGTGACTGGATGGGGGGGCTGAGAGCCAGATGTGCAAGTCGCACAGGGCGCGATTCACTCTCGATATGGCCCTGCTACACACATAGCCTTTCCAGACACTTTGCACACAAGAACCTACTTCCCACCCCATTGCAAACATTCTATATTCCCCACTAGCACAAATGTAGAAAAAGGAAACATGGCATTGTGCCCACTGTATGAGTGCACTTTAAACTTGTATTTTTTTATATTTATCTATGAATGAATTAACTGACCAAACCCCCCAAAATGTACCAAAATATGAAAATAAATCTTGGACTGTGTTTACAAAATACAGGTCAATTGAAAAGGAAGGAAAAAGACCTCAGCACTTAAGGGCCATCTTAAACTGGATTTTTAATGAAGAAAGTGAATATTAAAGAATAAATTTTTGGGGGGCTGGTCAGTTAATTAGTATTTATACCCCCGTCTTTTAGGGGTTTTTGATGTAATCTATCTATGAAGCAATTTGTGTACATACCTGAAAAAAGTCATTGCTCAACTAAATCCAATGTCCTCCTCTATAGATCTAAGTTCTTAAAATCTCAGCCACAAGCGCTTCACCATTCATTCAAATTATGATACATTCTAGCTTGGAATCAGGAGTCTTACCTTCCTCATGGAAACTGGCTTCTGTAAGAGCAATTCTAAAAAGAGTATCAGAGCCCTCTGCAACTGAAAACTAGAAACCCATGTCCTCCTTGCCATTCCTGGCCAAGGTCACTGAAAGAGCTGTCTTCCTATAACTGAGAGATTTCATTCACAAAAAAGAATATATTATATCCTTGTCATTCTGGATTCAGAGCATTGCACAGCACTAAAACCTGTCTAGTCTTTAAGCTCAGTGATATCTGTAAACATCTAGAGCCCGATGTTTGAAGGCAGTTACACGGTTTATAGCCCTGTAAACCAACTGCCGCTGAGAGAGATATTCAATGGCACTAACTCGACTAGTGACTCTGAATATCCTCAATTATGGCCCTTACATGTCCCGATGCTAACTGCTTAGCATTGGAGCGTGCCAGGGGCATTTTGGGGAGGAGTAGTGGCGGAGATGGTCCCTAACCGGGCAGCAGCAATATTAAATGCTGCTCGGTTAGCGACCTGCACCTAAACGATAGGTGAGGAAAAACCTTGCCTATCTTTTAGGCACAGGAGCTAACTGGGCAGCATGCAATATCACTGCTGCCTAGTTAGCTACTGCAGCTTCTGGTGTGTGTAGCGATCCCCGGATATTCATTGCTGGGGCCGCATATGACCCCAGCATTGAATATCTGGGGTTGAGGGTCGGTGGACATAGCTAGTGGCGCATAGCCTCTCCAGCTGAATATCAGGCCCCTAGGACCTGATATTCAGCACTGATGGCTAGTGCTGCTAAAGTAAACCCAGATATTCAATGCCAGGGGTCATATCCAGCTCCAGCATTGAATATCGGGGTTAGCCGCTTTTGCCGATCGGTAACCAGTCAGTGGCGATATTGAGCTACCTGTGCCTGGCTTTCAAGCATATTGCTAACCAGGCAGCGGCTCAGTATCACCAACGACCATTTACCGATTGGCACCGCCTTCGCTCCACCCCTGAGCGTCCGTGGCACTTCCTGATGCTAAGCGATTAGCATCGGGGTGTGTAGACCGGCAGACGCAGATATTCGTCACTAACCATGCTAGTGCCACTGAATAGCCCATTCACCACCATTAATGCAGTTATTAGCTCTGCTAACCACGTTAATCGCTTTGAGTATCAGGCCCCTAGATGCTAGCAAAGCCACCCTTTTTGTCAGCTGCCTTTGATCTAGTAGACCCCAACCTACTTATTAACCGTCTAGCAGATATTGGCATCTCTGGCACAGTTCTTGCATGGCTTATCTTCTATCTAATTGCACCTAGGCAAAACTTCCCTTCACATTTCTTCCCTTTCTTTCCATATGACCATTAATGTTGGTGTTCTCCTTCCTTTTATATTGTATTCTTTATCTTGTTGTATTTTGTCGTAAACTGTTTTGTTTTTATTGTGAAAGGCAATATATTAATTATTAATTAAACCATAAACCATACATCCTCTCTTCAAACCCAATTCAATCTATTTCTTAGCCCATTAGTCCTTCTAGTACAATCTCTGGGGATCTCTGGATACTTTCTTTGCTAATGATATTCAGCTAATAACATACCCAGACCCTTACATACCTGATCTTCAACTACTCAACATCTGTCTTTCAACTGTCTCATGCTGGCTGGAGCATAAACACTTAAAACTTAACCCTGAAAAATTCAAGGCAATGTGAGTAACTGATGGATCTCACCAGCCATCAGTTGCTCCCATTCTTTCCAGTCATACCCTCCCTCTTGTCTCATTTCTGAAAATCCTTGGTTGCCACATTAATTCAAAATTATCATATAGCACATGTTTCTGTGGTCCTTAAGTTTCACTTCATTCCAGTCTATTCGTTCCTTGTGCTCCTTTCTGGATAAACCAACACTGCTTACCTTAGATTCTGCACTTATTATTAGCCATCTTGGCTAATGAAATTCCCTTATACAATGGTCTACCCCTTGCTTCCATCATGCATATTCAACTAGTCAAAATGCAGCTATCAAACTTATAACCCACACAAAAAAAATTCAATGACATCACTAAACTCTTAGTAGAATACCATTGGCTTCCAATAACATACTGCATAAAACTCAGATTTTACCCCAATCCCATAAAGCTTTTTATACCAGCCTTACTTTCTACCTACCTGATTATCTTCTTATGCCCCCTCCAGAAATCTCAGTTCCTAGGGAAACAATCACTTGGTGACCCTCCTAATAATCTAGCTATTCATGAGTCTACTCCTCAATCTGTGTTTTTCTACCTTGCATCACCCCTTTGAAACACCATTCCATTATACATAAGAACAGTGACCTCATAGGATGGGTCGTATTGATGCCTGTTTCAGGGCAGAAGGTAAGTGTCCCTGTGATAGGGAGGAGTGGACTATCTTGAGAATAATTGGTGTGAATTCAGACTGGAGGGATTTTATCCAGGAGACTGGGCAGGGATCCAGAGGGGAGGTAGTGGTATTGATGCTTCTGATAATGTTGGTGAGCTCTCTTTAATTAATCTAAATGAGTCCCAGATGTGAATTTGCGGTGGTTTATCCTGCTTATGTAGAACTTTTTTGGATTGAGGAGGCATTGAGGTTTGCTTGTTGTGAAGGTAGTTGGTCATAGTCTGGGGATGTAGTTTGTCTTTTGGATTTGAGGGAAGTGTTGTTGTGTGGTGTTTGGTGAGGGTAGATACAATGGAGAACAATTCTCTTGGACAGTTGAGAGATTTCATGATTATGTTCGTGTAGTATTCTTTTCTGCTGTTGTTAACCATATTGGTGTATTCTCATTGTTTGATGATGTATTGTTGTTTTGTGGATGTTTGAGTGTGTTTCCATCTTCTCTCAATCTGTCTGAGTCCTCATCTGGTAATTCTGAGTTTAGGAGAGAACCAGGGCAGGTGAACTGTGTTGGATGGGGTCATGTGGCATTTTGTGGTGAAGGAGATAGCTTTGTTAATCACTGAGTTCCAGTAGTGGATGAGGCTTTCCAAGTCGACAGGGTCAGATACTAGGTTTAGAGAGATGTCCACTAGGAAGGTTTTCACATTGAATGTTTTGAAATGGTATGTTGTGGCTGTAGACCAGGGGGTAATATATCTAGGGTACTGGTCAGGAGAATAAGTGATATTATTGGGTGGTCTGACCAGTGCAAAAATGAGGTCTAGAGTTGATCCTCTAGAGTGAGTGGATGCAGTGATTATCTGTTGTAGTTGGAGAGCTTTCATTGCCTTGATGAATGCGCTTGCTTGTTTCGAAGAGGTGGGTGGGAGGTTTAGATCACTTAATTGATAGCATGTGCTGCCATCGTGGTAAGTGCCGGTGAATATTTATCTCCTACTTTTTCTCTGTGCAAACAGGTAACGAGCTGGTTCATGTAGTTTTTCATCTCCTTACTTCGTTATCATAATTTTTGAATTCAAGCTCCTGAAAGCTTATACACATTACGAGAGTAATTTGGTAAAGGAATTTTTGTATGTAAATCCTATTTCTGTGCATAAAAGGTCTCTTATAAATTACCCATGGGTTATGTACATAAAAGTATGCACAGAGACATGAAGGCAGATACTTTTATGTGACCTGTGTATAGGTGTTTTTCTGAGGCATTGTTTGGGTGGACTCATGAATTACTGTATGTGCATGGTTTGTAAAGTACGCACCTAGGCTTTATGAGGCTATTCGATAAAGCTCCCCTATGTTCCTTTATAAAATAGCCTGAAAATAGATAAGTCCTAGTGTAATCCTGCATAGTGATAACCTTCTTCAAGGAATGATTTATTAGGGTCATCCCACTTCAAAAACAACATAGGACAGAGAAACGGGCAGAGCCCTAGCAAACTCAATACAACCCTGGTAGGGTTCTCTGATCAGGAAATCGCTAAGAATCAGAAGCAGTCCAGCAAATAACAGTCTTCTCAAGCCTGCCTATTGTTTCAGCCTATTAACACAACAATTTTATAACTGTAAGCACAGGTAAGGAGAACAAACACCCATTTCACTGTGCAGAATCGACTGTTTTAAAAAAAATGTATATACTCCTTGCACTTATTTTATCTCTGCTATATGGGGATCCCAGTTTTCATGGATTAAGCTACATCACACAGTCAGCCAGAGTTACAAATGTGTGCTACTGTGCCTGTGTGCACTACAGCTGCTGAATTATTATAGAGCAGGTCTCATTTTATGCAATAGGGCCTAGTTATTAATGCACGCTAATGGTGTCAGCACATGCTAATGCAGTACTGCACGTTAACTCTTTTGGAATATATTTAAAATTTCAGAAGTATGGATGTGCAACCCCCTCCTCCCCCCAACTTCACCCTTGGAAAGTCTCTTCAAACGGCGGGTCAGTACATTCATACAGATTGTACTCGCATGGATTTATCCAGCTATCAAGCAGATAACTTTTATAACTGAGCACAGCTGTGCATATAGCACTACTTTACCCCCCCCCCAAAAGCCTTTGAAAATTATCCTAAGTTGACTGATGTCAAAAAATGAAAAGTAGGGGCAATGACACAAAAATACTTCTTCCAGAATTACAGTAAATTTCGAATTACAGCCCAGCAAAACTCACAAATGCAGCATGAAATAGAGGTTCCTCTAACCTCCTTTGCCTGCAAGGCTCCCCTAGCACCTGTAATTTCTGAAGCCCTTCGAAAATGAATCTCCTCTCCTCTGACAGCGATGGATAAGCTCCAAAGCCTGCAGGCACAGGTTTCTCCTTCACAAAATTGAGATGCGACCAGCCAACTGCAGATTCCCAGTCGGCTGCTAGAAATCCTTGATCTCACCAGAAGATCTGTTATGGAGTTTTCTCCCCTAGAAGACACTCTTGGAGGGTTACCCTAGGGGAAAAATGGGGAAGATCTCCCATTCTGAAAAACTGGTAGAAAAAAGAAAAGTACAGCTGCTATTGCAAAACAGAGAACGAGGAAAGCATCTTCCTCTTTAAATCCAACTTTGATATTTCAGACCTCTAGATATCTCTCTCGCCCTACCGATGCCATGCATAAACTTCAGGAAGCCCTTCCGATGCAAGCTGGGATATTCAAAGAAATTACATAAGGGCCTATGGGGGTCTTTACATCGGTCTTGATTATCACACTGCCCCTCATGTAATCCAAGAGCTTTCAGATTAATTGTACACTAGAGAATTTCAGATGAAGATCTGTTGATTCAGCTGGAGATTGGTTGATTTTACTTGAATTTATTAGCGGTATGCGGTCACGAGCATGCATTTTATTTATTTCGGCACCTAAATATTTTAAATGTGCACAAACCGCGTGTACATGTGTATACCTATAAGTGAATACATGTGCAACAGATTTGCATGCTCAAAAAAGCTCTAGTGTGCATAAAAAATGAATATTTATTTTATTTTATTTATTTATCAAACATTTATATACCGCTACTTCCAGCGATCAGCAGCGGGTTTGATTACATATTGAAAACTGTCAAATCAATACAGTATAATTTGGGGTATATACACGTTGATTCGGAGGGTAAGCACATCACACAGTAGTGGGTTCTATTTGTAGAGAGGAGCAATAATTTACATATATACATTTTTACATAAATGAGCAAAGCGTACATAAATGCATTCCTGTCTCCCAGGGTGGTTAGGCTTAGACCCCTTGGGTTTAAATATGCCAAATGAACTGGAAAAAATACCTGAAATGGACCAAAAAAGAGTTTTAAACAAATGCAAACTGAATGCACAATATTCAAGAGGCTGTGTGCAGTTGGCAGGACTTGCTAACTGCATAACGTTCGCTGAGCCTGATGTTCAGGGCCCCTGCCAGCCATTGCCACTGAATAGTCCCACAGACCACCTTGGCACAATCTGGAAAAGAGACGGCTGAGGGGAGATATGATAGAAGTCTATAAATTAATGAACGGAGTGGAACGGGTAAACGTAGATCGACTGTTTACGTTATCAGAATATAGGAAGACTAGGGGACATGCAATGAAGCTACAGGGTAAACTATTTAAGACTAATAAAAGAAAATATTTTTTCACTCAACGTGTAATCAAACTCTGGAATTTGTTACCGGAGGATGTAGTAAAGGCTGTTAGTGTAGCCGGGTTTAAAAAAGGTTTGGACAAGTTCCTGGAGGAAAGGTCCATAAACCATTATTAAGAAGGGACCCAGTATATCAATGCTTGACCCAGTACAAGCATTGCAGAACCTGTTTCTTGTGGGGGAACTGCTAGGTACGTATGACCTAGATTGGCCACTGTTGGAAACAGGATACTGAGCTTGATGGACCTTGGTCTGACCCAGTATGGCATATCTTATGTTCTTATGGATAGTAATGGGGTAATCCATGGGCGGGGCTGGGGCAGGCCCAGCACCTATCTGGCATTCAGCCCACTAGCCAGATAGGTAACTGGATAAAGTTAGGACAGGCCAATGGCTGTCCAACTGATGTAATTTTACTAGCTGATCATCAGCTGAATATCATCGCTGACCAGATAGCAAAGGAAGTCAGTGGTGAAACTGGATATTCAGCACTGGTGACTATCCATCATCCGGGGCTGAATATCTGGGTTTGTTTTAGCCGAGGTGGCCAGGTACTTTAAAAACACTGGCTACCACAGTTGAATATGGACCCCTGAATTTCTTTTGGCTGTGCACACCCTTAGAATTTCTGGTAATGTAGGTGATGACTGCAGAAAAAGACCAGTTGGCTCATCCTGTCTGCCTAGTTACTTCAGTCCACACCCTAAGGTACTGTGATATTCACTGCCAATCCTTGAGGTTTGCAAATGGATCGGTTTTAGAGGGACTCCCTAATGAACATGCATGAGATAGATTTGCGCACGATGGAATCCATACAGATACGAACCTGTATCGTGTATTTTCATTAGGGATGTCCTGAAACCTGACCTGTTTGCGACTCTTGAGGGCCATCAGTGAATAGAACACCACTGCCGTAAGGACACATCCTGGCTGCTGGCCGTAGGCAGTGACTGGAGTGCTTGTGGGATATATCTCTTCTTATCTTGCAGATGAGAGCTTGAGATGTGCCACTTGGTCAGAGCCAGCATCTACCCTTCCTATGTCTATGCGCAAAGCTTTGAAAATGTCTTAAGCCTTCACTAGGATATGAATTGATGTCATTAGAGGGGATTATACTGAGTGGCACTCTTGTTGCTCAAGCCACTGGGCTCCTAGGCTGAACGCTCTGGAGCAGTGTAACCCAACTTGATTCTTACACATGATTCTTCAGAATTCAGTCTGGTCCTTTTCTAATATAGAAGTTAGGACTTAAATGGCATGACTAAAAGATAGCAATATTTGAGCGTAATCCTTTTGAAGCTCAGGTTAGTGAAGCAGTGATTCAATAATGGGTAAGGTGTACCAAGAATTTTTTTCCATAGGCTGAAAGGGCCAAAGTCATCTGTTTTTTTTTTTCATAGACACAGTAGTAGTCCATCTGAATGTATGGAAATAAAGGGTAAAAAAAAAACCAAAATAAGAAAAATAATAAAGTGATACTTTTTTATTTGGTTTATTTAATACATTTCTTGACTAGCTTTCAGGAGCTAACATTCCCTTCGTCAGATCTGAAAAACAGAATGGTCACAGACGCAGAATGGAAGAAGAGCCCTGGTAAATGGGAAAGCCCTTTAGTGCTCCAGAGAAGCTTATTGCCGTGTGTCCAGCAGCCTGTCCCTGACAGTGACCAATCCAGGTTGCAAGTACCCAGCAGGATCCCAAGGAGAGTCAGCCCTTCTTGCTCATACCCAGGGAAAGCTGTGGCATTTCAAGTCTATATGGGATAGAATGGTTTATGGACTGTCTCAAGGAACTTGTCTAGATCTTTATTAAACCCAGCTATGCTATCTGCTCTTACCACATCATCAGACAGCAAATTACACAGTTTAACTATGCATTGAGCAAATTAATATTTTCTCCACTTTCTATAGAAGTGCTACCTATTAACTTCCAGTGCAGTGCCTCACCCCACTCATGATTTTTATTCTTTCCAACTCAACAGACGTTGGAAAGAATCATATATAAAGAGTTGAGAATATATGTCAGGTTGTCTGTTTGTCTGGGGGCAAAATAACTCTGAAAATGTAATGAAATGGGATGCAACTTCGCATGTGGGAAAAACTGATAAACATAATGGGGGTTATTCTGAACAGCGAATAGTGGAGATGTATGTCTGGTTTGGACGTGCAACCCCTGCTATTCACTGTTAGCCTATTCTGCCCCCAAAGCTCCCCACATATACAGGACAGTTGTGCGGGGAGCTCTGGATAGGGGTAGTGAAAGGGCCGAGAGTGGGCAGAGCAGGGGCGGGGCACACAACCCAGATGTAC
The DNA here is from genome assembly GCA_033557465.1 of Ichthyophis bannanicus. Classification (NCBI taxonomy): domain Eukaryota; kingdom Metazoa; phylum Chordata; class Amphibia; order Gymnophiona; family Ichthyophiidae; genus Ichthyophis; species Ichthyophis bannanicus. The sequence goes on from CM066033.1 coordinate 516,609,446, forward strand.
AGGGCCTATTCCGGTCACGGCCCTGTACATCTGGTACGTCAAAGATGGACCTCAGACTTATTCCACTCCCGAGATGGAATAAGTCTGATGATTGCCAGAGATCAGGCCAGGAAACCCCCTCCACACACGGCACAGAGGAAGGTAGGCACACACTGCCTGATCATGGCTCTAGCATCTCCACTGAGGGTTGGGCGGTGGGGGAAAGTCATGCTCACGCTTTTGGGCCGTTCAGTGCTCCTGCATGGCGTCCCGGTGCCAAGGCGATGAGATGCCATGGCACCAGGACTTCAGCAGGAGCATCGTTACATCATTACAGACACCCCAAGAACTGAGCACATCACCCCCATCTTACAGCAACTGCACTGGCTCCCAATGATGACCGGAGCAAAATTTAAAACAATCCTGATCATCTTTAAAATCATCCACCATCTCTCGGCAGATGCACTCCAAGATATCGTAATAAGGGATATCAGCAATAGACCAAGAAGGACCAATAATGACAATATGATCGGTGCACCTGCAGGATATCACAAGACTAACCAAAAAACTTCAAGAAGAGCTCCTTCACTACTGGCGCCCACACTTTGGAACTCCCTCTTAACGAGCTTGAGGGCATTAAATGACATCATAGACTTCTGCAAGGCTCTTAAAACCCTGCTCTTTACAGAAACCTATGAGCAGACAGACAACAGTCCCTACACGAACGATAATGCAACTGCCTCTGCCAACTAGATACCCACTCATCCCAACTAGACACACAAATTCATTGTATAATGTTGTTAAATACCCTCATGTTAAATGTAACCCTCCAATTGTGATGTGACCACTTTGACTGAAGGATAAAGTGGTATACAAATCTGTCTACATAAATAAATAGGGAAGGCTAGCCGGGCAGAGAGATGGATATCCTGCACTACAGAATTGGGTCATGTCTGGCCCGTCTAAGTGCCTGATTCTGCACCCATGGGAACCTCTAGCTTCTGTGTGTACAGAATTGGGTACACATTCGGGGCATCCATATTTAGGATGGCCGGATGGTCCAGACGTGCCCCGATCAGAATCAGGCTCATTGAGTTTAAAAATGGACAAAATCAGATGGGGGGTTCCAGGGAAATAAGCCCCCCAAAATCTAGTCCAACGCATTTCTATACAAGTTCCAACTTCTGTAGCATAGAAACTTACATACAGTGAAACATAGCAGTTAGAGAATTGTTCCTTTCAAACACCTTCTCTGTATTTTCTACTCTACCAACCCCTCAAAATGTCCCCACCCCCATGCAATTGCCCACCCCCAAAATATACTCCTTCGCAACTGCCTTACCAGCTCCCCAAATACTCCCACCATGAAAAAATAGGAATTACACTTACCTGGTAATTGTGGTTCCTTTGGGAATCCAGTTTAGTCCTCCACCACTGGGTAGTGCACCTCCTCCTTCAGCTTGGAGACTGGGCATGTCCAAAAAAGTGTGACATCACCGCATGTAGTCCACCGGCTCTCCCATCAACCCCCAGTGAACTATTGACAAAGCACACTTAAAGGAGCAACAACAATTAACTAATTAGAATGTCATCAAACCATAAACCTGTAAGAAGAAAAAAAAACATGAACTAAGTTCTCACACTCTATCTGTGTATGTTTTGAATACAGACAGGCCTTTTTCCTTATGCTTGCCTCCAAACTCTTGTAGCAAAGTCATAAAGAGAAGAAAAACAAACAAGCAAAGAACTCTTACTTACCAGTAATCGGCCATGACCTGAGTCCCTTCAGCTCCTTACAGCATCCCGGGCGGGAATGAGGACTAAACTGGATTCCCTAAAGGGATCACAATTACCAGGTAAGTGTAATTCCTATTTCCTTATCGGTCATCCAGTTTAGTCCTCCACCACTGGGATGTAACAGAGCAGTAACTATTGGGAGGGACCTTTCCAACCGGCCTGCAAAACCGCCGCCCCGAAAACAGCATCCTTCGCTGAAAGCACATCCAGGCGGTAGTGTTTACTGAATGTATGAAGGGAAGATCAGGTGGCCGCTCTACAAATTTCTCCAGGATGCACCAGGCTATATTCTGCCCAAGATGTAGCCTGCGCCCTGGTCGAATGAGCTCGCAAACCTGCCAGCACCACTCTGCCATCTAACAGATAAGCGGAAGCTATAGCTTCTCTAATCCACCGTGAAATAGACGCCTTAGCCGCCGCTTCCCCCTTACGGACACCTCCGAATAGCACAAACAATTGATCCGATTTGCGATAGGACTCTGAGACTTTTAAATAGCGCTGCAGCACTCGCTTCAAGTCCAACCGACGCAGGCCGCGATCTGCCACACTGCCGTCCAACAAATCTAGAACTGGAAGAGACACTGTCTGATTCACATGAAACGGAGAGACCACCTTTGGCAAAAAGGAAAGTAGTGGAACCTACCCCCCCTCTGGGCCCAAAGAAAAAACAGACTCCTTCCCACCTGAGCCCTAAACAACAAGGGAAGAAAGCAAACTGAAGAAATCAAAGAAATTAAAACAAGTTATCTCCTGTGGGCTGACCTAGAACGCTGCCTTATCCTCTAATGTAACGTGCTCACACTCGCTTGCTGCCTGCACGTGGCTGCCACGAGGTTAAAATGGCCGCCGCTGACAGCAAGATGAAATGGCGCCAAAAACGTCCGTGAAGCTCCGCAGCCAGGCACACAGCCTTGGGCTTCCCACTGCTCGGCCCCCTCGCCTACCTGAGAGCGTGCTCAAGTCTCTGCCACAATCACGGTTCTCCAGCCCGCGCGGCTCCGCTCAGCCGAAATGAGCAAGGAGCCACCAAATGAGCCACCCGCTAACCAGCTTCCTCCTTCTGCTGGCTCGGGACCTCAGATCGGCGGTGCGCCGCCAAGCATCTCGCCTCTAAACCCTGAGCTCCCCCCCCCATACATGCAACGGGGGAAGATTGGAGAAGTCAGCAAAGTGACAGCGCTGAAGCGGAGAGATCAAGCAGGGACCGGCAGAAGAAAAAATTTATGTCCCGTCTTTTTTTTTTTTTTTTAATTTAAAGGGGCAGAACACAAAATAAATCCAAACCAGCAAATAAGCCTGAAAACAAACCCAAAACTAGGGGAAAACTACTCTAATGCTCCTGCATAATACCCTAAAGTGAGCCCAGCACTAGACTCACTACGTCCTCCTGCTGCATGGAGACTGGACACACTGGGGGTTGATGGGAGAGCTGGTGGACTACATGCGGTGATGTCACACTTTTTTGGACATGCCCAGTCTCCAAGCTGCAGAAGGAGGTGCACTACCCAGTGGTGGAGGACTAAACTGTATGACCGCTAAGGAAAATACCCCAAAACTGCCTCAGTATTCTAACTGCCTCACCCCCCTAAAGATTCATGCCTACAACTGCCCCACTACACTGCAAACTACCTCAGCTCCATAAAACAAACCTCCTACAACTGCCTCACCACGCTAGAATGTCTCACCCCCACAAACTACACCCCTGCAACTGCCCCACCACACCAAAAATTACTACTACTGCTACTATTACTACTAATCATTTGTATAGCATTACAAGCCATATGCAGCGCTGTATATATAGATGTAAGACACAGTCCCTGCTCATCAGAGCTTACAATCTAATCAAGACACAACAGATAGTGAAACTGGGGACTAGAGTATGGTAAGATACACATAAGTAGTGGACAAGAGAGTGAGGAACATCAGTATCCAAAAGCAGCTTCAAAGAGTTGGGTTTTTAGCCTGGATTTGATTAGGGCTAGAGAAGGAGTAGACTTATATTTGGTATCTCTAGGTATGCAGTGGTGACTCCTTTACTTTGTGAGTTGCATTGGCTTAAGATTTCTGAATGGATCCATTTCAAGTTTTATACGCTTTTACATACATTTTTTAATGATTTTGGGCCCAATATTGTGCTAGGTTCAATTTCGAAGGGCTATGCGCCTTGTTGGTGTGTAGCCCTCACTGCTGACCTCTAACCCGGATACTCAAAGCCATCGCCATGGCATTGAATATCTGGGGATCGTTGCACACACTGGAAACCACTGAAGCTAACTGGGCAGCAGTGATATTGCATGCTCCTAATTAGCTCCTGTGCCTTAAAGATGTAGGCGAGGAAAACCCTTGCCTCTTTTCGGCGCAGATCGCTATCCGGGCAGCATGCAATATTGCTGCTGCCCAGTTATCGCTTGTTGCTGCCTCCACTTCATCACGGAACACCCCTGACATGCCACGATGCTAACCAGATATCATCAGGACACATAGGGGAGTTAGAAGCAAGTGCCGTTGAATATCCCGATTTAAGGCATTTACACAGTTTACTGGGCTGTAAACCGTGTAAATGCCTTTTGAAAATTGGGCCCTATGTTTCTACATGTTGTTCTTTATTATTTCTGCTTTTAGCAGTTAAATCAAAACATTTGCAGTCCTTCGGTGTTCATTTCCTCCATGTAGAGGTGTTGGTTTGAAAACAAGATTTACATATACTATTCCTTATAAGGCGGCCGAGCTCTAGTCCAAATTAAGGATTTTTCTTCTGTTTTGCAATTTCAGAAGTCCTGGTTATTTTATTCTTAATCAATATTTAGTTGGTTGTTTTTTTAAATCAGTTTAAATGTGATCTTTTTCTTGTGGTAAATTGCACTGAACTACATAGTTTTGGGATTGTAACAGTATAAAAGTACATGTTAGAATTAGAAGGAGCCCGACGCACAGACTTGGGTAGTTTGTTCCAGGTATATGGAGCAGCAAGATGAAAGGAACAGAGAAGGGTACAGATAAAAGGGATCTGCCAGAGGAGTGGACTTCCCGAGGAGGGTTGTAGAATGAGAAAAGAGAGGAAAGCCACTGAATGAATGCACTTCTAAAGCAGTAGGAGAAGTTTGAACTGGATATGGAAATGGATAGGGAGCCAGTGAAGTGACTCGAGAAGAGGGGTTACATGAGCATGGTGACATTGACAGAAGACAAGCCGTGCAGCCGAATTTTGAACAGATTAAAGGGAAGAAAGATGACTCAGAGGGAGACCAGCGAGAAGAAGGTTACAATAGTCAAAGTGGGAGGTGACTAGTGAGTGGATAAGAGTCTTAGTAGTGTGAGTAGAAAGGAAGGGATGAATTTTGTTGCTGTTATAGAGAAAGAAGTGACAGGTTTTAGCCATCCGTTGTTTGTGCCCAGAGAGAGAATAGAGTCAAAGATGACCCCAAGGTTGCGAGCTGAGGAAATGGGGAGAAGTATAGTATCATCCACAGAAATAGAGAAGGGAGGAAGGGGGAGGCAGGTTTAGGGGGAAAGATAAAGAGCTCAGTTTTGGCCATGTTCAGTTTCAGATGGCAGTGAGACATCCAGGCAGCAATGTCAGATAAGCAGGCAGAGATCTGGGACTGGATTCCTAGAGAGATTTCAAGCGCAGAGAGGTAGATCTGAGAGTCATCAGCATAAAGACAGCACTGAAAACAGTGGGAGGAAATAAGTGCACCAAGGACTGAGTGTAGAGAGAGAAAAGCAGAGGTCCCAAAATAGAGCCCTGAGGTACATCAACTGAAAGTGGGATGGCGGTAGAGGAGGATCCACCAGAACATACACTAAAAGTTCAATGGGAGAGAGAAGAAGAAAACCAGGACAGAACAGAGCCCCTAAATCCAAATGAGGACAGGGTGAGGAGAAGGTGGTAATCAATGGTGTCAAAGGCAGCAGAAAGGTCAAGAAGGATAAGGATCGAGTGAAGGCCCTTGGATTTGGCAAGGAACAAGTCACTGGCGACTTTGCCAAGAGCCGTTTCTGTGGAATGTAGAGGACGAAAGCCTGACTGCAGTGGATCTGGAAGGACTTGAGAGGAAAGAATGTCAAGACAGCGGCAGTGAACTGTTCATTCAAGTAGTTTTGAAGCAAAGGGGAGGAAAGGGAGGCCAATAGCTGGAAGGACAGGTAAGGTCTAGTGAGGGCTTTTGAGGAGAGGTGTGACCAGAGTATGCTTGAAGGCCACAGGAACAGGTGTAGTGGAAAGCGATGGGTTAAGGATATGAAAAACGGGAGGGATGATGGCAGATGATATAGAGCTAAGTAGACTGGTGGGAATGGGATCAGAGGAGTAGGTAGTCAGTTTGGAGGAGGAGAGAAGATTTGCAGTTTCCTCCTCAGAAAAGAAAGAAAGGGTGACAGAAAGTGAGGGAAGGATATGGGACTGAAGAGGGGGAGGGGGAGGGGGAGATGGAGGTGAACCTGTAGAGAATTCAAGGCTAATCTTTTGGACTTTTGTCATGGAAATAGTCAGTCAAGGTCTGGGCAGAAAGTGAAGGAGGGATTGGGGGAGGAGGGACCTTGAAGAGAGAGTTAAGCGAGGCAAAGAGATGGCGAGGGTCAGAGGTAAGAGAGTTAGTCAGATGGACAGAGTATTCTTGATTGGCCAGTGCTATGGCTGACTGAAAAGAGGTTAGCATGAATTTGAAATGTAGGTAGTCAGCAAGGGTGCATGATTTAAGCCAAAGGTGCTTAGCTGAGCAGGCACAGGAACATAGCTAGTGGGTTATCGAGGACAGTCAGGGCTGAGGTACGGAACGCCTCAAAGGTTATGGTATGGAAGAAGCAAGTGCATCCAGAGCAGAGGAAAATATAGTGTTATAGAAAGATACTGCCTCATCAAAAGACAGATAACATAGTGGAGGAAAGAGGTGATAAGATGGCAGTGGAAAGGGCTGAAGGGTTGATAGTGTGAAGATTCCTAAACATGTTGGTGGAGATCGGGCAAGACCAGGATGGAGGGTGGCTAAGGGTGAAGGTTAGCAGGTGATGGTCATATAAGGGAAGAACTGAGGTGGAGAGGTTTGAGGGTGAACAGTTGGGAGAAGAAGATGATGTCAAGGCTGTGGCCATTCTTATGAGCAGGAGTGGTAGAGCACAACTGGAGGTTGAATGAGGAGGTTAGGGAAAGGAGCTTTAAGGCATAAGGGTCAGAAAGGTCATCAAGATGGATGTTAAAATCCTCATCAATAAGGTGCATCCAGAAAAGAGGAGAGCCTGGAGTCAAAGTCTGTGAGAAAAGTAGAAGTGGACTTGGGGGGGGGAGGGGTCAATAAATGATAGCTACCCAGAGAGGCAGTGGAGTAAATAGGCGGATGGCATTGACTCCAAAAGAAGCAAAGGAATTAGACAGAGGGAGGAGGGGCTGAAATTGGCAGGACTGAGAGAGTAGAAACCCAACACCGCCACCATGGTCCACCAGGTGTATGGGAAAATAGGTAGCTTTCATGACAGAAGGCAGTAACTGAAGCAGAGTCTTCAGGGAAAAGCGCCAAGTTTCAGTAAGAGCCAGGAAATGCAGAGCATTAGAGATAAAGAGGTCATGAATGAAGGCAAGTTTATTGGAGACAGAATGTGCATTCCACAATGCACATGAGAAAAGGTAGAGAAGAGAGAGAAAGGAGAGGGATATGAACCAGATTTGAGAAGTTACACATTGATCTGCTTTGGGAGTGTGAAAAAAGTCTGGGGGAGGGGACAGAGTTGGGGTTGTTATCACCAGATGAGAGAAGGAGAAGGAGTAGGAGAGAACTGGGGAGAGAGGAGGAGGCACGACAGAAGTGAGCGTGAGGCTCCCTCAGTGAGAGTGGAGATGGCTGAATGACAGGAAGAGAATGGTGAAGCTCAAGAGCAGATAACAGAGAAGAAAAAAGGGTAGGGGAGGTGGGGACAGTAAGGACTGGGTAATGAGAGTAGGGCCATGGAATTGTTGGAATGAGGGAAAAGATTAGGGAGAGTTAACATCAAGAACATAAAGTCATGTGGAGCCATAGGAGAGGGAGAAATTGTCAACTACTCCTATTCCCACCACCGTGTCAATTACCACCATACCCAAAAAACTACCCCACAACTGCCTTACCCCCTGCAAGCTGCCCTCACTCCCAATCCCCCCTACAACTGCCTCACCAACAAAAACTAACCCCTCCTGCAACTGCCCACCACCCTACAAAATATCCCATCTTCAAAAACTACCCTGCCCCAACTGTCCCACCCTCAGAAACTACCCCGCCACAACTGCCGTATTGCCCCCCAAATTAAATTATCCTATAAACTACTCTGTTCTCACTGCCCCACTGTCCCACAAACTACCTCTACTCTTAAAAAATACCATTTCCAAACTACCCCATTCCAAAAAAATAGTTTCTGATGACTGTCCCACTGATCTGCAAACTACTACACCCTCAAAAATACCCCACTCCAACTGCTCTACCACTCCCAAACTACCCCATCCCAAAATCTACCGCCCTGCAACTGCCCATCCCACAATCTACCCCACCCCAAAATCAACCCCCTCACAACTGCCTGCTATCCCACAAACTACCCACCCCCCAAAAAACAACCCCCGCAATTGTCCTACAAACTATCCCCCCAAAAAGCACCATCTGCCGCTGACTTTCTGCCCCAAAAAAGGCCCCACCTCCAAAATCTATCCCTGCATCTGCCCCACAATCTACCTCACTGTTCAAAACTACCCCCACAATTGTCCCATTGTCCCATAAACTATCCCCACCCCCAAAAATGACCTCCCGTCAACTGCCACACCAATTCCAAAACTACTCTCTCTATCTGTCCCATCACCGTGTACCCCCACCTCTAAAACTATCTCCCCACATCTGACCCCACCCCAAAATTATGTAACTTGAAATTCCCCACCATCTCTCAGCTACCCTACCACAATCACAACAGATGCACACAGCACACACAGAACACACAACAGATATACAGGGATAACTAATAATTCCCTAGTTGCGATGTACTGCGTTTTCAATTATTAACATATATATTTCCTTTTCTTTGCTGATATTTTTACTGTGAAAGCTAATGATTGAATTTTACTGCTTTTTTATTGATTGTTATGTATACATGCAAACAATTCTGTTACCATGGGCAGGACTAGATTAAGGAACTGGAAAGCTAGCAACATACCTATGTTCCAAAGTTGAGGGGGGACCTGTCAAATGCAGGGCCAACCCATCCATTGTGCAAGAATATTGTTCGCACAGAGTCCAGCGCTTCAGGGGGCCCCGCGCCAACAACATCCTGCACATGTTAGGCTCTCAGCTCACCTCTACAGCGGCTTGTGGCTCCCGGCAGGCTCAGCAGCTGCTCCTTACAGCCACCGAAGTGAAGAGCGTTTTTCTTCACTTCGGCAGCTGTATTGTAATGTAGATCGCTGGCACACCGGAGGTCAAAGGACATTTCCTGTGCCCGGCTCTCTGCGCACCAGCAATCTATATTACAATACAACTGCTGAAGTGGAGGAAAACAACACTCTTCACTTTGGCGGCTGAAGGGAGCTGCTGCTGAGCCTGCCGCAAGCCGCTGTAGGGAGGTGAACCGGGGCCTCTAAAGCCTGCTGCGGGGCTCTTCAGGGAGGGGCTAGGGGTGCTAGGATTGGAAATGGGCTGAGTGGGGGGGGGGCTAGGATTGAAAGTGGGTTGAGTGTGGGGGGCTAGGACTGGAAATGAGCTGATTGGGGAGGGCTAGGACTGGAAATGGGCTTTTTGTGGGGGGGGGGTAGGATTGGAAATGGACTGAGTGTTGGGGAACTTGGACTGGACATGGACTGATGTGGGGTTGGAGTAGAATTGGAAATGGCTGATGGGGGGCTAGAATTGCAAATGGGCTGTTGCGGGGAGCTTGGACTGGAAATGGGCTGATGGGGGCTGGAATAGGACTGGAAATGAACTGATTGGGGGGGCTGGAATAGGACTCAAAATGAGCTGATGGGAGGGACTAGGACTGGAAATGAGCTGATGGGGCAACTAGGACTGGAAATAAGTTGAGTGGGGGGGGAGTTTGGACTGGAAATGGACTGATGGGGCTGGAATAGGACTGGAAATGAGCTGATTGGGGGGGGCAGAACTGGAAATGGGCTGATGCGAGGGGGTGGGAGAATGGAACTAGAAGGAAGTGGATGCTGGGTGGGGCTGAAACTAGAAGAGAGCTGATGTTGCGGGAGGACTAGAAGGGGATGGGGCTGGGGAATGAGGATGGAGGGGGAAAATATATTTTGTGTGGGAGGGAAGAAAAATCTACGATTGGCCGGGTATTGGCAGAGTAAGTGGAGATTGAGGATGGAAGGATGAAATTTGAATGGATAATAAAGGAATAAAGAAAGCAATGGGGGAAAGAGCAAAAGGGGAAAGATCAGTATGTTAAAGCAGATGTAGAAGAGAGCATGGAAAAAATCTAGAAGAGAGAAGAAAGGACAAATGGACAGCTAGCAGAAGACATGAAGAAACCAGAAGAAAGTGACTGGAGTAATTGCAATTGAAAAATAAAATGCACAAACAACAAAAGGTAGAAAAATACTTTTTTATTTTGAATTCATTAACTGGAATATGTCAGCTGTGGGAAATGTGCAATGCTAATGTCTTTGCGTATTTGTTTAGTACAAGAGGAAATTAATTTATAGTTTTATTTCTCCAGTATTGTTATAAGTTCCAACTTTGGCCTTTGGGGTTCCCAGTTTAAATTATTGTCTTTCTATTTCTAAATTGTGATCCCTTGTTCTTTGTTTGCTAACGGTCTTGTTCTGCATGTGTAACCGAGCTGAGATATTTTGTTCATGTAGTTTCTGTTCTCTTTCCCCAGTAGGAGATGTATTGGTATTCTCTGAGATGTATTGGTTTGATATTTGCAGTGTTGCCTTTTGAAAGGTAGGGTTTGGTGCTTTATGAGTCCTGGTAGTACTGTTATGATATGGCAGGTTTGCTATTGGTTCTAAATGGGCAGTGTTTATAATACTTCCTAATGTGCCTGGCGGTTAGCACTAGAGTATAGTAATGTAGAAATCTGGCACTAGAGTATAGTAATGTAGAAATATGCAAATGAGGTTCCTTATGCAAATGAGGCCCCGCAATGAGTCTCCACACATGGCCCCGCGCCCCCTTGGGCCGCCCCTGGTCACATGTGCTCCATACTCAAGAGATTAGGATTGACAACTGTCTGGTTTTTTATATTAATGTCTGGAATCTAGAAGGATGGCTAACATATCTGCACATGTTTCAGGGTTTAAAACCTGCTCCTGTAGTTCTCTAATCCTCCCCCTTGTGTGAGTGAGCCTGTCCTGCTTACTTCCAAAGCAACTAGCAGCAGACACTGTGGGTAGGTTCCAGGGGCTGGAGGTAGTGAGATGAAGGAATTTCATGTGAGATACAAGTTAAGATTCTGTGTGTGTGGAGGGGTGGGAGATGGAAAAGAAATGAAGCCCCCCCATCAAAAAACGTTATCAGTGCATTTCTGTCGGAAAAGCTGTTTCAACAGCTGCAGCATACAAACACTTATTTACAGTAAAATCACGACAATGGAATTGTGCTGTCCAACAGCCCTCCCCTTCCAAGCACAGACACATAGGTGTCTGTTTACTAAATCGCGTTAGTGCAGTTCGCGGTAGGAGCCGTGTTAAGAAGACAAACCCCCAAATAAAGAGATGGGCGGGACCGCGGAAGACCTAGCGCGCGTTACGAAACCAAGGAGCGTTACCTGGCGCGTTACGAAACTAACGAGCGGGCCACCGCGCGTAAAGCATAAGTAGCCACCCAGACATACAAGACTAATACAGAGCTATAGCACAATGGTTACTGCAGTGACTACTGATACGGGCAGCATGGGTTCGAGTCCCCAGGGTGGCATTAGCAGAAGGCTGGCTGATGTAGCACCCTGTACATGACACAATGAGGGAGGGGGCAGCACCAATTATATTTTATTTCCTGGACGTGTCGGAGGGATGCAGGCAAACACACCCATATATCAGATAGTGAGTGAGGGGGCATGTCTATGTTTGCTGTCCGTATGGGGTGTAAGTAAACACACCCACACATTATTCACTGAGTGTGGGGGCATGTATATGTCTGTTATGTGTCGGAGGGTTGCCAGCAAACATCCCTGACCCATACAGAGCTGTAGCACAATGGTTACTGCACTGACAGCTGATACGGGCAGCATGGGTTCGAGTCCCGGGCACTGGCCTGTATATTGGAAGGGGTATTGGCCTGTATATTGGAGAGGGATTGCTGAGGCTTTTGGACGAGACATTGCGTATGCGAGCCGAGCTACGTGCGTTGTTGCGTGTGCAGCGCCGCGCGTACCATTGAGCCCGGGGATCCTTTCTTTTATGTGTGTGGGTACGTAGGGGTTTCAGCAGTGTGGGCATCTCATATATTACAGACTCTGTAGGGTGTCGTGCACCTATGCTTTCTGCTACCAGATGTACGTGTGCTGTCCCATGGTTTATCAATGGCTGCGAGCTCGTGCTGCGGTTTCAGAGGGATTGAATAATACAGTCACCCCCATGATGCACTGCACATGCTAATCAGCTCTCCACACAGGCACACCATATGGAATGCATCCCCACAGACTCTGGACATGGTAGGGGTAAATTGTCATGTGCACCCCCCACAGCCCCTTGCCCTTATAGGGGGTACTGACCATTTGTTGTACTGGCATTGAGGACCTGCCCAACACCACATTGTGTGGGTGCTCTGCTCACCATGAGTGTGCAGTGGGGCATCCAGCCCTAGGTCCTCAGCACCGTCCATGGCGTAAGTCCACAGCAGTGTTACTGTGTGAGTTTGATATTTTCTGCATGACCACCTTGGACATCTCTGTCTGTTTGGGGCAGGTGTAGACCCATGCCCCACCGCCCCCCCTCACCCCTGGGTGGCAAACAGGGTCACCCATCATAATCTGCACATTCTACCTCCCTTGGAAGGTGCCAGTGGAGGGGGGACATTAACCCTAGTCCTACTGAGGTGCAGACACCCCACAGGTCAGTCACTGCAGATCCAGACACATGCATGCCACAGGAGCAATCTGACATTGGGACTTGGTAGAAAATGACAATCCCAACCACTATCTGTGATTCCCCTGGTGCAGGCCAACACACCCTGCAGGCCACTCCATCACATCACCTACCAGCTGCAAACAGGCTGCTAGTGACCAGCAGAGATGCCTGCACCCAGACCTGGGGTGCCAGCATACACAGCCAGCAGATACATCTGTGACTGGGCCCCAGGGGAACACCCATATTTATCACATGAGTGAACTACTATGTAGCACCATGGTGGAGCCTAGACATGCTGTGGTCACTGCACATTCAGGGTGACACTGAGCTTGCAGCGGCATCTACCGTGGTCACCCTGTCTGGGCAGGTGGTTGCCTGGCACTACAATGTACCTGTCACTGCCCTTTGCCCTGTGCATATACACCCTGGCCAGGCCGCCTTATCCGACCTCTACCCATGGTACTTTGCTACTCATTATGCACATTGGCAGCCCACTACTGGCAACATTGCTGGCAGTGTGGCCTGTCGACTGTGTTTGCAGCCACCACACACTGGCTGGACAGACAGCCACCCCCACACCTATGCCAGCATTGTGCTACTGTAGGGGGGTTCTGCAGCCATACACACAACACCTGTCATGGGCACAGTACATGCATGGATGTGGTACGACATACTCTGGTGGATCACTCCCAAGGGTGTTGGACACTGTCAGGGGCCAGACCTGCGGCACACACCACAGACATCTGACTGCTTGTTGTGGCGCAGCTCAATGTGCATAATGTGCTTTACATAGGACATGGGTTCTACATTTTATCATTGGCAACTTTTAGTGCATGTGTACCATATACCCATGTGTAGGGTGCCATTGCTAAGGTATGCACCTGCTAGTATTGGGAGTTGACAGCAGGGCCAATTGTCTTACCTCTTCGGGTTTCATTGGCCAATGGGGCCTGTGGGTGGGTGGGTGGGTGTGTGTCACTGTTAGCTGCTGCTTTACGGCAGGGTTCCACAACTCCCGTCCTGTCATTCCAGGCACTGATCAGGTTTTCATGCTGTCCCTCATAAATATGCATGGGCTACATCAGCAGACAGGTGGGGGGGCATAGTTATGCAGCACAGGTATCTTTATTGGGGGCAGCATGGTAACTGAATGGTGTGGGGCCCTCCAGGACTGCATTTGGGGGACTATGCTCTGGGTAATGCGCCTATATCTGGTGTGGTAAAATATTGGCGTTTTGTCCATGTGTATGTTCTCAGCAATAAGGTGTGACCATTCCATCACAGTTTAGTTGTGGGGAGAATATGTGGGCAGGATTGGCATGGCCCCAGCTGGGATTTGAACCTGTGACATTCTTGTCTTAGAGGCACTGGCTGTGTCTGTTGCACCACACTGAGGCCACAGGGACAATGCGATCCCTGGAGATGGGATACCTGGCCTGACAGGTCAGAGACCCTGCTCTGCACCATTTTACTGTGGACTCATATCGCTTGTATGGAGGCAATTTGCACGTAACCTCACATACAACCTCGCATGAGGGGGCAATCCCCCATTACCAAGCTGGACAAAAATTATATCATTGGGCAACAATACACGACACTCCCGCGACTGCTCCAATAACAGGGGATGTGTTTTGCAAGGGTCTCCGTTGCGTGATCCCTTCCAAGTATCTTTTCTTTTTTTGGTTTCGCTTTCCAGGGAGTGTGTTTTTTATTGTGGCCCATTGCTATCACTGTTGCCCAGCTGACTTGTGATGTTTACAGTTTTCTTTCTGCTATTTTCCACGTTTTATCTGTGTTTTCATGCTGTCCCTCATACATATGCCTGACCTACATCTGCCTACCATGGGGGTGGGGCATAGCTATACAGCACAGGCATCTTTGATGTGACAGCATGGGACAGGAATGCTGTGGGGCCCTCTCGGGCTGCATTTGCGGGGCTCAGCTTTCGTTGCTGTGCCTGTTTCTGGTGTCTGTGTTTGGTGTGGTGTAAAAATAGACCATGCCTTTGTTCTCTGCATTAAAGGTGTGTCTTTACTTTCACTTTTTAGTGGTGGGTAGGACTATTGTGACTGGGTTGGTGGCAGTCCCAGCTGGTATTTGAACCTGTGACCCTCTGGTCTTACAGGCACTGGCTGTGTCCATTGCACCACACTGGGGCCACAGAGATGGTGCTGTCCCTGGTGTTAGTATGACCTGCCTGGCTGGTCAGGGACTCTGCTCTGCAAAAGGTTTACTGTGGCCTCATTTCCCTTGTATGCAGACAACGGTGCACATACACCTCAGGGGGACCTCACAGAGGGGACACACACCCATATCCGAGCTGGGCAACAATGATATCATTGGGAGACATTACACTACACTCCCAGGTCAGCTCCATTACAGTGACTTTCCCTTTTCGAGGGTCTGCGAAGCGTGACCCTTCCACATATCATTAGGTTTTTATTTTGTGCTTTCCAGGGAGTTCTGTTCCTTGTTGTCCATTGCTATCACTGTTTAACTGCTGATTTATGCTTTTAAAGGGGTTTCCTCTGGTCATTTTTATTGTCTTCTGTGACATTTCATTCTGTGCACATGTATCACACTGCTCACGTTTTGTGTGTTACCCAGGTTTCTCTGTACATTGCTGACGGAAATGGTTTCTCTTACCTTTAAAGATGCCTTCAACGGCAGGTTTTCATTCGCGTTGGAATTGAGCTCAGAATTACAGCGCGTTAGTGAGGGGGAGCCTCTCCCCGCCCCCTCTCCGCCCATTGACCCCTTCTCTCCGCCCACTCTCCACCTTCTGCGCTGTTTTAACGCGCCGCGGGTTTTTACGATCGTTAAACGCGGTCAACGCGCGTAGTATGACGTTATCGGTCGTTGGCGCGTGTTTACGCGCGTTATACTGCACTTACGGTCGTTAACGTCATACTACGCGCGTTATTCACGTTTAGTAAACATAGCCCATAGAGAAACAACACAGATATAAACACACACATGCACGTAACTGACATGTATATGTATGGACAGACACATACTTGCAAACATACAAGCACACATACCAACCCACAAATACACACACACACACATGCACAAAATAGAGGTACACACACTCATCAATTGAAACGTAAACTGTTATAATGCATATTATATATGAGTTGAAATGTAAACTGCTTCAAATCTATGATAAGGCGGTATAAAAAAACCCAATAAATAAACAAAACAGAGATATGCATACACATACTCACATATAAGCATGGCAGATACAAACTAATGGGTGTGAGCATCCACATACAAACACAGAGGGTTGGAAAGAATTCCATGAACCATGCTCTGCATGTTTCCCCCGCTTGTTTAGACCTCCATTATATCTCCTTTCATTTCTATCTTTTCCATACTAAAGATCCCTAACCTGTTGGTCTTTCTACACACTATACTCGAGATAAAGTCTTACCATAGATCTATACATAGACATTTTGAAATCTTCTTTTATTTTCTGTTCCTTCGCAAATAGTTCTGAAACTGTATTTGCTTTTTTTGACTGCTGTCGCATACTGAGCTGAGAATTTCAAAGTATTGTCCACAGTGATGTCAATACGTTTTTCTTGGGTGGTGATGTCTAATATGGCATTGTCACCTAAGTTTGGATACATAGAGTTTGAATTATTTTTCCCTCTATGTAGTATGATGCACTTGTCCACATTAAATGTAATCTGCCATTTAGGAATCCAGTCCCTCAGGTTCACAAGGTCTTCCTGCAATTCTTTACAAATGGTTCATGATTTAATAACATTGAATAATTTTGTTTCATCAGCAAATTAGATCACATTTTTTTCTGATTCACTTTCTAGCTCTTTGATAAATACATTAAAAAGTACTGGTCCCAGTATAGATTCTTGGGGCATTCCACCATTTACCTTTCATCACTGAGAGAAATGACCATTTAGTCCTCCTATCCTATGATTATTTAATTTTCTAACAAAGGTCAAAGACCTCCTAAAAATCCATATACACTATATCCATATATGGCTTGTTCTCATCTAACAGATTGGTAAGGCAAGATGTCCCTTTGCTAGATTCATGTTGGTTCTGCCCCATTAATATGTGTCTGTCTAGATGGCCATTCATTTTTCTCTTCAGAATAGCTTCTACCATTTTGCCCAGCACTGACTTCAAACTCATTGGTCTGTAGTTTCCTGAATTATCACCAAAGCCCTTTTTAAAAATAGGTGTTATGTTGACCACCCTCTCTAATCCTCATGTACAACAGAACTGTTTGAACAACAAGTTACAGATTACTAGCAATAAGTCTGAAGTTTCATATTTGAGTACTTCTAGAATTCTAGGGTATATACCATCTGATCCTGGTGATTTCTTATTCTTTAGTTTGCCAGTTTGTTCTATTACGTCTTCCTGTTTCACCATGGTTTGTTTCAGTTCCTCCGAGTCATCACCCTGAAAGAATGTTTCCATCATAAGTATTTCTGCCATACTTTCCTCAGTAAAGACTGAAGCAAAGAATAAATTTAATTTGTCTGCTATGGCCTAGTATACCCAATTATAATTTGTTGGTTGTACAAGAACCACGTAATGCCTGGATCAGTAATGGGGAATGCTGATCCTTGAGTTCCATGAACAGATCTGCTTTCAGGATAGTCTCTGGAAATCAACCTGGTTTTTGGATCAGAAACATATTTCATGAGCATTTGTAGTGGAAATTCTGAAAGCCAGATCTGTCTGTAGAACTTGAGGACTGTAATAAATCATTTTTAGCCTAGAACAGTGGTTCTCAACCCAGTCCTCTGGGATCACCAGGCCAGTCAGGTTTTTGGGATATCCACGATGAATATGTATGAGATAGATCTGCATGGACTGCTTCCATTGTATGCAGATCTATCACATGCATATTCACCCTGAAAACTCAACTGGACTAGGGGTCCCAGAGGACTGGTTTGAGAACCACTGGCCTAGAGGATAAATCTTTGCTGGGCAAATATTTGCTATACATGATATATTTTATTTTTTTTGTACCATGTGGACTATACTGTATAAACTAATGGTACTTCATAATGGACACTCACTATTTCTAGTTGCAAATTTCATGCAAGACCAACTCAGCTTTCATGAGTTAGTGCAACTATCCTTGCAAGCCCCCAAATTTAAATGCCCAAAGTACTGACCTACATGTCTTAAATTCTTTCAACAGACAGTCTAGAAAGCTTGAACTTTACATGTGCTATGCAAAGGTAAACAGTATGAGCTGGCTGTGCAATAGAGGCCTCTTGAACACTATGGTAGAGTTCTTTTAAATGCCAATCATGATATTTAAATATAATGCAAATATTCAGCAGCAGTACCCGGATTGTGTCCGGTGCTTTGAGCCCGATATTTAGTCTGTGACCATCAGAGTTTGCAAAGTACCTGGCTGCCACAGACAAAAATAAAACCAAATACTCAGCACCAAATGTCAGATATCTACTGGTGCCGAATATCTGATTATGCTGCAGACCTCCTTTTCTATCCAGTCAGCGATGATATTCAGCCCCTAAATAGAGAACTAACCGCATAAAGTTAGGACAGTCATTGACGTACCCTAACGTTTTGCAGTTACCTATCCAGTCGGCAGGCTGAAAATCACTGTTGACCAAATTGATGCTGGGACCACCCCCCCCCCCAGCCCCACCCCTAGACCATCCTGGTACTAGCTGGATTGTGCTAAGGGATAGTCTGAGGCCCTGGTGCTGCCAAATATCAAGCTCAATGGCTTTATGCACTTCTCAGATACTGCTAACCTCAAACCTCTTTGAATATCACACCTTAAATATCTGGATAGATTGGCGAGTTCCACCACTATCTGGATAGCAAGAAAATTGTGACCGCTCTACAGGTAGCTATGATATTGATACGGCAAAAAAGTTGCTCTAAAGTTATCTGCATAACTTCCAGGTCTGCCCACGCTCTGCCCACATTCTTACCCAGTACTATTGAGATATTCATCCTTATAGACCATCCCAGCACTATCTGCACAGCAGTGTCTAAGGGTTGTTACATGGAGCTTTCCCTTTGAAAACTGACTCGGTCATTTCCAGTGCTGGGCATGTGTCTTAGGATTTTAGTTGCCATTAGAAAGGCCACTACAGCAGGCTCCTAGCATAGCAATGCCTTTAGCCACAGCATGATATGATATGACAGTCCCACTGCAAAAAGCAGCACACTATACTGGTTTCCCATTTCATGTAAAAGAGTGACAGACTGCAAGGGGAATTCTGTAAAGCAACTGCTATATGGTATAGCAAGAAAAGATTCCTTCCTAGCTGACTAGTGGGGCCAGTTGCATTCCCTTAGTCTGCATTAGCCCAGCTTCACATCCCTCATTTAGACTCCTAAGTGACTTACAAGTTTTTTTCATTGGTTAGAACAGTGGTAGCACGGCCCACTCTTCATGCTGGAAATAAGCACCTTTACGATAACTGTTACTGTCATGCTCCTCGGATGGTTTGGCGCAGTTTGGTATTATTAACAGTCTGCTCAGAAGAGGCACATTGCTGGAACAGCAGGGTTGTCGCAGATCTGACATATTTGTGTTGTCAGAACTGCATGCGGAAGCTTGGCAGTGTGTCTCCCTTGCTTAAAAAACTCACAAAATGCACCGCCGGTGCTATATAAAAAGACAGACTGAATGCCGTCAGCTTCTTAAAGGGATTTTGTTCCCGATAGAAATGAGAGAAGATGCTGTAAATATAATTAGCTGGGACTCCAAATAAAAGGGATACTTGGATTGGTGTTTGTAATGTATGGTTAAACTAGCTGGCTGTCCCTATACAGCACCTCACAAGAAGAGGTGATTCCAGCTGCTTAGAACGGTTATAATAGAGCTTCAACACCCTAACCATATCTAGTGGGATACTTATGTGCTGTAAACTAGTCAAGTGTTACACTTCAGCCTTCATGACTTCAGGGGTCAGGGACACATTAGAGACACAACCCCCCCCCCCCCCGCCCCCAAAATATAGGAAAATACAGGCAAAGTTCAAAGGGTTCTTCATCTCAAATCCTCCTCTAAAGAAAAAAAAACCCAACCATAAGACTATTAGACCACGTTCTTATGAAATGGATCTTAAATCCCGGCTCCACAGTCTGGGATACTGTTTATGAACATTCACTAAGCTATGGCGAGTTCCAGTCACACGCTTCATTTTACATGACTCATCGCTGCTGATGGTCACAACTTAACCCGCTGAACGCAAATTTCAGCAATAACTTAGCAAGCCACCTGCCACTGGGATGAATAATGAAAATTTTTGCCAGAAGATGAATATAAACAAGACAGAATGAAGAAAAGTGACAATCAGCACATAGCATAATAACTGGTAGCAGCATTTGATAGAGCACTCAGGGAAAAGTAGGTTATATTAGTGCTGACTTAACAGAGGACTCTGCAGTTGCTCTTCCAAAAGTGATTCAGTTCACTGAGAAAGACTTTAGACAGAATTACTTCTTGATATTACAGGTATCATACTTAGCACTCATAGCTACCAAGTGTGATTGCCAGCTTACACTGAGGGACGGAAAATAAAGATCAGCATCATGATTGCTTACCCCCACTCCCCCAAAATGACCAATGAAAATAATTTTTCAGTACCATCTCAATCAACCCAAACATTATTCCATAATTTTTCAATCAAGTATACCACATACCAAGTTCAGCACCCCCAAGTATCCAAGAATTAGATGATGCTCTGATTGCTGTTGTCCCACAAGGAAGCCTGGTTCCCACCATCCCAATTTCGCAGTGGTTGTGGATGCATGAATTACCTTCCACTTTGGTGAGGGTAAGGACTGGACTGTTACAAGCACTGAGGGGGGCTACCCTCGCGGAGTGTTTCTTCATGGCTTGCTTGCTAGCTCACTGGAGCTCTTCGGCCGACTGCCTACATCCTCTAGCCGGTTACTGCAGCCCTCTTCTTCTCTCTGTTTCCCCCATCCAAAGCACAGAACTCTTGCTCTGCCCGTCTCACTTTCTCTGCTCGTCTGCCTATATCTGCATCAACCAATGATTGCATGGCTCCCCCTCCTTTTACCCTGCTCTTTCCTTCTGCCTGTCTCACTTGCTCTGGTTGCCCATGTCTGCAGCAGCCAACGACTGCCTGCCTCTCTCTCACACACAGACCCACACAGTGCACTGAAGCTACTGCAAAGTGAAACGTCACAGCCAAGTCCACACCCCTCCAAGTACTCCGTAGGCTTGTCACAGTGCTGAACTGAAGCCACAGACGTTTGCTAAAGACTCAAATTCTGCAGATATCTCATAGGTTGGAGGGAGTTAATACATCAATAGCACTTGAGAAACAGAATTTAAGCTTTCCAGTGCTAATTTAGGCAGGATTTCTGTCTCCTGTGAATGGAAAACTCCCTATTTTCTGTATCTTTCCATGGACTTTACCTAGTTACATGCTAAATAATGCCCAGTTGTTTTCTGCAATTATGTCAGTATAGAAGCTACTGTTGTGCATTATTTTCGAGACTATTCCAGAAGGTTTACATGTGTAAAAACTTCCAGTTGCATATGTAAATCGGCATACATGGAGAAATAACAGTTTTGGAAGAGGTGCTAGTTGTGTGTGTACATGGAAAGGGCTGTGTTCTGAGTGTAGTTTGGCCGCATCTTAATATTCCTATTTTGCAATAGAAATGTACATAGGGCCCGATATTCAGCCTGGGGCAGTCAGTGCTTGTAAAGTGCCTGGCCACCATGGGCAAAAGTGAAACTGGGCGCTCAGTGCCGGATGCTGGCCACCTACCAGCTTTGACTATCTGGTTTTGCCGCTGACCTCCATTGCTATCCGATCAGAAGCAAAATTCAACCGCTAATCAGATAGCAAAGCCACAGAATTAGGACAGCCATTGACCTGTCCTTAGTTTATGCAGTTACCAGGCTGAAAATGGCTTCTGATTGGATAAGTGCTGGGACTGCCCCAGCCCCACTCATGGACCGCACCGGCACTATCCGGATTGCGCCTAGGCCATTCGCGGGGATATTCAGTGGCACTGGTTGGTTAGTGCTGTTGAATATCAGGCTCAGCGGGGTTGATGCAGGTCCTGCTTACTTCATAAACCCTTTTGAATATTGGGCTAATATTTTTAAAAACGTCCCCATCGGCATTTGCACCCGCTCCAGTGCATGCATAGCCGTGAGCTCACTGCTCATTTGCAACAGGGGTTTAGAGTAATGATTGAAGGAGGAACTATCTTTATCTCTCTGGTTTTCAAAACCACCACAAATGGCACAAAAACTGAGGTTTTGAGCTCAGCCCCTTAAATGATTCTCATTGCATGTGCAGTTTTGCAAAGTTAGCACTTACGCGTATAGCGGCTGATTTTATAAGAGAGAGGAGACGCTTCAAGATAGGGACTTATGCTCGTAAATGTTGTCTATTTTAAAGAATTTGTGCATAAATGGGCACGAAGGCGTGTGCTTTAGGCAGTTGCTATACTATAAGCGTGTATGTAAGTGTGATTGCTTGTACTTTCAATATAGGTGTGCACAGGGGTGGGGCTTAGGCAGAGCCTAAACTTACCCGTGTAAGGTATAAAAGACGATCACTGAGGCGTGTGCTTGAGAAATCAAGCTGTGGGCATCTACATCTCTCCTAGAGCAGGCGTAGGTGCCCTGCCTAGATTTTTGCAGCACTTAATGCCCGTATTTTATAAAGAAAAGTAGGCGCCCGTTTTATAAATAAAATAGGCTCAGGATAGGTGCAATCTTGGTTCCTAAAACTAGGCTCCCAGTAATAAAATCACCCTTATACAGGGTCATTTTATTTACTCAGGCTCTAGGGCTGTTGTAAGTGATTGCACCTTAATTTAAGGGAACTCTATCCGACGCCACTAGTATTTTATAAAGTCAAGTACATGGGTACTTGACTTTCTAAAATAGGTGCGTGAGAAGGCATTTTAACTAAGTGTGACTTTATAACAGTATCCTCATAGCAGGTAATTTAAAAAAAGGGTTTTCCAGCTGTAAAGTCTGTTTTACATGTACAAAAAGTGTTTTTAAAAATTGCATGACTGCATTGCATATGCACGTAAACAGGGGCGGCCCAAGGGGGGTGCGGGGCCATGTGCGGAGACTCGGTGCGGGGCCTAATTTGCATAAGTGGCCTTATTTGCATAGATATTTGCATAATGTTACCATACACTAACTTTTAGTAAACATGTCTCTTAATGAGTGTATGGATAAAGAAAGACTAAAAGATTTCATCATTACTATAATCCAGTGCCAACCGCCAGGCACATTAGGAACTACTACAAACGCTGCCCATTTAGAACCCATAGCAAACCCGCCGTACCCTGACAGCATTACCAGGACTCACAAAGCACCATACTCTACCAATCAAAAGGCAACACTGCAAATATTAAACCAATACATTTCAGAGAATACTGGGGAAAGAGAACAAGTGGCAATGTCAAATAGGAATTACATAAATAGAATACCTCAGCTCAGTTACACATGCAGAATATAGACCATCACCAAACAAGGAATCACAATTTAGAAACAGGAAGGCAATAATTAAACTGGGAACCCCAAAAGCCAAACTTGGAATGTACAACACCACTGTAGAAATAAAACTATAAATTAATTTCCTCTTGTACCAAACAAAGCACAGATGTTAATGATGCACATTTCCCAGAGCTTTCATATTCCAGTTAATAAATTCAAAATAAAGAGATATCTTTCTACCTTTTGTGCATTTTTTTTAGTTGCAATTGCTCCAGCCACTTTCTTCTGGTTTCTTCATGTTTTCTGCTAACTGTCCATCGTCTGCTGTCCATTTGTTCTTTCTTCTCTCTTCTAGTTTTTTTTTCCATTCTCTCTCTCTACATCTGCTTTAACATACTAATTTTTCTCCTTTTGCTCTTTCCTCATTCCTATTTCATCCACACAAATTTTACCTCTCCATCCTCAATCACCACTTACTCTCCCAATACCCGGCCAATTGTAGATTTTTCATCCCTCCCAAACAAAATATATATTTCCCCTCTCCATTTTACTCTCCCAGCCCCATCCCATTCTAATCCTCCCCCAACATCAGCTCCCTTCTAGTTCCAGTCTCACCCAGCATCCATTTCCTTCTAGTCCCTGCATCAGCCCATTTCCAGTCCTAGCCCCCCATCAACCAATTTCCAGTCCTAGCCCCCCATCAACCCATTTCCAGTCCTAGCTCCCCCATCCATTTTCAGTCTGAGTCCCTCCATCAGCTCATTTCCAATCCTAGCCCCCATCAGCCCATTTCTAGTCATTTCCTAGCCCCACCATCAGCCCATGTCAAATCCTAGCTCCCCTCCACTCAGCCCAATTCCAGTCCAAGCCCCCCATGAGCCTACTTCCAGTTCTAGCCCCTCCATGAGTCCATTTCAATTCAAACCCCCACCACAGCCCATTTCCAATCTTAGCTCCCCCCAACAGCCCATTTCCAGTCCTATCCTAGCTGCTCCATCCGCCCATTTTCAGTCCTAGCTCCCTTCCCTCACAGCCCATTTCCATTCCAAGCTCCCTCCCCATCAGCTATTTGCAGTTCAAGCCTCCCCTTCCACTCAGCCCATTTCCAGTCATAGCAACCCCCCAACCCATTACCAGTCCTAGCCCCCCATCAACCCACTTCCAGTCCTAACCCCCATCACCCCATTTTCAGTTTAAACCCCCCTATAACCCATTACCAGTCCTAACCCCCCATCAGCCCACTTCCAGTCTTAACCCCATCAGCCCATTTCCAGTCAGCCCCCCATAGCTCACCTCAAGTCCTAACCCCTCCCCATCAGCCCATTTCCTGTCCTAGCCCCCCATAACCCATTATCAGTCCTAACCCCCCCATAGCCCATTAGCAGTCCTAACCCCCATCACCTCATTTCCAGACAGCCCCCATCAGCCCACAGCCCATTACCAGTCTTATCCCCCCCATAGCCCATTACCAGTCCTAACCCCCCCAACAGCCCACAGCCCATTACCAGTCCTAACCCCTCCCCATCAGCCCATTTCCTGTCCTAGCCCCCCATAGCCCATTATCAGTCCTAACCCCCCATAGCACATTACCAGTCCTAACCCCCCCATCGCCCCATTTCCAGACAGCCCCAGCCCCTTGCCAGTCTTAACCCCCCCAGCCCATAGCCAGTCTTAACCCCCCATCCCCATCCCCCTTGCCAGTCTTAACCCCCCCCTTGCCAGTCTTAACCCCCCATCCCCATCCCCCTTGCCAGTCTTAACCCCCCCTTGCCAGTCTTACCACCCCCAGCCCATTGCCAGTCTTAACCCCCCATCCCCCTTGCCAGTCTTAACCCCCCCATCCCCATCCCCATCGCCCTTGCCAGTCTTAACCCCCCCTTGCCAGTCTTAACCTCCCATCCCCATCCCCCTTGCCAGTCTTAACCCCCCCTTGCCAGTCTTAACCCCCCATCCCCATCCCCATTGCCAGTCTTAACCCCCCTTGCCAGTCTTAACCCCCCCAGCCCATTGCCAATCTTAACCCCCCCATCCCCATCCCCATCCCCCTTGCCAGTCTTAACCCCCACTTGCCAGTCTTAACCCCCCCAGCCCATTGCTAGTCTTAACCCCCCATCCCCATCCCCCTTGCCAGTCTTAACCCCCCCAGCCCATTGCCAGTCTTAACCCCCCATCCCCATCCCCCTTGCCAGTCTTACCCCCCCCTGGCCAGTCTTAACCCCCCATCCCCATCCCCACCCCCCTTGCCATTCTTAACCCCCCCTTGCCAGTCTTAACCCCCCCAGCCCATTGCCAGTCTTAACCCCCCCATCCCCATCCCCCTTGCCTGTCTTAACCCCACCTTGCCAGTCTTAACCCCCCATCCCCATCCCCATCCCCCTTGCCAGTCTTAACCCCCCCTTGCCAGTCTTAACCCCCCCATCCCCATCCCCCTTGCCAGTCTTAACCCCCCCTTGCCAGTCTTAACCCACCCAGCCCATTACCAGTCTTTAACCCCCCCCATCCCCATCCCCCTTGCCAGTCTTAACACACACCCCCCCCGGGCTTATGGCAAAATTAAAAAAACAAACTGGCTCTGGCTGCTGCCGCTGCCGCTACCACCGCGGCAGCGGCAGGATGGAGTGTCCCGCGGGGCCTCCTCTTCTCGTTCAGCCCCTCTGTAAAGGCTTTGAGATTCGCGAAGGGAGAGCGTCTCCCTCGCGTCTCTGTTAAGCCCGCAGGGGCTAATGGGATATTTCCCATCAGCCCCTCGCGTCTAAAGGGGCAGATGGGAAATTTCCCATTAGCCCCTGCGGGCTTAACAGAGACGCGAGGGAGACTTTCTCCCTTCGCGAATCTCAAAGCCTTTGCAGAGGGGCTGAACGAGAAGGGGAGGCCCCGCGGGACACTCCATGCTGCCGCGGTGGTAGCGGCAACGGCAGCAGCCAGAGCCAGGTTTTTTTTTTAAAGTCATTTTTAAAAAAGCAGAATGTTCTTTGCGCGGGGCCCCCTGAAACGCGGGGCCCTGTGCAAAAAACATTCTTGCTCAATGGACGGGCCGGCCCTGCACGTAAAACGTATGCACATAGAAAGTGTGCATTTATTTTAACATAATTTACACATAGACATTCCTGGGAAGCAAGGATGGAATTGCAATGTACACGCATGTAAAATATACAGGTACACCCGTAGAGTTCAGTCACACATTTACACCAGCTTTGGAGCAGGTTGAAATGTGTCTGTCACATTTGTATGTAATTGGAGCTAGCTCTGGGAGGCTATTTGATTAAGACACATGGGTGTGCCTATGTTGCCACCTAGGCAGCCTGTTATAAAATCAGGCCCATAGGTAGCAAAATCTGTCACTTACATGTACGAAGTCCTGAGTGATGCTGCTAATTTTCGAACACTTTTTTGTAAAATGGCCGTTCCTGCTCTATATGCAACCAGAACCACTCAGCTGATTCTTCCCCAAGTGAGAGAAGGAAGCGAGATTTAGGGGGTAATTTTATAAGACGACATCTATATGAAATGTGAAAAAGTCCCTTTTTTATCCCTATTTTATATAGCCAACATAGACACCACTGGGCTTTAATACCAT
The DNA here is from genome assembly GCA_033557465.1 of Ichthyophis bannanicus. Lineage (NCBI taxonomy): Eukaryota > Metazoa > Chordata > Amphibia > Gymnophiona > Ichthyophiidae > Ichthyophis > Ichthyophis bannanicus. Next base: position 516,636,305 of record CM066033.1, read on the forward strand.
GGGCTCCCAAAACTGTTGCCAGTAACGTGCAAATATTCATGCACAAATATACACCTGCTCTGCTATGCAAATGTGAGCATGTATTCTACGCATGTAGCCAGGTATTTTTATAAAATATGCACCTGCATCTCAGCTCTCTGCCCTCAGGAATGTCTACGTGCGTGGCACATAGACATCCAAGCAATCTGTATGTATACATTGGCAGTGCAATTTTGTAATTTTTTTGCCCATAAAACATGCTTCACACGCTGAAAACACTTTAGAAAATTACTCCTTGATGGGCTGTGAGAAGGCATTATTTATTTATTTATTTTACACTTTTCCTTCTTGTATGCTCCACTTTTATACTAAATGGGCCTCATTTGTAAACCCTGCTTTTTGCTTTTGACAGATACGACATGAGGGAATTTAACTTGAAACCTTTACTTGTTATTCATTGAAAGCTTTATTGTATTTGAAATATATTTCAAATACACTGAAATATGTTTCTCTAGCAGAATGATTTAAGTGATACAAGGCTGTCAAAGCTAGTGTACAAGAATGGGTGGTATGGTCAATTTTCTGTCCATTTACACAACAATTTAGAATGCCCTCCCGATGGAGGTGGTGGGGGCAAAAACAGTGACAAAATTTAAAAAGGAATAGGACAGACACAGAGGATCCCTTTAAAGTAAGAGGATGGACTCAAAGCAAACTTACATAACTTTTATATTCCAAAAAACAGAGGGGGGCAACTTATTTTATTTAGCAATGCTTTTACACTGCTTTTCACTGGGGCAAAGCAATGTATATTCAGGTATGGTATATATTTCCCTAGTCTTCAAAGAGCTCATGAGCTGTTTTGTAGCTGAGACAACAGAAGGTTAAGTGGCTTGCCCAAGACCACAAGGAGTACCTGTGGGACTAGAAACCCCAGAACCTCTGGCCCTAGGCAACTTGCCCCAACCACTAGGCCACTCAACCCTTGCATGGAGTGGTGGCTACAACCCTAAATAAAGGTATAGAGAGGGTAACTGAGCAGCCAGGGCTGGCCCATCCACTAGGCAGACTAGGCGGCTGCCTTGGGCAGCAGACCTCTGAGTGGCAAGGTGCCCGTGGCAGGCCATGTGCTTCGGCACACATGGCCTGCTGCTTCTGACATCCATCAGACAGGAAGTTGTGTCAGAGGGGGATCAGAAGCGGCAGGCCATGTGTGCTGAGCCATCCTCCTCCCCATCTTGCCAACGGAATTGGCGGTGGGAAGGGCAGTGGCTCAGTGTGGTGTGTGTGTGAGGGGGGGGGGGCTGGCATGGTCAGGGATTCTGCCTGGGGTGGCAAAAACCTTGGGCCGGTCCTAGGAGCAGCAGGTACAACTCTAGCCACCTCACTGGGCAGACTAGATGGGCTATGCTGGTCTTTAACGTCTGTCATTTACTATATTAATTTTCAATTGTTAAATAGAATTTTTATACAAAATTCGGGGTCCCAAGTTTGAGCACTATCACTTCCTATTACAAGAAGCAAGAAGCATGTGTTGAAATCAAAGCCATTTTGTCTTTCTAGGCTGTTGTGAAAATATTCAGTTAGGTTCCAGGTCCCAACTCCCTTCCCCATTTTTTATTAATGTATTGGAAAGATTAAACTCTTGCTAAAAAGTTGTAAAGTGCATGCTAGAATCATTGCAAGCAGGTGCACTTTGCTGAATGAGGGGGTGGGTAGGGTGTGTATGAGAATGTGGGACTGCAGGGGGTTAACTTGGTGGGAGGGATGTGTGACTGGATGGGCTGCATGTAAGTGTATGATTGCCTGTGGGGCGGGATCCACATAATTTTTGTGCATGCATGCATATGGCTTAGTGAGTGGATGCTGTTTCACATTTAACTGTTCAGTAGCTCTCCCCTTCCCTCCAGTAGCTCTCCCCTTCCCTCCACCTTTCCCCCTTATAGTCATTCCTCTTCCCCTTCTACCCTTCAGTAGTTTCCCTTTTCCTGTCGTTCTTCCTCTTACAGCCCCACATCCACTCCCCCTTGCAATCATCTCTGTTTCTTCCCACATCACTACCCATCACAGTCCTTCCCTCCCCCTCCCTTTTCTTTCCCCTTTCTCTTGCAGTCATTCCCCAGGCAACTTTCCTTTCACCTAGTTTCTAGCAGTTAGCTTCCCCACCACTGGAGGGAGCTGTTTCCTCTTCTTTAACTGGCTGCGATAGCATAGATTCCATCCAATCAACCCCCAAAGTGCGAGAGAGCCCCATTGTGGGGACAGAGGCAGAGTGCAGCAAGCACTACTTACTTGTAACAAAATTAATGCATCACCTTCCGCCAGCTTTTCAAGTTAAATTACTTGAGAGACATACCCAGCAGTCAAAGACATGCTTAAGGGCCTGATTTGCCACTGCTGGGTCAGAGCTATGTGACAGCAGTACAAAATCATGCAGTTGTTAACATAAGACTTCTGCCTGGCAATGGGAGATGAGGCGCTTAAGCACTTCTCCAGCTGCTGGGCAATCGTGAGTAATTTAATTGAAAGCCAGCACCGTTCCTATGTGTACCATTGCTACTGGGAGTTTACGTTAGCTTTTGTGTCATGGGGCTTAGAGTCCCCGCAGCACCAGATTCTCTACCACAACCCTGCACAATCTTTGGGTGGCAGGGGCTTGACCCCTTCTACTCTGCTGTTTCCAGCTCTGCTCTTTATCAGTAGGCTTGGGTTTGTTTCCAGGGGTGGTCTGCGGGTGATGTGGGACTATGTGCAGAGACTCTGAGAGCCTCATTTGTATAGATATTTACATACCATTGGGACTCATTTGCATAAATTGAATTTATTTTCAAATTTATATGTTGCCTATCTAAAATCATAGATGGCTTCGAAACATATACAAAATTTATTAAAACAGATGTTACAAAAAATACACATACTGTAATAAAAATCATGCAACAAAATAAACTTAAAACCACTTTCACACACCCACAAAAACCAAACCATTATAAATATCTGCATAGCGTATTTATTTGGTCAGTGCTATAATCAGCTTATTGATGATGAGGAGGGAAAATATAAAATGAGAAAAACTAATCCTGGTAGCTGTGAATTCAAGATTCTAGTGCCCAGGCTGGATTGGACCATGCCAGAGCTGGAAAAGCCCAGAATCAGCCGCCATGAAGATATCAGTCTACTAAACAAAATTAAACTGAGGCGTTCCCTTAACTTTTAAGATTTCTTTGAATTTGAACTGACAAAATATTTTAAAATTCCAGACTGGCAGCATCATGAACACAAAGCTGCAAATCTTGAAGACAATCCATATTCTACTACTCCCCAACTGACACCCTACATTTGAGTCCACACCAAGAACCCATAGATCAAATCTACCATTCCATAAGAGTACGAACTTCAAAAACTCATGCAATAAGGAGCGCACACAGGAAAGAGCAGCACCATAGATATATCCAAACACCTGCTGCAAAAACGGAATACGTCAGACTCCTACATAGAAACTCCATGCTAACAGAATACCTGGCCTCAGTCGAACACTTCGAACGTGGATAGATCCTTCAGCAAGTAAAGAATAAGTGACCACAAACTAGAATGAGAAATATGCTGAGAAAAATTAATCTAAGCCCTCAAGAATTCACTTTCTGCATGTAGCAGAGCACCAGAGAAAGAGAACGATGCATAGAAAGAAAGCACATGTAAATTACAAAAACTGACACACTCCAGTCAGTAAACTGAAATACAATACTTTTTACCTGTACTGTCTGGTCATTTTATTTTTTCTAATCGTATTGATTACTGGCTCTGGTTTCTACTTTCAGGCATCTTCTCTTAACTCTTTCCACGGTCTCAAGTCCAGCTGCTGCTTCTCATATCTACATCCATCTGACACTGATCTTTCTCTTTTCAGCTTTCTTCCATGTATTTTTTAATTTCTATATGGTCTCAGGTTTCTGACCATACCATCTTGTCCTTAATCTACTACTTTTCATCCTTAACCACATATTCCCCATCTTTCTTTCCGCAGCCTCTCATTCCCCAGTTTCTCTTCCCTGCTTTGCCCACATCTCTTCCCTCCCTATCCCCATTATCCAATACCTCTCCCCTCCCTCTCTCTTCACAGTCCATCTCCCCATCCAATATCTGCCACCCCCATTCTTCCTGTCCAGCATCTCCACTTTTGTCGTTCCATATTCCCCCTCTGTTCCAGAATCTCTCTTCTCTCCCGATCCTCCCATGTCCAGCATTTCCATTCCATCTCCCTATTTCTTGTCAAGTTCTGTTTCTCCTTTCTGAAGTTCTATGACCCTCCCTTATGTCCAGCATCTTCCCTCCATCCTTTTATGCTCCCTGTGTCTAGCATCTTTCCTCCCTCTCAGCCCCCTTCCCTCCCATGCTCAGCATCTTACCTCTACCTTCCTATTCCCATCTCTTCTGTGTCCAGAATCTCCTCTCCCTCTATGATCCTTCCCCATGTCTGGAATCTATATCTACCTGATTCCCACCTCCCCTATCCAGCATGTCTTCTTGATCTCCCTATGACCTCCCCCAGTGTGCAGTATCTCCCTTCCTTTTCCAGAGTTCCTCCTCTCCTCTGTCCAATAGATCCTATCTCTTCCCTTCTCCTGTCATAAGGAGCAATATCCCCTCTAACCCGACACCCATCCCATGTACTTCCCTTTCAATATTTTCTCTTCAACCTGCTGCCACATTCTTAATCCAGCCACAGTAGCGGCAGTAGTAATAGCGAAGCCTGTGAGACCTGTGCACATGTGAGGCCCTGATGGTCACAGCTCCTCTGGTGTGAAAACATGCATCAGAGGGGTCATGACCAGCAGGGCCTTGGAGATGTGCATTTGTCTCAAGAGGCACTACACTGTGCTGATGATACCATCACTGCTGCTGCTAGAACTAAGTAGATGCAGTGTTGGTGGTGTCAATAATAGCGCTAGAGGCTGGAGGAAGCGGGGATACTGTAACTCCAGATTGTTTTTAGATATGTAGGCGTGGCACAGGGCTTCTAATGGAGTGGGGTCATATGTAGGCAACAGGCCTGAATATGCCTAGGGTCAGACCTGTTTGTTTGACCCATGCATACAGACAGATGGACAAGCAGACAGCTTTCTTGTTTTTTTTTTGGCGCCAAGTTCAAAAAAGCTATATCAAATCCCCCGTAGCTAGTGCACTTTCACTTTCGATTTCATGAAAGCAGCATCAGCTTCTTGCATTTCTCCAAGGCAGATATTTTTTGGATTCGCTCGGAGGATTGACGTGAGTAAATTACTTGCACACTATACAATAGCAGTAGTGTGAGTTAAGCAATACATAATGCTATATCATGGAAACAGTCCGTTTTGGTATCTTTATTGTCACTTTCATTCTCCTCCGTGTCTCACGGCATTATCCCCACTACGTTTAGTTTGACACATGTAAACAAAGTAGTTTCAAATGTAGTTTTACATTGATTCAATACTTGTTTTATTCACAATGCACATGTTAAATTCAATACTCAGTTTTCTCTTTTATAAAACCTTTTCCAAGTAACAACCTGTTTTTATACAGTAATTGAACATTTTTATGCATTTTTATATTTAGGCAACGATCTTGGAAGGAATAAGACCTTTTTAAGGTAATTTACACTTTGGGTCACTATAATTGTATCTGAGTCATTATATCTCTTTTCCTCGAGTCAAACCACCATGCCGGTTAGTTTTAAATAAACTTTGGCCCATTCCTTCCTAAGCCCGCTATTTAATGATCACATGTGATTTTCTCTAGCTCACAACAACAGTACGTGACATTATATCAAGACATATGAATTTCTCCACTACATAAGTTCTATATCGTTAACTTACTGCATCTAGAGAATGATATAACGTTATCAAGAAATCCATATATGTCCTTTAAATCAATTACATACTGTTCTCAATTAATGTCATTGTCTCAATATCAGAGTCTTGATCATAATACTCTTGTTGTATCTCCTGATACAGGATTAATTAAGATCATTGTCTTTTAATTTATCAAATTTTTAAGATAAACCATATTTATTCATTTATTTAATAAATTAATTAATTATGCATACATACAGTTTTTTAAGATTTAGATAAGCGTGTGTTCTATCAAACATATCATTAGTGGGTACGCACATGTTATTATATATATATATCCTTTATAGTAATTTTACTAGAGCTAATCTTTTTACTATCATTGGTCTTCCCTCTCAATACAAAGATATAGGTACAAACACACATAATCATCAATTTATTATTTAAATTATTTGATGTTATCTTCATACGTATAAAAGACTTACCACTCAGACTATTTAATGTTATTTTATGTGTTGGCACCTTCGATTTGTGCAATTTTACCTCATTGGAATAGTTGTTATGTCTTTCCTGGTTTTACTTTTTTGCCATGATATAGATTCTCAACCTTTGACTCTCTGTTTATTAGTCTCTTTTTAAAACAGCCGTATACGTTCTGATGGTCCGATAATCAATATACTTATTAACATTTATTGATAAAATAATATAATAATGTATTATATTATATATTTACTTTATTGTTGTTATCTTGTTCAATAATTTAACTATTTACGATTTTCTTAACATGTTTGAGTTCAACTGATGTCTTACCTTGCTACTTATTATATTTGTAGTCCAACTTAGGCAACATTCAGTCTCTTCAATATAGTGAGACAGAACGTACACAGCCTTGAACTTAGGATTATACTTTTAGCCCATGCACATGATTGTATGTAAGTACCAGAATTTTTTGAATCATTTTCTTTTTCTCTTGATGTTATGAGACTTATGTTGTTTTTCATTTATTTTTCTCAGACATACTTTTATTCATAATTGTTTATAAGTGTTTATGTTTACCATTATTACTTTTGATTATCATATTTCTATGTCCTGCGTTTTTATACATTTTTATACATTTGTCTTTGTTTAATTTTATTGATGTTAGCTCCACCAGTCCCAGTTTTTATCCAGATTATAACATTTCAAGTATTCGTTTATTTTATTTTATTTATTTCTTTTACGGTTGATGTATATTATTATTTTTATTTACATTATAGCTGTTACCCCCTGATGAAGGCATCATTGCCGAAACGCGTCGGGGTCTGTTATCAATAAATTGGTTTTGAATAGTCCTGACTTCTGGTTCTTGCTTTTTGTGGTTCCAAGCAGACAGAGATGGACAGAGCCTCGTTAATAGTTGCTGTCACTTTAGCAAACTGCATCTAAAAAATGAATGTCATCCATCTTACCTGGATGGTGTGTGTACAACAGATGCTTTATATTTTCTATTTAGCAGAGGCACAAGAGTTCCTTTCTTCCTGGATATAAAGCTGTTAAAAGGGACCATTGGTGGTGGTGGTGGGGAGGGCCTGGATACCTTTTCATTTTTACCTGTAAGGGGCTCCTTAGGCTCCGGTCTTGTACCACTGAAGCTATTGTCTCCACAGAGACATAGCATTCATATCAGAAAGTAGGGTTAGTGATTTTCATATACTCCTCATTGGGGATTATGGATGAAATGGTTTACAGTGAGCATTGAAAAAATGGACAAATCAGACATGCCGATTCTGTAAGAAAAAGAACAGGAGAGAGGAGATACCTGTGCTTTGCCCGACGCTAAGGCACTGCTGCATTTTTGACTAGCCTTTGTACTGGTATTTCGTTTTTTTGCAACATTTTTTGTACTTTTGTCAAGTCGAAGCTGACCAAGACATTAACTGATCCCTGATGCACACTTTTATGCCAAATCTTGGCTAAGTTGGGTCCTTTAATAAAGTTTTGTGGTTGTGAAGATACCCTTGGTGTGGCTGTGATCTTTCTCTGCTCCTCTAGTGGATTCTGTAAGAAAGACCTGGAAACAGTGACTCACCTTATAGCTGGCTATGAAGTTCTGATGGCGGAAAATTTCTATACAGAAAGGCAAAACAAAGTAGCATGCCTCATACATTGGAAACGCTGTAAACATTACAACATCACTGTGCCTCCAAAGCACTGGGATCATGATCCTACGAGAATTACAGAGAATGAAGAGGTTATAATCACTTGGGACATTCCCATTCTGATGGATAAGAAACTGGATGTGAGAAAATCTGACATAGTGGTAAAGGAGAAAACCACCAGAACGACATTGATAGAGGTGTTGGTTCCATGTCATTATTCCGTGAATTGTGTGGAGAGGCAGAAGATCCTAAAGTACCAAGAAATGCAGTCAGAAGCAAAAAAAAACGTGACAGAAAGATACAGAAATATTTTCTATCGTATTGGGAGCCACAGGCTTGATAAAGACAAATTTTGAAGCACATCTTGACAAACTACCCATACTCGAAACATCTTATGAACTCCAGAGGGAGGCTCTCTTTGGTACAATGCAAGTACTATGCTGAGCATTAGCAATAAATTTGAGAGACTGAGATCGTACTCCACATACCCTGGCTTTAAAATGAGGTGCATGACTGTCATGGTATGCGCAAAACTAACCCATTTGGAGAAACTGCCCCAGAGGTGTCTAAGGAAAAGCAAGAAGATTCCTTGTACCTTTCCTGCTATTTACTTTTTGGCTTAAGAAAGGAGCACCCAGGACTAGGAGGGCAAAGGTTTGGAGTCCTTGTGACAATTTTACATAAAGAACTACAGTGAAAGGAAATACATTCCCTACTCCTTGTTTAAATGCAGGTTGCACCTGAACTGTGTTATCAAGTGGACCTTCATTCGGGACCAGAATCACTATCAAGGAATATTAATTAAAGCAGACAAGATTCTCCATCAAGAGAATGACTTGTGCAAAGATATCAGAAAATGTCTTTTCTCAGAAAAAGCCCAGAGTAGACAGGTCCTTTTCTCCAACACAAAGAAAAGCACGTATGGTCTACTCAGGGGGCAAGTTTAGCTGTTAGAATCAGGTACTAATGCAGCGAAAATTCCAAAGGATTGGTAAGGTCTCTAAAGAGCATCCTTGTGAAGGAGTCAAAGGAAATATTTGCAGTTTTATTTTATTTTAGCTACATAAAATAATTCTATGCAAATTCCCTGGACAAAAAAAGCAAAGCTGATGACTGGCGAACTGTAAATCTAGTGACTGTTTTGGGATTTTTTTTGAATTCCATATGGATGTGACCTGAAGGTATGTATTGGCCAATTCTACTAATTTCACAAGTGTGGTCTGTGAAGCTGAAGGTACCCCTGAAGTCCAGAAGCCTAAGGGCTTAGAACAATGTCTGCATCCCCCCTTGCCAGAAGGACAATATGACTCCCGCAGCTCCCAACTGTACCATTATCTCTGAAGACCTTTGCTGCAAACAGCACTCCATATAGAGATCTGCTGTTTCCAAGAACTTGTAATTTATTCTTTGAGGTAGAAGTGCAGTAGAAGTTTCCAGATGTTTTGAAACAGGTACTTTCTCCTCTGCCCTTGCTACTGTGTGTACTGCAGTTGTAGATGTCCCAGTTTTAGAAAAGAGGTTCCAGGATTCAAAGGCTGTCCTTTTATTTTGGGTGCTGTCCAGCCCAAGTGACTTGGAGGTGTGCATGGAGAAGGATATTTTGCAGGAAAAGGTAGAAGGAAAACATAAAAAAGGAACATTAGCAGGCAGATGGATTGAAGCAACAACAAGAGCAATGAACACTATCTTAGAAACCATCAAGCACATTGCAGAAAACTGAACACTCTAATCGGAGAACCATCCAGTGAGTCGCTATGAGTTGGACTTAATTATCATCGACCACCATTCCAAAACATAAGGGGCCAATTTACTAAGTCATATTAGCTGTTTATGTGGTGCCTTAACACAGAAATTAGTGCATACTGTTAACACGGAGGTAGTTACTGCACATTAACTGTTAACAGGGAAGGTAATATGTTGCAACTAAATAAGTGTTGCTAACTGCATTGTACTATCTACCATTCAGTTAATGTGCAGTAAATAACTTTCTTTGGTGTTAACTGAATGACAAATTGTTAGGAATATGGTTGATAAATAGGCCCCAAGGTTTGTTACTACCCTCCCACAGAAGCAGAATTACAGGTTGATTAGGGACACCATACTTCATATGGTATTTACTCACAGATACTGTGAAAGTAAGATTCAAGCTTCTGATAAGACTGGTCCCCTGGATTAACAGGCATCCTCTTCCAGTGTCAGTCCTATTGCATAGGATTGCAGGTGGTGAGAGATTACTGCACAGCAATAGTTATGGGGTTATGCTGAATCCTCAAAATGTCTCAGATTCTTCTGGCATCCAGACTCTCCAGAAAGCCAGTAATTTAATTTAATTTAATTCACCCAACATTGTGTAAAGGACAAAAAACAACATTCATCAAATCATACAAGGGTAAACAGAGCCCATCTATTTTGTTGTTGTTGTAGTAAAGTGCCGTTGAGTCGATGTCGATTCATGGTGACACTCTGGATAGTTGACCTAAACTGTGTTTGATCTTCAGTCAGACGGCTCATTGTTGATAGAGTGGCACCCATAGCTGCTGTTATTGTATTGATCCATCTCATTGCTGGCCTTCCTCTTTTGTGTTGACCTTCTACCTTGCCAAGCATGATATCTTTCTCTTAATGATCTCTCTCTTCATGTAATGTCTTCAAAATATGAAAGTCAAAGTCTTGTCATTTGAGCTTCTAAAGAAAGCTTAAGTTTGATCTCCTCTACTACTGACTGGTTTGTTCTTCGGGCAGTCCATGGTATACACAGTATTCTTCACCAGCACCATAATTCAAAGGCATCAATTTTCTTCCTGTCTATCTTTTTCACTGTCCAACTTTCTCATCCATATGATGTCATTGAAAATACAATGGCTTGGACAAGTCGAATCTTTGTATGGAGAGAGACACCTCTGCTCTTGAGAATCTTGTCTAGGTCCTTCATAGCCATTCTGCCAAGAGCAATGTGTCATTGGATTTCTTGACTGCTTGTTGTTTCTTTATTGATTGTTGATCCAAGCAGGTTAAAGTTGTCAACTATTTCAATTTCTTCTCCTTCAACGATGAACTTATTGATTTTGCCAGTTATCAGGATCTTTGTCTTCTTTATGTTAAGGTGCAGGCCCATTTTAAGACTATGCTTCTTGATCATGAGAAACAAATGTTTCAGATTGTCTTCATTTTCAGCCAGTAATGTAGTGTCATCAGCATAGCGAAAGTTGTTGATTTTTCCACCAATCTTCACACTGCTTATAAATTAAACAGGTAGGGGGAAAGTATGCAGACTTGTCGTACACCTTTGCTGATTTTAAACCATTCTGTTTCCCCTTGTTCTGTTCAAACTGTTGCTTAAGACGAGGACATTTCTGAAGCCTCTGCTCCTAATCTGTACTAAGTAATAAAGTGATGTAAATGAGGAAGGACCAAACTGTGTCTGCCACTGCTAATGGCAGTTCCCATTCCCTGTTCTGAAGGGAACAGTAAAGGCCATGTTTATCTGGATCTGAGGGATTTTGCCAATATTGACTGAGTGAGCTGTTAGAACCCAGGGGGTTCAGATGGTGTTGAGAAGCAGCAGGGAACTATTTTTCTTCATGGCCAGTTGGGCCTTGAACAAATAGAAGTTTCCAGGCTGGCTTGGTCTAACCCATAAAAGAGAATTTAAAAGGAAAAATCAGTCTTTAAGAGTCTGGAGATGATTTTTAGATATACAGCTGTTTTTCAGCAACTATTTTTGCAGCAAGAAGTCTGGAGGAGTCCAGCCTGGGACTGTCTGAAGACAGTAATATGGAACCAAAATGATACATCCCATCAAAAAACCTTGGAAGTCCATGCTAATCTGTGAAGGACTGAACTCTTGCGCATCTTGAGCAGATAGTGAGGAGGTATTGATAAATTCTTTGAATCTGTTGACTTTGAGAGGTTTTTCTATTTCCTCTTTGTCTGAGCCCCACACCCACAAATTTGTATTTTTCAGATTTTGGAGAAGAGGTTAAGAGCACATGCACACTGGCTACTTAGCCCGAGTGCTGTGTAGAATTTTGATATTTCTGGATTGGACTGGTGCCTTTCATAAATATTTCTCAGGGAAAATGGTAGGGTTTGGGTGCCTGCCCAGGAACCCAAGAAAAGAGAGATATCTCATATAAAAGAAAGAGAAACAGGAGGTAGTGTGCCTACCTGTTTTGTTAAAAAGTATGGGCTGATATTCAAAGGCATTTATATGGTTTGCAGACCTGCAAACCATGGAAAATGCCTCTAAGTGAGATATTCAGCGATACTAGCATGGTTAGTGCCGCTGAATATCTGTGGGTGCGGCTGCTGGGATGGCACCTGTCACTAACTGAGCAGTAGCAGCAAGACCATACCAACCTAGAAATGTGGTTTGTGTGACGAATGAATCTGGTGCCCCTCCTTCATCACTAACTCACTCTTTTTGAGCTTCCTGGAAGCCCAGTGATGATATCAGTTCCCCCTTCTGTGCTTGCACCCTGTGCGGCCTCACCACTCGACAGCTCATGGCACAGCCCTGAGTGGTGTTATTGAGCCGCTGCCCAATTAGTGACAAGGGGTGAAAGTCAGGTGCAGAAAAGACTGGCCTAATGCTAACTGGGTGGTGGCTGAATATCTTCACTGCTTGGTTAGCTTTGCGGCAATTTGGGCAATCTGATTATTCAGTGCCAGAGCTTGGATATGGTTTAAAGGTCAGTGGCTATGGCTAGCTGCTGCCACTGAATATCAGGCCCTATACTTTTAATCAAAACTCTTTATTAATATGCAAATCCAACAATCGCATAAAACAACAAGTTCCCAGGTTAAGACCTAGAGCCAGGGCTGGATGGATATGAGGCGCTCTAGGTGAGCCCTCAATCCTGCCGCCCTCACTGCTCCCATCCCTGCCTCTACTGCCCCTCTCCCAGACCTGCAGCTTCGGCAGCAATGGCAATAAAACAGCAACTCTCTGATTCTTCACTGCTGTTAACACTCCTTTAACTAGCTGATTGCGCCCCCTGATGCAGACTTCCTGTTTGCATGACAGCATTGCTGTTTTACTGCCATTGCTGCTGCTGCCACCGCCATCCTGGAAAGGGACGATAGTGGCAGCGATGGGCACCCTTGGAAGGCTGGCACTCTAGTTCGCCTAATAGGTTGTGACAGCTCTTCCTAGAGTAAACCATACCACGTTGTCCCCCCCCATAAACACATAGGAGGTAATATTCAACCTGCAGCAGTCAGTGTTTTTTTATAATGTTGGCTTCTGTGGGTAAAAATATCAGGATATTGTGATAAGGAAGTTTATAGTGAGCCTATGGAAATAGGAGAAACTAATGATTTTGCTGTTAAGAAAAGTGACATCCCTGCAGTGCACAGGTTTCAGCTTTTGCCTAAAGAAAGCAAGCAGAGAGAAACTGATCCTAGGCTGCCACACCCAAGCTCTGCTGACGTAGTTGCAGGCTTGAAAGATAATTGCAAGCGCCTGTCCAGAGAGGGAGAGACACTGCCCAGGAAGCAGGGATATAAACCTTGGCTAGAGAGAAAGAGAGGAGAACCCGGAGGGGGAGAACTCGGAGGGGGAGAGCCCGGAGGGGGAGAGCCCGGGATAGGAGAGCCAGGAGGAGGAGAGCACGGGAAGAGAGAGACTGGAGGGAGAGAGCACGAAAGGAGAGAGCAGAGAAGGCTCCAAACCCCAGTTCCTGATCAGAAGGTTCAGAGAGTTCAGAGGTGGGAGCCCAGGACTCAGCACAGGAGTCAAAGGAGCCAAGCCTGGAACAGGGAGCCATGACAGAGCTCCAGGAAGGAACTCAGGGAAGTGAACCAGGGACTGTTTCCCAGAAGCTGGAGGGAGACTGGTGAACACAGCCAGGGAGAAGTGACCAGAGCTTCATGTACAATTTATCCTTACCGGGTGGAGCTGTGCTCAAGAGAGACACAGGGATCCTCAGAGAGAATAGACCCTGAGACATACGTTAAAAGCTCAGAGCAGGGCACTGCATTACCGGAGCCAGAGGAAATGCAGGTTGAGCCTATTGAGCAGGATTTATTGCCTCCATAAGTACTTATGGACTGTACTCTATGTCAAGCAGTTAGCATTGAGTCCCTTTGCTAAAGAATAGCTGAAAAGATAGTTAGTTTGATTTGCGTTAGGAGCCGCGGTACAGCCAGAAATCCCATATAAGGACATGGGCGGTACATCGTTACCGATAACGCATGTTACAGAAATTAACGAGCGTTAGAGGGCTCCATGGCGCGTTACCGCGTGTTAAACTTAAGAAGGCGCACAGACACAAAACACTGAAACAGAGCTGTAGCACAATGGTTACTGCACTGACTGATGATACAGGCGTCATGGGTTTGATTCCCCAGTATGCATAAGGCTGGCTGAGGCATCACCCTGTACATTTAAGTAGTGAATGAGGAGGCATTTTACGTTTATTTTCAGTAGTGTTGCCAGCAAACACACCCTCACAGTGGCGTAACCTAAGGTGCCGCATAAGGCACCCCATAACGCACTCCATAGGCTACATTATAAAGTGCACTGTCCGCTGAAGCACCCCATAATGTCCCCTATAGTACACCCTATAAGGCACCTTATAGGGCGCCATATAAGGTGCCGCATGGGGCGCCTTATGAGACACTGTAAGGTTACAGTACGCTGAGGGGTTGTCGCTGACAGCACTAATGTACATTAAAAATAGACAATGCTGCAGACAGCCCTATAAAATAACCCCACGGTGGGTTTGAACCCATGACCACTGGCCCCACAGGTAGTGAAAGAACCACTGTGCTACAGCCCCATAGCTGCTAAAAAACCCCTGGCTGCCTACTGAAGGGCGTCAGGCCACCACCCAAACCGCACGCTGTGTTGGCCAGGATCTGGGTCAACGTACCCATACCCATGGTGCACTGCACATGCAGATCAGCCGTGTACAGATGGTCATATGTTGAGGTGTGCCCCCCCCCCATCACCTAGGACTGGTGGGGGGTCCTGACCATGTGCAGCCCCACAGCACCTCGGCATGGTAGGGGGAACAGACCGTGTGTGGCACTGCCACAGAGTAGCCACAGACAGTCACATTGTACGGGTACTGTGCCCACCCTGAGGTTGAGGTGGGGCGCCCAGCACCAGGTCCACAGCACCTTTCATGGCTGAAATACGCCATGCTGCAGGTCCCCATCAGTGTGTGATAGGTAGTTCCGTTAGACACACCTAGGATACATCTGTGTCCTGCTGTATGTCTCGGTCATGTCTAGTCCCTATGTGCGATGATGCACCCAGAATAGTGCATATCCTTTGTTGGTGCCATGGTTACCTGCTGTAGGTGAAGAGGGGAGGGGAGGGGAGGGGAGGGGAGGGGTGTATGGACCCATAGTCAGATTATGTACCACCACACAACCCACCCTCTGGGGCTCAGGGTGGGAAACAGGAGCACCCACCAATAGATCCACAGTCTACCTCCCTGCAATGGTAGCAGTAGAGGGGACCATCAACCCCAGTCCTGCTGGGGAACAGACAGAGTGCTACACATCCATAATGCAATGGCAGACAGACAGCAGACCTGGAAATGCTCAGCTGCCCCCCCACCATTATCTGACATTCTCCAGCAGCAAGCCTTCAGCCGCTGCACCCTACAAGGTGTTTCAGCAAGACACATACTAGCCGCAGACAGTCCGCCAGTTAGTCCATAGTGCATGGTCCTGGGGGATATGCATGTACCCAGAACAGGGATGTCAGCATACACACCAAGCAGATAAATCAGTGATTGGGCCCCAAAAGACAACCCATAAATATCACATGAGAGAAATGCCATATAGCACTATGGGGGAACCTAGCCATGCAATGGTCACTGCTCAGTCAGGGTGAGAGTGACCTCCCAGCAGGACATGCTATGGCCACCCTGTCCATACAGGTGGTGGCCAGGCACTACAATGTCCGAGCCATTGCCCTATTCTGTGTGCAAATGCATCCAGGTCAGGCCACCCTATCCAGGTTATTCCCACCGTACCTTGCTCCTCATTATGCACATTGGCAGGCCAATACTGGCAATGGTGCTAGCAGTGAGGGCTGTGGAGGGTGTTGGCAGCCACCACACACTGGATAGACAGACACACACTCCCCACACCTATGCCAGCATTGTGCAACTATAGAGGTGTTGGGCAGCCCAGGCCACCACACCAGTCCTGGGCACAGTGCAGGCATGGCTATGGTACGCAATACTGTAGGAGTCACTCCCCAGATTGGTAAACACTGTCAGACACAAGACCTGTAGCACACTCCATAGACATCAGAAAGGTTGCTATGATGCAGCTCACTCAGAAAATTGTACTTAAGCTAGGAATTGCTATCTGCCAGTAATCACAGGTATGCAAGTGCTAGTATTGGGAGATGCACGCAGAGCCCAAAGCCTTGCCTCTCCAGGAGACTTTGGATAATGGGACCTGTGGGTGCGGGTGTGTCTGCCCCTGTTGGCTGCTGCTTTACGGCAGAGGTTCCCAACTCCAGTCCTGCGGTGCCAAACACTGTTCGGGTTTTCATGCTGTACCTCATGAATATGCATGAGATACATCTGCATACCATGGGGGTGGTGCATAGAAATGCAGCACAGGCATCTTTATCAGAGGCAGCATGGATCCGGAATGGTGTTTGGCCCTCCAGGATTGCATTTGGGAGACTCTGCTCTAGGTAATGTGCATGTTTATGGTGTAGGGTAGAATGTAGGTGTTTTGGGCAAGTTTACGTCATCTGCAATAAAGGTGCTGTCTGTATGAGCAAGTTGTAGTAGTGGGTAAAATATGGGGACTGGGTTGGCAGGAACCACAGCTGGGACATGACCCTTTGACCCTCTGCTTCTGAATACACTGGTTTTGTGCACTGCACCACCTTGTTGTCACAGAGTCAGTACATTCCTTGGTGATACCATGACTGTTAGTCAGACAGGGCCCATCTGTTGCAGTACACGGCACCCACCTACACAGGGCTAGGCCACGGTCTGCTCTGGGCAGCTGCCACTGCCCACTCCACCACCAGTATCCCTCAGCCACCATGCTGACATGCCCTTCTGCTGGTGGTGCGCAGTCTCAGGCCATCCAGTGTGCAGGTAGGTGGCTGCCTATGGTGCGGGTTCTGGGGTAGGGGTGCCTGGGTAGACGTCGACGCTTCCCCCAGCCCCACCTGCCAATGTTCCGTGCCCTTGGGGGTGGCTGTTGGGTACTATCCCCTGTGACACTGTGGGAAACACACTTGTGCCCATGTTGGTCTTCAGCAGTTGCTGTCTGGCTGCTCTGCTGTTTCAGCATTTGTATGGGCCACCTAGGCATCACCCTAGTCCGCACTGTGGCCAGCTCCACCACAGCATGTGCCGCCTGCGGCCCACTGTATCCCCTTCTCCGGCATTTTTCCAGTTGCCGTTCCGACATGCCTGCCCTGATGTTGCAGGACATGTGCATGCCATAGGAACCCTATCCGATGGTGGAGAAAACCCTGAGCAGAGCTATTTCACTGTGGGCTCATTCACCTTGTATGGGGACGGAGTATAGACCCTTCCACGATTTATATCTTTTCTATGGAGCTTACTCGGGGGGGGGGAGGGGTTGATGTTTCTCATTGATACCACTATTGGCCAGCTTGGTTATGGTTTTTTTCCAGTTTGTTGGGGTCATTTTCAGTGTTTATGTGCCCTTTTGTTCTGTGCACATGTATCACACTTATCACGTTTTTTAGGTTTCCCTGCCTGGGCTGTACATTGCTGACACTGAAATGGTTTCTCTCCCCTGTAATGTGCATTTAACGGCAGGTTTTCATTTGCGTTGGAATTGAGCTCTTCAGATCAGCGCGTTAGTGTGAAGGGAGTCTCTCCCCGCCCACTCTCTGCCCATTGACCCCTTCTCTCTGCCCTCTCTCCACCTTCTGCGGTGTTTTACCGCGCCGCGGGAGTTTACGATCGTTAACTACGGTTAACGCGCGTTATGTAACGTTAACGATCGTTCGCACGTCATAACGCGCGTTATGACGCGCGAACAATCGTTAACATTACATTACGCGCATTATGTACCGTTACCACAGTTTAGTAAACATACCCCAAAGTCTCCTGAAAAGTAGAGTAATGAAACCTAGCCTGACCTGAAGGCAGGAACTTGCTCTTTTCAAGGGGAAGATACCTGTTGCCTGTACATTGGAATGCTTAATGAAGACAAAGGTAAAAAGAAGAGATTTTTACTTTGTTGAATGAAGAAGCTGTGTTTTCTTTATCCGTTATATTGATAAGCAGCTGCATATAATTAATGACTGTGAAGCTCATCCAGCATAAGTTGTAAATAACCTTGAGCGAATGAATGGAGAAGTATCCTGTTACAGTCTACATGGACTTTGTTTGCGTTTGGGGAATAAATTTTGTCATTTGCCTTTACTTTCAGTTTCATGACTATACTTCATCTTAGAAGGCCAAAACTACAACTCCCAGCATGCATCATTGGGAAAAATAGTTTATATACCTTTTATAAGAGAAGTTAATGGCAACCCTACCCCTCTAAACCTTAGGCAGCGGGCTGGGGCGTGACAATATGCAACAGCAATATCGGGGTAATGGCTGCTGCTGAATATTCAGATAATGCAGGACTGAGCTGGCTAGCGGTGATATTCAGCCACTATGGGGATCATTCCAAACTGCGAATAGTGGGGATGTATGTCTGGTTTGGATGTACAACCCCTGCTATTTGCCAGGGGCGTATTCCAAAGATAGAGCTCCCTGCATTACAGTGGCTTTATGTGGGGAGCTCTGGATCGGTGCAGGAGGGGAAGGGCCGGAGGAGGAATCTGGACAGAGTGGGAGCAGGCCGCACAACCCAGGCATACAGGGATGATACAGGTCACGGCCCTTCACGTACGGTGAAGGCAAAATGGACAGGGCGCTTATTCCACTTTGGAGGTGTAATAAGTCCTCCCGATGATGGCAGGCAGTGATGGATGACCCCCTCCCTCCAAAGAAGTGAGCAGCAGCAGGAGGATCCCCACCACCCTGATCCTGGCCCTGGCAGGCCCTCCAAGGGTTGGGCAGCAGGGAAAGCGATTGTAGTTGTTGTTGGGGATTGTGTTGCTCCTGCTGGGTGTCCCGGTGCTTTGGCAATAGGACACCAAGGCACCGGAGCTTCAGCAGGCATATAGGGAGGGCTAGACAGGGCGGTTGCTGCACATATCTGGCCTCAGAATTGGGGCTCATCAGGCCCGTCCGGCCTGTCCAAGTGCCCTGTTTCTGAACCACGGGAACGTCTAGATCCTGTGGGTGCAGAATCAGGTTCAGATCCGGCCCGTCCAGATTTCAGATGTCCGGACGGCCTGGACGTGTCCCGATGTAAAATGGCCTCCTCTTGGATAACTTCTCGAGACAGTACTTAGGACAGCTTTTTTTGCAGTGTTGAAAATTGCCACTATCCAGATAAGATTTGTGTTCGCCCTAGTTCTGTCCCCAGGCCACCCGGGTACTCTCTGGATAGTGCCTTTTATCTAGGTAGCAGGTGCTGCATCCTGGATCAATGCTTTCGAAACATCAGAACACCTCACAAATTCACTCAGCAATTGAGCTACAAATACTGGAGAACATGTAAAGCAGAACTAATGAAACAAATACTCCTAAACAAGTGTACTTTAAAGAGGACTTTGATTTGTTGAATCAATTTTTTTTCCGTTTTGAACTATCGTGTTTTGTCTTTTGCTGATGCATTTTGTGTTTTGGGAATTTCACCAAATAATGGTGTGGTTTTTTTTAGAAGAAGCACACAACTTGTGGACCGATTTTGTTGATCAAGAGTGGTTGTTGTCAGGCAGTAAGAGGTAATTAGATCTTACCTGCTAATTATTGTTCCTGAAGGAACGACAGTCCAGTCCCTTACTTCAGGGTTACGCAACCCTTCCAGCAGCTTGGAGGCTGAGCCCAACCTTTTTGAGGTGGAGCGGTATATATACCACTGGTGCCACCCACCAACTCCAGTAAACTACTGTCAAAGCAGATATAACCAACCTAGATAACTCTGAAAACGTAAGTAATCAAACTCTGGCAAAACAAACTCAATCTAAATAAAGCCTTTTTTTTTTTTTTTTTTTTTTTATGACCAGGAGAAGGTAGTAGGAGAGGAGGTCCAGGGAGAAGGGAGGAGAACTGCCATGGTGCGAGCCTTTCCTCCAGCCTGCCCCACCAGCACACCTGAAACCGCCCTCGGGCCGCAGTCCCCTAGCAAAGAGAACAGCCGGAATGGCTACAAAACTAGGGAGGGTAGTAGGGACTGGACTGTCGTTCCTTCAGGAACAATAATTAGCAGGTAAGATCTAATTACCTCTTCCTTATCGTCACTCCAGTCCAGTCCCTTACTTCAGGGAAGTACCAGAGCAGTACCAGCCCGGGCGGGATCCGCCATTCCGGAACGTAGTACTGCCTGTGCAAACCTAGAGTCCGACGAGCTCTGCACGTCCAGCCTGTAGTGCTTGGTGAAGGAGTGCAGAGAGGACCACGTCGCTGCCCTACAGATATCCAGCGGAGGTACTAGACTGAACTCCGCCCAAGAGGTGGCCTGTGCTCGAGTTGAGTGAGCACGCAAGCCCTCTGGGACCTGTTTCCCCTTGAGGATATAGGCGGAAGCAATCGCCTCCCTGATCCATCTGGAAATTGAGGCCTTGGCCGCCACCTCACCCTTGTGGGGCCCTCCGAACTGTACAAAGAGTCGTTCGGATTTCCGAAAGGGCGCCGTGCGGGAGAGGTAGCGCTTCAAGGCTCTGGGGACGTCGAGCAGATGGAGCTTACTGTCTCCCCCTACTGGACCCTCCGGCCGGAGAGTCGGGAGAGAGATGGACTGGTTGACGTGGAAGGAGGAGATCACCTTAGGCAAAAAGGAAGGAACCGTCCTAAGGACTACCTTATCCCTGAGGAAGGACAGAAAGGGAGGCCGAGAAGACAGGGCTTGCAGTTCAGAGACCCGTCTGGCTGAGCAAATGGCCACCAGGAACACCGTCTTCAGCGTCAGATCCTTCAAGGAGGCCCTCTTCAAAGGCTCAAATGGACCCGCGGTTAGGGTATTCAGTACCAGGTTGAGGTCCCAAGGGGGTATGACCGATCTTCGTTGTGGTCGGATCCGCTTGACCGCTTTCAAGAATCTTGCAACGTCCGCGTTTGCTCCCAAGGCTTTGCCGCCCACCTTGCCCCTATAGCACGCGATGGCCGCCAGCTGTACCCTCAAGGAGCTGTGAGCTAAACCCTTGTCGAGGCCCGCTTGCAAGAACTCCAGCACCTCTGGGACCGAGGCCGACAGGGAATTCTTCCGGTGTTCTGTACACCATGCCTCAAAGATACGCCAGACTCTTACGTAGGAAAGACAGGTGGAGCGCTTCCTCGCGCTCAACATGGTCGCGATTACTGCCGGTGAGTAGCCGCGCTTCAAGAGTCGCGCCCTTTCAATAGCCATGCCGTAAGCGAGAATCGATCCACGTGTGGCATCTGAACCGGCCCTTGCTTGAGTAGGTCCTTCCTGACCGGAAGGCGCCATGGTCGGTCGGCGATCATCCTTACCAGATCCGCATACCAAGGACGGCGGGGCCAATCCGGGGCAATGAGGACTACTAGACCCCGGTGAGCTTCCACCCGCTGGAGGACCTTCCCGATTAGAGCCCAAGGAGGGAAGACATACAGGAGACCTTCCGAGGGCCACCTTTGAGACAGGGCGTCCAGGCCCTCGGACATCCTTTCCTTTCTCCTGCTGAAGAATCGGCTTGCCTTGGCGGATGTGAACCGTGCCATGAGGTCCATTACTGGGGGACCCCACCGGGCCACTATCTGGTCGAAGACCTCTTGATGCAGTTCCCACTCGCCGTGATCTATCTCGTACCTGCTGAGGTAATCCGCCCTGATGTTGTCCGTACCGGCCACGTGCTGTGCTGAGAGCGCCTCCAGGTGGACTTCCGCCCATTTGAACAGGGAGTCCGCCTCCCTTTCCAATGCCGGACTGCTGGTACCCCCCTGGTGATTGATGTACGCCACGGCGGTGACATTGTCGGAGAGGACGCGAATCGCTTTCCCTCGAACTGATGGCTGAAGGGCCCTGAGCGCCCGCGTGACCGCTCTCAATTCCAGTCGGTTGATAGGCCATAGGGATTCTACTGCTGACCACCGCCCCTGGGCAAACTGGTCCTCGAAGTGAGCCCCCCAGCCTGCCAGGCTGGCGTCCGTTGTCAAAAGTACCCACTGAGGAGGTTCGAGGGGCATTCCGCGACTCAAGTTCCTTGGACACCTCCACCAGAGAAGAGAGTTTCTGGTGCGAGGAGCACAGGGGAGCTGTCGAGACAAGGGGTGCTGTTGAGGGGACCACCGCCTCAGTAGAGACCGCTGTAAGGGGCGCATGTGCGCTCTGGCCCACGGAACGACTTCTATTGCCGCCGCCATGGTTCCCAACAATTGCAGGTAATGCCTCGCTGAAGGAAGCCGTCTGACCATGAACTGTGAGACCAGAGCTCTCAGGTCCTTTAGCCTTGAGCTGGACAGAAAGACCCTGCCCTTGCCTGTGTGGAACCTTGCTCCGAGATATTCGAGCTCCTGTGATGGAACCAAACTGCTCTTTGCTCGATTGATGACCCATCCTAGTTCCTCCAGAACTTGAACTACTTTGGCTGTTGCCTGGCGACTTTCCTCTTCTGACTTTGCCCGGATCAGCCAGTCGTCCAGATAGGGGTGCACTAAGATTCCCTTCTTTCTTAGGGCGGCCGCTACTACTACCATCACCTTGGTAAAGGTTCTGGGAGCTGTTGCTAGCCCGAAGGGTAGCGCCTGAAATTGAAAATGACCTCGAGGGACAGCGAATCTGAGGAACTGCTGATGGGCCTTTCTGACCGGGATATGCAGGTACGCTTCTGTCAGATCCAGCGATGTTAAGAACTCTCCGGCCCTCACGGCCGCTATCACCGACCTCAGGGTCTCCATCCGGAAGTGAGGTACCTTGAGACAGCGGTTGACCTGCTTTAGGTCCAGGATCGGACGAAAGGAATCCTCCTTTTTTGGGACGACGAAGTAAATCGAGTACCGACCCGCACCGCATTGGTCTGGGGGCACCGGAACTACGGCCCCGAGAGCTATGAGGCGGGAAAGTGTCGACTCCATGGCTTCTCTTTTTGCTGTGGAACCGCAGGGAGACTGAACAAACGCTGGGAGTATTTGCTTTGCAAATTCGAGGGAGTATCCTTCTCGAATCACTTCCAGCACCCATTGATCGGACGTGACTCGGGACCAGGCGGAAAGAAACTGCCTCAGGCGACCGCCTACCGGCAATCCGTCCTCCCGGACCCCCTGTATTTCATTGTTGTTTTCTGGGGCCCGAGGAGAAGGAGGAGGAAGAGGATGAGAAACCTCTGCCCCGAAACCCTCTGGAACCTTGACCCCTAGCGTTAAAACGACCCCTGAGGAAAGGGTTAGGTCTGTTCGAGCGGAACCTCCGGGGTTCTCTGGATTGGTTCCGAGAAGGGGCAGAGGATCGAGTTTGCTTGATCCTGTCCTCCGGAAGTCTGCCGCCCTTGGAATCGCCCAGGTCCTTTACTAACTTGTCTAAGTCTTCTCCGAACAAAAGTTTCCCTTTAAAGGGGAGGCGACTCAGGCGAGCTTTGGAGGAGGCATCCGCGGCCCAATTCCGGAGCCACAGGTAGCGTCTGGCTGCCACCACCGAAGCCATGTTCTTTGCTAAGCTCCGGATGAGGTCATACTGGCTATCCGCCAAGAAGGCCGTACCTGATTCCAACCTTGCCGCGTTGGCTAGGGCCCCATCGGAGGCACCCTCCTCCGCCTGGAGTTGCTGAGACCACCTCAAAGATGCTCGTGCCACCCATGCTCCAGAAACCGAGGCCTGTAAGGCGAGAGCGCTCACATCGAAGGCTTGCTTAAGGAGCGTGTCCAATCTTCTGTCCTGGGCATCCTTCAGCGCCGCGCTGCCCTCCACTGGGATGGTTGTTTTCTTCGTTACCGCCGAGACCGCCGCATCCACTCTGGGGGACTTCAGAAGCTCTTTGTCTGCTTCTGGGAGAGGGTAGAGCCGAGACATGGCCCTGACCCCCCTCAACGCTGACTCTGGTTGATCCCATTCCTCCTGAATCATCTGACGCACCACTCTGTGGACAGGAAAAACCTTCTGGGACCTTCTGATGGCCTGGATCAAGGGATCTTCCAAAGCTTCCTCCTCCGCGGGGGCGTCCGAGGCTACGTTGAGAGCTTTCAGGGAGTCATTTATTAAAACGGGCAACTCCTCCCGCCGAAATACCCTTATTATGCGAGAGTGGTCCTCCTCCGGGATCTCCCCTTCTTCCAGCTCCTCCTCTTCCTCTTCCAATTCCTTATCCGAGGTCTCTTCTTCAGGCAAGTCCTGGGAGAGCGGAGTGAGGGGCTCTTCAACCACCAGTCTGGGGCGCTTTGAGGGTATCCCAGAGTCCTGGGCGTTAGCCTGCATGGGTCTGACCAGCTTAGCCTCGGCCGAAGGACCCGCTTCCCCCGGACCAAGACCCTTCTTACGCATGCAATAGGCCTGGTGCAGCAGAAGAATGAAATCCGGAGAGAAGAAGTCCCCGGCTCCCCCTTCTCCTGCAGGAAGGGAAGGGGGGGGAACCGGTGGAAGGGGGGCCTCTGAGTGAGAAGGGGGGGGCGACTGGGACGCCACTTCCCCTTCCGACGGGCCCGAGGACCCCTGTGAGACCTGGGACATGGCAAGGCCGATCTCCTGTTCCACCGAGGAGGCCACTGCAGCGCAGCCCCTGCACACCCCTGCCTCGGATGCAGTACCTCTCCGGGTGCCACAAGATGGACACCTTGGTTTGCCTGCCATGCTCCTCGAGAGTAGCTAGAGGGATTTCCCTTACAGAAAGGAGGAAACTACCCCAAGCAAGTCAATAAGGGCAAAGAAATTGAATAAAATGACTAAATTAAAATAAAAAATTAGATCAATACATCAATTAACATTAAGATTAAAATGAAGCAATTATCCCCCGAAAGAAATGCCCCCCCAGAAGCCGGCATGCAAAGACAGGAATCCCGAGGAAAAAACCGGGCCACCGAAGTCCTTTTAGAATAAATCACCCTAAGCAGGCAGAGTAAACAAAGAACTTTCACAACGTTTAAAATCTTTTTTCAGCACAACCGCTGAATACTTGCGTTTGGATGACCCTCTCCAGGCCCGAGGCCGTGATTCTCCGGAGTCGGCTCAACACGTGGTAGGCCGCTACCACGTGGAGCCGTTTGCAGCGGAGCTCGTCCCAAAGCTCTTTTTTCTGTCTCGGCCGCTCCGGATGGAGGAGGGACTGGAAGCCGCGACTCGACTACCGCGGGAGCCTCCCTCGCGGCTCCGGAGTCAGAAGCTGCCCTCGATCGCGCCGCGGTAAGAAGAGGAGCTGAGACAATAGCACCCTCTCCCTCCTGACCGGCACGTCCTCTAGCGCTCAGCCGCCGGCGGGGGCTTCGGCGCGAGGACGGACAGGGCTTCCGGCAGGGCTGCAGAGGAGCAGGTCGCTCTTACAGCGAGAGGAATTCTGCTCGTTCCTCCTCGCTACAGCAGTGGGTAGAATCAATCTCCTTCTGTCCCCGAATCGGGCCGCGGGGGGGGGGGGGGAGGGAGGAGGAGAGGAGAGTGCTCCCACAAGAAGGAACTAAAATTAATTAGGTTAAGCCAATTAAGTAAAGCTACCTAAGAGGAAATAAAAATAAATCAACTGATGAAATTAAAATTAAAATTAAAATTAGTAGAAATTAGGACTCCAGTAAGCCCTAGGCTTACGGAACCCTCCAGCTGCTTGGAGGCTGAGAATACTGGAGTTGGTGGGTGGCACCAGTGGTATATATACCGCTCCACCTCAAAAAGGTTGGGCTCAGCCTCCAAGCTGCTGGAAGGGTTGCGTAACCCTGAAGTAAGGGACTGGACTGGAGTGACGATAAGGAAGAGCCTTAAGTCTTCTGCATCCCCCACCCATCAGGCCCTTGCCTTTTACTACAAAAATAATACTCATAGATTGGACAAGCACTCTACTTGTGCGTTTTAGCATTACACATACATGGTATTTGTAATATAACCTAAACAGCATCAAACATCATTACAACACAATGCCAAGACACTATACCTAAAACAGCAGTATCCTAAAATGCCCCTTTGACTTGTTACCACCATTAAAAGAATAATATACAGCTACATACCAAACCTCTCCCAAAAAAGAACAAATAGCCAAAACCCATCCTCCCCATCCACTATCAGTTCACAGCACAGCAGCTTTCACTTCCACTCTCCTAAAGAAATCAAAGGACTTTCATAAACTGTTACGCAGTTGTAAATACAAATAAAAAGACATTCTTTAAATTGTCTCTGTGCAAATACAAGAAGTCTAAAAAGTAGAATGCATGGCAGTAAATGAAGGGTTAGACATAATGGGGCCTGATATTTGAAAGACATTTACACGGTTTACAGCCCAGTGTACCACGTAAATGCCTTTAATCAGCATATTCAAAGGCACTTATAAGGTTAGTGCTGTTCAATATCCCTTTCTAACTCCGCTACAAACCCAATCATATGTGGTTATCACCACAGTGTGTTGGGGCGTTCCAGGGTGGAGCAGAGGCAGAGACTATCGCTAACCAGTCAATGGCGATATTGCATGCTACCTGGTTAGTGACCTACGCCTAAAGGATAGGTGAGGAAAACCCCTGCCTATCTTTAAAGTGCAGGAGCTAACCAGGTAGCATGCAATATCGCCGCTGCCCGGTTAGCTACTGTACTGTAGATTCCGGCAAGTGCAGCGATCCCCGGATATTCAATATTGGGGCTTCATATGAACCCGACATTGAATATCCGGGGTTAAGGGTCAGCAGGTAGGGCTGTGCGCCGTAGGGACACATAGCCTACCCAACTCAATATCACTGCCCAATAAGCATCTCAGAGACCTCATGGAAGGAAGACAACCAATGGGACACTATGATACCAGGATACAAATGATATCAACATGACAGGATGGATCGAATTAGTAGAGGGGTGGCACTACACATTTAGAAGGGCATAGAGTTAAACAGGATAAAAGTTCTTTAGGAAACAAAATGCAGTGTGGAATGTTTATGGATAGAAATTTCCGATCCGATGGGGAAGAGCATAGCGATGGGGCAACTTAACTCCTAGCGGTAGTACTGAAAGATTACCATTAGGGGTTCAGCAGTGACATTTTTAACTCAGTCACCGACAGGCCTGAAGTGTCCTCTTCCACTAGTCATCCAGGAGTGTAGTTTACTCCCAGGGTATCCTAGTGCCTTTAGTGGGGGTGCTTTACCACTCTAGTAATTTCTGCAATTTTTCCTCTTGTTTTTGTCACTGTATTATTGTATTAGTAAGAACATAAGATATCATGCCTTACAGACCTTAGGTCCATCAAGCCCAGAATCCTTTTTCCAACAGTGGCCAATCCAGGTCATAAGTACCTGACAGGATTCCAGAAGGTAGACAGATTTCATGCTGCTTATCCAAGGGGTAAAAAGTGGATTTCCCTGGTCCTCTTTAATAATAGTTTATGGACTTTTCCTCCAGGAACTTGTCCAAACCTCTTTTAAACTAAGCTAAAATTCTCAGTTTTTACTACATTCTCTGGCAATGAATTCCAGAGTTTGATTACACATTGAATGAAGAAATATTTTCTACAGTTAATCTTAAATGTGCTACATTGTAGTTTCAATGTGTGTCCCCTAGTCTTTCTACTTTTTGAAGGAGTAAACAACTGATGTATGTTCGCCCATTCCACTCCATTCATTAATTTATAGACCTCTATCATATCTCCCCTCAGTCATCTTTTTTCCAAGTTGAAGAACCCTAACCTTTTAAGCCTTTCCTCATAGGTGTATCCTTCCATATCCTTTACCATTTTAGTGGCTTGTCTCTGTACCTTTTCTAATTCTGCTATATCCTTTTTAAGATATGGCGACCAGAATTGCACACAATATTCAAGATGCAGTCGCACCATGGAGCGATACAGAGGCATTATAATATCCTTGTTTTTTTTCTCCATTCCTTTCCTTATGATTCCTAGCATTCTATTTGCTTTCTTGGCCGCCGCTGCACACTGGGCCGAGGGTTTCAATGTATTATCTATGATCATGCCTAGATCCTTTTCTTGGGTGGTGATTCGCAATGTGGAACCTTGCAGTGTGTTATCAGCAAAGTGCTGCTGAATATTAATCCCTTTACATCTAGACTGAAGTTATAGAGACTGTTCCATAGATGCTTGTGAAGATTGACATTATTGTATTAGTAAAAATAAAGTAAAAGAAATATCCATTGCAAAAGTGGCACTGCCCACACTTCTTTATAACCAGCTCTATAAATCAAATCAGACTATTTCTTTCATAAATATTTTTCCTACATACAACTCTACGTTCCTGTTCTCCACTTCATGCTTCTTAAGATGCTTTAGTCTTGGCATGACATCAAGGAGGATTGGAAGTAGAAAGAGAGAAGTTGGCATGTAATTCAGATATCAAAGCCATCATGTGACTGAGAGTAACTTTCAAAGAGATCTTCATAGCTGTAACTCCTTGTGTGGGTGCTCATTTAGACTAAGGGGCATTTTTACCAAGCTGGGCTAATGGTTAGCGTGTGCTATTTATATCTAGGTCCTATGTTACATGTAGTGCATGCTAACCATCAACCCGGCTTAGTAACCTACCCCTCAGTGTCACAGCATACACATATAAGAACATCTAGGAAGAATCTGGGATGTCCAGAGTACAATGTCCAAAAATCCAGGGGAGTGGCAGCAGTGAACAAACGTATGTATAAGTGCCCAGCTGGAATTGTTTCATCCCAATAACTGGTCCTGGCGATGGGCCACATGCAGATAGTAAGGCTGTGTACGTGCATGGCCGTAGTGCTTTTCACAAATGTGAACGTCTCTGAATCGCACACCTGCAGAACCAGTTACTATGACATCTCAGCTGGGGTAATTCAGACGGGAAACTGTCATAAGACTAGCACATTCTGGACGGCTATTTCAGATAACAGATGAGTGGCACTGGGCCTGTAATATATATCTGGGGGATTTATTTACATGCAGCCTTCTTCGGGCAGGAAATATTACCAGTGGCGAGGAACGTGCAGTTTGCTTTCCCCCTGGAAGCGTTGCAGCCATGAAACGAGCACTTTTTTGCACCTTTTTTCATGTCCAGGAGCAGAAAGAGGTCTGGATACCTCAGCAGCCAGGGTTAGATGTGCTTTTCTGAAAAGCATCATGATGTGCATCTCTCTCACTCTGCCCAGGGCACGCCTCCGCCCCCCCACCCCCCATATCCTACATGGACGTTCTCGTACCAGAATGTTTCATACACCTAGTTTTCTAAAATGGCTTCGGAGACATCTCCATGACTTGCATATCTGAATGCCCATTTTCAGATTTCTAACACACCCATAGGGCACCTAAATCTTCAACAATCACCGTCTATAGATGTAAATGTATACAGATGAGCCACAGTATTATTACAGAACTTCAAAAGCTTGATGAAAGAATTCTCTCTCTTACCACACAACCTATCCCACAGCTGCTGCACGAAACTAGGGGCGGTGCCTAAACTGAACATAGGAGTATTTTGTGAAAACATTGTGCATCTGAGGACTCTGTGGGGTATGTTTACTAAACCGTCTTAACGTGCGCCCGGTAATAGTGTGCAGGCTGCCATAAAAGGAGTGGGCGTTTCAGTCTTAAAGCAGCAAAACGGGAGTATCGCGCAATAACGTGCGCTGCAGCGCACATTATCGGGCAAAGCGCCGCTAAGCACGTTAACGCGGGTAATCTTAAGTAGGCACCCAGACATGTAAACATAGAAGCAGAGGTGTAGCACAATGGTTAATACACTGACTAATGATACAGGGGTCATGAGTCTGATCCACCAGTGTGCCTAATGCATAAGGCTGGCTGAGGCATCAGCTTTGACATGTAAGTATTGTTTCCTGAGGCAGTTTATTTGTATTTTAATTATTGCTGCCAGCAAACACACCCTCACGTGCCGCAACCTAAGGTGCCGCATAGGGCACCCTATAAGGCACTCCATAGGGCACATTATAAAGTGCACTGTCTGCCATGGCACCCTATAATGTCCCCTATAGGGCACCCTATAAGGCGCTCCATAGGATACCTTAGAAGGCACCTTATATGGACAGTAACCATAAGGTGCCTCAGAAGGCGCTGTATAGGGTGCCCTATAAAGCGCCTTCTGAGGCACCTTATGGTTACAGTACACTGAGGGTGGTTTTGCTGGCAGCACTAATGTACATTAAAAATAGATAATGCTTTGGACAGCCATATCAAATAACCCCACTGGGGGTTTGAACCCATGACCTCTGGCTCCACAAGCAGTGAAGTAGCCAGTGGGCTACAGCTCTATAGTTGCTAACAAGCCCCTGGCTGGCTGCAGAAGGATAGCATGTCACCACACAAACAGTCTGCTGTGATCACCAGGATAGGGTTAACCCACCCGTACCCATGATGCACTGCACATGCAAATCATCAGTCTACAGATGAACACAAGATGGGGTATGCACCACCACAGCACCTCGGCCTGGTAGGGGGAACTGAGCGTGTGTGTTACTGGCACAGAGTAGCTACACACCGTCACATTGTGTGGGTACGGTGCTCACCCTGAGGGTGAGGTGGGGCTCCAGGCACCAGGTACACAGCACCGTCCATAGCAGAAATAGGCCATGCTACAGATTCCCAGCAGTGCTAGTGTGTGGAATAGGTAGTTCCTGCAGACACACTTTGGATTCGTCTGTATTTCTCAGTCAAGTTTAACCCTTATGGACACATAGGCGGATTGTGTACCACCACCCAACCCACCCTCTAGGGGCTGAGGGTGGGAAACAGGGTCTCCCACCAACAGGAACACATTTTACCTCCCTGCAATGGCAGCAGTAGAGGGAACTATTAACCACAGTCCTGCTGGGGAACAGACACCCTACAGGGCAGTTAATGCAGCTCTGTACACATCTATAAAGCCATAGCAGACAGACATTAGGCCCGGAAATGCTCAGCTGCAACCCACCACTATCTGATATTCTCCTGCAGCAAGCCTCCAGCCACTGCACCCTACAAGGAGTTCCAGCACAGCATATACTAGCTGCAGACAGTCTGCTAGCTAGTCCATAGTGCATGTTCCTGGAAGAGATGCATGCACCCAGAACTGGGATGTCAGCATACACACCAAGCAGATAGGTCAGTGATTGGGCCCCAAAAGGGAACCCATAAATATAACATGAGAGAAATATTAGAGAGCACTATGGGGGAACCTAGCCATGACGTGGTCACTGCTCAGTCAGGGTGAGAGTGATCTCCAGCAGGACATGCTGTGGCCACCCTGTCTGTGCAGGTGGTGGCCGGGCACTACAATGTCCCAGCCATTGCCCTATGCCCTGTGCAGATGCATCCTGGCCAGGCCACCCTGTCCGGGCTATACCCATGGTACCTTGCTCCTCATTATGCACATTGGCAGGCTAATACTGGCAACAGTGCTGGCAGTGTGGGCTGTGGAGGGTGTTTGCAGCCACCACACACTGGATAGACAGACACACACTCCCACACCTATGCCAGCAGTGTACAACTATAGAGGTGTTTGGCAGCCCTGGCCACCGCTCCAGTCCTGGGCACAGTGCAGGCATGGCTATGGTACGCAATACTGTAGGGGTCACTCCCCAGGGTGGTAAACACTGTCAGACACAAGACCTGTAGCACACTCCACAGACATCAGAAAGGTTGCCATGATGCAGCTCAATCAGAAAATTGTACTTCAGAATTGCTATCTGCCAGTAATCATAGCAACCTTTTGATAGCTGTGTACCGTATTCCCAGGTTTAGGGTGGCATTGCTAAGGTATGCAAGTGCTAGTATTGGGAGATTCATGCAGGGCCCAATGTCCTGCCTCTCCAGGAGGCATTGGATAATGGAGCCTGTGGGTGCGAGTGTGTCTGCCCCTGTTTGCTGCTCCTTTATGGCAGAGGTTCCCAACTCCAGTCCTGGTGTGCCAAACACTGTTCGGGTTTTCATGCTGTCCCTCATGAATATGCATGAGATACATCTGCATACCATGAGGGCGGCACATAGAAATGCAGCACAGGCATCTTTATTAGAGGCAGCATGGAACCTGAATGGTGTTTGGCCCTCCAGGACTGCATTTGGGAGACTCTGCTCTAGGTAATGCACATGTTTATGGTGTCTATGCTCTGTAGGGTAAAATGTAGGTGTTTTGGGCATGTCTACGTCATCTGCACTACAGGTTCTGTCTGTATTAGCACGTTGTAGTAGTGGGTAAAATATGGGGGCTGGGTTGGCAGGAACCACAGCTGGGACTTGAACCTGTGACCGCCTGCTCCTGAAAACACTGGCAGTGTGCACTGCACCACCGTGTTGCCATAGAGACAGTGCATTCCCTGGGGATACCATGACTGTTCATCAGACAGGGCCTGTCTGTTGCAGTGCATGGCACCCACCTACACATAGCTAGGCTACGGTCTGCTCTGGGCAGCTGCCAATGCCCCCTCCACCACCAGTACCCCTCTGCCACCCTGCTGACATGCCCGTCTGCTGGTGCTGCTGGTGGAGTGCAGTCTCAGGCCATCCATTGTGTGGGTAGGCGGCTGCCTATGGTGCAGGTTATGGAGTAGGGGTGCCTGCATAGCTGTCCACGCTTCCCCCCAGCACCGCCTGCCAATGTTCTGTGCCCTTGGGGGTACGGCAGTGCCAGGTCCCACAGTACCTGCTGGGTACTATCCCCTGTGACACTGTGGGAAGCACACCCGTGCCCATGCTGGGCCCTCATCAGTTGCTGTCTGGCTGCTCTACTGTTTCAGCACTCCTATGGGCCACCTAGGCATCACCCTAGTCCACACTGTGGCCCAGCTACAGCACAGCATGTGCCGTCTGCAGCCCTCTGTGTCCCCTTTCCCAGCATCTGTCCAGTTGCCCATTCTGACATGCCCGCCCTGCTGTTGCGGAACATGTGCACACCATAGGAAACCTGTCCAATGGAGAGGGAAACCCTGATCAGCGCTATTTCACTGTGGGATCATTCACCTTGTATGGGGATGGAGCATAGACCCTTCCAAAATTCATATCCTTTTTTTGGAGCTTTCTTGAGAGTGTTTTTTGATGTTTCCCATTAATATCACTATTGCCCAGCGTGGTTATATATTTTTTATATTTTGTTGGGGGTCATTTTCAGTGTTTATTTGCCCTTTTGTTCCATGCACATGTATCACACTTTTTTGTAGGTTTCCCTGATTTTGCTGTACATTGCTGACAGAAATGGTTTCTCTTCCCTTTAAATCAGCTCTAACGCCAGGGTTTCACTGGCGTTAGTTTTGAGCCTCGAATTTCACAGCGTTAGTGTGCAGAGAGCCTCTCCCCTCCCACTCTCCACCCATTGACCCCTTCTCTCCGCCCCTGGGGAGCCTTCCTCCGCCCTCCGGGAGCCTTTCTCCGCCTTCAGCGCTCGTTTGCGCCGCAGTGCGCGTTATCGTGCGCTAAGGTACCTTATCGCACGATAAAGCGCCAATAAGACGATTTAGTAAACATACCCCTGTGAATCAAGGCCAGTGTGGGCAGGGGCACAACATACACAAGAGGACAAATCCAGGGCGGCAGCAGTTAGAGAGAGAACAGAAGGATTAGACATTACCGAGAGAGCCAGCGGTGGCAGAAATGGGAACTACAGGAGCTGGCAGCGGCAGGAGGGAATCAAAGATACTGGAATGACAGGAAAAAGCCAAAGAAATGAGCCATGGCAGGATGAAGCCTCAGGGGAGAGAGAGCTGCAGAGACTGCCGATGCTAGTAGGAAGGGGAGAGCTATGCAAAGGTGACAAAGGGTCAAGTCTAAGGTTTATTATAGGAATGCAGAATTGGTATCTCCGGCCATGATGCACATAATTCTGTGAAGCTGGGTTATTTTTCAATCAATTATAAGATTAAGGATTTCACACACATTTATGGCAACATTTCCCAAATCTTACATGCTAACCCTAGATTCAGTCAGGGTTTAGGGTATGCATAATAAATTCACGTGAAATAAATTTGCATAAAAAGGTTCTTTCTTGAAGCCTGTGTATATTTTTAGTTTTGAGCAGTTAAATCGCTACTTACTTGGGTGAATGGCTTTGAAAACCATCCTCCCCAGATGCAGATCAGAACTCCAAGGTATGCCTTCTGAATCCAGAATAATTGCGCTTCATGCTTGATTTGACACAGTGTTTGACAAACATCACAAACTGATTACTCACAAATGAAAAATGTGTCATGTGGTTGAGTGGTAGGCTAAAGTCAGTAATGTGAAAGGAATATGAACTTGAATTGATTAGCTTTTCTGTTTGCCAGCTGCATGAATCCCCAGGAAAACAATGCGGCTTTACAGGCAGATAATTTAGCTGCACTTCAAGGCTTGCTCCTCACCTTATGCTGAGTTAAAAATCTTTTGGACCAATATTGTAATGTCATGGTCAGCATTTATTTATTTATTTTATTACAATATTTATAACCTGCACTATTATCCTAGACGGGGTACAACAGAACATACATAAAAATGCTTCACAAAAACACAAAATAAAATAAGACACTCTCCTTTAAACATTCACACAATAAAACTACTGCCCATACTCATCTAGTAAGAGTGATAACTTCTGAATCACACATTAAAAGCCGTGGAAGCCTATTCCAATGTGTACATCCCAGGCCTCTGTGCGTCCGATGGGAACCGGACGCACAGAGGTAGATGCAATTCCAATCCCGCAGGACACGCCTAGCCCCCATAGGATCAAAATATATGTCTAAGCCTGTACGTGCAGGCCAGGACCCGATTCTTGTTGGCCTGCATGTACAGGCTCCTGCCTGGCTAACTCAGTCAGGCTCCTGAATGGAGCCGCAGTGCCATAGCGTCCGGTTGCCATTGTATCGTGGCTCCATTCAGGAGCCGCGATCCATGGCCGCTGCCGACTTTCTTCATTCCCTGCAGCTCGGCCCCCAATCTGGCCTCCCATGGTCAGGGCTGGGCTGCAGAGAATCTCCTGCACCCCCTCACCCTTTGCCGCTGCCCGGGCCTGCCGTCCAATGTCTAAAGGAACTTACTCCTCCTCAGAGGTGGAATAAGTTCTCTGTCTAGTCTGCTGGACCCGGACATCAGTCTGCCTGCCCTAACTCTGCCTCCACACTGCCCCCTTCCCGCCCGTCTAACCTCTCTGTACAAACTCCTTGTTCATATGGGGAGGCTTAGTCGGGGATGGCAAGGGAGATGAATAGCGGGGATGGACGTCTCAACGAGATGTCTATCCCCACTATTCATGGGATGGAATAGACCCCATAGTAATGAAATGAGCCTTCAGCGTCTTCCTAAACATAAGTACATTAGTAAGTGTTCTTAATTCAAGAGATAGGGAGTTCTATAATCGAGGGGTAGCAACTGAAAATTCAAAGAAACAGTATGCAAGGATGGAAAATCAAATAAGATTGATATGCTGAACACAACCTATGTCCAGGGACTTAACGCTGCAAGACTGAATAAAGATAGTGTGGGGCTTTCCCAGCTAATGCTTGCAAAACCATTACCAATATTTTAAACTTGACCCTCCACAGTATTGGGAGCCATTGTAAAGAAGCCAAAATTGGAGTTATATGTTTATATCGATTCATCCCTACCAACAGCGGAGCTGCTGCATTTTGAATTATCTGAAGGGCACGAATAGAGCAGGCAGGTAGGCCCACACAAAGCCTGCCATAACAGTCAAGGTACGCTAACACCAAAGTCTGCAAAGCAATATGGAAATCAGCAAACTCCAAAAAAGGCTTAAACCAACAGATGGTTTCAGTTTAGAAAAGGCAGACCTAATAACAGAATCTTGAAGAGAGAGATCATTAGAGAAAGACATTATGCTTGGCAAGGTAGAAGGTCAACGCAAAAGAGGAAGGCCAGCAATGAGATGGATCAATACAATAACAACAGCTACAGGTGCCAGTCTGTCAACAATGAGCCGCCTGACTGAAGACCGAACACAATTTAGGACAACTATCCAGAGGGTCGCCAATGAGTCAACACCGACTCAACGACACTTAACAACAACAACAACTGTGTCTGTCCCATGCCATTTTGAATTCTGTCACTTTATTTGCCCCACCACTTCCATCAGGAGGGCATTCCAAGCATCCACTACTCTTTCAGAGGGTCGCCATGAGTCGACACCGACTTGATGGCACTTAACAACAACAACAACAACAATAACAGAATCTATTTGTGGTCTCAAACTCAATTTAGAATCTAACAAAACCCTCAGTCATGAACGCAATCAATCAGTAGCCTGTCAACAATTTTGTGGCATTCAAAAAATTGAGAAACGTGGACAGTAAGCAGTGCTGAAAATTCATTGACAGGGTGATGGCCACTCCTCTACAGAAAGGAGTTGATATTCAGCTCACAATCCATAGAGCTAAGTGGTTTAATATAGAATGGCCTTTTTGCTGTCCTAAATTAAACCATGCAGCTCTATAGATAATGGTCGAATATCACTGCTATCCATAGAGCTGCGGTGGTCTCTGCTATCCACAAATATTCAACACTGCTGGCTCCCTCGATAGTGGTGCTTTTCGATGTCCTAAATTAAACAACATAGCTATATGAATAGTGGTTGAATATCGTCAACTATTTGTAAAGTTAGTCAGAATACCCACGGTCTACTCTTACTCTGCCCCAGCACTATCTTGATAGCACCAGGGCGGTCTGTAAGCATTTTCCTACTAGTTACTACCACGACTACTTATCGCTTATATAGTGCTACAAGGTGTATGCAGCACTTTACAGAGACATGTAAGAGAGAGTTCCTGCTACTAAGAGCTTACAATCTACTCAAGACAGACAATACAGCTGGAGATTAGGATATATTTAGGGGAATGGTAAGGACACACATAGGAGGTGAACAGGAGACTTGGGGTATCAGGATCCAAAAGCAGTTTCAAAAAGTAGTGCGTTTTTAGCATGGATTTGAACAGGGCCAGAGATGGAGCACGACACACTGGCTCGGATAGTTTGTTCCAGTTATCATTGGCACAGAGCCACAAGGCATATGCAGAGCTATATATAAATATATAAGAGATGGGCCCCGCTCCACAGAGCTAACAAGCTATTCAACTCAAAGAAACAGGGAGGTAGGGTAGTTATTGAGAGGAATGAATAAAAGACACATGGGTCTTAAAGAGGAGAATAAGGGGGTCAGAATCCAAAAGGAGGATCCATGTAAAGCTGCTGTAAATTCATGGATACGGGACTTATCTGTATAGCGGCAGTCATTATATGGATAAGCCCTTTTGAATATCGACTCATTTTACAAATGTCCTCTGGACAGATGTTTCATGAGGCATAAATAGCTTTAAAAAGTGGGTTTGTGCAACAATTTCCCCCCAAAAAAATGTTTTAATGACAGTGTCAGAAATCACCCATTCCTGTCACAAGACAACTTGGAAACATGTGAGGATCTTAGACTTTAGGAAGACTAACTTTGCGAAGATGGGCCAATACCTCAGGGAGTCGTTAGTGGGATGGGAACAGCTGGGGGATGTAGAAAAACAGTGGGCAAAACTGAAAGGGGATATTTTAAGGGCAACCAACCTTTTTGTTAAAATGGTAAATAAAGGCAAAAGGAAAAGGAGACCGCTATGGTTTTCTAAGGAAGTAGCTGAAAAAGTGAAGAAAAAGAGGGAGGCCTTCATGAAATACAAGAGATCACAGAGAGAGGAAGACAGGCATCTGTATTTGGAAAAACTTAGAGAAGCTAGCAAAGTAGTCAAGAAGGCAAAGATTCAAAAGGAGGAGGAAATAGCCAATGCAATAAAATGGGGGGATAAGACATTTTTCAGATATATTAGTGAGAAGAGGAAGGGCAAGAGTGGTATTGTCAGACTCAAGGGTGCAGGGGGGGAATATGTAGAAGCTGATAAGGATAAAGTGGAATTGCTTAACAAATATTTTTGTTCTGTGTTCACAGATGAAGAACCAGGAGCAGGACCTCAGAAAACACCCACAAATAGGAACAGAAGCGAGGGACATCTTGAACAATTTTCAGAAGACTGTGTTCGTGAGAAACGAGCTCAACTTAAAGTAGACAAAGCGATGGGACCGGATGGGATACACCCTAGAATACTGAGGGAACTTGGGGACGTTCTAGCAGCTCCACTGACTGACCTTTTCAATGCCTCGTTGGAGTCGGGAGTGGTGCCAAAGGACTGGAGAGAGGCTCATGGACCGAGGGAGAGCTCTAGATGTGGTGTATTTAGATTTCAGTAAAGCCTTTGACACTGTTCCTCACAGGCGACTTATAAACAAACTGAGCACCCTAGGGATGGACCCTAAAGTTACTGCTTGGGTTAGAAATTGGTTGGGTGGGAGGCGACAAAGAGTACAAGTAAATGGAGCTCACTCTGAGGAGAAGGATGTTACCAGTGGTGTGCCCCAGGGATCTGTCCTTGGTCCGATTCTTTTTAACATCATTGTTAGTGATATAGCGGAAGGGCTGTCAGGTAAGGTTTGCCTCTTTGCGGATGATACCAAAATCTGCAATAGAGTAGACACCCAGGAAGGTGTAGATAACATGAGGAGGGATCTAGCTAAGCTTGAAGAATGGTCTAGAATTTGGCAGCTGGGATTTAATGTTAAAAAATGTAAGGTCATGCATTTGGGCTGCAGCAATCCAAGGGAGCAATACAGTATAGGAGGTGAAGTACTTTTGTCCACTAAAGAAGAGCGGGACCTAGGCATGGTTGTGTCTGATGAACTTAAAGTAGCTAAACAGGTAGAAAAGGCGACGGCAAAAGCTAGAAGGATGCTTGGGTGCATACGGAGAGGAATGGCTAGCAGAAAAAAGGAGGTGATAATGCCTCTGTATAAGTCTTTGGTGCGACCTCATTTGGAGTATAGTGTGCAATTCTGGAGACCGCACCTTCAAAAGGATGTGAACAGGATGGCGTCGGTGCAGAGGGTGGCTACTAAAATGATTAGTGGCTTCATTATAAAGCATATGAGGACAGACTTAAGGATCTTAATATGTACACCTTAGAGGAAAGGCGGGATAGAGGTGATATGATTGAGATGTTTAAATACCTCCGTGGCATAAATGTTCAGGGAGAGAGCCTCTTTCAATTGAAAGCAGGTTCTGCTACAAGGGGACATGGGATGAGGGTGAAGGGAGATAGATTCAGGAGTGATATGCGGAAATATTTCTTTACGGAAAGAGTAGTGGATCCGTGGAATAGTCTCCCAGTGGAGGTGGTAGAGATGAGGACAGTAACTGAATTCCAAAAAGCATGGGACAAACACAGAGGATCTCTAAAGGTAAAAAGGGGACTGTTGTAGTTGTTGATATGGAAGGACAGACTAGATAGGCCATGTGGTCTTTTTCTGTCATCATGTTTCTATGTTTCTATGTTTAATGTTCTTAACTGTTCTGTAAGTAGCACAAGAAAGACTGGTTAAATACGTTCCTCACTGTGTTAGGGTCAGAATGGATGCAATGCCATGGACATCCTGCAGGGGGCAATTTTCAAAAGCCATTTATGTGGGTAAACTGAATATCTGAAAATTACTCACCCTGTGTGCACGTCAAAGTACACACAGGAGTCAGTCTGTTCGAGCAGAAGTAGTATGAGTGAAGGAGGGAGTGTAGGGTTATGGTGGGGAATGCCACATTTTCCAAAATATGAACATTGCTTGGAAGGGAAAAAGGTGCCAGCTGAAAAAGCAGGTGCAAATCTATGTGAGTTATTTTTCCCTAGTCAGTTTTCAAATGTGAGCTGTCGGGAGTGGTCCCTGAGGACAGGAGAGAGACACAGGTGGTCCCTCTACACAAAAACAGAATTAAGGATGAGGTTGAGAACTACAGGCCGGTTAGGCTGACCTCTGTGGTGAGTAAATGAATGGAAACACTGTTAAACAAAGGATAGTGAGGATTCTGGAGTCTAATGGATTGCAGCATGGATTTACTAGAGGCTGATCTTGTTGAACAAATATAATTAATTTCTTTGACTGTGCGACTAGAGAGTTGGACTGAGGAAGAGCCCTAGATATAGTGTACTTAAATTTCAGTAAAGCCTTAGACATTGTTCTGCATAGGCGACTTATAAATAAATTGAGGGACCTGGGCGTGATTGTTTCTGATGATCCTAAGGTGGCTAAACGGGCAGAAAAGGCGATGACAGAAGCCAGAAGGATACTTTGGTGCATGGGGAGAGGAATGGTCAGCAGAAAGAAGGAGGGGATAGTGCCTCTGTATACTTTTTTGGTGCAACCTCATTTGGAGTATGGTATGCAATTCTGGAGACCGCATCTTCAAAAAGATATAAACAGAACAGAGTCGGTGCAGTGTGGCAACCAAAATGGTCAGTGGGCTTTGTCATAAGGCATATGGAGACAGACTTAAAGATCTCAATATGAATACTTTGGAAGAAAGGCGGGAGAGGGGGGATACCAAATGTAATCGTTCTGTTTGCTGTTACTAAGGTTCTATGAAAAACAGTTACAGGGTCATCCGAGGGGACATCCATCCCCGCTATTCGTGCCCTCTCCCAATCCCATCTAACTTCCTCACGTGTTGTATGGGGAAGTTAGATGGGAGCGGGAAAAAGGCAGATCGGGGGTGGGGTTAGGGCGGGCAGTGGGCGGTTGTCAGCCCCAGACGTACAGGGCAAATTCCAATGCCGGTCCTGTATGTCTGGGGCCAGCGGCTTGAATGGGGAGATTATTCCACCTTGAAGGTGAAAAAGGTTCCCCTTGGTGGCAGGGGACGGCAGGCCCGGGGCTCAGAAAGGGCAGGAGGAGGCACAGGACATTCCCCACAGCCCGACCCTGGCCTTCAGAGGCCAGATTGGGGATTGGGCTGCGGAGAAAGCACCTATTGAGCCGGTGACCGGGGATCACGGCTTTTGAATGGAGCCACGGTGTTATGGCAACCGGACACTATGGCACCGTGGTTCCATTGAAAACCCTGACTGAACTATCCGGGCAAGGCCTATACATGCAGGCTGACCTTGATTGAGGTCCTGGCCTGCACATACAGGTCTGGACATGATTCTGATCCCACGGGGCTAGATGTGCCTGCAGGATCAGAATCCCGGCTTACTCTGTGCATCTGGTTCCGACTGGGTGCACAGAGGGCCGTGACATCCACGGCAGAATCGGGCTCTTAGGAGTATGTTTACTAAACTATGGTAACGTTACAGACCACGCGTTATGTAACGTTAATGCTCGTTAGGTAACGTTAACGCGTAGTATGTAACGTTAACGCGCTTTAACATTACGTAACGATCGTTAACGTCCCCGGCCGTGGTAAACACCGCAGAGGGTGGAGAGAGGGCGGGGGGAAGGGGTCAATGGACGGGGAGTGGGCGGGGAGAGACTCCCTGCACACTAACGCGCTGAACTGAAGGGCTGAATCCTACCGCGAATCAAAACCTGCCGTTACATGCACATTTGTAGGAGAGAGAAACCATTTCAGTGTCAGCAATGTACAGCATAGACAGGGAGCCCAAGACACGTGATAGTAGTGCTCGATGTCCAGCACCAGCATAGTGCCCAAGTATGAAAGGCCACTATGGTGATGGTGCAAGTGGGGCATAGGGGGCTGCAGGCGGGACATGTAGCGGTGGCAGCAGGGGCACAGGGCGGACTTTGCAGGAACCTAGGTGGCACATAGGAACATAGAAACCGGAAATCATCATGATAGCAGCTGACAAAGTCCAAACACAATCCACCTACATCTAGCTGGTCCACCCGAGCTAACAGTTGCCAGGGCACTGACCTGACATCCCCCCAGCCAACCCTCCCCCAAGTGGAAGGAACAGACTATTGGTAGGCGGTGATGGGGGGGATGTGAGGATGCTCATGTATGCCGCATGCCCCAGACCCCACTCCCTAGGCGACCACCTACCCACACAATGGATGGCCTGGGACTGCGCACTACCAGCACCGACAGCATATGGCCATGTCAGGATGGCGGGGGGGGGGGGGGTGCCCATGCTGGAGGGGGCAGTGGCACCTCCCTGCAGTGGACCTAGGCCATTCCCTGTAGTAGTATGTGGCATGCAGTGCAACATAAAAAGTCTGGCTGAGGAAAAGTACAGGTAGCCCCAGGGACCACCATGCATGTGTGGTGCAGTACACCCAGCCAGTGTGTCCAGAAGCAGAGGGTCACAGGTTCAAGCTCCAGCTGTGGTTCCTGCAGAGCATGTCCCTATGTTTTACCGTACAATGCAGATGCAACAACAACATGTACAAAGCCCAAAGCAGCGGCGAACAGGGGTACAAACCCCCACTCACACAGGCTCCATAATCCAAAGATGCATGGAGAGTCAGGCTGTTGGCCCCAGCATTGAGCTGCAGTTATCACCAGGGCACTACTCCTACCTCCTGCACAGTTTAGCAATGTCGGCACTGTGATCAGGACCGGTGTGGCATGCAGGGTTGCCAACCACCCCTATCTATGCTCAATGCTGCAATAAGAGTGTGTGTGTGTATGTCTATCCATTGTTTTGTGGCTGTCCACACCTCACCGGGCCCACAATGTCCCACTGTTACCAGCGTTAGCCTGA
The DNA here is from genome assembly GCA_033557465.1 of Ichthyophis bannanicus. Taxonomy (NCBI): domain Eukaryota; kingdom Metazoa; phylum Chordata; class Amphibia; order Gymnophiona; family Ichthyophiidae; genus Ichthyophis; species Ichthyophis bannanicus. Next base: position 516,678,864 of record CM066033.1, read on the forward strand.
ATATGTGCATAATGAGGAGCAAGGTGTTGGGGGTATGGCCCAGACAGGGCTGATTGGCCAGGATGCATCTTCACAGGGTGTGGGGCAATGGCTGGGACACTGTAGTGCCTAACCACTGCCTGCATGGACAGGGTGACCACAGCATGGCATGCTGGGAGGGCAATCACTCTGACCGAGCAGTGACCATGGCATGTCTAGGTTCCCACATAGCGCTCTACATTATCTGTCTCCAGTGATCCTGTTGTGTTCCCAGTGCTGGGGTCCCAATCACTGAGATGCCTTCTTGGTGCACATAGTTCCTCTGTGAGCATGCACTATGGATTGGCTAGTGGACTGTCTGCAGTTAGACTGTGCATGGTCAGAACACCTATATGTGGTGACTGGCAGGCAATGGTTTGAGGCAGTTGGGGTTTTCCAAAGCTAACACCATCATTGCTGCTGGTCTGCCACTGCCCCAGCCACAGGTATGGCTCTGGCCCACCAACCCTGGAGGGCTGTCACATACCAGCAGGATGGAGGTTGCTTCACAGGGGGTGGGGCACCTGTCCCTTACCTACAGAAAAGGTGATGTGACATACCTTTGGGGTATGTAGTATATACCACTTTGACCTATCAAGGCACTGCTACACAAACCTCACGCAAGTCTGGAAACCCCTCTGCCCTGATAACAGGTGCTCATGTCAGCCAGAACCTAACACGGGGTACACACTAATCTGGGTGGTGTCTGGTCCCAGTGGGCCACATGTGACTGCAGGATACAGATGGACACCAAATTACCTTCAGATGCACTGCAAGGAACACCTGTCACACACTGGCAGTGATGGGGATGGTTTGTAGCTACTCTGTGCCAGTATCACGCACTGTCAGTTCGTCTTTCCAAGTTGAGGTACTGGATAGGTGCAGACCCCATTTGCTGATCAGCTGTAGACAGCTATTTAGCATGTGCATTGCATCATGAGTACTGGTGGGGTTACCCTATCCTGGCACTCAGAGCAGACAGTTTGTGCAGTGATCTGCAGTCCATCTTTACCCAGCCATTGCTGTGAGATACACCATGGAGGTATAGTCTACTGGTTAGTACAATGCCATTCTCGGCAGTGTTTATGGGTTCAATTCCTCATTGTTCCCTCCTCTCATGCCTGTCCTACTCAAATAGTGTGCATGCCTGTAACAGTCATATTTTTGCAGACTTGTGCTGCCAGCCCATAATACCCTCGCAACAATTACCAACATTCCCTCGGTCCGTCTATCTGCATCTGTCAGCTGTGTAGAGTCCTGTCTGCATGTGCAGGCTGCCACCCCATGTCCTGCACTGCTACCCTTTCCTGCATTGCGCCTCTTCATGCTTGCCTTGCCTGTGCCTGATCTGCATGGCACCACCACTCCTCTGTCCACCCATCATTGTAACAATCCTGCCACCTCCGCCTCGACTGGGGGACACGTATTTCCATCGTCTGCCACCAACTGTCTTTCCAGTACTTTACATTGCCAGCACTCTGTGCAGTGGTACAGTTGCTGCCACCATGTTTGTCATCAGTACTGGCAGCCACATCGGATGCCCGCAGATATGGCAGGTCCAGCGGCTCCCAGCTCTCCCTTCTTCACTCATCTGTTCATTGCCTTTACTGAGTGCTCTATCTAGTGTTAGGGCTACATTTGTCTCTGTTCCTCACAGGTCATGCATGTCATCCTGCTTTACCTTGCAGCCCTTAGGCCATACTAACCTAGGGTACCATAACCTTGTTAGGCCACCGTAACCTATGGTTCCGTAACCCAGGGTGCCCTCTAAGGTGCTCTGTCCAGGGATACCTAATACGGCACTTAGCCTAAGGAGCCCTACTGTATAGGGCACCTTAGAAAGCACCTTATGAGGCACCTTACAAGGCACCTTATAAGGCACCTAACAAGGCACCTTATAGGGCACCTAACAAGGCACCTTATAAGGCACCTTACAAGGCACCTTATAAGGCACCTTACTTATACGGCACCTTACAAGGCATCTTACAAGGCGCCCTACAAGCCCTTGCAAGGCGCCTTGTAATGTGCCTTGCCTTGCATTAGTTTGTAACATGCGTTAGCTGATACGGCTTGCTGTAACAATGCACTGCCCATGTCTTTATATGGGCATCTGTACCTTTACCGCGGAACCTAACGCGAATGACATTATTGCAGTTTAGTAAACATACCCCTTAATGTTTTGTTCCCTATAAACCACTTTGATTTCCAGACAAGGTGGTATAACCTCATCCCCCCCCCCCGAAAAATAAATAAATAAATAATAGAGACGTTTAAATACCTCCATGGCATAAATGCGCAGGAGGAGAACCTCTTTCAGTTGAAAGAAATCTCTGCGATGAGGGGGTGAAAGGGATAGATTCAAGAGTAAAATGCGGAAATATTTGTTTACTGAAAGAGTAGTAGATGCATGGAATAGTCTCCCAGTGGAGGTAGTAGAGACAAGGACTGTACCTGAATTCAAGAAAGCATGGGACAAACATAGAGGATCTCTAAAGGAAAAGAAGGGACTAGAAAGCTTAGTATCTGATATGGAGGGGCAGACTGGATAACTATATGGCCTGTATCTGCCGTCATTTTTCTCTGTTTCTATGTGGGTCCTTTCCTTTTAAGAACTGGTCTACAAGTAGCTATGTTGTATCGAAAAGTGCCCCTGAAATCCATAAGCAGTAGTGGTACTGTATAATAAGTACAGGGGTGGGAAAGGAATGATAGCAAGCCTTAATTTGTTGCTGGTGAATGAGATTTGCTCTTTAAACATGAAATTGTCCTTTGTTTTGTGATAGAAAATGTACAATGCCATATTTGTCAGCAGGATCCTCATAAACCTATTCACATGTTAAATTTTTTCCCTCTGTGTGCAAAGGTAAAATCAGAATGGGAAAATGGAACAACAGGGGTATGTACACTTATTTTGGTTTGTTTTGTTTTAATTCCTTTTGGGGGAGAGAGGGTGTTTTCTGTCTTTGTTTCATGCATTCCTGTGAAGTTATAGCAAAAAAGACTCAGTTTCAAAGATTCAGGTTGACTTGCTTATTAAATTCTAAAAGGATAGTGTCACCACCAGGGGGCAGTTCGCTTCTGATGGTGAAGAAATAGTTGTGCAGACTCGAATGGTAAAGCAAAATGTGGATTTATTCCCCTCCCGGGGTGGATTAATAAACAAGTGAACAGAACACAAGCAGAAACAAAAGTATTCCAATCTTTTGGCAAAAACACAAAGGACATACAGCAATAACTTCTTGCTTCAAGGTAGGAACTTAAACTGTAGCACACAGGCTTTTGCTCTGTCTAGCGCAGAGATATTCTTTCAGATGATATTAATGTACAGTCCATTAGGTCAGATACAGATGAGGATTCACTGAGAGAGTCCACTAACATGGGTTCCTCCTCACGTTCCAAACCCTCTTGGTTGAAATATGCTTGGACATTTCCCTTTGGCAAGCCCTCACGGTAAGTTTCTCTGTTGCTATCTTCTGTTTGGGATAGAGGAACTCTCTGTCCCCTCTTGCTAACAGACTTTAGCTTGTAAGGCTTCTTTTGGGGTTTAAAGCTTACTGCCAGCTCCTCTTCTGACATATACACGTCTTCTGGCCAGTCTCTAAGCTTTTCTGACGGCTGTGAATGCTCTCTATTCAGGTAGTTAGGTTGGGAGTAGCTGCCCTGCCCCCACCTCTGGCTTCCTGTGTAAGGTTGCTCTGCATTCACTCTACAAACACTTTTATTCCTTTTAACTTTCAATGGCTCACATTCATTCCCCAAGTCCCAGCTTCTTGTTACATACTTTTTAGCTACTGGCTTGCAGTTCCTCTGGTTAGGACGTAGGTTCCATGCTGCCGTGTCTCTGCAATCAGCAGGAGCTGCCCAGCTGGCCTCGGCTCTAGCAAGCTGCTTCCTCCTAGTGGATTCTGGGTACCTCTGAGGTTGAACGCTTCCTGGTTCAGACTCTGAGTCACTTCCTATACTGAAGTGAGAGACTCTTCCTGGTTCCTCTCTGGTAGCTGCTGTAGGTAAGACAGGCTGTCTTCTCTTCCTACAGTGCTCACCTTGTCCCAGGTTTCTCCCTCTCAGGGTTTGTTCCAAATCTGAGCTCTCTGACAATTCCTCTCCTCCTGGCAACTCTTTGGAGGTGTCGTCCTTGTAATGCTTCCCCCTTGTGTTCCCTGCACTATCCTTATAAGGGCTATGCATACTCTTCCCTACCAGGTGTGTGCTATTGGGAATTAGGGCGTTTCTTCTTACTACACGTTTCTCCAGACCTCGTGGCTGCCTTTGTTGTCGTTGCCACTGACAACAGCTATCCACCTGGTCTGTTCTCCTGTCAGCTTTTGAACTGACATGCTGCGTGTTTTGTATTTTAACAGTGGAAATTGGGGCTTCTTCATCACATATCCCCCCCCTTAAAACCTTACGTGTTGCTGACGTTTCCGTCTGACAGCACGTAAGCTGAAGGTGACTAACCCTTCGCCTCTCTCTTTTGACCAGCTGTACTGACGCCGATCGTTCCTGCCAGGGTTTTAATAAATTCAAGTGGTATACCTGTTGACGCCCCCCTTCGTGCTCAACTTTATAGGAGACTGGGCCTACTCTAGCTACCACTTTGCAGGGTCCCTTCCACCTAGATTCAAATTTTGGACCTACAGCGGGTACTAGGACCAATACCTTGTCTCCTATGCTTAATTGCCGTTCTTTGGACCTCCGGTCATAATACCGTTTTGCCGGCTTTGGCTCGCCTGTAAATTTTCCATGGAAACCCGGGAAGTCCTTTCTAGGCGGTTCCTAAGATCCCTGAGAAACTGGGGAACCCCCACTTCCTCTGCCTCCGGCTCGCTCCATTGCTCTCTCAGGATATCCAAGATCCCCCTTGGAGCTCGGCCAAATAATAGCTCGTAGGGCGATGCCCCTAATGATGCCTGCCTACGCTCTCGGCAAGCGTACAATACAAAGGGAAGTAAATTATCCCACTCCCCCATCTGTCCCTCCAGTCCGCGTCGCAACATCTGTTTAATTGACTGGTTTAGCCTTTCCACCAGTCCGTTCGACTGTGGGTGATAGGCGGAGGTCCGGACGTGCCTTATCCCAAAGGCATCCCACACTAAGGCCAAGTACTTTGAGGTAAAGTTGCTTCCTTGGTCCGTTAGGACCTCTTGTGGGAAACCTATTTCGCAAAATAATTTTATTATTTCTAAGGACATCGACCTAGCAGAAATATTCCGTAGCGGAATGGCCCACGGAAACCTAGTGGCAACGTCTACAATTACCAATAGATATTGGAAGCCCCTTGGCGTCCTAACTAAGGGTCCTACAATGTCCATAGCCAGGCGTCGGACTGGCGTGGCAATAATGGGTGGACTAATCATTGGCACCGGTTTCGGCTTTATGGCAGTGACCTTCTGGCACGCGGGACAAGACTGGCAATAGCGGGTGGTCTCCTTAAAGACGCCCGGCCAGTAAAAGCGGGCCAGTATTTGGTCTATTGTGCCTTGTATGCCCTTGTGGCTACCCACAGGGTGGTCGTGTGCCAATCGCATTACTATTGTCTTAAAGGTTGCTGGTACCACTACCTGCTTGCGGATGGCCCCTGTATACGGGTCCGTACTTTCCCGGTATAACAGCTCACCCTCTAGGAAAAATCTAGGCAAGATGGCTCTACCCTCTTGAGCAAACTCAAAAGCTCTTTTTAGGGCAGGATCTGCCCTCTGCTCCTTTGGGAAGGAAGAGAACTTCTGGACTAATTCAGCAGGGACCCAGGGCAAATCCTCCCCTGCTACCAGCTCTGCCCTCCCTTGGGACCTATTTCTTTGCTCCCGACGTCTCTCTGCCCTTCCCTTTCTTTCCTTAGAAGGAAGGTTTATTAGATCGTCATGTGTGGGGAGTATATCTACTAGCTCCTCTCCCTGGCCTTCCTCTGCATCTGGAGTTTCTTCCTCCTCATCGGAACCTACCCCTATCTCTGAGGCTTTGGCCTGGGATCTAGTGGAAACTAAAGTAGTTTTCTTACCTAGGCTCTCTTTAAGACCTCGGTTGAACGGTGGCCAATCACGGCCTAAAACAAGCTCATACGGGAGATGAGGAATTACAGCCATCTGTATCTTCTCCCGAGTATTCATCCCTATCACAGACACTCCATACCGTGGGTAAAATACAGACGTACCATGCACACATCTTACTTTAATTTTGTCCCTCGCTTGCTTTTGTGAAAAAGGGTTACGGGCGGTAATGGTCTCCCACAATTCACGAGAAACCATGCTTTGGCTAGCTCCAGAATCCAAGAGCGCCAAAGCTTTTACCCCTTCAATCTGGACCTCTACCTGAATGCCCTTCTCTAGGGGGTTCTGTCCTCCCACTACTAGAGCACTACGTTCAGTACACTTTTTGTACCCATGTCCAGGCTGACCACAGTTAAAACATTTCCTTTGAATCATTTTCACCATAGTGTTACCAGACATCTTAACATTACATGCAGTATCACCATATGCATTGCTTTTAAAAGACTTTCTCACACCATGCATTCTATCAATGCCAGCCATTTTTAAAATACCGCCTCCGGAGGTACTGGCTAATTCAGCCTCAAAATAGTTCTCCGTAAGGATGGCTGCGTCATTCGTAGAATTGCATTTTTGTAGCAATATAAATGCCTTTATTTCTTGTGGAATGGCTTCCAAATACTGTTCCAGGAGGACGGTATCAAACAAAGACTCGACCGTCGCCCTTTCTGGAACGAGCCATTTGGTCGCTAGACCTTTTAGTCGTTGTAACAAGGCTTTAGGCGTTTCCTTATCCAGGAGTTTGGCCTCTCTAAAGAGCCTTCTGTAGTGCATGGGCGTTAAACCCAGCCTATCTCTAATAGCTATCTTCACGTCGGGGTAACTGGAAGACAGATCAACGGGCATTGTTTTGTATGCGGCGAGCGCCTCACCAGACAAAGTCATGGCGAATCTTACTGCCCACTGATCAGTCGGCCATTTAGCCGCTGCTGCTATTCGCTCGAATGCGTCCGCAAAGTCATCAAAACTATCGTATGACTTTAATTGTCCCAATGACAGAGCATTGTATTCATGTAGTCCTACCGCCCTCGGTCCTGCAGACTCAACCTCGGCTGCGGTAGCAGTTTTCTTTATCAGAGTCTCCAGCAACTCTAGTAGCGGCTGCTGCTGCTCAGTCATTGCATGTATCATTCTCTCTTGGCTTTGCCGGGCCAGTTCTCCTTGTGCTTTCCACTGGACCTCCATCCAGTCTTTCATTTGCTGGGGATCCATCTTTACGCACCTGTGAAGAAACAAAAGACAAGCCCACCAAGTGCGGCACCAAACAAAGTGTTTCCACTATAGGTAACTTTTTTTTTTTTTTTTTCAGCTATTCCTCTTGCTGCTCCTACCACCACAGCTCCCCCTTTCTCAGATCCAAATCACCCGTGCCCTCCTACCTTTACCTCAGCACGGTGAAGGATCGTGCGTTGAGAAAGCTGTAGGCTTGCTGCACTCCAGGTCAGGAATTTTGAAAAAAAATCTGCTCCGGCTTTTTCTTTCTTTTTCTCCGGCGGCAAACTTTTCCTCCTTCAGCAAGGTAAATCCTATGTGTGTCTTCGGTGCTGTGTTTTTCATCCACTTGAAAAATCCGAAGAACTACGCCACTTTATGTCACCACCAGGGGGCAGTTCGCTTCTGATGGTGAAGAAATAGTTGTGCAGACTCGAATGGTAAAGCAAAATGTGGATTTATTCCCCTCCCGGGGTGGATTAATAAACAAGTGAACAGAACACAAGCAGAAACAAAAGTATTCCAATCTTTTGGCAAAAACACAAAGGACATACAGCAATAACTTCTTGCTTCAAGGTAGGAACTTAAACTGTAGCACACAGGCTTTTGCTCTGTCTAGGGCAGAGATATTCTTTCAGATGATATTAATGTACAGTCCATTAGGTCAGATACAGATGAGGATTCACTGAGAGAGTCCACTAACATGGGTTCCTCCTCACGTTCCAAACCCTCTTGGTTGAAATATGCTTGGACATTTCCCTTTGGCAAGCCCTCACGGTAAGTTTCTCTGTTGCTATCTTCTGTTTGGGATAGAGGAACTCTCTGTCCCCTCTTGCTAACAGACTTTAGCTTGTAAGGCTTCTTTTGGGGTTTAAAGCTTACTGCCAGCTCCTCTTCTGACATATACACGTCTTCTGGCCAGTCTCTAAGCTTTTCTGACGGCTGTGAATGCTCTCTATTCAGGTAGTTAGGTTGGGAGTAGCTGCCCTGCCCCCACCTCTGGCTTCCTGTGTAAGGTTGCTCTGCATTCACTCTACAAACACTTTTATTCCTTTTAACTTTCAATGGCTCACATTCATTCCCCAAGTCCCAGCTTCTTGTTACATACTTTTTAGCTACTGGCTTGCAGTTCCTCTGGTTAGGACGTAGGTTCCATGCTGCCGTGTCTCTGCAATCAGCAGGAGCTGCCCAGCTGGCCTCGGCTCTAGCAAGCTGCTTCCTCCTAGTGGATTCTGGGTACCTCTGAGGTTGAACGCTTCCTGGTTCAGACTCTGAGTCACTTCCTATACTGAAGTGAGAGACTCTTCCTGGTTCCTCTCTGGTAGCTGCTGTAGGTAAGACAGGCTGTCTTCTCTTCCTACAGTGCTCACCTTGTCCCAGGTTTCTCCCTCTCAGGGTTTGTTCCAAATCTGAGCTCTCTGACAATTCCTCTCCTCCTGGCAACTCTTTGGAGGTGTCGTCCTTGTAATGCTTCCCCCTTGTGTTCCCTGCACTATCCTTATAAGGGCTGTGCATACTCTTCCCTACCAGGTGTGTGCTATTGGGAATTAGGGCGTTTCTTCTTACTACACGTTTCTCCAGACCTCGTGGCTGCCTTTGTTGTCGTTGCCACTGACAACAGCTATCCACCTGGTCTGTTCTCCTGTCAGCTTTTGAACTGACATGCTGCGTGTTTTGTATTTTAACAGTGGAAATTGGGGCTTCTTCATCACAATAGCTATAGAGAGGCTGGAAATATAACATTGGGATGAATCTTTTTTCTGAATACTTGATTAGAATACTGGTGGTGCTAACCGGATAAGCCCCACTGAATATCAGGCAGTAACTTTATATAACTAAAAGGACATGTAAATTGTATGCAATGACCCATATTGTTCTTGTATCTTCAACTGGCCTATTGAAGGCTTTCACCCAGTTGTTTGACTTGTCTTTGAAGAATTCTTTGCCTATTATCTTCAGGAATTCCTCGTCTTCCATTGAGGGGGCAGGTTTAACATCCCTGGTGGTCTGGAACATCATGCTCTGCAGCCGTTCCTCCCATCTGATGGAGAGGAGATCTTCAGGAGGTTCTGAGGTCATGACCTGGTTGTTTCTTACCATCAGGTGCCGCTCTAATAGATAGGATATGGTTCAAAGATGTACATCCATTCTCTAACACATTAGTAGCACAGCTATTGATGCTGTCTGTCTTATGCATCTTATCAATGCAAATGTTACCTATTATAACTCATCCAAAGTCAAAATGAGCTAGATGTTGATGTGTGGACAATTGCACAGTTGATGAATTTGATCCAGTCCCAGCACGTGTCAGCCAGGTTAGAGTAAAATTTGGACATCTCTCAATTCAGAGGTGGGAAAAGTTTTACAATAGACTTCCGATGGAGATAATGTTGAGCAACTTCTGATGTAGAAATTTTCTGGCCCATTATTCAAAAGTACTTATCCAAACAGCAGCACCTGCTATCTGGATAAGACGTGCTAGCCGCTGGTTGAGTCTGTCAGTTGATTTTCAGTGACACTATCCAGGCAGTGCAGTTGAAAATCATTACTGACCATCCCGGGCATCATCCATATAGTGCTGGACTAGTGCAAGGGCAGAGTATGAGCAATCCTGGAAATTATCCAGATAATGACGATCTGCAGTCTACTATTCAGATAACTATCCAGATAACTCTAGTAAAGAAATAAAGCTGTTGGTGTTATGGTGGTTGTTCTTGTTGCAGTTTCCCAGCTCTGCCCTAACCCCAGGAGGCCCCAGACCAGCTGATACAGGTCTATTCTACATCCTGGTGTTATGGTGGCTGTTCTTGTTGCAGTTTCTCAGCTCTGCCCTAACCCCAGGAGGCAACAGAGCAGACTATACATGTCTATTCTACAGCCTGGTGTTATGGCGGTTGATGTTGTTGCAGGTTCCTGGTTCCGCCACATCCCCAGGAGGCAGCACATCAGATTCTAGTGGTCCATCAAGCATCCCGGTGTAATGGTAGCTGATGTTGGTGCAGGTAACCAGCTCCCCCACACCCCCAGGTGTCCAAGCACGCACCACAGAGGCTGCATCAGCGTCCAGGCGACATGGTGATGGGTCCTGTTGATGTGGGACAGCCTGCCCAACACCAAGGTGTGTGCTGGACTGCACTGAGGGTATGGAGTCACACCCCCTGTAGACCACAATTGGAATGCCCCACATGCCATGTTGCTCTCATTTCAAGGCAGGAGATGGCAGGGACATGGCATGGGGTGGCTGTGAGGTGGCCCACAGGGCACATAGGTGTCACAACACAAATGCCCAGCCTCATGCCCACACAGGCAGGCGGCGCTGCCCACAGCTAGTATGGGACCTGCTGCCCATAGCAGGAGCGGCCCCCATTGCACGCAGACATGTGTGACATGTGGTTCACCATGGGCAGGGATACAGGACCCTAATGTTTGCAAACATGGCTTATCCCCCCAGGTAGAGGACCTACGGAAGAAGGGCAGAGAGATGTGGCTACACTGCCCGGGGTACCTCCGCCGCATGCAGCGGGAGGCAATGGCCGGGGGTGACGGTGAGTGTCCCAGCCTATGCATTGCGCCACACCATGTCCCAGTGACACGGCAGCCTGTGATGCCACATACAATGTGTCTGTGCCGTAACAAACGCATGACGCCCTGTTCATTCCTGCCTTCTCCACAGAGGCTGCAGATGCTGGGGAGGGGACCTCTGCCCCCACACCACCTCAGCCCCCCCGCGACCACTGGAGGGATGGAGGTGGAGGACATACCAGCAGCGGCGGAGGACGCCATGGATGTGGGGGATGAATACATGGAGGGTGGTGAGGGATGGGTGGAGGTGATGGTGGAGGGTGCTGGGGAGGAGGAGTGGGAGGACGAGGAGGGGGAGGGGGAGGGTGGCAGGGAGAGTGAGGGGTCCAGCCAGGGCGGGGAGGGTGGGTGGGCCATGGCGGGTGGGGACGGGGAGCCTGTGCCTGAGAGAGGACGCACGCAACCACAGGGCACTGGGGGCCCCTGCCACCTGCCCCATGTGCATGGCCATGGTGTCAGGCTGGGTGTGGAACCCCCACACATTGCCACGCACAGGGCCCATGCAGATGCCACCACCAAGACCACAGCCACATGGTGTGGATGTGGTGGCAAATGTGTGGGTCTCCTGTGGGTCTCCTGTAGCAGGGATGCAGCACACGATAGGATGGTGAGGAGGTGCGGATGTGGTACCCATGATGCAGCGTAGATGTGATGCATGCGGGGATCCATGTGTCAGTCAGTGTGTTAGTCAGTGGGACTCACTAAGATGGGCAATGGGCAATGGGCACCGTTATGCGGACCCTGAGCGACCATGGCCATGCCATCAGGCAGCTGACAGCTGCTGTGCAGGGTATGGCTGAGGTGATGCGCCGCCAGCATTACCATGGCATGTTCACGGCACATCCCCAGCCATACCCCCATGGCAGGCCCCCAGGTGTGTGAACCACATATATAGCTGTGGCCATCTCCCAGTGGCAACCCTAATAGCAAAATGTATCCCCACTAATGTGTTAGACGGATGTCCATGCTGTGCTAACGCCAAATGTGAACCCGTTTTTAAAGTTGACCTGCCTGTGGGAGGCTGTTGTGTTTAACGTTATAACGTTTGTATGGCACCTACCAACACAAGCATTTATTAAAACACTGTGTAGGCAGTCAAATTATGCAATGGTCATATGTCCTTTGTACATACATGCTGTAGTGGTGAGTGTGACACCTGTGTGCATGTCCCAGTGTGTATTTGTGCAACATACATTGCCCCTGCCCCACAACAGGCTATGTGGAGCGCCATGTGCGCTGACGGGTGTATCCCCTGCTGACATCATGATGTAACCATGTGCTGCACCGTCCAGCAGACATGGACACATGCACGTTGGCACAGATAGTCAGTCTGTAGCAGGGATGCAGCACACGATAGGATGGTGAGGAGGTGCGGATGTGGTACCCATGATGCAGCGTAGATGTGATGCATGCGGGGATCCATGTGTCAGTCAGTGTGTTAGTCAGTGGGACTCACTAAGATGGGGTTTGGTGGGGTGAAGGAGCAGCAGCACACTACAGGTGCTGGAGGGGGGTAAACAACTGATGGCAGCTAGGTATATCTGTACGTCATGTCTGTCCGGCAAGCATGTGCATTTAGTATGCCACGGTGACCCTGGTGTATGTCTGACAGACGGGTCATCCATGTAGATAGCCTGATGTGGATGATATGCGGGGATAGAGGGGGGATATACCCCACAATGTGGGCTGAACAAGCAGACATATACAGCAGGTGGCAGGGGGAGGGGGGTGTATCCCCAGGCATATGTATGGTAATTAACACATGGCATGGTGCATGGAAAATAGGGCATGCGTGGACCGCTCTGTCATAACTGCCTCTGGTGCACACACTCCACCAGTCTGTAACACGGTAGGGCACATGTGACCATGGTACCCCAATTGGGACTGCACACTCAGGGAACCCCCAACAACAAAGAAGGACATGTGCACATTGGTGAACAAAGGTAGTGTGTCATTTAATGAGGTGGTCAGTCCAAATTACATTTTGAAAAGTCGTTTCAGGTGTCTGGATAGGACCGGCGGGGCCTTACAATACCAACCCATGACAGTGGCAGAGATCATTATTGCCTGTTGCATCCTACACAACATTGCTCTCAGGCACGATATCAATGTCGAAATTAATGGGGATCTGGAAGACGATCCAATGTGTCCTCCTGTACATGCCCGTGGTGACACACGTGAGGGCGCAGCACTCAGGGGCCAGCTGATTGAGGAGCTATTTTCATGTGAGTACTGGATGCTTCTGAATGAAACATTTGTATAGATATCTGTACTCCTACTACTACTGAGCATTGGTATCACACTACCAGTCATATGCAGCACTACACTGACATTGCTGACACAATGCCTGGCCATCCGAGCTTACAATGTAGTCCAACCGCTAACACAGAAGGTGTGGGCAGGGGACAACAGTGGGTGGAGATGATTAATGTGGTCAGGATTATTAGGCTTAGGTGATGTGGTGGGCTGTCACACAGGATTTTGAAATGGTTGATAAGGGTGGCTGCCCTGCAGCCACAGGTAGTTAGTTCCAGGTGTTGGGTGCTGCAAGGTGACAGGTGTGTGGTCCCGCATTAACAGTGGGGGAGCGGCCCATAGATAGGACCAGTTGGCTTGACGTGTGGGAATGACATTTTGGGGATATGAGGGGATTGCTTGGATTGCATGTTCTGATGAGCATGGACTGTGTGTTACATGTTTCGGTATGGCAATGCATACAGGTGTTAGCACCGTTTACATGCTCAGTAGTAGTAGTAGTATTTGTAGTACTTGGTTTATGCGAGTCAAGGTACAGGGCAACCACAGTGTGACTGCATGTATAGATCAGCAGGTGCGTCTTGACCTCGCCTGGGGCCTGTGAGGTGTCGTGACAGGTGGGGTGTTATTGTCATACTGAGGCTGTTGGTAGTTTAGCCATGCAGCGCAGTGCTGCATACATTGCAGCAGACAGAGATGATTTCGAGGCAGACCAGCACGGTGTGGGTTACAGTGACCAGGATGGCGGGTGATGGAGGGGGGCATTAGTGCTTTATTTTGTGTGTTCTGGGGTGACAGCAGAAATCTTGCTGATGTTATCTAGGGGGACACCACAGGCCTTAGCTACATGATGGGTATGTGTGGGGAAGGGGAGCGAGGGGTCATAGAGACCTGCTACCTTGACGAACACGTAGACAGAAGGTGTATCCAACCTATACACAGACACTGTAAAGGTTGGAGAGGGTTTAGGGGCAATACCCAGATGTCCAGTCTTGGCCATGCTCAATTCATGCAGCGGGGGTACCTGCAGCCACCAATGTCAGGGAGCAAGCTGAGGTCAGGGTGTGGTTTGCCCAACATAGTTCATGCTTGGTGAGATATCTTTGGGACACATCAGCGTACAGCTGCTGGTGATAGCCAGGGGATGTGCCTGCTGCACCAGGGAACTGGGTATGGGGCCAGGGGAATGTAGCAGCCCCTGCATATATCCCTTTCGTACAGCACCTGGAAGCGGGTTAGCAGGGGAGGTGGACCCACAGGAACACATACTGAAGGCGCTATGGGAGACATATGGGGGAGGCAGGCTTGTACCGAGACCTTTGGGCCGAGCATGTACAGGGTAGCGCAGTGACGGTTGTGGTCAGCGGTCTCGGGTGCAGCAGACAGGTTCCAAAGGGGACGGACAGGCTACAGGCCCTTGGACCTGGCCAGGAACACATCAGTGGCGTGTTTGGGTGGGGACAATTAGGTACAGTGTCAGGACGAACTGCCAGACTGTGACGGATCTAGGGGGTTATGAGGAGGATGTGAAGTGGGTGTGTTTGTTGCACAGCTCCAACATGACATATGTATGTTTCCCTTGGGTTTCTCAATCCACAGGACATGCTTGATGACGTTCCTGTTGCTGTAGTGCAGTGGCAGCTGTGTGCACCTCATTCATCGTGCAGGACACTGGGGTAGGTGGACATACAGGTGATTTGTGTGTGTGGACAGTCAGGAGCAACATATGTCACAGGTTATCTGTCTACTGCACATATGTTGTGGGTGACCTATTCATCGTGCTCCCCTGTACCCCAAATGTTGATGTTGGCCACACATATCCACATGTGTTTGTGTGCAGTTTGTCTTCTCCGGCACTGCCTCTGGAACACATTCAACAGGGCTGCATGTGTCTACAGGTCCTAGGTGTTCTGGTGGTGGGCCGCACTTACACCCTTCCCTGACATTGTAGCATCGGCCAACAGCAGTGTATCATAGCATTTGCCAGGCCTTTATCTCCACTATTCACCAATTGTGCACATACAGGCCATATGTTACTAGTGCCACGCTCACCTTCTCATACTGTGTGTGTGTTTGTGGGTGGCTCTGCTATGATACAGTGTGCATGCAGTTTGCATGATCATGTGGTGGGCAGGGTCTGCACACCTGTGGAGTGTGGTGAGTGTGCTATCTCTACCTTACTGGTGTTAACCTTGTGCACAGTGTGTGGTGTGGTGTGTGTTGTAGGTTGACCTATCTCATGTGTATTGACAGACCACTGCACGACAGTGTTTATGTTTCCCAGATATCACCATAATTTGGACATGCGGCAACAGCAGCTGGACATGGGGACATGGTTATTCGACACATGTTGATGACATCTTCTGCCTTTATTGAGACGTGTTGTTGACTTTGCCTGCCTGTGAGGATCCCAAGCAGACATTTGCTGCAGACACACAGAAGGTAGCACCTTGGCTCATTTGGGTGTAACATCAGCCTTTATATGTTTGTTTTTTGCTGTTTGTTTCATGGACCTTTCCTGTTGGGTCTCTGTGCACCAGAGCTAATGGACATGGGGTGCAGCTGTAATACGCCTGTGTTACTTGGGCATGGACATGACCATATCCATGGGACACGCTCGTTTGTGGTTGCATTTCCAAATGTCCACAACATGCACAGTGTTCTGTGTTGTGATCATGTTATGTTTGCCTGTGTGCCTTTTAATTACGTCGATACTGATGTTTGACTGGCTGCAATGTGCCCTGCTGTTGTGTCCAAACTATTCTCACAAAAATCCCCTCAAGGAGCCAGAAAACCAAAAACTATCAATATATAACCCCAAACTGGGCAGAAAAAATGATAAACAAAAAACAAACAATAAAACAAAAAGCAAAACCAAAAAACAACAAAACAACAAAAATTGGGCATAAAATACAGACCACAGCTAAACACCAGCCACAGAGAGGCCTGCCGAACTGGAGGAAAAAGACCTCAGCAACCCCACTTTAAGGCTCAAGGGAATAGAGTCACATCAACAATGCATATTAATACAATTGTGAAGACTCATAGTACATCAACGGTCAAAAAACCTCCAACCAGCCAGGGCAAAAGCAAACTTCAGGCTGGTGCAGCCGGTCCAACGATAGTGTATAGGCAAAAATAAGAAACTAACAAAGCTCCATCAACAATGCTCCAAAAATCACTTATCTGACAAAATTGAAGACAAAAGTCAGCAGACAGCCATTCAACATAGTAAAAGGAAGTGAAGATGATGAATCCAACGAGGGAGGCAGGGAGCCCCGACATCCGATGTTTCGCCTTGCGGCTTCCTCAGGGAGCTCAAGTCCACATTCCACACGCTGACAATGGCCACGACAAAAATTGCTTAGAGGAGCAGAACAGCATACAAACTGGAGCACTATGCAGGAGCTGGAGCACCAGACAACAGCTGCAAACTTGGTGATCCAAAAAAACAAACCGCCATCGGATGTCGGGGCTCCCTGCCTCCCTCGTTGGACACCCAGCCAGATTCTGATCATCTCACTAATAACAACTATTCTCCAGTACCAGGCATATTGTGAACTAATAAAAAACCTTACAACAAAAAGCAAACCTACCATACCATACCATATTAGCACAAACTTCCAAAAGTCACATAAGGAGCCCATCCAAAAAAAGCGTCACTGTAAATACTACAGTGGGCTCTGGAACATCCTATTTGAAAAGCTGAACAAGTCAAATTGACCTCAGTCACACATGCACAACATCGACCTTCACCAAGTACAGAATAAGTAACCACAATCTAAAGTAAAAATAAAAATATGTAGACAAAATTTAAACTGAAACCCCAAGAAGCCAGAGTCCACATGCCATGCAGTGCAACATCAGATAAATAAGAGATGCAGTTCCCCAATACTGTGTAAAATATAAAAATAGCACAAAGTCCAATCACCAAAATTAAATAAAATTATTTTTTCTACCTTTGTTGTCTGACCATTTTATTCTCTGATCATGCTGGTCCCGATCTGAGGCTTCTGCTTTCCTGTCTTCTCTTAGCTCTCTTTCTGTGGTCTATGGTCCATGGTCCATCTGCCATTTCTTATCTCTTCTTTTGTTTTCTTCACTTCCTTCCATCAGCCCATTTCCAGTTTCAGTAACCCTCCCCAGTATCAGTCCCCTTTCCAGTCCTCCCCCCCCAGTACCTTCCAATGTCAACCACCTTGCATTCCCAAGATTGCCACTTGTGTCCATTCCCTTCCAGTCCCCCTCCTTTCCCACTGTCCAGCCCCTTCTAGTCCAAATACCATCCCAGGTATCAGCTCAGGTTCACTCTCAGTGCCACCCCCAAGTCAGCTCCCTTCCAGCCATCCTACCCTCTGTCCATCTCTCTTCCAGTGCCATTCACATGTCAGCTCCCTTCCAGCATCCTCCCTATTAGCCAGCTACCTACCACTCCCATCCCCAAGTGTCAGCTCCCTTCCAGTCCCCCTTCGGTACATTCCAGGTGTCAGCTCCTTTCCAGCCCCCTCCTTCCCTTCCTGCCCCATCCTTCCCCTGGCAGACCCTCTCAGTATCTGCTCCCTTCCAGTCCTATTCTACCATCCCCCCCCCCCCCGCATCAGCCCATTTGTAGCCCTAGCCCCTAGTTTTCTTTCAGGGCCAGCAGCACTCTCCTCCCCTCCCCTACTAGCCCATTTCCTGTCCCAGCCCATTTCTAGTCCTATCCCCTTTATCAGCCCACCCCAGTCCTAGCCCCCCAATCAGCCCATTACCAGTCATAACCCTCCAATAAGTCCATTTTCAGTCCTAGCACCCCAATCAGCCCATTTCCTGTCCTAGTCTCCCCCCATAGCCTATTACCAGTCCTAACCCCCCATCAGCCCATTTCCAGTTCTAAACCCCATCAGTCCATTTCCAGTCCTAGCCCTCCCCCAATAGCCCATACCAGTCCTAGCCCCCTCCGATCAGCCCATTTCCAGTCCTAAGCCGCGGCGAAGGGACTGGAAATGGGCTGATGGGGGTTTAGAACTGGTTTCCCATTAGCACCTCGGGCTCAGCTTTAACAGAGCCGCGGTTAAGGGAAACACTGTCCCTTCGCTGTGCCTCTGCAAAGCGGTGCCAGGGAAACCAGCAGGCTCTCTGGGGGGGAGGGGGCGGGTGGGCAGCTGCAGGGCTCCTCATTCTGCCGCTGCCACTGCTGGAGCAGCAGCAGCAGCTGCTTCTTGTGCTGGAGTTTTGTTTTTTCCTTTTATTTTGAAGGCTGAGTGAGGCGGTGATGGCGGTCTTTTTGGGGGCAATTTTGCTGCCCCCAAAAAGCTGCCGCCTGAGGCCACCGCCTCACTTGGCCTCATTATAGAGCCGCCTATGGGGAGTTGTTAAAAGAGTTGAGATCAGAAGAGTTATTGCATAAGCAGAGAGGGGGTAGAAAGCGGCTGCAACGGATTAGAAAATTGCAGGAAGAATTAGGAGGATTACATGAAGCTGAAGAGGCCTTTAGGTTAAATCAACTTAAACATGAATTTTATGTACAGGGGAATAGACCAGGCAGATATCTTGCAAGAAAACTTCAGGAAAAAAGGGTGCAACAGCAGATCCTGAAAATAAAAGATGAACAGGGAAGGTGGGTTAGAGGTATGGAACAAATACAAAAAAGTCTTTCGAGAATACTATCGGAGCAACAAGGAGAGGGGTGGATATAGAACAGTACCTGGCAGAGATCACATTGAAGCAGCTGGACTTAGAGCAACAGAAGGAGATGAATAGAGAGATTTCTAGAGAAGAAGTAGAGGCTATAAAGAGTTTAAAGGAGGGTAAGGCACCAGGATTGGATGGATTTACAGCCAGGTTTTATAAAAGATTTTGTGAGGACGTTAGTTCAATATTGTGTGATGTCTTTAACAAAGTACTAAAAGGGGAAAAGTTACCAAGTTCTATGGAGGTAGCTGGTGTGGTAGTCATACCCAAACCCGGGAAGGACCATGGGAAGTGTGGATCATATAGACCCATCTCACTTATAAATTTGGATGCCAAAATATTGGCTAAAATATTAGCAACTAGATTGCAGAAATATATTCCATGTTAACCAAGGAGGATCAAGTGGGGTTTATTCCGGGTAGGCAAGCAAGTGATAATGTACGTAAACTGCTGAATTTAATATGGCAAGTACGTAAGGAGCAGACAGCATCTATAATGATGGCAGTGGATGCGGAGAAAGCCTTTGATAGAGTTGAATGGGCTTTCATGTTTGCAGTTATGAAGAAGATTGCAGTTGTACTGTACATAGTTGCTAAGCACTGTGCAAAGGTTGTTATGCACATAGCTGCTAGATCAGGGGTCTCAAACTCAAATTGCTTTGAGGGCCAAATGAGGACTTGTAAAGTAACCCGGGGGCCGCACAAGACGCAGGCCTAATTTGCATAAGGGACCTCATTTGCATAAATATTTGCATAATGTTACCATAAACTAACTTTTAGTAAACATGCCTCTTAATGAGCGTATGGATAAAGAAAGACTAAAAGATTTCTACATTACTATAATCCAGTGCCAACCGCCAGGCACATTAGGAACTACTACAAACACTACCCATTTAGAACCCATAGCAAACCCACCGTATCGTAACAGCACTACCAGGACTCACAAAGCACCATACCCTAACTATCAAAAGGCAACACTGCAAATATTAAACCAATACATTTCAGAGAATAACAATACATGACCTACTGGGGAAAGAGAACAAGTGGCAATGTCAAATAGGAATTACATAAACAGAATACCTCAGCTCAGTTACACATGCAGAACATACACCATCACCAAACAAGGAATCAAAATTTAGAAACAGGAAGACAATAATTAAACTGGGAACCCCAAAAGCCAAACTTGGAATGTACAACAACACTGTAGAAATAAAACTATAAATTAATTTCCTCTTGTATTAAATAAAGCACAGACGTTAATGATGCACATTTCCCAGAGCTGACATATTCCAGTTAATTCAAAATAAAGAGATATTTTTCTACCTTTTGTGCATTTTTTTTTTCAGTTGCAATTGTGCCAGCCACTTTCTTCTGGTTTCTTGGTGTCTTCTGCTAACTCTCCATGGTCTGCTGTCCATTTGTACTTTCTTCTCTCTTCTAGTTTTTTTTCCTTTCTCTCTCTGCATCTGCTTTAACATACTAATCTTTTTCCTTTTGCTCTTTCCTCATTCCTATTTCATCCACTCAAATTTTACCCCTCCATTCTCAATCCACACTTACTCACCCAGTACCTGGCCAATTGTAGATTTTTCTTCCCTCCCACACAAAATATTTTTTCCCCTCTCCATTTTACTCTCCCAGCCCTATCCCATTCTAATCCTCCCCCAACATCAGCTCCCTTGTAGTTTCAGCCCCACCCAGCATCTGCTCCCTTCTAGTCCCCGCATCATCAGCCCATTCCAGTCCTATTCTAGCCCCACCATCAGCCCATTTCCTGTCCTTGCTCCCCCCAACTAAGCCCATTTCCAGTCCTAGCTCCCTCCCCTCACAGCCCATTTCCTTTCTAAGCCCCCTCCCCATCAGCCCATTTCCATTCCAAGCCCCCCTCCCCATCAGCCCATTTCCATTCCAAGCCCCCTTCCACTCAGCCCATTTCCATTCCAAAACCCCGTCCCCATCAGTTATTTGCAGTTCAAGCCCCCCCTTCTACTCAGCCCATTTCCAGTCCTAGCAACCCCCCCAGTCCATTACCAGTTCTAGCCCCCCCATAGCCCATTACCAGTCCTAAGCCCCCCAACAGCCCACTTCCAGTCCTAACCCTCCCATCACCCCATTTTCATTCTTAGCCCCCCCATAACCCCATTTTCAGTCTTAGCCCCCCCCAATCAGACCACCTCCAGTCCTAACCCCATCTGCCCATTTCCAGTCCTCGCCCCCCCATAGCCCATTACCATTCCTAAGCCCCCCAACAGCCCACTTCCAGTCCTAACCCTCCCATCACCCCATTTTCATTCTTAGCCCCCCATCACCCCATTTTTAGTCTTAGCCCCCCCCAATCAGACCACCTCCAGTCCTAACCCCATCTGCCCATTTCCAGTCCTCGCCCCCCCATAGCCCATTACCATTCCTAAGCCCCCCAACAGCCCACTTCCAGTCCTAACCCTCCCATCACCCCATTTTCATTCTTAGCCCCCCCCCATAACCCCATTTTTAGTCTTAGCCCCCCCCCAATCAGACCACCTCCAGTCCTAACCCATCTGCCCATTTCCAGTCCTAACCCCCCCCCCGGCCAAGTAAATAAACTAAAAACAAAACCCTGTCTGCTGCTGCTGCCGCCGTGGTAGCAGCACAATCAGCTGTTCGCGGTCCCTTCTCCTATGCCCGGAAGAGCCCCGAGTCTGCTCCTTTAGCGGTGAGCTTTTCAAGCCGCGAAGAGAGTAGTTTCCTCTCGCGCGGCTTGACAAGCCGCGCGAGAGGGAAATATTCTCTTTGCATCTTGAAAAGCCCGCCGCTAAAGGAGCAGACTCGGGGCTCTTCCGGGCTGAGGAGAAGGGACCGCGAACAGCTGATTGTGCTGCTACCACGGCGGCAGCAGCAGCAGCAGCAGAAGACAGGGTTTGTGTTTTTTTTTTTTCCTCCGTCGCGGGCCGCACAAAGTTCGGTTGCGGGCCGCATGCGGCCCGCGGGCCGCGTGTTTGAGACCCCGGTGCTAGATCATTGGTAACAAGTTCTAGTTCTTTGTATTAAAACTTATGTTCTTTGTATAATTTTCACAGATGTTATATATAAGATGAACAGGCACTTATTACTGTTTCGCCGGTTCATTCCATTGTTCTTTGTAAACCGCACCTGATCCATGGGAAAGTGCGGTATATAAGTGTCTGTTAAATAAAATAAAAATAAGATGGGACTGGGAGAGAACTTTCAGAAATGGATAGAGGCGCTCTATAAAGAGCTTAAGGCACAAATACGGAGAAATGGGACGTACTCAGAGCAATTTAAACTAGGCAGAGGTACAAGGCAGGGATGCCCGATTTCACCTTTGCTGTTTGCAATGGTGTTAGAACCTCTGGCCGAAAGTGTCAGACAGAATAAGGAAATACATGGAATAAAGGTGGGTGAGGAGGTGTATAAAATTTCATTATTTGTGGATGATGTGAGTATACATTAGGACAACCCGAGAAATCTATACCAGTGTTAGTACAAGAGATCATGAAATATAGTGCAGTATCAGGCTACAAAATGAATATGGGGAAAACAGAAGTGTTAAAATTAAGTTTGGACTCACAGGAAAAGGGAAGGGTTCGAAATACATTTCCGTTTAAATGGGCTAATAAAAGTGTGAGATATCTGGGGATCCAGATCAGTGCAGAGGGGTCCGAGCTATATAAGTTGAATTATGAGCCAACTGTAAAGAAAGTACTAATGGATTTGGTAAGATGGGATAAACCCATTTTCTCCTGGATGGGAAGGATAGCCATAGTGAAGATGAATATATTACCCAGATTACTTTTTTGTTTATGACTCTGCCTGTAGAAGTTCCTACTGCAATGTTAAATTTGGTGCAGAGAAGAATCTTCTCCTTTATTTGGAGATGCAGGCCCCCTAGGGTGCACAGGAAAATAATGTATAGAGAGAAAAAGGAAGGTGGTCTGACGGTTCCTGAGATTGCAAGGTATATACCGCTGATCCTTGGAAACAGCGGTATATAAAAACTGTTCAAATAAATAAATAAATAAAAATTATGAGGTGGCACAGCTGCGAGCGCTAATGGGGTGGAGGGTGGAGGAGGAGGGGCCTCAATGGAGTAGAATAGAACAGGAGATGGTAAGACCCATCTCCATCACAGATTTGATGTGGAAGAGAAGGGAGGAGAGAGAAAGAGGCCTAGTTCTGAACCCGTACATGATAAGTACATTTCGAGCCTGGGACAGGAAACATAAGGTGCTAACATGTGAGAGGAAATATTAGGGCACAGCGGATTACAAAATGTGAGGGATTCCTGGTGGGTGAAATTCTGGGATATTTCAAAAATGGCATGAGAAAGGGTTACAATGTATGGGACAGGTACTGAGAAGGGCCACTTAAGGCCGTTTGAGGAACTTCAGCGAGAGTTCCAAATAGAAAAGAGTGATTGGTATGGTTATTTTCAAATGGCATGCTTTTTGGGGGGAAAACATATAAAAGATTGCCTGAGCAGCAAGTGATACTATTTGAGAAGATGTTTAGGGTGGGGGGCTTATCAAGAGGTGTGATTTCAAGGCTATACAAAGCACTGAGTAGACCCATGGATCACGGAACGCACATGTGGGCCTGGGAGGTGGACTTGGGGGGTCACTGGGATTCTCAGAGATGGGAAAAAATATATGATGGGGTAAAAATACCTGTGGTCTCGGCGGCAATCCAAGAACATTGTTATAAGATGCTGTTCTGAATGTATTTAACCCCAGTCCGATTGTGTAAGATGGGGTGATATAATGATTCACTGTGTTGGAGGGGGTGTGGAGAGAGAGGGGAGTATATGCACATGTGGTGGAGCTGCCTAGTGCTACAGCAAACGTGACAGTGGATGAAGGATCTTATACTGGAGATGGTGGGCTGGGTGGGAAATATCACACCAGCTGGAGAGTTAATGAATGAATGGGGGGGGGGGGGGCGGGGAGGTATCTAAGAGAGCACCAGCACCTGAGAGGATATTGAATAGATTAGCATATATTTACAGGATGAGCGAGATCACTGCATATAAAACTCACAGGATTGAGATCTTTCAAAGGAGGTGGGAAAAGTGCATTGAGTAGTTACAAAGGGTGGATATTGAATTAGTGGACTGAAACTAGCCAAGCTCACAGAAGGGAATGGGGGAAAAAAAGGATGGGTGCATTGCAGGATCCAGGGGGGAGGAGGGAGGAGGGGAGTTGAAGGGAACAGTAAAATAAAAATGTTCAGGTAAATGGAGAGAAGTATATAATGTAAAATAATGTAAAGTAAGGATAGAATGGTAATTAGGTAAATGTTGGGTTGATGGATACAGCCGAATGCATGTTATGCCATTGTTTTGTAAAGGAGAAGAAAAATGTTGTGATACTTTGTACTGTACCAAATAAAAAAAAAAAAAAAAAAAGAAAGTTGCCCCAGCCTCAAAGCCGGTACAACTTTGTGCAAGAGAATTTCTGTACTGCGCTATAATAAAATAACTAAACCAGCATATTACCTAATTTAGGACAAGCCCAAAAATATCTATACAACTTTGAATGTCCTGTAGGTACCTTTCTATAAAATAGGCCCATCATAATAGGCGTGCACCTTCTATAACACGAAGGGTGACTACACCATTACTTTCATCATCGGTCCAAAACCTTTTTCTCTAATTTTTGAAAATTATTCAAGAAAATAAGTAAAAAACATTGCTAAGTTTATGAAGCTTCTTTTCTTAGTGTTCAGCATTTCAAAAATCAGGCCACTTATCTGTTCTCTCTGTAGCAGATTGCACCATTCTACAGCCAAAATGCTTCCAAAATAAATTCAGTCACACTTTACTAATCTGGGTCGCTGAGAACAAAAATGATGCCTAAAATTGTTTATTGGCTCTAGTTTTCAATTTACACTACTGGGTCAGTACATATGATCTCGACTTTGGAAGTGCTAAGGATATACAAGTTATAATGGGAAGGGATCTCAATTTAATTAAATTACTAAAATACATGCACATCTTTGACTGGATTTTTGATAAATCTATGATTTTGTTTGGATAGTACTTGTTTTTCAGGCAAAACAATTAGAGCTTGATTCCCTTACAAGCACGTCCAGGCCTTCTGGACAGCCCTGAGCAAGATGGGCCCATTAGGACCCGATTCTGCACCATGGGAGCAAGACATTATTGTGGGTACAGGATTGGGCCCTGAGATGGCCTGGTGTGCCCCTGCATACCAGCAAGGATATCCTCCCCACCTGCCCCCCTGACTCCCATAGTGCCAGCTCCCTGTTTCCCCACCGCCCAACCCAAGGCTGGGCAGCCAGGGCTAGGATAAGGCAGCAGGGATCTACATGCCCCCGGCCTTTGGTGGGGGGGGGGGAAGGGGGGGTTCCAGCCCCAGTTGCCCTGGTCCAAGCTGCTTATTTCACCTCTGAGGTGGAATAAGCAGCACGTTCCCTCTGACTCGCAGGATGTTCAGGGCCATGACCTGTATCAGCCCTGTATGTCCTGCCACCTTGGCCTGCCCTTGCTCCACCCATACTCCGCCCCTCCCACCCTCTGATGGCTCTCCCTGCACTGTAGCTCCGGCTGTGCAGGGAGAACTGGAAGGGAATACAGGTAGGATGCTTTGCGGGGCTGCATGTCCCGCTGGGCCTTAATGAATGATGCAATTTAACGTCATTGCATCATACATGATATGAATTGCATCATGTTATTCCTAGAAGTCATAGATGAGGCAATCCTAACTCAGCTTAATTACATCACTCTGCAGAACAAATTGTCCAACTTTTTTTTAATGAACATGACGTGTCAGTAGTATTTTGGCTGTCGACCAGTCTTCTCACTGTTTGATTTTTTCCATTTAGCCAAAGTGAGAGTTGCCTTGTAAATGTTTAAACAATGCAGATCACTTCTGCTATGTTTGTGGTGAAGTGACTTTTGCATCATAAGAACACAGTATAACTGCTTTGATTAAGAAAGCTTACCACTGAGTCCACGTGACGCATGAACGAGTGAAGACGTGTCTTCGCTCGCTCCGGGGCCGCCTTAAGATTCCGGCCTGAAATACTTGGTTCTCTGCCCCTGCGAACCACTCGGCTGGCGGTAAATTCTTCCCTTCCCTGGCGGCTGACTTAACTGTGGGGAATTCCCACGATGCCTCCCCCGGCGCGCAAGGAGAAAGAAAAAGAGAGGGGGCCTAAGTCTACCTCGGCGGCCATGCTTGTCTCACAGCCCTCCTCACCGGGAAAAGACAGCGTGGAGTCAGCCACCGAAGATCTGGCAAGGGAGGTGGTGCGGCAACTTGACCCTAAGTTCGACCAGATCCTGTCCAAACTGGACCTTATGGGCACGGCGCTGAATGAGGTGAATCAGCGGATAGAGGAGCTCGAAGGCAGAGTGGCGGCTGTGGAGGAGGATGAGGGCCGGCAGTCTCGTGAGCTGGAGAGCGTGAGGTCCCAGATGGAAGCCGTGCACGCTAAACTTGATGATCTCGAGAACCGCTCCCGCCGCAACAATCTACGTCTGGTTGGGATACCGGAGTCTACTTCTGATCTACAACTGGTGCCGTTGATAGAGCAGTGGCTCCCCAAAGCCCTAGGCCTAGATGCGCTGGTGGGGGACCTTAAAGTTGAACGGGCGCACCGTATTGGCGGGAAGGTGGAGACCAGACCTCGACCCCGGGTAGTGATTGCTCGGATACTGAATTTCGCCCACAAAGAACGTTTGCTACAGGCGTTTCGCCAGCATCGGCAACTTACTTTGGACAACAGCCGACTCCTCTTGTTTCAGGACTACTCCTCGTTAGTTACTACGAAGAGGAGGGAATTCACCCCGGTATGTACAGCGCTGTTTCAGAGAAACGTGAGGTTTGCATTGGCGTTCCCGGCTGTCCTCCGCGTTTACCACCTGGGGAAGACGCAGGTCTTTGAGTCAGTGAAGACAGCTCAGACCTTTTTGAAAGAGCTAGAGAAAAGCGACCTGTCGCTGGCGGGGGAGCAGAGCTCGACCTCTGGACAGTGCACATGAGGCCCTTCAACTTTGTCTCATCTGAGTCCCAGGAAGACGGAGGGCGGACGACTCGGGCTTGGCCGGGGGACAAGACAGGACCGCTGCTGTGGATTGCTTAAGCAACCTTATTCCCGACACGAGGGGACTATGACCTCTGCAGCTCCTGGGGGTCGTTTTGACACGGCCCGGGGTTCCAGCTATGGACATATGCTATATGTTATGGCAGCTCTGACTTGGGACACTGATAGTGGCCTGTTGGCCTCCCCTCTTTCTTTTCCTTTTGTTATGGTTTTTTGTCTGGGTGCCTTTCTCTGTTATTGCGCTTTTATATTTCTTTCATTTCGGTTTCTCTTTTTACCCCTATTTACTTCCGTTCTGTCTTGCCCTCTCCCATGCATAGTTTGTTTCTTTATTTCTACTCCTTTTGTCTCACTTTTCCTCTCCCAATGGCTACTGTTGTGGCTCCCATGTTAGCGCTTTTACCATGTGCGTGGCTGCAACTGTTTCTTTGGATACTTGCAACCACGATAAGGTGGGCCGTGTGGGGGGGTGAGGACTACTTTGAGGGTGTGGTATGAGTGTTTCTCTTGCCCTCTTGGTTCTGTGTGTACATGCTGACTGTCTCTACTTTATAGTTATAGGAGGGGAGCCCAAAGTTGCATGGGGCAGATCGCTTAGCTGTGTTCGTTGCTGGGGTCTTGGGCGGCCCCGCCGCGTGCGGCAGGGACTCCTCGATCAGCCATGTTGGCTGAAGGTGGGATAGTGTATTTTAATATGGGGGGGGAGTTGGGGGGGGGGCAGCAGGGAGGAAGGAGGGTAGTGGGGGGTATGGGGATGGGGAAGGGAGGGGTGGGAGGCATGGGGGTTGGGGCAGGGCGGGTAGGAGGGTGGACCGTGGGGAGGGGAGGGAAAGTGCTGGCAGGAGATTGCCTTTTTCGAGGGTGGGGATTTGGGGAGGTGGTGGCTGAGGTTGCTACTCACATTCCTAGTAGTGTAGGGCTGGGGGTTGAGGCTGGGCGACCCCGGGCTGTTATGGAGCTGAGTCCTAATCTGTTGCCTGTAGAAGGTGCGGGTCCATGAAAAATCACCTCCGATTTATTTCCTGGAACGTGGGTGGGATTAACTCGCCAGTGAAGCGCACTAAAGTGCTACAGGCATTGCGGAAAGCCAGGGCGCAAATTGCCTTCCTGCAGGAAACGCATCTCTCCGAGAAGGAGCATGCCAAGCTTCAAAGAGGCTGGGTGGGCCGGGTGTTGGCGGCACCCTCGGGGGGAAGGAAGCGTGGTGTTGCTATCCTGTTTAGTAAGGATCTGCAGGTGGACTTGTTGAGTGAGGATCGTGACCCATCTGGTAGATACTTGTTTGTGCATGTCAAGCTGAATGGTGAGGAATTTTTTCTGGGTAGCATATACGCACCCAACGTCTATGATCACTCTTTTTTTCAGCGGGTGGGTAGGAAAGTTGCCGCAGCCCCGCGGGTCCCTTCAATTTTGGCGGGGGATTTTAATTGTCCTCACGACCCGGCAATGGATAAATCCGGGGGCCAACTGCAGGGAGCTTGGAGCAGGAAAGGGGTTGGGTACCTATGCCTGGTAGGTGGATTGGTGGATACTTGGAGGGCCCTACATGGGGGGGAAAAAGAATTCACACACCTGTCTAGGGTGCATCACACTTGGTCCCGGCTGGACTACATTCTGGTCGCTGAGCGAGAATTTGGGAGAGTGCTCAGTTCAGAGATTGCGCCGATGGTAGTCTCGGACCATGCCATGGTGCAGATGGACTGGCAGGGGCGTGAGAGAGGGGAAGCCCGGTGGGCCTTCCCCAGACAGATGTGGAAGAATCCCACCTTTAAGAATTACCTGGTGTAGAAATGGGAAGAATACTTACACTTTAACGAAGCCAGTGTGGGTTCGACTAGTGTCTTTTGGGAGGCCGGAAAGGCCGTCTTACGAGGGCACATAATTGCGTATGTAGCGCAGGAGAAGCGCCGCATCAATGGACAGGTGCTGATGTTGACTCGGGAGCTGCGGCGGCTCCAGACGTTGGTAGCCCGGAGCAGGAAATCCGAACAGCTGCCGCTGTATTTGGAGACTCAACGGCAGTTAAATGCTATTTTAGACGAGCGCGCTATCTACAATATGCATTATTATCGGCACCGGTTATACCGCTTTGGAAATAAGGCCGGGACGCTACTAGCCCGCTTAGTGCGCGACGGGGGAGGGTCTAAGGTGGTGGCCGCGATTAAAGACAGAGCGGGCGTCCGCTGTTCTGACCCCCGGGGTATTGTGGAGGTGTTTCGAGAGTTCTACGAGAGGCTCTATACCCCAGAACCGACAGATGGGGCAGCGGCACCGGCCTTTTTAGATGCGATCCCCCTACCACAAATATCAGCGGCCGAGCGGGCGGCACTAAATAGGCCGATTGAGGGGGGGGGAGATCCAAGCAGTGATCCGGCAGGGGAAGCTGCATAAGGCCCCGGGACCGGACGGCTATAGTTCCGAATTTTATAAGCTGCTGGAGTTGCAGGTTACCCCTACCTTGGCTGCTGTTTATAACGACCTTTTGGAGGGGAAAGGGTTCCCTCGTGACATGCGCACGGCTGCGATTACGGTGATCCATAAGCCCGGGAAAGAGATGGAAGACCCGGCCTCGTATCGGCCGATCTCTCTCATTAACTATGATATGAAAGCTTTTGCGGGCGTACTGGCGCGGAGGCTCCAGGGGATTCTGCCGAGGTTGATCAGCCCATGTCAGACGGGCTTTGTTCAGGGGCGGGAGGCCTTCTCGAATATTTGTAGAGTGCTTCTAGGAGCGGAGTGGAGTGAAGCGCGGGGAGATCCACTCCTGCTGGTTAGCCTAGATGCCGAGAAGGCTTTTGATAGGGTGGCATGGGAGTATATGTTTGAAGTTCTTAGGCGATTCGGCTTCGATGGAGCCTTTCTGATTTGGTTGCGGGCGTTGTACTTGGCGCCTCTGGCATTCGTAGTGGTGGGGGGCCTTCACTCGGCGCCCTTTGAATTGCGTCGAGGGACGCGACAGGGCTGCCCGCTTTCTCCTCTGCTGTTTATTCTGCAAATGGAGCCCTTGTTGCGTACGTTGGAGCAGATGGAGGAGGTCCGTGGGATTGCCTGGCCAGGGGGTGGTGTTAAAATAAGCGCCTTCGCCGATGACTTATTATTGTGTTTGACAGATCCACAAGCCTCGCTGGACAGGGCTCTTTCGGTCTTTGAACAGTTTGGTACTTTTTTGGGTATGCGGATAAATAGGTCTAAATCGATGGGCCTCGACATTGGTAGGAGGGTCCGTGGTCATTGGCAGGGAGACTTCCCGTTGGTCTGGGCGGCAGACTCGATCCGCTACCTGGGGATACAGATCCCTTGTGACCCTAGTCGGCTCTATGCAGTTAATATACGGCCATTCCTGCGCCAATCGATACAGCGACTACGGAAGTGGCGTGAGCTCCCACTTTCCCTGAAAGGCCGCATTGCTCTCTTTAAGATGGTCGAGCTGCCTCGCTGGATTTATCTCCTGCGACATGTTCCGCTCTGGCTCTTGCGTAGAGACCTCAAGATTCTGGAGAGTCATATCTCTGCCTTCTTGTGGAGGGGGAGACGTGCGCGTATTGCCTTTGCGACATTGCTGAGACCTATAACTGAAGGGGGTGCGGGCCTCTGTTCGCTGCGAGACTATAATGTGGCCAGTTTGTTTCGGCCGCTTCGCGCTATGATCGCAGGGACCGCCGCGACGCTTCCTTTGGAGCTGATAGATGCTGTTTCAATACCCTACCACAGAGTGTACTGGTTTCACCGTTTCGAATAAGGAGCTGCCCTCCTTTTGGCGGCACTCCGTGTGCCTTGGCGCTCTTCGCCTAGCTTGGAGGCACCTTTGCCGTCTTCGAGGTAGTGAGTGGACTTGCTCGGATTGTCTCCCTTTGGCCGGTAATGGGGAGTTTCTTCCCGGTTGTCAGGGTGGGGTCGCTAAACGTTGGGCGCGCTGCGGCGTGGCTTATATAGGCCAGTTGCGGATGGAGAAGGAGGCGCAGATGGACTCTTATACCTCTCTACAGAGTCGTTACCGGCTGCCGGTTCAGGATTTTTATTTTTATCTGCAAGTGCGACACTTTGTAAGACCTTTGGAGCGTGGTGAGGGGGTGAATCTGTGGCAGGGGGACCGTGGAATGCTGGATCTCTTCCGTGTTTTAGATGGTAAAGTCAAGGTACAGAGTCTGCGAGTAGAGTTAGTGCGGGGGGATGATATGTCGGGGATTGCTCATCTCGCTCGGAAGTGGCAGGCGGATGGCATTGCGGAGGGGACAGTGGAGTGCCTTTCTCTAGCTTTCAGTAGGATACCTCATCTTTCGGAATCAGTACAAATGCAGGAGGTTCAGTATAAATTTTTGTGGCGTGCCTATGTGCATGATGTGTGGGCTAAGCGGATGGGTATTGCTGAGACGGAGAATTGTTGTCGCTGCAACGCAGATCGGGGTACCCTTGCGCACAAATTCTGGCTGTGCTCGGCGATTCAGCTGTTTTGGGAGGGAGTGGGAGTGCAACTAGGTGGCTGGATTGGTCAAGGGGTGGACATTGGACCCGCTAAGTGCCTCTTTGGTGTTTTTGACGGTACTACCCCTCTCAGTGTTCACCATAGACGGTTGTGCGAGAAGGGTTTTTTGGTGGCCAAGCAGACTATTCTGAGGCATTGGGTGGAGCCCACGACACCGAGTGTGCAGGAATGGGAGGGACGGATGAGAGTTCTCCTGAGTATGGAACGCTCTACAGCGCAACAGATGGGCCAGCAGCGGCTGGAAACAATTTCTGCAGCTTTGGGCCCCGCTAGTGGCCACGGACAGCGCCTAGTACACTTTTGGTTATATGGCTCGCTGCGTGGCCTACTGGCGGAACACTGGCGGACCATTGGTGTTTGCTAGAGCAGGGGATGTGAGTGTTGCTTCTTTGACCTCTCTGGATATGGGTTTGTAGCCATTACTGCCAGTGTGGGGGGGGGGGGTCGGGGGGGGGGGTACAAGAGGGGGGTAGCGGGGGGGAGTTGTGGGTTGGGGGGGATATTTGTTTGTTCGACTGTACCCCACTCGGTTGATACTCATCTATATATGTAGCTTGGCCATATTGGTGGTGCGATGCTATACCTTCTTCTTCTTCCTTTGAATTTCTTTCCTGTCATTGCTGGCTCTGGTGTAACTTAAGGCGGGGCTGGGTTAGTTAGTTCCTGCTTCTGTTAACTGTTACATGTTCTTTAGGGTAGGATGTGTACTAGTCTTTGGTACCTTAGGCGGTGACACTGGTTCTGTTGTGTTGTATACTGTACTGAACAGTTCAATAATAATAATAATAATAAAAATGACTTTCAAAAAAAAAAGAAAAAAAAAAAAAAAAAAAAAAAAAATAAAGCTTACCACTTTACTTTGGCTGCATAAATTGGAGATCAGGACAAACTGGACCCCATACATATGCTGCAACACTTGTGCAAAATATCTTTGTCAGTGGTTGAATGCAAAAAGGAAATCCGTGTCTTTTGCAATGTCAATGATTTGGAGAGAGCCAACAAATCATATCAGCAATTGTTACTTCTGCATGGTGCTTCCTGTTGGGAAAGGTTTGTTGAAGAAGAAAAAGTGGATTGTACAGTATACATTCCATGAGCTACATGCTCAGTATCCCACTGAGAAGGACTGCTGGTTCCTGATGCTCCAGAATCATTCTCATTTGAGTAAGGCGAGGACGAGGAAGGGGATGAAACCTCTGGTACCGAACCATCAATGTCACATGAACCAGATTTTCTCCCATCCTGCTCCTCTAAACCACTCCTCATAACACAAGGTTGAATAACCTTGTCAGGGATTTGGAACTATTTAAGAGTAAGGCGGAGCTGTTGGGCTCCAAACTGCAGAAGTGGAATCTGTCAGGTGATGTTAGGGTTTCCATGTTCCATGAACGTCAAAAGGATCTGGTTACATTCTTCTTCATGGAAGGTGATTTGATAGCCTGCAACAACATCAATGATTTGATGGCAGCCCTCAACATCATTCATCATCCAGATGAGTTGAGACAGTTCATAGATTCATCGAAAACAAGTCTTAAAGCTGTTTTGCTGCATAATGGCAATGTTTTGCCATCGATTCCAGTTGGTCACACAGTCCATATGAAGTAAACCTATGACAATATAAAACAGCTGTTGAGATGTTTATACTATGACTAACATCAGTGGCAGCTTTATGATGATTTGAAAGTCATTGCTCTGTTGCTCAGTCTGCAGACTGGATACATAAAGTACTGCTGTTTTCTCTGTGAATGGAATAGTCGTGCAAAAGATTCCTACTACAACAAGAGAGATTGGCCACTCCGACATTCATCGGAGCCTGAAAAGAAAAGTATGCAGCATCCAGCACTTGTTGAATCAAGGAAGATTTTGTTACAACCCTTAAACATTAAGCTGAGTCTAATAAAAAATTTTGTCAAGGCTATGGATAAAACAAAAACAGCTTTCAAGTATCTCAGCGGGAAATTTCCAAGACTAAGGGGTATGTTTACTAAACCTTCTTAACGTGCGTGCTGTGCAATTAGCGCGCACTAAGGTACCTTAGCACACGCTAATGACGCTTTACGGGGCACAAATGTGCCTTAGTGTGCGCTCACGCGCGCAGCGGCGCAAATGAGCGCTGAAAACAGGGAAAGGCTCCCGGAGGGCGGAGGAAGGCTCCCCAGGGGCGGAGAGAAGGGGTCAATGGGTGGAGAATGGGAGGGGAGAGGCTCCCCGCACACTAACGCTGTGAAATCCGAGGCCAAAACTAACGCAAGTGAAAACCTCGCGTTAGAGCTGATTTAAAGGGAAAAGAAACCATTTCTGTCAGCAATGTAAAGCAAAACCAGGGAAACCTACAAAAAAGTGATAAGTGTGATACATGTGCACGGAACAAAAGTGCAAATAAACATTGAAAATAACCCCAACAAAATAAAAAAAAATCATAATCAAGCTGGGCAATAGTGATAGTAATGGGAAACATCAAAAAACACTCCCAAGAAAGCCCCAAAAAATAAATATGAATTTTGGAAGGGTCTACGCTCCGTCCCCATACAAGGTGAACGATCCCACAGTGAAATAGCACTGATCAGGGTTTCCCTCTCCATTGGACAGGTTACCTATGGCATGCACATGTTCCACAACAGCAGGGCGGGCATGTTGGAATGGGCAACTGGACAGATGCTGGGAAAGGGGATACAGAGGGCTGCAGGCGGCACATGCTGTGGTGCAGCTGGGGCACAGTGTGGACTAGGCAGATGCCTAGATGGCACTTAGGAATGCTGAAACTGAAAAGCAGCCAGACAGCAACTGATGAGGGCCCAACATGGGCACGAGAGTGTTTATCACAGTGTCACAGGGGATAGTACCCAGCAGGTACCTCCAAGGGCACAGAACATTGGCAGGCAGTGTTGGGGGGAAGCGTGGATGCCTATGCAGGCACCCCTACCCCAGAACACGCACCATAGGCAGCCGCCTACCTGCACACTGAATGGCTTGAGACTGCACACCACCAGCACCACCAGCAGAAGGGCATGTCACCATGGTGGCAGAGGGGTACTGGTGGTGGAGGGGGGCAGTGGCAGCTGCCCAGAGAAGACCATGGCCTAGCCCTGTGTAGGTGGGTGCCATACACTGCAACAGACAGGCCCTGCTGGACAAACAGTCATGGTATCACCAGGGAATGCACTGTCTCTGTGGCAACATGGTGGTGCAGTGCACACAACCAGTGTGTTTGGAGGCAGAAGGTCACAGGTTCAAGTCCAAGCTGTGGTGCCTACCAACTCAGTCCCCATAATTTACCCACTACTACAACATGCTAATACAGACAGAACCTTTATTGCAGATGACATAAACATGCCCAAAACACCTACATTTTACCCTACAGAGCACAGATCCATAAACAGGCGCATTACCTACAGCAGAGTCTCCCAAATGCAGTCCTGGAGGGCCAAACACCATTCAGGTTCCATGCTGCCTCTAATAAAGATGCCTGTGCTGCATATCTATGCACCAACCCCATGGTATGCAGATGTATCTCATGCATATTCATGAGGGACAGCATGAAAACCCAAACAGTGTTTGGCACACCAGGACTGGAGTTGGGAACCTCTGCCGTAAAGCTGCAGCCAACAGGGGCAGACACACCCACACCCGCAGGCTCCATTAGCCAATGCCTCCTGGAGAGGCAGGACATTGGGCCCTGGGTGCATCTCCCAATACTAGCACTTGCATACCTTAGCAATGCCACCCTACACCTGGGAATACGGTACACAGCTATCAAAAGTTTTCTATGATTACTGGCAGATAGCAATTCCTACGTTAAGCACAGTTTGCTGATTGAGCTCCATCATAGCAACCTTTCTGATGTCTGTGGAGTGTGCTTCAGGTCTGGTCTCTGACAGTGTTTACCACCCTGGGGAGTGACCCCCACCAGTATTGCGTACCATATCCATGCCTGCACTGTGCCCAGGACTGGTGTGGTGGCCAGGGCTGCTAAACACCTCTATAGTAGCACAATGCTGGCATAGGTGTGGGAGTATGTGTCTGTCTATCCAGTGTGTGGTGGCTGCAAACACCCTCCACAGCCCACACTGCCAGCACTGTTGCCAGTATTGGTCTGCCAATGTGCATAATGAGGAGCAAGGTACCATGTGTATAGCCCGGACAGGGTGGCCTGGCCAGGATGCATCTGCACAGGGCATAGGGCACTGGCTGGGATATTGTAGTGCCCGGCCACCACCTGCACAGACAGGGTGGCCACAGCATGTTCTGCTGGGAGATCACTCTCACCCTGACTGAGCAGTGACCATGGCATGGCTAGGCTCCCCCATAGTGCTATACAGCATTTCTCTCATGTGATATTTATGGGTTCCCTTTTGGGGCCCAATCACTGACTTATCTGCTTGTTGTGTATGCTGACATCCCAGTTCTGGGTGCATGCATCTCCTCCAAGAACATGCCTTATGGACTAGCTATCAGACCGTCTGCAGCTAGTATGTGTCTTGCTAGAACATCTTGCAGGGCGCAGTGGCTGCAGGCTTGCTGCAGGAGAATATCAGATTGTGGTGGGGTGCAGCTGAGTATTTCCGGGCCTAATGTCTGTCTGCTATTGCTTTATAGATGTGTACAGACGGATAGTGGTCCCCTCTACTGCTGCCATTGCAGGGACGTAAAACGTGGATCTGGTGGTGGGAGACCCTGTTTCCCACCTACAGCCCCAGAGAGTGGGTTGGGTGGTGGTACATAATCTGCCTATGGGTCCATAAGGATAAAACCTGACTGAGAAATACAGATATATCCAAAGTGTGTCTGCAGGAACTACCTATCTCACACACTAGCACTGCTGGGGATCTACAGCATGGCCTACTCCTTGTAGCACTATGCAAAAGTAGTCATAGTAGTAACAGCAGTAGCTACTGAGTTATTTAGGTGGCAGGGAAGGAGCAATTGCTATGGTTAAAGTGGTAGGGGGAGGGCAGATGCTGTACTTCAGGAGTGGAAGGGAGAAGGCAGCTACTGTACTGTTGGGGTGGTGGGGAAGGAGAGAGGGCAGTTGGGGAGAGAAAAGGCAGATGCTGTATTGTTGCAGGCAGTGGGGAGTGGAGGGGAAAGGGCAGATGCTTTACTTGGGAATGGGCTGAAAGGGAGAAGGCAGATGCACTGTTGGAGTGGGAAGCAAGGGGAAAGGACAGATGATGTAAAACTAGAGGCAGAGAAGGAGAGAGGGAAGATGCTGTACTCAGGGAGACATGCTAAGGAAGAGGGCAGATGCTGTATGACATGATGGGATTTGAATCCACAGGTACTTAATAGAGGAGGTGGCCACTTCGAACGGGCAATCCTGTGGGAGGGAGGGGCCCTCCATCCCGAAGTGAAGAACCTTGGTTTTATCATAGTTCATTTTAAAGCCTGAAACTCAGGCAAATTATCCAAGGATCCTGAGCAAGCCCGACAGATACCTCATGGTTTTCCACAAATACTAACGTATCATCTACAAATAGTGACATGTGATGCAGTACTCCATCCAAAATAACTGGCTGGATATCTGGAGCTGTATGCAGCAAGCAGGCCAACTGTTCAATTGCTAATGCAAAGAGTAGCGGGGAAAGTGGACACCCCTGTCTCATTCCCCAATATAAGGGAAAGTTCTCCGATTGCATACCATTTACTACTACTCTTGCCATCGGTGCCGCATATAGGGCCCGAACCCAGCCCACGAACTATTCACGCATTCCAAACCGCATTAAAACCGCCGCAACAGAGGCTGAAAAAAGATCGGGGAAACCTGAAAGAATCAGCTGTGTGCTTTCAATTGAGATACACGTCAGGGAAACCAGCTGCCAATCAGTGCCCTTCACAACGGCATTAAAACCGCCGCAGCAGAGGCTGAAAAAGGATCGGGGAAACCTGAAAGAATCAGCTGTGTGCTTTCAATTGAGATACACGTCAGGGAAACCAGCTGCCAATCAGTGCCCTTCACAACGGCATTAAAACAGCCGCAGCAGAGGCGCGCCCGCGCCTTGCGGGCCTGTGCCTGAGGGCCTCGCCAGAGGGCCCTTTGGCGTGGCCCTTAGGCGTGACACGTAGGCGAAAGGGAAAATTATATATGAAAGAATTCCTGTTTGGAATACGGCAATCAATTCTCAAAAAGTAGGAGCAATCAACTAAACGCAAGTATAGCCCTCTAATGCTTATTTAATATGCAAGCAATGCTGTTCTTACCAGTCTGCCTTATCTGCGTACAATGTCTCCCAGTAATCTTACAAAATCATTACCTGCAAAACAGATATACTTGGCTACCCCCTTTCACTTGGTTATTGTCATATACATACTTGCTCATAATACCACAATACAGGCCTAGTAATCTTGGTTCAAAAAAGCAATCCAATGTAAGTGGAAACTCTCATGTTAAAGCTGAAGTAACCCAAGCTTCACCTAATTCAGATAAGTTTATTAATATTGAATTAGTAAATGCTAGATCAGTATGCAACAAGATCCAAACTATTGCAGACCATATAGAAGAAGCTCAACCAGATGTGCTCTGCATCACAGAGACGTGGTTAAATCCAACTGATAATGTTTTTCTAAATCAGCTTGTTCCAGACTCTTACTCTGCTTTTAGTTGCTCTCGCTCTGTCAGACGTGGAGGAGGTGTCCTTATAATTGCAAAAAAGAGTTTAAGATTCAGAGTACAATGTATCTTAGAATCGCAACAAAGTAATTCTATTAACATTGAGAACAAGCACTTGGCAATCAGTTTACATTATAGAGCACCAAAAGCTCCTCCTGATGAACTAGCTTCAATGCTCGAGACTATTTGTGCCATCAATTCACCCTACAAGCCCACAATAGTGCTAGGTGACTTCAACCTCAGGTCAATTAACTGCAGAGACTCCGAGGCTTTCCTTCAAGCAATGTGTTCATTGCAATTCACTCAAATATAATGCACCTACACACAAATATGGTTATTCGCCTGATCTCATCTTTGCATCCAATGATCTAACTTTAAGAGGTCTAATCTCAACTCCTACCATCACCCCAGTTCCTTGGACAGATCATTACATAGTTAGGATAGAGATTGTATTACAAACAAAAAATAGTAATGTGAGCCTAGACAACAAATGCTTTCACAGACGATTCAAGAGATTTGACAGAGATTCATTTCTACAAGAAACTTTACCTCATCTGTCCGCAGATTCAGTGGAACTTGAGGCACAAGTAACCAATTGGAACTGCATTATTTCCAATGCAGCCAGATCAAAAGACATGAGACCAAAGAAACCAAGGATTAATAGGCTCCATCACAAACCATGGTTTTCAATAGTTATACGTCAGATGAAAAGGGAGCTCAGAAGACTAGAGCGTAAATGGAGAAGAAACAATACAACAGACTTAAGGCACCAATACTTAACAAAACAAAAGCAATATGACGAACGTATTAAAAACTCTAAAAAAGAATACCACACAAACATAATAAATTCTTCCATCAACAAACCTAGAGAGCTTTTTGAAATTGTGAAGGGTCTAACAAAAGAGCAAAAAACAGATGGTGAAGTTCAAATTGAACCGCAGAGTTATGCAGACTATATCAAGGAAAAGTTCCATTCTAAGGAACAAACAATATGTAGATTTAACTTGAATTTAGTCTCGAATGCCAGAATCTGGGATACATTCTATTCTCCTTCAAACGAGCAACTCTCTCACATCATTTCTTCTAT
Source organism: Ichthyophis bannanicus (assembly GCA_033557465.1). Classification (NCBI taxonomy): domain Eukaryota; kingdom Metazoa; phylum Chordata; class Amphibia; order Gymnophiona; family Ichthyophiidae; genus Ichthyophis; species Ichthyophis bannanicus. The sequence continues at coordinate 516,717,889 of CM066033.1, forward strand.
AAATACAAGCACTTCTCCCACTGATCCATGTCCAGTATCATGGATTAAGACCACAAAGTCAAGTTTCATTCACTTCATACACAACATTGTACAAAGTTCCCTCACTCAAGGTTTATTACCAGAGCAATTAAAGCTTGCAACTGTTAGACCAATCCCAAAGAAGACAACACTAGACAAGAATAACCCGGCTGCATACCGGCCAATATCTAGTATACCCTTTTAACGAAGATCATTGAAAAGACAGTGCAACTACAACTTCAAGAACACATTGATGTTCACGCGCCTTTAGATGACAACCAACATGGTTTTTGCCCAAACCACGGAGTTGAAACTTTAATGATTTACCTTTTTGACAGCATACTCCATATCATAGATGACATCAGGAAGGGTATCATAATGATCTTTATAGACATTTCTGCTGCATTCGACTCTGTAGATCACAAAAGGCTACTAGATAGACTAGAAGAGATTGGTCTATATGGAACCACATTAAAATGGTTCCATTCCTATCTAACAGAGAGACATTTACAAGTAAAGATAGGGCAAAAAACATCTCAACGCATAAGAGTTATACAAGGAGTACCACAAGGTTCAGCACTTTCATCTCTTCTGTTTAATATTTACATACAGCCAATATGCAACATTCCGACGAAATATGGCATTAAATATACAATTTATGCTGACGACATTATGATATTCACAACAGTCTCTATTGATAACCCAGACTATTCAAGAATTACAGAGTGTTTCTCAGAAATGTCTAAATGGTGTAAAGCCAATAACATGGAAATCAATTTTAGCAAAACAGAAGCTTTATTCGTAACTCGTAACCATGCTTTTGCACATCCACCTGACATCAGGATAGAAAGTTCAATTATTCCTATTAGATCAGAAGTAAAGTATCTTGGTGTGACACTGGACAATGAATTGAGTCTAAAATCGCACATAAGTAAAACAATCAGAAATGCTTATTTCAGAATGAAGATTATCAGAAGACTAAGGCCCCTTCTCGAGACCGTTCACTTCCGAAATGTTTGTCAAGCGTTAATCACCCCATTACTTGACTTCTGTAATCCTATATACCTGGGTTTAACTAAACAGTCAATCAAGCCTTTACAACTCGCGCAAAACACCGCTGCACGGATTATTTTTGGATTATCAAGTAAAGAGCATATTACTCCCATTATGAAAGAACTTCATTGGCTACCCATAGCATCTCGTATCAAATATAAAACAATAATTTATATTTTTAAGATCAAGCAACACTGTTCTGCAGAAAGCCTGACTTCTCTCATTCAGTCAGATATAAGCAATAGACCAAGAAGAAGAGGGTCTTCCAACAGATTCAGCACCTCAAATGATGTTAGAAAATCTCGTAAGGACACCTCAGAGAGAGCATTTTCTTTTGCGGCGCCTACCATCTGGAACTCTCTACCAAGTGATTTAAGAGCAAATCAAGACCTCAATGACTTTAGGAAGCAACTGAAAACTGTTCTGTTTACTGAATACTACGGTTATTAGAAAGACCAATCATATATATGTTGTATAATAGCTCACATTATAATATAGCTCACAATGTAGATAGCACAACTGATTCCAAGACACTATATCCTATTCTCATCATATTCTCATTGATTATTTTCACCTTCACTTTTTTGTATTTTTGTTTGTTTAACCGCTTTGATTATATGATAAGGCAGTATAGAAATCCAATTAAATAAAAGGTTTGGACAAGTTCCTGGAGGAAAAGACCATAAACTTATCAGCGTAGACGTGGGAAAAGTCACTGCTTATCCCTGGGGATAGGTAGCATGGAATAGGTACATTTTGGATCCTGACAGGTACTTGTGACCTTGCCTGACCACTGTTGGAAACAAGATACTGGGCTTGATGGCCCTTTGGTCTGGCCCAGTATGACAAATCTTGTGTTTTCTCCTGTTTCTCCTCTTCTCTAGGGTATACATATTTAAGTTCTTATTTCATATGGCTTTAAATGCATATACATAGCAGAATTTTGACTGTCTGGATGGATTGCAACTTCTTTCTCCTTTCTTCAATAGGCCCTCCCAAACTGAGCACTAGGTGAAATCTCATTACTGGCCTATTGCTTCCTTCTTTATGTTGGTTACATCTCTCCCTGTGCATTTCAGTATTCCTCAGAGTTCACGGCTGTTATCAAGTGACTTTCGGCCCAGCAATGGGAGTGACGGCTTCCGGCCCAGAAAACTTCAGTGCAGACAGGAAGGGGGTTTACTGCCATGTGGACCCCCTTCCTGTCTGTCCCCCCTCCACATTGCGGGGTCAACTTGGGTGGAATTTATGCCATTGGATGGAACAATTTTTGGATCAATTGCTATAATGAATCTTTCAGATCCATGATTAGCATAAAAATTTACTAATGATAGTATAGCCAAATTGTAAATGTGATCACAAAAATAGTTAGAGGAGGATTTAAAAAAAAATGTCCAAGTGAAATTGGGGATGTCCAGGACAGAATGTGCAGAAAAAACACCATGCTGTCTCTGGCTGATTTCAGGAACATAGACGTGCCCAACCTGGACATACATATGGGCAGCCACATACAGTAGATGTCCCCATTAGGGATGCTTGGGTCAGGAACATCCATCTGAAGCAAGCTAGCATAAAAGGACATCCACCGGCATAGCAAAGTGAAAACAGGAGCCCCCATTCCCCTTCAGTGTTAGTTGTATAGTGTAATATACAGGGGATTTTAGCGTAGCTGTTTCTCCACACCTTTTAGATGTTTGCTTGACAAAACAAACATTTTTCAGATGCCTATTCAAGTCTGAAGCAGGTATAACTTTAAATGCAATTTAGGACGTTCAGAGCATTTCTGAGATCAGGCGGGGATGTCAAGGTTCTTAGGAATGCCCTGGCCACACTTCTGCCACCCCCACATTCAGACTTTGATGTCTTTGCGCTAGGGACGTCCACAGACTCGGCTTCTCTAATGGCTCTGTGAATGTCTCTGATTTGGACTTCTGCATTTCAATTTGCAGACATCCAAAACATGAATAACTTTATTTAAAAAAAAATCCTATATGTTGTAACCTTCCTCTTGACCAGAAATCAGGAACTGATCATTCAGGAAACAGCAAGAAACCTATTTTACATAGTAACATAGTATATGATGACAGATAAAGACCAATATGGTCCATCTAGGCTGCCCAGCAAGGCGGCAAGAGTAGATGCACCCTTTCCCATGCCTTTGTTTAGGGGTATACCCACCACTCCATGAAGGTCACCCCTATTTGTTGAGATATAAAAGAGATAGTTACGCTTATTTTGATTTTATCCTGTTGCTATAAAGGGATCTACAACCAGTCAGTACTAGAGGAGATCAAACCTAAGCTTTTTTTAGAAGCTCAGATGACAAGACTTCAACTTTCATGCTTTGGACACATCATGCGAAGAGAGAGATCATTACAGAAAGACATCATGCTTGGCAAGATAGAAGGTCAACGCAAAAGAGGAAGGCCAGCAATGAGATGGATCGATACAATAACAGCAGCTACGGGTACCAGTCTGTCAACAATGAGCCACCTGACTGAAGACCGAACACAATTTAGGACAACTATCCAGAGGGTCGCCAATGAGTCAACACCGACTCAACGACACTTAACAACAACAACAACTGTGTCTGTCCCATGCCATTTTGAATTCTGTCACTTTATTTGCCCCACCACTTCCATCAGGAGGGCATTCCAAGCATCCACTACTCTTTCAGTGAAAAAGTATTCCTGACATTGCCTTTCAGTTTACCCCCTTGCAGCTTCATGTTATGCCCTCTAGTTTTACAGCTTCCCATCTTTGGAAGAGGTTTGTTTGCTCATTAATAAGTATTTAAAGGTCTGAATCATATCTCCCCTGTTTCTCCTCTAGAGTGTACATATTTAGGTCTTCAAGTCTTTTCTCATACATCTTCTGGCGCACAAATCATTTTGGTCACCTTCCTCTGAACCGTTTCCAGTCTTTTTATATCCTTTTATTTGGGCTCCAAAACTGAACACGATATTCCAAGTGAGGCCTCACCAGCGACTTGTACAGTGGCATTAGTACCTCTTCCTTTCTGCTGGTAATTCCTCTCTGTATGCAATCCAGCATCCTTCTGGCTTTTGCTACCACCTTGTCACACTTGTTTTGCCACCTTGAGATCCTCAGAAACAACCACTCCGAGGTCCTTCTCCTGGTCCATGCACACCAACCTCTCACCCCCTATCGCATACAATTCCCTAGGATTTCTGCTTCCCAAATTAAGTCTTAACTGCCAAGTATTAGACCATTCTTCCAGCTTTTGTAGATCTTTCATCATATTATTACTTTTGGGGCACAACAATTTCTTCCTATTCATTCAAACTTGCCGCTCAGTTGGAATGCCAGTGGGAGCCTGTCGTGAGCTTTCATAATCCCAAGGCTGTGTACACTAACTCTGCTGCATTCCCAGCCCAGGACAGTCTGGGGAATGGAAGACTTGTGCCAAGAATTTAACTCAGCACATTGGAGATGGGAGGTGGGGGGGGGGGGGGGAGGGAGGGCATAACATAAAATTCAACAGCAGCAAAGCCAACCCTGTTGTATTTAGTTTATATTGAATCTAAGTAACAGTGGTGCAAGGATATAAAGCATCCTAAGCAAACCTCATTCCTGGCACCCCACTCTGCTCCTGCTGCTGCCTCCATTGCCACCCCTACCGCCCCTTTTCAGGACCGGATTGGGGGCAATGGTTTTAAACAGCACCACAGCGCTTACCTAAACCTTTGGTGCTGTGCTGCTGTTCCTGCTTCCACCCCTCTGATGCAGGCTTCCAGTTTTCATGGGGGGAGGGGGGAAGCAGCTGGACTTTTATAGTGGACCCCTGCAGAAAAAGAGGAAAATTGCTGCTGCCATTTTGCTAAAAACCTTCAGGTCAATATTGTATAGAAAATACTAAATAAGCTATAAACCATAAGCTCCCATGGTCAGCATTTGCTTTAAAAGCCAGTTGTGGCAGTCAAACAAAATCCTATGCTGAATATTCAATTTAAGCAGTGCCCAGCACCACTAGGCAGTTAATGATGATATTCAGTCTATTGTCCAGATAAAGCTAGGACAACAAAAAGGCTGCCCTAATTATATCTAGGAAGCTACTGTATCCAGATAGTGGGCTAGTTATCACCACTGTCCGGATAACTATCAGCCCCACCCACAGACTGCTCTGGCACTAACTACATTGTACTGGGGCAGTTCAGCAACACTATCCGGATAGTGCTGTGGCAAATCGCTGGATAGTCCCAGATAAATGCTCCTGAAGACTGACCTGCCTAGATTTAAATCAAAAACTCCATCTTAGGAGTGATGTTCATTACTGTCATAGTATGCGTAAAATTAAGCCATTTCGAGGCACAGAGTACCGGCCATGTAGCCCCTGGGCAGCTCCTCCAAAGTGCCTGTTTTAATATAATTGAAATGGATGGCTATACAGTTCCTGCAACTGGAATTACACTCGATATATAGATAACAGTTCTAATGAACGCTGCAAAGGAGCGTCACTGCTAGCAAATCCTATAGAATCTCTGGTACCAGACCTAGAAATCACTGCTGCTTACTCACTCTAAATCTGATTACACCCCTAGCAATATCAATCGCCCTTTATCAGGTTATCTGTAACAATATATTTCCCTATAGTCATTAAAAGAGTCAACTGCTTAATTAACCTCTGCAATGCCTATAACTTCCTTAAAGATCATAGCTACAGTACAATTGGCATAATTACACTCAAAAGAGTGAACGCTTCTCTGCTGTTCAGAACTCTTAGGTATTCACATCTGTGGACCAGCTGATAACTGCGTTAAACCTCTGACCTGTATGCTTTTGAATTTCAGTGAGATTTGGAATCCAGAGCCAAATAACACAAAGGCAGCAACATGATCAATCTCTCGGATTTAACTTAGGTCACTTGAATTGTGCTGTCATGGGATGCTGTGCCCAGACTTCAGAACAGCAACAATTCTGTGCCACAGATAAGAAATTCAGGGCTTGGGGCCGACGGTAAAAATCCTATGCTAACCAGTTAGCGTACAATTCAGCAGGGAATGAGTGTGTTAGGGGCATAACATGGGCATTGATGGCCCATTGCAGTTTGAACAGGTGTCATAGTTGCACGCTAACCACGCATGTTGCCACTAGCATGGGTACACTTAATGCCAACTCAAGGGGGATAAGGGCACATGCCCTCAAAAGTTAGCATAGGCCTCTGCGCTAGTTTTTTGACTGATATATGAACAGAAAGTGCAAATTTAGAATCTTGTTCCCTGGACACAGTTGCTGTACTGCAAAGTTATAAAATAATGCACTCTGCTGAACCCCTGGGCTATAATATATTTTCTTGCTTTTGAGTGAGTTCTGCTATGCTGTTGATTATCCAACAATCATCCCTCCCTACACAGACAGAATAAAATAGCCAATGCAAAAGCATAAGTTAAACAGCAATCAATACCCCTACCTGATCTTCCATTTAACATATCAGTCTCTTCACGAATCCAAACTTTGAACCAACAGCTCTTGCAAAATCTTGAAATCTCATATTAGCTGCCGCCAAAAAATACAAGGGGAAAAAAGATGGCATCTATGCTTATGTATACCAAAGGACTTTAAGACGCGGGCATTGCAGCTGACTAAATATTGAACAATACATCTGCCGGTGGCTATAAAATATTACTTCCTGAAGCTGCAGAATGAAAAATCTGGAACAAATGGTTACAAGAGTTCTTAGTATGAGCTTCCTTCTAGCTAAACCCACTGCAGGACAAATCCTTCCAGCGTGAAAGTCTGCATTCTAATTAGCCTGATGCATCTGGGTCATAATTTTTATCCATCAGACAAAGGGAAAGAGTGGAGTATCCTAATGGCTATATTCTCTTTGGTGAATTAATAACAAAGAAAAGTCAAACAAGGTTAAAGAATCTCAAGAGATATTTGCAGAAGGGACATGATGGACAGTGTATAAGGGGAGGGTGGAGTGGTCCATGAGCTTTTGCCTTTCTGTCTTGCACTATCTTTAGACACATCATACTCTCTCCATATGTCAGGATGGGATGAAAGCATGATTTTATTTGGTATATAAACCAGAGCAGTAAGCAAAAGCACTTATCTTCATCAAGCATGACAGCCCATGACGAGCTTTGATGATCCATACTGTTAACTGAATGCTCTACTGTGAAATCGAAGGTAAGCAATTCCCAAGGTCATTGATTTAAGCTCCAGTACTATATAAGCAAGGGGAGAGGGGATAGAATAGCACAAAAAACTAGGCACCGGTTCATGTAAGAGAATACCAGGTCGAGGGCTTGGGCAGGGGTATGAATAAGGTAAGCTAAGAAAATACTTTTAAATCTAATGCATTTTACTTTAACTAGAAGCTCCTGTGGCACAAGGAGAAGAACATATCCATCCATTTATGCAAGTGGTGCTTCATTGTTTATGATTTACCTAATGTTTGAAAATTTGAATGAATAAAATAAATTCTGTTGTGACATTGTATTGATGATACACTTCTGAAATGAAATGTGAATTAAATATGTTTGCTTTCCTTTAATTGTAAAGGTGGTAATTTTATACAGATTAAGCACCAGGGGCCTGATTTTTGAAAGGTATTTACATGGTTTACAGCCCGGTAAATGCCTTAACTGGGGATATTCAATGGCACTTACACGGTTAGTGCCGTTGAATATCCCCTTCTAACTCCTACACACTCCAATGCTATCCAGGGCATTCTGGGGTGGGGCGGAGGTGGCAACTAGCCATAACCGGGCAGCAGCAATATTGCATGCTGCCCGGTTAGTGCTCTGTGCCAAAAAGATAGGTTAGGCAGGAACTAACCGGGCAGCGTGCAATATCGCTGCTGCTCGGTTAGCTTGGGCAACTTCCAGTCTGTGCGGCAATCCGCGGATATTCAATGCCATTGGGTTAGAGGGCGGCGGAGAAGGCTATGTGCTGATGTGGTGCACAGCCCTTCCTAAATATGTCTGGCTCAATATTGGGTCCCGAGTGCATACCTAAAAATGACATATACATGTATTTGAAGGTTACATATTTGCTGGTATTTTATAAAGGAGTAATCATCCATATCTGCTAATTTCCTTTCCTTAAATCTTGCTAGACCAGTCCAGATGAACGAGTTATGCTCCCAGCCAGCAGGTGGAAGCAGGCCATTGAAACTTTCATTGATGTCATGACTTGTATATACATTGGTGCAGCACTGACTCTGAGAGATGCCAGTTTAATGCTTCCCAAGTAGAAAGCAAGACTGCCTATCTCAGAAGAATATCAGAAAAAGTATTAATCTCAATATCTTTGTACAAACATTTGGCTCTTTTACCATACTTGACTCTACATCAGGTACATTTACTGAAAATACTTTCAAAGTAGCTGGGCTCCCAAATCTGCAGGAGTAGTCTTCCACGATGGGTCTTGGACTGGTCTAGCAGAATTCGAGGATAGGACATTTGTAGGTATGGAAAATTTCTCCTTCCTTATCTGTTAGACCAGTCTATACGAGTGGGATGTACCCAAGCAGTCAAGACCCAGAGTGGGAGGAAGATGACATTTTGGACAGAACTGCTCTGCCAAAGGCACCATACATTCCAGTTCCCACATGCAACCTGCAATGCTTTAGAAAGGTACTCAGAGACGACTAGGTAGCTAGCTGCCTTACAGATGTCCTCTGGAGACACTAAGGTAGATTCTACCCAGGAAGAAGCTTGTGCCCTAGCAGAGTGAACTTTGACTCCTTCTAGCACATGTTTCCCACCCAAAAAGGTAGGCTGAACTAAGATCCTCTGTAATCCAGTGGGTAATTGAGGACTTGGCAGTTGCCTGTCCTTTCCTTGGACCAATGAATAGGGCAAAAAGATGGCCTGATCAGAGCAGGTCCAAGAGTATCTGCCACCCTAGGCAGCTCTTCAGTCTTGCAGCCCACCATTCCCCTGGGGCGGCTCAGTATCCTACCTTGCCCCATCTAAGTCCAGAACCTCGCCTTCTCTTCCCTATCTCTCAAGGTGTCAAGCATCTCACCTTCCCTTCCCTATGTCTCCAAAAGCATCCAGCATCTTCCTTTCCCTTCACTCTTCACTTAAGTGTTCTGCAAGACAGCAGAAGATCAAACCACTATCAGTGGAATGGTGAACCTTCCAGTATCACCTCATGGCCTGTCGGTCCTACCTTCTCTGATGTAAACATCCTGTTGTATAGTGCTAGAGTGCAAGCCTCACATGCACGTGGAGATGCTTAAAGCTCTGCTGCTGTCTTGCTGGATGTTCAGGAGCCATGGTGCTGCCCCCAAGGTCTGCCTCCTTTAGAAAATAGCACCAAACACTTAGCCTACCTAGTGGATGGGCCGGCCCTGGGTCCGACTGACAGTAGGAATTAGTAAGGTCTAGATATTTCAAAAGGGCCCTTGACACAATAAAGTGAGTGTAACTACCTGGGTTAGAAATTTGAGTGCAAGGTGACAAAGAGTGGTTCACTCTGAAGAAGAGGACATTACCAGAAGTGTGCTTCAAGAAGCAGTCCTTTTCAACATTTTTGTAAATGATATTGTGGAAGGGCTGTTGCCTATTTATAGATGATACCAAAACCTGCTTCAGGGTAGACACCTTTGAGAGTGGAAATCAGGAGATGGGGTCCCACAAAGCTTAGTTGGAGTTTGGAAAGGTTGTTGATTGTCGGTGAGGTGTCGGGGGAGGGCATCAGGGAGCATTAATGTTAGACGGAGTGTCAAGGGTAAGGAGGATGCATTCTGCCAGGGAGCAGCAATTTTAAAAATCTGCTCCTACACAGCTTTTTAAAATTCTTGCTCCCACTGCATGCCCTTATATGTATTTCACAAGGCACTCTGTGTTTGACAGAGTCTTCACAAAATATAGTGGAAATTTTCCACATCCTAACCTGGAAATCTCAATTCCCCTCTTCGCAACCTATCTAAAAATGGGCTTTCATGTGTAGCTATATTTTCAGAAAGCATTTGAGAAAGTCCTTCATAAAAGACTCCTGAGGTAATTAAAAAGTCATGGGATAGGAGGCATTGTCCTATTATGGACTGGAAGTGAGTTAAAAGATAGAAAACAGAGTAGGGCCAAATGGTCAACTTTCTCAAAGGCAAAAGGTGAGAAGTCATGTACCCTAGGGTTCTGTACTGATACCAGTGTTTTTTAAACACTGCCCTACTTGAACCCTTTTTAAAAATCAGCATTATGTTGGCCACCTTCCGATCTTCAGGTACAGTAGACGATTTTGATAGTTTACAGAATACTAATAGCAGATCTGGAATTTCATGTGATTTTTTTTTTTAGCATTCTGGGGTGCATTGCATTAGATGCCAATTGATTGGAACACTTTGCCTCCAGAAATTCAGAATGAAGAATATTTGATTTTTCAGCAGAAGGTCTAGCACTGCTGCATTTCTTATACCAATGCCATGTGACAGCCACAACCATCTAACCCTGGATCACATTCAGAGATGTCCCCCCCTGAAGAACATCTTGACAAGACACATATCAACACTACCACCTCTCCACTAGACCCCTGTCTGGTCTCCTGGGTAACAAACAACAAAGTTGCAGCTCCTGCCATTCATCTTGCCCATTCTTCAAACTTACCTTTCACAAGCCTACCTCCCACCCTCCCTGAAACAAGCCTCAGTCAGATTCCTCCTGAAGAAACCCAACTTAGACCCAAGATCACCTGCTTTGTACAGACCTATAGCCAGTGATTCATTCCTTGCCAAAATCACAGAGAAGGCAGTTCAAATTCAACTCCAGGAGCACATTGACAGGCATGCACTTCTGGACAGAAATCAACATGGGTTTCGCCCCTTCCACAGTGCCAAAACATTGCTCACATTGCTCATATCAATGCTCATCACCAGAACTGAAAAGTCCACTACTGGTTTTGTACTGCTGTTCCTAGACATCTCTGCAGTTTTTGACACAGTGTCCTACCAGATGCTACTCAACCAGCTTAGTAACATTGGGGTTCAAGGCAAGCCACTTGATCCACTCCTACCTCTCCCAACAGACTCAACAGATAAGAATTAGAACCTGTACCTCAGCACTCTACTCACTACCTCAAGGAGTTCTCCAGGGATCCGCACTCTCCTCCCTGCTCTTTAACATCTACATCAGGCCTCTCTGCTCCACTATACACAAGTTCAACGTTGGGTACCAACTTTACGCAGACGATATAATGATATATACTCCATTCCTGACTACTCCAACCTAACTGCCTGCTTCAAAGAAATAGTCTTTTGGCTGCAGCACCACAACCTTGCAGATAACTTCAACAAGACTAAAATCCTCCATGTTACCAAGGATACCAATTTCACACCACCTTCCTCCATCAAAATTGAAGACACCAAATTATAGGTCAAGTCACAAGCTAAATACTTTGGTGTCATTCTGGATCACTGACTGAACTTCCAAGCACATATAAAGACCACCATTAAGAACATCTATTTCAAGCTCAGAACTTTTCGCAACCTATGTCTCCTCCTTTCCCCAGAGAACTTCCGCGCAGTTTGCCAGGCTTCCATCACCCCTCTCCTCGATTATTGCAACTACATCCTTCAAGGACTTCCCAAAACTACCATCTCACCACTATAGCTAGCCTAGAACACAGCAGCACACACCATTGTTGGAGCCTCCAGACACACCCACATCCCTCCCATATTGAAATCTCTCCATTGGCTTCCTATAGCATCAAGAATCAAACACATAGTTATCACTATTATCCACAAGGCACGCAACACCACCACATCCGAGCACCTCCAGAAACTGATCAGAGGCCCCAACTCCAGTAGACCATGCAGACGAAGCATGCTCAACCTACTTCACCTGCCCCCTCAAGTACGTAAGAGTACACAACGTGCCTGCATGAGAGCTTTTGAACTCTACGCTCCCACCCTCTGGAACACACCATTTTCTACACTATGGAGCATCCAGTCATGCCAAGCCTTCAAAAGGCTCCTCAAGACATACCCCTCTGACTGACCCTCAGCATGAACACCCACCTCTCACAGAACATCCCCCATCTCCTCCTCCCTAATCAGTCATCAGACATAAAGTTCCGCCTTACAATAAGTGTTATCTTTATTAATGTATTGTTCATTGTATAATAAGTTCTAATGTTATAATGAACCTGCCTGCTCCCATGATCCCACAGTTGAACTCTGTTCTATGTTTAATGGTTTCAATGTAACCTGCATGCCCTCTTGTTTTATGTAAACCGTTTTGACTGGTAGAAAAACGGTATAGTAAAACCAGTTAAATAAATAAATTTATTTCTTTTGGCATTTCCGATGCTGATGGACTTTAGAAAAAGCGTGGTTGAATATGCCTATCTGTAATTATTTATTTTATTTATTTATTTAGACAGTTTTGTATACCGCCTTATCCTTCAATCAAAGTGGTCACAACACAATTGGGGGATACATTTAACACACGGGGATATGAGACACATACACTAATACTTACAGGGAACATGGGCAATGGAGGGTTAAGTGGCTTGCCCAAGACCACAAGGAGCATCTGTGGGACTAGAAACCCCAGTCCTTCCGGCCCAAGGTTGCTGTCCTCTAGTGGGATTTGAACCTCCGACCTTCCGGCCTGAAGTACCTTGCCCCAACCACTAGGCTACTCCTCCCTATGCTTGTTTTTTGTTATCCATACTGGACAAATTTTTTGGTTTTGCAGAATATGAATGTTTCAAATAAATATAGGGGTATGTTAACTAAGGAACATTAAGGGTGCACCGGTTAACAAGCAGTAACAGCAGCAGTAAGGATGTCATCGTGCGGTAAAGGCTGGGGTGGGCAGTAGGCGTTGCAGTGATAAGATTGCTTGGCTCTGCCTATCAGGCGCTAACAGGACTTCGGGCATGTCAAGTGTGCACCTTAATGCCCGAAAATGGCAGTCACCTTAATGCAGGATAAGGGAGCCCTTGTGAAAGTCACATTTTAGGTGATGGATTGATGGAAAAGTAAGAGCCGATGGACTGTCAGATCCATATGAATCCTACGTGTCAGTCAGTAAGTGGGATGAGCATGTGGGAGGCAGCTATACTGTATCAGTGAGGGGTGCTCACAGACTATGTTGTAATGTCTGTGTGTGGCATAGGATTGGGAAGAAGTGTCCCCTGGCGGAACCAGCATCACCATGATGTGGGCATCAAAAGGATGACCAAGCAGGAGTGGTGACGTGCAGACCATTAACATGAGAAGTGTGAGTGATACACCCTAATGATTAAACTGTTCCTGTCTGGGCCATGGTGTAGCTGCTGGCAGGAGATTATATGACTGTACATAACAGGCACATGCTGAGGGATGGGATGAATGATGGATGGTGGTAGATGAGAGAGTGTGGTATGGCCTTGCTATCCTGATGTACTTGATGCGATTGCACAAATGCAGTGGCAGTGTGTGTGAAAAGAGTGTAATGGTGTCACGGGGAAGTTCCAATACCAGCTATTTAGGTTTGACAGCTGTGTTAGCTTTTCTAACCACCATACAATCCTCCTGACACATGTGCATATAACAACTGGACAAGTGTCTCTCATATTGGCCATATGGAGCAAGTAGGGACGTGTGATGATCCCTACAGGTGGCCATCCCAGGAGTGGGATATGCCTGCATGTACTGCATACATGTGATAGAGCCAAAGATGTTTAATCACAGTTATGATGAAATAGTCCCATTATGTATAACTCATGTCATACATCTGCAGGGTGAACATGTCTGACCCTTTGCAATGGGCTACAGCTGTCAGATGGACATGATTGTAATGTGCATGTTTGGAGACCCAATGCGCTATCGTAACACATTTAAAAAAGTAGAAAAATGTGTGTCTTCCAGTCAATGCAGACCTAGGACTGTTTCTGGCAGTATATTAAAATGAGTTTCCCACAGTCACAAAGAACAAGTGGGAGTCAAATCCAGAGCTGTTGCTTACTAATCCAGTGGTCTAACCATTAGGCTGCACCTCCACACGCTTTGCTATAGCACCATCTAGAATCAAAGAGAATGCAGGTCCCTGCCTGTAATGGGCAAAACCCAGGGCATGAAACAATGTGTCTGAGATAGTGGTACCCCATACCTAGGGCTTGCTTGCAACAGCATACATGCAGTATGCACTGCACTGCATGCTTAGTACACTAGCTGCATAACAGACACACAGCCAGGAATACATCGCTTGTCCAAAGGTCAAGCTGCATGTGAGGTCTTGGTGCCCATCCCTCCACTATACCTCTAACGCCAAACAGTCGCACGCAGAGGACACTAACCCCTGAGATAGCACATGTGCAGGGCGTGTAGTCCCTTGTCACCTGATGTACCTTGTACACGGTATCTTTCCATCTCCTTTACCATTTTGGTGGCTCTTCTCTGTACCTTTTCTAATTCTGCTATATTCTTTTTAAGACATGGCGACCAGAACTGCACACAATATTCAAGGTGCGGTCGCACCATGAAATAATACAGAGGCATTATAATATCCTTGGTTTTATTCTCCATTCCTTTATTTAGGATTCCTGGCATTCTCTTTGCTTTCTTGGTCACCACTGCACACTGGGCGGAGGGTTTCACGTATTATCCTCGATGACGCATAAGTCCTTTTCCTGGGTGGTGGTTCCTAATGTGGAACCTTGCATCATGTAACCATAGTTTGGGTTGTTCTTTCCTAGGTGCATAACTTTGCACTTATCCATATTAAATTTCATCTACTAGTTGGACCTTCTGTCTTTCAATCTATCAAGGTCTTTCTGCAATTTTTCACATTCCTCTTGCATTTTAACAACTTTGAATAATTTTGTGTCATCTGCAAATTTGATCACCTCACTTGTTATTCCCATTTCCAGGTTATGTATTAATATGTTAAAAAGCAGTGGGCCTAGCACAAATCCCTGAGGTATTCCACTGTTCACTTTTCTCCACTGAGAAAATTGGCCATTTAGCCCTATCCTCTGTTTTCTATCTTTTAACTAATTCCTGATCCACAATAGTACACTGCCTCCTATCACATGACTTTTTAATTTTATCAAGAGGCTCTCATGAGGGACCTTGTCAAGGGTTTTCAGAAAATCCAGATACACTATATCAACCAGCTCACCTTTATCTACCTGTTTATTCATACCTTAAAAAAATATAACAGATTAGTAAAACAAGATCTTCCTTGGCTAAATCCATGTTGTCTTTCTCCCATTAAACCATGACTATGTTCAGTAATTTTATTCTTTATGATAGTTTCTACCATTTTGCCTAGTACTGAAGTGAGACTTACCAGTTTGCAGTTTCCCAGATCACCCTGGAATCCTTTTTAAAAACTGGCGTTACATTTGTCATTCTCTAATCTTCAGGTACTACAGATGATTTTAATGATAGCTCACAGATTATAATAATAGTAGGCCTACAATCTCATATTCCACTTCTTTCAGCACCCTGGGATGTATACCATCCGGTCCAAGTGATTTGCTATTCTTTAGATTAGAAAATAGTCATAATACATCTTCCCGGTTTATCAAAATTTGTTTTAGTTCTTCTGATACATCACCTTTAAATACCATTTCAGGCATGGGTAACTTCTCTACATCTTCAGTAAAGACCAGAGCAAAGAACTCATGCATTCTCTCTGCTATGACCTTGTCCTCTCTTAGCGCCCCTTTTATCCCTCTATCATCTATTGGTCCCACTAACTCTCATAGGGTTTTTGCTATGAATGTACTTGAAAAAGTTTATTATGTATTTTTGCTTCCATGGAAAGCTTTTTTCAAATTCGCTTTGTCTGCCTTATGAATGCCTTGCATCTATCCTGCCAGTGCTTATACTGTTTCCCATTTTCGTCATTTTGCTCCTTTTTCCTGAAAGATGCTTTTTTGGCTACAAGAGCCTCTCTGTCCTCACTGTGCTGGCATTTTTTAGCCTTCCCTCCACCTTTTGTTTCTTTTTCTATGAGGGGACATAGGATGAGGGTGAAAGGGGATAGACTCAGGAGTAATATGGGGAAATATTTCTTTACAGAAAGAGTGGTAGATGCATGGAATAGTCTCCTAGTGGAGGTGGTAGAGACGAAGACAAACACAGGATCTCTAAAGGAAAAAAGGGGACTTGTAGTTGATATGGAAGGACAGACTAGATGGGCCATGTGGTCTTTTTCTTCTGTCATGTTTCTATGTTTCTCAAGCATGGAATACATGTGATCTGGGCTTCCAAGATAGTATTTTTAAATGCCCATGCTCCTTTTAGTTTTTTTCTTAACTATTTTCCTCATATTATTATAGTCTGCCTTTTGAAAGTTAAAAGGTAATACTATGGATTTTCCTTGTGATTCTCCCTCCATTATTAAATCAAATGAGATCATGTTTTGATGACTATTGCCAAGTGGCCCTAATACTGTTCTCTTGCACCAGATCCTGTGTTCCACTAAGGACTAGATCCAAAATAGCTTACCCTCTTGTCAGTTCATGAACCAGCTTCTTCAAGAAACAGACATTTATTTCATCTAGTTTATCTCCCTAGCATGCCCTGCTGTGACATTGACCCAGTTGATACCGGGGTAATTGAAATCACCCACTATTACTGTGTTGTAACTTCTGCTAGCTTCCCTGATTTCTCTTAGCATTTCATCATCCTTCTGTTCATTATGGCCAGGCGATCGGTAGTACAACCCCACTGCCATCATCTTCCCCTTTTTATATGGGATATCTATCCATAGAGTTTCTAAAGTACATTTTGTTTCACGCAAAACTTTAATCCTGTGTGACTCAATGCCCTCCCTAATAGAGCGTAACCTCTCCACCAATTTGATCTACCCTAACATCGTGATAGTTTTTATCCAGGTATCACAGTGTCCCATTGATTGTCCTCCTTCCACCAGTTCTATGAGATGCCAATTATATCTAATCATTCATTTAGTGCTAGCTCTCTCTTCTTAAGAACATAAGAACATAACATATGCCATATTGGGTCAGAACAAGGTCCATCAAGCCCAGTATTCTGTTTCCAACAGTAGCCAATCTAAGTCATAAGTACCTAGCAGTTTCCCCAAAAGACACAGGTTCCACAATGCTTGTATTGGGTCAAGCAGTGATATCCCGGGTCCCTTTTAATAATGGTTTATGGACCTTTCCTCCAGGAACTTGTCCAAACCTTTTTTAAACCCAGCTACACTAACAGGTTTTAATACATCCTCCGGTAACAAATTCCAGAGTTTGATTACACATTGAGTGAAAAAATATTTTCTCTTATTAGTCTTAAATAGGTTATCCTGTAGCTTCATTGCATGCCCCCTAGTCTTTTTATATTCTGATGACATAAACAATCGATCTATGTTTACCCGTTCCACTCCGTTCATTAATTTATAGACTTCTATCATATCTCCCCTCGGCCGTCTCTTTTCCAGGTTGAAGAGCCCTAACCTTTTTAGTCTCTCTTCATAGGAGTATCCTTCTATCCCCTTTACCATTTTGGTGGCTCTTCTCTGTACCTTTTCTAATAACGCTATATCCTTTTTAAGATACTGCGACCAGAATTGCACACAATATTCAAGGTGCGGTCGCACCATGGAACGATATAGAGGCATTATAATATCCTTTGTTTTATTTTCCATTCCTTTCCTTATGATACCTAGCATTTTATTTGCTCTCTTGGCTGCCGCTGCACACTGGGTGGAGGGTTTTAACATGTTATCCACGATGATGCCTAAATCTTTTTCTTGGGTGGTGGTTCCTAATGTGGAACCTTGCATAGTTTGGGTTGTTCTTTCCTAGGTGCATAACTTTACACTTGTCCACATTAAAATGAATCTGCCATTTTGATGCCCAGTCTTCCAATATATCAAGATCCTCTTGCAATTTTCCACAATCCTCTTGGGTTTTAACAACTTTGAATAGTTTTGTGTCATCTGCAAATTTGATAACCTCACTCGTTATTCCCTTTTTCAGGTCATTTATGAATATGTCAAAAAGCAGCGGACCCAGCACAGATCCCTGGGGTACGCCACTATTCACCTTTTTCCATTGGGAAAATTGGCCATTTAGCCCTACCCTCTGTTTTCTATCTTTTAACCAGTTCCTGATCCACAATAGTACATCACCTCCTATCCCATGACTTTTTAGTTTTGCCAAAAGTCTCTGATGAGGGACCTTGCATACAGGCATTTTAGAGGTATTTTTTCATATTAACAATCTGGTTATCAGTTAACAAGGAAAATTTGGAATCTCATCTCTGTCTGCTCTTTGCTTAAAGGCATCTCGGCTACTTATTACTGGAACCTACATAAGATATGCCATACTGGGTCAGACCAAGGTCCATCAAGCCCAGTATTCTGTTTCCAACAGTGGCCAATCTAGGTCACATGTACCTAGCAGTTTCCCCAAGAGACACAAGTTCCACAATGCTTGTACTGGGTCAAGCATTGATATCTTCGGTCACTTCTTAATAATGGTTTATGGACCTTTCCTCCAGGAACTTGTCCAAATCTTTTTTAAACCCAGCTACACTAACAGCCTTTACTACATCCTCCGGTAACAAATTCCAGAGTTTGATTACACGTTGAGTGAAAAAATATTTTCTTTTATTAGTCTTAAATAGTTTACCCTGCAGCTTCATTGCATGTCCCCTAGTCTTTCTATATTCTGATAAGGTAAACAATCGATCTACGTTTACCCGTTCCACTCCGTTCATTAATTTATAGACTTCTATCATATCTCCCCTCAGCCGTCTCTTTTCCAGGTTAAAGAGCCCTAAGCTTTTTAGCCTTTCTTCATAGGAGTATCCTTCCATCCCCTTTACCATTTTTGTGGCTCTTCTCTGTACCTTTTCTAAAATAGCTATATCCTTTTTAAGATACGGCGACCAGAATTGCACACAATATTCAAGGTGCGGTCTCACCATGGAACGATATAGAGGCATTATAATATCTTTTGTTTTATTTTCCATTCCTTTCCTTATCATACCTAGCATTCTATTTGCTCTCTTGGCCGCCGCTGCACACTGGGCCGAGGGTTTTAACATGGTATCCACAATGACGCCTAAATCTTTTTCCTGGGTGGTGGTTCCTAATGTGGAACCTTGCATCGTGTAACCATAGTTTGGGTTGTTCTTCCCTCGGTGCATAACCTTGCACTTGTCCACATTAAATTTCATCTGCCATTTTGATGCCCAGTCTTCTAATTTATGAAGATCCTCTTGCAACTTTTCACCATCCTCTTGGGTTTTAACAACTTTAAATAGTTTTGTGTCATCTGCAAATTTGATAACCTCACTCGTTATTCCACTTTCCAGGTCATTTATGAATATGTCAAAAAGCAGCGGACCCAGCACAGATCCCTGGGGTACACCACTATTCACCTTTCTCTATTGGGAAAATTGGCCATTTAGCCCTACCCTCTGCTTTCTTTTAACCAGTTCCTGATCCACAATAGTACACTGCCTCCTATCCCATGACTCTTTAGTTTTGCCAAAAGTCTCTCATGAGGGACTTTGTCAAAGGCTTTCTGAAAGTCCAGATACACAATATCAACCGACTCACCTTTGTCCACCTGATTATTCACTCCTTCAAAAAAACATAACAGATTAGTAAGACAAGATCTTCCTTGTCTAAAGCCATGTTGGCTGTCTCCCATTAGGTTGTGACTATCTACATGCTGAGTAATTTTATTCTTTATGATGGTTTCTACCATTTTTCCCGGTACTGACGTCAGGCTCTCCAGTCTGTAGTTTCCCGGATCACCCCTGGAACCCTTTTTAAAAATTGGTGTTACATTGGCGATCCTCCAATCTTCAGGTATTAGAGATGATTTTAATGATAGTTCACAGATTACTGATAGCAGGTCATATTTCAGTTCTTTCAACACCCTTGGATGTATACCATCCAGCCCAGGTGATTTGCTACTCTTCAGTTTATCTAATAGTTGTAAGACATCTTCCCGATGTATCGATATTTCCTTCAATTCTTCCGCACCTTTAAATACCACTTCAGTCATGGGTAACATCCCTACATCTTCCTCAGTAAAGACTGAAGCAAAGAATTCATTCAGTCTCTCCGCTATTGCCTTGTCGCCTCTTAGTGCTCCTTTAACCCCTTTATCATCTAATGGTCCAACTGACTCTCTCACAAGTTTTTTGCTACGAATGTACTTGAAAAGGTCTTTATTTCGTGTTTTTGCTTCCGCAGCAAGCTTCTTCTCAAATTCTCTCTTTGCCTGCCTTAGCAATGCCTTGCATTTGACATGCCAGTGCTTGTGCTGTTTCCAGGTTTCGTCGTTTGGCTCTTTTTTCCATTTCCTGAAAGATGCTTTTTTGGCAACAACAGCCTCTCTGACCTCACCTTTAAACCATGCTGGCAGTTTTTTGGACTTCCTTCCACTTTTCTTAAAGCGTGGAATACAGCTGGTCTGGGCTTCCAAGATAGTATTTTTCAACAACACCCAAGCTTGATGTACGTCTTTAACCTTCGCAACTGCTCCTTTTAGTTTTTTCTTAACTGTTTTCCTCATTTTATCATAGTCTCCCTTTCGAAAGTTAAAAGGTAGTCCTGTGGATTTCCTTACTATCCCTCCTCCACTAATTAAATCAAAGGCGATCATGCTATGATCACTATTGCCAAGTGGCCCCAACACACCCTTATCTCTTGCACTAGATCTGGTGTTCTACTAAGGACTAGGTCTAATATGGCTTCCCCTCTGGTCGGTTCATGAACCAGCTGCTCCAAGAAGCAGTCATTTATTTCATCTAGGAACTTTATCTCCCTAGCATGTCCTGACGTGACACTGACCCAGTCGATACCGGGGTAATTGAAATCACCCATTATTATTACTGCGCTGTAACTTTTGTTAGCTTCCTTGATTTCTTTGAGCATTTCATCATCCATTTGGTCATTCTGGCCAGGTGCTCGATAGTACACCCCCACTGCCATCGCCTTCCCCCTTTTATATGGAATTTCAATCCATATAGATTCTACAGCAGATTTTGTTTCCTGCAAAACTTTAATCTTTTCTGAGTCAATGCGCTCTCTAACATAGAGCGCAACCCCTCCACCAATTTGATCAGCTCTATCATTACGATATAGTTTGTACCCAGGTATCAGAGTGTCCCACTGGTTGTCCTCCTTCCACCATGTCTCTGATATTCCAATCATATCTAATCTTTCATTTAGTGCTATATATTCTAACTCTCCCATCTTATTCTTTAGACTTCTAGCATTTGCATACAAGCATTTTAGAGACTGTATTTTATTCATGTTAATTTGGCTATTGTTAGACATGGGTAAATTAGGATCTTTAAGCTCTGTCTGCTCCATACTTGAGGGCATTTGGGCTACTTTACTCTTTTGTGGAACCTCTCTGCTTTTGGTAGTATCCTTCAAGGATAAATTCTTCCGAACCATCCGCTCTTGGGCGACTGTCGGCTTTCCCCTAATACTAGTTTAAAAGCTGCTCTATCTCCTTTTTAAAGGTTAATGCCAGCAGCCTGGTTCCATCCCGGTTAAGGTGAAGCCCATCCATTTGGAAGAGCCCCTCCTTTCCCCAGAATGTTTCCCAGTTCCTAACAAATCCAAACCCCTCATCTCTGCACCATTGTCTCATCCACACATTGAGACTCCGGAGCTCTGCTTGCCTTTTGGGTCCTGCGCGTGGAACAGGAAGCATTTCGGTGAATGCTACCCTGGAAGTTCTGGATTTCAACTTCCTACCTAAAAGCCTAAATTTTGCCTCCAGAACCTCCCTACCACATTTTCCTATGTCATTGGTACCGACATGTACCAAGACAGCAGACTCCTCCCCAGCACTATCTAAGACCTTATCTAGGTGGCGCGTGAGGTCCGCTACCTTCGCACCAGGCAGGCATGTTACCAGGCGATCCTCACGTCCACCAGCCACCCAGCTATCTACATGCCTAATGATTGAATCACCAACTATAACGGCGGTCCTAACCCTTCCCTCATGGGCACATGGCCCTGGAGAAACTTCCTCAGTGCGAGAGGGTTTTACATCACCTGGAGGACAGGTCCTAGTTACAGGATCACTTCCTGCCACACCAGGGTGATGCTCTCCTGTCACGTGACCTCTCTCCTCCATGGCAACAGGGGTGCTGCCAGACTGGAGGTGGGACTTCAGGACTATATCCCTGTAGGTCTTGTCTATGTACCTCTCTGTCTGTCTTATGTTTTCCAAGTCTGCTACTTTAGCCTCTAGAGAACGGACTTGTTCCCTGAGAGCAAAGAGCTCCTTGCACCTAGTGCACACGTAAGACCTCTCACCAACTGGGAGAAAATCATACATGTGACACTCAATGCAATAGACTGGAAAGCCCCCATCCCACTGCTGGACTGCTGTCTGCATCTTAGTTTTAAGTTTGTGTCTAGATCTTTAAGTTCTTACTTACTAGGGGTTGCTATGGGTATTTATACCAATAAAACTGTACCTAATACGTTTAATATACCTTGTTCACCTGAAGCTTAATTAATCTCAGGTCCTTAGTGTATGACTGATTTGGGTAATGAGCTTCACCTGAAAGCTCCTCCTGTCTTTTAAGATGTGTAAGTACCTATAACGTTATGATTATCCCAGGGGAGGGTTGGTGTGGGGAGGGAGGGAGGGAAGTAACACTTATTAAAAGAGGGCTGCTACACAGTACCCTGTCTTGTGCTGCTGAGGTAAGCTAAATTCTGATTTGATTTAAATTATAGCTCTTAGCTGCTGCTAGGCTCTACCTTCTTATGAAATTTAAACTACATGCTCTCTGCTGGGTACTAAATTTAACCAGAAAGCTCTCTTCTGTGTGTTAAATTTAAACTAAAAGTACTTTGCTGTTACTTGGCCCTGAGTGACTATTAAATTTAAACTACAAGCTCTCTGCTGGGTATGAAATGTAACCAGAAAGCTCTCCTCTGTGTTTGAAATTCAAACTTTAATTGCTGCTACTAGGCCCTAACTGATCCAACCTCCTTATTAGGATGCCCTAACTTCTCTCGTTCGCTAGTATCCTTCAGGGAAACATCCTTCCAAGCCATGTGCTCTTGGGTAACTGTTGTCTTTCCCCTTTTATCTAGTTAAAAGCTGCTCTCTCCTTTTTAAGAGTTAATGCCAGCAGCCTGGTTCCACCCTGGTTAAGGTGGAGCCCATCGTTTTGGAAAAGCCCCTCGCTTCCACAGAATGTTGCCCAGTTCCTATCAAATCCAAAACACTCTTCCTTGCACCATTGTCTCGTCCATGCATTGAGACACTGGAGCTCTGTCTGCTTTTTGGTAGGTGCCGTGCACGGCAACAGACAAGGTCTGTCTGACAAACAGTCATGGTATCCCTAGGGAATAATCTGCCCCTGTGGCAACAGTTTGGTGTAGTACCCACAGCCAGTGTCTTTAGGGGCAGAAAGTCACAAGTTCAAGTCCCAGCTGTGGCCCCTACTAACCTTGTCCCCATATTTTACCCAGTACTAAACCGTGGTAATAAAACTAGAACCTTTATTGCAGATCAAATAAACATGCCTGCAATGCCTATATTTTACCCTACAGAGCACAGACACCATAAACATGTGCAATCCCTAGAGCAGAGTTTCCCAACTGCAGTCCTGGAGGGCCAAACACCATTCGGATTTCATGTCGTCCCTAATAAATATGCCCGTGCTGCATTTGTATGCATCGCCCCCATTGTATGCAAATGTATCTCATGCATATTCATGAGGGACAGCATGAAAACCTGAATAGTGTTTGGCCCACCAGGACCGGAGTTGGGAACCTCTGCCCTAGAGCAGGAGCCAACAGGGGCACAAACACCCACACCTATAGGCTCCACTATCCAAAGCCTCATGGAGAGTCAGGATGTTAGGCCCTGTGCAGAGCAGCATCTCCCAATACTGGCACCTGCATACCTTAGCAATGCCGTCCTAAACTTGGGAATACATTCCACATATATCAAAAGATTGCTATGATTAATGCCAGCTAACAAATCCTAAGTTAAACATGATTTGTTGATAGAGATTCATCATAGCAACCTTTCTGATATCTGTGGAGTGTGTTTCAGTTATTGCTTCTGAGAGTGTTTACCACCCCGAGGAGTGACCCCAACAGTATTGCGTACCATAGCAATGCCCGCACTGTGCCCAGGACTGGTGTGGCGGCCAGGGCTGCCACAAACCTCCATATTTGCACAATGCTGGCATAGGTGTGGGAGTGTGTGTATGTCTGTCCAGTGTTTTGTGGCTGCCTACACCTTACTGAGCCCACACTGCTTGCGCTGTTTCCAGTGTTAGCCTGCCAATGTGCATAATGAGGAGCAAGGTACTGTGGATATGGCATGGACAGGATGCATCTGCACTGTGTATAGGGCAATGGCTGGGACATTGTAGTGCCTGACCACCACCTGCACAGAGAGGGTGGCCACAGCATTTCATGCTGGGAGGTCACTATCACCCTGACTGAGCAGTGACCACAGCATGGCTAGGTTCCCCATAGTGCTATACAGTGTTTCTCTGACGTGATATTTATGGGTTCTCTTTTCTGGGGCCCAATCACTGACATATCTGCTTGGTGTGTGTGCTCACATCCCATTTTTGGGTGAACACAGTTCCTCCAGGAACATGCACTATGTGCTAGCTAGCCGACTGTCTGCAGTTAGCATATGTATGGCTGGAACACCTTGCAGGGTGCAGTGGGTGGAGGCTGACTGTGCCCTCTGCTGGTGAATGTCAGATAGTGGTGGGGGCAACTGAGCTTCTCCAGAATTCTGCCTGTCTGCCATTGCCTTATGTGATGCATACAGATCTGCATTGACTGCACTATAGGGTGTCTGTTCGCCAGCATGACCGGGGTTGATGGTCCTCTCTACTGCTACCATTGCAGAGATGTACAATGTGGATCTGTTGGTGGGAGATCCTGTTCCCCACCCTGCGCCACAGAGGGCGGGTTGGCTGGTGCTATATAATCTGCTTTTGGGTCCAAACATCCCCCTTCACCTATAGCATGTGACCATAGCACCCACACAGGATATGCACTATTCTGGGTGCATCATAGTCCACAAGGGCTAGATATGACTGGGAAATACAGATGGACACGTGTATCCTAGTTGTGTCTGCAAGGACTATCTATCACACACTGGCACTGATGGGGACCTGCAGCATAGCCTATCTCAGCAAAGCCAGGTGCTGCGAACCTGGTGCTGGGTGCCACACCTCATCCTCAGGATGAGCACATGACCCGCACAATGTCACGGTCTGTAGCTACTCTGTGCCAGTAACACACACGGTCAGTTCCCCCTACCAAGCCTAGGTGCTGTGGGGGTGCATACCCCATTATGTGATCAGCTGTAGACTGCTGATCTGCATGTGCAGTGCATCATGGGTACGGGTGTGTTTACCCTAGCCTGGTAACCACAGCAGACAGGTTGTGTGGTGACCTGCAGTCTTTCTGTAGCCAGCCAGCAGTGTGGCAGCAGCTATAGAGATGTAGCTTACTGGTTACTTCAGTGACTGTAGAGACAGAAGTCATGGGTTTGATCCCACAGTGGTGCTATTTAATAAGGCTCTCTGAGGCTTTTCCTTTTAATTTAAATCAGTGCTGCCAGCAAAATGCACCCTCACAGTGCTGTAACCTTAAGGTGACTCATAAGGCGCCCTATAAAGCACCCTATAGTGCACATTAGAAGGCGCTTTGGCGGACAGGGCACTTTATAATGTGCCCTATGGAGTGCCTTATAGGGCGCCTTATGCGGCACCTTATGTTACGGCACTGTGAGGGTGTTTTTGCTGGCAGCACTGATTTAAAAAAGGAAATGCCTCAGACAGCACAGATTGAAATGAAATACGGGAACTGCCTCAGAAAGCACTGATTTAAATTAGAAAAGGGAAATTCCTCAGACAGCCTTCTTACATAGCACCACTTCAGGATCAAACCCATGACCTCTGCCTTCGCAGTTATTGCAGTAACCAGTGGGCAAGACCAAAGAAAGCAACCAATGTATCTGTAAGATGCAACAGGACAAAAAGAACAGATACCCAGACCGGCAGAGTTTTCAGGTTTGAAAAAGCCTTTTCTTTACTACCCTCTACGCGTTCCTGCCAAACGGCCTTCTTCAGAGGGATATTCTAGGGTGCAAACCTCAAAGAAAGAAACAATAATAATTAAAACACAATAAATAAATAATTAATAAACAATATAAACATTAATTAAAATCATTAAAAACTCTATAAAAACAAAATGAATGACATAGTAGCTGGAAAGCCAGAACGCTAACATGATATCTACAATAAAAAAGTAAAAAACAAATAAATAAACAAGTAAAAAAATATTGTAGATATCATTATAGCGCATTACATATATCTGTATTTTTACTTCTATGATCATTATTTGGTGATTAAAGATGTTAGCGGTCTAGCTTTCCAGCTACTATGTCATCCATTTTGTTTTTATACTTTTTAATGATTTTAATTAATGTTTATATTGTTTATTATTTATTTATTTGATGTGTTTTAATTATTATTGTTTGTTTCTTTGAGGTTTGCACCCTAGAATATCCCCCTGAAGAAGGCTGTTTGGCCGAAACGCATAGGGGTAGTAAAGAAAAGTTTTTTTCAAACTTGAAAACTCTGCCGATCTGGGTATCAGTAACCAGTGGGCTACATCTTTATAGCTTCTAACACTGCACTGGCATGAACTTAGGGTTAACCCACATTAACGTGCCACAGCAACCACTATGGCTCGATACAGATTCTTGCTACCTTGCCGCCGGAACACCCACTCCTTATATGGCATTCTTCGCATTATCGCTGCAACTAGCACCGGTAACATTAAGACGGTTTAGTAAACATACGCCTTAGAGAATTTCCCAGCAGGTAAATACTTCAGGTAAGTGCAGATTTCTTTCCAATAGTAGCAGTCCCTTTGGTAGTCCTTCAAGACTCTGGATGGTGGCAGCTCAATCTGGATAATCTGTGACAGCCTCTATCCAGGTAGTGCTGTTGAATACAAGGGGGATATTCAAAGACATTTACACAGTTTGCAGACCTGCAAACTGTAAATGCCACTGAACGAGATCTTTATGGGTGCTGCTGCTACATGCCCCAATGCTAAACAGTTACCATCGGGGCGTGTCATGAGCATTTCAGGGTGGAGCAGAGGTGGCACCTATTGCTGACTGGGCAGCAGCAATATTTATTTACATTCTCTTATATACTGCAGTATTCTGCACCAGTGCGGTTTACGTTGAACAGGGCATTATAACTTGGAGATAACTATTTTACAGGGAACATGGGATATGGAGGGTTAAGTGGCTTGCCCAAGACCACAAGGAGCACCTGTGAGACTAGAAACCCCAGTCCTTCCGGCCCAGGGTTGCTGTCCTCTAGTGGGATTTGAACCCCCGACCTTCCGGCCTGAAGTACCTTGCCCCCAACCACTAGGCTACTCCTCCACTTCCTGGTTAGTGACAAGTGGGTAAAGTCAGACGTGGAAAAGACTGGCCTAACTTTAACCGCAGAAGCTCAATATTGCTACTGCCTGGTTAGTTTTTGGGGTCTGCAGCAACCTGCGTATTCAGTGTTGGTGGCTGGATATAGCCCTAGCATTGAATATCCAGGGAGAGAATTCAGCAGTGGCTGGCTTTTCAAAAACTGCTTATCGCCACGAGCTGGATATTATCCCATTTATATTTTAATGTAGCTTCAACCATTTTGCCTGGCACCAATGTCAGTTTCATTGGTCTACAATTTCCTAGATCATTCCTGGAGCCCTTTATAAAAATCAATGTTACCTTGGACACCCTCCAATTCTCAGGTAGTATGGCTGTTTCAATAATAGGTTACAGCTTATCAGCAACAGATTAATAATTGCATGCTTGAGCTCTTTCAGGACTCTAGGATGAATATCATCCAGTCCTTTTGATTAGTTGCTCTTGAGCTGTCAATTTGATCTACTAGATTTACAGTTATGTGCTTTAGTTGTTCCAAATCACCACCATCAAAGAAGCTTTCCAACATGGGTATGACAACATCCTCCTCTGTAAAGAATGAAGCAAAGAAATTGTTTTGTTTTTCTTGTATTGGTATTTTGATTGTTGTGTTATCAGCCCTGCCCTATTGTGTTTGTGTTGTATAGTGTGGTTATCACAAGGAGTCAGTGTATTTGGATATTGCAAATGTTTTGATGGTCATTGAGCTGAATGGCGGTATGCCAAATTCTATAAAGAAATAAAAAGAAATAAAATTACCATATCATCCCTGAGCACTCCTTTTACCCATTAGTCCAGCAATCCAATTGCTAAATAGTTTTTAGTATTGGCTCTTACCTCTAGAGCAATGTTATTTTCAAAGTCTTTTAGTCTGCATATTACTTTTTTACATCTAATGTGCCAGTGCTTCTGCTCATCTCTGTTTTCTTCATCAGGGTCTGCTTTCCATTTTCTGACAGATACCCTTTTGGATTTCACTGCCTCTTTCACCTCACCATTAAAACATGTTGACTGTTTTGCCTTCTTTCAATCTTTTTACTGCAAGGAATATATTTTATCTGGGCTTCTGAAATGATCTTTATAAATTCAACACGTCATTAATGCTGCCGAAAGAACTGCTCTGGTCAGCTTGGCTACAAGCAAATTGTGATGCTTCTGGCTGTGAAGTAGAGCAGCAGTTGCAAAACTGGAGCCCATATGCTCAAAGTTCTATTGCTACTGATAGAGGGAAAACTGTTACAGGTAGTGCAGCTAGAGGCTGAGTCAGAGTCATCTCCTGTCAGTTCTTGAATTGGCTATAATGGAAACTGTGTTGGTGGGAAGACCAGACGAAACTGTTAAGGCAGGTAGAAGAAACTGACTTAGACTGGTCATTTCTGTTCCTTGGAGAAGTTGTAGAGGAAAGTGACTGAAATGGATTAATCTGGAACAATATAGGGAAGACTGAGAGAAGAGTGTGAGAGCTACATCTGCATGGAATCATGGATGAAGAAGACAGAGGGAAGATCAATGGTCACAGGACGGAGCAGTCATGCATGCCAAAGAATTTTTCCAGACTCTTCTGGGCTCTGGGAGAGCGAGTCCAACCTGATGTTATCTGAGATTACATTACCCATGTGTGGCTGATTATATCCTGCTTGTTCATCATGAACAGATAAAAGCAGGCAGGCTCAAGTTTGCATGATTGTAGGCTAAGCAAGTCAGTAGTAGAAGGCAACAGAAGCACTAGAACACTCATGAACTCTCAAAAGGCATATATCAAAGGGCAAGGCAAAATGAGTGCTCTTAGGAATAAATGGCTTCAGGGAACCAGAGGAAATTGCATCACCAAGATGCAGCCTGCAAGTACTTGAAAGGCAGAGGGAAGCTGTGGTCTCCTCCTTACATAAGGAGGGTCTCCTATGGGTATATATATGATTTATATATATAGATATATATATAGATAGATATATATACAGTATATATATCAGTAGTACTACTGATAGCGTCCTAAATGCAGTGCTGTGTTCGTTGCTGACACTGCAAACTTCTTACAATGAATATTTTCTCCTTATGAAGTGTGGAAAAAGGGACCACCTTCTCAGATAAGTGCATGAATGATTTTTGCACTTTTAGATTCGTGACTGTGGGGACTGACTGTGGGAAATTACTGCGGTTACATAGTGAATTACTGCCGTGAATGAGGGATTTCCTGAGTTGAATGTTTACACAGTCACTTGAACAGTTTTCATTGAATTTTTTATGTTTTAATTATGTGAGGCGCATGGGTGTGTGCTTTTTCACATGATTATCACAAGGGTTTACAAAATTAAAAAACCTTTCATTGAGTAAAATGGAGGAAAGGTCGCGAGAGGGGATTATCTCTCAAGACCAATCTTCCAACATATAAATCTAACACTTAGCGCTCAGCTTGTTCTTGCTCTATTTTTGTTTTTAGCATTTATTTAATGGCCACCATGCTGCTCTACGTTACATAGTGGACCTGAATATCACTGCTATATGGATAATCTCTGCCTCTGGCTCCGCTTATGGACTACTTTGGCACAATACAATCAAAACAATCTGAACACATCAGTCAACTGAATAGTAAGCATTTCCTCTACAACTTTGGACCACCCCAGAAACCAATTGAAAAGTGAGTACATCCTGACCCACTCTGTCTAGCTAAACAAGATTCAAATTTTTATCTCGTACCCAATACATAGAACAAACCAACATATGCAACACCATGGATAAGAACTTGATACTGATACTCCTCCTTTTACTCCTACTCCTCAAGAACTAATACACAACTGCTGGTACAGCCAACCTACCTTCCCCTACACACCTGGTACCTATTATACAATCAGGCAGATACCCTCCCTATAAGATAAATATTAATCTAAACCAACGTCACTATAACAAACCTTGAAGATTAATCCAAATAACCCCGTCTACCCATGTAGAAATAATTTACTCCAAGAAACTACACTATGCCTCCCTCAACTGCACCTTAGTTAAAGCTCGATCAATCCGCAACAAATTCAATACAATACTAGACTATATGCAAAACGGGAACATTGATATTATGTGCATCACAGAAACATGACTTGTTGACACAGATAACATCATCATAAACCAAATCATCTCACAACAATACACCATATACTACTCCTTGAGACTCTCACGAAAAGGTGAAGGCATATTAATCATAGCAAAGTCTCACTTAAGAGTCAACACCACCTCCTCCTTCCAATCCGATGAAAGTAATTTAATAATTATATCAAACAGTTAGCGCTCTGCCTAATTTACAAAGTCCCAAGTGCAAATGAAGATGAACTCTCTGCCATTCTGGAACAAATCTGTGCCCATACCATCCTGAAGAAACCTCTTATTGTCCTAGGGGACCCTAACCTTCCATCTCTGCCCACCCAAGTTGGAGATGCCTTCCTAGATGCCATGAAGGACCTTCATTACAATCAATTAATAAACTCCCCAACCCACATGAAAGGAGGAATCCTCGACCTTATCTTCGTACCGAACCAACATCACACCAAAGACCTTGTGACGAACATATCTGTTTTCCCGATCCCATGGTTGGATCACCACATGATCAACTTTTCCATAACCTCCCCAATAATGAATGACACACCTGATCCAATCCATAAAGAAAAAAGGAGACTCTGAACATTCAACAAAGATAAATTCTTAGAAGAAGTGCTGCCAGGTCTAAATCAAAATACAACAGACCTCAACTCCACCATCACTAAATGGCACAAAACTCTCCAGAACGCGGCAACTGCTCCAGACAAATCAGTACAAAACAGCAGGATGAAACATAACACCCCCTGGTTCTCATCTGAAATCAATGAACAGAAGAAGCAACTATGGAGAATAGAAAGGCTTTGGTGATGAACTAAAAACCAACACCACCTAACAAAATGCAATGAAATGCAAGCCCATTATCATAATACAACAAAAACTACAAAAAGGAATACCATTTCAACTTAATAATGAAATCCCTTAAACCAAGGGAGCTCTTCAATATAGTAGATGGTCTGATAAAAGAACCAATGGAACTGGACAAATCAAACTCAATATCCCCACAAGACTTCGCAGACTTCATTCAGCTGAAGTATACCCGGATACCAATAGAAAAAACAAGCAAATCCAACCTACAACACACCACAGATGCTACATGGGAAACATTTCACATCCCAACAAGAAAACAGCTTGATTCCATTATAAACAACGTTAACACTACAACCTCACTGATTGATCCATGTCCAGTTATCTGGATCCATTCTTACAAAAGATTATTGAATTGTCACTCACTCAAGGATACCTCCCACCTCAACTCAAGCAAGCATCCATTAGACTGATCCTAAGCACAATAACCTCAACAACAAGGACCCTAGCTCACATTCATAACTAAGATAATTGAAAAAATAGTACAGTATCAGCTACAAGACCATATAGACACACATGCCCGTTGGACCCTCACCAATATTATTATTATTATTATTTATTTATTACAGTTTCTTTTATACCGCGCTATTCGACATCAGTGCGGTTTACAATGAACATAAAACCACACGTCTCAAATAATTGATCTGTGCTTACAATGAACAGGTAAAATAAACGTGGATATACATTAAACAGGTTTCTTAAATATGCATTCAAACAAAACCATAGCGTGGAATTGCTGATCACATCACTTATGGACACCTTGGTTACAGGCATAGACAATATACTGCATGGCTTCGTCTTATGCTTCTTAGATATCACCGCTGCATTTGACTCTGTTAACCACAACACTTTACTACAGGGTCTGAAAAGTTGGAATAAATGGCACAGTACTAGACTGGTTCATCTCCTACTTGTCTCATCGTTACCAGCAGGTGAGAATGAAAAACAAGCAGTCTAAACATTTTATACAATACCAGGGGGCTTGGCCCTCTCTGCACTTTTATTCAACATATATATACAACCAAAAAGCAACATTATAAAAAAGAACAACATCCACTACAGAATATACGCAGATGATATTATGATTTTCACCCACATTAACATCAATCACCCAGATTACTCGCTAATAACAGATTGCCTAGAATCAATATCAAAGTGGCTCAAAGAACAGAATTTCTCCATTAACTTAAAAAAACCCTGAATTGATGCATATTACCAGAAGCATATTACCTTGAATATTGTGTGCAATTCTGGTCGCCGTATCTTAAAAAGGATATAGCAATTTTAGAAAAGGTTCAGAGAAGAGCCACCAAAATGGTAAAGGGGATGGAAGGCTACTCCTATGAAGAAAGGCTAAAAAGGTTGGGGCTCTTTAACCTGGAAAAGAGACGGCTGAGGGGAGATATGATAGAAGTCTATAAATTAATGAACGGAGTGGAACGGGTAAACGTAGATCGATTGTTTACCTTATCAGAATATAGAAAGACTAGGGGACATGCAATGAAGCTACAGGGTAAACTATTTAAGACTAATAAAAGAAAATATTTTTTCACTCAACGTGTAATCAAACTCTGGAATTTGTTACCGGAGGATGTAGTAAAGGCTGTTAGTGTAGCTGGGTTTAAAAAAGGTTTGGACAAGTTCCTGGAGGAAAGGTCCATAAACCATTATTAAGAAGGGACCCAGGATATCAATGCTTGAACCAATACAAGCATTGTGGAACCTGTGTCCCTTGGGGAAACTGCTAGGTACGTATGACCTAGATTGGCCACTGTTGGAAACAGAATACTGGGCTTGATGGACCTTGGTCTGACCCAGTATGGCATATCTTATGTTCTTATGTTCTTAAGCACCATATTCTCCCCTCCAGACTCACTCAGGATCTTAGACTACACCCTAACCAACAAACAGGAAGTCAATATATCGGAGTAATCTTTGACAACCACCTCACCTTCCAAACTCAAATAAAAAAAGACAAACAGAGCAGCGTACCACAAGTTGAGATCTCTATACAAAATTAAACCTCTTCTCAATGACAACGACTTCAGAACAGTATGCCAAGCCATTGTAACCCCTATAATAGATTATTGCAACATAATCTATCCTGGCCTACCTAAGAAAACAACACTCCCATTACAACTGGTGCAAAACACTGTTGCACTAAATGCAAGAACATTATTCTAATCTTCAGGATTCTAAACAACCTATCCCCAATGACCTTTCAACCATTGATCAAGACAGCGCGTCCAACTAGAAAAAGAAGAGGTGAAGACCCCAACTTCTTGGAAACACCACCAAACTTCAAAACAGTAAAACAATCCACTTGCAGCAGAGTCTTCTCTCTGTACGCCCCCCAACTATGGAATGACCTACCTGCATCAATATGAGCAATCAAAGATCTTCTCGACTTTAGGAAAGCCATAAAGACCTATCTCTTTCTTGAATACAATGGTTCCATCTAGAAGATAACACCTCATTGCCATGTTACAGCTACAAAACAGATAACTGCTGACTGTTCCAATATACCATCAAGCCGCAATTAGAATTATGTATATAGTTATCAATTGTTTAATGTATTATTAACCCTTATAATAATCCAAGTTAATTCCCTGTTCTATATAAAAACTTGTTGCTATATTTTGTTCCATGTAAATTGCTTTGCATTATGATAAAGCAGTATAGAAAACCTGTTAAATAAACAAAATAAATAAATAAATACGGTGTTGAGGTGGTCTGTAGCACTCATCTGGATAGCAGGCACTGTTAATCAGAGAAGTGCTGCTGAATATTGACAGGGGCCATACTGGACTTGGTGCTTACCAATGGTGAAAGTGTTTCTG
This sequence comes from Ichthyophis bannanicus, assembly GCA_033557465.1. NCBI lineage: Eukaryota > Metazoa > Chordata > Amphibia > Gymnophiona > Ichthyophiidae > Ichthyophis > Ichthyophis bannanicus. The sequence goes on from CM066033.1 coordinate 516,752,163, forward strand.
ATGTTATAGTGGGAGATCATCTCACATCCAGCGATTACCAGATGGTATGGTTCATTATTAGGACTAGGGCTGATAAAATCCATTCAAAAGCGAGGCTCTTAGACTTTAGGAAAACTAACTTTACCAAGATGGGCCAGTACCTCAAGGAGGTGTTAGTAGGATGGGATCAGCTGGGGAATGTAGAAAAACAGTGGGCAAAACTGTAAGGGGATATTTTAAGGGCAACCGACCTTTGTTAGAATGGTAAAGAAAAGGAAAAAGAAAAGGAGGCTGCTATGGTTCTCAAAAGAGATAGCTGAAAAGGTGAAGAAAAAGAGGGAGGCCTTCATGAAATACAAGAAATCACAGAGAGAGGAAGACAGCCATCTATATTTGGAAAACCTTAGAGAGGCTGGCAAAGTAGTCAGGAAAGCAAAGGTACAAAAAGAAGAACAAATAGCCAATGCAATAAAATGGGGGGATAAGACATTTTTCAGATATGTTAGTGAGAGGAGGAAGAGCAAAAGTGGTATTGTCAGACTCAAGGGTGAAGGGTAGGAATATGTAGAAGCTGATGAGGATAAAGCAGAATTGCTTAACAAATATTTCTGTTCTGTGTTCACATATGAAGGGCTGGGAGAAGGACCTCAGACAACACCCACAAATAGGAAAAAAGTGAGGGGCATCTCAAACAATTTTCAGAGGACTGTATTCATGAGGAACTAGATAAACTAAAAGTGGACAAAGCAATAGTAAGGATGTGGTTGAAAACTACAGGCTGGTTAGTTTAACCTTGGTGGTCAGCAAATTATTGGGAATGCTGCTGAAAGAGAAAACAGTGAGGTTTCTGGAGTCCAGCAGATTGCAGGATCCGAGGCAGCATGGATTCACCAGGGGCAGGTGTTGTCAGACAAATCTGATTGATTTCTTTGACTGGATGACCAGGGAGTTGGACCGAGGGAGAGCCCTAGATGTGGTGTATTTAGATATCAGTAAAGCATTTATGCTGTTTCGCACAGGTGACTTATAAACGAAACACCCTTGGGATGGACTGTAAAGTTACTGCTTAGGTTAGAAATTGGTTGTGTGGGAGGCGACAAAGGGTACAGATAAATGGAGTTCACTGAGAAGGAGGTTACCAGTGGAGTGCCATAGGGATCTGTCCTTGGTCCGATTCTTTTTAACATCTTTGTTAGTGATATTGCGGAAGGACTGTCGGGTAAGGTTTGCCTCTTTGTGTACGATACCAAAATCTGCAACAGAGTAGACACCCAGGAAGGTGTAGATAACATGAGGAGGAATCTAGCTAAGCTTGAAGAATGGTCTAGAATCTGGCAGCTGAGATTTAATGCTAAAAAAAATGTAGGGTCATGCATTTTAGCTGCAACAATCCAAGGGAGCAGTACAGTATAAGGGGTGAAGTACTTCTGTCCACGAAAGAAGAAAAAGGACCTAGGCATGATTTATTTATTTTTATTTATTTATTTATTTATTTAACTGCATTTATATACCGCTTTTCACCGGGTCAAAGCGGTGTAACATATAACATAAGGGGGGGGGGCAAATTTTCAGGGTGGGGCCATCACCAAGGGCAGCAATTATTGATTTGGGTAGACATAGACATGTATATTTCTGCTGAATCTGAGTATTTAGATCATGCGGAAAGGATGGTATTTCTTTTCAGAGGTGTTCACGGAATAGGATTGTTTTCAGCTGTTTCTTGAATGATGTGATGTCAGCGTTGTTCCTGATGTGGTTTGGTAGAGAGTTCCAGAGGGATGGAGCATAAAGTTCGAAGGCTCTGTTGCAGGTCCGTTGTGTGGATTTGGTTCTTTTGTGGGGGACGGTGATGGAGTTATTGGAGGATTGTCTGGTTGATCTGTTGTGGGATGGGCGAGGCAGTAGGGGGTGGAGTGAGGTGTTCCGTGTTTGGTGGATAGTCTTGTGGATGAGTAGGATAGCTTTGTACTTGATCCTTGCTTGAATTGGAAGGAGGTGGAGGTCTCTTAGGATTGGGGTGATGTGATCCTGCTTTTTTGCATTCTGAATAATCCTTGCTGTAGTATTTAAGGCAGTTCGGAGGGGGTTGGTGTGTGAGGCGGGAAGTCCATTGTAGATTATGTTGCAGAAGTCCAGATGAGGGAGTGTCACAGCTTGCATTACTGTCCTGAAGTCGTGAGGTTCTAGGAGGGGTCGGAGGCGTTGAACAGTTTTAGCTTTGTGGAATATTGTCCCGGCAGTTTTGTTGATTTGTTGTTTAAAGGTGAGAGCTTGGTCGATGATGACGCCTAGATATCTTATTTGGGGCTGGATTTGGATTTGCGTGGTTCCCATGTTGAGGTGGGTAGGTGGTTTGAAGTCAGGTTCTTTTGTCACTATAAGGGCTTCGGTTTTCTTTATATTGATGGATAGATTGTTCTCCTGTAGCCAGTTGGCCACGTCGGTGAAGCAGGCTGATAGCTGGTCATTTTTTAGGTTGGTGGTTGTAATCGGTGCGTAGAGCATTATGTCATCTGCGTATATGTGGAAGTTGATGTTGTGGGTGCGTATGATTGAGCATAGCGGACTGAGATATATATTGAACAACATGGCTGATAGGGTGGATCCTTGGGGTACTCCTTGATGTTGTTGGTAGGGGGGCGAGGTCGTGGAGGAGGTGCGTATCCGTTGCTATCTGTTGGTTAAATAGGATCTGAACCATTGGAGTACAGTGTCTTTGATTCCAATTGATTGGAGTCTGCGTATGAGGATTTCGTGGGAGATTGTGTCAAATGCCGCTGATATATCTAGGAAGATCAGGATGTATCCCGATTGTTTCTCTTGGGTTCCAATGATGAGGGTGTTCATTAGAATGGTCATGAGGGTCTCGACTCCATGTAGTGGCCGGAATCCGTGTTGCTGTGGGTCAAGTATGTCGTTGGTGTCAAGATGATCTTGAAGCTGGCATTGAACTATCTTTTCCATTATCTTGGTGGCGAGGGGGAGGCTTGCAACTGGTTTGTAGGAGGTGGGGTCCAGGGGGTCCAGGTTGTACTTTTTTTATGGTTGGTCGAATGACTGATGTTTTGAGGGCATCTGGTATGTATCCTTGTTTAAAGGATTCGTTTATGATGTGGGTTAATGTGGCACTCAGGTCTTCCTTGGTTTTCTTTATCCATTCCGTAGGGCAGGGGTCTAGCAGGGAGGTAGTGGTGTTCAGACAGGAGATGGTGGAAGATATCTCTTCTTTTGAGGTTTCATTGAATGTCTTCCAGTCTACGTTTATGGTGGTGCAGGGATTTGTCTTTGTGGTTGTAGCATAGAGGTGAGGTTGTTGAAATTGTTTGTATTGTCGGGCCAGAAGATCCGAGGGGATATCCGGGAGTTGATTGGAAGTGGTCGGTGCCTTTGTCAATTTGGAAGAGTTCTTGAGGTTTATTTATAGCTGTCGTGATGATTTTGGTGTGGTAGTTTCTCTTCGCGTTGTCAGTCTCTGAGTGGTAGGTAGTGAGTTCATAGAGGTATTGCTTTTTGTCCATTTCATGTTTGGTTTTCCTCCATTTTCTTTCTGCTCTTCTAAGCTTTGTTTTTATTTTCCGGAGGTCAGGGGTGAACCAGCGGGCCCTTGATGAGATGGGTTTGTTGCTGGTTTTGTTTATAGTTGCGCTGGATGCTGAGGAGATTGTGGTGTTCCAGTTATTTATGAGGTCATCAAGGTTGTCGGAATTCGTAAGTAGGTTAGGTAGGGTTAGTGTCAGGAAGTCTTCTTTGTTGAATGCTTTGAACCTCCGTGTGTGTTGCGTGTTTCCTCTGTTTGTGTTTGGTTGATATGCGTGGGAGAGGTGTATGATGTAGTGGTCTGACCAGGGTACTGGTGAGATTGTTGGGCTGCTGCATGAGGAGGATGTTTGGGAGTTCAGAAATATGAGGTCCAGTGTGTTTCCTTTTTCATGCGTTGGTTCATTTATGATCTGTGTTAGGTCCATTGCTGTCATGGCGTTAAGGAATGTTTCTGTTTGCGTTCCTTGAAGGGATGGGAGGTTGAAGTCTCCCAGGATAATTGGTTCTTTTGATGGGTCAATGCTTTCAGAGATGAGGTGTAGTATCCTTGGTAGGTCGGAGTTTGCAGCGGGTGTTCTGTAGATCAGGCATATTGTGAGGTGTTTGTTAGTGAGTGTGAGGATGTCTGCTTCATCGGAGGATTCAGAGGCATGGGTCCGTAGGTGGAGGTTGTCCTTTGCAATGATGGCTACACCTCCACCTTTTGCGTGTGTTCGGGAGCAGTGATGAAGGCTGTATCCGGTTGGTGTCAGTTGGTTCATTATTACCGTGTCTATTTCTGTCAGCCAGGTTTCTGTTATACATAGGATGTCAATCTTCTCCAATATGATCAGGTCTTGGAGCATGTGGTATTTGTTCCTGGTGGAGCGTGCGTTTATGAGTGAGATGGAGAGGTGCAGGTGGCTGGTGTGATTGGTAGTATGGGGTGGAGTGTGGTTGTGTGTGGTGTCGCAGATGTTTGCGGGTTGAGGTGCTGTGGTGCCTGTGTATGGAAGGTCAATGTGTGCGGTTGGGTGAGGGTATGGCGTCTGTGTAGGGGAGGTTGTGCAGGGTAGTGTGTCTGCGCAGAGGGGATTGCTGATTGTGTTTGGATGGGGGTATAGTGTTAGGATGGGAGTGAGAAAGTAGATGGGGGTTAAGAAGGGCGGCATGTTGTACCAGAGTACCTGGATGTTTTGGAGCGGCGTGGTTTCTTTTCTGTGGATTTGTTGGAGTTTTGGGTCTTCCGGTTTGGCGGTGTTTGTCTTTTTGAATTGCTTGCCGTGGTGGATTTCTGGAGTTTGCTCTTTGTCTGGTGGTTGTTGTGCGCCTTAGTGCCGCGCCTAAGGGCCACGCCAAAGGGCCCTCAGGCGCGGGCCCGCCAGGCGCGGGCGCGCCCGTAAGGGACGCCGCTTAAATGCGGGTGGTCTGCTGGCTCCCACTGCCCCGATTGGGCAGGAGCTCCGGGGGGGCGGGTGAATGGTCCCCGGCAGCGGCTCCCTTCGGCGGTAAGGGACGCCGCTTAAATGCGGGTGGTCTGCTGGCTCCCACTGCCCCGATTGGGCAGGAGCTCCGGGGGGGGGGGGGGTGAATGGTCCCCGGCAGCGGCTCCCTTCGGCGGTAAGGGATGCCGCTTAAATTAAATGAAAATAGACAATTACTAAATGAAGCGGAAAATTTCTAGCAATTACAATCACAACTTTTAAATTTTAAGATATCTGTGTTTTTTTCTATCAGAATCAGAACCGTAATTTTTGTGCGCTCTGTTGTAAAGTATGTGCGCTCGCTCGGTGAGGTGTGTGTGTGCGCACACGCGCACAGCTTAGAGGGAACAGTGGATATGACCGAGATGTTTAAATCTCTGTGGCATAAATGCACAGGAGGAGAGCCTCTTTTGATTGAAAGCAAGCTGTACTATGAGGGGACATAGGATGAGGATGAAAGGGGATAGACTCGGGATTAATATGCAGAAATATTTCTTTACGGAAAGACTGGTAGATGTGTGGAATAGTCTCCCAGTGGAGGTGGTAGAGATGAGGACAGTATCTAAATTCAAAAAAACATGGGATAAACAGAGGATCTCTAAAGGAAAACAGGGGACTGTTGTAGTGGTTGATGTGGAAGGGCAGATTAGATAGGTCATGTGGTCTTTTTCTGCCGTCATGTTTCTACATGGTTGATTTTTACAAGGCACTTATATTTGGCATGATGCTGTATATGTAAGTTTCTTTTTGTTGTAATTCACTGGCATTGTATGTATACTACTGGATATATAGGGCCCGATATTAGTGCAGGCAGCTAATGCGCAGAAACAGGAAGCTAACTGGGCAGCAGTGATAGGCCAACTGTGTTAGTCTCACTGAATATCCCACTTAGAGACATGTACACGGTTACATGTCTGTAAACCATGTAAATGCTTTTGAATATTGGGCCCATAATCTTCTATACATCTAGCGTTATATGTAGAGCCAAAGGGACGTATTATGTTCATTTCAAAGGTGGTGCTCACTAGATGTATTAACTATATTTATAAGTGCTGCTACTCAGCTGTTATGCATATAAGGCCCGAAATCTAGTGGCAATGGCGGCTAGTGTGATTACAGTTGCTAGCTGTCACAGCTGAACCCTAGACCAGATATTCAATGATGGGGCCATATCCCGCCACTGGCATAGAAGATCTGGGTCAGCCGGACAGCCAGGAAGCCACCGGGGCAAAGGTGATATTCAGCTGCTCCTCGGTTAGCTTCAGTGGCAAAGGTTAATCCAGCATTTACTGCACCTGACCTTTGCCTCTGAGGGATAACTGGGAGCGGCTGAATATCACTGCTGCCCAGTTATGCCCAGGTGCTGCCCCCATACTAACTGATTAGTATCGGGGCATTCAGTGGTGGCACCTGCAGATATTCAGGGGCACTAACCATGTTGGTGCTGCCGAATATCCCGGCCAAGGGGATTAACACGGTTAGTGCGTCTTCTAACCATGTTAATCCCTTTCCATATTGGGTCCATATCTTATAAGTCTGGTTCAGATACAGGAAAAACAGGTGTAATATGGTGGGGTAGAGCCCGATGTATAAGCTATGGGCTAGATAGTCAGCCTGCTGTGGTCAGCATTGCTAAAGTGCCTGATCATCACAGCCAAAAATGAGACCGGATATTCAATGCTGAAGCCTATCTGGCATCCGGTGCTGAAGATCCCTTTTCACCAGTGATCAGTCTTGCAATCCAGTTAGCAGTGATAGTCAGCTGCTAACCAAAATGCAAGACCCACATTGTTAGGACAGGTCAATGGCCGCTCTATGTGATTTACCAATCTGGTTAGCAGATAAATATTGCCACTAACCAGATAGGTGCTGGGACTGCCCCAGCTCCTCTCACGAACTGCCCAAAACTAAACTGTGGGGATGGTCTGTGGGGATCTGTGGCGGCACTAACCGGTTAGTGCTGTTGAATATTGGGTTAAGCTAGGTTGAGCCAGGTTTAGCCAGTTAGCAGGTCCTGCTAACTGGTTAAATCCTTTTGAATATCGAGTCCTATATGTATAGCAACCAGTTATGACTGCTTATATGTATAAGGTGGCATTTTGGAAGGTACACCTAGGCAGAATCTGGGATATCCAGAGCATAATGTCCAACAATCTGGGGGAGTGGCAGCAGTGAAGGAAGACAAGTATAAATTCTGTCTGAAATCACTCAGTTCCCGCTGTGAAAGATGAACGTCCCAGTAGCCATTTCTGGCGGCAGGCCTGTGCAGCTGGAAAAGCTGGGTACATGCTTAACTTAGGCCATTTTAGAAATGTGGACATCCCCATATTGGGCAGCCACAGAAATGGGTTCTTACCTGTGTATTTCAGAAAGGGGAACATCCATGGTCAGTGATATGCACATCCCAGCTGACCACTTCAGACTCTCAGATGTATGGTGGAGGTTTGCTAATGTGTTTGGCATATTTATTTATTTTATTTATTTATATTTCTTATATACCGCGCTATTATAATCAGTGCGGTTTACATTTGAAACAGAACATACAAGAATGTAAGCAAGTTACATCAAGTTTTTACATTGAACAGGGAATGTAAAACATGGAGTAAAAACGAGGGAGGAACTATGTACATATTGTAAACAATATAATGCTCTTACGGTAAATAAAAATATGACCTTTGTCTAGAGGGTTGGCTAGATGGTCGAGGAGGTCAGTGGGAGAGATAGTGGTTAACCATTATCTACAGGAAGATGATCTGAGGGACGGGTTAGGCAGGGAGGTGAGGTGGGGGCATTGTAAATGTCGGGAATGCTGTCAGGGTAATATTGTAGGAACAGGTGATGTTTGAGGGCTTTACGGAATAGTGCCAAATTTGGGATGGCCCGGATTTCTGCTGGGAGGGCGTTCCATGCCATAGGTGCAGCAATGGAGAAGGCTCTACTTGCTGTTGATTTCTTACATTTTACCAACACTTTTGGGACTTCAAGTTTATTCAACGAAGTAGATCTCCTAGTTCTATTATCTGGTGTGCTGTTGAGGAGATCGCTGATGGGTGTATGAGTAAAGCATTATAGCCATGAAACGAGCACTATTTTGTACCCTGTTCATGGTCAGTATCAGGTATAGACATGGATGCCTACACACCCAAAGCTAGGCATGCTTGTGCCATCTGAAATCGCACCACGACGTGCATCTTCCTTGCTCCGCCCAAGCCATGCCTCCAGCGCGCCCCCCGTTCTACTTGGTCATCCTCATGCTGCGGACATATAAAATGGGTTAGGGGATGTCCTTGTGATTTGAACATCTGTATGCAGGGCCGTACCGAGCGTGAATCGTGCCCTGTGCGACTTGCACATCGAGCGTGCGCCCCCCGCCCCCACCTCCATCTAGCCACTTTCTGGACGGCGACGGGAGAGAAGAGGCGCACCCAATGTGCAAGTCACAGGTGTACTAAGCAGATCTGGTCCCTCCCTGGTTTGAGGAGGGAGGAACCAGACCTGCTTAGCGTGCCGTGAGAAGGATTAAGGGGCATATTTCAGCTGTCTGCTGTTGCCTGCCGCGGCTGAGAGAAGAAAAAGTGGCAGAGACAGGCAACGGCAGGCAGTTGAAATGCGCCCTGTGTGGCTGCACTGCTCGCACAGGGCTAGGTACGGTCCTGTCTGTGTGCCTACTTTTAATGCCTCCAAAGCCTGCATAGGGCTTCTAAAATGACCTCCGATGTTTATATGTCTAGTGAGAGCTAATCCCAGAGTGCATAACTCAAAGTTGCAAACATAAATCCTTTGAATATTGGACCCTACGATTTTTTAAAATAATAAATTAAATATGTAATACTGCATAGCTATTTACAAAAAAAAAATAATATATTTTATGATTTGTATTCTTTTAGTGCCATCTAATGTCCAGACTCAGTACTGTTTTACAGAAGAACATGAAAAGATAAAGATAAGCCATACTGGGTCAGACCAAAGATCCATCAAGCCCAGTATCCTGCTTCCAACATGGGCCAGTCCAGGTCACAAATATCTATCAGGTTCCTAAAAAGTTAGCTAGATTGTAATAACCTAAGAGAACAATTAGGTTCCATGAGTTCTGCAGCCAATTCTGGGTTTCAGGAGATATTTCATGAATTTTAATTAGATTTATTTACATACATTAACCTTCTAGCCATGTCTATCTGTTGCACTTGAGGACCATAATTTCATAACTAAGAATATGTAGAAATAAAGGACAACAAATAAGTGGTAGCTGATATCTTTATTGAACTAACTTAATGACTAGCATCCTTCATCAGGTCAGTACGGAGCAGGTTTTCAGGATAACCACAATGAATATGCATGAGAGAGATTTGCATGCACTGCCTCCATGGTATGCAAATCTCTCTCATGCATATTCATTTTGTCCTGGGTTAGGAATTACTGGTACTGAGTGAAGTATGGTTGATGCTGCCTAGTGACGTGGGGTTGTTTATTGCTGGATTACAATGGAAGTGAATACAATCATTTTTTTCAAAATGTATTGCACAGCACAATTTACCTTGCTGCTAAATCTCCAAGGGGTATGTTTACTAAACCGTCTTAATGTTACCGGCGTTAGTTGCAGTCTTACTGTGGGGTATGTTTACTAAACCGTCTTAACGTCGCAGTGGTGGTATTATCGCGCGATAAGTGATGTTATCACGCGATAATGTAACATTATCGCGCGATAACGCAGCGACAGCGTTAAGGCACACTAATGCTGTGAAATCCGGGTCTGAAGGCTTCCCAGAGGGCGGAGAGAAGGGGTCAATGGGCGGAGAGTGGGAGGGGAGAGGCTCCAGGCACACTAATGCTGTGGAATCCGGGTCTGAACACCAACGCCAGTGAAACCCTCGCGTTAAGGCACATTTGCAGGAAAGAGAAACCATTTCAGTCAGCAATGTGCAGCAAAGGCAGGGAAACCCAGAAAAGTGATAGTTGTGATACATGTGTGCAGGGAACAAAGAGGCAAATAAACATATAAAAGGACCAGAACCACATCTAAAATCCCAATAACCAAGCTGGCCAAAAGTGATATTAATGATAAACATAAAGCAACACTACTGACAAAGCATATAAATTAAGATATCATGTTTGGAAGGGTCTATGCTCTGTCCCCCTACAAAGTGAATGATCCCACATTGAAATAGCGCTGATCAGGGTTTCTGTCATTTAGATTGGGCAGGTTTGTTATGGCGTGCACATGTGCAGCAACAGCAGAGTGGGCACGTAGGAAACGGCAACTGTACTGATGCTGTAAATGGGATACAGGGGGCTGCAAGCGGCAAATGCTGTGGTCCAGCTGGGGCACAGTGCAGGCTAGGCAGATGCCTAGGTGGCACATAGGAATGCTGAAACTGTAAAGCAGCAAGACAGCAATTGATGAGGGTCCAACATGGGCACGAGTGTGTGTCCCACAGTATCACAGGGGAGATTACCCAGCAGGTACCCCCATGGGTACATAACATTGGCAGGCGGTGCGGGGGTGGGGAGTGCGCATGTCCATGTAGGCACCCCTACCCAAGAACTCACACCATAGGCATCTGCCTACCAGCATACTGGATGGCCTGGGACTGCGCACCACCAGCACCACCGGTTTAATGGCATGGCAGCATAGTGGCGGAGGGGTGCTGGTGGCAGGAGGGCAGTGGCATCTGCCCACAGCAGACCATGACCTAGCCCCATTTAGGTGGGTGCCATGCAATGCAACAGACAGGTTCTGTCTGATGAACAGTCATGGTATCCCTAGGGAATGAACAGTCCTTGTGGCAACAGTGTGGTGCAGTACACACAGCCAGTGTTCAGGAGCATGAAGGTCACAAGTTCAAGTCCCAGCTGTGGCTCCTGCCAACCCTTTCCCCATATTTTACCCAGTATGAAACCGTGGTAATAAAGACGTAACCTTTATTGCAGATAAAATAAACATGCCTGAAGCACCTATATTTTACCCTATAGAGCACAGACACCATAAACATGTGCAATCCCTAGAGCAGAGTTTCCCAACTGCAGTCCTGGAGGGCCAAACACCATTCAGGCTTCATGCTGTCCCTAATAAATATGACTGTGCTGCATTAGTATGCGCCACCCCCATTGTATGCAAATGTATCTCATGCATATTCATTAGGGACAGCATGAAAACCTAAACAGTGTTTGGCCCACTAGGACCGGAGTTGGGAACCTCTGCCCTAGAGCAGCGGCCAACAGGGGCATAAACACCCACACCCACAGGCTCCACTATCCAAAGCCTCATGGAGAGTCAGGCTGTTGGGCCCTGCGCGCAGCAGCATCTCCCAATACTAGCACTTGCATATCTTAGCAATGCCGCCCTAAACTTGGGAATACGTTACACATATATCAAAAGGTTGCTATGATTAATGGCAGATAGCAATTCCTAAGTTAAGCACAATTTGCTGATAGAGCTGCATCATAGCAACCTTTCTGATATCTGTGGAGTGTGTTTCAGTTTTGGTTTCTGACAGTGACAGTTTCTGACCCTGGGGAGTGACCCCAACAGTATTGCGTACCATAGCCATGCCTGCGCTGTGCCCAGGACTGGTGTGGTGGCCAGGGCTGCCAAAATCCTCTATATTTGCACAATGCTGGCATAGGTGTGGGAGTGTGTGTCTATCTATCCAGTGTGTTGTGGCTGCCTACACCTTACTCAGCCCACACTGCTTGCACTGTTTCCAGTGTTAGCCTGCCAATGTGCATAATGAGGAGCAAGGTACTGTGGGTATGGCCCGGACAGGGTGGCCTGGGCAGGATGCATCTGCACAGGGCATAGGGCAATGGCTGGGACATTGTAGTGCCTAGCCACCACCTGCACGGACAGAGTGGCCACAGCATGTCCTGCTGGGAGGTCACTCTCACCCTGACTGAGCAGTGACCACGGCATGGCTAGGTTCCCCCATAGTGCTGTATAGTATTTTTTTCAAGGGATATTTATGGGTTCTCTTTTTTGGGGCCCAATCACTGACTTATCTGCTTGGTGCATGTGCTCACATCCCAGTTTTGGGTACATGCATCTCCTCCAGGAACATGCACTATGGACTAGCTAGTAGACTGTCTGCAGTTAGTATGTATATGGCTGGAACACCTTGCAGGGTGCAGTGGCTGGAGACTCACTGTACTCACTGCTGGAGAATTTCAGATAGTGGTGGGGAGCAGCTGAGCATTTCCAGGCCTACTGTCTGTCTGCCATTGCCTTACAGATATGTACAGATCTGCATTGACTGACCTGTAGGGTGCCCATTCCCCAGCAGGACTGGGGTTGATGGTCTCCTCTACTGCCACCATTGCAGGGATGTAGAATGTGATCTGTTGGTGGGCGATCCTGTCCCCTATCCTGAGCCCCAGAGGGCAGGTTGGGTACTGCTACATAATCCACTTATGGGTCCAAACACCCCCCTTCACTTAAATCATGTGACCATGGCACCCACACAGAATATGCACTATTCTGGGTGCATCATAGTCTACAAGGGCTAGACGTGACTGGGAAATATGGATGGACACAGGTGTATCCTAGGTGCGTCTGCAAGGATAGCACAGTTACTTACCTGTAACAGATGATCTCTGGGAACAGCAGGAATTAGTCCTCACTTATGGGTACGTCGGAACCGACGGAGCCTGCACGGGAAAGCTCCCCAGCTTCCCAGGAAGGAAGCTTTTGGGGTCTCCCACTGCACATGTGCGCTGCCTTCCCGCCTTCCTGACCAGCTCTCCTCAGTTCGAGTTTATAGCTGAGACAATAGAGAGAGGAAAGGAAGATAGATAGAAGATACAACTCCTAGGGGAGGTGGGTGGGTTGTGAGGACTAATTCCTGCTGTTCCCAGAGATCACCTGTTACAGGTAAGTAACTGTCCTATCTCCAGGAACAAGCAGGAATAAGTCCTCACTTATGGGGACTCCCTAGCTAAGATGCCTGGGAGATCCCCTTCCAAGGGTTTGCCATCTTCGTATGGATCTCAGGCATCCATCCTGGGAAGGTGGGCAGGAGTTGATCAAGTATGGAACAGGTGTTTGAGGACAGCCTGACCAAACAAGGCATCCCGGCGGGAGTCCTTGTCCAAGCAGTAATGGGCTGTGAAGGTATGAACCGAGGCCCATGTGGCGGCTCGACAGATCTGATCTATGGATACAGAGTGAAGATGAGCCATAGAAGTGGCCATGGCTCTCACATTGTGAGCTGTGACATGGCCTTCCAGAGGAATATTTTTACTCTGGTAAGCAAAGGAAATACACTGAGCAATCCAATTGGAAAGTGTACGTTTGGAGACTGGAAGTCCCAAATGAGAAGGATCAAAAGCCACGAAAAGCTGGGAAGACTTTCGATGTGGATGAGTCCTGTTGAGGTAAAAGGCAAGAGCTCTTTTACAATCTAAAGTATGAAGGTTCCTCTCTGCACTGGATGCATGAGGAGCTGGAAAAAAGACAGGTAGATATACCTCTTGATTAAGATGAAAAGGCGAGACCACTTTGGGCATAAAGTGGGGATTCGTCCTAAGGACCACCTTATCATGATGAAACCTGGTATAAGGTGGATGAGCCACCAAGGCTTGTAGTTCACTGATGCGGCGAGCCGTAGTGACTGCAATAAGGAAAAGGACCTTCCAGGAAAGAAATTTCAAGGAGGTAGAAACCAACGGTTCAAAAGGTGGCTTCATTAGCTGACCCAGAACTAGGTTCAAGTCCCATGCCACCGGAGGAGGTCGGATGGGAGGCTTAGTTAGAGTCAGGCCTCTCATGAACCTTGCAACAAGCGGATGAGAGGAAACAGGTTGTCCATTTATAGGTTTTAAGGATGCTGCAATAGCACTCAAATGGACTCTTACTGAATTTGTCTTAAGGCCTGCATTAGAAAGATGCAGGAGATAGTCTAGTAGAGAATTCAAAGGAAGTGCTAGAGGGTCAAGACCCTGTTGAGCACACCAAATGGAAAAGCGTTTCCATTTGAAAGCATAGGAACGCCTCGTGGAGGGTTTCCTAGAGGCATGAAGGATATCTTTCACTGGTTGAGAAAGATTGAAGTCATGAAGGCTTAGGCCTTCAGTAACCAAGCTCGGAGGTGTAGGGACTTGGGGTTTGGGTGCCACAAAGTCCCCTCCTCCTGAGACAGAAGGTCTGGCGCCGCTCCCAGGTCCAGAGAGGGTCCCTGGGAGAGATGCAGAAGTAGAGGGAACCACACTTGGCGTGGCCAGCGTGGAGCTATGAGGATCATCGATCCGTGATCTCTCTGGAGTTTGAACAGAGTCTTGGGAATCAAAGGAATGGGTGGAAAGGCATATAGGAATTCCTGACCCCAATGCAGGAGAAAGGCGTCGTTGGCCTGAGCCCCCTGACACGGATTCCTGGAACAGAACCGGGGAAGTTTGGCATTCCACGGACTTGCAAAGAGGTCTATGTCCGGGGTTCCCCATTCCTGAAAGATTCTGCGTATCTGGTCCATATGTAGGGACCATTCGTGTGGAAGCAGAACTCGACTGAGTCTGTCTGCCCGAGAGTTTTGAACCCCTGGAAGATAGACTGCCAGAAGATGAATTTGATGCTCTCTGGCGAAGGCCCATAATCTGAGAGCTTCGTTGCAAAGCGACAGAGAGCCTGTCCCTCCTTGTTTGTTTGTGTAGAACATGGCTACCTGATTGTCTGTCTGGACTAGGACGGTCAGGTTGACTAGGAGGGTATGGAAGACTTTGAGGGCAAAGAAGATTGCTCGCAGTTCCAGGAGGTTGATGTGAAGGGTGGTCTCTTGGGGAGACCAAGTACCCTGAGTGGAGAGGTGTTGTAGATGGGCTCCCCACCCTGTTTGGGAGGCATCTGTTGTGAGGGTTGCTTGGGGCAACAAAGGTTGGAAGGGGGTCCCCAACAACAGATTCTTGGTGGACATCCACCATTGGAGGGACCAAAACAGACGCTTTGAGGTGAGTATTTGGTCGGAGAGCGCTCCTGATGCTTGAGTCCACTGAGTGGCCAAGGTCCATTGAGCTGCTCTCATATGAAGACGAGCGTAGGGCACCACGTGTACCGTGGAGGCCATGTGGCCCAGAAGTCGTAGCATTTCTCTGGCTGTCAAGTGACTGCTGGATTGAGCTTGGGAGGCCAAGCACATCAGACGTTGGCCCCGGACTTGAGGTAGGTAGGCCCTTGCAGTGGCGGTGTCCAACTGGGCCCCTATGAATTCCAGAGACTGAGTAGGGGTAAGTTGAGACTTGGGAAGGTTTACCACCAGTCCCAGATACTGCAGAATGTGCTTGGTGCGGTCCAGGGAAATCTGGGCCTGTGACTGAGATGGAGCTCGGATGAGCCAGTCGTCCAGATATGGGAATACAAAAATTCCCAGACCTCTTAGAAATGCAGCCACCACTGCCATGCATTTGGCGAACACTCTTGGAGCAGAGGCCAGACCGAAGGGAAGTACTCTGTACTGGAAATGTTTTCCCTGAAACAGAAATCTTAGATATTTTCTGTGGGATGGGTGGATGAGTATATGTGTGTATGCATCCTTGAGATCTAGAGAACAAAGCCAATCCTGACTCTGAAGGTATGGAAGGAAAATGCCTAGAGAAAGCATTTTGAATTTCTCCTTGTACAGAAATTTGTTTAATTCTCTCAGATCTAGGATAGGTCTGAATCCCCCTGTCTTCTTTGGTATGAGAAAATAAGGGGAGTAGAATCCTGTCCCTTGTTGAAGAAGAGGAACCTCTTCTATTGCCCCTTGGGCAAGGAGAGAAGAGATTTCCTGACCCAACAGGTCCAGGAGAGATGGGGGAGAATTGAAGTGCCTCACCATGGTATGTGGAGGAAGGTTGGAAAAATGAAGTTTGTAGCCCTCTCTGATGATAGAGAGGGTCCAGTGCTCTGATGTAATTTGCCCCCATCTGGGAGCAAAGTGAGCTAACCTTCCGGGAATGGTGAGGGGCTCTGGTTGTTCTAGAGCCAGAAATGTTAAGTTCTCTAGGGGCAAGTCAAAACCCCTGAGGGGGTTGAGCCTGCTGAGGAGTGGTAGACGCTGCAGGCTTTGACCTTGCCTGTTTAGGTTGCTGATGTTTAGCAGCAAAGCGAGGCTGAGAAGATTGTTGGCCAGTATTTGTGGAAAATCTGGCCTTCTTGTAATAAGGCCTCTTAAAAGACTTTTTCTTGGCAGGAGTAGAGGTAGACTTAGAAAGTCTATCCAATGTAGCATTTTCTGCGTCCATTTGAGTGGCTTTAATTTGCCAGTCTTTACCAAATAAGTTCTCACCTGTACAGGGCAGATTCCGTAAGCCATCCAGGACCCAGGGTTCTAGGTCAGAGGCCTGGAGCCAAGCAAGTCGTCGGGCTGCAATGGCAATGCCCGAAGCTCTACCGGCACCCTCAAAGGAATCAAAGGCTGCTCTGTTGGAGAACTTAGAAACATCTAGAAGCTGTTTCACTAAAGAAATGAACTCCTCCTTTCTATCTTCAGGGATAAAGGGGGCAAAATGCTTTACCTTTAGGGCAAGTTCCCTTAGAAACATGCCCATATACAGACTGTAAGAATTAATCCTGGCTATAAGCATACTAGCCTGGAAAGTTTTCCTGCCGAAAGAGTCTAGGGTCTTACATTCTCGCCCTGGAGGGGTAGAAGAGTGCCTTTTGGTGCTTTTAATCTTTTTCAGCGCAGACTTCACCACAATGGAATGGTGAGGCAGCTGAGTCTTTTGAAACCCAGGAGAAGGAGGGACCCGGTACATGGTGTCCAACCTACGAGAGTAAGGAGACAATGTTAGAGGAGCCTCCCATAAGTCCATCAAGTGTTCTTGAAGGATTTCATGGATAGGCAGGGTGACTGCCTCTTTAGGAACCTTAGGGTATCCTAAAATATCCAATTTCTTTGACCTAGGTTCTTTTTCAGAGGATGTGGTAATAGAAAGTCCTTTAGCTAGCTCTATAATGAAGTCTTGAAAGGACAAATCCTCTGGTGGAGACATTCTCCTCTTTGGGGAAGAGGGGTCTTCATGAAGAACTAGAGACAGCTCATCAGAGTCCTCAGAGGAGTCAAAATCCTCAGAAGAATCAGAGTATTCTCTATTTGCTTCCAACGCACGATACGCATACCGATCGGTATCGACATCGGGCGTACCGGGTATGGGATCGGTATCGGGTGAAAACCCAGATCCGGCATGCGGAACCGATCTGCGTTTGGAAGTCGATGGTCTCGGTTCCGGTATGGGAGACGATACCGGAACCGGACCCGGTACCGCTGAACGCGGTACCGAGGGCGTCGCAGCTGTAATAAAAGCCAGCATGGCCTGCTGCATGGTCTGAACAGTATTGCTCATAGACGCCACTGCTGCCTGGATGTCGGTACCGGTATGGGCCGGTACCCCAGAGCAGTCTAACAGGTGATCAGTCGAGGCCGTGCCATCGATGTCAACCTGTAACCCCATAGATGGTGCTTTGGAAGTCAGAGCTTCCCGCCGGGGTTGTTTGGCTGGGGCAGGATCCTCAGATTCAAAAGTGAGAGCCTCTCGATGCTTTGAAGGAGATTTGCTCTTTGAGGACCTGCCCGAAGAAGGTTTGGTTACCTGAGATCCATCCGGAGAGGAAGACCTGGATGACTGTGATGCTGGATTATCTGAAGCAAACAGCACATGGAATTTGTTGGCCCGGTTCTGCAAACCACGTTTAGACATCTGGGAGCAGGATGGGCAGTCCGGAATGGAGTGGTCAGGTCCCAAACATTTAAGACACCATTCATGGGTGTCTGTGACAGAAATAACAGCATTACACTTGGTACACTTCTTAAAACCAGGGGCTGGTTTCTCCATGAGGAGAATTTGTGTAGGCCTGAGGCCTAACCGAAGTCACCAAGTTGTGCAAGATAAAGATTTTTTTTTTTTTTTTAAAGAAAAGAAAAGATAGACCGGCCGGTACCGGTTTTCGGTATGGGGAAGGCAGGTACGCGGTCTAAAGAAACAAACTAAAACAATAATTTCTTCAGCGGTGACAGGAACACGACCTGCTGGCTCCGCGGAAAAAGAGAAACTGAGGAGAGCTGGTCAGGAAGGCGGGAAGGCAGCGCGCATGTGCAGTGGGAGACCCCAAAAGCTTCCTTCCTGGGAAGCTGGGGAGCTTTCCCACGCAGGCTCCGTCGGTTCCGACGTACCCATAAGTGGGGACTTATTCCTGCTTGTTCCTGGAGATTACCTATCACACACTGGCACTGATGGCGACCTGCAGTATAGCCTATTTCAGCTAAGCCAGGTGCTGCGGACCTGGTGCTGGGTGCCCCACCTCGCCCTCAGGGTGAGCACAGTACCCGCACAATGTGACGGTCTGTAGCTACTCTGTGCCAGTAACACACACGGTCAGTTCCCCCTACCAGGCCGAGGTGCTGTGGGGGGCATACCCCATCTTGTGATCATCTGTAGACTGCTGATCTGCATGTGCAGTGCATCATGGGTACGGGTGGGTTAACCCTATCCTGGTAACCACAGCAGACAGTTTGTGTGGTGACCTGAAGTTCTTCTGTAGCCAGCCAGAGGTTTGTTAGTAGCTATAGCGATGTAGCCCACTAGTTACTTCACTGACTGGGGAGGCAGAGGTCATGGCTTTTATCCCACGGTGGTGTTATTTGATAGGGCTGTCTGAGGTATGTCCTTTGTTAATTTAAATTAGTGCTGCCAGCAAAAACACCCTCACAGTGCTGTAACCTTAAGGTGCCACATAAGGCACCTTATAAGGCGCCCTATAGGGAACATTATAAGGTGCCTTGGCGGACAGTGCACTTTATAATGTGGCCTCTGGAATGCCTTATAGGGCGCCCTATGTGGCACCTTAGGTTATGGCATTGTGAGGGTGTGTTTGCTGGCAGCACTAATTTAAATTAAAAAAGAAAATGCTTCAGACAGCACTGATTTAAAGTAAAGGCTAATGCTTCAAACAGCCTTACTCATTAAGCCCACTGGGGGATCAAACTCATTACTCCTGTTTCATCAGTCAATGTATTAAGCAGCATGCTACACCTCTGTTGCTGTGTTTCCAGGTCAGCGTGTCTAATTAAGGCTAACACGCGTTAACGTGCCACTGCTCCCTCTATTGCGCGATAACCCGAAATGCTACCTTAAGACCAGAACACCCACTACCTTGAAAGATCAAGGATCTGTATAGTGCCGCTGAAACTTCCTCCAGGTGATGCTGGGGGGAGGGAGAAGGGCAGAGCTTGGGTGTTCCTGGGGACAGGGTCGGTGAGAGCTTTGTGTTTATCTGCATACCTTGGAAAATACATCTCTATCTATAAAATAACCCAGAGCTGGATATTTGAAAGATCTTATTCAATTAGCAGTGGCCGCTACAAGGGTCTGTATAGTGCCGCATAGCACCGTGACTCCATTCAGGAACCATGCTCCCCGGCTAATGACCACAATCTTCGTTCCCCGCAGCCCAACCCTTGATCTGGCCTTCCATGGCCAGGGTCGGGCTGCGGGAAACCCCCTGCATCTCCTCACCTCTTTGCCACTGCCCGAGCCTGCCATCTCCCATCTAGATCCGAGGCCCTGGACGTACAGGGTCATCTTCAGAATTGGCCCTGTACATCCCAACTACTGACCATCCTCACTCCACCTCTTCAGCGTCCCCTCCCGCCCCTGTCTAAGCCTCCCTGTACAAACTCCTTGTTCATACAGGGAGGCTTTTGCCGGGGATGGAAAGGGGTGAATAGCGGGGATGGATGTCCCAATGGGACATCCCTGCTATTCACGGTACAGAATAGACCCCTACACATATAGGGGAGATTTTATATAGGAACCGCAGGATGGTACATGTGAGAAACATGTTGAGGTCCCTATTCTCAAAGACTTACACATGTGAATGGGAAGCTACGCACATGCTTTTAGAATACTGACCGCCATCTCTGTGCATAGGGGCGGTGCTTGGGTGGAGCCTAGGCTCAGCCTCCACTGATACACATAAATTAGAAACTACTATGATTTACACACATCGGGTCGCTGATCTAGGTGTGGAAGGTTACACCTGCTCTCGGGCAGGCACAAGTGCCATGCCAAGGTTCCAGCTCATCTTTATACCACCATTTTGTAAAGCTAAGCATGCACGCACTTTACTTTATAACATAGTGCAAACTGCATGCACTGTACCGCACGTTGTATACAAAATTTCCCTCATAGTGTGATGAGTCATCCGGAGAGCAGCGATGTTCACTCCGTTATACAGATGAAGTTAGGACAGGCATAAATGTCTACGGCTTCAATTTCGCCATAAGCTCTGGTTTCATCAAGTTATATAGATGCCTATGGGTCATTATCAATTAGGCATATAGGATGGCGGCAGGGTGAAAGGCTGCAATGTATGGGCTCCAAGCTTTCCTTTTTCAATTACCTGCTTTATGACGAAGTGCAAGCTGAAACCCCGAAGCTCCCCCACAGCTAAGGGACAGGTAAAATTTGGACCAATGAAGCGAGATCTGAAGCCTGCAGCATCCTCAGCTAGCATTACTCCAACGGCATCCTTCGGGAGTATAGCAGGGGAATGTTTGCCTGCTTTCCCCCAGACCTTGATTCCACTGCAAGCCTGGTGTTATGACCTCCTGCTAAATGGCCGATGCAGGAGAAGGAGGGACCCTCCACAGGACTGGCACATATGGAATGCATTGGTGCCAGGCCTCAGGTATGTGGTGAAGGAGCTCTGCGGCCTGCAGAAGGTGAACGCAGCCATGAAACTCTGCCCAAGGGAGGTGAAGATTGGTGCGAGTATGAGTTGTGTGGGGAGCCAGGAGGGAAAGATTTTCCAAAGGAATTTCTCAGTCTTCAGCAAACATCTTCTGTTCAGATAAGTATTCAAACCTCTCAGCCTACACTTTCTAAGCCTGCAGCGATTTCCGTGAATGGTGTCTGGGAGGCTGTTGCCTCTTGTGTAGTCAAAATGGACAGCTGTTTCAGTTGCTTGCTAGTTGGTCTGCACAGATAGACAATTTAGAGGAAAATGTAATGCTTTTGATAATTAGTGGCCATTCAGCAAAAGCAGATAAATTGCAAGAGGAAAGCTTTGCTATAATAGTCTTTTTCTACATAACAAGGTGGAAGCCATAGAGAATATTCAATGAAAATGTACTTTGTGGTTTATTCATTTTCCCAAAATGGCATTGGTTCCTCTTTTGGATGCAATTAAAAGATATTTTGTGGAGATTTATTTTATTTATTTAATTGGTTTTATATACCGCGCTATTTAGAATTCAGTGCGGTTTACAGAGAACAAGAACAAAAATTACATAGAACTAGTTTGGAGAACGACAACAAACTACATTGAACAGTTTTAAAAAGCAACAACATCAGAGGTTAAAATATAACAATATATAAATTAGGAAGGAGTAACTTGGTCGTAATAGGAAAACTATATACATGATAGTGTTAGGTACTTTATATACCTTGAGCTTCATAGGCTGTTTTGAGGGTCTGGCTGTAGGATTTCGTGACGTGCAAAGTTCTATGTTACATGTTCATAATATAGTAGAAACAGGTGTGTCTTTAGAAGTTTTCTGACAGTAGGTCAGAGATGGCCTGAGATACTGAAAATTCCCGAGACTGGATGTCTACCTATTTCTAGAGCTTATTACCTACCTTCTGCCACAAAGATTGACTCAACTGCTTTAGGTGGAGACATTCACCAAAATGTTTTTTTTTAATTAAGATTTTAACCAAAATATATACACAAGGGGCCCTATATTGAGTTGTGCAGGCTAAGCATGGTGGCGGCACATAGCCTGCCCGCTGACCTCCTTAACCAGGATTTTCACTTCTGCGCCGGCAGAAGTGAAAATCTGGATTAGCCTGCACACCCTGGAAAAACTTTGCTTATCTGTAAGGCACAAAGGGCTATGTGGGTAGCATCGAAAATCGCTGCTGCCCGTGTAGCCCCTTCTTCCACCCCTGCTCCACCCTGGAAAGCCCCTAACATGCCCCGAAGCTATGTAGATAGCATCTGGGCACGTTAGTTGTAGGTGCCCTTTGGATATCCCAGATAAGACCCTTACACGGATAACTAAGGCAATTACCCGTGTAAGGGCCTTTGAATATCGTGCCCAATGTATATAAGAAAAACATAGCCTGCTACCATTAGAAATTAGGAAAATATGCAAACCCCCCCCCCCCAACAATAGCAAGAGATGCTCTAGCCTCCATCATGGACAGAAGCAGAAGAGAGCATAAGAACATAAGATATGCCATACTGAGTCAGACCGAGGTCCATCAAGCCCAGTATCCTGTTTCCAACAGTGGCCAATCTAGGTCATACGTACCTAGCAGTTTCCCCAAAAGACACAGGCTCCACAATGTTTGTATTGGGTCAAGAGCTGATATCTTGGGTCCCTTTTTAATAATGGTTTATGGACCTTTCCTCCAGGAACTTGTCCAAACCTTTTTTAAACCCAGCTACACTAACAGCCTTTACTACATCCTCCGGTAACAAATTCCAGAGTTTGATTACACGTTGAGTGAAAAAATATTTTCTCTTATTTGTCTTAAATAGTTTACCCTGTAGCTTCATTGCATGTCCCCTAGTCTTTATATATTCTATAGTCAAAAACAGGACAAGAGTCAAAAGAATACACAAACCCCCAAGTACTATACTAACCCACTGATATGTCCTCAAGAAAATTTTCCAAATGGGAAACATCTGTGAAAACAAACTTATTTCCAGCATAGGTAACCGCTCACTTACAGGGGAAATGGAGATAGAACATGGTTCCGATAGCCAAGACTTTAGACCGCAACTACAAGAAAGCCTTCCTACGCAATTTCATAGGCCTGGCAACATCCAGAGTTTGATTACGCATTAAGTGAAAATATAATTTCTCCTCTCAGTCTTAAATGGCATACATTATCGCTTCATTGTTTTTCATAGTAATCATCCACCATGATACCTTAAAAATTGGCCATGAAACATACAGTAGTTATTGCCATTGTTTGTGCTATAATGAAAGTAATTTGTAGTTTTCATATTGGACCACTAGATGGCACTTTATGCTAGAAAAAGTAAAAAAAAAAAAAAATAAAAACTCGAACTCATTCTTGTTATTCTAGGTACTGCAATTGCGTAGGCCTGGAAACAGGAAAAATATTTATCGATTGGCCACAAAAGGGAAGAGACTTTTTAGAAAAGTAAAATTTCAAGACAGAAATCAGCCTCCAATCCAAAAGTGATCAGTAGAGTTGCCTTCTCAGAGACAATGTCCTGAAAGGTCTCAAGAAAAGTGGTCAAATCAAGGCTGACTGGAGAGGCGATGGAATCCAACACCTCTCCTTCAGTCACTTCTACCCGAGTCCCCTTGGAAACATAAAATAACTTAGAAATAACTAGTGCATCAACATTACTAAACAACAAAATTTCTTTCAAATACTTTTTCAGCAGCTCGATGGGGGACAGAAGCCGCATCACAGGAAAATTCAGGAATCGCAAATTCCTTGCCCTTGATTGATTCTCCGTTGCCTCTAGTTTGGTATGAATAACCAAACTATCTTTCACTACTGTCCCCACTAGAGACTGCAATGATGGCTGAGAGCCCTCAAGTGTCATTACACAATACTCTAAAGAGAAAATCAAAGAATCCTGCTGTTTAAATTTGTCCAGACTCCTCAAAAAACTTGCACAATTGACCCATAGTCCCAGTCAATATCAATTCCACTCTTGACAGCTTACCCCAAACATCCCTCAAGGAAACCTCCAGTGGAGGGGTCCAGTGGCACAACCAAACTTGAAGATGAAGATATAAGAGAAATTGCCTTGGGGTACCAAAACTAGCCAGGGAGTGGGATTGCAGAGAGTGCTCGCTTGCATGCGGAGAAGAAGTGGCTCTTTGAGAACCACTACTAGCATCCAGAGCAGGCAAGCCTATCATAGAAGAAGGCTGGGGTAGAGGTGTAGGGCAACCGAAACTCAAGGAGGGGTCAATATCCAAAGTATTACTCATGGCTGTAGAAAGAAACAAAGCAACAGGCTGCACATGGAGGTTCATAGGCCCCTTGACAGGGCCTATTCCTCCAGCACTTCCCGATGCCTTGTTCTGCGCCTTCCGCTTACCCATAACAATTCAGAGCTGCTTCCGGTGCTCCTTCATGCTCTGAAGGCGGCCCCAAAGGGGCAGAACATGCCCTTTTGGTCACACCCCTTCGGTCACGTGCCCGCGGTCACATGGGAAAACTGAACTTTTATCTCTGAGGCTGATCACAGGAGGGAGGAGCAGTCTTACAGCTGGTTTCTACAGGGGTGCAATTGCTGGAGATGGTAAAACTGCAAAAGCACACAGTCTCTCCCCAAACAGCTCTCCAAACACACTGCAGGAGAGCTGAGCTTTTACCTCCAGTGCTGATCACAGGGGGGGGGGGGGTGGAGCAATCTTACAGTTGGACTCTGCAGAGGTGCAATTGATAGAGATAGTAAAACTGCAAAAGCACAAGTCGCTCTCCAAACAACTCTCCCTCATCAAAATTATTTAGTATCAATTGACCCGTTGGGTGTTTTGGAAACTTCCAGAAATTTGAAGATTCAGCGAGCTACTCTAATAGTTGGCTTTGTATTAGAACTTGATTATGACTGGATTTTAGTTTATTTTTTTGCAGAAGATCAGAACTGTTTATAGGTAGTAAAATTAATGTGCTTCCCGATGTTTCTAGGGAAACGCAGAAACGGCGGAGACAATTCCTCCTGATGAGGCCTACAGTTGGGTGCCAAAGTTTGGTTAAACTTTCCCTGTAAATGTGTTCTCAGGTATAAGGGTATAAGAGAGAATTTTGTGGATCTTCAGCATTTAACAACTTTTTTGGTTTCACATGAACCCCATGGAATGTTATTATCTTCTCCTATAGCCCCCTCGTTCAAGGGTTAATTATGGGTGGTTGTATTATAATGTATGGCCAGTCTTTTTTTTTTTCTTACTGTGTCCTTTTTCTGATACCTATATTGCTTGTAATTGTGTTGGTACACTTCCCCCTATTGGTGGTCTGTGTAGTTTTTTAATTTCCTATGTACTCGTTTTGTGTTTCGAGTAGTTCTTTTATGTTACTTTCTGTGCAAGGTTTATATACTTGTACTTGTTTTCTTGGAAAAGTTTACAAACAAATTTAAAAAAAGGTATTTACTTGGCCTTCACACATGGCAGCCTGTTATAATATTACCCTTTTTACATGCAATAATTATTTATGGATTAACATGCAGGCAAATGATTTGCACATGTTAAAGTTATAATGCATATTAATTTTTGTTTTTGTTAAAATGAATGTGTGAAATGACCCCAAAAGGCTCAACCATTACAAAAAAAGTCTGAAAAATCCAAAATTGAATCCCAAATGTTTTTGCCTGTGTAAATTCCCAATGCTATCGTTTTGAAAATTTGTTGGTGCCTGCACACTACATGTGCACTCAATTCTAAAGTTAGCCCATTGGAGCAATGTTTCCCAAGCAGCGGTTCGGCAGTGGCCTTGTGAGCAGAGAAACCAGGGTTTACATTCCACTGGCACTCTTTGTGGTCTTGAGCAAGTCACTCAGCCCTCCAGATGCAAACTTCTAGATTGCAAGCCCTCCAGGGAAAGGGAGGAACTGGAATGCAATGTCCCTTCAACTACTACAAGAAAGGCGTGAGCTAAATGCTGCTCTCATACCCACTAGAACCTTCAACAATGCTTACTATCTGCATTCTAACACTTTTACATATTTCCACCTTTCATCTTATTTATTTATAAAGGTTTCATAGTGCCTTGGGACTATGATCATTAAAGGTGGTTTTTATCAATTAAATATATCCGGGTCGACATTTATTTAAGTGTTTATATACCGTCTTCCTACAAGTCAAGATGGTTTACATATAACGATGTGAGAGAAAGAAAGAAAATGGTAACAGCTGTGTTCTTTACATTGAACAATAGTTGGGGGGGGGGGGGGGAGGGGGCTGGGGGTACAGCATGCTATGTTGTTATTAGGTCAATGTATGGGTTGGGGGCAAATTAATGAGGGTCAGCTCTATAATATTCCCGGAAAAGTTGAGACTTTAGTTTCCTGTGGAATTCTCTCATGTCTTCAAGAGCTCTTATGTGAGGTGGGATAGAGTTCCACGTATCTGGTGCAGAGATGGAGAGGGCCCTGTTGAAAGTCCTTTGTGCATTGCTATTTCCAGAAGATTAGCTGTGTGCTGTTACCTCAGCCTGTTGGTCTTGGGTGGTCGGAGACAGGTTGCTAATTAGTTATTTATGATTTTGTGAGTGTTGATGACTTTATATTTGATTCTGGAGGCAATTGGTAGCCAGCGCAGCTGTTTGAGGATCGAGGTGATGTGGGTGCACTGGGAGGTGCCATGTATAAGTCTTGCTGCCTAAATGAAAATCGGGCCCTCAGTCTCTCTGCTATGGCCTTGTTCTCTCTCAGTTCACCTTTTACCCCTCCATCACCTAATGGTCCAACTGACTCTCTCACAGGTGTTTTGCTATGAATTTACTTGAAAAAGTTTTTTATTATGCACTTTTGCTTCCTTGACAAGCTTTTGAAATTTTCTCTTTGCCTGCCTTATCAATGCCTTGTATTTGTATGCTGTTTCCTGTTTACGTCATTTGGCTCCTTTTTCCTTTTTCTGAAAGATTCTCTGTTAGCTGTAACAGCTCCTCTGACATCACTTTTAAGTCAGCGGCACATACTCAGTTTGTGCCATTGAATATTCCCTCCAAAGCCATCTGAATGCCCTGATGCTAATCGCTTAGTGTTGGGACATTCAGGGAGCTGAGTGGGGGCAGTACCCGTGTTAGCTGGTCATTAGAGATACGGAGCTGCTAACCAGCTAACCTAGACTGGATAAAATTAGGCCAAAAAAAAGCTGGCGTAATTTTAGCCAGTTTAGTTATCTGGTCTATGGCTGAATATCACACTGACCAGATAGCTAAATCACCATCTGGGCAAACCGGATATTCAGTACCGCTGACTGGATATATACAGGCATTATTTAACATGGCAATGGCCAGCCACTTTGATCATGCTAGCTGTTGTCATTGAATATAGTTCAGCAACAACTTCAAGACCCCTTAGATACCAACAACATACTGGACCCGTAACAACATGGCTTCTGTCCATTCCACGGAGTTGAGACCTTCATGACATCACTAATGAACACCCTCATCAAAGGCACACAGACCAAGCACTCTGGATATGCTATGATCTTCTTGGACATATCTGCAGCCTTCGACACCATCTCCCACAACATCCTCCTACACAGACTCCAAGAAATTGGCATAAAAAATGTCGTACTTCAATGGTTCCACTCCTACCTAACCAATAGACAACAACTGATCTGCACAAACATAACAACCTCCCCCGCCTTTCAGCAACACCAAGGAGTACCCCAAGGATCCACACTATCTGCCATGCTCTTCAACATCTACCTGTAACCACTCTGCTCAATCATACGCGCCCACAACATCAACAACCACATCTATGCGGATGACATAATGCTCTATGCCCCAATCACAATCACTAACCCAATGAACAAACACCTATCAGACTGCTTCATAGAAGTCTCCAGCTGGCTACAAAAGAACAACCTATCCATCAACATAAAAAGCAAACAGAAGCCCTCATAGTAACCAAAGACCCAGACTTCACACCACCTACACACCTCAACATAGGAGCCACAGAAATACAAATTCAACCACACATAAAATACCTAGGAATCATCACAGAACAAGCGCTCACACTCAAGCAACAGATCAAAAAAACTACCGGAATAATATTCTACAAGGCAAAAACAGTACAACGCCTCAGACCTCTCATTGAACCGCAGGACTTCAGGACAGTCATGTAAGTCATGACACTCCCCCACCTGGACTACTGCAATATAATCTACCACAGACTACCTGCCACCCACACCAATCCACTATGAACTGCCTTAAATACCACAGCAAGAATTATCCAGAAAGCAAAAAAACAAGATCACATCACCCCAGTCCTGAGGGAGCTGCACATACTCCCCCTCGAAGCAAGAATCAAATACAAATCTGCCCTACTTATTCACAAAGCCCTCTACCAAACCCAGACTTCCCAGCTCCGCACTCTACTGCCCCAACCCACCCACAACAGAACAACCAGACAAACCACCAGTAACTCCCTCACCATCCCCCATAAACGGACCAAATACAATCAATGGACCTGCAACAGAGCCTTCGAATTGTACGCACCATCCCTCTGGAATTCTCTACCAAGTCATATCAGAAGCAACGAAGATCCCTTGACATTCAGGAAACAACTAAAAACCATCCTATTCCAGGAATACCTTGGACCAGAAGCAAACACCCATCACTGACTACCCCCCAGACCCCCTAATCATACCCTAAGATCTATTTTCTAAGAGACTGACGTACATTGTCTATGTCCTTAATATCCATTCAGATCATTAACGTTGGCCCCCCGGTGATAGCCCCAACCCTAGAATTGATTACTTTCCCCCACCCTTTAATGTTAAACCGCTTTGACCCGGTGAAAAGTGGGATATAAATACAGTTTAAAAAATAAATAAATATGCCCCAATCTGTCTTCAATTCTAGGCAGATAGCTATCCAGATAGCACCAGGCGATATTCAGCACCTGTCACTATCCAGATACCAGCACTGAATATCCATTTTTTTCCACTAACTGTAGTTGGCATTTTAAAAAACATTAACCGCCACAGGTTGAATATTAGCCTGATTATGTTTAACCTGCAAAAACAATAAGTTCATTGTTGATGGAGAAGAAATTGAAATAACGGGCAACTTTAACCTACTCGGATCAACTAAAGAAGCAACAAGCAGTCAAGAAATCCGATGACACATTGCTCTTGGGAGAATGGCTATGAAGGACCCTCTTCCCCAATCTGACTACCCCCCTTTATCTCCTCAAATGAGAGAGGGAAACTACGCCCATGCCTTAACTCCAGTTCTCTCTCCCTAATCCCCAACTAGAACTTCAGCTTTCTTTCTCTTCCCCCTAACCTGACCCTCTCCCCTGGTTCTCTCCTCTAG
Organism: Ichthyophis bannanicus; assembly: GCA_033557465.1. Classification (NCBI taxonomy): domain Eukaryota; kingdom Metazoa; phylum Chordata; class Amphibia; order Gymnophiona; family Ichthyophiidae; genus Ichthyophis; species Ichthyophis bannanicus. Next base: position 516,781,163 of record CM066033.1, read on the forward strand.
TCCTGGAAAGAACCCTGTTTTTTCTCTTTCTTTTTGTCTCATCTGCAAGTTTGATATTCATCCCCCCCCCCCTCCCATCTTTAACAAGACTTTCAGCTCTCTCCTAATGCAGAGATAGAGGTTTGCAACTGGGAGCAGATATTGATTCAGACTCCTGCATGGACTTTGGTATAGATTCTTTGGCCACTTTTTCAGAAAACCTCCTATAGAATTCTTTGAGTTTTTAGTAGCTCTGCCTTTACAATAGTTAAGAACATAAGATATGTCATACTGTGCAGACCAAGGTCCATCAAGTTCAGTATCCTGTTTCCACCAGTGGCAAATCCAGCTCACAAGTACTTGTCAGGTTCCCAAAAATGTATACGGATTCCACATTGCTTATCCTGGGGTAAGTAGTAGAGTTCCCTGGTCCTTTTTAGTAATCGTTAATGGACTTTTCCTCCAGGAACTTGTCTAAACCTTTTTTTTAAAACCCAGTTACACTAACAGCTTTTACATCCTCTGGTAACAAATTCCAGAGTTTGATTACACGTTGAGTGAAAATATAATTTCTCCTATCAGTCTTAAATGGGATACATTATAGCTTCATTGTTTTTCATAGTAATCATCCATCATGATTCCTTAAAAATTGGTCATGAAACATACAGTACTGTAGTTATTTCCACTGTTTGTGCTATAATGAAAGTACATTTGTAGTTTTCATACTCGACCACTAGATGGCACTCTATGCTAGAAAAAGTAAAAAAAAAATTAACTCATGTCTCGGTACTGGACTCTGTTGCCTAATAATATTTCAGCATGTCTACCTCATTATTGAATTCTGATTTTAAAGAAGCGATAAAAGTTTCACAGAAAATGACTGATGTTATATCTAGCTGTACTTTTCCAATAAGAACAGAAGAATAAAAGAAAAACCATGTTGGGTCAGATCGGAGTTCATCGAATACAACATCCTTTCTCCAGTCTGGGTCACAAATACCTGGCAGATCCCAGAAAGTGTCACGTCAATATTGAAATGCCACGGTCAGCATTTTTTAAAGCACTGAATATCCTTCGAGAGCAGTAACTACTGTCGCTGTATGGATAGGAGTAATATTCACTCTGCTATCTGTGGCTTAAGTTAGAACAGCCTCTTTGTTGTCCTAAATTAACTGCATAGTTACATATAGTAGCTGAATATCACCGACTGTCTTTAGAGTTAGGCAGAATCAGGGCCGGCCCCACAGTTGGTTTAAGATGCTGGCACCCTAAGCAAACCTTAAACTTTACACCTCCCTGACTGTAAAAAAATCTATTTTTTAGCTTTGAATGCCCTGCTCTTTGCCACCCCCAGATGTTGCTGCCTTAAGAAACTCTCTAGTTTGTCTGATGTCCACATCCCACCCTCGTTCTGCCCTGGCACTATCTGGGCAGGGCAAGCAGTAAGAATTTTCAACTTCACTACAGAGATAGTGCAGCAGAAAAGTGGGCCTTATCCATATAGCACTATGGTTAATACACTGACTGATAGTACAGGGGACATGAGTTCAATCCCCCAGTGTGCCTAATGAACAAGGCTGGCTGAGGCATCTCCCTGTATGTTTAAGTAGTGCTTTTTGAGGCATTGTAGTTTTATTTTAATTAGTGCTGCCAGCAAACACACCCTCACAGTGGCATTACCTAAGGTGCCGCATAAGGCACCCTATAAGGCACTCCAGAGGGCACATTATAAAGTGCACTGTCCGCCAAGGCACCTTATAATGTCCCCTATAGGACACCTGATAAGGCACCTGATAAGGCACTTTATAGGGCGCCTTATAAGGCGCTCTATAAGGCGCCCTATAAGGCACCTTATAGGGCACCCTATAAGGTGCCTCATGGGGCGCCTTAAGGTTACAGTACTCTGAGGGTGTTTTTGCTGGCAGCACTAATGTACATTAAAAAGAGACAATGCCTTGGACAGCCCTATCAAATAACCCCACTGTGGGATAGAACCCATGACGTCTGGCTCTACAGGCAGTGAAGTAACCAGTGGACTACAGCTCTATAGCTACTGACAAATCCCTGGCTGGCTACAGAAGGACTGCACGTCACCACACAAACAGTCTGCTGTGGCTACCAGGATAGGGGCAACCCACCCGTACCCATGATGCACAGCACATGCATATCAACAGTCTACAGATGATCACAAGATCGGGTATGCATCCCACAGCACCTCAGCCTGGTAGGGGGTGCCGGCGGTGTGTGTTAGTGGCACAGAGTAGCTACAGACCGTCACATTGTGTGGGTATTGTGCTCACCCTGAGGGTGAGGTGGGGCGGCCAGCACCAGGTCCGCAGCACCTTCAATGGCTGCAATAGACCATGTCACAGATATCCATCAGTGCCAGTGTTTATGATAGGTAGTTCCTGCAAACACACCTTGGATACATTAATGTCTATCTGAAGTTGTCAATCAGGTCTGGCCCTTATGGGCTATGATGCACCCAGAATAGTGCATATTCTGCCTTGGTGCCATGGTAACATGATGTATGTGACAGGGAGTATTTGGACCCATAGGCAGATTATGCACCACCACCCAACCCACCCTCTGTGGCTCAAGGTGGGAGACAGGATTCCCCCACCAACAGATCCACCTTCTACCTCCCTGCAACTAGTGGCAGTAGAGGGGGGCCATCAACCCCAGTCACACTGGGGAACAGACACCCTACAGGGCAGCCAATGCAGAGCTGTACACATCCCTAAGGCAATGGCAGGAAAACAGTAGGCATGGAAATGCTCAGCTGCCCCCCAACACCATCTGACATTCTCCAGCAGCAAGCACAGTGAGTCACCAACCACTGCACCCTGCAAGGTGTTCCAGCCATACACATACAACTGCAGATAGTCTGCTAGCTAGTCCACAGTGCATGATCCTGGAAAAAATGTGAGCACACCCACCAAGTAGATAAGTCAGTGATCAAACCCCAGAGAAGAGAAACTACATAGCTCACTGAAAAAAAACACAATATAGCACTATGGGGGAACCTAGCCATGCTGTGGTCACTGCTCAGTCAGGGTGAGAGTGACCTTCCAGCAGGACATGCTGTGGCCACCGTGTCAGTGCAGGTTGTGGCCGGGCACTACAATGTCCGAGCCATTGCCCTATGCCCTGTGCTGATGCATCCAGGCCAGGCCACCCTGTCCAGGCTATACCCACAGTACCTTGCTCCTCATTATGCACATTGGCAGGCCAATACTGACAACAGTGCTAGCAGTGTGGGCTGAGGAAGGTGTTAGCAGCCACCACACACTGGATAGACAGACACACACTCCCCACACCTATGCCAGCATTGTGCAACTATAGAGGTGTTTGTCAGCTCTGGCCACCACACCAGTCCTGGGCACAGTGCAGGCATGGCTATGGTACGCAATACTGTTGGGGTCACTCTGTCAGACACCAGACTTGAGACACACTCCACAGATATCAGAAAGGTTGCAGCTCAATCAGCAATTGTACTAAACATAGGAATTGCTATCTGCCAGTTATCATAGCAACCTTTTGATAGCTGTGTACAGTCTTCCCAGGTTTAGGGTGGCATTGCTAAGGTATGCTAGTATTGGGAGATGCATGCAGGGCCCAACATCCTGCCTCTCCAGGAGGCTTCGGATAATGGAGCCTGTGGGTGCGGGTGTGTCTGCCCCTGTTGGCCGCTGCTCTAGGGCAGAGGTTCCCAACTCCAGTCCTAAAGGGCCAAACACTGTTTGGGTTTTCATGCGGTCCCTAATGAATATGCATGAGATACATCTGCATACCATGGGGGTGGTGCATAGAAATGCAGCACAGCCATATTTATTAGAGGCAGCATGGAACCTGAATGGTGTTTGGCACTCCAGGACTGCATTTGGGAGACTCTGTTCTAGGTAATGTGCATGTTTATGGTGTCTGTGCTCTGTAGGGTAAAATGTAGGTGTTTTGGGCATGTCTACGTCATCTGCAATAAAGGTTCTGTCTGTATTAGCATGTTTTAGTAGTGGGTAAAATATGGGGGCTGGGTTGGCAGGAACCACAGCTGGGACTTGAACCTGTGACCTTCTGCTTCTGAACACACTGGCTGTGTGCACTGCACCACTGTGCTGCCACAGAGGCAGTGCATTCCCTGGGGATACCATGACTGTTCGTCAGACAGGGCCTGTCTGTTGCAGTGCATGGCACCCACCTACACAGGGCTAGGCCACGGTCTGCTCTGGGCAGCTGCCACTGCCCCCTCCCCCATCAGTACCCCTCTGCCACCCTGCTGACATGCCCTTCTGCTGGTGGTGCTGGTGGTGCGCAGTCTCAGACCATCCAGGGTAGGTGGCTGCCTATGGTGCGAGTTCTGGGGTAGGGGTGCTTGCATAGCTGTCCACGCTTCCCCCCAGCACCGCCTGTCAATGTTCTGTGCCCTTGGGGGTACCTGCTGGGTACTATCCCCTGTGACACTGTGGGAAGCACACCCGTGCCCATGTTGGGCCCTCATCAGTTGCTGTCTGGCTGCACTACTGTTTCAGCATTCCTATGGGCCACCTAGGCATCACCCTAGTCCGCACTGTGGCCCAGCTGCACCACAGCATGTGCCGCCTGCAGCCCTCTGTGTCCCCTTTTCAAGCATTTGTCCAGTTGCCCGTTCCGACATGCCCGCCCTGCTGTTGCGGAACATGTGCACGCCATAGGAAACCTGCCCAATGGAGAGGGAAAACCCTGCTCAGCGGAGTTTCACTGTGGGATCATTCACCTTGTATGGGGACGGAGCATAGACCCTTTCTAGATTCATATCTTTTTTTTGGAGCTTTCTCGGGAGTGTTTTTTGATGTTTCCCATTAATATCACTATTGGCCAGCGTGGTTATGTTTTTATTACATTTTCTTCTGGTCATCTTCACTGTTTATTTGCCCTTTTGTTCCGTGCACATGTATCACATTTATCACTTTTTGTAGGTTTCCCTTGTTTTGCTGTAAATTGCTGATGGAAATGGTTTCTTTTCCCTTTAAATCAGCTCTAACGCCAGGGTTTCACTGATGTTAGTTTTCAGCCTCGAATTTCACAGCGTTAGTGTACAGGGAGCCTCTCCCCTCCCACTCTCCGCCCATTGACCCTCTGTCTCTGCCCCTCGGGAGCCTTCCTCCGCCCTCCGGGAGTCTTTCTCCACCCTCAGCGCTCATTTGCGCCGCTGCGTGCGTTATCCGCGCTAAGGTACCTCTGCGCCCGATAAAGCACCATTTTTGCTTGATAAGGTACCTTATCGCGCGATAACGTGGCAGAGCGCACATTAAGTAAACATACCCCTAAATTTCAAATTAGTTTCAAATTAAATTTTAACCCAATAAAGTTGGAGGTTTCTCCCCCCCCCCCCATTTTTAATGAACCTTCTGTCATTTACTTGGATGTGATCAGCTGTTAAGCAAATTAAGCAAAAACAAAACAGAGAGATGAAGATCCAGTAAGAACTGCAATGACTGTGGAGGCAGAGGTCATGGGTTTGATCCTGCAGTGGTGTTATGTAAGAAGGCTGTCTGAAGCATTTCCTTTTAATTTAAATCAGTGCTGCCAGCAAAAACACCCTCAAAGTGCCGTAACCTAAGGTGCCGCATAAGTACCTATCCGCCAAGACACCTTATAATGTGCCCTATAGGGCGCTTTGTAGGGTGCCCTATAGGGCGCCTTATGAGGCACCTTAAGCTACGGCACTGTGAGGTTGTTTTTGCTGGTAGCACTGATTTAAATTAAAAGGAAATGCCTCAAACAGCCTTTTTAAATAACCCCACTGCAGGATCAAACCCATGACCTCTGCCTCCACAGTCATTGCAGTAACCAGTGGGCTACATCTCTATAGCATCCAACACACTGCTGGCTGGCTACAGAAAGACTGCAGGTCATCACACAAACTATCTGCTGTGGTTACCAGGATAGGATAAACCCACCCGTACCCATGATGCACTGCACAAGCAGATCAGCAAAAAGACAAAGCCGGGGTTTATAGAGCAATTAAGACACTAATGCAAAAACAATTGCTCAAACTCAAATGCTATAGATACTATAAGTGACTCAGGAAAAGGGTCTCAGAATGAATGAGGAAGGAGCATAACAGGCTACATAGCATTGTAAGCCTGAAGACTCTCTATCCCCTTTACATCAAGGACCCATATATTCCTTATACTACTATAAAAATGCTTGTAACTGCAGACTCTATTTCTCTCTGCAATGACACTTTTTAAATGCTAACAAAACCAAGCTGAATGGAGAAGCTTGACTCTATAACTTGATAATAAGCGCGTGGCGTTTTTTGCTTCAATTGAGCTAAGAAAAGTGCGCTTCAAGCATGAGAAAAGCAGATTAATCGCTGCATTCTGCACGCTGAACTCCCCCGAAGAAGCTGCTTTGGCAGTGAAACGCAACTGCGCTTTGAATTTGCGTCGGGAGCTGGGAGATTTATTTTGACTTTAACCATTTTTTCAGATAAGTCCTTTTGACTCTTATTATCAAGTTATAGAGTCAAGCTTCTCCATTCAGCTTGGTTTTGTTAGCATTTAAAAAGTGTCGTTGCAGAGTGAAATAGAGTCTACAGTTACAAGCATTTTTATAGTAGTATAAGGAATATATGGGTCCTTGATGTAAAGAAGGGGATAGAGAGTCTTCAGGCTTACAATGCTATGTAGCCTGTTATGCTCCTTCCTCATTCATTCTGAGACCCTTTTCCTTAGTCACTTATAGTATCTCTTGCATTTGAGTTTGAGCAATTGTTTTTGCAAGCAGATCAGCAGCCTACATCTGATCACAAGATGGGGTATGCATCTCTATAGCACCCTGGCCTGGTAGGGGGAACTGACCATGTGTGGTACTGGCACAGAGTAGCTACAGACCGTGACATTGTGCAGTTCCAGTGCTCACCCTGAGGGTGAGGTGGGGCGCCCAACACCAGGTCCGCAGCACCTGGCTTGGTTTAGATAGATTGTGCTGCAGGTCCCCATCAGTGCTAGTGTGTGATAGGTAGTCCTTGTAGACACACCTAGACTACACCTGTGTCCATCTGTATTTCCTAGTCATGTCTAGCCCTTGTGGGCTATGATGCACCCAGCACAGTGCATATCCTGTGTACTTGCCATGGTCACATGTTATAAGAGAAGGGTGGTGTTTGGACCCAAAAGCAGATTATGTAGCACCACCCAACCCACCCTCTGTGGGTCAGGATGGGGGACGGGATCTCCCACCAACAGATCCACATTCTACATCTCTGCAATGGTGGCAGTAGAGGGGACCATCAACCCCAGTCCTGCTGGGTAATAGGCACCCAACAGTCAATGCTGATCTGTACACATCACATAGGGCACAGGCAGTAGGCCTAGAAAGGCTCAGCTACCCCCCACCACTATCTGACATTCACCAGCAGAGGGCACAGTCAGTCTCCACCCTGCAAGGTGTTCCAGCCATGCACATGCTAACTGCAGTCTGCTAACTTGTACATAGCACATGCTCCTGGAGGAACTGTGTGCACCCAAAAACGGAATGTAAGCACACAAGCCAAGCAAGTATATCAGTGATTGAGCCTCAGAAAAAGGAACTCATAGATATCACTTTAAAAAATAAGGTATAGCACTATGGGGGAACCCAGCCATGCCATGGTCACTGCTCAGTCAGGGTGAGAGTGACCTCCCAGCATGACATGCTGTGGCCACCCTGTCAGTGCAGGTGGTGGTTGGGCTCTACAATGTCCCAGCCATTGCCATATGCCCTGTACAGATGCATCCTGCCCAGACTGCTGTGTCCTGGCCATACCCACAATACCTTGCTTCTCATTATGCACATTGGCAGGCTAACACTGGAGACAGTGCAAGCATTGGGGACTCAGTACGGTGTAGGCAGCCACAAAACACTGGGTAGACGTACACACACTCCCACACCTATTTCAGCATTGCGCAAAGATAGAGGTGGTTGGGAACCCTGACCGCCACACCAGTCCTCGGCACAGTGCTGCCATTTCTAAGGTATGCAAGTGCTAGTATTGGTAGATGCTGCTCCGTGCAGGGCCCAACAGCCTGACTCTCCATGAGACTTTGGATAGTGGAGCCTGTGGGTGTGGGTGTTTATGCCCCTGTTGGCCAATGCTCTAGGGCAGAGGTTCCCAATTCCGGTCCTGGTGGGCCAAGCACGATTCAGGTTTTCAGGCTGCCCCTAATGAATATGCATAAGATACATTTGTATACAATGGGGGCATGGCATACCAATGCATCTCATGCATATTTATTAGGGACAGCATGAAATCCTGAAGGGTGTATGGCCCTCCAGTACTGCAGTTGGGAACATCTGCCGCCGGGCCTGTGGCATCTCGTCACGGAGCACAGGCGGCAGCCCCCTGGGGTACCCACAAACTATTGGCACGAAAACAACAAGCACCCCTAATATACCTGCAGGCAAGATTCCCACAGGCAGGGAAAAAATACAGGCAAAGGATCAGCAGCGCCGGCAAGCCCTTGGCAGACGACCTGCCGGCATGAGCTCTCTCCTAGCGACAGCGCGAGCTGCTGGAGAGATGGAGCCAAGTGGGGCTGGCGATCTACCTCTGACCCCTCCACGATCTACAGGTAGATCGCGATCTACCTGTTGGACATGCCTGATCTAGGAGAACTGGCTGTGTAATTTGCTTCCTCCAACTGCCAGATATTTATCAGTCCACTGTTCTAGCTGTTATCTTTATTTTCACCTACAAATTCTATCAGGCCTGGATTTCTGCATAGGAAACAGAGGCACTTGCCTCTGGCACTAAAATTTGGAAGGCATCGAGTCAGCGCTTCGTGCTGAGAGTGCTAATCGTTTGTTCCTTGCAACACAGTGGCGATACAAAAAAAGAAAAAGAACTTGAGTCCTTCCTTCCTGATACAAACACAGCCTCTCCCCCACACTTTCCCTTCTCCCCCACCACGTTGCATTAATCTTGCTTTCAGTTTGACCTGGTTTCCTGCAAGGCTGCCTACTATTGCCACTTCCTTGTTTTGTGGACTGCACAGACACAGCCAGAGTCGTGAGAGCATGGGGTTGGTGGGGGTGTTGGGGGGGGGGGGGGTTGTGAATGTGACTGTGCAGGTGCTGTAGGCTTTCCACATTAATCACCAGTGTGGTCAGATTGAGCTACAGTATTTCGTGCCCAGTTGGACTACTATTTTGGAGTTGTGTGGAGAAACATTTTGCAGGTTAAACTATTTTTGGGCCAACCCAGCCATTGTTATGTGATGACCCACAGCCCTGTGCTGTGTCTCTCTGACCAGTCATCTACTCAGAGGCCGAGCAGAGGACAGGCTGCACAGAAGGAATGTGTGTGTGCATACGCAGACTGTCTATTGGATGCCATAAACTCTGTATATCTGCCACTTGACTCCATTGTTGCTGTCTTGAGAGTTTTCCCATAGCATGCACCATGCGGTGAGAACACTATGAGGTATGTTTATTAAACAGCGCTAACATTGCAGCGGCACAGTTTGCGCGCGATACGTAACGTTATCGCGTGATACGTGAAGGTTACACGCGATAACATCTCCGGCGGCGTTAAGGCACACAGAGGGTGGAGTAAGGCTCCCCAGAGGGCGAAGAGAAGGGGTCAATGGGCGGAGAGTGGGTGGGGAGAGGCCACAGGCAAACTAACGCTGTGAAATGAAGGTCTGAAAGTTAATGCCAGTGAAAACCTGGCGTTAGAGGCACATTTGCAGGAGAGAGAAACTATTTCAGTTAGCAATATACAGCAAAGGCAGGGAAACCAAGAAAAGTAATAGTAGTGATACATGTGCAGCAACAGCATAGTGCCCAAGTATGAAAGGGCACTACTGTGAGGCTGCAAATGGGGCACAAGGGGCTGCAGGCGGGACATGCAGTGGGGCAGCTGGGGCACAGGGTGGACCAGGCAGATGCCTAGGTGGCACATAGGAATGTAGAAACTGCAAATCAGCAAGCCAGCAACTGACTAAGGTCAAACATGCCCATGAGTGTGTGTCCGACAGTGTCCCAGGGGACAGTACCCAGCAGGTACCCCAAATGGCACATAACATTGACAGGCGGTGCCGGGGGGAAGCGTGGATGTCTATGTAGGCACCCCTACCCCAGATCCCACACCATAGAAAGCCGCCTACAGGCACACTAGATGGCCTGGGACTGCGCACCACCAGCACTACCGGCAGAAGGGCATGTCAGCATGGTGGGGGAGGGGTGCTGCTGGTGGAGGAGGCAGCGGCAGCTGCCCACAGCAGACCAAGGCCAAGCCCTGTTTAGGTGGGTGGCATGCAGTGCAACAGATAAGGGCTGTCTGAAGAACAGTAATGGTATCCCCAGGGAATGACCTGCCTCTGTGGCAACAGTTTGGTGCAGTACACACAGCCAGTGTGCTCAGGGGCAGAAAGTCACAGGTTCATGTCCCAGCTGTGGCCCCTGCAGACCATGTCCCCATATTTTACCTACAGCACACATACACCATAAACATGTGCAGTCCCTAGAGCAGAGGTTCCCAACTGCAGTCCTGGAGGGCCAAACACCATTCAGGATATCATGCTGTCCCTAATAAATATTCATGAGATGCATTGGTATGCCGTGCCCCCATTGTATGCAAATGTACCTCATGCATATTCATTAGGGACAGCCTGAAAACCTGAATCATGTTGGCCCACCAGGACCGGAGTTGGGAACCTCTGCCCTAGAGCATCGGCCAACAGGGGCACAAACACCCACACACACATCCACAGGCTCCACTATCCAAAGCCTCATGGAGAGTCAGGCTGTTGGGCCCTGCGCGGAGCAGCAGCTACCAATACTAGCACCTACATACCTTAGCAATAGGTGCACTGTGCCGAGGACTGGTGTGGCGGTCAGGGCTTCCAACCACCTCTATCTTTGCAAAATGCTGAAATAGGTGTGGGAGTGTGTGTATGTCTATCCAGTGTTTTGTGGCTGCCTACACCTTACTGAACCCCCCAATGTTTGCACTGTTTCCAGTGTTAGCCTGCCAATGTGCATAATAGAAGCAAGGTATTATGGGTAGGGCCCGGACACGGCGGTCTGGGCAGGATGCATCTGCACAGGCCATATGGCAATGGCTGGGACATTATAGTGCCCAACCACCACCTGCACGGACAGGGTGGCCACAGCTTGTCATGCTGGGAGGTCACTCTCACCCTGACTGAGCAGTGACCATGGCATGGCTGGGTTCCCCCATAGTGCTGACTGAGCAGTGACTGTGGCATGGCTATGTTCCCACATAGTTCCATACAGTGTTTGTCTTAGGCGATATCTGTGAGTTTCCTTTTCTGGGGCCCAATCACTAACATACTTGTTTGGTGTGTGTGTGTGTGCTTATATCCCACATTTGGGTGCACACAGTTTTTCTAGGAACATGCACTATGTACTAGTTAGCAGAGTGTGGTTAGCATGTGCATGGCTGCAACACCTTGCAGGGTGCAGCAGGTGGAGAATGATTGTGCCCTCTGCCGATGAATGTCAGATTTTGGAGGGGGAGCAGCTGAGCTTTTCCAGGCCTACTACCTGTCTGCCAGTGCCCTATGAAATATGTACAGATCTGCATTGACTGCCCTGGAGGGTGCCTATTCCCCAGTAGGACTGGGGTGGTGGTCCCCTCTACTGCCTCTGATGTAGTGTGGATCTGTTGGTAGAAGATCCTGTATCCCACCCAGAGGGAGGGTGGGTGGTGCTGCATAATCCGCTTTTGGGTCCAAACACCACCCTTCTCTTATGACATGTGACCATAGCAACCACACAGGATATGCACTATGCTGGGTGCATCATACTCCACAAGGGCTAGACTTGACTGGGAAATACAGATGGACACAGGTGTACCCTAGGTGTGTCTGCAAGGACTATCTATCACATACTGCCACTGATGGGGACCTGCAGTCCAGCCTATACCAAGCCAGGTGCTGCAGACCTGGTGCTGGGCACCCCACCTCACCCTCAGGGTGAGCACAGGAACCACACAATGTCACGGTCTGTAGCTACTCTGTGCCAGTAACACACACGGTCAGTTCCCCCTACCAGGCCGTGGTGCTACAGAGGCGCATACTCTATCTTGTGATCAGATGTAGACTGCTCATCTGCATGTGCAGTGCATCATGGGTACGGGTGGGTTTACCCTATCCTGGTAACCTCAGCAGTTAGTTTGTGCGGTGACATGCAGTCTTTCTGTAGCCAGCCAGCAGTGTGTTAGCTGCTATCTCTCACAGTACCGTAACCTAAGGTGTCTCATAACGTGCCCTATAAAGCACCCTATAGGGCACATTATAAGGTGTCTTGGCAGACAGGGCACTTTATAATGTGCCCTATGGAGTACCTTATAGGGCACCTTATGAGGCACTTTAGGTTGCGGCACTGTGAGAGTGTTTTAGCTGGCAGCACTGATTTAAATTAAAAGGAAATGCCTCAAACAGCCTTCTTAAATAGCACCACTGCAGGATCAAACCCATGACCTCTGCCTCCACATTCATTGCAGTAACCAGTGGGCTACATCTTTATAGCGTCTAACATGCCGCTGGCATGAACTTAGGGTTAACGCTCGTTAACGAGCCACGGCGACCACTATCGCGCGATGCAGATTCCTTGCTACCTTCCCTCCGGAACGCCCCCTTCCTTATATGGCATTCTTCACATTAACGCTGCAACTAGCGCCAGTAACATTAAGACGGTTTAGTAAACTTACCCCTGTGTCATGAGCAGCACACGGCGCTGGTGGACGCATGGGAGATGGGAGTGGATGGCTGCTGGCTCAGGCTGTCTGAGTGCTTGTAAAGTTACAGGGGCCAATATTCAGAGCAATTAATGCAGTTAGCAGACCTGCTAACCACATTAATCATGGCAGCCAGGATACTCAGTGGCATTAACGGCTAGTGTCCCCAGGTTCAGCCACTGAATGCCCCAGTGCTAGCTGTCTAGCATCAGGGCAATCCAGGGACGGAGCAGAGCAGGACTCAGGGATAACCAGGCAGCATTTATTCCTCTGCATCCTTTAACGGCTGGCCTAACCTTCACCCAGAAGCTAACCGGGCGGCAGTTGAATATCACTGCTTTGCAGTTAGCTTCGCTGCTTTCTGGCCGACCCAGATATTCAGTGGCAGCGGCTGGATATGGCACTGGCATGGAATATCCGCATTTTAAGTTCAGCAGCGAGTCGCCGCCGCTGAATATCCCCTCCCCCTCAGTTCCCACAGCACTCGATTGATCTTGCATTTAACTTTATTATTTCACTATTTATGGCATCAGCATTGGAATGGGGGTGGCCATAGGAGCCCAGAACCGACTAATTATTTTGTTGCTGAGTGACTGAAGTCCCAGCATTCACTTCCCAGTCCCCCTGCTCCTGTTCCTGCCCTGCCTTTCTCTCCTCAGTTATCTAGAGTCCAGTTGGCACTGGTAAAATCTGTATTACTTTCCAATACATGCTGACTTCCCGTAACATCCTGTGCAGCCATGTGACCCTTACAGAAGCCCAGGACTCTGTAGAGAGTGACCCATGATTCAAACAGTGGCACCTTAGGAGCCAGCTTGCTGCAATAGGAAGTCAGCATGTGGCAGAAAGTAGTGTGGATTTACCAGTCTTGGCTGAGGGGAGAGAGGCACTGCTATGAGCGTCGACACCACTGAAATTACACAGCACGTGCACTGCCCTTGCTGCTGGGGCCTCTCTAGGAAACAGACTGCAGCACCCAAGTGCAGGAGGCATTAGGGGAAGGATTGTTTTTGTTGCTTTCTTTTAAATTATTAGCCCACTGAGGGATGCGGACAAGATGGGAGATGAGAGAGGGGACAGGTGACGAGAGGAGAAAGAGAGGGCTTTGGAGAGATGCAGAGGGATGTTGAGCACCATGGGAAGAGAAGGACAAGGGGTTGTGTGGGAGATACTTGGGGTAGGCAAAGGGAGGAAAGGGCAGATAAAAGGATGAGACAGGGGAATGGGAGGGGCAGAGAGAAGATATGAAGACAAGTATCTAAGGGGGACTCACCCCCCCCCCCCACCTCCAAACAAGAGGACATTTCTAAATTTTGAGCTTATGGGAGCCAAAAATTTAAATCTGGCCCTGCTACTGTCAATACATTTTTGAAAACTTCAGTAAAATGCTCTCAAATATGTTTTTTTGTGTGTTTTCAATTAGGCTTTGAAACACTGCCTCCTTTCTCTTTCTTTCTCAGTACAGTACCCGCACAATGTCACGGACTGTAGCTACTCTGTGCTAGTAACACACATGCTCAGTTCCCCCTACCAGGCCAAGGTGCTGTGGAGGCGCATACCAATCTTGTGATCAGATGCAGACTGCTGTTCTGCATGTACATTGCATCATGGGTACTGGTGGGTTTACCCTATCCTGGTAACCACAGCAGACAGTTTGTGCAGTGACCTGCAGTCTTTCTGTAGCCAGCCAGCAGTGTGTTAGAAGCTCTAGAGATGTAGCCCACTGATTACTGCAATGACTGTGGAGGCAGAGGTCATGGGTTCAATCCTGCAGTGGTGTTCTTTAATAAGGCTCTCTGAGGGTTTCCTTTTAATTTACATCAGTGCTGCCAGCAAAACCACCCTCACAGTGCCGTAATCTTAAGGTGCCTCATAAGGCGCCCTATAGGGTGCCATATAAGATGCCCTATGGGGCACATTATAAGGTGCCTTGGTGGACAGGGCACTTTATAATGTGCCCTATGGGGCGCCTTATAGGGCACCCTATAGGGCACCTTAGGGCACTGTGAGGGTGTTTTTGCTGGCAGCACTGATTTAAATTAAAAGGAAATCCCTCAGACATCCTTATTAAACAAGGCCACTGTGGAATTGAACTCATGACCTCTGACTCCACAGTCATTGTACTAACCAGTGGGCTACATCTCTATAGCTTCTAGCATACCGCTGGCATGGACTTATGATTACCGCATGTTAATGAGCGCCCACTACCTTATATGGCATTCTTCACATGAACGCTGCAACTAGCGCCGGTAACATTAAGACAGTTTAGTAAATATAGCCCTTAGAGTTGTGTGTGTCAAGAGCGTGGGATTGGAGGAGTTGGATATTGTGATTAGGTTTTGATACGGAAGTGGAAGAGGTCTATGGTGACTGCTCACGTTGATAGTATTCCATAAAGATTAATGTTTTGAGTTGCTTTCTGAATTGAGTTAAATCTTTGATTTCTCTTAGTGAATTAGGAAGACTATTCCATAGGGTAGGAGCATAGAAGGAGAATGCTCTATTGTTTGTGGACTGGTTCAGTTTTCTTACCCTATTAGGGGTGGATAGCATGATTTTTAGGCTGTCTCTTTTTATTCTTTTGTGTTGTTCCATAATTATTAGTGTGTTGAGGCATGTTGGTGCAATGCTGTTTATCGTTTTGAAAATGATCGTGAGAGCCTTGAATTTGATTCTTTGAAATATTGGGAGCCAGTGGAGCTGAAACAGGATGGGTGTTATGTGATCTGACTTATCAGCTTTCATGATTGTGTGTGCAACTGTATTTTGGACGATTTGAAGGGGCTTTAAGGTTTTCTTTGGAAGGCCAAGGAGTATACTGTTGCTGTAGTCGTAATGGAGGGTTATTAGTGCTTGGGCTATGGTACGGAAGTCCGTGGGGGACAGCAGAGGTCTCAGATGTTGAATTATTCTAGTTTTGTTGTAAATTGTGTGGGTAGTCATGTGGATGTGTTTGGTGAAATCCAGGTTTCCATCAAGGTGTATCCCAAGGTATTTTATTTCTTTTCTTATTTCAAGTGAGGCGTTGTTTACATGCAGCAAGCTGGGAGGGTTGAAAGTTTTATTCCTAGTGATAATGAGTGCTTCTGTTTTCTTCAAGTTAACTGTGAAGTTGAGAGAGTTAAGCCATTCAGAGACATCATTGAAGCAGCTGGTGATTTTTGTTAAGTTAGGATCCTTGGTGTCAAAAGTTGTGAATAGCATAACATCATCTGCATACATTCTGTAGTCTACATTATGTGATTGTATGATATTGCAGATGGGTTGTAGGTATATATTAAACAGAAGTGCAGATAATGCAGAACCTTGGGGGATACCTTGTTGTTGGGTGAAAGTGTTGGATAGGGTGTTTCTGTAGTAAATTTGTTGGTTACGGTTAGACAGGTAGTCTTGAAACCATTGTAGAGTTATACCACCTGTGCCCAGATGTTTTAGGTGGTTAATTAGCATGTTGTGGTTTACAGAGTCGAATGCAGAAGATATATCTAGGAAAATAAGGATGAAGGCATTTTGCATGTTGTCGATTCCTTGTATGACTAAATCAAGAAGGGAAGTGAGCAGTGTTTCGACTCCATGATTTGCTCTAAATACATATTGATGAGGGTTGTGTGGAGCTTCTGAAATATTAATGGAGAAGGCACTGATCCAGCATATCAGCTCACTAAGATGCACTGGCTGCGTGTGCTACATACTCACAACATTAGCTTTCACATTTACGCAGATGATATCATGCTCTATGCCCCCATCACAACCACGAACCCAACAAACACCCACCTATCAACATGCTTCACAGAGGTGTCCAACTGGTTACAAGCAAACAACCTCTCCATCAACATAAAGAAGACAGAAGCCCTCATAGTCACAAAAGACCCAGACTTTACACCACCTACACACTTCAACATAGGCACCACAAACATTCAAATACAACCACAAATAAGGTACCTGGGCATTATCATCGACCAAGCACTCACCTTAAACCAGCAAATCACCAAAACCTCCGGAACTATATTCCACAAAGCAAGGACAGTCCAACGTCTCAGACCCCTTCTTGAACATCAATACTTCAGAACTGTAATGCAAGCCATGACGCTCCCACATCTGGACTACTGCAATATATTATACCATGGACTTCCAGCCACACAGACGAACCCCCTCCGAACAGCATTGAACACCACGGCGAGAATCATTCAGGGAGCAAAGAAGACCGACCACATCACCCCGATTTTGAAAGACCTACACATACTCCCCCTCGAAGCAAGGACTAAATACAAAGCCATCCTACTCACCCACAAAGCCATACATCAAACACAAAACTCCCAACTTCACACCCTACTGTCTCGTCCAGCTCACAGCAGAACTACCAGACAAGCCTCCAGCAACTCACTCACCATCCCTCACAAAAGAACCAAATGCTCGCAACGGATCTGCAATCGAGCCTTTGAACTGTATGCTCCATCCTTATGGAACTCTCTACCAAGCTGTCTCCGAAATAACACCGACTTACTATCTTTTAGAAAGCAGCTGAAAACCATCCTGTTTCAGGAATACCTCAACATGACGCCCACCAAAAAGCGAAATAACCTCTGATCTCACCCACCATGACCACCCAACTTATACTATACTAACCCAACCGTGTCCAAAAATCTGTCTACGTCCAAAGTCTGTCCTATGTCTTACCTTGAAATCATCAATGTAGCCTCCCCGGTGACGGCCCCACCCCTACACGTAAATTCCCCCTCCCCCCTTTATGTAACGCTGCTTTGACCCGGTGAAAAGCGGGATATAAATACAGCTAAATAAATAAATAAATAGCAACAGCAAGCCATGCTGCAGAGTGGTTTCAGCTGTCACCCTAAGGGTGAGGAGGGGTGCCCAGCATCTGGTCCACTGAACCTGCACTGTTAGAGATGGTCTCTGCTGCTGGTTCACATCACTGCTAGTGTGTGGTGGATACTGTTTGTAGTGTGTTATGCTTTTTCTCCTTGGTTTCCTGAATGCTATATAGGCAATGGTGACAGCAGTAGCTTGGCGCTGTATTCTGCTCATGTTGGACATCATCCTTTGATAACAGTGTAGGCTAGTGAACAGTGTTAGTATACTGCTGCTAAGGACAGCCACTGCAGTAGGGATGTATAGGCTGGTGTGGGGCTATTGCTACTGTCCTGCCAGGACCCCCAATGAGTAGGCCATGAACCACTGCTGCCCCAACCATTGAGAACTAACAATTAGCTACAGCACAGGCAGAATGGTTGCCCCGCTGCCCTTCACTGGGCTGTGTCAGCCAAGCACAAACCAACTACAGTAGGTTTGCTGGTCAGCATGCATGGCATGTATATACTGCGACCACAAGCACTCCACCATTTACTCAGTAATTAGAATCCCCATACAAAGAATGCATCCACATCACTGGAGCCAAATATTATAATAGAGCTATGTGGATACATAGCCGTTCCATGGTCACTTTTTGGTGATAGTAAGAGTGCCATCTCAGCATAACATACAGTGGCCACCCAGGCAATGCACGTGGCAGACGGGCACAATGGCATCTCAGTCAGTGACCCTACCATTGTGGCAGACACATGCAGGCCAATCTGTGCTGTTTCAGGTGATACTCACAATCCTCTACTCACATTTTCCAAACAGGCTGGAAAAAATTCAGACAATGTGAGCCAAAATGCAGTGCAGAAAGCCAAGGACAAAGGATAGCCATATTGTACACAAACGCATACACTCTCATTGGCATACTGAGCAAAAGTGGAGATGGTTGGCATTCCTGCTTGACACTCCTGTCTCAGTGTCAGCTTAAGGATTGATATAATATGTGCACTGTTTACATGTATAGTACCGTGTGCTATTAGCTTCCAACCAGCTGTGGATAGTGGAGCCTGTCATTGCTGCTGGTGGGTATTTTCAGCCTTGCTGGCCATCTCCTTGAGGGTTGCACATGCTGGAGTTGTACTTACATTATCAGCTAAACTTTGTCCACGGGAATATGCAATACAGAAACCCCAGCAGGGACCTGAACCTGTGACCCTCCGCACATATACACACCACAGTGCTGCCTTATAGGAATAGCAGCTCCTGTTGCTACATGCTTCTCTTCAGCTGACCTTTGGTGCATGCTGCACATGACTAGTGCAAGGCTTCTGTCTGCTGAAGGCTGGTGCCACTTCCCACGCCATCACTAACATGGGGAAGAGACGGCTGGGGGGAGATATGATAGAGGTCTATAGATTATTGACTGGAGTGGAACAGGTAAATGTAGGCCACTTTTTTATGCCATCAGACTGTGGACAGACTAGGGAACCTGCAATGCGGCTACAGTGTAACCCATTTGTACTTCTAGGTGAAAATATTTTTTCAGTCAATGCGTAATCAAACCCTGCAATCCATTACCGGAGGATGTGGTAAAAGCTGTTAGTGTAGCTGGGTTTAAAAACGTTTGGATGGTTCCTGGGTAACAGTCCATAAACCATTGCTAAACAAGATCCGAGCTATGCACTGCTTATTCCATTACAGTTATTGGGGATCCTGTGTGTCTTTTGGGGAAACTGCTAGGTACTTGTGACCTAGATTGTGTACTATTGGACACAGGATACTGGGCATGATGGACATTGGTCTGACACAGTTTGACAGATTTTGTAGTCTTATGTTCCTATGTGCCATCTAGGCAGCTGCCTGGCCCCTCCCCTGTGCACCAGCAGCCCCCACTGCATGACCCATGTGCCACCTCCTTTGCCCCCATTTTCACCATCAACATAGTGCCCTTTCCTACTTGGGCACTATGTTGTTGCTGCTAATGGAGCATTACTATCACTCTTTTGGGCTCCCCTCTCTGTGCATCACATTGCAGACATAAAATAGGCTCTCTCTCTTCAAAAAAACACCCTTTCCACCAGGTTTTGAATTGCGTTAGGGTTCCTGCTGTTAAGGTGCCTGCGTTAAGGGAGCAAGCCTTGTTCCTGCCCACTCCCCGCCCATTGACCCCCACTCTCCACCCAATACATGCCTTCTCTCCACTTACAGGGCAGTTTACGTTACTGGTGCCGTTAGCGCCCGCTACAGTGCCTTTTTGCATGCGCTAAGTGTGCACATGCACAGTTAGCACACACTAACAGAACACTTGCTCCTTTACCGCCATTTAGTAAACATACTGCATAGTGTATAATCAGGATACAAAGTAATACAATGAGCTGCTAGATTGCACAAGGTACAAAGTACTATTATGCATTGCAGTAAAGACTATAGCAGTAATAATACTGTAATGAAAAGCACAATAGACTGTAATGTAGGCAGGAATAAGGAGACAGTGGAGAACTTACATAAAGGCATTTATTCGTTGCGTGTATCTGTCACCGCCTTGGGTCCCTGCCTAAAGGCCATGCCAAAGGGCCCTCTGGCAAGGCCCTCAGGTGTAGGCCCACCAGGTGTGGGCGCGCCCAATGGCGCTGAAATTTAAAGTTCAGGCTTTGGCTGATTCGCCTTGGGCTGGTGAGTGGGGAGAGGTTTGCCTTCCCGCTCCCTCGCCCGATGCTGGTCAGGGTGCTGTGGTGGTCCGGCTGCTTGCCATAGTGGAGAACATGAAATGTACACACTTTTGTTCCATTTGACCCGGCCTGGACCACCTAGCACATGATGTTTTTGCAATTCCATGGACCATAGACCTTCTGCATGATTTTCATCCATTCTCTCTCATGGGTGTTGCAAAAGATTTGCAGGGACAAAGCCCAGGTTATTCTGATTGCTCCACGCTGTCCCGGACTGATCTGATTGCCCAGACTTCTTACCCTCGCTTCTACCCCACCATTGCCTCTGGGACAACATCCAATGCTCCTCAGACAAAAGGGAGGGCCAATCTATCCAAACCTTAAAAACTGCTCCCTAACAGCATGGAGATTGAATGATAACTAAGAGATAAGGTCCATGTTTCCCAAGATGCAAAGAATATTCTCATGGCTCCCAGACAACCATCAACTTGCAAATGTTTTCAGATCAAATGGATTCATTTTGCCCAATAGGTTTTTACTGGTCTGAGTATACAGGCCATCTCATATCTGTTTCATCTGTCTCAATCAGGTCTCAAGACTTCTTCAGTTAGGCTTCATCTTGTAACTATAGCAACCTACCCTAACCACGTCAATGGTATGTATTTCCAGAGATCCTTTGCTTTTGCTGGAGTGGAGTAGTAGCCTAGTGGTTGGAATACTGGCTTAGTAACCAAGAAACCAGGGTTTGATTTCCACTAGTACGCCTTGGGGAAGTCACTTAACCCTCTATTGACTCAGAAGAAAGGCCTCGCAATCTGCTTCCTCTCACACTGCCAAGAAAATTCAGGAGCTGCTGGGTCAGCATTGACTTGGAGGCATGCATTGCTTGCTTTGATCCATAGGTTTATGAGAGCTCTCATGAACCTGAGGCCATCCCTAAAACCACGTTTGGGGTCTTAACATTGTTTTCATGGGCCTCATGGAGACCCCAGGTATGGCGTCACCTAGCAAACTATTTTCTTAGTGGCCATAATCTTGACAAAATGGATCAGTGTGCTCCAGGCCACTACAGACTGTACATTCAATATTATTGCAATAGAGTTTTTTTTTTTAACAGACACCCAAAATTCCTTCCTAAGGTTTTTCAGAATTTGCCATGAATCAGTTTTTAGTTCTACCTACCTTTCTTCCGAATGCACATCTGGATGACAAAGCATCTTCTCTCAGTGCACAATGGACTACAGACATACACTTATCACTTCTATCTATGCCTTTCTCTTCTACTGCCAACTCCAGACTTCAATCCTTTCACCTTGCTGCTCCTTATGCCTGGAACAAACTACATGAGTCTGTACATCAGGCTTCATCCTTGGCCATTTACAAATACAGGCTGAAAACTCACCACTCTGCCTTATGTACCAAGGTCAAAACTTTAAATTTTATTCTCTAAGCTACTGGAAGCCGGTGCAATAAACATAAAACAGGAGATATATGTTCTGTCCGAGGGATACCTGACAGCAAACGCTCTGCAGAATTCTGGACTTTGTAGTGCCCGAACAGCCTCGTCTGGGAGACCCAAGCACAATAAATTACAATAATCAATTTTTGATAGCAGCAGTGCGTGCAAAATTGCCCTAAAATTGTCGACAGGCATTAACTTGAGAGGTTTACTCAGTTTTATGAAAAATCAGGCCACGTTCCGTGCATTTCAAGCATGTTTTGTTCCAAACCGGGTGAACAGATGAGCCTCAGACACTGGAACATTTCTCTTCCACTGATTTCTTCTTTCGGCTCATGTTCAAAAGAATGAGTGGGATTACCAGTCCGCTTTTTCTTACTGAGACAAAAGAGTGACAAATCCCAGCATTCTTTGGCATGGGTTGAACAAAGGCTAGAGGAAAGTGCTCTGATATTATTCCTAGAGTCACTATCTTAAGGTACTTTGGCAGAAGAAGCACAAGCTTGAAGCATGCTGAGAGTAAATTGCCATCTCTCTGAGGTAAATTATGTGCATATGAAGCCTCTTAGAACAATAGAATTGTTAAGGTAAAAACAATTATTTTTTGTATTTAAAATATTGATGATATTAATATATAATGTCAATGCTGTTATATCAAATTAACATTGCAAACATGCTCTGTGTTACCATTACAGGTCTGCATGCAAGAATGAAATTAGAAGCTAACATGACTTGCTTGGGTCTGCAGATTTCACTAGACTGTACATTAACCCAGGGGTACACTAGTTACCTCTGAACACCATGAGACATTTGCATTCATATAAATCCCAGTAAAGAAAGGGGGAATGTTTCCATTTTGAATACTGCCATGCAGCAAAAAGCAATGTAATGATTTATTTAACAGGTTTTTTTTTATGCTGCTTTATCATTTTAGTCAAAGCAGTTTACATTATAACTTAAATGTGGTAACGTACATTAAACAGGGATATTGACAGATTGGATTTTTCTGAGGCAATGGAGGGTTAAGTGACTTGCTCAAGACCACAAGGAGCACTGGTGGGAAATGAACCCTGATCTCATGGTTCCCATGCAAATGCACTAACCACCAAACTACTCCTCCATGCCTTGTGTAAGCTGGGAACTGACAGAACATTGTTGATAAGAGATTTAACTTAGCACTGCACAGGCATAGGGTCAAGACAGCTTCCCAAAACACTGACAGTTCCTTACAAATATATAGCAACATTCTTTCCATGGAGCTCCGGCCATCTTTCATGGTCTGAGAAATAAGCCCAATACATTCCACTTCTCTATGCTTGGCCTGATTAGTCCTGCTACAGCTCCTCCCGCCCCCCTTCTTCTTGGCAGCTTTCCAAATTGATTCCAGGTGCTCAGCTGCCACCACCTGTTACCCCCTAGCTGCCTCCTCAGTACATCTCCCAGACTTTTTTCCTACGTAAGCTCACTTTCTGCCATTTTAGGAGAAGCCTGGACTGCATCTCCCAGCATATATTCTCAGGAGCTCTTTGTGGTTATGAATCATTCTATAACCAGAGACAAGCTACCCAGTCTAGTGGAGGAGTAATATACTGTAAATTTGAAGGCACATTTTAGCTAGGATGTAGAGCAGAATTGAGACATGGAGGTCACCATGTGTACGTTTGTGCCAGTATTTTAGGAACAGTTCCGCTAAATGTGGAGCAGTTTCTTAAATACACAGCCACGTGCAGTGGGAGAAGCCATTTTATAAAAATAGACAAGGGAAATATCAACAAAGGAAATCTGGCAACTCATGCAAACGTGCAAACGTTAGATGCATGTCTGGGCCATTTTGCAAATATGGACATGCAGACGCTGTCAGTTAATGACAGAGGACTCTCTTTTCCCCCATTTGAATTCAGAGGGGGAAATAAACACTGGGGGATTAAGGGGGTGGCTTCTGTAAAGGGGTGGCAGAAATGAACCTATTTGTGTACTGGGGCAGGTGTAAATCTAGACATGGACAATTTCGGCCTTAAAGATTCATCCCCCATATGAAATGGGGGATACACATGTAACTTTTGTTTCACCCATACCATGTTCCCAACAATCCCCTGTGTAACTTGGATGTGATTGGGAGAAAACATATGTAAACTTAGGGGTATGTTTACTAAACTGCGATAATGTTATCCGCGTTAGGTTCCGCGGTAATGGTACAGATGCCCATATAAAGGTGTGGGCAGTGCATCGTTACGGCAAGCCGTATCAGCTAACGTGCGTTACAAGGCACCTTAGACTAATGTGCGTTACAAGACGCCTTAGACTAACGCGCGTTACCAGGCGCCTTATAAAGCACCTTACAAGGCACATTACAAGGCACTTTGTAAGGTGCCTTATAAGGTGCCTTGTTAGGTACCTTATAAGGTGCCTTGTGAGATGCCTTATAAGACGCCTTGCTAGGCACCTTATAAGGCACCTTACTTATAGGGCACCTTACAAGGCAAGTAAGGTGCCTTATATCGTGCCTTGTTAGGTGCCTTATAAGGTGCCTCTTAAGGCGCTTTGTAAGGTGCCCTATAGGGCTCCTTAGGCTAAGCGCCATATTAGGCACCCCTGGACAAGACACCTTAGAAGGCACCCTGGGTTACGGAACCATAGGTTAAGGTGGCCTAACAAGGTTATTATTATTATTATTTATTATTTAGTATACATTTGTATACCGCTACTTCCAGCGATCAGCAGCGGTTTGATTACAGATTGGAAATTGTCAAATCATGACAGGAAATTTTTTTTTTGAGGTATAAACACATTGATTAGACAGGAAAGCACAGCACACAGAGAACTATTTTACAGGGAACATGGGCTATGGAGGGTTAAGTGGCTTGCCCAAGACCACAAGGAGCACCTGTGGGACTAGAAACCCCAGTCCTTCCGGCCCAAGGTTGCTGTCCTCTAGTGGGATTTGAACCCCCGACCTTCCGGCCCGAAGTACCTTGCCCCAACCACTAGGCCACTCCTCCACTCCTCCCTAGGTTAGTGTGCCCTAAAGGCTGCAATGTGCTTCAGGATGACATGCATGACCTGTGAGGCACAGAGACAGATGTAGCCCTAACACTAGATACAGCACCAAGGAAAGGCAAAGAACAGGTGATTGAAGAAGGGAGAGCTGGGAGCCGCTGGATCTGCCATATCTGCGGGCATCCCATGTGGCTGCCAGTACTGTTGACAAACATAGTAGGGGAAACTGTATCACAGCACAGGGTGTTGGCAATGTAAAGTACTGGAAAGACAGTGGGTGGCAGACGATGAGAATACGTGTCCCCCAGTAGAGGCGGAGGTGGCAGGATAGTTACAATGATGGGTGGACAGAGGAGTGGTGGTGCCATGCAGATCAGGCACAGGGGAGGCAAGCACAAAGAGGCACAATGCAGGAAAGGGTAGCAGTGCAGGAAATGGGGTGGCAGCCTGCACAGGCAAACAGGACTCTACACAGCTGACAGACGCAGATAGACGGACCGAAGGAATGTTGGCAACTGTGGTGAGGATATTATGGGCTGGCAGCACAGCTCTGCAAAAATATGACTGTTACAGGCATGCAAACTATTTGAGTAGGACAGGCATGAAAGGAGGGAACAATGGGGAATTGAACTTATGAACACTGCTGAGAATGGCATTGTACTAACCAGTAGGCTACAACTCCATGGTGTATCCCACAGCAATGGCTGGGTACAGATGGGCTGCAGGTCACAGCACAAACTGTCTGCTCTGAGTGCCAGGATAGGGTAACCCCCACCAGTACCCATGATGCAATGCACATGCTGAATAGCTGTCTACAGCTGATCACCAAATGGGGTCTGCACCTCTCCGGTACCTCAGCTTGGAAAGATGAACTGACAATGCAGGATACTGGCACAGAGTAGCTACAGATTATGCCATTGTGCAGGTTCTGTGTTCACCCTGAGGGATAGGATGGGTGCCCAGCACTAGGTCTGCAGTACATGTGGTGCTAGAGATAGGGCCTGCTGCATATCCCCATCACTACCAGTGTGTGATAGGTGTTCCTTGCCATGCATATGAAGGTGATTTGGTGTCCATCTGTATTCTGCTGTCACATGTGGCCCTCTGAGACCAGGCATTACCCAGATTAGTGTGTACTCAGTGTTAGGGTTTGGTTGACATGGGCACTTGTTATCAAGGCAGAGGGGTTTCTAGACTTGCATGAGGTTTGTGTAGCAGTGCCTCTTCAGGTCAAAGTGGTATACACTATATACCCCAAAGGGCCCCACAATCACCCTTTTTGTAGGTAAGGGACAGGTGCCTGAGCTCTGCTGAAGCAACCTCCATCCTGCTGGTATAACACAGTCCTCCAGGGTTGGTGGACCAGAGCCATGCCTGTGACTAGGGCAGTGGCAGACCAGCCATAATGCTGGAGTTAGGTCTGGAAAAACTCAACTGCTGCACACCACGGTCTGCCATTCACTAGCAGACAGCACAGTCAGACTGCACCTGCAGCACCCTACAAGGTGTTCCAACCATGCACAGACTAACTGCAGACAGTCCACTAGCCAGTTGATAGTGCATGCTCACAGAGGAGCAATGTGCACCAGGCAGTTATCTCAGTGATTGGGCCCTGGCACTGGGAACACACAAGTATCACTGGAAACAGATGGTGTAGAGCGCTATGTGGGAACCTAGACATGCCATGGTCACTGCTCGGTCAGAGTGAGAGTGTCCCCCCAACATGATATGCTGTGGCCACCCTGTCCATGCAGGCAGTGGTCGGTGACTACAGTGTCCCAGCCATTGTCCCACACCCTGTGAAGATGTATCCTGGCCAATCTGCCCTGTCCGGGACATACCCACAATACCTTGCTCCTCATAATGCACATATTCAGGCTAATACTGGTAACAGTGGGACATTGTGGGCCCAGTGAGGTGTGGGTAGCCACAAAACAATGGATAGACATACACACACACACACACACACACACACTCCTATTGCAGCATTGTGCAAAGATAGGGGTGGGTGGCCACCCTGCCCACCACACTGGTCCTGATCACAGCGCTGACATTGATAAACTGTGCAGGAGGTAGTAGTACTGCTCTGGTGATAACTGCAGCTCCGTGCTGGGGCCAACAGCCTGACTCTCCATGCAGCTTTGGATTGTGGAGCCTGTGTGAGTGGGTGTTTGTACCCTTGTTTGACACTGCTTTGTGCTTTGCACATGTTGCTGTTGTATCTGCATTGTAGGGTAAGATATAAGGACATGCTCTGCAGGATCCACAGCTGGGATTTGAATCTGTGACCCTCTGCTTCTGGACACACTGGCTGTGTGTGCTGCACCACACATGCATAGTAGTACCTGGAGCTACCTGTATGTTTCCTCAGCCTGACCCTTTTCTGTTGCTCTGCACACCACGTACTGGTACAGGGCATGACCTAGGTCAACTGCAGGCAGGTGCCACAGCCCCCTCCAGCATGGGCACACCCCCCCTGCCATGCTTACATAACCATATGCTGTCAGTGCTGGTAGTGCGCAGTGACAGGCCATCCACTGTGTGGATAGGCGGTCATCCAGGGAGCAGGGTCTGGGGTGGGGAGGCATACATGGGCATCCTCACATCCCCCCCATCAACGCCTACCAATATTATGTCCTGTCCACTTGGGGGTGGGTTGGCTGGAGGGATGTCAGGTCAGTGCCCTGGCAACTGTTAGCTAGGGTGGACCGGGTAGATGTAGGTAGATTGTGTTTGACCATTGTTAGCTACTGTCTTGCTGATTTCCAGTTTCTATGTTCCTATGTGCCACCTAGGTGACTGCCTAGTCCACCCTATGCCCCAGCTGCCCCCACTGCATGTCCCGCCTGCAGCCCCTATGCCCCATTTGCACCATCGCCATAGTGGCCTTTCATACTTGGGCACTATGCTGTTGCTGTAAATAGAGCACTACTATCACTTGTCTTGGGCTCCCTGCCTATGCTGTACATTGCTGACACTAAAATAGTTTCTCTCTCCTGTAAATGTGCATCTAATGCCAGGTTTTCATTCGCAGTACTTTTCAGCCCTTCATTTCCCCGCCTTAGTGTAAATGGAGCCTGTCCCCGCCCACTCCCCGCCCATTGACCCCTTCTCTCTGCCCTCCCTCCACTCTTTGCGGGACTTACTGCAGCCGGTGACTGTAACATGCGTTAGGTAACGTTAATGCGCGTTAAGTAATGTTAACGCGCGTTAACGTTACTTAATGGTGCGTTAACGCAGTTTAGTAAACATACCCCTTAGACTTTTCTAAAATGGCCATTTGCAAGTGGGTGTGGCTTGCACATTTATATACTGGGTATACATGTACAAAATGTGAATAAAGCTTCCAAAACAATCCCTTATATAAATTATACATTGATCCTATTATATCCATTCAGAAAACTCTGGTTATTTATTAACTTTTTTTTCCTTGATATTTAGTAGAAAAAGCCATTCTTATATTGTGACCAGTGGTGTGTGACAAAAATATGAAAACAATAAAACTAAAATCATAGTAAACCAGTTTATATAAGGGGGTTTATTTTAAAAGAGTGCTTATGCTTCAATTCCAAAAAGGCGCTTGTGTTGCCTTTAACCACCCCACACATTTACACCTGCTCCAATGCATCCATGTACTCTATGCATCTTATATTATACATGTATACTCCGCTTCTGCTTCACCCAAATCTGCCCCAGGAATGCCTACATGTGGCTCGAGGAAAGGTTCATGCGATCTTTAGGAGCACTTGCTTTTTACACCGATGCACAGCTATGCAATTTTATAAAAACCCTTTTCTGCATGTGAAACATGCTTGAAGCACAGAAAACATTTTGCAAAATTACCCATTAGGAGATCACATCTATGCCTCATTTGGAGAACAAATAATTAATTGCCAAGCACAACTAAGAGGACAAGAAAACCTTAGAGAACAGTGAAACTGCATTCTTCCCCTGGGACCTTTCTATTTGCTTGCCAAAGCTTAAGTATGTATTTATTTTATTAATTTCATTTGATTATACCCCTTTCCAGCATAAGTTCAAAGCGTGGTACAATCAAATGAGAAAAGTACAGTAGGTCGATAACATAGCATATATACAACTACATTCTCAGTCCCTTAAAACCCCAAACTTAAACAAATAATTTCTCCACTTAACTGCAATACATCAACCTACACTGCTCAAGGCTTAGTCAAATAATTGCTTCAACCCTTTTATGAAACTTTAAAAACTCCCTCTCCTGCCAGAAGAATGGGATAGAGTTCCACAGCCAAACTGCCACATAGCCCAGTCTAAATCTCTCTGTTAATTTACCTGCAATGGTTTCGAAGACTTAAGCGGCCATGAGGGAGAATATGGGAATAACCTCTCTTAAGATATCCTGCCCTTCTCCATTCACAGCTTTAGGAAAAAGGCACAAAAAATTAAAGTCACCCGTGTAAAGGCCTTCGAAACGACGAAACCTGGAAACAGCACAAGCACTGGCAAGTCAAATGCAAGGCATTGATAAGGCAGGCAAAGGGAGAATTTGAGAAGAAGCTTGCTGCGGAAGCAAAAACGCGAAGTAAAGACCTTTTCAAGTACATTCGTAGCAAAAAACCTGTGAGAGAGTCAGTTGGTCCATTAGATGATAAAGGGTTTAAAGGAGCACTAAGAGGCGACAAGGCGATAGCGGAGAGATTGAATGAATTCTTTGCTTCAGTCTTTACTGAGGAAGATGTAGGGATGTTACCCATGACTGAAGTGGTATTTAAAGGTGCGGAAGAATTAAAGGAAATATCGATACATCGGGAAGATGTATTACAACTATTAGATAAACTGAAGAGTAGCAAATCACCTGGGCCGGATAGTATACATCCAAGGGTGTTGAAAGAACTGAAATACGAGATTGCAGACCTGCTATTAGTAATCTGTGAACTATCATTAAAATCATCTCTAATACCTGAAGATTGGAGGATCGCCAATGTAACACCAATTTTTAAAAAGGGTTCCAGGGGTGATCCGGGAAACTACAGACCGGTGAGCCTGACATCAGTACCGGGAAAAATGGTAGAAACCATCATAAAGAATAAAATTACTCAGCATGTAGATAGTCATGACCTAATGGGAGAAAAGCTCATCGCGTTTCAGATAAGCATCCTCAGATTAATGTTACACTTATAATATTGAATTTATAAATATGAATGTCAAAACATTCGTTTTAGCTTCAACGGAAAATTAAGCAACCAAGAAGGGTCATTGATGTGAGGTTTTGGGCGCTGTTCCCACATGAATATGTGTGTTCAATAAGTCGCCCCATTCTGATTCTGAGACCCAGTTGCATAGTAACAAGAAGCTAAGGATGGGTTACAATATAAGGAGTTACATATTATAGATCATCTTAAGGGTGAAGAGTAGAGCTGAACTATATATTTAACTGGACAGTTTATACAGCTCTGAGAAGTGACATCACGTTCTACTTGTTTGATGACCTAATGAGAGACAGCCAACATGGCTTTAGACAAGGAAGATCTTGTCTTACTAATCTGTTATGTTTTTTTGAAGGAGTGAATAATCAGGTGGACAAAGGTGAGTCGGTTGATATTGTGTATCTGGACTTTCAGAAAGCCTTTGACAAGGTCCCTCATCAGAGACTTTTGGCAAAACTAAAGAGTCATGGGATAGGAGGCAGTGTACTATTGTGGATCAGGAACTGGTTAAAAGATAGAAAGCAGAGGGAAGGGCTAAATGGCCAATTTTCCCAATGGAGAAAGGTGAATAGTGGTGTACCTCAGGGATCTGTGCTGGGTCCGCTGCTTTTTGACATATTCATAAATGACCTGGAAAGTGGAATAACGAGTGAGGTTATCAAATTAGCAGATGACACAAAACTATTTAAAGTTGTTAAAACCCAAGAGGATTGGGGAAAATTGCAAGAGGATCTTGATAAATTGGAAGACTGGGCATCAAAATGGCAGATGAAATTTAATGTGGACAAGTGCAAAATTATGCACCTAGGGAAGAACAACCCAAACTACGGTTACAAGATGCAAGGTTCCACATTAGGAACCACCACCCAGGAAAATGATTTAGGCGTCATTGTGGATAACATGTTAAAACCCTCGGCCCAGTGTGCAGCGGCGGCCAAGAGAGCAAATAGAATGCTAGATTGCGGAACCTGTGTCTTTTGGGGAAACTGCTAGGTATGTATGACCTAGATTGGCCATTGTTGGAAACAGGATACTGTAGCAGCCACAATACTGGGCTTGATGGACCTTGGTCTGACCCAGTATGGCATATCTTATGTTCTTATGTTGTCTGATCTGTGTGTTATTGGAGCTGGTTCTGGGAGCCTAATAAAGACACATAAGAGCATATACTGTTTTTATAAAATACATGTAGGCATCTTTTTTGGGCATTCAACTTAGGCTTCCTGTTATAAAATTAGTCCCATTGTGTGTATGTCACTCATCTTGGTGGGGACGTCGAGGCTGAAAGCTCTCGGGTGACAATCTAGTCCACATACCGCTGATTCAAACATGCGGTGTGAGCCTTCATGAAACACATGTAGTTTTGCAGGATACTGCACAGAGAAACAAATCTTTGCACTCAACAGCTTATCACACAGGGAGGCATAGGCTCTACGTTTCTGGCTGAGCACGGTAGAATAATCTTGCGCAATGCAAAGTTTAATGTTTTCATGTATCACATCCCCCTTTTTCCGAGCAGCTCTTAATACCGCTTCCTTCTGGGGGAAATGTAGCAATTTAACAAGTACCACCCTTGGCCGACTGTCTCAGGTGAGGTTGCTTCCGACCCGATGTGCTCTTTCAATATGTACTTTTCCTCCCAACTCCATGCTCCCCAGCAACCGGCCCATCAAGTCCTCCAAATACTCTGTGAGCTCCTTGTCCGCCACAGTCTCGGGGACTCCCATTATCCTCAAATTATTCCGGCGTGACCGGTTTTCAAGGTCGTCGACTTTTGCAGCTTGAAGGCAGGCCTGTGATTTCAGGCCGGCTACCTCCTGAACCAACGTCTCGATAGTGTCTTCAGCATGGCCCAGGCGATCCTCCACTTCCTGAATTCTAGGCCCCATAGCGCCAACGGAAGTCTGCAGACCATCGATTTTGTAGTGGAGAGCCGCAAACTGTGAAGATAAGGCAGCCGCTACCGCCACCGAGACTTCATCAATGAAGGCAGGGGAGTTAGATGCACCCGGTGAGGCCGGCGTGGCCGGCCCCTCCACCATCTTACTAGGGCCGGCCACGCGCTCCTTATCTCTGTGCGACGTTTTCGCGGCTGCCGCCATGGTAAGCACCACTCACTCTCCAAGGTTCGTCCTCTGCACACTATCCGCTCCGCTCCGGGGGTATTCCCGACAGACCAGGGCTATTTCAAACTTCTTTAATTCGCCGGCAAGGGCTGGGGGTCTCGGAGCGCGCTCAGGATGCGTCCACTACCTTCCCCGCATCACGTGACCTCCTCTTTCCTTTTATTTTAAAATTTGGAAGAGAGATCGCTGGGACTTTCAGTGCTACTCCAGTTTTCTTGTGTTAATGTCAATGTGAAACAGTTTGGAAACACTGGTCTAGATGCTGGCAAACCAAAAGGATTACTTATAAAAGAGCTTAAAATTGAAATTTCTCTAAGACAGCTCTTATCCGTGTATTTTTTTTAAAAGCTATCTAATAATGACTTGGCTACATCACAGTGAAGAGATTCTTTTGGAATGTTATAGAAGATGCAAATGCAATGTGTGCCTTTGAGTCAGTGCTGACTCCTGGCGACTCAGCAGCTCCTGGTGTACAAAGGAGCAACAACTGCTTTTATCTTCGTTATGTCATCTTTAAGGGTCAAACATCTTTCATCTCTGTCTCTGTTTCCATGGTGATGCTTTGAACTACATGAATCCTCTGTTCTTTACACTTCAGATTTTTCTTCTTAATAGCTTATTAGATTCTATGTAAATTGAAATCATACATATTGTTCTGATCCTTTGGTTGGGCAAAGCAATCAACTTATTTTTAATGTTTGAAATAACTCATTTTTTTCATTTTACAGATTGTTTAACGTCACGATCAGAGTAAATTGTATCAGTCTTGAAAGTAGTTTCATCTTGTAAGCATGTCCATGGATACTTGCCTACTTCTATTTTTGGATCTACTAATTAAATGATTTTCACATTGTGGATCAATGTTCTCTTTAATAGGGTTGCAGGTACGGCTTCAGATAATTTTTTATTCTTATCTCAATCCTCCAATCCTCTGGGCAATATTCAAAAGCGGTTTGGTGTTGGCAGTGGGTACTGACTGCATAGCTGCTTTGCTTTCAGTTTTCTGACCCAGGGGCTGCTTAACTATTGGCCATTTAAGTCGCCATTGCCAAAGTTAACCGTTTTAAATTAGGATGGGATTTGAGGTGGTCTGGGGTCAGACCAAAAAGATGTCCAGAGAGCAATCATATGCAGCTGTTCTCTGGATAACTTATGCATTCAAATATGGACACAGAAGTAGCAGGGATAGCTTATCGGTTTAGCTGATACACACTTAAACAGATCAGTTCTCCATTTATTTAAATAATTTTAATTTCAAACAAAGACAGCAAGATTTCAACACCATCATATTCCACTCAACATTCCTGTAAGGCAAACTTGCATACACAAATATGACGACCTATAAACTGCCCAATATAGAAACTTTTTTCCATTTAAATTTTTATTAATATTTCAACCTTTTCAATCCAACAATGTGATAACAAATCACAGCATAAGTATACAACCAGCACACATCAATACTCCTTCTCCCTCCCCATCTCCTGCTCAATTCCCCCTATATTGAAAATTGTAAGAACCATTCTTCCTTTTCTACCCCCTGCCCTTTACTGTCCTCACAGTGTCTATCTCTTTCTCTCACCTTCTGTCTCTCCAGCCACTTCCACACCCCTTTCCATTGTTGTGTAATGACCTCCCCTCTACCCCTTTTTATACCTGTCAATTTGTAGCTGCGCATGAAATGAGAGTCAGAAGCTGTAAAGATGCCTTACATATTGGGTACTGAAGACCAAACACAATTTAGGACAACTATCCAGAGGGTCACAACAACAACCACAAATTATGCATCAAATACAGGTTAGTCAACCTTTTAGCATATCTTGCCAAACTTGGTAGTGCAGGTTTATTCCAATAGGTAGCAACTTCACAACTAGCAGCTGCTATGCAGTGCCGAACCACTCCCTGTATTTTTGTTGCCATCACCTCGTCTATTTGATGAGTAGAAAAATGGCCAGTAACCTTTGCAACCTATATCTCGTGATTTCAGCAATAACCTCTATGATTGCCCTCCAATACTACTGAACCACTCTACATTCCCACCACATGTGTGCCCTTCTCTTCACACTGTCTCCAGCACTCATTCAACCTCATCATTCTTGCCTCACACATTCTCTTTGGCTTCCAATACCACCGGGAAAGTTATTTGTATGCATTTTCTTGCAGGGGAGTGGACACCATCATCCTCACTATATTCTGAATCAATACATCCTATCCCTCCAGTTCCCACGTTACT
Organism: Ichthyophis bannanicus; assembly: GCA_033557465.1. NCBI lineage: Eukaryota > Metazoa > Chordata > Amphibia > Gymnophiona > Ichthyophiidae > Ichthyophis > Ichthyophis bannanicus. The sequence goes on from CM066033.1 coordinate 516,815,357, forward strand.
GCCAAGTCCTGCATTTTCTCATATGTTCCAACTTTTCGGGGCCCCCCCTTGGTTAGGGGCTCTGGTAAATCTGAGACATAATCCCATTCCACCCTAAGGTCCTCAAGCATGTGACCTCAAACCAGCCCTTTTCCTTCCATAAATCTTTTGTTGTTTTAAAAAAGCACTAACCCAGAGATAGCTATAGTTGTCTTGAACTGTTAAATGGTAGAGGTCCTTTATCCCCTCAAAATCTCGCACTCCTTCCTGGTGTATTACCTGTGAAACCTGACTGAGACCCTGTTCTGCCCATCGACGGAGTACTACTTCTCCCGGTCCTTCTCACTCCCCAAAACAAGCCATCAATGACATCTGCTGTAAGCATTGTTTCCCTCCAATAACTCCCGTGTATGTCCCACAAAGGGGTTTGCACTCCACTCACTCCCCCCCCCACACCAAACCAGATGCTCTAAGGTTGCCAGTGAGAGAAGCTTCCTCCATTTACACCTACTGTTTCTGTCTCTCTCTGTGCCAAGAATAAATAGCCTGTAGTTGTGCTGCCACATAGTACTTCCTGAAGTTTGGGACCCCCAAGTCCACTTCCATCCGTGTTCTCTGCAGAACACATGCTGCCGCCCTAGGAGCTCAATTCTGCCAAATACGTCACTCCACCTTCCTCTGTAGCTGCCTTAAAACCCTTGTGGGCATTGATATCGACAATGCCTGAAAAAGGAAGAGGAAGCATGGAAGCAAGAGCATCGTTATCATTGTAATGCGACCAAACCAAGAAACATAACCCTGGCCACATCCACTAAGCATACCTTCCACCTCTCCCAGCATTTTCCTATAATTTAACTGAGATAGGTCCCCCAACTGATTCCCAGTTTGTATCCCCAAGTACCGAAGAGATCGCTTTGCCCAGCTGTTCCTGTTGCTGTTCAGACAGCGTCATATTTCATACCTCCAATTTAGCCCAATTAATGCGAAATCCAGCTAACTGACCATACTCCTGAATTGCCCACATAAGGAGCAGTAGACAGATATGCAGGCGAGTAATTGCCAGAATAATATCATCTGCAAATTTCTGTCCCACCACTATGCCTTGCAAGTCCGTGCTCATCCTAACCAGCACGCAAAAATTCCACTGATAGGGCAAACAGGATGGGCGATAGGGAGCAACCTTGACATATTCCCCGCCCCTGGGGAAACATTTTTTGAATATCCCACATTTACCTGGACACATGCCTTTGGGTTCCAGTATATAGCTCGTACCCAGCTCAGAAAGCATGCCCCAAATCCTATCTTTTCCAGCACTTGGAAGAAAGAGGCCCAGGATACATGCTCAAACACTTTCTCAGCATCTAGGGAAAGTAACAAGGCAGAGTCCTTTGTCTGTCTAGTCATCCATACCAAATTAAGAAACCTGCGGTCATTGTCTGCTACCTGTATGTCAGGGATGAAATCGGCCTGATCCTCGTGAATTGTCGCCAATATTTTAGCCAGCAACTTTGTGTCCAGATTTAACAGTGAGATGGGTCGGTAGGAAACACATATCTGAGGATCTTTCACTTCTTTGGGTATCAATTAAATTCCTGCCCAGCTCATCGTATCTGCCAAAGCCTCTCATTCCCTGGGCAGATTGCATAGTCGCACCAAGTGACCCACAAAGGTCCCCCAAAATGTTTTATAAAAATGGGCTGTCAGCCCATTGAGACCTGGGGCTTTATCCACCTTGAGCTGCTGAATAGCTTGTAGTAGTTTCTCCTTCCCTATTGCTCTATCTAATGCTTGCTGTTCCACCGATCCTAAACATTGCAAAGGTACGGAACCTAAGTAACTTGCAATATGGCCGTCTGGGGGAGATGGGGCAACTGCATAGAGGGTCTGGTAAAAGGAAGCAAATGCTGTTTTAATCTCCTGCTCAGATTTTAGGAGTTAGCCCCCAGCTGCCTTGATCTACATAATATGGGACCGCATCTTTCGTTGTTTTAGACGCTGGGCCATATATTTCCACGCCCTATTGCCCCCTACAAAAAACTCCTGATGTAGCGATTGCATTCGATGGTGAATAACCTCACTTTCCAGAGCATTTAGTTGTGCTCGAGTTGCCAGTACTTGCCCCCTATAGTTTCTTCCAGGCTCCCATCCATCTGCCTCCTCTAACCATAATAAGCACTGACGGAGCTGTACCTCATGTTCCTCTCATTCTCTCTTCATCCACATACCCCATTTGATTAAAACCCCCCACAACACTACTTTGAACCCATCCCATATCAGCCCCCATCCCAACTCCCCATTATCATTCATACTAAAATATTCCAGTATCAATCACTCCACCTCATTCAACACTCTCACATCCTCCAATAACAATTCATTCAATTTCCAAAACTGGGGTTCCCGCTCCTCTCCTTTCATTTATAGCCTTATTTCAAACGGAGCATTATCTGTCCATGTAATCATTTCCATTTCCGCTCCCCGAAGCCTCCCTGCTGCCTTTTTCGCTACCCTAAAACATCTATCCTTCAATAAGAGCCATGCGTCGGGGTATAAAATGAGAAGTGTCTTTTACCCGGGTTATAAAACCTCCAAGCATCAATCAATGTTGCTTAACAAACTGTTGATATAAGGCCCTATCTGCTATTCGCCCAGCTCCCCTCCCTATAGCATCCCTCCCGGGTTCCCATGTTAAATTAAAGTCCCTCCCCCCCCACAAATCAATATCCCATCACCCAACTTTGCCAAGCTTTAATCAGTTTATCCCAGAAAGCCTTTTTTGTCCCCATGGGTGCATGCACATGCGCTGTTGTTGTTGTTAAGTGCCGTCGAGTAGATGTCGACTCATGGCGACCCTCTGAATAGTTGTCCTAAATTGTGTTTGGTCTTCAGTCAGGCAGCTCATTGTTGACAGACTGGTACCCATAGCTGCTGTTATTGTATCGATCCATCTCATTGCTGGCTTTCCTACACAAAACTATTCTGTTCCAAGCTTCAACCATATCAGTAGATAGCGCTCCCTTTTATCCTGAATCACAGTACACTATTAATTACCACCTTCAACTTGGAACTCACCAGCACTGCCACCCCTCTCAGTGTTAGTATATATTTGATTTTCCTTTTTCTTTGTTGATGGATAGTATTCTGGATAGTTTATCTTTGCTATACAAGCTTGTTTGCTTGATTGAATTGTAAATTTTATAAATAAATAAAAGGAGAAGAGAAAAGCCCAATGGAAGGAGTTTGCTATGTTCCCAAGATTTCCCTCCAAGCTCTTCCCCATCCTTACCTCATATAATATTTATCACATTATCCTTGAACCCCCCCCCTTCAGGTCAGATCTGTTAGATATCTTACTCCTATAATTCTAAGATATTTCACTTATAGAAAGTACTTGATAGTCAAAAGAGCTCTCTTTGATGGCCCTCAGGTCTATCCTGCTTCTTCTCCGTGGGCTCCATGTTGCCCGACTGGCGGCAGCCGTGGTTTACTTTCAGCCATCTTGGGTAGTCCTTCCAGAGTGGCCCCTCAGGCCCTGGGCCTGGTTCTAGCCCAGTTAGTCCTGCCTCCATGAGGAATTTAACTGCTTCTTTGTGAGAGCGCACTCTCAATTTCTGTCCTTTATATGTAAAGCTGAGACCAAAGGGAAAAGTCCATCCATATCGCATTCCCTCTTCCTGGAGTTTAAGGTGCTGTTTTTGTAAGGTGATTTGGGCCAAGTCAGAATATAATCCATTGTACAGGCTCCCCATTTGAAAGGGCCTCCTTACTGGGCCCTGCTTAACACCTGTTCTTTCATGCCATAGACGTGAAAGCAAGCAATGACATCTCTTGGCTTATTATTATTTTGCCCTATTGGGCCTGTCACACAAGGAGCATGGTCAGTCCAAAAATATAGCTCTTCAATGTTTACATTAGCTGCCTGTAGTAGGGCCTTAGATATGTCTGTCACCACTGCAGCACAGTTCTCATAAGGCTCCCCTTCCGATATCCCTCTGAACCTATTACTTCTTCTTGACTGATTTTCCAAGTCCTCAATCTTATCTTCCAGGCTTTCATGCTGTTGATCCAGGCAGTGTGGTTTATTTTCAAGAGTCCCCACCAATTCCACGTGCTCATCCATCCGTTCTTCTATCTACTCTACCCTTCTCCCCAAATCCATCAGCTCCACCTGTAGATTATCAATTCAGCTTGGCACTCTTTCTGGGGTATTCAGGTGAGCTAAAATAGCACTTTTATTGCTGGGGCTAGCCGGAATTTCAACTCAGGCTGCCATCTTTGAAGCTGACGTCAGCAGCCTCCAACCGATATAAAAACTTTACAAACAGGGTCATTCTGAGGCAAGGATAATGGGGATGAATGTCCCATTGGGACGTCCATCCACATTATTTGGCCCCTCTGTTGACCCCAATAAACTTCCCTGCATGTTGTATGGGGAGGTTAGATGGGGCGGTAAAGGGGTGTTGAGGGGGCAGAGTTAGGACGAGCAGTGGGCAGTCTGCGGCTGCCCTCTGAGGTGGAATAAGTTCCCCTAGTTGGCGGATGATGGCGGGACTGGCATTGGAGAAGGAAAGTGGAGGTAGAGGGGATTCCCAGAAGCCCGACCTGGCCTTGGGAGGCTAGATCGGGTGTCGGGCTGTGGGGAATGAATCTTTTGTTCCGGCGGCTGGGGATCAGGAGCCCTGACTGAGTTAGCCGGAGAAGGCCTGTACGTGCAGGCTGACCGGAATCAGGGTTCTGGCCTGCATGTACAGGCCTGGACACGATTCTGTTCCCGCGGTGCTAGATGTGCTTTGCGGGATCAGAATCCCGGCTCTCTCTATGCTTCCGGTTCTGAACGGGCGCACAGAGGGCTAGCATGTCCAGAACAGAATTGGGACCAATGTGTTTATTTTATATGCCTTTTATATCTCCCCATTCCATCTATCCCCCCAGCTGTTTCCCCCTATCTATTCCCACCTCCTGAACCAACACAAACCCTCTATCACCCAGCTGTTGTTTCTGATGGTCAATTAGTAAAGCATATAGGCCCTTCCAGGCTTCTACATAGGTATCTGGTACTATTTTGTGGGCATAAATCACACTCAATTGCTTCTTCTGCATATGCTCCTTCATCACTTCCAACCATTGATTTCTGACAGGTGGGTGTGACAAAATCCAATGATTGTATGCTAGCAATAAATCCATATTAATAAATAACCATTTGCCTTTATTATGAACTGTAGCCACCAATACACCATGAGTTAGTAGGACATCCCCTCAGAAAGGAATCTCCAAAACAGCACACTTCATCAACTCACATATATCCCTCCAAAAAACATACAGCTCCATACAGGCTCCCCACTTCCCCTTGATATTTTACACATAGAGCAGAGTCAGCCAAGCCCATCTTAAACTGTTTTTCCTTGTTGATGTGTCAATAATGCAAACTTTAAACTGCATTTCTCTTAAATCAGCATCATCTAGATCCTTAGTGGCCAAATGAAACCAGAGTTGAGCATATTTTGGTGTTACAGCTGCTCCCAGAACTCTACCCCAGTATTGTGCCCCCATCCCCAGTAGAACCAATTTGGAAGCTGTCTTCACTTGGCCCACTCTATGCCAATGGGTTATGGAAGATCTGTGCATGCGGGACAGCTGCATATCCTTCTCTAAGTCCCACTCCATTTCCCACTCAGCTCCATCTACCCCCAAGAGCTCACATAATGCCTTACCCGAAGATAAGCATAGGAATGAGATCACCCCAGAGTATATGTCTCTTGAAGTTGGTTAAAGGAATGCATCCCAGATTCTCCTTCAGGAAACAATGCCTTCACTATTTGACGCCCCTGCCACATCCAGTCTTGAAATACCCCCTTCCTTCTAATCCTGGCAAAAATCCTCATTTCCCTACACTCAGCAGAAGGATGGACATTTTAGCAATCTCACCCTCTCTGCTCATGAAAGAAATACCAAGGCAAAGCAGAGTATGAACTTCCTAAGTCATTCCCTCCCGACACGAACCAATGATCATGGTTAGTCAAGTACACCCCCATATTCATTTCTCACCCCATTTCAAATCCCCTTAGAGCCCCAAGCCTTTGAATTATAAACATGTGATTTCTTGCTGTAAATAGTTTGAATTCTTGTTGTCTATTTAATCCCCAGTTATCCAAGTTCATTCCCTGTTACCTGTAAACTTAACATATGTTCATGCTTAAGTACAATTTGTTAAAATGTAAACCGCGCTGATGACGAAGAGTGCGGTATATAAAAGATGTTAAATAAATAAATAAATAACAGTCCTCATTGGCAGTGTGCCCAGGCCCTTTTCTTTCCCCATTAGGATTTCTGGAAGTCTATCAATCAGAAATAAGAGGTTAAAGGGGGCTACCATCCTAGTTTCGAGTCTCTCTGTGCACAGTTTGTAATCCCCCCATCCTACCCATTCCCATACTTATCTTAACTGACGTGCTATGTTGCATGGCATAAAATCTGGTATTCCCAGTCCTCTCTTGTCTTTGAGGAGAACCAGTTATCCCCATTTAGTCTGCGGCATTTTCCTCACCACAGAAACCTCTGCACCAAAGCTTTTAGCTTCTTGATATCCCTCCGAGTCATCCAACATGGAAGGGAAAGTAGCATATATCTTAAACAGAGCCCCGTGCCCAAACAGGGAGACTGGTAGAATCTTCCAGAACTCCAATTAAAGAACTGCTCCCCAAACACCCTCTGTAATGTTCAACTTACAGAGGAGTTCCGGTATCTGAAGTACCCATACCCCTAAGGGTTTTATTTTTTCCCATCTCCCACCTAAAGGGAAAACCACCTTACCACTGTGCTGCATACAGGGGGTCCAGGGGCTTGGCAACAGATTTGTCAAATTAATAGTTAGTTCTGCAAATTTCCCAAAATATTTGAGTAAAGCCATCAAGTGGGCCACACTTTGAGGGTCTCCCAAAAACGACACAATGTCATCTGCAAACATACATATTTTTAATTCCTGGCAACTCATTCAAACCCCCAGATCCTCTGTATGCTGATTTACAGCTAAAGCTTTCAATGTTAAATTAAAAAGAGGGGAGAGAAGGAACTCCTGATATGTTTCCCTGTCACAAATTTATTTATCAAGACCTTAGCACTTAACCCTGAATGCAATACTCGTAACATCTCAGCATGGTCCCCGGGATACCCCAGCATTCTAAGGCCCAGAACATATAGTCCTATACAACCTTGTTAAATGCGTTCTCAGGATCTAAAGTGAGTGTCAACTTTGAACACCCACTATGCAGTCAATAATTTCTAAATGGTTTTTACTCTGCTCTGCCCCTGAAAAAAATGTACCCAATCTTCTCATATCAATTGTGGCAGCAAAGCCCCCAATCTATTTTATTTATTTATATTCTCTTATATACTGTGCTATTCTGCATCAGTGTGGTTTACATTGAACAAACTGAAATTACATTGAACAGGGCATAATAACTTGGAGATAACTATTTTACAGGGAACATGGGCTATGGAGGGTTAAGTGGCTTGCCCAAGACCACAAGGAGCACCTGTGGGACTAGAAACCCCAGTCCTTCCAGCCTAAGGTTACTGTCCTCTAGTAGGATTTGAACCCCTGACCTTCTGGCCTGAAGTACCTTGCCCCAACCATTAGGCTACTCCTCCACTTGCCAGACCAGTGCTAAAACTTTGTTATCTACATTGATCTAGGACAGGGGTCTGCAACCTTTAAGACGTAAAGAGCCACTTGGACCCGTTTCCGAAGGGAAAAAAAAAACTGGGAGCCGCAAAACCATTGCGACATTTAAAACAAATCTAACACTGCATATATTGTTTCTTACCTTAATGCTATATACGACCCCCTACTTTTCCTGTTAAAATATAGGTGTTTGGCCTATACTCGCCGTATAAGACTACCCCTCTTCCTTCACACACCAAAAAAAAAAACGCCAGAAAATATCACAACAACAAGTAACAATATTTGATTTCAAAATTATGATGATTTTGTAGTCAAATCACTAATATGAAATAAAATTATTTTTTCTACCTTTGTTGTCTGACCAATTTATTCTTTGATCATGCTGGTCCCGATCTGAGGCTTCTGCTTTCCTGTCTTCTCTTAGCTCTCTTTCTGTGGTCTATGGTCCATCTGCCATTTCTTATCTCTTCTTTCGTTTTCTTCACTTCTTTCCATCAGCCTATTTCCAGTCCCAGTAACCCTCCCCAATATCAGCCCCTTTCCAGTCCTCACTCCCAGTACCTTCCAGTGCTAATCCCCCCTCAACCCCATTACCAGTGCTAGCCTCCCTAATCAGCCCAATACCAGTCCTACCCCCCATCAGCTCATTACCAGTCCTAGCCTCCCCTAATCAGCTCATTTCCAGTGCTCGTCCCCTCAACCCCATTACCAGTGCTCCATCCCTCCATGTCAGCCCCCTCCCTCCCTCCATCCATATCAGCTCCCTCCCTCCATGTCAGCCCCCTCCATCCCTCCATGTCAGCCCCCTCCCTCCATCCATATCAGCTCCCTCCCTCCATGTCAGCCCCCTCCATCCCTCCATGTCAGCCCCCCTCCCTCCATCCATATCAGCTCCCTCCCTCCATCCATCCATATCAGCCCCCCTCCCTCCATGTCAGCCCCCCTCCCTCCATCCATCCATATCAGCTCCCTCCCTCCATATCTGCTCCCTCCCTCCATGTCAGCCCCCTCCCTCCATGTCAGCCCCCCTCCCTCCCTACATCCATATCTGCTCCCTCCCTCCATGTCCGCCCCTCCCTCCATCCATATCAGCTCCCTCCCTCCATGTCAGCCCCCCTCCCTCCATCCATCCATATCTGCTCCCTCCCTCCATGTCAGCCCCCTCCCTCCATGTCAGCCCCCCTCCCTCCATCCATCCATATCTGCTCCCTCCCTCCATGTCAGCCCCCCTCCCTCCATCCATCCATATCTGCTCCCTCCCTCCATGTCAGCCCCCCTCCCTCCATCCATCCATATCTGCTCCCTCCCTCCATGTCAGCCCCCCTCCCTCCATCCATCCATCCATATCTGCTCCCTCCCTCCATGTCAGCCCCCCTCCCTCCATCCATATCAGCTCCCTCCCTCCATGTCAGCCCCCCTCCCTCCCTCCATCCTTATCAGCTCCCTCCATCCATGTAAGCCCCCTCCATCCCTCCATCCATATCTGCTCCCTCCCTCCATGTCAGCCCCCCTCCCTCCATGTCAGCCCCCTCCCTCCATCCATCCATATCTGCTCCCTCCCTCCATGTCAGCCCCCCTCCCTCCATCCATATCAGCTCCCTCCCTCCATGTCAGCCCCCTCCCTCCATCCATCCATATCAGCTCCCTCCATCCCTCCATGTCAGCCCCCCGCCCGCCATCCATCCATCCAGATCTGCTCCCGCCCGCCAGGTCAGCCCCCCGCCCGCCATGGCAGCGCCCGCCCGTCGTCGGCAGCCGCGGCTCTCTGCCTCTTAGGGAACCGCGGCTGTGCTTTTAAAATCATCTCGGAGCCCTTCCTGTCTTGACGGGCTCCGTGCAGCATTGTCCCGCCTCCAAAGGAAGTGGTAAGCAACTTCCTTTAGAGGCGGGACAATGCTGCACGGAGCCCGTCAAGACAGGAAGGGCTCCGAGATGATTTTAAAAGCACAGCCGCGGTTCCCTAAGAGGCAGGGAGCCGCGGCTGCAGAAGAAGGGAGGGAGCCCATAACGCCATAAATACCGGGCGGGCAGTGTGCTCCGGAGCCGCGGCAAAGGTGAGAAAGAGCCGCATGCGGCTCCGGAGCCGCGGGTTGCCGACCCCTGATCTAGGATATGGTGAAATTAGACTTATCTGCTAATTGTTGTTCCTTGAGGAACTCCAGTCCAGTCCAGGAATCTCTGGGGGATATAGGTTCCTCCAGCAGCTTGGAGACTCAACAATGACATTCTTTGATGTCACCAGTACAAATACCATAGGGACCGCCTCCTTGCTCCAGTTTACCTATTGACAAAGCAGACTCACTAGAGCAACAATTAAGTTGCTAACAAAGATATTAAGAAAGATATTAAACTTTAACAAACCATAATTTATTTATTTAACCAGTTTTGTATACCACCTTATCCTTCAATCAAAGTGGTTGACAAGACAACAAAGGACTTACATGTTGAGGGCATGGGAAGATCAAATACAATACATTACAATATAAATACAGTACAAACAGTAAATTATAATATTATCTCATAGTGAAATTGGATATACAAGTTGATCAATTTAAGTTATTTGACCAAATGATTCCATGAATAAATAAGTCTTTAAAGATATGGGAAAGTCTTTGATGTCTTCCTGAGTTCTTAATTCTTCAGGAATAGAATTCCATACCTCTGGTGCCATGAAGGAAAATGCTCTTTTAGAGGTCATCTGTTTTGATCTATTGAAGTTTAAAGGTGTACTAAGCTTATTGGAGTTATGAGATCATCTAGGTCTTAGGCTCTTGTCTTTGGATATTTTATGCTGTAGAATATCTGCTGAAGATTGGTGAAAGATTTTGAAAATAATCATTAGATTTTTGTATTTTGCTCTGCAATAATTGGAAGGAAATGTAACTTTAAGGACAGGAGTTATGTGATCAAATTTTGCAGAGCCAGTAATTATACGTGCAGTAGTGTTTTGAACTAATTGGAGAGGATGGATAGCATTTTTAGGAAGACCTTGATACAAGACGTTTCCAAAATCAAGTAGGGGTGTTATGACAGCTTGACATACCGTGCGAAAGTGATTTGTATTTAATATTGATTTTAGTTTTCTTATAATCTTTAAGCGATGGTATGCTTTAGCTGCAATTTTGTTTATATGAGATTTTAAGTTTAAATATTTATCTAAGGTTATACCTAAATATCTTACTTCATCTTTAATTTTTATTTTTTTATTTAAATGGTTAATTTCACTTGGTAGTTTTAAGGACTGACAATTCAATATGAACAATGCTTCCGTTTTGTCAGAATTTATTTTTAAATTGTTGTTATTGAGCCAATTATTCATATCATTCAAACGGCTATTAATTTTTGTTCTATCAAAGGTATTTTGATCAATTGAAGTATAAATCATAATGTCATCAGTGTATAAATGATAATCCATTTCATGATGTTTAATAATTTGACATATGGGTTGAATATAGATATTAAAGAGGATAGATGATAAAGCAGAACCTTGCGGAATACCTTGTACAATCGTGAATTGTGAGGATTTTTTGTCCCCATTTTTTACTAGTTGTGAACGATTGGTTAAGTAAGAAGCAAACCATGTTATTGTATTGTTGGATAAAACAATATTTTGTAGACATTGCAGCATTGAGTGAGACACAGTATCAAATGCTGCTGAGACATCGATGAAGATTAATAGAAATAATTTGTTTTTGTCAAGACCTGTTATAAGATTATTAAAGAGAGAAATCAGTAGCGTTTCCACATTGTGATTTGGTTTAAAGCCATGCTGATGTATATCCAGTGGAGCATGTAAGTCAATGTGATCTTGCAGTTGTTTTTGTACTACTTTTTCTATAATTTTTGATATAAAAGGTAAACTTGAAATAGGACGGTATGACTTGGAGTCAGCGATGTCTAGTGATTTACCTTTATAGATTGGTCGAATTATAGCTTTCTTTAGTATAGATGGTAAGTGTCCTTGTTTTAAAGAGTTGTTGACGATATTTACAATGTGAAAACTAATTTGGTTTTTAGTACTTTTAATCCATCCACTGGACATGGGTCAGCTGGGGAAGTTGTTGTATTAATTGTGCTGATTATATTTTCAATTTGTTTTGAATTTGGTATAGAAAAATCCTTCCAGACTTTTGTGAATTCGATGCAAGGTTTCATCCAGAATTGGTGGTCTTGTGATGTAGGTAAGTTGCTTGGCGAAAGTGAATTTTTGTTTATCAGGTAGTTCGCAAATAGTTGGGGATCTATTTGATAGTCACTATATGAAGTGTTCACTTTTGTGAGTTGTTGAACAATGTTAAAGAGCTCCCTTGGTTTATTAGCTGCTTTCATTATTAGATTTGTATGGTATTGCTGTTTACGATCATTTATTAGCTTATTGTATTCTATTTGTTTAACATTAAATAGAAATTTTATATCTTGAGATTTAGTTAGTCTCCATTTACGCTCAGGTTTTCTTAAAATGCGTTTTGTCTCCCTGATTTCATTTGAATACCTTGGTGCATTTTTCGCCCTGCGTGTTTGCACTTTCTTATTTTTCAGGGCTATAGCAGCATTTGAAATGATGTTGTTCCAATTTTCTATGGTTTTATCCAATTCGGTGTAGTTTTGTTGCAACTGTGGAATAATTTCTTTAAGAAAATCTTCTTTATGGAAAGCTTTAAATGTTCTAGTTTTGTAATCACTTGTTAAGCTGTTGGATGAAGTTTGAAGATGCAAGGAAAATGAAATTAGATAATGATCAGACCAAGGTACTGAAGTAGCTTTTGGGACTGTAATTTGATTTGTGAAAATAGTTGCTCTGAGCAAAAGATCAAATCTGGAGTGGTTCCAAGTTGGTGCGTCGGCTGGTTAATTATCTGTTGATAACCTAACAATTTTACTGCATTTAGGAAAGTTCTGGACTCATTAGAAGGTGATGATGATAGATTGTAATCACCTAGTGCAATTAGTGGTTTAATTTGAGAGCTATATGTGCACATTAATTCCAAAATTGTTGAAAGGTGATCCTTTGCAGCATTAGGTGGTCTATATGTGAGGCAAACATTGAGATGGTGGTTTGATATAATAATTGAGGTTATTTCAGTAGAATTATTCTTTGTGATAGATTTAAATTTATAGATTGTTTCTGCTAATATTAGGATTCCTCCTCCTTTTTTATGTTCTCTAGGACAATTAAATATTTCATAATCTAAAGGGGTAATCTGATTTTAAATAATTTGATCTGTGTCTTTTAACCAAGTTTCTGTGATACAAATGATATCAAGGTTATGGTCTTTGATATAATCACAGATAATGTTTGACTTATTTCTTATTGACCTTGCATTTATTAAGACACATGAAATAGGAGAATGAAGAATTGGGTTTCTGGTGCTACGTTTAAATGATGAAAAATGAATTTTATTTAATTTTTTATCTTTTTGTTTATGATGATGATGGTATTTGAAACTATTATTATTATACCTAACATAATTTGGACTAATAGGATTAAATACTATAGCGTTTGGTAAAGCTTGCTGTGTAAGAAATAACATTAAAATAAAGAAGTATATATTGATATGTTGTATGCATGTTTGAGAAACTTGTGTAAACGTTAAAGGAGTTAGATAAGAAGGTAAACTTTAAATTACATATGATTACATTCACTATATTATAGTTTTTTGTTTGCTGTGTTTAGGAGAAGATAACAGATTATTTGGGTTTACAAAGTGAGTTGATAGGTTAATTAAATGAACTTTTAAATTAAATTAAATTACTTGCTTCCCATTATTTTCTTAGTTTTAATGTTGATAGTTTTGCGTTTTCTGCAATGTCCCCTGCCTAAGGACCACGCCTGACAGTGGCAGCTCCTAACGGTATCAAGACTCCTCCCCCTAGCCTCGATTGGTAGATTAAGCAAGGGAATGCCTTAGATGTGATCAGGCAAAGAGCTGCTTGATGATACTTAAATCAGCTGTGCAGGACAAACAGGCAGTCTGATCCAGATGGTGGCAGCTCCTAACGGTTAATAACATTAACAAGTTCTAATTATAAACTAAGACACATAATGTGCCCTTAAAGTAACACTATAACATTCCTATTATAGCCTGCCCTCCGTCTCGACAGAAAAATAATAATTTACAAAGATCCCCCAAAAGAATCTCCCTCCCAATATGGGCCATTAAGCATACCATGACCATACTATACCTCTTTGCTTCAGGACTACAATCCAGCCAAGGGAGGGATGCGGGACTGGACTGGAGTTCCTCAAGGAACAACAATTAGCAGGTAAGTCTAATTTCACCTTCCTTATCGTCTCTCCAGTCCAGTCCCGGTATCTCTGGGGATGTAACAGAGCAGTAAAAATTCTAATGTGTGGGACCTGCTAAACCAGCCTGAAGCACTGCCGATCCAAACAGGTATCTCTATTTGCCTGTATATCTAATCGATAAAGTTTCACAAAGGAATTCAACGAAGACCAAGTAGCTGTTTTACAGATGTCCACAGGCAGTACCAAACTGTACTCAGCCCAAGACTCAGCTTGCGCCCTTGTTGAATGCGCTTTAAGCCCATCTGGTATTGTCCTACCCTTCAACAAATACGCTGAAGCTATAGCTTCTTTGATCCACCTGGCAATAGATGCTTTGAAAGCTGCATATCCCTTTCTTGCACCCCCAAAAAGAACAAACAGTCTATCTGTCTTATGGAATTCCTGTGTATGCTTTAAATACATCTTTAAAGCTCTCCGAACATCTAAAAGATGCAATCTTTTGAAATGAATCTCCTTGGCAGTACTTTGAAATACTGGTAAGGAAACCTCTTGATTGACATGAAAAGCCAACACCACTTTGGGCAGAAATAAAGGTACTGGTCTGAGAACCACCTTCTTCTCGTAAAACAACAGAAAAGACTTTCTACAAGACAATGCCTGCAATACAGAAATTCCATGCGCCGATGAAATAGCTACTAGAAAAACTACCTTGAGCGAAAGATCCTTTAATGACGCTCGTGACAACGGCTCAAACGGTTCCTGTACTAAAGCCTCCAACACCAAATGTAAATCCCAAGACAGAACACTTGGTCTACACGGCGGCCTCAATAGTGAAACCGCTCTCAAAAAATGCTTCACATCCGGATGCACACCTAGCACCTCACCATTTATATTTCCCCTATAACAAGAGAGACCCGCCAGCTGCACCTTTAATGAAGCAGCAGCTAAACCTTTCTCAAACCCATCTTGCAAAAAAGATAGAATTTGAGAAATAGAAGCTTTTAATGCCTCCAAACCTTTATCTTCACACCATGCTTTGAATATTCTCCAAATTCGAATATATGCCAAAGAGGTAGACCTCTTCCTTGCTTTCAACAAAGTGGAAATCACAGCCGAAGAGTAACCCCTGGCCCTTAACCTCGCCCTTTCAAGAGCCAAGCCGTAAGCAAGAATCGAGCCAGCTGTGGCATGTGTAGTGGACCCTGGTGCAATAGATCTTCTCTCATTGGTAAGAGCCATGGCCGGTCTACTAACAACCTTATGAGATCCGCGTACCATGGTCGTCTTGGCCAATCCAGCGCTATCAATATTACCAGCCAGTTGTGCTGTTCTATTCTTTGAAGAACACGCCCTCTCAATACCCACGGAAGGAAGGCGTACAGAAGTTGTCCCTCTGGCCACCTTTGCATGAGAGCGTCTAGGCCCTCTGACATTCTCTCCCGCTTTCGACTGAAAAAACGATTGACTTTTGCCGACTCGAAGGTTGTCATGAGATCCATTACCGGAACTCCCCAATGATTTATTATCAGTTGGGATACCTGTGGATGCAGAATCCACTCTCCTGGATCCACTCTTACCCGACTTAAAAAATCGGCCTGCACATTGTCCACTCCTGCTGCATGAGCTGCAGACAAAGCTTCCAAATTCTTCTCGGCCCACACGAACAGCTGCTCGGCTTCCGCTTCCAGAGGGACGCTGCTTGTGCCACCTTGACAGTTGATGCAAGCTATCGCGGTTGCGTTGTCTGATAGAATGCGAACCGCCTTCCCCTGAAGATAACATTGAAACGCTTGTAGAGCTAAGGTTACCACCCTCAACTCCAATCTGTTGATTGACCAAATTTTCTCCTGATCGGTCCAATGACCTTGAACAAACCTTCCTTCGAAGTGAGCTCCCCAACCCACGAGACTGGCATCCGTTGTAATAGGAATCCAAACCGGCGATTCCAGCTGTATTCCCACCTCTAGAATCTCCAGTTTTATCCACCATTGTAGAGCTTGATGCATCTCCAGAAGGCAGGGTAACCTCCTTGAGAGAGGATCTTTCTGATGCGACCACCTCCTTAGTAACGCTCTCCGTAATGGTCGCATATGAGTTTTCGCCCATGGAACTAAGTCTAACGTTGCTGCCATGGTTCCGAGCAACTGCAAATAATGCCATGCAGTGGGATTTTCTCTGGCCAAGAAACTTCGCACCAGATCTCTCAAAGCTAGGGCTCGCAACTGAGGAAGAAATACCCTTCCTATTCTTGTATTGAATCGAGCTCCCAAGTGATCCAGATTCTGCGATGGAATTAACTTGGCCATATTGACAACCCAACCAAGACTCTGTAAAAATTCCACTACTCTGGCTGTTGCCAACTCACTTTCCTTTTCGGACTTTGCCCGAATCAACCAATCGTCCAAATATGGGTGAACTAGAATTCCTTCCTTTCTCAATGCTGCCACAACAACCACCATTACCTTGGTAAATGTTCGCGGAGCCGTTGCTAAACCGAATGGCAAGGCTTGAAACTGGAAATGACCCACTGGAACTGCAAATCTCAAAAATTTCTGATGCTCCTCATGAATGGGAATGTGTAGATATGCCTCTGTCAAATCCAGAGACGTAAGAAACTCCGCTTTTCTTACTGCCATTATTACAGACCTCAGTGTTTCCATGCGAAAATGAGTTACCTGAAGACAACGATTTATCTTTTGAAGATCCAAAATTGGTCAAAAAGGCCCTTCTTTCTTTGGAACCACAAAATAAATGGAGTATTGACCGGAATCACATTGGCCTGGCGGAACCGGAACAACAGCTTTGAGATTCAGAAGTCTTTGCAAGGTTTCGCGCACCGCCGTACACTTGACACGTGCCTTGCAAGGAGATTGAATGAACAAATTGACCACCGGGCATTGAAGCTCCAGAGCATATCCTTCTAGAATGATCTCCAACACCCAGCGATTGGATGTGATCTGAACCCAGGCTGAATAAAACTCCCGTAGCTGACCTCCCACGGGTATAAATTCCACCTGGGCCCTCCTTACATCATTGTGATTTTCTAGGGTTTGAAGAAGAAGAGGAAGTTGCAAATTCCGTTTGCTCCTCGAAAACCCCGAAAACCCTGACTTCTAAAATATTGACACCCCCTCTGAAACTGTCTGAAATGTGCGGAACGAAAATGATGAAAATCTCTGAACAGACCTCTAGACGCCTGAATTGGACGCCCTAGTGTCTGCCTGTCCTCTGGCAGCCTGCCGCCTTTAGACTCCCCTAAGTCTTTTACCAATTTATCTAAGTCCTCACCAAAAAGTAGCTTACCCCTAAAGGGAAGCTTAGTGAGCCTTGCTTTAGAAGAAGCATCTGCCGCCCAGTTACGCAACCATAAATATCTCCTCACTGCAACTACCAAGACCATACTCTTAGACAAACCCCTAATAAGGTCATAATGAATATCAGCTAAATAAGCTGCCCCAGTCTCTAAGCGGGACGCTTCTGTCGCAGAGTCTTCCACATTATCTCCGTGTACTCGCTGAGACCAACGAAGACAAGCTCTGGCTACCCATGCTCCACAAATTGAAGCTTGAATGGATAAGGCATTGACATCAAACACCTATTTTAACAATATCTCCAACTTTCTATCATGGCTATCCTTAAGAGAGGCACCACCTTCCACCGGGGTTGTAGTCTTTTTGGTAACAGCCAATACCGCTGCATCTACTTTGGGAGACTTAAACAACTCCCGATCCTGATCCAGTAAAGGATATAAACGAGCCATGACCCTGGACCTCTTTATTCCAGCCTCAGGCATATCCCATTCCTGTTGAATCATCTCCCTTACAACTCTGTGTAACGGAAAAGCCCTTAGTGTTTTACTAAAAGCTTGCAAAAAAGGATCCTCCAAAGTAGAGTCCTCATCTGGGCCAGAAACTGGCATATTAAGAGCTTTAAGAGTTTCCATAATCAATGCGGGCACCTCATCTCTGCGGAAAACACAAACTACTCTTGCCTGGTTCTTCTGATCCGTGAGCTCTCCTTCTTCTAATTCCTCATCAACTTCCAAATCTGGATCCAAAAGATCCGAGTGAATCTCTTCAGAGGTTATTGAATGCTCCTGTGGATCCTTCCCTGTTTTAACCTTCTTACCAGGGACAGCACCCTCCACAACCTCCAGAGGAATACCCGGCCGCTTCTTCCCGAGATCCCCTCCTGCAGAAGGTAGAGGACATTTTCCAAAAGTCTGCTGAAGCATAGATACAAAATCTTGCGAAAACAACGCCACCAAACCTGAAGAAAATATTGATGTTACTTGCGGCACATCAGGAAGGGAAGAAGGCCCTGCCATAGGCTCTGGTAAGAGCTGCAGAGGCGAATTAACATCCAATAAAGATAAGGAAGCAAGCTTAGACCCCTCTGCAGTGGTTTCTAAAACCTGTTCCATATCTGAAGTCTCCTGAACGCAGGACCTACAAACCACTGAATCAGATAAAGGTCCTCTCCTAGAGCCACAAACCAAACATTGCGGCTTGGAAGGCATTATATCACTATAGCTCCAAAGAAACACTCCCAACTTAATTTGCAATAATAAAACTTTTTTTTTTTACATGAGCATACTCCGCAAACAGTTCAAAATGAGAATAAAATGAAATTAAAACTATTACCTTTAAAAAGAAACATCAAACAACGAAGCTCCTGCCTTCAAAGAAACCTCACTTACTGTTTGCTGTTTCATTGTGCACGTTCTGAACAGCGTGGTCTGCACAGAAGCCAACTGCCATCTCTTAGGGGTATGTTTACTAAACCGTCTTAACATCGCAGCGGTGGTATTATCGCGCGATAAGTGATGTTATCGCGCGATAACGCGGCGGCGGCATTAAGGCACACTAATGCTGTGAAATCTGGGTCTGAAGGGTGGAGTAAGGATTCCCAGAGGGCGGAGGGAAGGGGTCAATGGGCAGAGAGTGGGAGGGGAGAGGCTCCAGGCACACTAACGCTGTAAAATCCGTGTCTGAACACTAACACCAGTGAAACCCTCGTGTTAGGCACATTTGCAGGAAAGAGAAACCATTTCAGTCAGCAATGTGCAGCAAAGGCAGGGAAACCGAGAAAAAGTGATAGTTGTGATACATGTGCAGGAACCAAAAAGGCAAATAAACATATAAAATGACCAGAACCACATTTAAAATCCCAATAACCAAGCTGGCCAATAGTGATATTAATGATAAACATAAAGCAACACTACTGACAAAGCGTAAAAATTAAGATATCATGTTTGGAAGGGCCTATGCTCTGTCCCCCTACAAAGTGAATGGTCCCACATTGAAATAGCGCTGATCAGGGTTTCTGTCGTTTAGATTGGGCAGGTTTATTATGGCGTGCACATGTGCAGCAACAGCAGAGTGGGCACGTAGGAAAGGGCAACTGTACTGATGCTGTAAATGGGATACAGGGGGCTGCAGGCGGCAAATGCTGTGGTCCAGCTAGGTCACAGTGCGGACTAGGCAGATGCCTAGGTGGCACATAGGAATGCCGAAACTGTAAAGCAGCAAGACAGCAACTGATGAGGGTCCAACATGGGCATGAGTGTATGTCCCGCAGTGTTACCGGGGATATTACCCAGCAGGTACCCCCAAGGGCACATAACATTGGCAGGCGGTGCCAGGGGAAAGCGCGCATGTCCATGTAGGCACCCCTACCCGAGAGCCCACACCATAGGCAGCTACCTGCCGGCACACTGGATGGCCTGGGACTGCGCACCACCAGCACCACCGGCATAATGGCATGGCAGCATGGTGGCGGAGGGGTGCTGGTGGCAGAGGGGGCAGTGGCATCTGCCCACAGCAGACCATGGCCAAGCCCCATTTAGGTGGGTGCCGTGCACTGCAACAGGGTCTGTCTGATGAAATGTCATGGTATCCCCAGGGAATGAACTGTCCCTGTGGCAACAGTGTGGTGCAGTACACACAGCCAGTGTGTTCTGGAGCAGAAAGTCACAAGTTCAAGTCCCAGCTGTGGCTCCTGCTAACCCTGTAACCATATTTTACCCATTAGTAAACCATGGTAATAAAGACGGAACCTTTATTGCAGATAAAATAAACATGCCTGAAAGGCCTATATTTTACCCTACAGAGCACAGACACCATAAACTTGTGAAATCCCTAGAGCAGAGTTTCCCAACTGCAGTCCTGGAGGGCCAAACACCATTCAGGTTTCATGCTGTCCCTAATAAAGATGCCTGTGCTGCATTTCTATGCGCTGCCCCCATTCTATGCAAATGTATCTCATGCATATTCATTAGGGACAACATGAAAACCTGAACAGTGTTTGGCCCACCAGGACCGGAGTTGGGAACCTCTGCACTAGAGCAGCGGCCAACAGGAGCATAAACACCCACACCCACAGGCTCCACTATCCAAAGCCCCATGGAGAATCAAGCTGTTGGGCCCTGCACGGAGCAGCATCTCCCAATACTGGCACCTGCATACCTTAGCAATGCCGTCCTAAACTTGGGAACACGTTCCACATATATCAAAAGGTTACTATGATTAATGTCAGCTAATAAATCCTAAGTTAAACACAATTTGTTGATAGAGATTCATCATAGCAACCTTTCTGATATCTGTGGAGTGTGTTTCAGTTATTGATTCTGACAGTGTTTACCACCCCGGGAGTGACCCTAACAGTATTGAGTACCATAGCAATGCCCACACTGTGCCCAGGACTGGTGTGGCGGCCTGGGTTGCCACAAACCTCTATATTTGCACAATGCTGGCATAGGTGTGGAAGTGTGTGTCTGTCTATCCAGTGTGTTGTGGCTGCCTACACCTTACTGAGCCCACATTGCTTGCACTGTTTCCAGTGTTAGCCTGCCAATGTGCATAATGAGGAGCAAGGTACTGTGGGTATGTCATGGACAGGGTGGCATGGGCAGGATGCATTTGCCAAGGGCATAGGGCAATGACTGGGACATTGTAGTGCCCGACCACCACCTGCATGGACAGGGTGGCCACAGCATGTCATGCTGGTAGGTCGCTCTCACTCTGACTGAGCAGTGACCATGGCATGCTTAGGTTCACCCATAGTGCTATACAGTATTTTTCTCAAGTAAAATTTATGGGTTCTCTTTTCTGGGGCCCAATCACTGACATACCTGTGTGGTGTGTGTGCTGACATCCCAGTTTTGGATGAACACAGTTTCTCCAGGAACATGCACTATGTACTAGCTAGCAGAGACTGTCTGCAGTCAGCATTTGTATGGCTGCACCACCTTGCAGGGTGCAGCAGGTGTGCACTGACTGCACTCTGCTGGTGAATGTCAGATTGTAGTGGGGGGCAGCTGAGCTGACTGGGCCCACTACCTATCTGCCAGTGGCCCTGTCCCAAGTTCAGATCCTCAGCAGCTGTCCGTTCGCCACCAGGACTGGGGTTGCTTGTCCCATAGCCTGTCCTCATGTACGTCCACTGCCCCCCCCCCCCTCTTGCAAAGGGGTGAGAGTGCGTGTCTGTTGGGGGCAGATCATGTCCCCAACCCTGACCCAGAGAGGGCAGTTTGCTAAGTAGATTGTCATCATGTGAGCCCTGACACACACCTGCTCCCTAAACAGGTGACCATAGCAAACACGGTGGATATGCACTATGTTGTGTGCATCATGGTCCACAAGGACCAGACATGACTGGCAATTACAAATGGACACAGAGACCTCCTAAAGATGTCTGCAACAAATACGTGTCACATACTAGCACTGATGGAGACCTGCATCACAGCCCACCTCAACCAACCCGGGTACTGCGGACCTGGTGCTGGCCACTCCACCTCACCCTCAGGGTGAGCCCAGAACACACACATTGGCATAGCCTCTGTGCCAGTAACACGCATGGTCATTCCCCCCTACCAAGCTGATGTGCTGTAGAGGTGCATATCCCATCTGGTGAGCAGATGTAGACTGCTGTTCTACATGTGAATTGCAATGTGGGTACTGTTGGTTCTATCCTATCCTGGCAGCCACAGCAGACAGTTTTATGGTGACGTGCACTCTTTCTGTAGCCAGCCATTGGTATGATGACTCCCATAGTGATGTAGCAGAATGGTTGATGCAATGACTTCAATAGCTGAGGTCATGGGTTCAATTCCTTTCTGTTCCCCTTTTTTTTTATGGCTGTCCTACACAACTACGTTTCATTCGTGTAACAGTTATATCTGTGCAGATCTGTGCTGCCGCCACATTATACCCTCATCACTGTTGCCATCCATCCTTCTGTCCATCTATGTGTGTGTGCCAGCTGTGTGGCATCCTGCCCTAATGTGCAGGCTGCTACCCCATGTCCTGCACTGGCACACTTTTCTGCATTGCGGCTCTTCATGCTTGCCTCTCCTGTGTCTGCTCTGCATGGCACTGCTCTCCTCTGTCCTCCTCTCATTGCACTTATCCTGCCACCTCTACCTCCTTTGGTGGACACATATCCCCATCCTCTGCCACACACTATCATTGTTGCACTGTACATTACCATCACCCTATACATCGGTACAGCTGCCCCCGATATGTTTGTCCACTTTACCTGCTGCCACATGGGCTGCATGCAGATTTGGCTGGTCCATGAGCTCCGTCATCTATTTCCTTCCATCACTTGTTCATCGCCTTTCCTTGGTGCTCTGTGCAGTGTTATGGTTACATCTGTGTTTGAGCCATACATTTCATGCTTGTGACTTTGGGGCACCTTTGTGCCCCTGGGCACCATCTCCTGTGTCACCTTGGCATCCCTGGGGCATCTTTCGTGGCACCTTAGGTTTGGCCAGCTTATGGGGCACCTTATATGCTGCCTTGGAGGGTGCCAACCTTTCCTGCCGCCCTCTGGGGCACATTATGACCTGCCTTGGATGACGTGGTGCTTTATGGCGTACCTTATGGTGCGCCCTAAACGGTGCATTAGGTTGCAGCACTGGGGTGAGGCTTTTTTGGCTGGCAGTGCAAATTGTTGGGATGTGTCTGACTGTTACAAGCAGGAAAAGGGATTGCCTCAGACAGACAGTCTTTTAACTGAGACCACTGAGGGATTAAACTCATGACCACTGTATCAGCAGTCAATGTATTAACCATTGTGCTACACCTCTGTTGCTGTGCTTGCAGGTCAGCGCGCCTAATTAAGGCTAACGCGCGTTAACATGCCACGGCTCCCTCTATCACGCAATAACGGACTTTATCGCGTGATAACCTGAAATGCTACCTTAAGACCGGAACGCCCACTACCTTATATGGCATTCGTCACAGTAAGACTGCAACTAATGCCAGTAACATTAAGACGGTTTAGTAAACATACCCCTTAATAGCTGCGCAGCAGAGAATTACTATCTCAGTGCTGCAGTAAGGAGAAGAAACCCCCTAATTACATTAGGATAACCGTTTCTTCCCACGCAAAGCAGTTCCAGCGTCGGGGGAGAAACCGGAAGCGCCGGACAGCAAAGCAGTTAAAAGAAAGTAAAATCAGCTCCGGCAGCACGATCACATGTGCGGCTCTCGGAAAACAGCTCTCAGCTGTGACGAATCTGCCTTTCTTTTCACACCTCACCTAAGGTAAGTAGGTTCAGGAGACGAAAAATTTGTCAAATGAACTGAGCCGTCCAAATAAACAAATAAATAAACGCGGCTCTTGGCAGTCAGAAAAGAAATAAAAAGGAGAGAGGGAGGGCACACCTCTGAACTCCTAAGCCACTGCAACTCAATTGAAGAATGAAAAAATAAATTTAACTAAATAAATAAATTTAAGAAAACCTGCTTAATTGTCCCTCCAGTGAGCCCAGAATCTCTAGGCTCATCATCCTCCAGCTGCTTGGAGACTGAGCAAACTGGAGCAAGGAGGCAGTCCCTCGGCTATTTGTACTGGTGACATCAAAGAATGTCATTGTTCAGTCTCCAAGCTGCTGGAGGACCCTATATCCCCCAGAGATTCCGGGACTGGACTGGAGAGATGATAAGGAAGGGCCTTTAAGATTCTACTTTCTGGGGAGTCCTTTCACTTCTTGTGCAAAACTATGATCAGGGACTGACTAATCTTCCCCAAGAATCAGCCCTCTCAGAAGCCATGGTCATACACATTGCATGATGGCATGATTATGGAAAACCCCAGAATCTTATAAAGCTCTTCTCCTAGCCCATCCAGCCTAGCCACCTTTCCGAGTTTTAACCCTTTTATATCTGCATAGATTTCTACCTCCACCTAGGGAGTTTTAAGCTTCTCAACTTGATCGACCATAAGTGCAAGCCAATAAGATCTTTGCAAAACTCCTCCTGAGCCAGATTATCTGGTTCCCAGCCTGCATATAGGGACTTACAATAATCCACAAATCTTGTGCTATATCTGCTGTGAGAGTGAGGCCTCAACCTGAACCCCTTTTAATACTCACTATATAGGTCCATTTGCACATACCCTTCACCAGCTGAGCCAACATCTGGCCTGCTTTGTTGCCATAATGATATAACTGATATTGGTGATATAACATTGATTTGGTAGCATGCTGATGAAGCAGGTATTGCAAATTCTCTTTAGCTCTATCCAGCTTTACCTTTTTTTCCATTGTCATGTCTTGGACATGCTACTGTTTAGCCTGTTGAACTAATTGGGTCAAGCCCAGAATTTCAGCATCATACTTTCTTCTTTTCTCCATTATATAAACAATAATATGGCCTTTCATTATAGCCTTCTCCACTATCCATAACAAAGATGGATTGATGTTAGGTCCTCTATTACAATCCAAATAGGTCTTCCATGTCTTCTGAAGGTAGAGTTTAAATGCCTCATCCCAATATAGTCCTGGATAAATCCTCAACTGAAAGCACTTCTTTGCCCCACTTCTCATTCCAGAGCTATCTGGGGCAGTATTCCCAATCTGCACAGTCTGCACCCTTGGAAACAATCCCCACCCTTATCTAGAATTAGATTGGTACAGCCTTGTAT
Organism: Ichthyophis bannanicus; assembly: GCA_033557465.1. NCBI lineage: Eukaryota > Metazoa > Chordata > Amphibia > Gymnophiona > Ichthyophiidae > Ichthyophis > Ichthyophis bannanicus. The sequence continues at coordinate 516,840,193 of CM066033.1, forward strand.
AGTTAGGGAGACGATTACCTAGTAGTTCTCCACCTCCTATTGGTCAAGCAGTAAGCAATCAGACTTCAGTGATGTCAGAGGCCATGGGTTTAAGTAACTCTCCCGTGTTCAGCCTTTTATCCCAATGGAGTGGTTTTGCGAGGGATGCCATCCTGAAGCAGGGTTCATGAAACTTAAAACCCAAAACATGGTGCTATGTCACTGATTCACCCTTGGTTTTGGCTACACTCTGAATTTGACTTACATTCAGATAAGTGCACACAATATTATTATGGCTGAAGTGCTGTGGTTTTATTGCAAAGTTAATTAAAAAGGACCGGACTTGTTGCAGTGGCTAATCCCACACGCAATCATTGTCTGACAAAAATTTCAATTTTATCTATTAGGTGTTTAATGGGAGATATCTGTTCATGGTAGGCCATATTTTGATTTTAATAATCATGTCCTGGCAATGTCCCAGTTTTTACACTATTTCCTACTATTCCCTTTTTTTTAAACTGGTCTTGTTTTATTTGATTCTTTTATGCAACAAATATATATATATATATATATATATATATATATATATATATATATATATATATATATATATATATATTGTCGTGGGGAGGCGCCCACCTACGCCTATGGGCAATCCATGGCAAAGATTATTTAGAGAGCCACTGGGAAAGTAAGGTTCATCGCGTAGTTAGAAATGTCCTCACCAATTCCGGCTGTCTAAAAGAAGTTAGCACCAAGACCAAAGTGGAGGGAAATAAGGTTTTTATTCCCCGTCAATGCAAGGGTTCAAATTAAGAGATGAAACAAGTAACAGAAAAGTCCTTTGTTGCAAAAGGTCACCAGTATTCAAACTTGTGCTTAATTGTTATGCTTCACAATTAAGGCCGTGGTCAAAACAGGAATTCAGTTCATTCCAAAAACATCACTATTTTATACACTCTTGTATTTCTGTCAGGTATTACAGACTCTTGCCATGAGGCTGTGCACATATCACATTCCATCTGCTCTGGTGGTGATAGGGAAATGGTATCAATGCATTCTATCTCCATGCATTCTTCCTCACTAAACTCACCAGGGGAATATACACTGTCTCTCTCTGACTCGTGTTGGTGTGCTATGCCTCTTGGGCCTTGTCTCCAATGAGAGTCTGTTCTCAGGGCTTTAGGGATTCTGCTAAACCAGTCTGGCTTCTCCTTCCTCATAAAGTTAAGACTGGTTTTCCCAAGGTTTTTATACTTCAGGCATTTACTAGTATTAACAACTGTCTCATACCTGTAACTTTGCTGGCTCGGCTCTTCAGAGTTTCTCCTTGCAGCAACCTTCCTGTTGTAGCAATGTCTCTGCCTCTCAGCATTAGGCAGGGCTGTGCTTCGTGGCAGTTGAGTAAAACCTGGTTGGGACTCTCTTTCCTCCTTTGGTAAGAACTCATGTTTAGTATAAACTACCTTTCCTTTCTTGCAGGGTAAAACTGGACAATTATTCCTCAGAGACTGTAAGCTTCTCAGCAAACCATTCCCTCTGGCTTCTGGCTTAAGTCTCTCTCCTCTGTAGTCAGGAGCACTGGAAGAACAGGGCGTGGCACAGCCTCTAACCTCAGAGCTGGCTCTCACAAACCTCCGTGGGAGAGCTGCACAATCAGCCTGGCCCTTCTGGATTTCACCCCTGTGAACTCTGTACCTGTGGGCTTTCTCCTCTAGGATTTCTTCACTGTTCCTTCTCAGGTCCTTCTCTCTCTCTTTCCTTGGTGAAGCGGTACACCCCTGTGTAGCCATGCTTCTCTTCTCTGGAGCAGCTGGACCTCGTCCTTCTCCTTCTCTCTTTCTCCAGTTTCTCCTTTCTCCTCTTTCTCCTCTCTCTGCCCTTTCTTCTCTGTCTGCATTCAGCTCTGGCTTAGAAGGAAATGTTTCCTGCCTTACTTCCTGGGTCACTACCAGGTGCAAATCATCAGGTTCCTCAAACTCATTAGCTGCAGAATGTTCCTTCCTGCTCCCTCTAGCTGTGCCTGGAGGTAATTGCACATCTAGATTCTTAAAAACAGGATTTCTTTTCAAATCACCAACTTTATCAATACCCACATCATGACTATATATATATATATATATATATATATATATAGTGCAAAGCCATTTTTTAGGAGATATTGGACATTAAGGAGTTGAACTGCAAGGCTGCCAATAATGTTGGCCATAACTGTAATACTACTTAGCCACTGTAGTATGTTTGGGTAGTTGCACAAAAAAAAAAAAGAAAAAACAAGCAAAAACAAGAAACCTATTTTGCTTTTCCTCTTTGTTCCTTTTGCAAAGGAATTTTTTTTCATTTTTCTTTCAAATTTCTATCTGTTCACAGCAGCATTGATCTACAGTCTAGTGGCAAACAACCTAAATTTTGGTTTTAAGCTTAGGAAGATTAGCTTGCTGTATTTCTTGCCTAGCCTTTTAATTAGTAATTTGAGTGTACCCTCAATTCATATAATATCTACTAGCCTGGGGCACTTAAATTCCCACAACCCTACCCCTTATCCCACCCACCCTAGAGTTGCATTGCCTATATAGTCTTCATATTAAAGACAGTCATTTGCCCTCTAATTAGGTGGAACATACACCTTGTATTAAAACTGCTTTATAACCATCTTAATCAACATGTCATGTATTCAATGCAATTGCTGTGGTGCCTTCATTCTGCGGAGAATCATTTGATGCTTTAGAGCTTGTCCTATATGTGTCAAGCTATCTGCTATGCATAAAGAATTGGTTCTATTAAGGGAAGAATTAGCTGCACTGAAAAGCACCTCCTCTAGGTTACAAATAGAAAGCAATCCACCATCGCTCTCACAAAGAATCAAACATCCTAGGAACAAATGGATGACAGTGGGCGCTGGTACGTTGCGACCTGTAAGACGGAGACAGGGCCGGCCTGTCCATTGAGCAAGAATGTTTTCTGCACAGGGCCCCGCATTTCAGGGGGCCCCGCACAAAAAACATCTTGCATCCCAGCAAAGTTTAAAAAAACCAGAAACCGGCTGCTGCTGCCGCTGCCGCCGTGGCAGCGGCAGAATCGAGAATCCCGCGGGGCCCCCCTGTCCTGCAGTCTTCTATGCGGCCTCAGCGTCGGCTGTCAGAGCTGCGTGAAGAGAGAGAGCTTCTCCTCTCGCAGCTCTGTTAATCCCGCCGCGGGGCTGATGGGAAATCCCATCAGCCCCGCGGCGGGATTAACAGAGCCGCGAGAAAGGGAAACTCTCCCTTCGTGCGGCTCTGAAAAGCCCACGCTGAGGCCGCATAGAAGACTGCAGGACAGGGGGGCCCCGCGGGATTCTCGATTCTGCCGCTGCCACGGCGGCAGCGGCAGCAGCAGCCGGTTTCTGTTTTTTTTTTTTTGAGGCAATAACATTTATTTATTTTATTTATTTATTTAACAGTCTTTTCTATACCGCCCCTTCCAGAGATCAGGGGCGGTTTACATTGAACATTAAACAGAACAATTGTATACTTCTGTATACATTTACAGGGAACATTATGCTTTAACTATGTACAGGTGTACTTACAGGGAACATATTTTGAACAGATTTTGAACAACATTTTGAACAACATTTTGAACATTAACTATAACAGAGCTTTTCAAACTATTTACAAGTTATATACATGGAGCGCATCTTAGTTAGATACAGTTACAGTGGTGAAAATAATCAACTGTCTATAGGTCTGGACACGGTACTCATGGTCTTAACAGCCTTCGATTGACTCTTATTCTTCCATTTTCGCTGTCCCAAAGCAGAATCTCATTCCAGGGACTTCCCTAGTCCATACATCTGGGAACATCTGGTGTCCAATGGCACTCCGAAGGGGCTCCAAAGGAACTTGACCTGCCCCTTCGAGCTGGGGTTGTGCATTGCTATGAATGCTGGCTGTTAACCCAGTAGGGGCCCTTCACAGCAGCAGCTGGCTCAATTGCTGACTGTACCTGGCACTCACCAAACAGATCAGATGGCAGGACCCACAGCTACAACACTTCTGCCCACCAAATCTCCCCATTCATCAGAGTCTCATCTATTCCTTCTGGTTTTTAACTTAGCTGGGCTGATGGGGGGGGGGGGGGGTAAGGACTGTAAATGGGCTGATAGGGGGGGTTCGGACTGGAACTGGGCTGATGGGGGGGGGTTAGGACTGGTAATGGGCTATAGGGGGTTCGGACTGGAAGTGGGCTGATGGGGGGGGGTAAGACTGGGAATGGGCTATGAGGGGGTTAGGACAGGTAATAGACTATGGAGGGGCTAAGACTGGAAATGGGCTGATGGGGGAAGTTATGACAGGTAATGGGCTATGGGGGGCTACGACTACAAGTGGGCTGATGGGGGGATTAGGACTGGAAATGGGCTATGTGGGGGTTAGGACAGGTAATGGGCTGATGGGGGGTTACAACAGGTAATGGGCTATGGGGGGTCAAAGACTACAAGTGGGCTGATGGGGGGTTAGGACTGGTAATGGGCTGATGGGGGGTTAGGACTGGTAATGGGTTGATGGGGGGGTAAGACTGAAAATGGGCTGATGGGAGGGTAAGGACTGGAAGTGGGCTGATGGGGGGGTTAGGACTGGTAATGGGCTATAGGGGGTTCAGACTGGAAGTGGGCTGATGGGGGAGCTAGGACTGGTAATGGGATGGGGGGTTGCTAGGACTGGAAATGGGCTGAGTGGAAGGGGGGCTTGAACTGCAAATAGCTGATGGGGACAGGGGCTTGGAATGGAAATGGGCTGAGTGGAAAGGGGGCTTGAACTGCAAATATCTGATGAAGAGGGGGGCTTGGAATGGAAATGGGCAGTGAGGGGAGGGAGCTAGGACTGGAAATGGGCTGAGTGGGGGGGGGCAGGACAGGAAATGGGCTGATGGAGGGGCCAGGATAGGACTGGAAATGGGCTGTTGGGGGTGCTAAGGTTGGAAATGGGCTGTGGTGGGGGCTTGAATTGAAATGGACTCATGGAGGGGCTAGAACTGGAAGTAGGCTCATGGGGGGCTTGGATTGGAAATGGGCTGAGTGGAGGGGAGCTAGAATTTGACATGGGCTGATGGTGGGGCTAGGAAAGGACTAGAAATGAGCTGATGGGGGGCTGGGATTGGAAATGAGCTGATGGAGGGACTGATAGGACTGGAAATGGATGGGGGAGCTAGGACTGGAAATGGGCTGATGGTGGGGCTAGGATAGGATTGGAAATGGGCTGATGGGGGACTAGGACTGGAAATGGGCTGATGCAGGGACAAGAAGGGAGCAGATGCTGGGTGGGGCTGGAACTAGAAAGGAGCTGATGTTGGGGGAGGATTAGAATGGGATGGAGCTGGGAGAGTGAAATGGAGAGGGAAAAATATTTTGTGTGGGAGGGAAGACAAATCTACAATTGGCCGGATATTGGGAGAGTAAGTGGGGATTGAGGATGGAGGGGTAAAATTTGAGTGGATGAAATAGGAATGAGGAAAGAGCAAAAGGAGAAAGATTAGTATGTTAAAGCAGATGTAGAGAGAGAATGGAAAAAAAAACAAGAAGACAGAAGAAAGGACAAATGGACAGCAGATGGAGAGTTAGCAGAAGACACAAAGAAACCAGAAGAAAGTGGCTGGAACAATTGCAACTGAAAAAAAATGCACAAAAGGTAGAAAAATATCTCTTTATTTTGAATTTATTAACTGGAATATGTCAGCTCTGGGAAATGTGCATCATTAATTTTTGCGCTTTGTTTAGTACAAGAGGAAATTAATTTATAGTTTTATTTCTACAGTGTTGTTGTATATTCCAAGTTTGGCTTTTGGGGTTCGCAGTTTAATTATTGTCTTCCTGTTTCTAAATTGTGTTTCCTTGTTTGGTGATGGTCTATGTTCTGCATGTGTAACTGAGCTGAGGTGTTCTGTTTATATAATTCCTATTTGACATTGCCACTTGTTCTCTTTCCCCAGTATGTCATGTATTGTTGTTCTCTGAAATGTATTGGTTTAATATTTGCAGTGTTGCCTTTTGATAGTTAGGGTATGGTGCTTTGTGAGTCCTGGTAGTGCTGTTAGGATACGGCGGGTTTGCTATGGGTTCTAAATGGGCAGTGTTTGTAGTAGTTCCTAATGTGCCTGGCGGTTGGTACTGGATTATAGTAATGTAGAAACCTTTTAGTCTTTCTTTATCCATATACTCATTAAAAGGCATGTTTACTAAAAGTTAGTGTATGGTAACATTATGCAAATATTTATGCAAATGAGGCACCTTATGCAAATGAGGCCCCGCACTGAGTCTCCGCACATGGCCCCGCACCCCTCTTGGGCCACCCCTGGACAGAGACACTCTTTTCATCGAGAGATATCCCTGCATAATGCCTTCTCTGCCTTGGAAAATGAGAGTGCTCAATTAATGGAAACTGAAGTTGCCTTATAAGAGAAGGTTAATTCCCAATCTACTGATAATGCACCAAATATGAACAAAAAACTAACAAAACAGGAAAGTGCTACTACTTGGAGATTCCATCATTAGAGGGATTAACTTGGGAACACAGTCCAAAGGACAGAAGATGGTCAAATGCCTCCCAGACTGTTCAGCCAGCAGGACTACAAACCAAATTGTTGGCATAGTCAGTGCAGAAAGTAAGCATTCCAAAACGTATCCACTTGGGTACAAATGACCTGGCTAGAAACAATATCTCTAGTGTCTGAAGATCTTAAGGTGGCGAAACAATGTGAAAAGGCCATAGCCAAAGTCAGAAGATTGCTGGGCTGCATACAGAGAGGAATAACCAGCAAAATGAGGAGGTATTAATACCCTGTACAAGTCATTGGTGAGGCCTCACTTAGAGTATTGTGTTCAGTTTTGGAGACCATATCTCACAAAAGACATAAAAAGACTTGAAATGGTTCAGAGGAAGGTGACCAAAATGATTTGGAGGCTGTGCCAGAAGATGTATGAGAAGAGACTTATGTATACTCTAGAGGAGAGGAAAGACAGGGGAGATATGATACCAACTTTTAAATATTTAAAGGGTATCAATGAACAAACAACATTTTTTCAAAGAAGGGGAAGATATAAGACTAGAGGCAGGGCCCGCCCAAGGGTTTCTGCCACCCTAGGCAGAAACCCCAGCCTCGCCACCACCCCCAGATGCCACCATCACCACCGCTGCCCCCCCAGCTGCTGCCGATTCTGGCTTGGGATAGGGAGGTGGGCAGTGGCAGTATTTCCAAAAGCAGCGGCGTTTTGCTGCCGCTTTTGGAAATACTACCGCTGCCTGCCTCCCCCCAAATGGAATCTTTGGCAGCTGGGGGAGGGGCAGCATGACTGCCCATATGTGCCATTGCCGCCACCCATGTGTGTCGCTGCTACCACCCACCCGGGCCGGCCACTTTAGGCAACTGCCTAGCTTGCCTAGGTGATGGGCCGGCCCTGACTAGAGGGCATACGATGAAGCTACAAGGTGGTAAACTTAAAAGGAACATCAGGAAATACTTTTCACTGAAAGGGTGGTAGATGCATGGAATGCAATCCCGATGGAGGTGCTGGGGGTAAATACAATGACGGAATTCAAAATGGCATGGGACAGACACAGTGAATCCCCTCAGAGCAAGAGGATGAAATCAAAGCAAACTTAAACATCTTTTAATAGAGGTGGGCTGATCTGCATGGAGCAGCATATGCAATGCTAAACACAGGCATAGAGGGGGGTTATCTGCACTTAAACCACTCTAATCATCTTATTGGGCAGACTAGATGGACCATACTGGTCTTTATCTGCTGTCATATACTATGTTACAAAGGGCAGCAGTGGGATTTGTATCCTGGCTTCCCTGTTTCCCAGTCTGCTGCTTTAACCATTAGGGGTATGTTTACTAAACGGCATTAATGTAGCATCTGTAACGTTAACGCATGTTAACGTTACCGGCAGCGGTAAATGTCCCAGAGAGTGGGGAGAAGGCAGAGAGTAGGGGTCAATGGGCGGGGAGTGGGTGGGGAGAAGCCCCTGCTACACTACAGCTGTAACATTAACACCAGGATTCTACCGCCAGTGAAAACCTGTCTGTAAATGCACTTTTGCAGGAGAGAGAGACCATTTCATGTCAGCAATGTACAGCACAGACAGGGAGCCCAAGAACGTGATAGCAGTGCTCCATTTGCAGAAACTGCATAGTGCCCAAGTAGGAAAGGGCACTATGGTGATGGTGCAAATGGATCAAAGGGGGGTTGCAGGTGGGTCATGCAGTGGGGGCATCTGGGGCATAGGACAGACTAGGCAGTCACCTAGGTGGCACATAGGAACACAGAAACTGGAAAACAGCAAGACAGCATCTGACCAAGGTGAAACATGCCCAGTATTCTGTGTTCCACAGTGTCCCATCCAGGGGACACGTACCCAGCAGGTACCCCAAACGTCACACAGGAACCACTATGCCTGTAATGGGGCAAGCAGTGCACATCTGGGGAACACTCTAACAAGGGTATACGGACCTTCCCCAGGAAACGTCTCAAGCTGTTTTTAAACCCAGATAAATGAACACCCTTTACTACAGCCCCTGGTAAGGCAGTGCAGGGTTAGACCACGCGTCATCTGAAACATATTTACACCCAGTAGTCCAAACTGGGTACACTGTAGCCACATTGCATGTCCCCTAGCCTGTCCTCAGTCTGCTGGCATAACACAATCTACCTATGTTTACCTGATCCATTCTAGCCAATAGTCTCTAGACCTCCAACCTGACACCCCTCAGCCGTCTCTCCCCCAAGTGGAAGTGAAATAACATTGGCAGGCGGTGATGGGGTGGATGTGCAGATGTCCATGTATGCCCCCCCATCCCAGACCCCACACCCTAGGCACCCACCAACTCGCACATTGGATGACCTGGGACTGCGCACTGCCAGCACCGAAAGCACATGGGTATGTCAGCATGGCTGGGGGGGGGGGGGGTTTGGTGGTGGAGAGGGCAGTAGCACCTTCCTGCAGCAGACTAAGGCTATAACCTGTTCCAGTGCACCGTGTACAGTGCAACATGTCAAGGTCTGTCTGATGAGAAACATGTTGGCTCCAGGGACAGAGATGTTTGTATGGCAGCACTGTGGTACACTACTCACAGTTGTTGTGCTGTACAGCAGAGGATCACAGGTTTGGGTCTTGGCTGTGGATCCTTTAGTACATGTCCCAACCTTTTACACCACATTGCGGATACACCACCAACATGTGCAATCCCAAATGCAGCTGTCAACAGGGGTACAAACACCCACACAGACAGGCTCCACTATCCACAGCTGGATGGAGAGTCAGGCTGTTGGCTCCTGCATATGGAGCAGCAGTTAGCACCAGAGCACTACTACTAGCTCCTGCACAATGAGCACACCTTAACAATGCCTGCACTGAGATTGGGACCAGTGTGGTGACTAGGACTGCCACCCATCCCCAGTGTTACATAGTGCTTCAGTATGAGTGTATGTGTGTATTTCTATCCATTGTTTTGTGGTGTTCTACACCTCACTCAGCCTTGCACTTCCTACACTGTTTCCAGCATTAGCCTGCAAATGTGCATGATAAGGAGCAAGATATTGTGGGTATGGCCCAACAGGGCAGATTGTCCAGGATGTGTCTGTATCAGTGGTAGGGCAATGGCTGGTACATCGTAGTACCTGACCGCCACCTGCATGGACAGGGTGGCCACAGCATGTCATGCTGGGAGGATACTCTCACTCTGACCAAGCAGTGACCATGGTATGGCTATATCACCACATAGTGCCATATAGTATCTGCATATAGTGATATGGGTGTGTTTTCTTTTCTGGGGGTCCCCCATTACTGATCTGCTTGCTGGGTGATTGTGCTGTATATCCCAAGCCTGGGTGCACATGCCAACCCCCCAAATGCATGCAATGCATACTGGCCAGTAGACTGTCTGCAGTTTGCATGTGTATGGTGGGGACATCCACGGGGGGGGGGGAAGCAGGTGCAGTATGACAGTGCTTGCTGTAGCTGAATGTTAGACCTAGTCAGGTGAGATGTGTGGCCTTTCTGGCTTTCTCCTAGTATTACTGCCAGGGCCTTGGTAATAGGTGTGGCCTACTGCTTGGGGTATGTTAGCTTGGGCTGAGAGGTTCAATCCAACTGAAGCACAACAACCTCCGGCCAGAGGGACTCCTTGCGGCTGTGGACAAGCTCCATACCCCTCTGCCAGTGGTATGTAAGCATTGCTACCTAAAATATATAAACCCTATGAGGGTCTAGACACCCCTCCCTCCTGGTAGTAGGCAGCCATAGCATCAGCATTGTAACACAGTTCTGCATGGGTCCCAGTCACACAGGGCCAGATAAGACTAACACATACAGCAGAACACAAAGTGACTAGTATATCACACTACAGAGAATACATGTCACCAATTGGTAGTAATAGGGATGTGCAGTATGTGTAGGTACTGGGGACCCGGTGCTGGGCGCACATCCTCACCCTCAGGGTGACCACATATGCTGCTCAGTAGCAAGGTTTGCAGCTGCTCTGTTCTTGTATCACACACTGTCAGGGCCTCTTACTGAGCTGAGGTGATGGATAAGTGGATTCTCCATTTGGTGATCAGCTGTAGACTGCTATTCTGCATGTGCACTACATCATGGGTACTGGTGGGGGCTAACCTATACCGGCACACACAGCAGACATTTTTTTTGTATCCAAACATTGCTATGCAGCAAGTTGTGGTGGTATAGCCTACTGATTATTTCAAGGTCTTTGTAGGCAGGGGCCAGGGGTTTGATTCCTACCTGTTCCTTTTGTGACTGTGCTACTCAGAACTTTTTCATGCCTGTAACATTCAGAGTTCTGCAGATCTGTGCTGCCAGCCCATAACACCCTCTCCTCAGCTGCCATCCATTCTTCAGTCCATCTATCTGCCTCTGTCAGTGGTGTCTTCTTGTGCAGGCTGCTACCCTATGTCCTGCACTGGTACCTTTTCTGCATTGCGGCTCTTCATGCTTGCCTCTCCTGTGCCTGCTCAGCATGGCACCACTACTACTCTGTCCTCTGATCATTGCAAATATCCTGCCACCTCTGCCTCCACTGGGGGACATGTATTCCCATCCTCTGCCACCCACTGTCATTGCAGCACTTTACATTGCCAACACACTGTGCATCAGTACAGCTGCCTCTAGCACGTTTGCCCGCTTAACCAGCTGCCACATAAGGTGCCTGCGGATATGGCAGGTCCATCAGCTCCCACCTCTCCTTCCTTCCATCACTTGTTCATTGCCTTTCCTTGGTGCTCTATCCAGTGTTAGGGTTACAGCTGTTTTTATGCCTTACAGTTCATGCACAGCACAATTTCACTGTGGGCTCATTCACCTTGTATGGGGACAGAGCATGGACCCTTCCAGAATTCATATCCTTTTTTTGGTGCCTTCTTGAGAGTGTTTTTTGATGTTTCCCATTGAGATCACCATTGACCAGCTTGGTTATTTTATTTTTCCATTTTCTTCTGGTCCTTTTCACTGTTTATTTGCCCTTTTGTTCCGTGCACATGTATCACACTTATCACTTTTTTGTGGGTTTCCCTGGTTTTGCTGTACATTGCTGACAGAAATGGTTTCTCTTCCCTTTAAATCAGCTCTAACACCAGGGTTTCACTGGCGTTAGTTTTGAGCCTCGGATTTCACAGCGTTAGTGTGCGGGGAGCCTCTCCCCTCCCACTCTCCACCCATTGACCCCTTCTCTCCGCCCCTGGGGAGCCTTCCTCCGCCCTCCGGGAGCCTTTCCCCGCCTTCAGCGCTCATTTGCGCCGCTGCACGCGTTACCGCGCGCTAAGGTACCTTATCGCACGATAAAGCGCCATTATCACATGATAAGGTACCTTATCGTGTGATAACATCACAGAGCGCACATTAAGACAGTTTAGTAAACATACCCCTGAGTTGAACTACTCTCAGCTTAAAGGAGGGTTGAATGTAATCAGGGCTATCTCAACCACCCCACCCATATCTGTGCTTATGGAATTTGCATACTAGACTCATATGATTCTATTCAAGTGGTAATATAAAAGTGATGAATCAAATAGCACACTGGAATGTACTATATAAGGAATTGAATCACTTTTGCAGTTAAACACACTGCGTATGCCTCGTAAACAGAAGGAAACAAAAGATCTGTTGCATGCTTAGCGGGATGACATTTCCTTTTGATATCTGGCAATTATTGCTTCTTAAGAAAGTGCATTACATGTATTGAAATAGGTTATTAGTGTAGGAGATGGTAAGAGCAATCACTTACATTACCAGAGGGTGGTTTGGCACTGTGCATACTTTAGCCTTATGTTAACTTTTTTTTTATTCTTTCCAGTGCAACAGATGTTGGAAAGAATTATACATAAGGGTCTGTTCATCCATCTGTTTGTGTGTCTATCTGGGGCAAAATAGCACAGCAAAATAACCGAACAGAACCAAGTTTGGCATGGGGAAAACTGAAGAAAAGAAACATCAAGTTGAAAAATGGGCAAGATCGGACTGGGGGTTCCAGAGAAATAAGCCTTCAAAAAATGGATTATGATATAATATGATATGAGATATGATAGTGCTCTTTAAAATAAGAAGTGGATTGGAATGAGTAAACATGAATTGGTTGTTCACAAAGTACAAAGACTAGGGGATACACATTGAAGCTACTAAGTAATACATTTGAGAAAATATTTTTTCATTAAACGCATAGTTAAGCTCTGTAGTTCATTGCCGATTTATAGTAAAAGCTGTTTATAATAACTTTGGACAAGTTCCTGGAGGAATACTCCAGAAAACATGATTAATGTGGACTGGGGAACTTCACCATTTACCCCTGGGATAAGCAGCATAGAATCGGTCTACCTTCTGGGATTCTGCCGGCTAGCAGCGACCTTGACTGACCACTGTTGGAAGTAGGATACTGGGCTTGGTTGATTAGATTTACCTAGTGTACCGCACAGTATTAAAGCAATGTACAAAAAAGATAAAATAATAGAAACAAAACAGACCAAAATATCTTCATCTCAACACGTAAAATGTTGAGTAAACAACCATGTTTTGAAAGATTTCTGTAAAGATAAATAATTGCTCATTCTTCAAGTCAGCAGACAAAGGATTCTATGTGAAAGGTTCGGCAGAGCTGAAAATGCTGTGGTCAGTATTCACAGGCACTTAAGCGGTTTACAGACCTGCGATCACCTAAATGCCACTCACCAGGATATTCAGGGGCACTAACACAGTACTGCTGAATATGCCTGGTTTATGCCACACCGGTGTTCTCTTCAATCCTCCCTGTTGAGGACAAAGGCCAAGGCAGAGAGGCTCAAATCCTGGAGATGAATGCATGGCTGTGAGGATGGTGTCATCGAGAGCATTTTGGTTTCCTAGACCATGGGATGCTGTTCCAAGGGTTGCAGAGCAGAGATGGCATCCATCTGTCCAAGAAAGGTCAACGCGCCTTCAGTAGTAGACTGGCTAATCTACTGAAGAGGGATTTAAACTAGATTCGTTGGGGATGGGTGAAGAAAGCCCCCAGGTAAGTGATACATGAAATACCTTTATGGAAATGGTTAACAGGGGTAACATATGGAAAGCAGTGTGTATAAATGCCCGTAGCATGGGAAATAAGATCCCTAATGTTAAAGCTTTGGTGGGAGTGGCCGACTTGGATTTAGTGGCAGTTACAGAAACATGGGGGTATGTTTACCAAACCGTCTTAATGTGCGCTCTGTGACATTATCGCGCGATAAGGTACCTTATCGTGCGATAATGGTGCTTTACAAGGCGCACAGGTACCTTATCGCGCGATAACGCACGCTGCGGCGCAAACGAGCGCTGAAGGCGGGGAAAGGCTCCCGGAGGGCAGAGGAAGGCTCCCCAGGGACGGAGAGAAGGGGTCAATGGGTGGAGAGTGGGAGGGGAGAGGCTCCCCGCACACTAACACTGTGAAATCCGAGGCTCAAAACTAACGCCAGTGAAACCCTGGCATTAGAGCTGATTTAAAGGGAAAAGAAACCATTTCCGTCAGCAATGTACAGCAAAACCAGGGAAACCTACAAAAAAGTGATAAGTGTGATACATGTGCACGGAACAAAAGGGCAAATAAACAATGAAAATGACCAGAAGAAAATGTAAAAATAAAATAACCAAGCTGGCCAATAGTGATATCAATGGGAAACATAAAAAAACACTCCAAAAAAAGCTCCAAAAAAAAGATATGAATTTTGGAAGGGTCTATGCTCCGTCCCCATACAAGGTGAATGAGCCCACAGTGTAATTGCGCTGAGCAGGGTTTCCGACTCCATCGGCCAGGTTTCCTATGGCATGCACATGGTCCACAACAGCAGGGCGGGCATATCGGAACGGGCAACTGGACAGATGCTGGAAAAGGGGACACAGAGGGCTGCAGGCGGCACATGCTGTGGTGCAGCTGGGCCACAGTGTGGACTAGAGTGATGCCTAGGTGGCCCATAGAAATGCTGAAACAGTAGTGCAGCCAGACAGCAACTGCTGAGGGCCCAACATGGGCATGAGTGTGCTTCCCACAGGGTCACAGGGGATAGTACCCAGCAGGTACGCCGAAGGGCACGGAACAATGGCATGCGGTGCTGGGGGGAAGCGTGGACAGCTATGCAGGCACCCCTACCCTAGAATCAGCACCATAGGCAGCCACCTACCTGCACACTGGATGGCCTGAGACTGCGCTCCACCAGCACCACCAGCAGAAGGGCATGTCAGCATGGTGGCAGAGGGATACTGGTGGTGGAGGAGGCAGTGGCAGCTGCGCAGAGCAGACCGTGGCCTAGCCCTGTGTAGGTGGGTGCCATGCACTGCAACAGACAGGCCCTGTCTGACGAACAGTCATGGCATCACCAGGGAATGCACTGTTTTTGTGGCAACACAATGGCGCAGTGCACACAGCCAGCGTGTTCAAAAGCAGGAGGTCACAGATTCAAGTCCCAGCTGTGGTTCCTGCCAACCCAGTCCCCATATTTTACCCACTACTAAAACGTGCTGATACAGACAGAACCTTTATTGCAGATGACGTAAACATGCCCAAAACACCTACATTTTACCCTACAGAGCACAGACACCATAAACATGCGCATTATCTAGAGCAGAGTCTCCCAAATGCAGTCCTGGAGGGCCAAACACCATTCAGGTTCCATCCTGTCTCTAATAAAGATGCCTGTGCTGCATTTCTATGCGCCGCCCCCATGGTATGCAGATGTATCTCATGCATATGCATGAGGGACAGCATGAAAACCCAAACAGTGTCTGGGCAACCAGGACTGGAGTCGGGAACCTCTGCCCTAAAGCAGCGGCCAACAGGGGCAGACACACCCGCACCCACAGGCTCCATTATCCAATGCCTCCTGGAGAGGCAGGATGTTGGGCCCTGTGTGCATCTCCCAATACTAGCACTTGCATACCTTAGTAATGCCACCCTAAACCTGGGAATATGGTACACAGCTATCAAAAGGTTGCTATGATTACTGGCAGATAGCAATTCCGAGGTAAAGTACAATTTTCTGAGTGGGCTGCATCATAGCAACCTTTCTGATGTCTGTGGAGTGTGCTACAGGTCTTGTGTCTGACAGTGTTTACCACCCTGGGGGGTGACACCAACAGTATTGTGTACCATAGCCATGCCTGCACTATGCCCAGGACTGGTGTGGTGGCCAGGGCTGCCAAACACCTCTATAGTTGCACAATGCTGGCATAGGTGTGGGGAGTGTGTGTCTGTCTATCCAATGTGTGGTGGCTGCCAACACCCTCCACAGCCCACACTGCTAGCACTGTTGCCAGTATTGGCCTGCCAATGTGCATAATGAGGTGCAAGGTACTGTGGGAATAGCCTGGATAGGGTGGCCTGGCCTGGATTCATCTGTACAGAGCATAGGGCAATGGCTCGGACATTGTAGTACCTGGCCACCACCTGCACAGACAGGGTGGCCATAGCATGTCCTGCTGGGAAGTCACTCTCACCCTGACTGAGCAGTGACCCCGCACGGCTAGGTTCCCCCATAGTGCTATATAGTGTTTTTCCCATGTGATATTTATGGGTTCTCTTTTGGGGCCCAATCACTGATTTATCTGCTTGGTGTGTATGCTGACATCCCAGTTCTGGGTACATGCATTTTCTCCAGGACCATGAACTAATGACTAGCTAGCAGACTGTCTGCAGCTAGTATGTGTTTTGCTGGAACACCTGGCAGGGTGCAGCACCTGGAGGCTTGCTGCTGGAGAATGTCAGATAGTGGTGGGGGGCAGCTGAGCATTTCCAGGCCTACTGTTTGTCTGCTATTGCTGTATGCATGTGTACAGCTCTGCATTGACTGCCCTGTAGTGTGCCTGTTCCCTAGCAGGTCTGGGGTTGATGGTCCCCTCTACTGTCACCATTGTAGGGAGGTAGAATGTGGATCTTTTGGTGGGCGATCCTGTTTCGCACCCTGAGCCCCAGAGGGTGGGTTGTGTGGTGGTGCATAATCCGCCTATGGGTCCAAACACCCCCCCCCCTTCACCTACATCATGTAACCATGGCACCAACACAGGATATGCACTATTCTGCGTGCATCATAGCCCATAAGGGCTAGACATGACTGCGAAATACAGAAGGACACAGATGTAACCTAGGTGTGTCTGCAGAAACTATCTAACACACACAGTAGCACTGATGAGGACCTGCAGCATGGCGTATTTCAGCCATGAAAGGTGCTGTGGACCTGGTGCTGGGCGCCCCACCTCACCCTGAGGGTGAGCATAGTACCCGCACAATGTGACGGTCTGTGGCTACTCTGTGCCAGTACCACACATGTTCAGTTCCCCCTACCAGGTCGAGGTGCTGTGGGGGTGCATACCCCATCTTGTGCCCATCTGCAGACTGCTGATTTGCATGTGCAGTGCATCATGGGTACGGGTGGGTTAACCCTATCCTGGTAACCACAGCAGACAGTTTGTGTGGTAACATGCAGTCCTTCTGCAGCCAGCCAGGGGTTTGTTGGCAGCTGTAGCCCACTGGTTGCTTCACTGGCTGTAAAGCCAGAGGTCATGGGTTCAAACTCATGGTGGGGTTATTTGATAGGGCTGTCTGAGGCATTGTCTATTTTTAATGTACATTAGGACTGCCAGCAAAAACACCCTCAGTGTACTGTAACCTTAAGGTGCCTCATAAGGCGCCCCATAAGGCACCTTATAGGGTGCCCCATAAGGCACCTTATAGGGTGCCCTATAAGACGCCTTATAAGGTGCCTTATCAGGTGTCCTATAGGGGACATTATAGGGTGCCTTGGCGTACAGCGCACTTTATAATGTGCCCTATGGAGTGCATTATGGGGTGCCTTATGTGGCACCTTAGGTTACACCACCGTGAGGGTGTGTTTGCTGGCAGTACTAATTAAAATAAAAGTAAAATGCCACAAAAAGCACTACTTAAACGTAAAGGGTGATGCTTCAGCCAGCCTTATACATACTGGGGGATCAAACTCATGACCCTTGTACCATCACTCAGTGTATTAACCATTGTGCTGCACCTCTGCTTCTATGTTTGCATGTCTGCGCGCCTACTTAAGATTATCGCGCGTTAACGCGCTTAGTGGCGTTTCGGCCGATATTGTGCACAGCGCGCGTTATCGCACGATAATCCCGTTTTGCTACATTAAGACCAAAACGCCCACTCCTTTTATGGCATCCTGCACACTATCACCAGGCGCACGTTAAGACGGTTTAGTAACATACCCCATGGTTCACAGAAAACCATGACTGGGATGTAACTATACCTGGCTATACTTTATTCAGAAAGGACAGGGTAGGAAGAAGGGGAGGAGCAGTGGCACTATATGTAAAATACTATTAAAGCTTTGGAATTACAGAGCTTAAAAGGGAGAGAGTAGGCATTGTGGGTTAAACTAGAGAGTTAATTGAAGACATACACAGCATTGCAGGGAAAGGGGACGTGCTACTGATAGAGGATTTCAATATGCCAGATGTTGATTGGCACATTCCTGCTGCAGTATCATCTAGAAATAAAGAGATCCTGGATTCTCTACAGGGAGAACTATTCAAGCAATTGGTAACAGACCCCACACGTGAAGGGGCCATACTGGACTTGGTGCTTACCAATGCTGAAAGTGTTTCTGATGTTATAGTGGGAGATCATTTTGCATCCAGTGATCACCAGATGGTGTGGTTCAGTATTAGGACTAGGGCTGTTAGAATCCATTCAAAGGTGAGGGTCTTAGACTTTAGGAAGACTAACTTTGCGAAGATGGCCCAATACCTCAGTGAGTCGCTAGCGGGATGGGAACAGCTGGGGGATGTAGAAAAACAGTGGGCAAAACTGAAAGGGATATTTTAAGGGCAACCAACCTTTTTGTTAAAATGGTAAATAAAGGTAAAAGGAAAAGGAGACCGCTATGGCTTCTGAAAGAAGTAGCTGAAAAAGTGAAGTAAAAGAGGGAGGCCTTCATGAAATACAAGAGATCACAGAGAGAGGAAGACAGGCATCTATATTTGGAAAAACTTAGAGAAGCTAGGAAAGTAGTCAGGAAAGCAAAGATTCAAAAAGAGGAGGAAATAGCCAATGCAATATAATTGGGGGATAAGACATTTTTCAGATATGTTAGTGAGAAGAGGAAGGGCAAAAGTGGTATTGTCAGACTCAAGGGTGAATGGGAGGAATATGTAGAAGCTGATGAGGATAAAGTGGAATTGCTTAACACATATTTCTGTTCTGTGTTCACAGATGAAGAACCAGGAGCAGGCCCTCAGAAAACACCCACAGATAGGAACAGAAGCGAGGGACATCTTGAACAATTTTCAGAAGACTGTTCATGAGAAACTAGCTCAACTTAAAGTAGACGAAGCGATGGGACCGGATGGGATACACCCTAGAATACTGAGGGAACTTGGGGATATTCTAGCAGCTCCACTGACTGACCTTTTCAATGCCTCGTTGGAGTCGGGAGTGATGCCAAAGGACTAGAGAGAGGCTCATGTGGTGCCTTTACCCAAAAGCGGAAGTAAGGATGTGGTTGAAAACTACAGGCCGGTTAGTTTAACTTCGGTGGTGAGTAAATTATTGGAAACACTGCTGAAAGAGAAAATAGTGAGGTTTCTGGAGTCCAGCGGATTACAGGATCCAAGGCAGCATTGATTCACCAGAGGCAAGTCTTGTCAGACAAATCTGATTAATTTCTTTGACTGGATGACCAGGGAGCTGGACAGAAAGAGAGCCCTAGATGTGGTGTATGTAGATTTCAGTAAAGCCTTTGACACTGTTCCTCACAGGCGACTTATAAACAAACTGAGCACCCTAGGGATGGACCCTAAAGTTACTGCTTGGGTTAGAAATTGGTTGGGTGGGAGGCGACAAAGAGTACAGGTAAATGGAGCTCACTCTGAGGAGAAGGATGTTACCAGTGGTGTGCCCCAGGGATCTGTCCTTGGTCTGATTCTTTTTAACATCTTTGTTAGTGATATAGCAGAAGGGCTGTTGGGTAAGGTTTGCCTCTTTGCAGATGGTACCAAAATCTGCAATAGAGCACCCAGGAAGGTGTAGATAACATGAGGAGGGATCTAGCTAAGCTTGAAGAATGGTCTAGAATTTGGCAGCTGGGATTTAATGTTAAAAAATGTAAGGTCATGCATTTGGGCTGCAGCAATCCAAGGGAGCAATATAGTATAGGGGGTGAAGTACTTTTGTCCACTAAAGAAGAGCGGGACCTAGGCGTGGTTGTGTCTGATGATCTTAAAGTAGCTAAACAGGTAGAAAAGGCGACGGCAAAAGCTAGAAGGATGCTTGGGTGCATACGGAGAGGAATGGCTAGCAGAAAAAAGGAGGTGATAATGCCTCTGTATAAGTCTTTGGTGCGACCTCATTTGGAGTATAGTGTGCAAGTCTGGAGACAGCACCTTCAAAAGGATGTGAACAGGATGGAGTCGGTGCAGAGGGTTGCTACTAAAATGATTAGTGGTCTTCATTATAAAGCATATGAGGACAGACTGAAGGATCTTAATATGTACACCTTAGAGGAAAGAAGGAATAGAGGTGATATGATTGAGATGTTTAAATATCTCCATGGCATAATTGTTCAGGGAGAGAACCTCTTTCAATTGAAAGCAAGTTCTGCTACGAGGGGACATGTGATGAGGGTGAAGGGAGATATATTCAGGAGTGATATGCGGAAATATTTCTTTACGGAAAGAGTGGTGGATCCGTGGAATAGTCTCCCAGTGGAGGTTGTGGAGATGAGGACAGTAACTGAATTCAAAAAAGCATGGGACAAACACAGAGGATCTCTAAAGGTAAAAAGTGGACTGTTGTAGTTGTTGATAGGAAGGACAGACTAGATAGACCATGTGGTCTTTTTCTGTCGTCATATTTCTATGTTTCTATGAACAGGTTGTTGCTAGCTGACTAGCATCAGGGCGTTCCAGGGGCAGAGAGGGGGCAGCACCCAAGGATTTCCGGTTCTGTGATATCTGTGATATTCAGTCAATGACTGGTTATCCTTGGTTAAGCTAGGCCAGGAAGAGGCTGGCCTATCCTTACCCAGTTAAGATAACCAGTTATTGACTGAATATCAAGATAACTAGTTAGCTAAATGGAGTGGAGTAGCCTAGTGGTTAGAGCAACTGCCTAATACCCCAAAAATCAACAGTTCAATTCCCACTGGCACTCCTTGTGACCTTGGGCAAGTTGCTTTACCCTCCATTGCCTCAGAAGAAAAGGCTGGCAATCTACTTCCAGTGATACATTGCCAAGAAAACCCAGAGGTAGCTGGGTCACTATGAGCCAATACTGACTTTATGGCACTTAAAAAAAAAAGTTAGCTAAATACCTAACTGGACAAGCCAGATATTCAATGCTGGTGGCTGGTAGAAAATAATCATATCAGAGAGAAATGGCAACTGAAGAAGCAATTGCTGTGAATGTAACTGCCTGGTGGAAGTACAATGCATGAGCCACTGGGAAAGAAATACATAGGGGTATGTTTACTAAACTGCGGTAACGATTGTTAATGTTACAATACGAGCGTTATGATGCGCTAACGATCGTAATGCCCCGTGCGCGGTAAAAACACCGCAGATGGTGGAGAGAGGGCGGAGAGAAGGGGTCAATGGCGGAGAGTGCGCGGGGAGAGGCTCCCTTCACACTAACGTGCTGATCTGAAGAGCTGAATTCCAACGCGAATGAAAACCTGCCTTTAAATGCACATTACAGGGGAGAGAGACCATTTCAGTGTCAGCAATGTACAGCCCAGGCAGGGAAACCAAGACAAAGTGATAAGTGTGATATATGTGCACAGAACAAAAGGGCACAGAAACACTGAAAATGACCCCAACAAACTGGAAAAAACCCATAACCAAGCTGGTCAATAGTGGTATCAATGAGAAACATCAACCCCTCCCCCCCCCGAGTAAGCTCCATAGAACAGATATAAATCGTGGAAGGGCACGGAACATTGGCATGCGGTGCTGGGGGGAAGCGTGGACAGCTATGCAGGCACCCCTACCCTAGAATCAGCACCATATGCAGCCACCTACCTGCACACTGGATGGCCTGAGACTGCGCTCCACCAGCACCACCAGCAGACGGGCATGTCAGCATGGTGGCAGAGGGATACTGGTGGTGGAGGAGGCAGTGGCAGCTGCGCAGAGCAGACCGTGGCCTAGCCCTGTGTAGGTGGGTGCCATGCACTGCAACAGACAGGCCCTGTCTGATGAACAGTCATGGTATCACCAAGGAATGTACTGACTCTGTGACAGCAAGGTGGTGCAGTGCACAAAACCAGTGTATTCAGAAGCAGAAGGTCACAGGTTCAAGTCCCAGCTGTGGTTCCTGCCAACCCAGTCCCCATATTTTACCCACTACTACAACGTGCTAATACAGACAGCACCTGTATTGCAGATGACGTAAACATGCCCAAGACACCTACATTTTACCCTACAGAGCACAGACACCATAAACATGCACATTACCTAGAGCAGAGCCTCCCAAATGCAGTCCTGGAGGGCCAAACACCATTCCGGTTCCATGCTGCCTCTGATAAAGATGCCTGTGCTGCATTTCTATGCGCCACCCCCATGGTATGCAGATGTATCTCATGCATATTCATGAGGGACAGCATGAAAACCCGAACAGTGTTTGGCACCGCAGGACTGGAGTTGGGAACCTCTGCCGTAAAGCAGCAGCCAACAGGGGCAGACACACCCGCACCCACAGGCCCCATTATCCACAGCCTCCTGGAGAGGCAGGACTTTGGACTCTGCATGCATCTCCCAATACTAGCACTTGCATACCTTAGTAATGCCACCCTAAACCTGGGAATATGGTACACATCTTTAAAGAGGTTGCTATGAGTACTGGCAGATAGCAATTCCTAGGTTAAGTACACTTTTCTGAGTGAGCTGCATCATAACAACCTTTCTGATGTCTGTGGAGTGTGCTACAGGTCTTGTGCCTGACAGTGTTTACCAACCTGGGGAGTGACTCCTACAGTATTGCGTACCATAGCCATGCCTGCACTGTGCCCAGGACTGGTGTGGTGGCCTGGGCTGCCCAACACCTCTATAGTTGCACAATGCTGGCATAGGTGTGGGGAGTGTGTGTCTGTCTATCCAGTGTCTGGTGGCTGCCAACACCCTCCACAGCCCACACTGCTAGCACTGTTGCCAGTATTGGCCTGCCGATGTGCATAATGAGGAGCAAGGTACCGTGGGAATAGCCTGGATAGGGTGGCCTGGCCTGGATGCATCTGCACACGGCATAGGGCAATGGCTCAGACATTGTAGTGCCTGGCCACCACCTGCATGGGCAGGGTGGCCATAGCATGTCCTGCTGGGAGGTCACTCTCACACTGACTGGGCAGTGACCATGGCATGGCTAGGTTCCCCCATAGTGCTCTATAGCATTTTTCTCATGTGATATTTATGGGTTTTCTTTTGGGGCCCAATCACTGACTTATCTGCTTGGTGTGTGTGCTGACATCCTTGTTCTGGGTACATGCATCTCCTCCAGGACCATGCACTATGGACTAGCTGGCAGACTGTCTGCAGCTAGTATGTGTCTTGCTGGAACAACTTGTAGGGAGCAGCGGCTGGAGGCTTGCTGCTGGAGAATGTCAGATAATGGTGGGGGGCAGCTGAGCATTTCCAGGCCTGCTGTCTGTCTGCTATTGCGTTATGGATGTGTACCGCTCTGTCTGTTCCCCAGCAGTACTGGGGTTCCTGGTCCCCTCTACTGCTGCCAGTGGATCTATTGGTGGGTGATCCTGTTTCCCACCCTGAGCCCCAGAGGGTGGGTTGTGTGGTGGTACATAATCTGCCTATGGGTCCATACACCCCCCCCCCCTTCACCTACAGCAGGTAACGATGGCACCAACACAGGATATGCACTATTCTGGGTGCAGTATCGCCCATAGGGACTAGACATGACCGAGACATATAGCAGGACACAGATGTATCCTAGGTGTGTCTAACGGAACTACCTATCACACACTGATGGGGACCTGCAGCATGGCGTATTTCAGCCATGAAAGGTGCTGTGGACCTGGTGCTGGGTTCCCCACCTCAACCGCAGGGTGGGCACAGTACCCGCACAATGTGACTGTCTGTGGCTACTCTGTCTGTTCCCCCTACCAGGATGAGGTGCTGTGGGGGTGCATAACCAATCTTGTGCCCATCTCTCGACTGCTGATTTGCATGTGCAGTGCATCATGGGTACGTATGGGTTGACCCTATCCTGGTAACCACAGCAGAATGTGGGTGTGGTGCCATGCAGTCCTCCTGAAGCCAGCCAGGTGTTTGTTAGCAGCTCTAGCCCACTGGTTATTTCACTGGCCGTGGAGCCAGAGGTCATGGGTTCAAAACCCACAGTGGGGCTCATCGATAGGGCTGTCTTAGGCATTGTCTATTTTTATTGTATATTAGAACTGCCAGCAGAAACACCCTCAGAGTACTGTCACCTTAGGGTGCCTCATAAGGCGCCCTATAGGGCACCTTATACGGCGCCCTATAAAGCGCCTGATAAGGTGCCGTATATGGTGTCCTATAGGGGACATTATAGGGTGCCTTGGCAGACAGCGCACTTTATAATGTGCCCTATGGAGTGCCTTCTAGGGTGCCTTATGTGGCACCTTAGGTTACGCCACTGTGAGGGTGTGTTTGCTGGCAGCACTACTAAAGTACAACTAAACTTTCTCACAGCCCAATATTTAACTCTTTCCAGGCCAAGCCCAAAACGTTCGGGATCCAAACTTCTGCCTAAATATTCCTATCAAATGGTATATAATACATGACCATGGCAGAGGGAACGTCACTATTGGAACATATTGAATAAGACGGGTATAATTTTCCTGAAATATGCAAACATTAACCCGGCTGCAGAATGTGGATTAAAATATTATAGTAGGCCTTCAAAGGATTACACATGATGCCTCAGCCAGCCTTATTCATTGGGCACACTGGGGAATCAAACCCATGACCCTTGTACCATCAGTCTGTGTAGTAACCATTGTGTTACAACTCTGTTTCTGTATGTGGGTGTCTGCGCGCCTTCTTAAGCTTAACGCGCAGTAACGTGCCCTGTAACGATCGTTGCTGCGCGGCGCCTTCTAACGCGCATTATCGGTAACGATGTACTGCCCATGTCCTTTTTTGGCATTTCTTCCACTAACGCGGCTCCTAACGCGAATCACACTTACGCAGTTTAGTAAACATACCCCATAGTGCCTTATGCACCAGACACAGCACTTTAAATGAAATGCATGCTGAGACAGGAAACCACTACAGACTTGCACAGACAGGCATAATATAACCAGATTTTGTATTTTCTGTCACTAGCCTAGCAGCAGTATTTTGTACCAGCTGAAGACATTATAAACTGATAAGCTACAATACAATAAATTACAACAGTCAAGACAACTAGTATTGACAGCATGAGTTATCTTAACCAAATTCAGAAATGAGAAAAATGTTTACAACTTGAGAATTAATTGCAGCTGATTGAGGCAAGAATATACCATTAAACCAATTTGCAAAGAAAAAGCCAAGTTGCTGTCAAAACAAACTCCCAGTTTGCTAATTTCATCACTAAATTGAAGTGACTGGCCCAGTATAACAGGGCAGACAAGAAGATTTTGACACATTCACAATGAAGCCATGCTGCTTGCATTAGGCTCCGATCCCAGACCTTTGTTCTGACCCAGTATGACAAATCTTATGCTTTAATGGAAGAATGAGTTCTAGCTTTTGTAGGATAGTTTAGTTTAGTTTATTTAACCCTGGGAGTACCGATGGGGTCAAAAGTGACCCCATTGCAAGTTTCACAATGCGTATCTCGGAAGCTAGTTGTTCAAGAATGCAATCTTTTTATGACTTTTCACATGTCAATATTCTCTTTATATTGCACCATGAGAGGAATAATTTTCATCCGCTAGGTGACGCTAGTGATGAATTGCAGCACAGTGTACCAGTGGGGTCATTTTTGACCCCAGTTGCTTAAGTCCGGTTTGGATCGTGATACAATTTGCAGTTTTGTGAACTTTTTGATCTGACAAAGGTATTTATCATTAATTATGTATCATTTATTTTTTGTACTCTTATTTTATGAAAATTACACATTTTCTGTAATTGATTATTATCATTATTTCCAATGAAATCTAAAGGCTTTCAGCACGTTCATCACGAATATTGTACACCTATAGTAAAACTGCTTTGCGTTTTATTCAGCTTTATTTATTTTAGGTTATTGTTTATGATGTCAAAATGAAAGTATTCAACTGCCCAAGTAAGAGAAATATTGCAACGAGATGCTGACAGTGACGGCTCTGAGTCGTCTGATGATGCAGCATATTCAGCAAGCTAAGAAGCATATCAGCTAAGTTCGGACGATAAATCTGATGATGACAGTCATGATTCAGATGGCGACAGCAGTTGGTCGCCAAGTGAATGTGAGACTGATGTTGAGCCGGTAACATCACCTGCAGCAAAGAGTCAAGTTACAGGTCAAGGCAAAGGTCGAGGCTGTGCTGGACGGGGAAGAAGGCAGGAGTCCTCGGTGTCAGTATCATCTGTGAGGAATCTTAGTTGTGGTCGCAGAAGAGCTAAGAGGTCATCAACTATAAGCACAAATGTTGCCATTGAAGCCTCAGGCACTGATTATCCCACACTTTGATTACTCAAATGCAATCCTACAAGGGCTCCCACAATCCACCCTGTGTCCGCTCCAGCTCGCAATGAACACCGCGGCTAGAGTTCTATACGGTGCCTCCAGGCGTGAACACGTGACACCTATCCCGAAACAGCTCCACTGGCTCCCTATCCACAGCAGAATTTCCTTCAAGACCCTACTGCTGACCTTCAAGGCCATCAATGGACTCTCCTACACCTCACTCTCGGAGCTTATCCACACTACGCCCCACAACAGAGCTAGAAGATCTGCGGCAATTAACACACTTTTAATCCTGAAAGCAGTAACACAAAGCAACAGCAAGCAGGGCATTTAGGTTCTGCGCGCCCAGGTGCTGGAATGCCCTACCACCTAGCATCCGGGCAATCCCTGACCTAACACAATTTCGGAAGGCTCTGAAGCACCACCTCTTCCTCAAACAATACCCGGACGACCACGCACCATTAACCGCTCCCCCTGCCTAGTACCACCACACAAACACGCTACGGTTACTCTGTGACTCGACTTGATGTGATGCCTATATGTAAATAGTTATCCCGGTTTTACCCAAGTTTAAGCACCCGTTTATTGTAATGCGGTGCAGATTCCTGCACCGTATAAGTTTTGTTGTCATGTGAACTGCACTGATGTTGAATAGAGCGGTATAGAAGAAACTGTAAATAAATAAAATAAATAAATAAATATGTATCTAAGGATGCCACATCAAGGAAAAGGAAACCTATAAAGCAAGCTGCTGGAGGATACGCCAGAGCTAATGTCATGCCCGTACAACAAGGTCCTACAAGGTATGCTGTACGAAATGTTGATGGCCCTCTTGCAGCATTCCACTTGTTCATGAGGAAGAACTTATTGAATGAAATCATGATGTGGACGAGCAAACAAGGAAGACACATTTATGACGACACCTGGAAAGATTTGACAGATGGAGAATTTCAACGTTTTCTTGGACTTCTGATCCTCTCAGGCGTGTACAAGTCACGAAATGAATCCATAGTTCAGTTGTGGAACCTTGAAGATGGTCGTTCTGTTTTCAGCAAAAATATGGCCCGTAACCATTTTCAGCAAATTTCTTGTGCTCTCAGATTTGATGATGCAACCAACAGACGTGAACAACGAGGCGTGGATAAGCTTGCTCCAATCAGACACGTTTTTGATACCTGGGAAGCAACTCTAAGTGACGCCTTTGTTCCTGGTGAAAATGTTACCGTGGATGAGCAACTGCTTACATTTCGTGGCCGTGTTCCGTTCAGACAATATATTCCCAGCAAACCTGGGAAATATGGCATAAAGCTATGGATGTTGTGTGACAGTGCAACGTCATATGTTCTGCGTCTTCAAGTATATACAGGAAGGGAACTCGGACAAAACAGGGAACAGAATCAGGGTGAAAGGGTTGTGCTGCAACTCACTGAAGGATTGACGTGATCTGGCAGAAATGTTACTGTTGACAATTTCTTCTGCAGTTTATCCCTGTCACGGAAATTGCTAGAAAAACAAATGACGCTTTTGGGGACAATTCGAAAGAACAGAAAAGAATTACCTCCAGAATTTGTAACAGCAAAGGGCCGAGAGGTATTCACTTCACTGTTTGCCTTTCGCGATGACACCACTCTGGTTTCCTATTGCCCGAAGAAAGGAAAAGTGGTTGTTCTTCTGAGCAGTTTGCATGATCAAGAAGAAGTAGATAACACACGTCCAGGCAAAAAAACCCACGCATGATCTTGGACTATAATTCTAGTAAAGGTGGAGTAGATAAGGCAGATCAAATGTTGTGCACGTATACCACAAAACGAATGACAAGACGCTGGCCAGTGACAATCTTCTACAACATGTTGGACATCAGTGATTTGAATGCCTTCATTGTTTGGATGTCACTAAATCCAGAATGGCAGTCTAAGTCAAAGCACAGACGTTGTCTATTCCTCTTGGAATTAGGAAAGCAGCTGCTTCAGAGTAATTGCAGTGAGACTTCTTCCAGCATTGAAGAAGCCACTGATGCTGTTTGCAATGTCGGGATCCCAAAGAAAAGGGCAAGGTGTCACTGCTGTTCCAGAGAAAAAGACAAGAAAAGCAACATAGTTTGCACCTCCTGCAAGCGCAATGTTTGCAAAGAACATTCAGAAATTGTCTGTGTCTCATGGAAATGACTGTAGTACTTTACTGTGTTCATCAAGTGCATGCAAAAACTGCTTTCATGGCAATTCTTCATGTAATTTTATGATAAAGCATTAAATTTCAAAACATTTAACCTTCATATAATAATAATTAATTCAGAATAATATTTTGTCTGTTTAGTTTAAACGTTTCATGGTTAACAATTAAAATTCATCGTGGGGTCATTTATGACCCCAACGGTATTCAGTCTGTGCAAAAAATCTCGGTAATTCCAGGGTTAAAAAAGTGATATAACGCCTTTCCGGGGCGACTAGGCAGTTTACAATTTAAACAGTCCTATAACTTCCGTACAGTGAAACATAGCAGTTAGGGAATTGCTCCTTTCAACCTCCCTCTCCCTGTTGTCTTCTCTCCCAATCACAGATAAAAACAGAGCCAGCACATATTCTCTCCCCCCTCTCCCCCCCAGACATATTCACATCCACAAACACCCCCCCCCCACACACACACACAGCACATGGATACAAATATAACACATACATGCCTCACAGATACACACACAAAACACAAATATACACATACAAAACACAGATGCAGACATACCCACACACTACAGATACCTCTACACAACACACAAATGAAGGCACAAAGGCACACCGCAGATATGCTCACACACAAAATACAGATGCAAACATACATAAAGAACAAAATGGTAGAAACCATCATAAAGAACAAAATTACTCAACATGTC
The DNA here is from genome assembly GCA_033557465.1 of Ichthyophis bannanicus. Classification (NCBI taxonomy): domain Eukaryota; kingdom Metazoa; phylum Chordata; class Amphibia; order Gymnophiona; family Ichthyophiidae; genus Ichthyophis; species Ichthyophis bannanicus. The sequence goes on from CM066033.1 coordinate 516,869,225, forward strand.
ATGGCTTAATGGGAGACAGCCAACATGGCTTTAGACAAGGAAGATCTTGTCTTACTAATCTGTTATGTTTTTTTGAAGATGTGAATAAACAGGTAGAGAAAGATGAGTCGATTGATATGGTATATCTGGACATTCAGAAAGCCTTTGACAAGGTAACTCATCAGAGACTTTTGGCAAAACTAAAAAGTCATGGGATAGGAAGTGTTGTACTATTGTGGATCAGGAACTGGTTAAAAGAAAGAAAGCAGAGGATAGGGTTAAATGGCCAATTTTCCCAATGGAGAAAGGTGAATAGTGGAGTATCCCAGGGATCTATGCTGGGTCTGCTGCTTTTTAATATATTCATAAATGACCTGGAAATGAGAATAACAAGTGAGGTTACCAAATTTTCAGATGACACAAAATTATTCATTGCTAAAACCCACGAGGATTGTGAAAAATTGCAAGAGGATCTTGACAAATTGGAAGACTGGGCATCGAAATGACAGATGAAATTTAATGTGGACAAGTGCAAAGTTATGCACCTAGGAAAGAACAACCCAAACTATGGTTACACAATGCAAGGTTCCACATTGGGAACCACCACATAGGAAAAAGATTTAGGCATCATTGTGGATAACATGTTAAAACCCTCTGCCCAGTGTACGGTGGCGGCCAAGAGAGAAAATAGAATGCTAGGTATCAGAAGGAAAGGAATGGAAACTAAAACAAAGGATATTATATTGACTCTGTATCGTTCCATGGTGAGACCGCACCTTGAATATTGTGTGCAATTCTGGTCGCCGTATCTTAAAAAGAATATAGCGTTATTAGAAAAGGTACAGAGAAGAGCCACCAAAATGGTAAAGGGGATGGAAGGATACTCCTATGAAGAGAGGCTAAAAAGGTTAGGGCTCTTCAACCTGAAAAAGAGACGGCTGAGGGGAGATATGATAGAGGTCTATAAATTAATGAATGGAGTGGAACGGGTAAACGTACATCAATTGTTTACGTCATCAGAATATAAAAAGACTCGGGGACATGTAATGAAGCTACAGGGTAACCTATTTAAGACTAATAAGAGAAAATATTTTTTCACTCAACATGTAATCAAACTTTGGAATTTGTTACCGGAGGATGTAGTAGAAGCTGATAGTGTAGCTGGGTTTAAAAAAGGTTTGGACAAGTTCCTGGAGGAAAGGTCCATAAACCATTATTAAGAAGGGACCCAGGATATCAATGCTTGACCCAGTACAAGCATTGCGGAATCTGTGTCTTTTGGGGAAACTGCTAGGTACGTATGACCTAGATTGGCCACTGTTGGAAACAGGATACTGGGCTTGATGGACCTTGGTTTGACCCAGTATGGCATGTCTTATGTTCTTATGTACATGGAAACACACCACAGAAACATACAGCAAACACAGGTGCAGACACACCCGCACACACACAAACCAAACACAGATATTCAAACACACAGGGATTGACAATAAATATCTATCCCTGGGCTGCCTTAAGGCTCTTAGCCTTTGTGAATAATAGTTGCTGGTTCATTAGCAAGTTTAACCCTTGTACATTCATATGCCACATAAGAACAGCGCTTCCCATTTATACGCCGATTGGGGGTCATTTATAAGTAGGCACCTTGATGGAACTATTTCAGTCATTCCATGTGCAAATGACCTCTTACAAAAGATCGCCCAGCATCAAAGTACATGTAGATTTGACAGTGCATACTTTGCCGGTGCGTGTGTACATGGACGGAGTTTGGTCAGATCACGGGCAGAATGCACAGGTATGTTCATAGACTGTAATATATTTAAAGGGAGGGTAGCCTGGGACCAGAAATACCAGCGTTCAAATCCCACTGCTACTCCTTGTGCTCTTCAGCGAGTCGCTTGACCCTCTATTGCCTTAGGTACAAACTCAGATTGTAAGTCCTCTGGGGACAGGGAAATGCATACAGTACTTGAATGCAGCTCACCTTGAACTACTGCTGGAAAAGGCAGGAGCTAAATGCTAATAATTAAATAACATTCTTGTGAAATATAGGCACAGGCATTTACTGCAGCTCTAGGACTGGTATAAATGTCCATGTTGTAACTTAATGTACAATCTGTGCCACGTATGCTAGTATCTTATAAAGACAAGTAGGTGTCTATTTGTCTTCCTAGAATTGAGCCTACATAGATGCTTACTCTCACACTCACAGTAGGCACCTCCTTATAAAATTACCCTCTTTAAATATAAACCTAGTGCAGTGGCAGAAATTCAAATTGAGGGCCCCAAGCAAAAAAATCAGAAAGGGCTCCCAGAGCAGGAGAGAATCTACCTCGGATGATATGGAAGTGGTTATAAGTGGGCCCCTCTTTCTTGGCACCCCATCCCCCACCACACTGCTGGGGCTGCTTGGGTGCAATTTACATGACTGACCTAGTATGTATGCCCCTTCACCACATCCTCCCTTTTAATATTCTCAACATAGAAGTGCACATGGTGTCACAAAAGCGTACTCTACCATAGGCAGCAGAATAGGATGGGCCACTGAGGCCATAACCTAACCAATATTTTGTCCAATTTAGCAATAGCAACTAGAGAGTTTAGGGATGGAAAAGGAGATTTGTTTGGCCCCTACAACCAAAAAGGCCATTCCTCTGCTACACATTTCACTTTCCCTCTCCAGAGCTCCCCTCCACAATCCATTTCCTCTGCTCTCACTCAGCCCCCCCCCCCCCACCTTCTTATGCAATTCAGCCTGTGACTCCCTCCCATAATAGACTATCACCTCTAGAGGCATGATGTCATAAAACACAACTGGCTTGATGAGGCCCTCAAACTCACATGAGACCTGAGGACAGGATGGACTGGGAGGTTCCTGGGTTAAATGGGTTTAAGGAGCCAATTAGCAGACATACCTTCTCAGGAACCAATCAATCTAGGGTGCACTCAGAGGACCAATAAGGATGCTCTGCATCATCAAGCTGAGGCTAGCAGAGGTGCCAAGTCACACACATTATGCATTAGACATACGTGATTGGAGGAGATCTCATGCACACAAACAACGATCCCCTCCTCTTACACATTCCTGAGGTTGGCGTCCCCAAAAAGAATACTATAGTTACAGGCTTGCGGGATGTCCCTAAGGCCCACCAGCCAAAAGATTTGTCATTGCTGAGCTGCTTCCCTGCTGCCTGCCGCTACCCTATTCTCTTTGACAGTACATGCAGCATGCACTGCACATCAAGTTGATTTTGAGAGATTATGCTGCTACAAGGTTTGAACATACGCATGCTTGGTTGCAAGCACCATTGGATTGAATGGAGCAGTGTGTAATTAAGAGAATTTCCCACATACTGCAGCTGCTTTAAGGGGGTCTAATCAGATGGCAGGGGTGACTGAGACCGAGTAAGGACTCTGGGGATGAAGGCATAGACTACAGAGAGGAAGTAGGAAAGACAAGGGTTGGGTACTGCTGAAGGGAGGGAGAAAAGCATTGAAGCAGATGATGGTGGAGCAAGGGGAGATGTGGCAGATGGAAGGATGGAAAGGGAGAGACTGGAGGCAGTAAGGGTCAAGGACAGAATGGATGCTGGGGAAATAGACCAGGAAGAGGTTTGTTGGGGAGGTAGCAGGGATATTGTAGGTTAGGAGAGGTTTGCTGAGGGGGGAAATGGGGGTAATTTAGTTCAAAGGGGGATGCTTGAAGAGAGAGAGTGATAGACTGAGGACAATGAGAAGGGGACTGCTTGACAGCTCTGTGTGTGTGTGTGTGTGTGTGTGGATAAATTTGTACTTCTGAAGCTGAAACTCCACTGGAAAAATCTCATTCATTGGCCCTCAATTTCACTTATTGGGGCAGTAAATGTCACTTTTTGAGATGAAACATCCTTGGCATCTCTGGTGTAAGCTGAATTTTACCTATAATTTTTCAGAGTGAGTCCTGAAAAGAATTTTCTTTGAGTGAGGAGGGAAGTAAGCAGGAGAAAGGGAGATCATATTTGCAGTCCTGGGACTAAGAGCTCTTATGGTATAGCAACTTTTATTTATAGGCTCTGAGTGTCTTTGGCAGAATTTTGTGTTCTGTGACAATGTGCATAGTAGAGTGGGAATCTGTATACCTGGAATGCACTGCGGGAAATAAACCTTATTCATTTGCCTTCAATCTCACTCATTAGAGAGGAACATCTCACTCTTTGGAATGGGCCACCCTTGTCATCTCTGGGCTAGAGACTGTATAAATGGCAGGAATAGTCCTGAGCTCACTGCCTGTGTGGGAAGAGCTTCTTGAGAGGTAAGTGTGTGACAGGATATGGGTTGGATGGAAAGTGACTGGTGATGTGTAGGAAGTGAGTGGGTGTGACCGTGTTTGTATATATTGTCATATATAGAAGTATATGTTTGATGGTGTAGACATATGTGGCTGTGGAGTGATGGGGAGGGAGAGAAGGGGCAGGCTGGTGAAGTTATTTAGAGATGGGGATGTGTGTATTGTGTATGGGGGAGTGTGGAGGTTTATGTTTGTGGCAGGTAACTAAGGGTATTTGGGGACCTACATGGTGTATGATGGGGCTGTAGCCATGGGAGTGTTGGTGGGTATGCATGGGACTGTAGAAGCATGTGGGGCAGTGCTTCTGATTGCAAGAAGAAACAACAGTTAATGCTGCCTAGCAATAGGGCTGGCCTGTCCATTAGGAAGACCAGGTGCTCGCCTATGGTGGTAGACCTCGGAGGGTGACAGCACAGCCAGCAAGAGAGTGGCAGAGCAGCAAACTGCTGCTAGCATGGCAGTAGACCTTCGAGCACCACACGTGCATGCTCAAGGCCTGCCACTCCTGCCCCCACTGACAGGAAGTTTGCTCAGAGAAGGCAGAACTGGCAGATCATGAGTGTGTGTGCAATGCTCAAAGGTCTACCACCATGCTGAATTTCTTTTCTAGGAAAACAGAGGTAGGAGTACATATAGGGTTGCAACTGATTCCAGATGTGCCTGACAGGCTTGATCCGGTCCTGGGTTTATCTCATTGCATGCAGGGACATGTAGTTCTGTGTTCTCCATTGCACTTCATAAGAAAAGCAAGACTACATGTCTTGATCCAGTCCTGGGTTATCCCATTGCATGCAGAGACATGTGGTCTTGCTTTTCTTATGAAGTGCAATGGAGAACTCAGAACTACATGTCCCTGCATTCAATGGGATAACCCAGGACTGAATCAAGCCTGCTGGGCACATCTGGAGCCATTGGAACCCTAATTATATAACATTTGCAGATGTAAATGATAGGTATACACTTGTAAAAAGCCCTATGTAGGTAAGTAGCTAATTTAGAACAGCTACTCATGGCACAGAGTTTTAAATGAGGCGTTTTTAGGCAGTCATGAAGCTTATGCTTGTATTTCCTATTTTGCAATGGCAATGAGTCAGCCTGGGTTCAGCAAAGGCAAGTCTTCTTACAAATTTATTAGATTTTCTCAGCGATAGAAAGAAATAAGTGGATAATGGTGAACCGGTTGATATAGAGTATTTGGATTTTCAGAAGGTGTTTGACAAAGTCCCTCATGAGAGGTTCCTTAGGAAATTAAAGATTCATGGGATAGGAGGCCATGATCTTTTGTGGACTGCAAACTGGCTAAAGGACAAAAAAACAGAGAGTAGGACTGAATGGTCAATTACCCACATGGAAAAGAGTCACTAGTGCAATGCCCCAAGGGTTTGTACTGAATCCTATTTAGCATTTTCATAAATATTCTGGAGATAAGCGTGATGAACAAGGTGATCAAATTTGTGGATGACATAACATTTTTCAAAAGAAAAAAACAAAGGGAAGGTCTCTCCATAAACAGAGCAAAACAAAAGCACAACAAACAGACAATACAGATAGACCACGGCTGGAGCTTATGAAGGACCCGACTCAGTTGAGTTTCAGCAGATTAAGCCTGAGTCAGGACTCTGAAGGCCATAAACACACTGCCATGCCAAACACCAACAGAAAACCATCAGCAACAGAGCCGAAACTCGATCGAGTCGGGTCCTTAATAAAGTTCCAGCCGTGATCCATCTCTGTGGTCTATAAAATTTTTCATAGCTGTTAAAATGGCAAAGGATTGTGAGGATTTGTAGAAGGATCTTGTGAGACTAGAAGATTGGGAATCTAAGGGGTATATTTACTAAACCGTGCTAATGTTACCGGCGCTAGGTTCAGCGTTAATGTGAGGAATGCCATATAAGGAAGTGGGTGTTCCGGCATCAAGGTAGCAATGGCTGTTTACTGCACGATAGAGGGCGCCTTGGCTCGTTATCACGCGGTAACCTTAGTTTCGTGCCAGCGCTGTGAGACTAGCTATAGAGGTGTAGCCCACTGGTTAGTACAATGACTGTAGAGTCAGAGATCATGGGTTCAATGTCTCATCTAATAAGGCTGTCTGAGGCAATCCCTTTTCCTGCCTGTAACAGTCAGACACATCTCTACAATCTGTGCTGCCAGCAGAAACACCCTCACCTCAGTGCCGTAACCTAAGGCACCCCATAGGGCACATTATCAAGTGTCTGGTCCGCCATTCTTTGTAAATAGTTCGATGCAAACTTGTATGATGCCCTACTCCCTATTGTACATAGTTTAATGCTGTTACCCCTCACTATTCGCCCACCACGTTCCGTTCAGACCCCCAAGTTCTATGTATTTACTCACTGTTCAATGTATACCTAAGTTACTGTTCTATGTAAACTGCCTTGATAATCTGAAAGGCAGTATAAAAGAAATGCTAAATAAATAAACTCAAGCGTGACCTCTTGGACACCCCGATGCTACACAGTCCACACTGAGGCACGATGCAGAGCATGGAAGGGATAGTCAGTGGTATTTAGTGGTATTTAAAGGTGCAGAAGAATTGAAGGAAATATCGATACATCGAGAAGATGTATTACAACTATTAGATAAGCTGAAGAGTAGCAAATCACCTGGGCCAGATGGTATACATCCAAGGGTATTGAAAAAACTGAAATATGAGATTGCAGACCTGCTATTAGTAATCTGTGAACTATCATTAAAATCATCTCTAATACCTGAAGATTGGAGGATTGCCAATGTAACACCAATTTTTAAAAAGGGTTCCAGGGGTGATCAGGGAAACTACAGACCGGTGAGCCTGACGTCAATACCGGGAAAAATGATAGAAACCATCATAAAGAATAAAATTACTCAGCATGTAGATAGTCATGAACTAATGAGAGACAGCCAACATGGCTTTAGACAAGGAAGATCTTGTCTTACTAATCTGTTATGTTTTTTGAAGGAGTGAATAATCAGGTGGACAAAGGTGAGTCGGTTGATATTGTGTATCTGGACTTTCAGAAAGCCTTTGACAAGGTCCCTCATGAGAGACTTTTGGCAAAACTAAAGAGTCATGGGATAGGAGGCAGTGTACTATTGTGGATCAGGAACTGGTTAAAAGATAGAAAGCAGAGGGTAGGGCTAAATGGCCAATTTTCCCAATGGAGAAAGGTGAATAGTGGTGTACCCCAGGGATCTGTGCTGGGTCCGCTGCTTTTTGACATATTCATAAATGACCTGGAAAGTGGAATAACGAGTGAGGTTATCAAATTTGCAGATGACACAAAACTATTTAAAGTTGTTAAAACCCAAGAGGATTGTGGAAAATTGCAAGAGGATCTTGATAAATTGGAAGACTGGGCATCAAAATGGCAGATGAAATTTAATGTGGACAAGTGCAAGGTTATGCACCTAGGGAAGAACAACCCAAACTATGGTTACACGATGCAAGGTTCCACATTAGGAACCACCACCCAGGAAAAAGATTTAGGCGTCATTGTGGATACCATGTTAAAACCCTCGGCCCAGTGTGCAGCGGTGGCCAAGAGAGCAAATGGAATGCTAGGTATGATAAGGAAAGGAATGGAAAATAAAACAAAGGATATTATAATGCCTCTATATCGTTCCATGGTGAGACCGCACCTTGAATATTGTGTGTAATTCTTGTCGCCGTATCTTAAAAAGGATATAGAGTTATTAGAAAACGTTCAGAGAAGAGCCACCAAAATGGTAAAGGGAATGGAAGGATACTCCTATGAAGAAAGGCTAAAAAGGTTAGGGCTCTTTAACCTGGAAAAGAGACGGCTGAGGGGAGATATGATAGAAGTCTATAAATTAATGAGCGGAGTGGAACGGGTAAACGTAGATCGATTGTTTACCTTATCAGAATATAGAAAGACTAGGGGACATGCAATGAAGCTACAGGGTAAACTATTTAAGACTAATAAGAGAAAATATTTTTTCACTCAACGTGTAATCAAACTCTGGAATTTGTTACCGGAGGATGTAGTAAAGGCTGTTAGTGTAGCTGGGTTTAAAAAAGGTTTGGACAAGTTCCTGGAGGAAAGGTCCATAAGCCATTATTAAGAAGGGACCCAGGATATCAATGCTTGAACCAATACAAGCATTGTGGAGCCTGTGTCCCTTGGGGAAACTGCTAGGTACATATGACCTAGATTGGCCACTGTTGGAAACAGAATACTGGGCTTGATGGACCTTGGTCTGACCCAGTATGGCATATCTTATGTTCTTATGTGGCACTAAACTGCTATGAGCTGCTGAATATCCTGCTCACCAGGATAAATGTGGTTAGGAAGTCTGCTAGCCACGTTAATCCTTTTGAATATGCCCCCCCCCCCCCAGTATTTATGTTGCTGGCCTTGTATCATTATAGTAGTCCTTTTCTGTACCCCTCCCAGCCTTTCATTTTCCTTATGAAGGTATTGCATCTTGAACTGAACATGGTGCTCAAGATAGGGCATCATACAATTGTGGTCAACATTATTGGCACGCTTACATTTTAGGTATATTGTGTACAATATCTTGAGAAATAGTTGGAAATAATCAAACTGTATGTCATCATAATATTTTAATAGTATGTTCAAAGGTATACAGCAAAAAAAAAAAAATCAGTGCAACTTAGAAGTGGTAATTTCTGAAAAAAAATATGACCTGGACAGGATTAATGGCACCCTTCACTAATATTTCGTTGCACAACCCTTGGCAGTGATGACAGCCTCCAAATGTTTCTTTTAGCCATCTATGAGTGTCATACCTGTCTGCTGGTAGTTTCTCCCACTCTTCAACTGCGAGTTGTTCCAGCTCATGAATGTTTCCAGGATCCCTTTTACCAATGGCATATTTCAGCTCTTTCTAAAGGTTCTCGATTGGACTGAGATCATTGCTGGCCAGTTTAAAACAGTCCATTTTTTTCCTTTTTAACCATTCTTTTGTACTTTTGGATGTATGTTTTGGGTCATTCACCTGCTGGAGGAACCATGATCTTCGACCCAGATTTAGCTTTCTGACACTAGGTAGCACATTTCACTCCAAAATACCTTTGTAGTCCTCTGACTTCATGATTGCTTTAATATGTTCCAGGCCTCCAGTTCCTGAGGTAGCAAAACAGCCCCACAACGTTATGGAACCTCCATCATATTTAACTTTAGGAAGGTTGTTTTTTTCCTTATAAGCTTCATTATTTGCTTGTAAATGTATCACTGGTCTTCATTGCCAAAGAGTTCAAGTTTGGTTTCATCTGTCCACAGAAAATTTTCCCAGAAGGATTGTGGTTTCTTAAGGTGGGTTTGGACAAAGATCAGGCGTACCTTTTTATGTCTGTCTTTGTGCAGTGGGGTCTTCCTTGGTCTTTGCCCATGAAGTTCTTCTTTGTTTAGTATGTGGCGTATGGTGTGAGTTGAAACCACCATTCCAGATTTCTCCACATCAGCCTTAAGCTCTTTGGATGTTGTACATGGTGTTTTTACAGCAGCTCACACTAACCTTCCAAGACTTCTTGGATTAATTTTCCCCTTCCCACCACATCCTGGGAAGTTCTTGACAATTCCATAAGCAGAAAATAACACTGCAAACTGTAGACACAGGAATCCCAAGGTCTTTGGAGATGGCCTTGTACCTCTTTGAAGTTTTATGTTTGGTGATAATGGCTTTTCTGACAGTCTCAGGCAACTCTCTTGTGTTCATCATTGTGAAAATGGAACAAGGAGTGAATGTGGCCATTTGAAACATTAGAGCCCTCATTCATTGGTTGATTCAAATCATGTGAGTACTGACAATTGATCATAGGTGTGTCTAATTTTAATGCAATGGGAATGTGGTTCTTCTGTTCAAACCAATTTGAATTGTTTATAGGGGTGCCAATAATCATGTCTTTCAATAATTAAGTAAGACCCAGCCTGAAATCCACTACTCTGATCTACATCAACTACTACTTTTCCACAATACTTTTTGAATTTTTCTTGGATTGCTTGCCTTGAAAAGAATCCCTTTCACGTAGCTCGCCTTCCATTTTTCTCTTATATACAAACCTCACAGCCTAAAAATGCAATCAGAGGAACAACTCAACCAAGCGGACCCCCAGATATACTTATCTTTGTAGTGTTCATCTGCACTATGCCTGGCCACTGAACTTCAGGAAACTCTCCAATGTCTCTAAAGGTCATGCTATGTAGTCATTTTCAGCTGTTAAATCAACACAGGATGCAGATCCTTCCCGCTTCCGTTGGAGAACATACTACTGTCTTTCACTTCCTGATACCAGACTCTGAGTCTTGCTTAAAAGTCCTGTATTCTCACAGTGTTTAACTGCTGCATGTCCGACACTTAATAGGCTTCCAACAATAACTGGTTAAAATGTCCAGCTAGTCTCACGCTACTAAATCCGTCCTGGGATCACAGTCTCATGTTACTGAAACCTTCCTGGGATCGCTCTTGGGATCGCAACACAATGTTGTGTTTCAAGCCTCCAAATCTTCCGTCTCTTCCTCAAGCGAATTAACAAATCTAACTCCCGGCTTTGTTTTATAGCTCTCCTAGATTTTAATACCTGTAAGATGTGTCCATGAATGTCAGGAACCCCTACTCTTTAATCCTAATACTAATTGCTCCCACTATTGCATTAATAGCCTCCATTAGAGCAAACTCCACCAATCAATCTCAGAATTAAGTCCATGCGGTGTCATAGTATGTAGTTGAAATATCCACCGCTGTTCCAAATGATGTAATTTAGAAACATGATCCCTTCCTCTTTAATTCATAGGGACATGGTCCACACCTGCCACTTAAGATTCTCAAAGATGTATCCAAACTGAGTGCAATGTGTTACCATAGGCGCTGACAAAATCTTAGAAGTGATCCTCGATCAATGTTCCTGAAGTCTTTTCTTCATTGTTCTAGACGTCTGTCCTATATATTTCAACTGGCAAGGACCCTGGATTAAATACGCAACAAAGGTGGTCAAACAAGACGTTTTATAGCATGATGTATATACTCTGTTTGTGGCTGAATCTCTCCAATCTTGACTTATTAATGTATTTGAACAAAAATCACATTGTAAACATGCATAATGCCCTCGCTCCTGGTTCTTTACTGCACTGTAGGTTTGCACCGGGGCAGTTTGAACTATTGTATTATTGATATTTCACCCCTGCTGATAAGCCAACATTAATGGTGCCTGAAAACACGAGTGCAGGGCAAGAATGTGCCAATGCGTCTTCAAAATTCTCTTTACTGCTGCGGAATTAGGCATGCAGGGTAAAACTGCTACAAACTTAGTTTCTGTCTTTATTGATTGAAGTTGATCCTGCTGAAAATGCCACCATTCAGGGTGATTAAATTAAGCTCTTTTATTTGCCCTATGGATTATTAAAAGGGGATAACCCCTGTGTATCAGTCGTTGTTCCAAGTCCTTTGTATGCTTGTGAAATTCTGCCTCAGTAGTACATAAATGCGGAGCCTCAAAAATTGTCCTAAGGGCAAGCCTCGCCGTAAAGAGCCTGGATGGTAACTTTTATATTGTAACAATATATTTCTTTGTTCCTCTTTACGAAACAGGGTAGTACATAGCCTATCTAATTCCTTATAAATTATCAAATCCAAAAATTCTATTTGTGCACTGTGATATTTCGGAGTAAATTGGATGTTAAACTTTAAAGTTTTGATCTATTCAAAGAATCTTTTCAAATTATCCTCCGTACAAACCCACAAAAAGAAAATATCATCCAAATATCTCTTCTAAAATGGAATCTTGGTAAACCAATGGGATGAGTAAATCTCTTGTTCTTCAAAATGGGACATACGACCACCACCGAGGGTGCCACTGTAGCCCCCATGGCCACCCCAAAGATCTGTAGATAAAATATGGTGTCATAAACAAAATAATTTTTCTTCAGCACCATCTGTAATAACCCTAAAAGAAAATGTTTCTGAATCCTCAAAGGCAATGGTAATGAAAACTGGATAATCACCTCCATTGCCTCTTGCTGGTCTATATTAGTATACAAGGCTACAAAATCCATCGTTACCAAAAAATACTGATTTAAGATCCATCTTGACTTCTTGTAGCACCGATATAAAATGAAATGAATCCTTAATGTACAACCTAGTATCCACCTTCAAAGGTTGTAGGAAGTTATCAATAAATTTGGACAAAGGTTCCAAAACTGAATTTCTACATGATACTATTGGATGCCCTGGGGGCTTTTCTAATGACTTATGCACTTTAGGTACCATAGAAATAATAGGAACACTAGGAAAATTCTTATTCAAAATTTCAAATTCTTTTTTAGTAATCCACTTATTTAAAAGGGCTATGGTGGTATATTCCTTTATCTCCAATTTCAACATATCAGTTGGATCGTCTGGTAGGACCTGATAATATTGCCGATTCCAGAGCTGCTTCATGATAGCTACTTGTATCTTGAATGACCATAGCTCCTCCTTTATCAGCTCTTCGAATTGTAAGGTCTGTTCTGGTCCCTAAATTCACTAATAGTTGATAATGATCAGATGACAAGTTAGAAAACTTCCCCTGAGGGGATTGTCCCAACCTGTCAAGATTGGAAAGCACCAAACTTTGATAAGTGGAGATGACCGCATCCATTGCCCCTGGTAGTAACCATTTAGAAGCATTATAGCATACTGAGTCATCTGACATTTTCATTGCAGTAGATTTGGAAGAAAAAATGTTTGTAACTTGTAATTTCCTAAAAAAACGGTACAACACCTGCCTCATTTTAAAAGGGACATATCTCGAAGATGGAACAAAAGACTGCCCTAAATTCAGTGCTTGTAATTGAACCTCCATTAACCCTACTCCATAGAGGGTTCTAGCTGCGGTGTTCATCACAAGCTGCAAGGGGTTTATCGAGCTCTTTGGGAGGCCAAGTAGGATGGAATTGGCGTAATCGAAGTGGGGCATAATTATGGCCTGGAAGACTGTTCTGAAGTCATTTGGATCCAGAGTGTTCTTTATGAGGCGTAGTGTACGTAATTTATGGTAGATTGTCCTGATGGTATTGTCTATATGAGCATGCATGTCCAGGTGCTGATCAAGTGTTACGCCTAAGTATTTGATCGTTGTCTTGGAGATGAGTTCTGCGTTGTTCACCTTGATTGATGAGGGGGGAGTGAATGACTGGTCTCTTCCAATGAATAAGACGTCTGTCTTTTTTAGATTTATTCTGAGCATTTGGTTGTGTAGCCAGTCTGTGACGGCGTTGAAGCAAGAGGAGAGCTGGTCAAGGTTTGGATGGTCTGTGTCTATTGGGGTGAACATTAGGACATCATCAGCATATACTAGGCAGTTGATGTTAAAGGACCGGATAAGGCTGCAGATGGGCTGCATATAGATATTGAATAATAGGGCTGAGAGGGATGAACCTTGCGGGACGCCTTTTTCTAGTGGGAAAGGGTCTGATAATGAGAAGCCGGAGCGGACATGTTGCCATCTGTTACTCAGGTATGAGGCGCACCATGCTAGAGCGTTGCCATGGATGCCCTTCTCAGCGAGGCGAGATAGGAGTATCTTGTGGTCCACCGAGTCAAAGGCGGCTGCGATGTCCAGAAAGATAAGGGCGAAACCCTTCCTGATGTTATCGAGCCCGATGATTAATGATTAATGATTAATGCAATAGTGGGAGCAATTAGTGTGTAGGATTAAAGGGTAGGGGTCTCCAGGTGTTCATGGAACAATTAGATACATCTGACAAGTACTAAAATCTAGGAGAGCTATAAAAAAAAAGCCGGGAGTTAGATTTGTTAGTTTGCTTAAGGAAGAACCGGAAGATTTGGAGGCTTGAAACACGACATTGTGTTGCGATCCCAGAAGCGATCCCTGGAAGGATTCAGCAGCGTGAGACTGTGATCCTAGGATGGATTTAGTAGCGTGAGACTAGCTGGACATTTTCATCAATTATTGTTGGAAGCCTATTAAGTGTCAGGCATGCAGCAGTTAAACACTGTGAGAATACAGGACTTTTAAGCAAGACTCAGAGTCCGGTATCAGGAAGTGGAAGACAGTAGTATGTTCTCTGAGAGAAGTGGGGAAGTTCTGCACCCTGTGTTGATTTAATAGCTGAAAACGACTACATAGCATGACCTGTAGAGACATTGGAGAGTTTCCTGAAGTTCAGTGACTGGGCACAATATAGATGAACGCTACAAAGATAAGTATATTGGGGGTCCGCTTGGTTGCGTTGTTCCTCCGCTTTTTAGGCTGGGAGGCCTTTTTATAAGAGAAAAATGGAAGGCGAGCCACAAGAAAAGTATTCTTTTCAAGGCAAGCAATCCAACAAAAATTCAAAAAGTATTGTGGAAAAGTAGTAGTTGATGTAGGTCAGAGTAGTGGATTTCAGACTGGGTCTTACTTAATTATTGAATGATAGAATAGTGGACCTTAGTAGTCTTTCTAGGGATAGAATATAATAATCTTGTCTTGGCAATGTCCCAGTTTTTATACTATTTCCTATTATTTCCTTTTTTAATTGGTCTTGTTTTATTTGATTTCACTGGGCACTTTTTATGGGAGATATTGGACATTAAGGGGTTGAATTGCAAAGGTGCCAATAATTTTGGCCACAATCGTAAATGGCATCCACAAATGCAATAGTGCCTCCGTCTCCTTGCTAATAGTACCTCTACTTATAGAACTGAGCATAGCATTAACTTTCCCAATTACTTTATTATATTGACTGGCAAACTTGAGCTTATCTGAGATGATGATTCATAAATCTTGCTTGTTTGACAGTTTCTAGTTCTCCTTTTGAGGAGATATGATTTTCTTTCATAATACTGTAATAAGCCACCTTTTGATATAAACAAGATTAGAATGTTTTCAGAGGTCTGGGATACACGTCAAAGTCATAGCACTCTAGCTCTTTATTCCAAGTGCTGGGGGGAATCCGAAGGATACCTAATGAGTACTACTGAGACAATGGTGAGAAAATATAAGAGGTAGTATGTCATTTACAGAAGCCAAAGTAAGCACACAGCACAATAAGACAGGTTCTCTGGCTCTTGTCAAGAGAGCGGGTTGTGCTGGAGAGGAAAGCTAACATAATTTTTAATTAGGCCTACCCGTCATCTCTCCTATCAACTGTAGGCCTCAGTAGGTACAATTTAAAGGGGAACTGGCATCTTCTTTTTTGCAAGAGAGGAAAAATAATGAAAATATTGTTGCATAGAAGCTTGAAGGAGTCTAATAGGTAAGCAAGTATTAAAAATGGACACGGGGATTTAGTATGGTGTGGGTCATCAAGAGCACACACAGAGAGGTACCCTGCTAGTGCTTTACCATCTATCCATATCGGTGTCCAAAATATCTCGAACTCAGAGTACCTGCCTCTCAAAGAATATACCAGCCAGCAAAATGCAATTTCCTGTGGCTACTTTACTTAGCACCCTCAGCCCCCATGGGAGTTAATACAGGAGCCACATCAGTGAGAAGAGCAGCATGGCAGTGAGACCAAGGTTGCAGCAGCAGCAGGGGGAAGTAGTCGCAATCACCTCTGAGGCTGCTGCTGCTGCCGTGATGATGAAGTATCATGTCCACTGCCACGATGAAGAGGCACCAGAGCTAGAGCTATGGGAAGGGCCCCAACTGGAAACTGCCTGAGAAAGAAAAGTTTCCACTTCAGAGCTCTACAGGGAAGAGAAAGAAGATTTCCTGGAAGGGAGGAATGTTTGGAGATAGACCGGAAGAAGAAAGAAGAAAAAACAGTGGAATCTATATGCTGACAAGAAGCATCTCACGGAAAAGAGGCCTGTGGAGAAGAGGAGCCAGACTAAAGGAGATAAAAGTTGGTTCTAAAAGAAGCAGGAGCCAGTTACAAAAGAACTGCAGAGAGAAGAGGAGGCAGAAGGCTGTGCTGGACTAAAGAGAGCCTGGAGCCTGAGGGTAACCAGATCTGTTGGAAGAGTCAGCTACATGAAAGGGCCAGAGCAGATGCAAACACAGAAGAGAACTTTTTGGTTACATTTCATACCCAGCAGAGAGCTTATAGTTTTAATTTAATAGTCACTCAGGGCCTAGTATCAGCAAAGTATTTTTAGTTTAAATTTAAAACACAGAAGAGAGCTTTCTGGTTAAATTTGGAACCCAGCAGAGAGCTGTAGTTTAAATTTAATAGTCACTCAGGGCCTAGCATCAGCAAAGTACTTTTAGTTTAAATTTAAAACACAGAAGAGAGCTTTCTGGTTAAATTTAGAACCCAGCAGAGAGCTTGTAGTTTAAATTTCATAATAAGTTAGAGCCTAGCAGCAGCAAAGAGCTATAATTTAAATCAAATAAGAATATAGATTAGCACAAAAGGCAAAATAGGGTCAGTACTCTTTGAGCAGCAAATAAAGTCTTCTAGAGACCTTTACAAAGAGGCCTTCTACCTAGGGGGCAAGAGATCTGTGAAACGTTTTCAATAGGTGTTAACACCGGGTGGCAGTTCAAAAGGCCATTTTGAAAGACTCCTTCTATCCAAGCAAGGACTGTTAATCATCCAGGAAGTTGGTCACAGCTTATCTCAGCAGCACAGGCATAAATAGCTCAACCAGAGCTCTGTGATCCTCAGTCATGAAGGACTAGAAAATGGGACTGTTACTTCTGGAGAGAGATCTGCAATTGTGAGTATATACTTCTGGGAATTTTCTGAAAGGAATTCTTTCTATTAAAGCTATTTAATCTGTGAACCCACTGTTTTTTGTTAAATCAGTCAGGGCTTAGTAGCAGCAGGTTGAGTTTAAATTTAAAACACAGAAGAGAACTTTCTGGTTACATTTCATACCCAGCAGAGAGCTTATAGTTTTAATTTAAAAGTCACTCAGGGCCTAGTATCAGCAACGTATTTTTAGTTTAAATTTAAAACACAGAAGAGAGCTTTCTGGTTAAATTTAGAACCCAGCAGAGAGCTTGTAGTTTAAATTTCATAATAAGTTAGAGCCTAGCAGCAGCAAAGAGCTATAATTTAAATCAAATAAGAATATAGCTTACCTTAGCAGCACAGGACAGGGTACTGTGTAGCAGCCCTCTTTTAATAAGTGTTATTTCCCTCCCTCCCTCCCCACACCCACCCACCCCTGGGATAATCATAGCTTTATAGGTACTTACACATCTTAAAAGACAGGAGGTGCTCTCAGGTGAAGCTTGTTACCCAAATCAGACATACACTAAGGACCTGAGATTAAGTAGGTTTCAGGTGAACAAGGTATATTAAACGTATTAGGTACAGTTTTATTGGTATAAATATCCATAGCAACCCTTAGTAAGTAAAGAACTTAAAGATCTAAACAAAAACTTAAAACTAAGATGCAGACAGCAGTCCAGCAGCAGGATGGGGGCTTTCCAGTATTTTGCATTGAGTGACACATGTACGATTTTCTCCCAGTTGGTGAGAGGTCTTACCTGTGCACTAGGTGCAAGGAGCTCTTTGCTCTCAGGGAATGAGTCCGTTCTCTAGAGGCTAGAGTAGCAGACTTGGAAAACATAAGAAAGACAGAGAGGTACATAGACGAGACCTACAGGGATATAGTCCTGAAGTCCCACCTCCAGTCTGGCAGCATCCCTGTTGCCATGGAGGAGAGAGGTCACGTGACAGGAGAGCATCACCCTGGTGTGGCAGGAAGTGATCCTGTAACTAGGACCTGTCCTCCAGGTGATGTAAAACCCTCTCACACCGAGGAAGTTTCTCCAGGGCCATGTGCCCATGAGGGAAGGGTTAGGACAGCCGTTATAGTTGGTGATTCGATCATTAGGCATGTAGATAGCTGGGTGGCTGGTGGACGTGAGGATCGCCTGGTAACATGCCTGCCTGGAGCGAAGTTAGCGGACCTCACGTGCCACCTAGATAAGGTCTTAGATAGTGCTGGGGAGGAGTCTGCTGTCTTGGTACATGTCAGTACCAATGACATAGGAAAATGTGGTAGGGAGGTTCTGGAGGCTAAATTTAGGCTTTTAGGTAGGAAGTTGAAATCCAGAACTTCCAGGGTAGTGTTCTCAGAAATGCTTCCCGTTCCACGTGTAGGACCCAAAAGGCAGGCAGAGCTCTGGAGTCTCAATGCGTGGATGAGACAATGGTGCAGAGATGAGGGGTTTGGATTTGTTAGGAATGGGGTACATTCTGGGGAAAGGAGGGGCTCTTCCGAAGGGATGGGCTTCACCTTAACCGGATGGAACCAGGCTGCTGGCATTAACCTTTAAAAAGGAGATAGAGCAGCTTTTAAACTAGATAATAGGGGAAAGCCGACAGTCGCCCAAGAGCAGATGGTTCAGAAGAATGTATCCTTGAAGGATACTACCAAAAGCAGAGAGGTTCCAAAAAAGAGTAAAGTAGCCCAAATGCCCTCGAGTATGGAGCAGACAGACAGAGCTTAAAGATCCCAAATTACGCATGTCTACCAATAGCCAAATTAATATGAATAAAATACAGTCTCTAAAATGCTTGTATGCAAATGCTAGAAGTCTAAAAAATAAGATGGGAGAGTTAGAATATATAGCACTAAATGAGAGGTTAGATGTGATTGGAATATCAGAGGCATGGTGGAAGGAGGACAACCAGTGGGACACTCTGATACCTGGGTACAAACTATATCGTAATGATAGAGCTGATCAAATTGGTGGAGGGGTTGCGCTCTATGTTAGAGAGGGCATTGAGTCAGAAAGGATTAATGTTTTGCAGGAAACAAAATGTGCTGTAGAATCTCTATGGATTGAAATTCCATGTAAAAAGGGGAAGGCGATGGCGGTGGGGGTGTACTATCGACCGCCTGGCCAGAATGAACAAATGGATGATGAAATGCTCAAAGAAATCAAGGAAGCTAACAAACGTTACAGCGCGGTAATAATAATGGGCGATTTCAATTACTCCGGTATCGACTGGGTCAGTGTCACGGCAGTACATGCTAGGGAGATAAAGTTCCTAGATGACATAAATGACTGCTTCTTGGAGCAGCTGGTCCATGAACCGATGAGAGGGGAAGCCATATTAGACCTAGTCCTTAGTGGAACACCAGATCTAGTGCAAGAGACAAGGGTGTTGGGGCCATTTGGCAATAGTGATCATAGCATGATCGCCTTTGATTTAATTAGTGGAGGAGGGATAGTAAGGAAATCCACAGTACTACCTTTTAACTTTCGAAAGGGAGACTATGATAAAATGCGGAAAATAGTTAAGAAAAAACTAAAAGGGCAGTTGCAAAGGTTAAAGACTTACATCAAGCTTGGGTGTTGTTGAAAAATACTATCTTGGAAGCCCAGACCAGCTGTATTCCACGCTTTAAGAAAAGTGGAAGGAAGTCCAAAAAACTGCCAGCATGGTTTAAAGGTGAGGTCAGAGAGGCTGTTGTTGCCAAGAAAGCATCTTTCAGGAAATGGAAAAAAGAGCCAAACGATGAAACCTGGAAACAGCACAAGCACTGGCAGGTCAAATGCAAGGCATTGATAAAGAAGGCAAAGAGAGAATTTGAGAAGAAACTTGCTGCGGAAGCAAAAATGCGAAATAAAGATTTTTTCAAGTACATTCGTAGCAAAAAATCTGTGAGAGAGTCAGTTGGACCATTAGATGATAGAGGAGTTAAAGGGGCACTAAGAGGCGACAAGGCGATAGCGGAGAGACTGAATGAATTCTTTGCTTCGGTCTTTACTGAGGAAGATGTAGGGATGTTACCCATGACTGAAGTGGTATTTAAAGGTGCGGAAGAATTGAAGGAAATATCGATACATCGGGAAGATGTATTACAACTATTAGATAAACTGAAGAGTAGCAAATCACCTGGGCCGGATGGTATACATCCAAGGGTGTTGAAAGAACTGAAATATGAGATTGCAGACCTGCTATTAGTAATCTGTGAACTATCATTAAAATCATCTCTAATACCTAAAGATTGGCGGATCACCAAAGTAACACCAATTTTTAAAAAGGGTTTGAGGGGTGATCCGGGCAACTACAGACCGGTGAGTCTCACGTCAGTACCGGGAAAAATGGTAGAAACCATCATAAAGAATAAAATTACTCAGCATGTAGATAGTCATGGCCTAATGGGAGACAGCCAACATGGCTTTAGACAAGGAAGATCTTGTCTTACTAATCTGTTATGTTTTTTGAAAGTGTGAATAAACAGGTGGACAAAGGTGAGTCGGTTGATATAGTGTATCTGGACTTTCAGAAAGCCTTTGACAAGGTCCCTCATCAGAGACTTTTGGCAAAACTAAAGAGTCATGGGATAGGAGGCAGTGTACTACTGTGGATCAGGAACTGGTTAAAAGATAGAAAGCAGAGGGTTGGGCTAAATGGCCAATTTTCCCAATGGAGAAAGGTGAATAGTGGTGTACCCCAGGGATCTATGCTGGGTCAGCTGCTTTTTGACATATTCATAAATGACCTGGAAAGTGGAATAATGAGTGAGGTTATCAAATTTGCAGATGACACAAAACTATTTAAAGTTGTTAAAACCCAAGAGGATTGTGGAAAATTGCAAGAGGATCTTGATAAATTGGAAGAATGGGCATCAAAATGGCAGATGAAATTTAATGTGGACAAGTGCAAAGTTATGCACTTAGGGAAGAACAACTCAAACTATGGTTACGCAATGCAAGGTTCCACATTAGGAACCACCACCCAGGAAAAAGATTTAGGCGTCATTGTGGATAACATGTTAAAACCCTCGGCACAGTGTGCAGCGGCAGCCAAGAGAGCAAATAGAATGCTAGGTATGATAAGGAAAGGAATGGAAAATAAAACAAAAGATATTATAATGCCTCTATACCGTTCCATGGTGAGACCGCACCTTGAATATTGTGTGCAATTCTGGTCGCCGTATCTTAAAAAGGATATAGCGTTATTAGAAAAGGTTCAGAGAAGAGCCACCAAAATGGTAAAGGGGATGGAAGGATACTCCTATGAAGAAAGGCTAAAAAGGTTAGGGATCTTTAACCTGGAAAAGAGACGGCTGAGGGGAGATATGATAGAAGTCTATAAATTAATGGACGGAGTGGAATGGGTAAACGTAGATCGACTGTTTACGTTATCAGAATATAGGAAGACTAGGAGACATGCAATGAAGCTACAGGGTAAACTATTTAAGACTAATAAAAGAAAATATTTTTTCACTCAATGTGTAATCAAACTCTGGAATTTGTTACCGGAGGATGTAGTAAAAGCTGTTAGTGTAGCTGGGTTTAAAAATGGTTTGGAGGGGGGAAAGGGGGGGGGGCTGTGGGGAGAAAAGTGTGAAAATATGTTCTTACACTCGTTGACATTGTTGCAATGATGTTATGTTGTTTAATAAAAAGATTTTGAAAAAAAAATGGTTTGGACAAGTTCCTGGAGGAAAGGTCCATAAACCATTATTAAGAAGCGACCCAGGATATCAATGCTTGACCTAGTACAAGCATTGTGGAACCTGTGTCTTTTGGGGAAACTGCTAGGTACGTATGACCTAGATTGGCCACTGTTGGAAACAGGATACTGGGCTTGATGGACCTTGGTCTGACCCAGTATGGCATATCTTATGTTCTTATGTTCTTATGTTCACTGCTTAACATGGCAGTGGGCCCATCTGGAGTCCCCTTTGCTTGGCTGTGCTCCCGCCAATCTTAAAAAAATTAAAAAAGAGAAAAAGCAAAGCAGGAGTGGGAAAATTGCTGCAGTGGCCACCTATTGTAATCTGCAGTAGTCTCTCATGAGGGACCTTGTCAAAGGCTTTCTGAAAATCCAGATACTATATCGACTGGCTCACTTTGTCTACCTGTTTATTCACACCTTCAAAAAAATATAACAAATTAGTAAGAGAAGACCTCTCTTGGCTAAAGCCATGTTGGCTTTTTCCTATTAAACCATGAGTATGTACATGTTCAGTAATTTTGTTTTTATAATGGTTTCTACCATTTTTCCCAGTAGTGGTGTCAGGCTCATCGGCTTGTAGTTTCCTGGATCACCCCTGGAACCCTTTTTAAAAATTGCCATTACATTGGCCATTTGCCAATCTTCAGATACTAAAATGATTTTAATGATAGCTCACAGATTACTAATGGTAGGTCTGCTATATCATATTTCAGTTCTTTCAACACCCTCGAGTGTATATCATCTGGGCCAGGTGATTTGCTACTGTTTAGTTTATCAAATAGTTATAAAGATCTTCCTGGGTTTATTGATATTTCTTTCAGTTCTTCTGATGCATCACCTTTAAATACCATTTCAGTCATAGGTAACTTCCCTACATCTTCAGTAAAGATCAAAGCAAATAATTCATTCAGTCTCTCCACTATGGCCTTGTCACCTCTGAGTGCCCCTTTTACCCCTCTATTATCTAATGGTCCAACTGACTCTCTCACATGTTTTTTGCTATGAATTTACTTGAAAATTTTTATTATGTTTTTGCTTCCCCATATAATAAAAAATTTAGAATTTATAGTATTTCCAGTCTTTTGTCCTGCAAATATGGTGTATTTTCATATGGCCGGTTTGCTTGGCAAAATGTACTATAATTTGGACAGTGTATGGTTGGTTCATCCCAAGTAGTGCTGTTTTCTAGGCCCCATCATCCTGCAAACAAAGCATATGTTTCCTTACTCTCTTTTCTAGGCATTATTATTAAACTTGATTTCCTGTTCTCTATTAAATTACACTAAAGTGGTTGCAATATAAAATACATATAAAATGGTTAAACAATTTATACTGTTGTTCCCATATTATCTAATCCAACTGTAGAGGCCCCTTTAAGCAGCAGAGACCTCTAGTGGTCACACATAATTATTGCAGCGTCTTTGTTTGGGTCATGTTGCAAAACATGGAAGATTACTTAACCGACTGTCGTCCTAGGAGGAGACTCCTCTGGGAGGGAAAATTCAACCACTATATAAACTACACCCAAAGACAGAACCCTGTCTTTGGTTTCACAAGCCACTGCACCACAGAGATAGAGTAGGAGTCTGCCTTTAGGTGGGGGAAGGGGTCTTTGGCTCCACAGCTTCTGCATCTACAAGATCGATTTACCTGCTTAAATACTGCATCAGAAGGGAGCAGAGGGGTTGGAGGGTGACCCAGGTTGCTTAGGCCTTGCACCCAATATCCACTGTGTCTGTGCAAACACTGCCAAAAGCTTAAGAGGCATATCAATGGAGAGGAGAAGGAGTAAAGCAACTGAACATCTGAGAGCCATCAATCTAAAGCAGAAAGGAAAGGATCTAGACGTGCTTCTCAGTAAACCAGTGACACCAGAGCCAGCAGCTTCCAAAGTGCAGTATTGGGGACCTGCATCTGCTGCAGCTACTAGCTCAAGAGGTACACTGAAAGAATATAGTACAGGAGAAGGGTTTCCCGTATCAGGGAAAAAACACAGAACAAAGAAAGAAGTGGAAAAGCATTGGAATAGTTTTCTAGCACAGAGAAAAGAAATGTAACTGCTTGTAATATAGTTGGAGCAAGGAGAAAGGAATAATGTTGGAGTGATTGATAGTAAAAGCCAAAAAATCTGAGGCAGTCTTGCAGTGGTGTTATAAATTAACTGTAACTGCTTAGTCAAAACAGACAGCAAACCACAGAGAAGTGTTTTACAACAATTCAGTTTTGTGACAATCAAGACTTGGGCCACTGTACAGAGCTCCTTAACTGATAGGTAAGGATGTAGATGCCAAAGCTGTTGCAGGCAGCAAAACACAGCCTGCACCACAGATACTCAATGCCTAAGAGTCAGATCTTGTCAATTACAGTCTCAAACTTTGTTACTTCTTTGGGTTTTCCCTCAAATTACAGATACAGCAATTCTTCATAAAGTTCATGATTTCAACAACCTACTCACATGCGTTTCATCTTAGATGGATTTAATTTTAAACAATTATGCTCAAGCCAATTTATCACTGCTGTAAGACAGTTATTTAAATTATCAATATGTTGTGCCTTAAGGAGATTAATATGCATGGGCCCGATATTTAAAAGTCCTTCTCTGGAAAGCAGCTGCTGTTATCTGTATAAATGTCTGGAGAGTTTCAGCATCGCTACCCAGACAGAGTCACTGAAAATCATTACTGTCCATTCTGACACTATCCATATAGTGATGGGGTGTAGTGTGTGAGCACACCTGGAAATTATCCAGAGAGCAGGAATATTTAGTCCACTTTCTGGTTAACTTGTTTGTGTGTGCACCATTGAGTCAATGATGACTCCTGGTAACCCAGCCTCAGGGTTTTCTTGACAAAGTGTGACCGGAAGTAGATTGCCAGGCCTTTCTTTCATGCAGTAAGGCCACAGCATCAAGTATTCTAAGATGGCCGCCCATCCAAGTACTAGCCAGGCCCAACCCTTTAGCCTCTGAGATCAGATGAGATCAGGCTCAGTCAGGGTGGGAAAGCCATTGTTATGGACAACCTAGGATGCCAAACATTATCCAGATAGCAAACTAAGGGGTATGTTTACTAAACTGCGGTAATCGTGAATAATGCGCGTTATGTAACGTTAATGATCGTTAGTACATCATAACGCGCGTTATGATGCGCTAACGATCGTAATGCTCCGCAGCGCGGTAAAACACCGCAGAAGGTGGAGAGAGGGCGGAGAGAAGGGGTCAGTGGGCGGAGAGTGGGCGGGGAAAGGCTCCCCTCACACTAACGCGCTGATTTTCAGAGCTGAATTCCAACGCGAACGAAAACCTGCCGTTAAATGCACATTACAGGGGAGAGAAACCATTTCAGTGTCAGCAATGTACAGCCCAGGCAGGGAAACCAAAAACAGTGATAAGTGTGATACATGTGCACAGAACAAAAGGGCACAGAAACACTGAAAATGACCCCAACAAACAGGAAAAAAACAATAACCAAGCTGGCCAATAGTGGTATCAATGAGAAACATTAACCCCTCCCCCCCCGAGTAAGCTCCATAGAACAGATATAAATCGTGGAAGGGTCCCCATACAAGGTGAATGAGCCCACAGTGAAATAGCGCTGCTCAGGGTTTTCCCCACCATCGGACAGGTGCACATGTCCCGCAACATCAGGGCGGGCATGTCAGAACGGCAACTGGACAGATGCTGGAGAAGGGGATACAGAGGGCCGCAGGCGGCACATGCTGTGGTGGAGCTGGGCCACAGTGCGGACTAGGGTGATGCCTAGGTGGCCCATACGAATGCTGAAACAGCGGAGCAGCCAGACAGCAACTGCTGAAG
Source organism: Ichthyophis bannanicus (assembly GCA_033557465.1). Taxonomy (NCBI): domain Eukaryota; kingdom Metazoa; phylum Chordata; class Amphibia; order Gymnophiona; family Ichthyophiidae; genus Ichthyophis; species Ichthyophis bannanicus. Next base: position 516,894,693 of record CM066033.1, read on the forward strand.
ACCCAAAATGGGCACGAGTGTGTTTCCCAAAGTGTCACAGGGGATAGTACCCAACAGCTAACCCCAAGGGCACGGAACATTGACAGGCGGGGCTGGGGGGGAGCGTGGACGTCTATGCAGGCACCCCTACCCCAGAACCCGCACCATAGGCAGCCACTTACCTGCACACTGGATGGCCTGAGACTGTGCACCACCAGCTCCACCAGCAGAAGGGCATGTCAGCATGGTGGCTGAGGGATACTGGTGGTGGAGGGGCCAGTGGCAGCTGCCCAGAGCAGACCGTGGCCTAGCCCTGTGTAGGTGGGTGCCATGCACTGCAACAGACAGGCCATGTCTGACCAACAGTCATGGTATCACCAAGGAATGCACCATCTCTGTGATAACATGGTGGTGCAGTGCACAAAACCAGTGTATTCAGAAGCAGAAGATCACAGGTTCAAGTCCCAGCTGTGGTTTCCACCAACGCAGTCCTCATATTTTACCCACTACTATAACGTGCTAATACAGACAGAACCTTTCTTGCAGATGACGTAAACATGCCCAAAACACCTACATTTTACCCTACAGAGCACAGACACCATAAACATGCACATTACCTAGAGCAGAGCCTCCCAAATGCAGTCCTGGAGGGCCAAACACCATTCAGGTTCCATGCTGCCTCTGATAAAGATGCCTGTGCTGCATTTCTATGCGCCACCCCCATGGTATGCAGATGTATCTCATGCATATTCATGAGGGACAGCATGAAAACCCGAACAGTGTTTTGCACCGCAGGACTGGAGTTGGGAACCTCTGCCATAAAGCAGCTGCCAACAGGGGCAGACACACCCGCACCCACAGGCCCCATTATCCAAAGCCTCCTGGAGAGGCAGGACTTTGGGCTCTGCGTGCATCTCCCAATACTAGCACTTGCATACCTTAGTAATGCCACCCTAAACCTGGGAATATGGTACACATCTATCAAAAGGTTGCTATGATTACTGGCAGATAGCAATTCCTAGGTTAAGTACAATTTTCGGAGTGAGCTGCATCATAGTAACCTTTCTGATGTCTGTGGAGTGTGCTACAAGTCTTGTGTCTGACAGTGTTTACCAATCTGGGGAGTGACTCCTACAGTATTGCGTACCATAGCCATGCCTGCACTGTGCCCAGGACTGGTGTGGTGGCCTGGGCTGCCCAACACCTCTATAGTTGCACAATGCTGGCATAGGTGTGGGGAATGTGTGTGTCTGTCTATCCAGTGTGTGGTGGCTGCCAACACCCTCCACAGCCCACACCGCTAGCACTGTTACCAGTATTGGCCTGCCAATGTGCATAATGAGGAGCAAGGTACCGTGGGAATAGCCTGGATAGGGTGGCCTGGCCTGGCCGCATCTGCACAGGGCATAGGGCAATAGCTCGGACATTGTAGTGCCCGGTACCACCTGCACGGACAGGGTGGCCATAGCATGTCCTGCTGGGAGGTCACTCTCACCCTGACTGAGCAGTGACCATGGCATGGCTAGGTTCCCCCATAGTGGTACACAGTATTTTTTTCATGTGATATTTATGGGGTTTTTTGGGGGGCCCAATCACTGACCTATCTGCTTGGTGTGTATGCTGATATCCCGTTCTGGGTACATGCATCTCCTCCAGGACCATGCACTATGGACTAGCTGGCGGAATGTCTGCAACTAGTATGTGTCTTGCTGGAACACCTTGCAGGGTGCAGCGGCTGTAGGCTTGCTGCTGGAGAATGTCAGATAATGGTGGGGGGCAGCTGAGCATTTCCAGACCGGCCGTCTGTCTGCTATTGCGTTATGGATGTGTACTGCTCTGCATTGCCTGCCCTGTAGGGTGTTTGATCCCCTCTACTGCCAGCATTGCAGGGGGGTAGAAAGTGGATCTGTTGGTGGGAGATCCTCTCCCCCACCCTGAGCCCCAGAGGGTGCGTTGGGTGGTGGTATGTAATCTCCCTGTGGGTCCCAACACCCCCCCCCCTTCACTTACATCATGTGACCATGGCACCCACACAGGGTATGCACTTTTCTGGGTGCATCATAGTCCACAAGGGCTAGATGTGACATACAGATGAACACAGGCATATCCTAGGGGTGTTTGCAAGGACTGCACATTGGCACTGATGGGGACCTGCAGCATAGCCTATCTCAGCACAGCCAGGTGTTGTGCGAATGGTGCTGGGCACCATACCTCTCCCTCAGGATGAGCACAGGACCCGCACACTGTGACGGTCTGTAGCTACTCTGTGCCACTAACACACACTGTCGGCACCCCCTACCAGGCTGAGGTGCTGTGGGGTGCATACCCCATCTTGTGATCATCTGTAGACTGTTGATTTACATGTGCTGTGCATCCTGGGTACGGATGGGTTGACCCTATCCTGGTAACCACAGCAGAATGTGGGTGTGGTGCCGTGCAGTCCTCCTGTAGCCAGCCAGGTGTTTATTAGCAGCTCTAGCCCACTGGTTACTTCACTGCCCATGGAGCCAGAAGTCATGGGTTCAAAACCGACAGTGGGGTTCATCGATAGGGTTGTCTTAGGCATGGTCTATTTTTATTGTATATTAGTGCTGCCAGCAGAACCACCCTCAGGGTACTGTCACCTTAGGGTGGCTCATAAGGCGCCCTATAGGGCACCTTATACGGTGCCCTATAAGGCGCCCTATAAAGCGCCTTATAGGTGCCTTATAGGTGCCCTATAAAGCGCCTTATAAAGTGCCTTATATGGTGTCCTATAGGGGACATTATAGGGTGCCTTGGCAGACAGCGCACTTTATAATGTGCCCTATGGAGTGCCTTCTAGGGTGCCTTATGTGGCACCTTAGGTTACGCCACTGTGAGGGTGTGTTTGCTGGCAGCACTATTAAAGTACAACTAAACTTCCTCACAGCCCAATACTTAACCCTTTCCAGGCCAAGCCCAACACTTTCGGGATCCAAATGTCTGCCTAAATATTCCTATCAAATGGTATATAATACATGACCATGGCAGAGGGAACGTCACTATTGGAACATATTGAATAAGACGGGCACAATTTTCCTGACATATGTAAACTTTAACCCGGCTGCAGAATGTGGAATAAAATATTATAGTAGGCCTTCAAAGGGTTACACATGATACCTCAGCCAGCCTTATTCATTAGGCACACTGGGGAATCAAACCCATGACCCTTGTACCATCAGTCTGTGTAGTAACCATTGTGCTACAGCTCTGTTTCTGTATTTGGGTGTCAGCGTGCCTTCTTAAGCTTAACGCGCAGTAACGCGCCCTGTAATGATCGTTGCTGCGCGGCGCCTTATAACGCGCGTTATCGGTAACGATGTACCGCCCATGTCCTTTTTTGGCATTTCTTCCACTAACGCGGCTCCTAACGCAAACCACACTAGCGCAGTTTAGTAAACATACCCCTAAGAGAGCTAGTTACAAGCTACAGTAAAATCTTGGATTTATCACAGCTTCAATTTACTGTGGGTGCTATTAACTTGCGGCAACTGAGTATTACAGGTTAGTAATTTCCATGGTAAATAAATAACACAGCTTGGGATCAACCTCACAAGCTGCGTTATTTCTCCCCCCCCCCTCCCAGGAGCATTGGGCCGCTAACACATTGCCCGATGATTCCAGGCACAGTCTTAAAGGGGCCAGCCTCTGGAGAAAAGGTGCATGGTCAGGGGTCTGCCTACCTCCAGCAGTAGATAACAGTGCCCCCTGGACCCCCCAATTCCACATGAAAATATCTCCCACCCTCAAAGATCCCCAACCTCCCTGGATCCCCAATCAAGAAATACCACCCATCCTGAAGACCCCCACCCCAGGGCCTACCACTAAGCTCACTGGTGATCTAGGTGGTTTGTGGGCAGCAGCAGTCCCCAGCCGGTCCTGCCCCTCATGGTGCCAGTTTCAAATTAGTGCCAGCAACCCCTAGCAGTACTACCACTAGGAGTTAAGCTGCCCTATATGGCCAAATTAGCAAGCTTTAGGGTAAAATAACTCATGTTATTGCTCTTTAACATGTATTAAGGGGCAAATATTACATGCTATTCCCGTAATGCACTTTAGTAACTACCTCCCTAATTTTCACCACTATCCGGATAACCCTGGAGCTGACCATACTATAATTATATTTAGCACTGGTGGCTATCCGGATAGCGGCACTGAGAATATGCACTTAACTGCCATGGTTGGCATTTAAAAAAAATAAAACACTGACTGTAGTGGCTGAATATAGAACCCTATATTTACTTTTGCTATCTTTAAAGGTATATTCAGTTTTGCTGTCTCATTGTATCTGGAGCTGTAAAATGCAAAAACCTCTCCTCATCTCATAGCTGCAATTTTCTTGTTAGCTACACCTGAGATTTAAGTTTCAGCCATTACTTCTAGGCCTATAAATGCTATATGACAATTTCAGTGTGGTAAACATGCTATTGAATATTCAATCTATAGATAGGAAAGCAATACAAACTAAACTATAAAAACTTTTTATACATACTGGCTTAATCTAACTACTCTAACATTTACCTTTACAAAACTCATCTCAGACAAGTCTTTCTTCCTGTTTATTACAGTAGTTTTCACAGCTGGGTGGAGCCAAACCATGTGTTCCTCAGTGGCTGTTAGCATTCTCCCATGACCTAGTTTAAAAATTGTTCTTACAGTTCTTAGTGACAGTAGCTAGGTTCTCACAGTCGAGGAAACAATTTTTGTAATTCCCATGGAACTTGAAAGCAAATTTTCAAAGGTGTCCTATTTACTATGTACCTTCTTAATGAAGGTTAGGTCCTATGGGATTTGCTCAACTGTGGCATATCAGTTCCACCATTTTATGAATTCCCATGGCCAAAAAGGTGTGGACGTTACAATTGATGGTATTGTCCATATGCTTCTGAATGCAGGAATGTGCATTACTAAGCAACCTCAGGCAGGAAAAAACCCACTTCCCCTCCTGGTAGACAAACTCCTTCCCCACAGAAGACCCTTCCAAAGATGTCCCTCCAATACAATTCCCTCCTTCCCCCACCTGGCACCTCCCCAGAGAAACCATCCAACCCCACTCAATCACAACCATAGATAGCTCCATCTCTGTCATTAAACCCTGTCTCCATCCAATTTCCTAAAGTGCCCACCCTATGGGACTACTCTCAGAGGTTCTAAAGACATCCTGAGCCCCAGCCTCTATTTCCTGAAACCAGTCTCTGGGTCCTTTGTGCAGAAGTTCGTGCTAAAGTTCAAAATGGTGTTGGCTGCAAGGAGCAAAGGGGAGCCAATGTGTTAGATTTTGGAGGTGGTGGGTCATAAGCAGTTGTTCATCTTAATGACATGCAAATAAGGCAGATATTAAAGTGCATGTATACTTTATCTAGAGTGGAGGAGTAGCCTAGTGGTTAGAACACTGGCTTGGTAACCAGGGTTTGATTCCCACTAGCACTCCTTGTGGCCTTGGGCAAGTCACTTAACCTCCATTGCCTCGGAAGAAAGGCCTGGCAATCTGCTTCCGGTGACACTGCCAAGAAAACCAAGGAGCTTCTGGGTCACCAGGAGTCAGGACTGACTCAAAGGCAAACTTTGCATTTTTGCATACTTTATCTATGGAAGATACTGCGCTACTAAATAATAAAAGCTTTTTTAACCATTTCTGTGCGACATTTATATTACATTCACAATAGAAGATTGTAAATAAATGTAAGCAAATAAATAAATCTCATGCCATCATTAACAGTTTCTGATTTAAAACTTTTCCAAGCTAATTTATTCAACTTGAACGTGCTATTAATGCACAGAAACGAGATTGTGAGCAGAATTTTTAGGAGGTACTTTTATAGAGTCCTTCTGACTCCTAGCCTCTTATGAAATACTGACAAGCATAAAAGTTTTGGCATCAAGGAGCATACTGCGCATGAGCAGAGTTTGGATGGAACAGGGCAGAACATGGGTGGAGCATGCGAATATGCGCATGGATTAGGAAATACTTTAATTTATATATGTACTTGAATGTAGGCACACGTTAGGTTACTTGGCTAACACATTAGTACACTTTAATTCACTGGCCCTAAGAATTGACAAATCCCCTGGACCTGATAATGTTCATGCCAGAATTATGAAGGAATTCAAAACATGAAGGTACAAGCTTGCTACTAGCAATCTGTAACCTATAATTAAAATCTGCCACTTTTGGGCTTGCTTGGAGGCTGGGGATGTTGCAGAAAGAATGGTGCTTATTGTTCAAAGGTAAACCTAAGTAGCCATATTCAGGGCAAATAATTGCAGGGTCTTATAAGGGGAAAAGAAAATCTAAGTTGTGAATGAAGGCTCCAAGGGCCAAAATCCCAGAACTGGTTTCAATAAGCAGGTGGTCTGAAGGACCAGTAGAGAAATTGCAGGTTCAAAAAAATCTTGTGTCCCTGAGGCAAGAGAATAACTGATGTACTGACAATTTTTAAAAGGGCTCCAGGGGCAATCCAGGAAACTACAGAGCAGTGAGGCGGATGTTGGTATTGGACAAACTGGTGGAAGATATTGTTAAGACCAAAATTATGTTTCCTGTCTTAATAGGAAAGAGCAAATGCAAATTCATACCTTACTGTTAGAATTATTTGAAGGTGCAAATAAACGTGTGATTAAAGCTCCTTAAGAAAAACATATAAAAAAATTTAAGTGTCATGGGCTATGGACTGGTTAAAGTATAAGAAACAGAATACAGCTAAATGGTCAGTTTTCCCAGTGCATAAAGGTAAATGGGGGAGCCTCAGGGATCTGTACCAGGAAGAGTGGAAGAGTGTTGTTTTTAAAGTATCCATTAAGTGGTCTGGAAAAGGAACAATGAATGAGGTGATTATTCAAACTAGTTTAAACATGAGTAGAGAGGCAGCACAGGAGGACTTTGTGAGACTAGGGAGCTGGGTATCTGACAGCAGCAGACGTTTGATGTGGACAAGAGCAAAGGGACATACATAGGAGAACAGAACCCCACCTAGATGTATATAATACTGAGTTCCATATCAGAAATTAGCATGCAGGAAAAGGTCCATGGAGTCATTGTGGAAAATATATTCAACTGCTTATCTCCGGTATACAGCTGTGGTCAAAACAAATAGAATATTAGAAATTATTTAGGATGACTTAGAAAAAGTTGGATATATCATGACTTCCCTATGTAAATCAGTATTTACATAGTGCTAATAAACCCCATCTCAAAATAGACAGAACTAGAAAAAGTACAGAGAAGGGGCAGCAAAAATTATGGAGATTGAACTGCTTTATTGAGAAAAGCTTAACAAGTTAGGGCTCTTCAGCTTGTGGGTAGGGATGGTTAAGAGGGAGAATGGCAGAGATTTATAAAATAATAAATGGAGTAAACAGATTAATAGGAAAAGGTTACTTACCCTTTCAAATGAGACCAGGGGACACTCAATGAACCTAACTGGTTATTTACCCTTCATTAAAGTGAACCCCAGCTACTATTTCTCTGAATACAATTTCTAATCCAATCAACCAACTTCTCATCCAGTGTATAACTTTATGGACCAATATATAAATGCAATGGGGCATATAAATTATCCCCATATATTCAGTGCCACCATTCAGATAGTGAGCGGTGTTGAATATACATTTATTTTATTAATTTATTTATTTAACTAGTTTTCTATACTACCTAATCCTTCAATCAAAGTGGTCTGCTTTGTAACTTCAACAGTTTAAATTGCAACAATGAGACAGGAAAGGGGAATATAATGCAGGAATTGCCGAACAATGTAACTTATATACATTATGTACATTATGAGGTGGGGAAGGCCTGGGAATTTAGCTAGTGTGGGCTTAAGTGCATCCTGGGGTCAGGGGCACCACTTTAGGGAATACTACGCGATAGGTAATGCTACCGAAGTGTTCCATATATAGGAAAGTTTTCAACTTTTTTCTGGAGTCCTTGGCATCTATTGTGGCTCTTAAATTGTCCAGTAGGGAATTCCATAGGTCTAGAGCAGCGAGGGAGAATGCCCTTCTGGAAGTGGACTGCTTAGACTTTGTGTAAGCGCTGGGTGTGACAGTAAGGTTCGACTAGTTGTGCTTTCTCGGTTGGTTTGTCTAAGGGGTATGTTTACTAAACTGCGGTAATGTGAATCGCGTTAGGATCCGCGGTAGAGGCAGAAATCCCAAATAAGGACATGGGCGGAACATCATTACAGATAACACGCGTTTTCGGTACCGATAACGTGCGTTACAAGGCGCCATACATTAACGAGCGTTACAAAATGCCGTGTAAAGCGCCACGCAAGGCGCCCTGTACGGTGCCCATAAGGCATTTGATAAGGTGCCTAGCAAAGTGTCCAGAGCTGTAGCACAATGGTTAATACACTGACTGATGATGCAGGGGATATGAGTTCAATCCCACTGTGGGTCTAATGAGTAAAGCTGGCTGAGACATTTGCTTTTACTTCAAATCAGTGCTGTCTGAAGCATATTGTTTTGTAAATTTAATTAGTGCTGCCAGCAAACACACCCTCACAGGGCTGTAACCTAAGGTGCTGCATAAAGCGCCCTATAAGGTACTCCAGAGGGCACATTATTAAGTGCACTGTCCACCAAGACAACCTAGAATGTTCCCTATGGGGCGCCCCATAAGATGCCTTATAGGGCACTTTACAGGGCGCCCTAGAGGGCGCTTTATAGGATGCTTTATAGGGCGCCTGATGAGGCACTGTAAGGAGACAGCACTGTGAGGGTGTCTGTGCTGGCAGAACCAATTTAAATTAAAAAAAGAAAATGCCACAGACAGCCCTATCAAATAGCTCCACTGTGGGATCAAACCCATGACCTCTGGCCCCATAGGCAGTGAAGTAACTAGTGGGCTACATCTCTAGTGCTACTAACAAACCCCTGCCTGGCTACTGAAGGACGTCAGGTCACCACACAAACTGTCTGCTGTGGATACCAGGATGTGGGTTAACCCACCCATACCCATGGTGCACTGCACATGCAGATCAGCAGTCTATAGATGACCACAAGATGGGGTATGCACCCCCCCCCAGCACCTCGGCCTGGTAGGGGGTACTATCCATGTGCACCCCCACAGCACCTCAGCCTGGTAGAGTATACCGACTGTGTGTGTTACTGGCACAGAGTAGCTACAGACCGTCACAGTGTGTGGGTCCTGAGCTCACCCTGAGGGTGAGGTGGGGTGCCCAGCACCATTTCCACAGCACCTGGCTTTGCTGAGATAGGCTATGCTGCAGGTCTCCTTCAGTGCCAGTGTGTGATACGTGGTCCTTGCAGACACACCTAGGAAATGCCTGTGTCCATCTGTATTTCACATCTAGCCCTTGTGGACTATGATGCACCCAGAATAGTACATACCCTGTGTGGGTTCCATGGTCACATGATTTAGGTGAAAGGGGTGGTTGGATCCACAGGCGGATTCCTTCCCCTCTCTCTCTCTCTCTGGCTCAGGGTTGGGGATGGAATCTCCCACCAGCAGATCCACAATGTACCCCCCTGCAATGGTGACAGTAGAGGGGACCATCAACCACAGTCCAGCTGGGGGTAAAACACCCTACAGGGCAGTCAATGCAGATCTGTACACATCCATAAATAGGGCAATGGCAGACAGACAGTCACCCTGGAAATACACAGCTGCCCCCACCACCATCCGACATTCTCCAGCATCAAGCACAGTGAGTCACCAGCTGCTGCACCCTGCAAGGTGTTCTAGCCACACACATACTAACTAACTGCAGACAGTCTGCTAATTAGTCCATGTTCCTGGAGAGGATGTGCACACACCCACTAAGCAGATAGGTCAGTGATTGAGCCCCAGATAACAGAACCCATATATATCACTTACAAGAAACACTGTAGAGCACTATGGGGGAACCCAGCCATGCCGTGGTCACTGCACAGTCAGGGTGAGAGTGACCTCCCAGCAGGACATGCTGTGGCCACCCTGTCCGTGCAGGTGGTGGCCGGGCACGACAATGTCCCAGCCATTGCCCTGTGCTCTGTACAGAGGAATCCAGGCCAGGCCACCCTATCCAGCCTATTCCCACAGTACCTTGCTTCTCATTATGCACATTGGCAGGCCAATACAGGCAACAGTGCTAGCAGTGTGGGCTGTGGAGGGTGTTTGCAGCCACCACACACTGGATAGACAGACACATACTCCCCACACCAATGCCAGCATTGTGCAACTATAGCGGTGTTTGGCAGCCCTGGCCACTGCACCAGTCCTGGGCGCAGTGCAGGCATGGCTATGGTACGCAATACTGTTGGGGTCACTCCCCAGGGTGGTAAACACTGTCAGATACAATACCTGTAGCACACACCACAGACATCAGAAAGGTTGCTATGATGCAGCTCACTCCGAAATTTGTACTTAACTTTGGAATTGCTATCTGCCAGTAATCATATCAACCTTTTGATAGCTGTGTACCGTATTCCCAGGTTTAGGGTGGCATTCCTAAGATATGCACGTGCTAGTATTGGGAGATGCACGCAGGGCCCAACATCCTGCCTCTTCTGGAGGCTTCGGTTAATGGGGCCTGTGGGTGCGGGTGTTTCTGGCCCTGTTGGCTGCTGCTCTAGGGTAGGGGTTCCCAACTCTGGTCCTGGTGGGCCACACACTGTTCGAGTTTTCATGCTGTCCCTCATGAATATGCATGGCAGATATCTGCATACCATGGGGGCGGCGCATAGAAATGTATCACAGGCATCTTTATTAGCGACAGCATGGTACCTGAATGGTGTTTGACCCTCCAGGACTGCATTTGGGAGACTCTTCTGTAGGTACTGCGCCTGTTTAGGGTGTCTTTGCTCTGTAGGGTAAAATGTAGGTGTCCCAGGCATGTTTCTGTTATCTGCAATAAAGATTCTGTCTTTCTTACCATGGTTTATTACTGGGTAAAACATGGGGACAGGGTTTGCAGGTACCACAGCTGGGACTTGAACCTGTGATCTTCTGCTCTGGGGCACACTGGCTATGCGTACTGCACCACCATGTTGCCACAGGGACAGTTCTATTCCCTGGAGATACCATGACTGTTTGTCAGACTGAGCCTGTCTGTTGCAGTGCATGCCACCCTCCTAAACAGGGCTAGGCCATGGTCTGCTGCAGCCAGCTGCCACTGCCCCCTCCGCCACCAGCACCCCTCCGCCACCATGCTGCCATGCCCTTCTGCTGGTGGTGCTGGTGGTGTGCAGTCTCAGGCCATCCATTGTGTGGGTAGGCGGATGCCTATGGTGCGGGTTCTGGGGTAGGGGTGCCTGCATAGATGTCCACGCTCCCCCCCAGCACCGCCTGCCACTGTTCTGTGCCCTTGGGGGTAGTTGCTGGGTACTATCCCCTGTGACACTGTGGGAAACACAGTCGTGCCCATGTTGGGCCTTCATCAGTTGCTGCCTGGCTGCTCTGCTGTTTCAGCATTTGTATGGGCCACCTAGGCATCACCCTAGTCCACACTATGGCCCAGCTGCACCACAGCATGTGCCGCCTGCTGCCCTCTGTATCCCCTTTTGCAGCATCTGTCCAGTTGCCCATTCCAACATGCCCACCCTGCTGTGCGCAACATGTGCACGCCATAGGACACCTGTCCAATAACAAGGGACAGCCCTGATCAGCGCTATTTCACTGTGGGATCATTCACCTTTTCGGGGGACAGAGCATAGACCCTTCCACAATTAATATCTTTTTTTGGGAACTTTCTCGGTAGTGTTTTTTGCTGTTTCCCAATATTATCACTATTGGCCAGCTTGTTTACGTTTTTTTCCAGTTTGTTGAGGTCATTTTCAATGTTTATCTGCCCTTTTGTTCTTTGCACATGTATCACACTTATCACTTTTTGTAGGTGTCCCTGCCTATGCTGTACATTGCTGACATTAAAATGGTTTCTCTCCCCTGCAAATGTGCATCTAACGGCAGGTTTTCAGTCGCGTTAGGATTCAGCTCTTCAGATCAGCGCGTTGGTGTGAAAGGGGCCTCTCCCCGCCCACACTCCGCCCATTGACCCCTTCTCTCCACCTTCTGCGGTGTTTTACCGCGCCGCGGATCTTTACGATCGTTAAGTTACGTTAACGCGCGTTATGAGACGTTAACGATAAAGCGCATTATGTAACGTTCCCGCAGTTTAGTAAACATACCCCTAAGTCTCTTTTGATTAGGTTCTTCATGATGTTGGCCGATGTGTTCTGTAGGATTTTGATGATGTTAAGCACGATCTTAAACTTGGTGTGGGAGTGAACTGGGAGCCAGTATAGCTAGTTCAAAATGGGAGTAATGTGATTGTGTCTTATTAACCCAGTGATGATGCGTGTGACGGTGCTCTGTGCATCTGCAAAGGATGGATGCTTTGAGAGGACATGGTATAGAGAGTTTCAGTATTCCAAAATAGGTGTTATAACATCTTGGCATACTGTACGGAAACAATCCTGGCTGAGGAGAGGCTTCAGCCTCCTGATGATTTTCATCTTGTGATATGCGCTCTTCCTTGTCTTGTTGATGTGGAATTGTAGGTTCAGGTTTTGGTCCAGCGTGACTCTTAAGTATCTGACTTCTTCCTTTATGGGCATGCTCCTATGGGGTATCTTGATTGAGTGTGGGGGTGTAAATGAAGTGTTCCTTGTGATAAATAAAGTTTCAGTCTTATTGTAGTTTATGTTTAAGTTGCTGTTGGTGAGCCAGTTGGCCATATCCTCTGGGCATCCTGTTATTATTGAGTAGATTGGCTTATCTAGGTTGATTGGAGTGTAAATCATGATGTAGTCAGCATATACCTTGTATTGAATATTGTGTTTTTTGATGAGCTTGCAGATAGGCTGTATGTACAGATTGAAGAGCAGCGCTGATAAGGATGTAGTATGCCCCGGTTTACAGGGAATGGGGTGGATTTGGTCGCTACGCATTTCACTTGCTGTTGTCTGTTGCTTAGGTATGAATGAAACCATGATGTTGTAGAGGTCAATGTCTGTAGACGTTGAAGGGGAATGCTGTGGGATACTGTATTGAAGGCTGATGAGATGTCCAAGAAGATGAGGAGGAAACCTTTTTTTATGTTGTCAATGCCTCTGATTAAACTGTCGAAGAGCAATGTAAGCATGGTTTCTATGCTGTAGTTTGGCTTGAAACCGTGTTGGTGGGGGTCCAGTGGTGCCTGTGAGTCTACACGGTCTTGTAACTATAACTGTACTGTTTTTTTCTATGATTTTGATAATGAATGGTTGGCTTGAAATTGGTCAATACGCTGCTAGGTCATTTCTGTCCAGAGAGGCATGCTTGAGGATTGGCCAGATTATTGCCTGTTTGAGAATCACTGGCATGTGATCTTGGGTAAGGGATGATTGTACCATTTTGTGGATAAATTAGCTGAGCTCTTCCTTGGCAGATTTGATCCATGGTACTGGGCATGTGTCAGATGGTGCAGTGCTAGTGTTCAGTGTTGAAATTGTTCAGACAATCTGTTCAACTGTTGGTACGTTGAATTTGCTCTAGGTATCCTTAAGGGTTGTGGTTTCAGTGCCGCATGTAGTGATGGGTGGAGTGTTCTGGTTGGAGATCATATGTTTTGTCATTATGAAATTTGCTATGTGTCACCATCTATAGGTGAGGATTTGGAATATATTGAATAACTCCCTGGGTTTGTTTGTGGATTTCAGAATGAGGTTGGTGTGGTATTCTTGCTTGTGTTGGTTAATTAGATCGCTGTATTCCTGTTTGTTTTGTTCTGTACTGCTGTAGGGTATCTTCAGCCTTGTTCTGTCTCCACTTTCTCTCGATTTTCCTTAGGGCTCTCTTTGCTTCCCTTATTTCATTGGAGTACCAGGGTGCTGATCTCATTCTTCTTACTTGTGTTGTGGTGCTCTTTTTCATTGATGCTACTGCAGCTATGGTGATAGTGTTATTCCAATTTTCAATTATATTGTCAAGGTCAGCGCTATCTTGATCTAATTTAAGAAAGATTTCTTTTAGGAACTGATCCTTATTGAAGCTCTTGAATTTTCTATCCAGGTATTGTTCATGCTCCTATGTGGCTGGGTTAGGAATCCTCATACTGAAAGTTATGATATGATGGTCAGACCATGGTGTTGGGATGATTGAAGACAGTATTATGGCTTCAGGTTCTAGTAGAATCTTAGGGGTGAAGATGAGATTAGGGGTTGAGGCTTGTCAGTGTGTAGGTGCTGTTAGGAGCAGTGCATATTGTAGCAAATCCATTGCTCTCAGGAAGGTGTTGGCTTGCATGTTGTCTGTAGAGTTGAGGTTAACGTCTCCAAGGACTATCAATGACTTGTGGGGGGAGTTAAATGCACACACTGACACAAGTGTAGTGGAGAGCTCGTCAGCCTTGGCATTTGGAACTTTATAGATAAGGCATATAGTAATGTGTTTCTTCTCAATGATGATCATGTTGCTTTGATCTGTGCTGGCAGTTGAGGAGGCTTTAAACCTGAATTGGTTCCTTGCCAGTATAAGTACCCCTCCACCCCTCTTGTGAGTTCATGGGCAATTGAATTCGGTGTGTGTGGGTGGTGTGATTTGGTTCAGGATGACTTGGTCTGTGTTTGTTAACCAGGTCTCGGTTATGCACATGATGTCGGTCTGTTGGGCTTGTAGGTAGTGCATGGAGAGCAGTAATTACCACCACTCTATGGATACTGGCGATATTCAGTTCATTATCCATATAGCTAAGCCTTTTTACTGTCCTTAATTAAATGAAATACCTATATGGATAGTGGCAGAATATCATCAACTATCTCTGGAGTTAGGTGGAACATCAATGCGCTACTTTGGCACTATTTACATAGATTACGATTCCATAATGTGCACGTCCAGCCTGCGGACACATCTAAATCAAAAACATGCCTTATTTGACCCTAATTCTGCATGTGTGGATCTGGACATGCCACGGGTCTGGAATCGGGGACATAGACGTGTTCAGTGCAGCACTCAAAACCCCAGAATACGGGTATACGTAGCAGGCAGTGTGGATGTCCCTGCCCTTGACAAATTTCAAAAAGATGTACGGCTTCACTGCTACCTGTCTCCATATAGCTATGCCTCCTCAGTTAAACATGCATCCCCAAAGCTGCTCCTCACACTGATGGTGTGGTGCCTATGCCAACTACCCATGAAAACAGATGATACAGACGTGCTGATACAAAACAGACCATATAAGCTAGTCCTTTGCATGAGCAGGACACTGCAAAGTGATCATTGTGCACGCAGGGATGTTACAACAGCAAGTAGAGAGTGATATGATTGCCCTGACATACCATGTAGCACAACATACATGTCAGTAGGTGAACATTTTAGTTATGTTTCTATTGGTCATCTCTGACAACAATCTGTACAATGCTATGTATGGACCAGAAGAATTCAGAAATGGTCTTTTACAACTGACATTAAATAGGGACCCTCAGAATGAGTGCATGCACCAGCGCAAACCACACTAGTAGATGCCCAAGAGCACCAGCATCTGTTTATACAAATGTGCACATTTGTGAGACCGCTGTTGGTGCTGAGTGCCCTGTTGCATATACTCATTCTGAGGGTCCCTTATCACTGAGAGGGATATGCCTTGACATTCAGCTGCAGAGACCCCATTCTGCTGTATCCTGGCTGATCACAGCAGCACCTGGTCATGCTGTAGTCAGCACTGATGTCCCCCCCTCCCCCCGAAATTTCAGTTCTGCACACCAGGTCCTCTCATGTAGCCCTCTAACCACACACACACACACACACACACACACACACACACACACACACACACACTCTCTCACTTGCAGTTACACAAAACATACATCTGCACTACAGATGCCCTGCACCTCTAGGACACAGTTGGTATAACATGATGGCATGGAATCCCAGGACTACTAATCTGATCTACGTTTGTCACCCAGACATGCATCCATCCTATACTCACCCACATACAACCCCTACATCAACAGTTCCACTCCTCGGATGACAGGAATTATTAGGGTCCCTAGATCATCTCCTCTAGCTCACACAGCAATTGTCAGCATAGCCAGAATAATCAACATTGCACCTCTGAATATTTCTGTTGGGATGTTTATTAATGTGTCTTTACCATACAACCTTTCCCCACCTCTGCATTCTGTTCTTTACAACTGCTTCTTGTGGTCTTCCAGACTGCAGACATACCGGTTCAAAACATTTTTGTCACAGCCATTCATCTCTGTGGGGTGCATTGCAGAGCAGAGCAGAGAGGTTTCTAAGCCCCGGCCTTATTCCATGTTTCCGCTGGTATAACAGGTACATCTGCGGGAAACATGCAGAACATACATGGGCCTTGTTTGAATATGTATTGCACATCTCTGCTGCTGACCATGCCCCCGTACCGCCCCCTCCCGCCTACGTTCTGAGATCCGTATGCTAGCCCTGTGTACTGCAGGGCCGAAGATGTTTCAGAATACGGTTATAAATGTTTTCGCTAGAAAAATATCTATGCCACATGTCCAAAGGGCTTATTCCTCTTCTGGAATAACCCCCATAATGGTCTGCAAGAATTTTCAGCGGTGTTATCCATGTGCAGGGTAATTTAATAAACTCCACGCAGTTTCCACATGTTGCCACGAGTATTTGGGGCCCTATTCTTTAAAGCAACATATACGCTGACTTTACTTAATAGAATGGGGGTGTACTGGTGCACTAAAATCCAGTTACAGCAGCTATGCCTGCTTTAGATTGGTGAAGAAACATGTATAAGTTATAGTATTCACTAACATACGCAAGTGAATTTAGGGCTCATTTATGGTCCGCTCAAGTGCTGTCCCCATACGCACCTCTATGGAAAGTACATGCGATGGGAATTATGTGAGCACATATAGAATACTGACTACAGAAAGTGCACATGTAAGGCTCCATTCACATGTGCAAGTCCTTGAGAATAGGGACATGTGTGTTTCTATTACATAATCATCTACACACACTATACAGAAAGTGCCCCATAGTACTGCTTAATATTCATGGATAGGGGACTTATCCATATAGTGGCCACCACTATATTGATAAGTCCTTTTGACTCAGTAACACGTTGCTCTTTCTGTTCCCTGCGTCAAATCCGTGCTGTCCAAACTTTCCTTGCCACACTCTCTCTAATTACTCTCCTCATTTCACTAGTTATGAACAGGATAGATTATTGTAACGTTGCTCTTGTTGGCCTCCCACAGTATTAACTCTACAGACTTCAGTTACTACAAAACACAGCAGCCCATATTGTCATGTATGCCTCCCGTACTGATCACATTACTCCTCTGCTTATCCATCTCCACTGGCTTCCCGTTGCCTATAGGATTCAGTTTAAGATTCTCACCTTTGTACACAAGGTTATTAATTTCACTTCCCCTCAGTATATCTCTGACCTAGTCCATCTTCACACCTCTCACCGCTCGCTACGACACATCCACGCAAACCGCATGTCTCTCCCCTCCCCCTCCCTGGCTCACCTTGAATCTACTTGCAGCTCTGCATTTTTCTTTCTTGGTCCCAAGCTCTGGAATTCTCTCCCCCCTGACCTCCGCCTCAAGCCTTCCTTCCCCAAGTTCAAAGCTCTGTTAAAAACTCATCTTTTCTGTGCTGCCTTTAATCTTCCTTCACCCTCTGTCCCTAGCTGAGGTTTCTCTTGTCTCTCTTCTCTCTTGCTGCCTGGTTCCTCTCTCTGTCTCTAGTTTCTCCCTTTTTCTTTGTTTTTCTCTGTCCTCTCAAAACTATGGCATTCTTTTCCTTTTCCTGGCAGTGTGCATTTTTCTGTTTTGTAAATAAATAAATAAATAAATCGCTCTGTTGTTTCTTCGAAGGGCGGTACATCAAGAAATGGAATAAAGATAAAGACTATTGACCTGACAGTGTCAGAGGCTTTCCTGAAATTTTAGATAAATTACATGAAGTGTACCCCGTGGATCTACCACTCAGGGGCGGCTCTATAATGAGGCGGAGTGAGGCGGTGGTCTCAGGCGGCAAACTTTTGGGGCAGCAACAAATGCCCCCAAAAACAGCTGCCTCATTCCTCCTTCAGATTTAAAAAAAAATGTGGACAAGCTGCTGCCGCGGCTGTGATAGTGGTAATAATTTTAAATTAAAATAAAACTGATGCAGAGCCTTCCAGCCCTATGGAACCCCTGCTGCTGCATCCCATTCTAGCATCACTTCCTTTTGGGGGTGGGACGCAACAGCAGGGGTTCCATAGGGCCGGAAGGCTCTGCACCAGCTTCTTTTTAATTTTAAATTATTACCGCTATCACAACCACTAAGGAAGGGGAAGGAGGGGGAGTGGAACAGAACTGACACAAGGGGAAAGAGGGGGAACAGAACAGAGCTGACACGAGGGGAAACAGAACCGAACTGACATGAGGGAAAGGAGGGGGAGCAGAATGGAGCTGACATGAGGGGAAGGAGGGGTGCAGAACGGAATTGACATGAGGAGAAGGAGGGGGAGCAAAACAGAGCTGACACGGGGGGGGGGAAGAGGGGGAACAGAACAGAACAAAGATGAGGGGAAGGAGGGCGAGCAGAACAGAACTGACATGAGGGGAGAAAGAGGGAGTGGAACAGAGCTGACAGAGGGGGAAAGAGGGGTCTGGAAGGGAATTGACAGAGGTGGAAAGATATAGCCGGAAGGGAACTGACATAGGGAAAGAGAGGGCTGGAAGGAAGCTGACAGAGGAGGAAAGAGAGGGCTAGAAGGGAGCTGATACCTGAGGATGGTACTGGAGGGGGACTGGAAGGGTGATGACACTAGGGAAGGAAGGAAGGAGATGGAAGGGAGCTGACACCTGGGGATGGTACTGGAAGGGGACTGGAAGGGAGCTGACACCTGAAGGTTGGACTGGAGAGAGCTGACACTTGGGAATGGGATTGGTAGGTAGCTAGGTAATAGGGAGGAGGCTAGAAGGGAGGGGCACTGGGACTGGAAGGGAGCTGACATGTGGGGAGGGTTACTGGGACTGGAAATAGGCTAATGGAAGGAAGTGAAGAAAACAAAAGAAGAGACAAGAAACGGCAGATAGACTATACTGTAGACCATAGAAAGAGTGCTAAGAGAAGACAGGAAAGCAGAAGCCTCAGATCAGGACCAGCATGATCAGAGAACAAAATGGTCAGACAATAAAGATAGAAAAAATAATTCTGTTTTCAATTTAGTGATTGGACTTTGCGCTATCTTTATATTTTACACAGTATGGGGAACTGCATCTCTAATTTATCTGGTGTTGCATTACATGCGGAGACTGGCTTCTTGGGGTTTCGGTTTAATGAAATATTTTTATTTTTACTTTAGGTTGTGATCACTTATTCTGTATTTGGTAAAGGTCTGTGTTCTGAGGGTGTGACCGAGGCTGTGTGTTCTGTTAACATGATGTTTTTATGCAGGGATCTGTACTGTAATAATTTGCCTTGTTCAGTTTTTCAAATAGGTGTTGGATATTCTAGGGCCTGCTGCAGTATTTATAGTGCTGTTTTTTTCTAGGTAGGCACCTTGGAAGTTTATGCTGGCTTGTATGGTATGGTAGATTTGGCCTTGTAAATTTTTGGTGACTTTTGTAGGGTTTTATATTAATTCCCAATATGCCTGGTACTGGAGAATGTTTGTCAGTGAGATGACCAGAATCATATATATATATATATATAATTCTGTGGGTGAATGTCCTACTTCTGCTCTGCACCCATCATCGAGGGAGAGGTTTCTGTGGATGCAGAATATATATTCAAAAAGAAAAGTGAGAACCATAATGCAATTTATAATAGAATAAAATTAGTTTTAATTTGGTCTTATAAACTGTGCTGTGGTTCTCGCTTTTTCTTTTAGTTCCTTGGTGTGCGAGCATCTTGCATTTGCATTTCCTTTGTTTTTTATGGAATATATATTTACGTTAACACCATGCTGGTCCATTGTTTCAGGAGTTCTGTTGGGGTTGCCAAGCCCTTCTTGTTGTTTGTGTTGGAGTGGGAGGTGTTGTGTTGGGGTCACAAAGTCCTTCTTGTTTTTCAGAGGGTAGGAAGTGCTGTGTTGGGGCGCCAAGTGGCTCTTGTTTTTGTGAAAGTGGGAGATGTTGCATGGGTGCTGTGGAGCCCCTCTTGTTTGGCATATTTAGCAGCATGTTTCCTAGGCTCTACACTGGTAACATATGAACATAAGAACAAAATAAATGCCATACTGGGTCAGACTAAGGTTCATTAAGCCCAGTATCCTGTTTCCAACAGTGGCCAATCCAGGTCACAAATATCTGGCAGGTTCTCAAAGGGCATACAGGTTCCACAATGCTCGTCCCGGGGTAAGCAGCGGATTTCCCGGGTCCTCTTTAATAATAGTTTATAGACCTTTCCTCCAGGAACTTGTCTAAACCTTTTTCAAACCCAGCTACACTAATAGCTTTTACTATATCCTCTAGTAGCTAATTCTGGAGTTTGATTATGCAGGGTCGTAGGCTAATTGCAGAGAGGCAGTTACATCCCCCTGCAGTTACTGCATTTCAGCATGGCAAAACAGCTGCCGGTGCAACTAAGGCCACCCACTGAGGTGGCACTGGTTGCACTCATGCTACTTGTGCTGAGCCATTATGTTAGTTTCTGCTTACAATGCAGATGCCTGTGTGTGAGAATTCTTTCTCTTGCCTCACTCTGCAGTAAAGTATAATTTTGGGAAAGAAATCCTGTAAACCTAATAGTAATGGGAAAAAGCATTTTTTGACTACATATGTCTGTTTTTAATTTGTACTAATATAGTCCCTATTTGATGAAGATCTATCTCCTTTCTGCATATGTGTGACTGAAGCTACATGATCTGATAGCATGGAGTTTCTAGGTAGGGATCTGTAGTAATCTGGATCGTTCAGTTTTCTGAATAGGAAAATGGATGTTCTAGGGCCCACTGCAGTATTTATGGTGCTGCCCTTTTCTGGGTATGCTCCATGTTGTGTGAGTTTTGGAAGTTAGCTCTCTTATGGAGAGTAGATTTGCTCTATGGGTCCTGTACTCTGCGTTCTTGGTGAGGTCAACTGTAAGGTATTGGTTGGGGGGGGGGGGTTACTGGAATATGTATTATTTTTGAGATTTGCTGTTTTGCATTCTTTATGCTGCCAGACTGAAAATTTTGAAATATTTTGTCAGTTTAGATTCAAGGAAATTTAAAATTTTAAGGGACTGTCTCAGTTTAATATATTTTTAGTAGCCTGATAACTTCACCGCTGCTGAGTTCCAGACTTTTCCAGGTCTAGCACAATCCAATCCAGCATTTGAATTCATGGCTACCGGGGTTTGTTTATCTCATTTTATATCTTCCCTCCTCATCAATAATCTGGTCACAGCAAAATAAATTTGATGGGCAGATACTTATAATGTAATGTTTTATTATGTTTGTTTTATTGTAACATCTGCTTTACTAAATTGCATGTATATGTTTGGAAGCCACTTAGGATTTTAGATTGGTGGCATATACATTTTAAACCAAGTATATTCAATTTATGCAAATGATGCTGCAATGAATCTCTGCATATAGCATCACCCTCATGTTGCTCCTGGGGGGAGGTACGTGGGGGGGTACTGAGAGGTGGAGGGGGAAGGGTGGTTGTTATAAGGGTCCTCATGGCCCTACCAATACCACAGGGAGTAGGTCTGGAACACCTCGCATCCCAACCATCTAGGTCTAACATTCACCCACAGCAAGCACAGTTAGACTGCAGCTGCGGCCCACCACTAGGTTTTCTAGCCATTCACATACTACCTGCAGACAGTCTGCTGGTCAGTACACGTCGCATGGGCACAGAGTGACCATGTGCACCCAGGCTTGTGATATACAGCATGGCCCCCCTCAGTTGGTTCAGTGATCAAGCCCCCAGGACAGGATGTGCACCCACATCACTAGAACCAGACACTATATATCACTATGTGGATACATAGTTGTACCATGGTCACTGCTTGGTCAGAGTGAAAGTGCCCTCCCAGCATGACATACTCCTGCCACCCGGTCCATGCAGATGGCAGTCTGGCGCTACGACGTCGCAACCATTGACCCTACCCCTGATGCAGCAAATACATCCTGCCAATCCACCCTGTTTCAGCCCATGCCCACAATACTTTGCTCCTCATCATGCACATTTGCAGACTAAAGCTGGACACAGCTTAGGCACTATGAGGCTCAGTGAGGTGTAGAAAGCCACAAAACAATGGATAGACACACACACATACTCATATTGACACACTGTGCAAAAATGGGGATGGTTGGCATTCCTGCCTGCCACTCTGGTCCCGATCTCAGCTCAAGCATTGTTAAGGTGTGCTTATTGTGAAGGAGCTAGTAATGCACTCTGATTTTAACGCCCACTCAGTGTGCCGGTGCTGTCAGCCTGACTCTCAATACAACTGAAGACTGTGGAACCTGACTGTGTATGTGTATGTCCCCTTGTTGGCCGATTCATTGGGAGTTGCACATGTTGGTGTTTTTCCTGCACTGTGGGCTAAAATTTAGTCATGGGTATATGCATTGCATAATTCACAGCCAGGACCTAAAGCTGTGACTCTCTGCTCCTATACACACCAACTGTGTGTAGTGCACCACAGTGCTGCCACATGGTTACAACAGTCCCTGGGGATGACATGTTTCCCATCAGACAGACTTTAGCAGATGTTGCACAGTGGACCAGGGCATGGCTTTGGTTTGCTGCGGGCAGGTGCCGCTGCCCCTTCCACCAACACCCCCCCCCCCAACACCAGGCTGACATGCCTATGAGCCATCAGTGTTGGTGGTGAGCAGTCCCAGGCCAGCCAGAATGCGGATTAGTGGGTGCCTAGGATGCAGGGTCCAGAGGGGGGTGGGGGGGTGGAGGCTTACATGGACGGCCACACATCCCCCTGCAACCATCTTCCTCTCCAGGGACTCCATCACCGCCTGCCAATGTTATGTCTCTTCAACCTGTGGAAGAGATGGCTGAGGGGTGTTATGTTAGAAGTCTACAAAATATTGACTGGAGTGGACTGGGTAAACGTAGATTGCTTGTTTACGCCATCAAATGTAGTAGGACTAGGGGTCATGCAATACAGCTACTGTGTAACCCATTGAAGGCTACTGAGCGAAAATGATTTCTCAATGCATATTCAATCTCTGGAATTCATTTCTGGAGGATGTCATAAAGGCTGTTAGTGTAGCTGGGTTTCAGAAATGTTTGGATTGGTTCCTGGGGAACGGTCCATAAACCATTACTAAAGTGGAGCCTAGAATATCCCCTGCTTGCCCAATAGACACACTGTGGATCCTGTGTGTCTTTTGGAGAAACTGCTAGGTACTTGTGACCTAGATTGGCCTTATGTTCTGATGTGCCACCTAGGCAACTGCCTGGTCCGCCCTGTTCACCAGTGGCCCCCACCACATGACCCACGTGCAACCTCCTTTGCCCCATTTGCACCATCAACATAGTGCCCTTTCATACTTGGGCACTATACTATTGCTGCTAATGGAACACTACTATCGCTTTCTTGGGTACCCCTGTCTGTGCATCACATTGCAGATGTTAAAATAGGCTCTCTCTCCTCAAAATATACCCTTTCTGTGAGGTTTTGATATGTGTTAGAGTTCCTGCAGTTAAGATGCCTTTCGTTAAGGGAGCACGCCTTGTTCACAACCCATCCCTGCCCATTGACCCCCCTCCTCTCCGCCCCGTGGATGTCTACTCGTTGCCCACACTTGCTCCTTTACCGTGGTTTAGTAAACATACCCCTTGTCTTGGTCACAAATTCAGAACACAGACCCTCACCAGAGTACAAAATAAGTGACCATAACCTAATAATAAACATATGTAGATAAAAATTAAACTGCAACCCCAAAAGTCAGATTTTGCCTACAATGCAATGCCAGAGAAATGGAAAGAGATGTATTTCCCTGTACTTTATAAAATATAAAGATAGCACCAAGATGGTTCATTAAATTGAAAATAATATTCTCTTCTACCTTTATTGTCTGACCATGTTATTCTTGATCATGATGGTCCCAATCTGAGGTTTCTGCTTTCCTCCTCCTCCCAGTGCCCCCCTTGTCTACCTCCTCCCAGGGGCAGCATGAGGGTGATGCAGTGGCCATGTGCGGAGATTCATTGCAGCATTATTTGCATAAATTTAGTATATTGTGTTTCAAATGTATATGCCACCACTCTAAAACGCTAGGTGGCTTCCAAACATATACATGTAATTTAGTAAAGCAGATGTTACAATAAATCAAACATAATAAAACATTATATTTAATTAACAAAAAGTCACTTACACAGCCCCTACCCCTGATCAAACCATTAAAAGTATCTGAACATCAGATTTATTTTGCTATGACCAGATTATTGATGAGGAGGGAAGATATAAAATGAGATAAACTAATCTTAGTAGCCATGAATTCAAATGCTGGATTGGATTGTGCTAGAGCTGGAAAAGTCCAGAACTCAGTAGTGGTGAAGTTATCAGTCTACTAAACAAAATTAAACTGAGACATTCCCTTAAAATTTGAAATTCCTTTGAATCTGAACTGACAAAATATTTTAAATTTCAGTCTAGCAGCATAAAAACTGCAAAACTACAAATCTAAAAAACAATACATATTCCATTACCCCTCCCCCCAACCAACACCCTACAGTTGACCTCACCAAGAACCCAGAGTACAGGACCCATAGAGCAAATCTACTATTCCATAAGAGCACTAACTTCCAAAACTCACACAACATGGAGCATATCCAGAAAAGGGCAGCACCATAAATACTGAGTGGGCCCTAGAACATCTATATCCCTATTCAGAAAAATGAATAAGCAGGATTACTATAGCTCCCTAGATAGAAACTCCATCCTATCAGAACATGTAACCTCAGTCACACATGCAGAACAGAGAAAGATCTTCATCAAGTAGTGAATATACCAGTAAAAAATTAAAAACAGACATATGTAGTCAAAAAATACTTTTACCCATTACTATTAGGTTTACAGGATTTCTTTCCCAAAATTAAACTTTAATGCAGTGAGACGAGAGAAAGAATTCTCACATACAGGCATCTGCATTGTCAGCACTAACATAATGGCTCAGCGTAAGTACTGTGAGTGCAACTAATGCCACCTCAGCAGGTGGCTTAGTTGCACCAGCAGCTATTTTACCACGAGGAAATGTGGTAACTGTAGGAGGATATAACTGCCTTCCGGCAGTTAGCCTATGACCCTGCACAATCAAATTCTGGAATTAGTTACCAGAGGAGGTAGTAAAAACTGTTAGGTGTATGTTTACTAAACCGTCTTAACGTGCGCCCGGCGATAGTGTGCAGGCTGCCATAAAAGGAGTGGGCGTTTCAGTCTTAAAGTAGAAAAATGGGATTAGCGCGCGATAATGTGCGCTGCGCACATTATCGGGCGAGACGTCGCTAAGCATGTTAACGCGCAGTAATCTTAAGTAGGCGCGCAGACATCCAAACACAGAAACATAGGTGTAGCACAATAGTTAATACACTGACTGATGGTGCAGGGGTCATGGGATTGATCCCCCAATGTGCACAAGGCTGGCTGAGGTGTTAGCTTTTAGGTGTAATTATTGCTTTTTGAGGCATTTTATTTTTATTTTAATTACTGCTGCCAGCAAACACACCTTCACATGCCGTAACCTAAGGTGCCGCATAAGGCACCCTATAAGGCACTCCATAGGGCACATTATACAGTGCACTGTCCACCAAGGCACCCTATAATGTCCCCTGTAGGGCACCCTATAAGGCGCTTTATAGGACACCTGATAAGGCACTTTATAGGGCGCCCTATAAGGCGCCCTATGAGGCACCTTATGGTTACAGTACACTGAGGGTGTTTTTGCTGGCAGCACTAATGTACATTAAAAATAGACAATGCCTCAGACAGCCCTATCAAATAATCCCACCAGAGGCTTGAACCCATGACTTCTGCCTCTACAAGGCAGTGAAATAACCAGTGGGCTACAGCTACTAACAAGCCCCTGAATGGCTGCAGAAGGACTGCAGGTCACCAAACAAACTGTCTGCTGTGGTTACCAGGATAGGGTTAACCCACCCGTACCCATGTTGCACTGCACATGCAAATCAGCAGTCTACAGATGATCACAAGATGCACCCCCACAGCACCTCGGCCTGGTAGGGGGAACTGGCCGTGTGCACCCCCACAGCACCTCAGCCTGGTAGGGGGTACTGACCGTGTGTGTTACTGCACAGAGTAGCTACAGACCGTCACATTGTGTGGGTACTGTGCTCACCCTGAGGGTGAGGTGGGGCGCACAGCACCAGGTCCACAGCACCTTTCATGACTGAAATACACTATGCTGCAGATCCCCGTCAGTGCTACTGTGTGTGATAGGTAGTTCCTGCAGACACATCTGTATTTCTCAGTCATGTCTAGCTCTTATGGCCTATGATGCACCCAGAATAGTGCATATCCTGTGTTGGTGCTATCATTATATGATGTAGGTGAAGGGGGAGGTGCTTGGACCCATCGGCAGATTATGTACCACCACCAATCCCACCCTCTGGGGCTCAGGGTGGGAAACAGGATTTCCACACCAACAGATCCACATTCGACATCTCTGCAATGGTGGCAGTAGAGGGGACCATCAACCCCAGTCCTGCTGGGGAACAGACACCCTACAGGGCAGGCAATGCAGATCTGTACACATTCATAAAGCAGTAGCATACAGACAGTAGGCTTGGAAATGCTCAGCTGCCCCCCACCACTATCTGACATCATTCAGCAGCAAGCCTCCAGCCGCTGCACCCTGCAAGGTGCTCCAGCAAGACACATACTAGCTGCAGACAGTCTGCTAGCTAGTCCATAGTGCATGTTCCTGGAGAAGATGCAAGCACCCAGAACTGGGATATCAGCATACACACCAAGCAGATAAATCAGTGATTGGGTCCCAAAACAGAACCCACAAATATCACATGAAAAAAATGGTATGCAGCACTATGGGGGAACCTAGCCATGCTGTGGTCACTGCTCAGTCAGGGTGAGAGTGACCTCCCAGCAGGACATGCTGTGGCTACCCTGTCTGTGCAGGTGGTAGCCGGGCACTACAATGTCCGAGCCATTACCCTATGCCCTGTGCAGATGCATCCAGGCCGGGCCACCCTATCCAGGCTGCTCCCATGGTACCTTGCTCCTCATTATGCACATTGTCAGGCCAATACTGGCAACAGTGCTAGCAGTGTGGGCTGTGGAGGGTGTTGGCAGCCACCACACACTGGATAGACAGACACACACTCCCCACACCTATGCCAGCATTGTGCAACTATAGAGGTGTTTGGCAGCCCTGGCCGCCGCACCAGTCCTGGGCACAGTGCAGGCATGGCTATGGTATGCAATACTGTTGGGGTCACTCCCCAGGGTGGTAAACACTGTCAGACACAAGACCTGTAGCACACTCCACAGACATCAGAAAGGTTGCTATGATGCAGCTCACTCAGAAAATTGTACTTAACATCGGAATTGCTATCTGCCAGTAATCATAGCAACCTTTTGATAGATGTGTACCGTATTCCCAGGTTTAGGGTGGCATTGCTAAGGTATGCAAGTGCTAGTATTGGGAGATGCACGCAGGGCCCAACATCCTGCCTCTCCAGGAGGCATTGGATAATGGAGCCTGTGGGTGCAGGTGTGTCTGCCCCTGTTGGCCGCTGCTCTAGGGCAGAGGTTCCCAACTCCAGTCCTGGTGGGCCAGACACTGTTCGGGTTTTCATGCTGTCCCTCATGAATATGCATGAGATACATCTGCATACCATGGGGGCGGCGCATAGAAATGCAGTACAGGCATCTTTATTAGAGACAGCATGGAACCTGAATGGTGTTTGGCCCTCCAGGACTGCATTTGGGAGACTCTGCTCCAGGTAATGTTTATGGTGTCTGTGCTCTGTAGGGTAAAATGTAGGTGTTTTGGGCATGTTTACGTCATCTGCAATAAAGGTTCTGTCTGTATTAGCACGTTTTAGTAGTGGGTAAAATATGGGGACTGGGTTGGCAGGAACCACAGCTGGGACTTGAACCTGTGACCTTCTGTTTTTTAACACACTGGTTGTGTACACTGCACCATTGTGCTGCCACAGTGACAGTGCATTCCCTGGTGATACCATGACTGTTCGTCAGACAGGGCCTGTCTGTTGCAGTGCATGGTACCCACCTACACAGCGCTAGGCCACGGTCTGCTCTGGGCAGCTGCCACTGCCCCCTCCACCACCAGTATCCTTCTGCCACCATGCTGACTTGCCCTTCTGCTGGTGGTGCTGGTGGAGCTCAGTCTCAGACCATCCAGTGTGCGGGTAGGCAACTGCCTATGGTGCGAGTTCTGGGGTAGGGGTGCCTGCATAGCTGTCCACGCTTCCCCCCAGCACCGCATGCCAATGTTCCGTGCCCTTGGGGTACCTGTTGGGTACTATCCCCTGTGACACTGTGGGAAGCACACTCGTGCCCATGTTGGGCCCTCAGCAGTTGCTGTCTGGCTGCTCTACTGTTTCAGCATTCCTATGGACCAGCTAGTCATCACCCTAGTCCGCACTGTGCCCCAGCTGCACCACAGCATGTGCCGCCTGCAGCCCTCTGTGTCCCCTTTTCCAGCATCTGTCCAGTTGCCTGTTCCGACATGCCCGCCCTGCTGTTGTGGAACATGTGCATGCCATAGGAAACCTGGCCAATGGAGTCAGAAACCCTGATCAGCGCAATTTCACTGTGGGCTCATTCATCTTGTATGGGGACGGAGCATGGACCCTTCCAAAGTTCATATCTTTTTTTTAGAGCTTTCTTGGGAGTGTTTTTTGATGTTTCCCATTGATATCACTATTGCCCAGCTTGGTAATGTTTTTTTTACATTTTCTTCTGTTCATTTTCATTGTTTATTTGCCCTTTTGTAACGTGCACATGTATCACACATCACTTTTTTGTAGGTTTCCCTGGTTTTCAGGTACATTGCTGACGGAAATGGTTTCTTTTCCCTTTAAATCGGCTCTAACGCCAGGGTTTCACTGGCGTTAGTTTTGAGCCTTGTATTTCACAGCGTTAGTGTGCGGGGAGTCTCTCCCCTCCCACTCTCTGCCCATTGGCCCTCTCTCTCTGCCCCTGGGGAACCTTCCTTCGCCCCTGTGGAGCCTTCCTCCGCCCTCCGGGAGCCTTTCTCCGCCTTCGGAGCTCGTTTGCACCGCTGTGTGCGTTATCATGCGCTACGGTACCTTATCGCCCGGTAACGTGCCTTCATCGGGCGATAAGGTACCTTATCACATGATAACGCGGCAGAGCGCACATTAAGACGGTTTAGTAAACATGCCCCTTAGTGTAGCTGGGTTTAAAACGGTTTGGACAAGTTCCTGGAGGAAAGGTCCATAAACTAAAGAGGACCCGGGAAATCCACTATTTACTCCAGCAAAAGCATTGTGGAACCTGTGTGCCTCTTTGGGAACCTGCCAGGTATTTGTGACTTAGGGCTTATTTACAAAGCTCCGCCCGATATCAGAGCCGCGGCCCCATTGAATTCCAGCTTGCCAAGTATTGTGAATTATAATGTTTGAGACAGGACTTTTAAATCCCTGGACTTTAAAATCCCTGTAAATCCCTGGAGGTTAAGCCACCATATATATTCTCATTATTTTTGGATTTCTTAAGTACGTTTTCCTACAATTCAGTCAGTAAAAATCCATATTATTAAAGTGTTGGATCATGCTGTGATTCAAATATCTCTTGATTTGTGCTCTGCAGAGATTCATATTAATTCTGGGAAGGTTTAATCCAAGGTTTTTGGAAGATGAATAATTTAAAGCCCCAATTAAACAAGTTGTTAGTGAGTTCTTTCTGCATAATAAGGAAGGAAGGACCTCTCTGTTAACCAGACAGGATGCTTTAAAGGCTACCCTTCATGGTAAGATCATTAGCAGCCCTGCTCATAAAAAGAAGTTAGAGAGGCAAAAATGTAGCCAACTTGAGAAATAAATTTCTCAATTATAAAAGCTACATATTAAGAAAGAGGATAATGCTTTAGTGATGTGCAAGCAAAAACATTTGCTTGTTTTGTTTCCTGTATCATTTGCAAGTTTTTTTGTTTTATTTTTGTACATTTTCATTTCGGAGCAATGTTGTTAATTAAAAGGTGACTGTGGCTGCTGTCCAAACAACAACAACAAAAAAAGCAGCTGTAAGGTAGAGGCTTCCAAGTAAATAAACCCCAAATTTTGTTTCTTTCTGTTTTATTTACAGCTGTCATAAGCTGGACTTGCACCAGTGTCCCCTGGATTGGAGGGCACTGGTCTTCCAGGAAAAGCTATTATGGGGTATGTTTACTAAACCGTCATAACATGCGCCCGGCGATAGTGTGCAGGCTGCCATAAAAGGAGTGGGCATTTCAGTCTTAAAGTAGCAAAACGGGATTAGCGCGCGATAACGTGCGCTGCTGCGCACATTATCGGGCGAAGCGCCGCTAAGCGCGTTAATGTGCGGTACTCTTAAGTAGGCAAGACATACTCTTAAGACATGCAAACATAGGAAAAGAGGTGTAGCACAATGGTTAATACACTGACTGATAATACAGGGGTCATGAGTTTGATCCCCCAGTGTGCCTAATGCATAAGGCTAGCTGAGGCATCACCCTTTACGCTTAGGTAGTGATTTTTGAGGCATTTTACTTTTATTTTAATTAGTGCTGCCAGCAAACACACCCTCACGGCGGCGTAACCTAAGGTGCCGCATAAGGCACCCCATAACACACTCCATAGGGTACATTATAAAGTGCACTGTCCGCCAAGGCACCCTATAATGTCCCCTATAGGACACCTTGTAAGGCACTTGATAGGGCGCCTTATAAGGCACCTTATAAAGAGCTCTATAAGGCGTCTTATGGGGCGCCTTATGAGGCACCTTAAGGTTACAGTACTCTGAGAGTGTTTTTGCTGGCAGCACTAATGTACATTAAAAATAGACAATGCCTCAGGCAGCCCTATCAAATAACCCCACCATGGGTTTGAACCCATGACCTCTGGCTTCACAGGCAGTGAAGTAATCAGTGGGCTACAGCTGCTAACAAACCCTTGGCTGGCTGCAGAAGGACTGCATGTTACCAGACAAACTGTCTGCTGTGGTTACCAGGATAGGGTTAACCCACCCGTACCCATGATGCACTGCACATGCAAATCAGCAGTTGACAGATGGGCACAAGATGGGGTATGCACCCCCACAGCACCTCGGCCTGGTAGGGGGAACTGACCGTGTGTGGTACTGGCACAGAGTAGCCACAGACCTTCACATTGTGCGGGTACTGTGCTCACCCTGAGGGTGAGGTGGGGCGCCCAGCACCAGGACCACAGCACCTTTCACAGCTGAAATATGCCATGCTGCAGGTCCCCATCAGTGCTACTGTGTGTAATAGGTAGTTCCTGCAGACACACCTAGGTTATATCTGTGTCTTTTTGTATTTCTCAGTCATGTCTAGCCCTTATGGGCTATGATGCACCCAGAATAGTGCATATCCTGTGTTGATGCAATGGTTACATGATGAAGGGGGGGGGGTGTTTGGACCCATAGGCAGATTATATACCACCACACAACCCACCCTCTGGGGCTCAGGGTGGGATACAGGATCACCCACCAAGAGATCCACATTCTACCTCACTGCAATGGTAGCAGTAGAGCGGATCATCAACCCCAGTCCTGCTGGGGAAACAGACACCCTACAGCACAGGCAAGGCAGAGCTGTACACATCCATAAAGTATTAGCAGGCAGACAGTAGGCATGGAAATGCTCAGCTGCCCCCCACCACTATCTGGCATTCACCAGCAGCAAGCCTCCAGACGCTGCACCCTGCAAGGTGTTCCAGCAAGACACATACTTGCTGCAGACAGTCTGCTAGCTAGTCCATAGTGCATGGTCCTGGAGGAGATGCATGTACCCAGAACTGGGATGTCAGCATACACACCAAGCAGTGATTGGGCCCCAAAAAGAACCCATAAATATCACATGAGAGTAGCACTATGGGGGAACCTAGCCATGCCGTTGTCACTGCTCAGTCATGGTGATAGTGACCTCCCAGAAGGACATGCTGTGGCCATGCTGTCTGTGCAGGTGGTGGCCGGGCACTACAATGTCCGAGCCATTGCCCTATGCCCTGTGCAGATGTGGCCAGGCCAGGCCACCCTATCCAGGCTATTTTCACAGTACCTTGCTCATTATGCACATTGGCAGGCCAATACTGGCAACAGTGCTAGCAGTGTGGGCTGTGGAGGGTGTTGGCAGCCACCACACACTTGATAGACAGACACACACTCCACACACCTATGCCAGCAACTATAGAGGTGTTTGGGAGCCCTGGCCACCACACCAGTCTTGGGCACAGTGCAGGCATGGCTATGGTACGCAATACTGTTGGGGTCACTCTGTCAGACACCAGACCTGAGGCACACTCCACAGACATCAGAAAGGTTGCTATGATGCAGCTCAATCAGCCAATTGTGCTTAACGTAGGAATTGCTATCTGCCAGTTATCATAGCAACCTTTTGATAGCTATGTACAGTTTTCCCATGTTTAGGGTGGCATTGCTAAGGTATGCAATTGCTAGTATGGGGAGATGCACACAGGGCCCAACATCCTGCCTCTCCAGGAGGCTTGGGATAATGGAGCCTGTGGGTGCAGGTGTGTCTGCGCATGTTTATGGTGTCTGTGCTCTCTAGGGTAAAATGTAGGTGTTTTGAGCTCAGTCTCAGGCCATCCAGTGTGCGGGTAGGCAGCTGCCTATGGTGTGGGTTCTGGGGTAGGGGTGCCTGCATAGCTGTCCACGCTTCCCCCAGCACCGCATGCCAATGTTCCATGCCCTTGGGGGTACCTGCTGGGTACTATCCCCTGTGACACTGTGGGAAGCATACTCCTGCCCATGCTGGGCCCTCATCAGTTGCTGTCTGGCTGCTCTACTGTTTCAGCATTCCTATGGGTCACCTAGGCATCACCCTAGTCCGCACTGTGTCCCCTTTCCCAGCATCTGTCCAGTTGCACATTCCGACATGCCCGCCCTGCTGTTGTGGAACATGTGCACCCCATAGGAAACCTATCCAATGGAGAGGGAAACCCTGATCAGCGCTATTTCACTGTGGGATCATTCACCTTGTATGGGGATGGAGCGTAGACCCTTCCAAAATTCATGTCCTTTTTTTGGAGCTTTCTTGGGAGTGTTTTTCAATGTTTCCCATTCATATCACTATTGCCCAGCTTGGTTATGTTTTTTTAATATTTTGTTGGGGTCATTTTCAATGTTTATTTGCACTTTTGTTCCGTGTACATGTATCACACTTATCACTTTTTTGTAGGTTTCCCTGATTTTGCTGTACATTGCTGACAGAAATGGTTTCTCTTCCCTTTAAATCAGCTCTAACGCCAGGGTTTCACTGATGTTAGTTTTCAGCCTCGGATTTCACAGCGTTAGTGTGCAGAGAGCCTCTCCCCTCCCACTCTCCACCCATTGACCCCTTCTCTCCGCCCCTGGGGAGCCTTCCTCCACCCTCCGGGAGCCTTTCCCCGCCTTCAGCGCTCGTTTGCGCCGCTGTGCGCGTTATCGCACGATAAGGTACCTGTGCACCTTAAAAAGCGCCATTATCGTGCGATAAGGTACCTTATCACGCGATAACGTCACAGAGCGCACATTAAGACAGTTTAGTAAACATACACCTATGTCTCCTGGAGGACCAGCCCTAGCCAGCCTACCTTTAGCTGTGCCTTGTATTTCTGGTTTTATTAATTCCTTTTTCCTGATTGGCCCAAAGTTTGTCTGGTCTCGAGCTGCTGGATTTTTGCTTTGTGAATCTTTGACTTTTGTGCCTTGTTTCTAGCCTTGTAAGTTCTGGGAAAGGTATTATGAGCCCTTGTTAAAAATGTTTTCCTGGTTTAATTCTTGGACTTACAATCCTGAATCCTTATGTCATTTACTATTATACTATCAGAGACATTTACCAAGCCTATTCCAGACTCTGGATGTTCAGTTAGTGATCCAATTTAGAAATTATGTGAAACTTAGATATGGTTTCATAGAATTTCTGTTACAAGAAAAGTCTTTGGAGTAAGTCTCTGGAGCAGGAGTCAATAGGTTCACAATGCAAAAAATTCACAAAGGGTTTCCACAGGGAAGTGCAGACAAGGACTTAGGCGATGACGATATTGGGAGAAAACAACAAAATTTTGGGAGTCTGATGTCACTTGGATTTAAAACTATAAGAAATGATATGGACATTTCCTATGCCACTTCAAATGAATGCCTATTCTTAAATGCTTTACTACTCCAGCTGCAGAAAGAAAAATGAGAGTACAATACTGTGCTTAGTCAAGAGGCTGGCAACACTGTTTGCCTAAAATGCCTACTATTATGCCAACAATAACAAAACTGGTAAACTGCTAACAAAATATTTCAAGGGGAGGGAAAGTAAACAGGAGATTGCATCTATAAAATATGAACAGTATTTATTTGTGGATGACATAATGCTTACTCTCACGAATCCACTGACATCTCTGCTGAACCTCTTGAAGGAGACTGAGAGCTGTGGGAGGGCTTCTGGTTGGAAGGTTAATTTTACAAAACTGGAGACCCTTGATATTAATCTTCCAGAGGCCCTGGTGCTGTGGCTGCTTGAGATTTTCCCTTTCCATTGGGAAAAGGATGGGATAAAATATTTGGGGTGTATATAACAAAAGGATCCACAGCAAATGTATGAGGCCAATTTCACTCCATTAATGTGTAGCACTAACTTGGATCTAGAGGTGGAACCATCTGTGTGTCTCATGATTTGGCTGTATTCATGCAATTAATATGCACATAATTCTAAGAATTAGTCACTTGTTCAGAACACTTCTAGTGTTTGTCCCAATGAGGGTCCTGAGAGATGCCCAGACAAAGCTGTTTCATTTCGTTTGAATAAGGAAGCCACCAAGGTGATGAGGAGGACACTGTATAAAGCACAGGATGAATTTAGTTTAAGAGTATAGGACTTGCCATTTAAAAGTAATCATTGAGTGGATAAGGGAGGTGGGGCACAAACAATGGGCAGACGGGGCAACTGGCACTTTTCCTATGGAGGTTGTAATTTATGCCCTGACTGCCAAGGAGGGTATTGCATGGATGAGGATCCTATAGCCATCAATGGCCACTAGGCTTAGGGTATGGTATGAGGGGACCTATACCTTTATGAGGAAGTGTCTACTCTTTCCTTATTAGGGGTCATCTAGACTTTACCCCAGGAGAAGTAGAGGCTTCCTTTGAGCAATGGTAGAGAGATGGATTGGTTAGGTGGGGGCAGCTGAGGAAGATGGGACACCCAAGAAAATCTGAGAAACTTTGAAAGGTCAATATATTTGGTGAGCAGGATTAATATGCATATAAGCAGGCAAGACGTTTTTATATTGCAAGTCGAGCAGGGTGCCCGCCCCCTTTGAATTGTTGTGCTCGAATAGCTCTGGGAGAAAGGGACTGGTTTCCATTATATATAAGATGCAGCATTACTTCCTGGAGGTTTGCCAAGAGGACCTGGCTATTCAAATATCAGAAGTTCATTGGAAGGAAATATACAGAAATGATGCCTGGATGTCAATTTGCACTAGAATATTGGAGAACAGATATAAAGTTTTGTATCATAGGTCTCTTACTCCTCAGAGGCTTCAGTGGGTTTATCCTAGGGTGGATAGGCAATACTGGTGGAAGTGCGAGGAAGAAGGTATAATAAACCATGGGTGATGGAGCTGTGAAGAAATGAGGAGCTATTGGGAGAGAATACGGGAGGTTGTAAGCCAGGTCCTGCAGGCAAATATCCTTAGGACCCCAATTCTGAGCATGGATAAGGAGGAGGCTGATTTCCAGTGGTTCAGCATTTGTTGTGGCAGCCAGATGCTGTGTGGCTGCAAAGTAAAAAAAGGCAATTGGACCTTCAATGGCAGAGTGGGTTAGCAGAGTGCGGGAAGTTTTGACAATGGAAAAATGGCTCTCCCTGCAGCACGATGCTACCAAACTACTCCCGAAAAATCAATGCCAACATCCTCCTCCAGTTTCCCCCCTCTGATCTTCTGTTCCATGCTGATTTCCACCTATTCTCTGTCGACGCCCAAGCCCACATCTGGTCCTCTACTCTCTCAGCCGCCCTTGATACCCTTGCACCCCTTCTGCCTCATCCTCCTCATCGCTGCCATATTCGTCACCCTTGGTTTCACTCTGGTCTCTTTCTTCACCGCAGGTATCTCCGTCGTGCTGAGTGGCTTTGGCGTAAACATCCTTCCTCATCTAACCTGACTCATTTTCGTCTCTGTCACCATCACTATCATTCTCTACTTCACTCTGCCGAGCAGTCATACTATTCTATTCTCATTTCTACTTCAACTGTATTCAGCTAATTCCTCCCGTCAACTGTATTCTATTCTCCGTTCCCTCTCTGCTCCACAGGTTTTTTCATCCTCCTCCCCTTCCCCTCCCTCCTCCCTAACATACCCAGATCCCACTTCCCTTGCTTTTTGCTTTGCTTCCAAAGTCCTCTCCCTTCGCCACACCTTCCCTTCCTGCCCTCCCCCTCTTTCCCCTCCTCCTGTGGCTCCTTCTTCTCCCTCCCCATTACCTTCCCCTCTCTCTTCACCTTCCCCCTTCCTTTCTCATCTTTGGTCCACTTTTGCGCCCATTTCCCTCCCAGTTCTTTCCAAAGTCTTCTCCTCTTCCCATAAAACTACCTGCCTTGCTGATCCCATTCCTTCTCATTGGCTTTTGGAACCCTCCCTGGCACTTTCTCCTTTTCTGCTCTCCATCTTTAACTGTAGTTTATCTTCTGGGATCTTTCCTTCATCTTGGAAGCATGCCTCTGTCTGCCCTATCCTGAAAAATGCCTCCTTGGACCCCTATTCTCTTTCCAACTGGCACCCTATCTCTAATCTACCCTTTCTTTCTAAGCTATTAGAGAAACTGGTCTTCTTTCAACTTTCCTCTCACCTTGAAGCCTATCTCACCCTCCACCCACGTCAATCTGGTTTCCATCCCGGTCACAGCATGGAATCTGTTCTTCTCTCTCTTCTTAACGAACTGCATGCTGCTCACGATCATGGTTCTATTTCTCTTGCTGTTTCTCTTGATCTTTCTGCTGCTTTTGACCTGGTTGACCATCTCACTCTGCTGTCTCGTCTCAGTGAAGCTGGCTTAGCCAGCTCAGTACTTCAGTGGTTTCGTTCTTTTCTCTCCTGTCGCTCTTTCTCGGTTCTTTCAGGGACTTCTTCTTCTCCCCCACCCCTCTCCCTTGTGGTGTCCCTCAGGGTTCTGTTCTTGCGCCCCTTCTCTTTAATGTCTTTCTTGCCCCCCTCGCTCTTTTGGTCCAAAAGCACGGTATCTCAGCGTATTATTACGCTGATGATATCTTTCTCCTCCATCATACTGACTGCTCTGCTCCCGACATTACCCCTTCAACTCTTGTCTCTCCTCTGTGGCTTCTTGGCTTTCTTCTAATTTTCTCCATGTCAATCTTGCAAAAACCTCTGCTATCTGGTTTACTTTTGGGAATTCCCCCACTCCTCCTCTCACTCCTCTACTCTCTGCTTCTCCTGTCCCTATGGTTTCTTTGCTTCGTTACCTCGGCGTCACCCTTGACTCTTCTCTTTCTTTCAAAGAACACATTTCCTCCGTTGTGCAGCACTCTTTCTTCACTCTGAAACAACTTTGTGCGGTTTGCCCTTTTCTTTCCTCTTCCTCACTGGCCACACTTCTTTCCCTCGTCATGTCTCGCCTTGACTACTGCAATGTTACTCTAGCCGGTCTTCCTCAGTCCCAGCTCTCTCGCCTTCAGTGCATCCAGAATACCACTGCCCACATCCTCACTCATGCTTCCCCTACCGATCACATCACTCCCCTTCCTCTCTACCTGCATTGGCTCCCTGTTTCTTTTCAAATTCAATTCAAGTTCCTTATTTTTGTTCACAAATCAATTCACAGAGGTATTCCTCTTTATCTTGTTGACCAGGTCCATCTCCACACTCCTCACCGCCTCCTCCGTTCCATTCACTCCAATCGCATATCACTTCCATTCCCTTCCCAGGCTCATTTAGAATCCACCCACTCCTCAGCTTTCTACTTCCTTGGCCCGAGACTCTGGAGCTTGCTCCCCCTTGCCCTCCATCTGGAACCATCCCTCTCTGTGTTTAAAGTGAAACTAAAAACCCACCTTTTTTGTTTAGCCTATGACCTACCACCTTCCATTGCCCCTCTCTCCCCACCCTCACTGATGTCTACCTTGCCCTACCCTCCATACCATCACACTCATTCTCCGTCCTGCTTGATACCCTTCTATCCCTATGTCTTTTCTCCCTTTTCTATTCTTATCTTTCTCTCTCTATCCTGTTTAAAATATTTTAATGGCGTTCCTTTTCCTTTCTTCCTTTCTAGCAGCGTTTGATTTTTATTGTAA
The DNA here is from genome assembly GCA_033557465.1 of Ichthyophis bannanicus. Taxonomy (NCBI): domain Eukaryota; kingdom Metazoa; phylum Chordata; class Amphibia; order Gymnophiona; family Ichthyophiidae; genus Ichthyophis; species Ichthyophis bannanicus. The sequence continues at coordinate 516,933,095 of CM066033.1, forward strand.
ACCGCCCAGATGCATTTGTAATGGGCGGTATATTACGTTTTTAATAAACATAAACATAAGAAAGGAGGAGGAGTACTCATAATAGCAAAGACTATACTTAACTGCTCACCCACCATCTGTAGTAACCAAGAGGGCATGAATATACTAAAGATAGAAAACAAAAACATAGCCATCTGCCTCTTCTATAGACCTCCCATGCCAGACCCTCAAAATATAACTTCTGTTTTAGAATTGGCATGCAAAGCCTCCATGAATAAGCCACATATTATCCTTGGGGATTTCAATCTAGCTTCTCTAAGTAATCACCAGTCAAAAACCTTCCTTGACTCTATGGACGAAATGGGCTTTAAACAAACAATCTCCTACCCTACACACATTAAAGGGAACACGCTTGACCTAGTTTTCCTTCCTGAATACTTAACCAGATTACCCCAATATAATACCCCTAACATAACTCAAATCCCATGGTCCGACCATCATTTAATTCAATTCTCCATTCACATTCCCCATACCCCTAATCATCTACACAATACACTACAACCACGGTCCGAGGTTTCGACCGTTTAAACCAGAAATGTTCCTTGAAACAATTATTCCTCAACTGGACAAAAAACTAGACAGTCTCGAAAAATCTATTGCCAATTGGAACACTACAATAGAAGCAGCTGCCAAACCATTATCTACCAAAACCAACAGACCCCATAAAAAATCATCTGAAAAATGGTATACAACTGAATTAAATAATTACAAAAAAGAACTCAGAAAAATAGAGGCTAAATGGAGAACTAAAAAAACCCCGGAATTGCGAGAGTTATATTTTGCAACCCTTAATTCTTACAAACTAGCTACAAATAATGCCAAAAAACAATACCATACATCAATCCTATCCAAAGCTATTAATCGGCCAAGAGAACTATTTGAAATTATAAAATCATTATCTAAAGCCCCACCTACTAATATCCACAAGATCCCTATCAACCCCCAAACACTAGCAGACTATTTTGCTGGCAAACTCAAGCAAAATACACCATCTGTACCTGATCCCTTTCCTACAAAAATAAATGTCCTCAGTGAATGGAAATCTTTCCACCCCATAGATAGAAATCAATTACTAAATATAATTACAAACCTTAATACAACTACATCCCTCTTAGACCCATGCCCATCAGCATGGATTAAGACTACAAAACAAGAACTAGCCCCATACATATTAGATATAGTAAATAAATCCCTTCAACAGGGTATACTACCAAATGAACTCAAAATCTCAGCAATCCGCCCACTTTTGAAAAACAACTCACTAGATAGCAAAGATCCATCATCATACAGACCTATAGCTAGTATACCCTTCCTGACTAAAATTATTGAAAAAGTTGTTCAAATCCAACTTCAAGATTTTATAGACACCTCAACACCCCTTGATGAACACCAATATGGGTTTCGACCATCACACGGCGTAGAAACATTATTACTTGTCCTTCTTGACTCCCTTGTCAGAGGTATGGACAATATCAAACAAGCTTTCATACTAGTATTTATTGACATTTCCGCTGCTTTTGACAGTGTAAACCATAACATTCTAATCTCAAGACTTGGCCAATTAGGTATAAAAGAAGTAGCTCTCAAATGGTTTAAATCTTATATATCCGACCGTTCACAATTTGTACAAATAGATCAAGATCCCTCTCCACCATTTCCACAAGAACAGGGAATCCCTCAAGGATCATCACTTTCTGCCCTATTATTCAACTTATATCTGCAACCGATATGCACCATCTTTAAAAGACATAATATAAATTACCACATTTATGCGGATGATATTATGTTGTACACCCCAATTAATACAAATGACCCTAGCTATGATAACCTCTCAACCTGCCTTGCCGAAGCCGAACAGTGGCTTCGCTCAAAGAATATGAACATTAATTTTAAGAAAACTGAAATACTGTTTACATCAAGAAACCCCAATTTCGCACCTCCACCAGAAATCAAACTACATAACTTCTCCCTCCCAGTGAAGCATGAAATCAAATATTTGGGAGTCATACTTGATAAAACTCTCAGCTTCACTTCACACATTAAGAAAATAACCAGAACAATCTTCTACAAGCTTAGAACTATCCAGCAGCTTAGACCACTTATAGAAAGTGATGACTTCCGGACCATTACTCAAATTTTAATAACACCTCACCTTGACTATTGCAATGGTATACTTAAAGGCATAACAAAGAAAAATCAAAATATTCTCCAAATGGCTCAGAATGTTGCCGCAAGAATAATTTCCAAGGCTAAATTATCCGACCACATTTCTCCCATTTTATACTCATTACATTGGCTTCCCGTTGCATGCAGGATACATTACAAAATTATACTGACTACATTCAAGTTAATTAACAATATCGCCCCATCTTACCTATCTACCCTTATCCATAGCCCCTCAGATAGTAGACTAAGAAGAAGGAGGAATCTCAATACAGTGCAAGTACCAGATACAATAAGAAAAACAAAGCAAATAACAAGCAACAGCGCTTTCACATACGTAGCACCTACACTATGGAACAACCTCCCTGATCAACTAAGAGAGACAAAAGATCTCCAAAAGTTTAGAAAGGAACTAAAAACACACTTATTCACCCAACATTACTGCCAATTCTCAGATCTAGCCTCCCACCCCCCATAGCTCTCTCTGCTAAGCTGCCAAACAAATACTCATTCACTTAATAATATTATCATTCCCAAAGCTGATGTTATGTCACAGGTTGTAAATACCATAGTTCTGCAAATAATCAAGATTTTTTGTTATAATTCTGTAAATAATTAACTGTCTAAATAATCAAAGGTTCTTGTTATGAGCTATATATGTTTGCTTTTGTTCATAATGTTCCTTGTACATAGTTGCAATGTTGCATAATGTTCCATGTATTTGTTCACCAATGTTCTATGTAAACCGCCACTGATCTTGGGAAGGGGCGGTATATAAAAGTTTTCAAATAAAAAATAAATAAATAAATAAAAATATCTTATATGTTCAGAGAGGGAATGCTTTTTGAAGAGTAGTGTGAGTAGTGGGGAGAGGAAATGGGTAAGGTAGTAAGGGAAGCAGTAGATGGTTGAATGAACATGGGGGGGGTGGATGGGTGAGTCATTAGAAGGAAAGTTGGGAGAGCTGGACCATCTGGTGTTCCTTTGTGGGGGTTTCTTACTCTCTGAGGAGCTTTTTAGGCTCTGAGTGCGAGCCTGGGTTGAGCTCCTACTTAAGTTACAAAACCTGGATTAGGTTTATTGGCTTTTGGAGGTTTTTTTCTATTGAAATGTTGCTTGAGATTCTCTTCATCCACCATGTCTAGTTAGAAACAAGAGAATTTTACTACTACTATTACTACTACTTGACATTTGTATAGCGCTACAAGGCATGTGCAGTGCTGTATAGACACATGTAAAAGACGGTCCCTGCTCATCAGAGCTTATAATTTAGCCAAGACTGGCAACACAACAGCTGAGGACAAGGACACATCTAGGGGAGTGGCAAGGAAACACAGGAGACCAAGTGGATCAGGATCCAAAAGCTGACTCGAAGAGGTGAGTTTTCAGCCTGGATTTGAAAAGGGCCAGAGATGAAGCCTGATACACAAACTCAGGTAGTTTGTTCCAGGTGAAGGAGCAGCAAGATGGAAGGATCGAAGTCTGGAGTTTTTTATTTATTTATTTTATTTATTTACAATTCTTATATACCGCACTATTTATGAGCAGCGCGGTTTACAAAGAACAACAACATCCGACAATATACAAAATGTCTGGTCATTACATTGAACAAGGAATGAAACTTGGAGAGAGAGGGTAACTATATACATAGGAAGTTAAATGGGGGAGGAACCTGTTTGGTGTTTTAAGTATTTGAGGATGAGCTATTCGAGTGTGACTGGGGTTCAGAGCCGTCAGTAAGATATTTGACAAATAGGAAGTGTTTCAGGGCTTTCCTGAACTGGCTCAGGTTAGGGATTGCTCTGAGTTGGCAGAAGAAGAGAAGGGCAGAGATAGAAGGGATCTCCCAGAAGAGTGGAGCACCCGAGGAGGGGTGTAGGGAGAGATAAGAGAGGAAAGATAGTGAGGCGCAGCAGTATGAGAAGTTTGAACTGGATATGGAAACAGATAGAGAGCCAGTGAAGCAACTTGAGAAGGGGGGCTATATGAACCTGTAGAGACTGACAGAAGATTAGCCACGCAACTGAATTTTGAACAGATTGAAGGGGCGAGAGATGATTCAGAGGGAGACCAGCAAGGAGGAGGTTGCAATATTCTAGACAGGAAGTGACTAAAGAGTGGATAAGTATCTTAGCAGTGTGTGCAGAAAGGAAGAGACAAATGTTGCCAATGTTATAGAGAAAGAAGCGATAGGTTTTATCTATTTGTTGGATGTCTGCAGAGAAAGAGAGAGTAAAGTCATAGATGACCCCAAAGTCGTGAGCTGAGAAAACAGGGAGGAGTATAGTATTATCCACAGAAATAGAGAAGGGAGGAAGGGGGAGGTGGGTTTAGGGAGAAAGATAAGGTGGTCAGTTTTGGCTATGTTCAGTTTCAGATGGCGGTGAGACATCCAGGCAGCAATGCCTGATAAGTAGGCAGAGATTCGGGCCTGGATTCCTGGAGAGATTTCAGGCACAGAAAGGTAGATCTGAGAGTCATCAGCATAAAGATGGTATTGAAAACCACGAGAGGAAATAAGTGCACTAAGGGACTGAGTGTAGAGAGAGAAAAGGAGAGACCACGACAGAGCCCAGAGGTACACCAACTGAATGTGGGATGATGGTAGAGGAGGAACCACCAGAACAAACATTAAAAGTGCGCTGGGAGAGATAAGAAGAAAACCAGGACAGAACAGAGCCCCTAAATCCAAGCAAGAGCAGGGTATCAAGAAGAAGGTGTTGATCAGCAGTGTCAAAAGTAGCAGAAAGGTCAAGAAGGATGAGAATCGAGGCTTTTTGAATTGGCTAGCAACAAGTCACTGGAGACTTTGGCAAGAGCCATTTCTGTGGAATGTAGAGAATGAAAGCCAGATTGCAGTAGGTCTAGAAGGTCTTGAGAGGAAAGAAAGTCAAGACAGTGGTGGTGTTCCACTGGTTCAAGTAGTTTTGAAGCAAAGGGGAGGAGAGAAATACAGTAGGTTGATAACCGGAAGGACAGGTAAGATCTAGTGAAGACTTTTTGAGGAGAGGTGTAACCGGAGCATGTTCGAAGGCCACAAGAACAGTTGCAGAGGAAAGCAAAAGGTTAAGGATATGACAGATGGAAGGGATGATGGCAGAAGAGATAGAGTTTAGTAGACAGGAGAGTATGGGATCAGAGAAGCAGGTAGTCACTTTGGAGGAGGAGAGAACATTTGCCATTTTCTCCTCAGTGATTTCAGAAAAGGATGAAAGGGTGCCCTAAAGTGAAGGAAGGATTTGGGATTGAAGAGGGGGAAGATGAGGTGGAGGTGACCCTGCAGAGAATTCAAGGCTAATCTTCTGGACTTTGTCATGGACGTCATCAGCCAAAGTCTGGGCAGACAGTAATGGAGGGATTGGGGGAAGAGGGACCTTGAGGAGAGAGTTGAGCATAGCAAAGAGACAGCGAGGGTCAGAGACAAGAGAGTTAGTCAGATGGACATAGTACTCTTGCTTGGCAAGTACTATGGCTGACTGGAAGGAGGTTAGCATGAATTTGAAATGTAGGTAGACGGCAAGGGTATGTGATTTAAGCCAAAGGCACTCAGCTGAATGAGCACAGGAACGTAGGTAGCAGGTTGTCGAGGACAGCCAGGGTTGAGGTACGGTACGCCTCACAGGGCATGGAATGGGAGGAGCAAGTGCATCCAGAGCAGAGGAGAGTATAGTATTAAAGGAGGATACTGCCCCACCAATGGACTCAGATCACATAGTGGAGGAAAGAGGTGATAAGACAGCAATGGAAAGAGCTGAAGGGTCGACAGTATTGGTGAAGATCGGGCGAGACCAAGATGGGGGATGGTTAAGGATGAAGGTTAGCAGGTGATGGTCAGATAAGGGTAGAACTGAAGTAGAGAATTTGAGGGTGAGCAGTAGGATAAGAAGACAAGGTCAAGGCAGTGGCCATGCTTGCGAGTAGGAGTAGCAGAGCCCAAATGGAGGTTGAATGAGGAGGTTAGGGAAAGAAGCTTTAAGGCAGAAAGGTCAGAAGGGTCATCAACATGAATGTTAAAATCCCCAAGAATAAGCTAAGGGGAAGACGAATCCAGAAAAGAGGAGAGCCAGGATTCAAAGTCTGTGAGAAAGGTAGAGATGGACTGGTTTGGGGGTCGATAAGTGACAGCTACCCAGAGAGGTAGAAAAGGTTCAGAGAAGAGCCACCAAAATGGTAAAGGGGATGGAAGGATACTCCTATGAGGAAAGGCTAAAAAGGTTAGGGCTCTTTAACCTGGAAAAGAGACGGCTGAGGGGAGATATGACAGAAGTCTATAAATTAATGAACGGAGTGGAACGGGTAAACGTAGATCGATTGTTTACGTTATCAGAATGTAGAAAGACTAGGGGACATGCAATGAAGCTACAGGGTAAACTATTTAAGACTAATAAAAGAAAATATTTTTTCACTCAACGTGTAATCAAACTCTGGAATTTGTTACCCGAGGATGTAGTAAAGGCTGTTAGTGTAGCTGGGTTTAAAAAAGGTTTGGACAAGTTCCTGGAGGAAAGGTCCATAAACCATTATTAAGAAGTGACCGAAGATATCAATGCTTGACCCAGTACAAACATTGTGGAACTTGTGTCTCTTGGGGAAACTGCTAGGTACATATGACCTAGATTGGCCACTGTTGGAAACAGAATACTGGGCTTGATGGACCTTGGTCTGACCCAGTATGGCATATCTTATGTTCTTATGTTCTTAGAGGTGGTGGAGAAAATAGACAGAGGGCATGGATTTCAAGGTAAGCAAAGGAATTAGATGGAGGCAAAAGGAGGGGCTGGTATTGGCAGAAATGAGAGAGTAGGAACCCACCATTGCCACCACAGCCAATGGCTCGAGGTATATGGGAAAATAGCTAGCCTCCATGACAGACGGCAGCCACTGAAGTAAGAGCCAGGAGATGTAAGTATTAGAGATAAAGACGTCATGAATGAAGGCAAGTTTACTGGAGACAGAAAGTATGTTCCACAATGCATATGAAAAAGTGAGAGAGAGGAGAGGGATATGAACAAGTTTAGAAAGGTTACACATTGACCTGCCCTGGGAGTGTGAAAAAGGTTTAGGGGGCCAGGGTAGGGGTTGATATCTCCAGATGAGAGAAGGAGGAGGAGTAGGAGAAAACGGGGGAGAGAGGAGGTGGCACGACAGAAGCGAGGGCGAGGGAAGGTGAAGCTCAAGGGCAGATAAGGTCGAAGACAAAATGGTAGGGGAGGTGGGAACAGTAAGGAGTGAGTAATGAGAAGTAGGGCCATGGAGCTGAGGGAATGAGCAGAAAAGATTAGGGAGAGTTAACATCAAGAACAAAAAGTGATGCAGAGACATAGGGGAGCGGTAAGAGGAGAGAATGCAAATCAAGGAGAAATGGGGTTGGGGGCAGTCCTGGTGGCTTCAGGTACACCGGAGTAATTGCAACAAAGAGCAGAGGAAGGCTATGAAAGAGTGTTAAGCCAGGGGTGGGTATGTTGAGGGGCGGGAGGGGGATGTAATAAAGTGTTGAGAAGGAAGATACAGCACTGTGGAGGGCAGGAGCTAGGTAAAGGGCAGACAGCAGATAGGACACACACTGACAAAACAGAATTATATACAGAACAATAAATAACAAGCTAGATTCTGAACAGGCACAGGAAAATACCTGAACAGAGCATACAAAGTGAGCTGAAGCTTGCAATGAGGGTGTTCACCCAAGCAGGAGCCACCAGCAAATGGATCAGCAGCCCATGTGCTCACAGAGGAAAGCTTCTGAAGGAAGCCCCAGCAGGGAGAGGGGCTTTGTTCCTGTGGAACGTACATTCTGTCTCCAATAAACTTGCCTTCATTCATGACTTCTGCATCTCTAATACTTACATCTCCTGGCTCTTACTTCAGTGGCTGCCATCTGTCATGGAGGCTACCTATTTTCCCATATACCTCGGCCCATTGGCTGTGGTGGTGGTGGTGGTGTTGGAGTCCTACTCTCTCATTCCTGCCAATTCCTGATCTCCTTGTTTCTCTTACCTTTCTCCCTTGTTTTATCCCTGTCTGCACCTTCTGGGTTGTCTGTCTTGACTAGATTGTAAACTCTGATGAGCAGGGACTGTCTCTTACCTGTCTGTGCAGCGCTACATACGACTTGTACCACTATACAAATGCTCAGTAGTAGTAGTAGCAGTGAAGATATGGGTCTGGTTTGTATATGAGTATTCTTTTGAGCCGAGGAGTGCGACTGGTGTTCCTTTTTACTTTTATTTATATATGCTGTTTGAAAATAACACAGATTTCTTTAAAAAGAAGAACAACCAGACAGGATACCCTTGTAACCTCCATCAAAGAGATACTGGTACTGTTTGAGGCATGCAATTCACAGCTGTATCACTCTGAGGCAACATGTGAAAACAAAGATGTTAAGGAATATTTTAGCACCGTGCGGCATACAGAATTGTCCGTTGAAAGTAAAAATAAGTTAGACAGTGATATTACTGCAGTTGAAATTGACACAGCAATAAAAGAAGTCACTGAGATTAGGTGGCTTAAATGTCGAACTCTACCAAGCTTTTAAAGAAGTATTAACATCTCACCTCTTCCATGTTTGACACTTCACTTCAGATGATCCAGGCATTGGGGAAAGCCCCCAATGCCATCCTCATAGTGTCGAGGGGCTGCCCCCCCCCCCCAGACACCAACCTCATGACAGAAACCAAATTCCCATGGTCCAGTGACCCTGATCCCTCTACCCATCAAAATAAAAAATCCCTTGTGGCCCAGCGGCCCCAATACCCCCTCACCCAAACAAAAAAAATCACCAGTGGCCCCAATCCCTCACCCACCTGATAAAACAATCCCCAGTGGCCCCTCCTTACCCAAAGAAAAAGAATCCCTGGTGCTCCAGTATTTTATTTATTTATTACATTTTCTTATATACCGCGCTATTTAGAATCAGCGCGGTTTACATCATAACAAAAACGACCATAACGACAAACTGTCAGGTTTTACATTGAACAGGAGTACAAACTTGGATAACTGGGTTAACTATATACATAAACTATCTACACTGCAGTGTGAGGGCATTTCTAGATTGGGTCATTTCTTGGAGGGGATATCTAGTTCAGTTGCTGTCTGGGAAATATTGGCAGAAAAGGTATGTTTTGAGAGCCTTTCTGAACTGATATAGATTGGTAATGGCTCTAATGTCAGGGGGTAGGGTGTTCCAGCATTTTGGTACATAAAAACTGAATGCCCTGTTTGTGGTGTTCGTGTTGGACTTTGTTGAAGCCTTTGGTATTGTAGTAGTCCTGAACTCCCCCCCCCCCCCAACAAAAAATAAATCTCTGGTGGCCCAGTGGCCCCTAAAACCCTCCATCCTCTCCTGGTACCTTTAACCTGGGGTGGGAGTATTGCCCACATGTGCCCCACCCCTTTTCCACCTTGTTGAAAAATGGCGGTGCCTGGACCTGGATGGTGCATCCTGCGATGCACCTAGCGGGATCAGGAAGGCGTCACAGGGTGGGAGCAAGTGGGCAACACTCCTGTGCCAGATTAATGGTACCGGGAGGGGGAGTGGAGGAGTTTGGGGGCCACTGGGCTACCAGGGAGATTTGTTTTGTCTTGTTTTGGGAGGGGTTCAGGACCACTGGAGATTTTTTTATTGTGTGGGTGGGGGATCGGGACTGCTAGGCCACCAGGGATTTTGTTTCTGTTGGTGGATCAGTGTCGGGGGGGGGGGGCACTGCCCCCCCCCCCAATAATGTGCCAATGGCATTGGGGACTTTCCTCAATGCCTAGGTCATCTTAAGTGAAGTGTCAAACTTCACCTCAGATGACCCAGTTTCTCCAGGACAGCATACCAAATTTGCGCCGACTTCTATGCACATGTGTTTGGCTTGTTCTCTCAGTTTAACACTGACGTTTTGTGCACTGGGTAATTTGCATATTGCATTCCAACGCAAAGAGCATTAAAGTCATGCTATGAAACCCTGGGTCAACGCAAAAAAGGAAGACCAGAAATGAGATGGATTGATATAATAACAGCAGCTACGGGTGCCAGTCTGTCAACAATTAGCTGCCTGTCTGAAGACAGACCACAATTTAGGACAACTATCCAGAGGGTCGCCATGAGTTGACACCAATTCAACGGCACTTAACAACAACAAAAACAACATGAAACCCTGAGCTAGAGCTTCAAGCACTGGGCTGAAGCACAGGGTTTCTGCATCGGTCTGAAACTACCCAACACAGTAAAGCATAGTTACTCACCTGTAACAGGTGATCTCCGGGAACAGCAGGAATTTAGTCCTCACATATGGGTATCGTCAGTACCGACGGAGCCTGCGCGGGAACGCTCCCCAGCGTCTAATCAGAAAGCTTTTGGAAGCATCCCACAGCGCCTGCGTGCTGCCTTCCCGCCTTTCCCAACTGTCTCTCACCAGTTGAGTTTTAAAGCTGAGACAAAGAGAGAGAGAGGGAAAGGAAAGAGAGAGAGAGATAGAGAGATACAACTCCTAGGGGAGGTGGGTGGGTTGTGAGGACTAAATTCCTGCTGTTCCCGGAGATCACCTGTTACAGGTGAGTAACTATGCTATCTCCAGGAACAAGCAGGAATCTAGTCATCACATATGGGGACTCTCTAGCTTTGGGTGCCAGGGAGAGACCCCAGAAGTTGTGTGTCCCTGAAAAGGGCTCCACTTCCTCCCATGGATCTCTGGCATCCTACCAGGGATGGTGGGCAGGAGTTGATTAGGTATGGAACAGGTGTTTGAGAACAGCCTGACCAAACAAGGCATCCAGGCGGGAATCCTTGTCCAAGCAGTAATGGGCTGTGAAGATATGAACCGAGGCCCAAGTGGCTGCTCGAGAGATGTCGTCAATAGACACAGAGTTCAGATGAGCCATTGAGGCTGCCATGGCTCTCACATTGTGAGCTGTGACATGGCCCTCCAGAGAAAGGTTCTTACTCTGATAGGCGAAAGAAATACACTGAGCAATCCATTTGGATAGTGTTCTCTTGGAGACTGGCAGTCCCAAATGAGAAGGGTCAAAAGCAACAAAGAGCTGAGAAGACTTTCTATGTTGCTGTGTCCTCTGTAGATAAAAAGCTAGAGCTCTTTTACAGTCCAGGATATGAAGATTCCTCTCTGCACTTGATGCATGAGGTCCTGGAAAAAAGACAGGTAGGTAGACCTCCTGGTTGAGGTGAAAAGGCGAGACCACCTTAGGAATAAAGTGTGGATGAGTCCTTAGAACTACCTTGTCATGATGAAACCTTGTATAAGGTGGATTAGCTACTAATGCTTGCAACTCACTAATGCGGCGTGCTGAGGTGATTGCAATGAGAAAGATATCCTTCCAAGAAAGAAATTTCAAGGAGGTGGTAGCTAAGGGTTCGAAAGATGGCTTCATGAGCTGCCCAAGAACCAGATTCAAGTCCCATGCCACCGGAGGTGGTCTAATGGGAGGCTTAGTTAGAAGGAGGCCTCTCATGAATCTTGATATAAGAGGATGAGAGGAAATAGGTTGTCCATTTAGAGGTTTGAGAGAAGCTGCAATAGCACTCAAATGGACTCTTACTGAATTTGTCTAAAGGCCTGCATTAAATAAATGGAGAAGATACTCCAGTAAAGATTCTAGAGGTATAGCAAGGGGGTTAAGACCCTTTTCTGAACACCAAATAGTGAACCGTTTCCACTTGAAAGCATAAGAACATCTAGTGGAAGGTTTTCTAGAAGCATAAAAACATCTTTCACCTGCTGAGAAAGATGAAGATCCTGGAGATCTAGGCCTTCAACAACCAAGCCCTGAGATGCAGGGACTGGGGATTGGGATGCCATAACATTCCATTCTCCTGAGATAGGAGATCTGGAGCAGACCCTAACTCCAGGGAGGGAGCTTGAGAGAGATGTAGAAGCAGAGGGTACCACACTTGCCGTGGCCAATGTGGTGCTATGAGAATCGTGTGGCCTCTGTCTCTCTGAAGTTTGAAAAGGGTTTTGGGAATTAGGGGAATGGGTGGAAAGGCATACAGAAAGTCTTGACCCCAATGAAGGAGGAAAGCATCCTTGGCCTGAGCTCCTTGAACAGAACCGGGGAAGTTTGGCATTCCACGGACTTGCAAAGAGGTCTATGTCCGGGGTTCCCCAAAGTTGAAAAATCTTGGCCACCTGGTCTGCATGGAAAGACCACTCGTGTGGAAGAAGAACTCGACTGAGTCTGTCTGCCCAAGAGTTTTGAACGCCTGGAAGATATACTGCCAGGAGATGGATGTGATGCTCTCTGGCCACAGTCGTAGAGCTTCATTGCAAAGCGACAGAGAGCCTGTTCCTCCCTGCTTGTTCAGATAGAACATGGCTACTTGATTGTCCGTATGGATAAGGACTGTCTTGTTGCTGAGCAGGGTGTGGAACACTTGCAGAGCAAGGAAGATTGCTCTGAGCTCCAAGAGATTGATATCTAGACAACTCTCTTGTGGGGTCCAAGTGCCTTGGGTGGAGAGGTCTTGTAGATGAGCTCCCCAACCCATTGGAGAAGCATCTGTTGTAAGAGTTGCTTGTGGCAGAGGTTGCTGAAAGGGGAACCCCAGCAACAGATTTTGTGTGGACTTCCACCATTGGAGAGACAAAATGAGACGACTTGTGTTTGCTATTCTGTCTGACAGGCAACCTGATGCCTGGGTCCATTGGGTGGATAAAGTCCACTGAGCTGCCCTCATGTGAAGGCGAGCATATGGTACCACATGCACGGTGGATGCCATGTGGCCTAGCAACTGCAACATTTCTTGAGCAGTTAAAAAGGGCTTTAGTGCTGCTTGAGAAGCTAACTGCACCAAGCGAAGGCAACGGGCTTGGGGAAGGTAGGCCCTTGACTTTGTGGTATCCAGCAGGGCTCCTATGAACTCTAGAGATTGAGTAGGAGTTAGACTGGATTTTGGGATGTTTATGACCAGCCCTAAATACTGAAGGATACGCATTGTGCAGGATAGAGAAGTCCTGGCCTCTGATTGCATTGGAGCTCGAATGAGCCAGTCGTCCAAGTAAGGGAAGACGAATATTCCCAAAGTGTGTAGAAATGCTGCTACTACAGAGGCCAGACCAAAAGGAAGCACCCTGTATTGGTAGTGCTTTTCTTGAAAGAGGAACCGAAGGAACCTTTTGTGGGTTGGATGGATGAGAACATGGGTGTACGCATCCATGAGATCTAGAGAACAAAGCCAATCCTGACTCTGAAGGTATGGAAGCAGAGCTCCGAGAGAAATCATTTTGAATTTCTCCTTGACTAGGAAGTTGTTCAATTCTCTGAAATCTAAGATAGGTCTGTATCCCCCTGTTTTCTTTGGAATAAGAAAATAAGGGGAATAGAACCCTGTGCCCTGTTGAAGAAGAGACACTTCTTCTATTGCCCCTTGGGCAAGAAGGATGGTAATCTCTTGACCTAACAGGTCGATGAGAGAGGTCAGAGAATTGAATTGCTTCACCATTGTGGAAGGGGGAATGCTTGAAAAATGAAGCTTGTACCCCTCTCTTATGATGGAGAGTGTCCAACGCTCTGCTGTTATTTGCTCCCATCTGGGAGCAAAATGACACAACCTTCCTGGAATGGTGGATGGTTCTGGTCCTTCCAGAGCCAGAAAGGCTAAGTTCTCTTGTAGAAAGTCAAAGGCCCTGAGGAGGCTGAGGTTGCTGAGCCGGTTGAGGCCTAGCAGCCTTTGCTTTCTTCTGTTTGGGTGGTTGCTGATGTTTGTTTGAAAACTGACCTGCAGAAGATGCCTGCTGACCATAAGCAGGATAAAAACTCTTCTTCTTAGAAAAAAGAGTTTTCTTGAACAACTTTTTCCTAACAGGATCAGCAGTAGACTTGGATAGTCTATCCAAAGTGGAATTTTCAGCATCCATCTCATTGGCTTTTGCTTGCCAATCTTTACCAAACAGGTTCTCACCAGTACAAGGGATATTCCCCAATTTATCTTGTACCCAGAGCTCTAAATCAGATGCTTGGAGCCAAGCAATCCTACGTGCACCTATGGCAATAGCCGAGGTTCTGCTTATACAGTAAAAAGACAGGTGCACCTGAAGAAAATAAAAGAATGGAAAAAATAATTCTTTTTTAAAAAGAAAAGAAATACTGGCGGTACCGGTAGAGCGTCGGGGAAGGCAGACGCGACCACAAAAAGAAATAAAGAAATAAAGAAATTCTTCTGCGGTGACAGGAACACGACCTGCTGGCTCCGCGGAAAAAGAAGAACTGGAGAGAGACAGTTGGGAAAGGCGGGAAGGCAGCACGCAGGCGCTGTGGGATGCTCCCAAAAGCTTTCTGATTGGACGCTGGGGAGCGTTCCCGCGCAGGCTCCGTCGGTACCGACGATACCCATATGTGATGACTAGATTCCTGCTTGTTCCTGGAGATATCATGTTTTAAAATGGTTTAGCAGAAGGAAGGCAGGAAAGGGTTTAGGAAGCATGTCTTAGATGGTGCAATAGACTTAGACATCCCACTCGATTTTAGAAACATCTGCAGCTCTGTCCAAGTTTAGACCTGCTTCTGATATGAATAGACGTTGGGAAAGTGCTTATTTTTGGGTGTAAAACATCCAGAGATTGTAGATGACACTTTACCATCCTCAGTACTCTCCACAATCACAATGACAGCAGCTGTGGGATTTGAACCCTGACTTCTCTGGTCCTAGCCTACTATTATAACAATTAGACTATTCCTAGATGTCCACAGTCTGGAATACTATTCTAGGAATGTTTATGTCGAAGATCTCACAGACGTCCAAATTGGGCACGTCCACATTTGTGAAATCATGCTTAAATTTGGACATGCCTGCTTTTTTTCAGAAATTGTGGCTTGTTTGTCCCAGACCTCACTTGGATGTCATTTGGAATGTGCCTTTAAATGTCTATAAACACAGGAACCTGCTCATTTAGGTTCCTTTGTACTTGCAATAGCAAATGCTATAAGCCTCAAAAGCCAAAGCAGACAAAGATGAGTTAAGGATACTCCTATCCCCTCTATAGTGTGTGAATATTTTTCCTGGATTAACACTTCAGGCAGAGACAGATAAAGACAACTTTATCAAATTCAATAGCCTCCAGAGTCAGACTGCACAGCAAAATCCACCAACAGGGTATTCCTTTAGAAAACTCAAGCTTCCCCTTCCTGCCCAAACGTCTTATCCTTGAGCAGAAAAGAATTAAACAAAATATTTTCTTCATAAAAGTAGGAACCATCTCACTTTTAAACACCAAAGGGCATGTCTACTAAACCACATTAAGGTTTGGAAGATAAGGTGGTGCGTTAGCTGCCAAAACTGCGTGGTAAGGAGAAAACCTCTACAGTATCTGCAAGGGGCATTCCTGAAGTAGCTCCTGTAGATACCACAGAGGACTGGGTTTCCCATGGAGAACCAGCATGACTTGCCTTGGCAGTCTTCATGGGAAAAGTCCTGCAGTGCCTGTAGGTCCATGGGGAGGGATGTTAATGATCGGGTGCACAGAGCTGTCTGTAGCTGTGTCCTGATTGCAATCATGCCCCCACCAGCCATGATCATTCCCAGTTCCACAAAATTGTCAGATCCGCAGCATCAACAATATTAAAGAAAAAAAGTGCTGGCCCAGGGGGGAATCAGTGCACGCCTCGAGGTAAACCTCATCCTATCTAGCCAGTCAAGCTAAGCCCTCCTCTCTCCCCCATCCATTATAACAAGGGGAGCCATTGCACTCCTGTTTCCACCACCCCCAGTAAAAACAAATCACCTGGCTAGCCCCATGGCCCTCACACCCCTCACTGCCTACCTTAGACTCGCTGTGGTCTAGTGGTCCAACAGGGCAGGAGCGGTCCTCTCCGTTCCTGCCCCGTCATATGGCCATTCCAAAATGGCCACCATCTCGAGGTGTTGCCCTCTAGCATGACGCTAGAGGGCAGCACCCTGGGTGAGGGGCAGCACCCAGGGTAAGAGGAGTTCATATACCCCTTCCACATGATGGGCACTGCAGACACTCTGTCTGATCCCATACAAGGCCCCCTGCACTTTCAGATGCCACATTTGCACCCTGTCTGCCACAATAAGGGGTGCAACACAGACACTGCATATATATGCTTTCCTGACTTACCTGCCTCGCCCTCTTGTACTTAGCCCCATTGCACTGATCTGTGCAGCTGGTTGTGTCTATTCCCAATCATCCTTCTCTATTCTGCACTAGCCTGTTACTACTGTACTCTATTTATTTATTTTTATTTATTTAATGTTATTTATATATCGCCTTATCATTCAATCAAGGTGGTTTCTAGGTGAGGTTGGGACACATTTTCTTACTGTCTCCTGTGGTTCTGCAGATTACTACCATTCTGATAATGCATTTGTAGCTAACAATTGCTGGATGTGTGTTGCGAGCACGTTTACTGTGCATAAGTGCTATGGTCATGTGTTCACAAGTAGCGCGGTAGTAATCTGCCTAGCACAACGGCACATCCCTACATGGTCGTACCCCCTTCATCTACTACAGCCACTATGCCCCTGCTGCAGTAAAAATTTGTGCTATAAATGCGTTTGTCCACACTTCAGTAAACATGTCCCATAGATTATTATTTTTACTATATTGATTTTGTTTATCAGCATGTCTTCTTGTTTTATATTCTGTGTCGGTCTAATTAATCCATTGTATGTGTATTTGTTTTTAGATTCTTATTTTCTAAATACTGGACCCGTGATGAAGGCACCTGCCAAAACATAGCTGTGTAGGATCTTACAGAGACTCGCTCTCATCTGGCAGCTAACATGTCTGGAACTTTTCAGTGAGTAAGACCTCTATTTGCAGTTCTCTAATCCTCCCACTGTATGAGTGAGCCTGCCCTTCCTGCTTGCATTGCAATGTAATTTGCAGCAGAGGCTATGCGTAGGATCCAGCCAATGGAAAGCTGTGGGGGTGGAGCACTGGAATGCTCTCTAGTCACTGAAAGGGAGAGGTGAGCTAGGGAAAGTCCCTGTACTATACTTGTTTAGTTTATGCATGTGGAAGGAGACTAAAGAGAAACGAAGCGCCCACTTCCCAAAAAATCCCTCAATGCTATTTTATAGGAAAAGAAGTTCCAAGAGCTGCAGCATAAACACACTGATTCAAAGCAGGGGCGGCCCAAGGGGGGTGCAGGGCCATGTGCGGAGACTCGGTGCGGAGCCTCATTTGCATAAGTAGCCTTATTTGCATAAATATTTGCATAATGTTACCATAGTAAACATGTCTCTTAATGAGTGTATGGATAAAGAAAGACTAAAAGATTTCTACATTACTATAATCCAGTGCCAACCACCAGGCACATTAGGAACTACTACAAACGCTGCCCATTTAGAACCCATAGCAAACCCGCTGTATCCTGATAGCATTACCAGGACTCACAAAGCACCATACCCTACCTATCAAAAGGCAACACTGCAAATATTAAACAATTACATTTCAGAGAATACTGGGGAAAGAGAAGAAGTGGCAATGTCAAATAGGAATTACATAAACAGAATACCTCAGCTCAGTTACACATGCAGAACATAGACCATCACCAAACAAGGAATCACAATTTAGAAACAGGAAGGCAATAATCAAATTGGGAACCCTAAAAGCCAAACTTGGAATGTACAACAACACTGTAGAAATAAAACTATAAATTAATTTCCTCTTGTACCAAACAAAGCGCAGACGTTAATGATGCACATTTCCCAGAGCTTTCATATTCCAGTTAATAAATTCAAAATAAAGAGATATCTTTCTACCTTTTGTGCATTTTTTTTCAGTTGCAATTGCTCCAGCCACTTTCTTCTGGTTTCTTCATGTTTTCTGCTAACTCTCCATCGTCTGCTGTCCATTTGTCCTTTCTTCTCTCTTCTCGTTTTTTTTTCCATTCTCTCTCTCTACATCTGCTTTAACATACTAATCTTTCTCCTTTTGCTCTTTCCTCATTCCTATTTCATCCACACAAATTTTACCCCTCCATCCTCAATCCCCACTTACTCTCCCAATAACCAGCCAATTGTAGATTTTTCATCCCTCCCACACAAAATATTTTTCCTCTCTCCATTTTACTCTCCCAGCCCCATCGCATTCTAATCCTCCCCCAACATCAGCTCCCTTCTAGTTCCAGTCTCACCCAGCATCCATTCCCTTCTAGTCCCTGCATCAGCCCATTTCCAGTCCTAGCTCCCCCATCCATTTCCAGTCCAAGTCCCTTCATCAGCTCATTTCCAATCCTAGCCCCCCCCATCAGCCCATTTCTAGTCATTTCCTAGCCCCATCATCAGCCCATGTCAAATGCTAGCTCCTCTCCACTCAGCCCAATTCCAGTCCAAGCCCCCCATGAGCCTACTTCCAGTTCTAGCCCCTCCATGAGTCCATTTCAATCCAAGCCCCCACCACAGCCCATTTCCAATCTTAGCTCCCCCCAAAAGCCCATTTCCAGTCCTATCCAAGCTGCTCCATCAGCCCGTTTCCAGTCCTAGCTCCCTTCCCTCACAGCCCATTTCCATTCCAAGCCCCCCTCCCCATCAGCTATTTGCAGTTCAAGCCCCCCCTTCCACTCAGCCCATTTCCATTCCAAGTCCTCATCCCCATTAGCTATTTGCAGTTCAAGCCTCCCCTTCCACTCAGCCCATTTCCAGTCCTAGCAACCCCCAACCCATTACCAGTCCTAGCCCCCCATCAACCCACTTCCAGTCCTAACCCCCCATCACCCCATTTTCAGTTTAAGCACCCCCTATAACCCATTACCAGTCCTAACCCCCCATCAGCCCACTTCCAGTCCTAACCCCATCAGCCCATTTCCAGTCAGCCCCCCATAGCCCATTGCCAGTCCTAACCCCCCCCCATCAGCCCACAGCCCATTACGTCCTAACCCCATCAGCCCACCTCAAGTCCCAACCCCTCCCCATCAGCCCATTTCCTGTCCTAGCCCCCCCCCATAGCCTATTATCAGTCCTAATCCCCATAGCCCATTGCCAGTCCTAACCCCCCCCAATCATCCCATTTCCAGACAGCCCCCATCAGCCCACAGCCCATTACCAGTCCTATCCCCATCAGCCCACCTCAAGTCCCAACCCCTCCCCATCAGCCCATTTCCTGTCCTAGCCCCCCCCCATAGCCTATTATCAGTCCTAATCCCCATAGCCCATTGCCAGTCCTAACCCCCCCATAGCCCATTACCAGTCCTAACCCCCATCACCCCATTTCCAGACAGCCCCCATCAGCCCACAGCCCATTATCAGTCCTAACCCCCCATAGCCCATTACCAGTCCTAACCCCCCCCAACAGCCCACCTCAAGTCCTAACCCCTCCCCATCAGCCCATTTCCGGTCCTAGCCCCCCATAGCCCATTACCAGTCCTAACCCCATCAGCCCACCTCCAGTCTTAACCCCCCCCAATCATCCCATTTCCAGTCCTAGCCCTCCCCATAGCCCATTACCAGTCCTAACCCCCCCCAACAGCCCACAGCCCATTACCAGTCCTAACCCCATCAGCCCACCTCCAGTCTTAACCCCCCCATCAGCCCATTTCCAGTCCTAGCCCCCCCCATAGCCCATTACCAGTCCTAACCCCCCCATCACCCCACAGCTCACCTCACATCCTAACCCCCTCCATAGCCCATTACCAGTCCTAACCCCCCCACATTGGCTCAGGGAAAATTTAAAAAAAAAAAAAAAGCTGGCTGCTGCCGCTGCCGCCATCAGCCCCTGCGGGCTTAACAGAGACGCGAGGGAGACACTCTCCCTTCGTGGATCTGAAAGCCATCGCAGAGGGGCTCAGCCGGGCCCCGCGGGACACTCGATTCTGCTGCTGTTGCGGCGGCAGCGGCAGCAGCCAGCTTTTTTTTTTTTAATTTAATTTTTAAAGCAGAATGTTCCTTGCGCGGGGCCCCCTGAAACGCGGGGCCCTGTGCAAAAAACATTCTTGCTCAATGGACGGGCCGGCCCTGATTCAAAGTAGCATAACAATTATGGTATTGCACCTGTCAAACACCCCTTTCATCTCTTTTCCAGATCACAGACACAGAGAAATAAAGATATACACACACACGCACACTAACATATTCAGACATGCACAGACACATGCATACAAACATTCATGCACACACGTGCAATCATACATAGACACACATGCAAGCACACATGTAGTGATGAAGGGTTGGTCCAACCATTTGGCAAGATTAGGCTGTTGCCTAGAGCAGCAGCTTCTGAGGGGCAGCAAAGAACAGCAGCAGTCAAATCAAAACAATAGATCGTCTTCTTCCAATTTAGAGATTTTATAAGAAAAGAAACATACCGAACCCCCAACAATCCAGGTTCAGGCCCCATCATAGCACAGAGATATATCTCACTTTCATGCTTAGCGAACTGGACAAGTTTCTCGAATCTGGTCATGTTGCACTTACTGTCTTATTGGACTTATCAGTGGCATTTGAACTGGTTGATCATGTATTTCTGCTGCAGTGGCTGGCATATATTGGCATTACCAATACTGTCCTTGCCTGGTTCTCGTCATTTCTGACCGATCGTTCTTCTGCAGTGCACAGTAGATCAGTCTTCTACGATAAGGAATCTCCCCTGTGGAGTACCTCAGGGATCAATCTTATCACCCATTCTTTTCAATATCTTTTCAGCTTCCTTGGCATCAATTATACAATCACTTGATATTTCGGCCCATTTCTTTGCAGGTGACATTCAGGCCATAGCCTATTTGGATCCCCACGCCCTGGACCTGCAACCCCTGAACTGCTGCTTCTCAACAATCTCCCAGTGGCTCAAATCCTATTGACTGAAGCTGAACTCAGACAAATGTAAAACTATGTGGGTTACCGAGAGGGCTGATTCCATAGTAACTGCACCTACCTTAGATGAACTTACCTTACCAGTGGTCTGCACAGTAAAAATCTTTGGCATCATTTTTGATACCTGGCTAACCTTTACCCACCAAATCTCAGATATGGTAAAATCCTGTTTTTACACTCTGCACCATTAGAGTCCTCTGTCCTTACTTAGACAAGCCTGCTCTAACCACCTTAATACTCTTTAGATTATGGCAGCTGTCTTTATAACGAGCTTCCCCTTAGTCTATTAAATACTTCCAAAGAATCCAAAACGTAGTCATTAAGCTTCTCATTCACTCCAAGATATCTGACCATTCACTCCTTTGCTGAGATCTCACTATTGGCTCCCTCTTTCCTATTCAATCAAGTTTAAAGTTTTACTATTAGCATTTAAGGCTTTTTACTTTGGTCTCCCTCTTTATCTTTCTGACTTTCTCATTCATTATATGCCTTCTAGAACTCTGTGTTCTCAAAATCATAATCAACTGGTGCTTTCAGCCAATAATGTTTCCCAACTAGAATCCACGCGACAGTCGGCCTTCTACTTTCTGGCTCCAGCCCTGTGGAATTCTATTCCCCTTTACATCAGGCAAGATAATTCACTTAGATCGTTTAAAAAAAAGCCTTAAGACCTTCTTTTTTATGATATCTTTTAGGGGAATGGGCCTCTAAGTTGTCAACTTGGTCTGCACTGCCCTGCTTTTTGTTTGTTTCAGCTTTTATTGTTTTCTTTCTAATTTATTTATGTTATTACTTTTGCTCTTTGTACACCGCATTGATGTGATTAGCTCAAGGTTTCAAGCAATAAATAAACCATAAAGCTAAATGGACAGTCAAGCCAATAACTCGCAATCCAAGCACCTCTAGTTACCATCGTCACAAGCAAGACAACAAAGCCCCATCCTTATTCATGCTTTACAGAATGTGTAGATTGGCACATTTAAAAAATAAGCTCTGCACATCTCTGTCCTATGTGAAATACATCAGAGAAGTGAAGACGCACCGGATGCCCTGGTGGCACCTTTTATGCACCAGCAGAGATCTGCAGAGGTCAACATGCCAGATCTGGAAACATGCATCTCATGGCCTTTCTGAAATGGCATTTTAAACAGATTTACATCCCATTTTTCACTGGAAGGAAGGTACAAGGTGCTTACAAAATTTTTTAAGAGTTTTACATTCAGGTACAGTGGGTATTTTTCTATCCTTTGGAGAGCTTACAATCTAATTGTATTCCTGAGGCAATGGAGGGTAATTGGCTCACCCAAGACAACAAGGAGCATGCACTGGCATCTAAATCCTGGCATCCCTGGTTCTCAGCCCACTGCTCTATCCATTAGGCTCATCCTCCATTATTTAGTTCATGCTAAACAAAATGAAAGGAAAGAAACGGCACGTCATGACTCCTGCCATCCCACTCTCAGTGAAAACATGTTCTTACATTCACAGGAAAGCCCATACAGCTTCTCCCACATGAGATCATGAAGGAGTAATAAGGGACTTGAATATGTAGAATGACATTTTTTGCCCGTAGAGAAGCTCTTATAAAAGATGGTATATATGCATAACAAGTAGGCACACAAAAACAGTGTATGACATTCAAAAATTGCTGAACTCCTAAATTTGGGCATCTAAGTTAGGTGCCTAAATTGACCCCCATTTTCAGTCCAACACAGAAGTCTATAGGGTCAATATGCTCTTACTTGATAACCACACAGATTTTTTGGATAAAGGCACTCAGACAGATATTCAGCGGCACTATCTGGACAGTGGATAGCTTAGGCGGGCGAAAAAGATGTCCTAAGCTGCTATCCAGGTAACTTGATCCTGATAGTGGCTGAATATTGCCACTATTCAGCTACTGACCGGCAGACCACCATGCTGAGGCAGTCTCTGAAGATACAGTATTTACCAGCACTGTCCAGATAGCGCCACTGAATATCTGTCCAAGGGCCTTTATCCAGATAATCTTCGTGTTTATCAAGTAAGAGCTATTGTAATGATCTGGATAGTAGCCGGACAATCTGGATCTTCAGTGGCAGCCACTAGCAGGATACTGCCGTTGAATATTAGATTCACAGTACATACGAGAATTTTTCCATACTATGTAGAAAGTTAATGGTTAGAATGTTTAATGTTTAATGTTTAACGTAAGAAGAAGCTAAATGTGAGTAAACCTAATCCCGATAAGGCTGTTAAGATCTCTGGGCCTATGGACAGGCATATAGTAGCTGTGCCTGGTGATGGGAAAACATCTACTCCCGTATCTAAGCCCTCGGTCTCCTTTGATAGCTCCATTGGTTCTTTAGGGGGTTTTAACTCTGCCCCACGTGCTAATTTACGGGACCCTTTACATTTAACGTCATCTCCCGTTGAAGGAGGAGTCCTTGGCGGTATGGAACCTATACCATCAGTGGTGTCATCTAGTTGTCTGACGGATATTGCGGCAGTGTCTCTGCCTCAAGTACTTCAGCTTCCGGCGGTTCCTGGAGACGTTCAAAGTGATGGTGTTTCTGCTTTACCTGAGGCTGCTCAGAATGTGTCTTTATCTGACATCTGGTGTATTCTGTCAAGGATTGAGCGCTCTTTACTATCTGTTACTACTCAGATTAATGGTTTTTCACAAGATTCTGTTTCTAAGATGGCTCAGCATGATTTACAGATTTCTGCTTTAGATAACAAATGTCAAAAAATTGATGTACAATATTCTATGCTACAGTCTGCTATTTTGTCATTTATGAGGGATAGTTTAACGTTACATACTCAACAAGAATTACTGGAGAATAATTTGAGGGCGGTAAATATTCGTTGTTTGAATTTTCCTTGTACTAGACTAATCTCACCTAAAATTTTATTTGAAAAATATCTGACAGAAGTGTTGGGCTATCAGTTAAACACTTTACCAGTAATTACAAAAATATATTACTTGCCTGGCCTGAGGCCAACAACCTCAGGTGACCGGCAATCTGTAGCCTTAGCTGAACCTTTAGATTCCTTGGATATTACTAATTTTATAGAGTCTTCGCGTGACTTAATTGGAACTAGATCTACTCTTTTGGTATCTTTCTCCTCTGAGACAGACAAGAGTACTGTCATGCGACTTTATTTCCGTAATAAGAACGCTGAATTCTGTGGTGGAAAAGTTAATATATTCCCAGATGTGGCCAGACAAACTCAAGCTAGGCGTAGAGCCTTTTTGGCTTTGAAGCCAAGGGTTCTCGCCTCTGGCGCAACTTTCTTCTTGAAATTTCCCTGTAAATGTCTGGTCACATCTGGGGGTACTAAGTATGTGTTTATGGATGTTGGTTCATTAGAGGTATTTCTTAAGGGGCTAGATCCTCAGGTTGTAGCGGATGCATGAATATAAGGTGTGTTTTGCCTTTATAATGTTTTCTTGACTGGTTCTATTAGCATTGTATGTAATAATTAGAGTTTAGATTGATTATGGCTGTCAGCTGGATGTTCCCCACCGCTCCCCGTGATGTGGACTAAGTTTGTTTCTTTCTATTCTTGTAATAATTATTATGCCTATGTTTGATTTTTTGTATAATCTCAATAAAAATTAAAGTATAAAAAAAAAAGAATGTTTAATGTTTTGTACATAGTTAACAATGTTTCTTGTAAACTGTTTGTTGTAAACTGAACTTGTATCTCTGTACAATTCACTGTTGTTTATTGTAAACTGCAATTGATCGCTAGGAAATCGCAGTATAGAAATGTTAAATAAATAAATAAACATCTGGGGGATATTTAAACACAGGGCTGAACACTGTGGCATTTAAATATCCCATGCTCTGAGTATCGGCTCCTAAGTTTTCTGCTGAAAATTTACCTCAGTTTAGGAGATAAAATATGCTCCCAAATTTAGGTCTGCTGAGGTCAATATTAAAAGGATTTATGCAGACAGCCCAGAATCTAGATGAGTTTGTACTATTTAAACCCAGTGTAACAACATTATTCCTTCATAGACCTGATGAAGAGAGTGTATAACTCTCAAAAGTTTGTATAAAATATATTAAGTTAGCACCTACAACTTTGTTTGCACATGTTCCTAACTGAGAATTATAGACCCGATTTTCAAAGGCCTTTATATGGGTAACTTCCTTAGTTACCCATATAAAGGCCTTATCTGGGATTTTTGAAGGACACCTACACGGGTAGGGCCCTTTGAAAATGCCAGCTAAGTCCCTAACACACCCAGATGCTATCCGCATAGCATCGGGGCGTGTTAGGAGTGTTGTGGGGTGGCGGAAGGGGTTACACAGTTAGCAGTGATTTTCAATGCTACCCTGCGTAGCCCTTTGCACCTTAAAGATAGGATTTTTTTTAGTGCCATCAAGTCAGTGTTGACACATAGCAACCCAGCTACCTCTGGGTTTTCTTGGCAATGTATCACCAGAACTAGATTAGCAGCCTTTTCTTCCAAGGCAATGGAGGATAAAGTGACTTGCCCAAAGTCACAAAGAGTGCCAGTGGGAATCAAACCCTTGATCTTCTGGGTACTAGGTAGATGTTCTAACCACTAGACTACTCCTCCACTCTTTGCACCTTAAATATAGGCAAGGTTTTTCCTCGCCTATCTTTAGGGCGCAGAAGCTATGCGGGTAGCATCGAAAATCACTGCTACCCGTGTAGTCTCTGCAACTGCCGTGGTATCCAGGCTTACCCGGATTTTCATTTCCATCGCCGCGGAAGTGAAAATCCAGGTTAAAGGGGCCAGCGGGCAGGTTATGCACTGCCATGGCGCATGGCCTGCCTAATTCAAATTCAGGCCCTATGGTCTTAAATTGCCCCTTTTGACAATTTATTAGGGCTGAGTACCTAAATTTTTCTTCAAAATTTCACTAAACTCAAATTGAGGAACCGAAAAGGTAGGTGGCAAAAGGGGCAGATTTAAGTCAGGGAAAAATGTTTGAGAGCTTAACAAGATTTTAAGCACTAGGCATCTACATTAGGCTAAAAATCTAGGTAAATTAGACATGTATGCAGACTTGTAGGCTCAATATTTTTATAGGCATTTACACAGTTGCAGACCTGCAAACCATATAAATGCTGCTAAGCAGGATGTTGTTGTTGTTAAGTGCCGTCGAGTTGCTGTCAACTCATGGCGACCCTCTGGATAGTTGTCCTAAATTGTGTTTGGTCTTCAGTCAGGTGGCTCATTGTTGACAGACTGGTACCCATAGCTACTGTTATTGTATAGATCTATCTTATTGCTGGCCTTACTCTTTTGCATTGACCTTCTATCCTGCTAAGCATGATGTCTTTCTCTAATGATCTCTCTCTTCGCATGATGTGTCCAAAGAATGAAAGTTGAAGTTTTGTCATCTGAGCTTCTAAAGAAAGCTTAGGTTTGATCTCCTCTAGCACTGACTGGGTTGTTCTTCGGGCAGTCCATGGTATTCGCAGTATTTGCCGCCACCACCATAATTCAAAGGCACCAATTTTCTTCCTGTCTATCTTTTTCACTGTCCAGCTTTCGACAGAGGCCATCGCCCGTCCCTTCCGAATGGCGCTCGCCCATCTCTTAGGACTGACTGACCCATGTTCAGCTGCTGTTCACATGGAACCCTTCTCCACTTCGGCCTTCAAAGTTCTTGTTTGAATATTTTCTACTACCACCAAGATCTGCACTCGCGGCGGCTCCTCCCGGGCCCTTGCCCCGGGCTTCCGTACCCACCGTGACGTCCCTCCTACTCATCGCGGCTTAGCCCTCGCGGCTCTCTTTCTCTCCCATGGCTGGCAATGGCCGGGTATGGGCCCGACGCTCCAGCGCCATCCATTTTCAGGGCTAGTTGATTCGGGAGGTGAGTTGTTACACACTTCTTAGCGGGTTCCGACTTCCATGGCCACCGTGATGTTATTGAAAAGCCATGGCTTGAACGAGTCAAATCTTTGTATGGAGAGAGACATCTCTGCTCTTGAGAATCTTGTCTAGGTCTTTCATAGCCATTCTGCCAAGAGCAATGCATTGTTAGATTTCTTGACTACTTGTTGCTTCTTTATTGATAGTTGATTCAAGTAGGTTAAAGTTGTCCACAATTTCAATTTCTTTTCCTTCAACAATTTTGATTTTGACAGTTGTCATGATCTTTGTCTTCTTTACATTAAGGTGCAGGCCCATTTTAAGACTATGTTCCTTGATTGTGAGAAGCAAATGTTTCAGATCATCTTCATTTTCAGCCAGTAATGTGGTAAATACAATGTGTGCCTTCAAGTCATCATGGGCTCCTAGTGACCCAGCAGCTCCTGAGTTTTCTTGGTAGTGTAACCAGAGGTAGATTGCTAGCCTTTCTGTACAAAATGGAGTACAGTTTTATGAGATGGAGCACAAAAAAATAATAAAAAATAATAATAAAATAAAAAAAACAGTTAAGGTGTATGTAGTTTAAAGGTCATTGATGTGAACAGCAGCTAGTAATAAGGGTGGTGATTTTAAAACCCTTTCACAAACAGCTGCGGATGTTTTAACTGAGACCTTTGTACACAGATGAAAGTATAAAGCATGTTTCTTGAGTTTCACGTGGTGAATATTTGAGCAGATAACACAATCGCCTTTCTCCCAAGGCAATGGAGGGTTAAGTGACTTGCTGAAGGTCACAAGGATTGCTAGTGGGAATCAAACCCTGGACTCTTGGTTACCAAGCTAGTGCTCTAATCACTAGTCTATATGCAGCTGGATATTCATGGATGCTGCTACTCAGGGATATTCGGACGTTGCCCAGTTATCCCTCACTGTGCAAAAGATAAGCACAGTAAAGGCTATCTTAACTTTCACCAGTGAAGCTAACAGGGCAGTGGCTGAATACCCCTAAATCTATCACTGTTGCCATAAGCATTTTAGGCTCCTAAATTTAGGAGTTTAGTGAAATTTTGAGCATAAATTTAGGCATAAGCCATGGTAAATTTTCAAAGAATCTAATTTAGGAGCTTAACTCTCAGCGTTAGAAGCCTAAACCCTTTGAAAATGGACCCCATAGTGCTTCTTTTTAAGCTATATACACACTGGTGTTCAAAGAGTAAAGAATATGCTCTTAGTCGTACATACAAGCACACAATTACGCCTGTCTAACAAAGAATGTAAGTGTGTGTCCCTACTTTCCTCTGAAGTAAATTTTGTAAAGGTAGAGGCTCCTATGTGCCTTTCTTGCTGGAGAATCCTGTTGCAAAATTATGCTCTAAGTGCCAGTCAAGAGATAAGCAGCATGAATTGCATTAAGCAAACGGTGTTTCCCTTCTTTCTTGTTATGTCATTTTGGTTTTATTGTAACATTTTACTGTGTTTATTATACTGTTCCCTGCCTTGAGCCGGGCTATAAATCAATTAAATAAATAAATAATTTGCATTGTGTCCACTCACTTCTTTTGTGTCAGTTCAGCTTCTCTGTGACATAATATAAAATACATTAGGCTGCAGAAAGTTTGCTTTTGGCATTATTCCTTGCAGAGGCATCTGTAGTCGTGTGGTTGCTGCGAGGTGAAGAGCGAACCTGGATTCCTTTCATCAGACCCACCCTTCCTCCCACATTTTTCATGCATGCCACTGCAGTCACAAAGAATCAGATGCATAGCAGCCCATTTTACTTGTTTATAAATTTTATTGCATTTTTTATTCAAAATGGTTTAGCCGGTTAGCAGACCTGATAACCAACTAAAATGTCATCAGTGGGATATTAAGCAGCACTAAAGCATTTAGTGACACCGAATATCCTCTCTTACCTGGTATAAATGCCCTAACGCTAACTGCTTAGTGCCAGGACACTCTCGGGGTGGGGCGGGGCAGCACCGAAGGTTAGCCAGTCAGCAGCAATATTGAGCCACTGGCCACCAGCTGAATAATCGCCACTAACCAGATAGATAACGTACTATCCAGAAAACCGGTCACCGAATATGGCTCACTGGCATTGAATATCTGGCTTTAATTTAAAGGGCCATGGCCCTCCACTTTTTCAGGCTGGCCGCCACCACTGAATATGCCCCCCATCAAATCTGAAAATGGGCCAAATCAGAGAAACACTCCGCCTCCCAAAAACTAGTCCAATGCATTTCTATAGAAGAAGGTATTATGGCTTCTATAGAACAGTGAAATATAGCAGTTATGGAATTGTTCCTCCTTTCAAACTCCCTCTCTACTTTCTCAACTCTCCACAACTGCCCCACCACCTCACAAAATGCCACTTCCTTAAAAGCTACCCTCCTGCTAATGCCCCATTCCCAAAAAACTACTGCCCCACAATTGCCCCACTCAAATAACTACCCCCTCGCAACTGCCCCAGCAACTTGCATATAACCCTACCCTTAAAATACACTTCCTCGTAACTGTCCTTCCACCCAACAAACTGCCCCAAGCCTAAAAAATACTCGCAAAACTGCCCCATCACTCTGAAAAATGCCCCATCCCCCATAACTGCCCCTGAAACTAGAACATAAGATCATAAGATTTGTCATACTGGGTCAGAACAATGGTCTCTCAAACCCAGAATCCTGTTTCCAACAGGGGTCAATCCAAGGTATGGTCATCTAATGAGCAGGTTGTAAATATGAACAAAAACATACTTTCTGAAATGCTTTTATAGAAATGTTAGGAGTCTAAAAAATAAGATGGGAGAGTTATATAGTGCTGAAAGAAGAGGCAGATAGAATTGGTATCTCGGAGACCTTCTGTAAGGAGGATAATCAATGAGACACTGATATCAGGATACAAATTATACCACAATGATAAAGTAAATCAAATTGGTGGAGGTGTGGCGTTATATGTTAAAGAATAAATCAAATAAAAGTTCAGCAAGAAACAAAATACTCTGTAGGATCATTATAGATAGAAATTCCATGTGAGAAGGGGAAGGGAACAGCTGCAGGGATGTACTTCTGTCCGCCTGGCCAGAATGAACAGATAGACGATGAAATGCACACAGAAATTAAGGAAACTAAAAAAGTTTACAACACAGTAATAATGAGATATTTTAATTCCCTGGTATTGACTGGGTCAATGTCACATCAGGACATGATATGGAGATAAAGTTTCTAGATGAAATAAATAACTACTTTACGAGGCAACTGATTCAGGAACTGACTAGAGAAGGAGCTATTTTAGGCATTGGGAAATTTGGTAAAAATACTAACCATATAGGGACCAAATATGATCAAATTTAATTTTCAAAAGAAAGACTGTGATAAAATGAGGAAAATTATTAGAAATAAACTAAATGGAGCAACTGCAAAGGTTGATCAACAGTTTACATCAGGCATGGACATTGTTTAAAAATACAGTCTTGGAAACCCAGACTAGATGTGCCCATGCATTAAGAAAGACAGAAATCCCTTTAGATGGACTGCTTCTAGCATTAAGTACCTGGGGGGTTCAGATTACTTGGGACCCTGATGGGCTGTTTCAAGCTAGCTATCAGCTAATGCTTTGGTAAGTGGAGAGAGATCTGGAGCAGTGGGCTTGATATAACATTTCATGGCTGGATTGGATTGCCACTGTGAAGACAGTGGTCTTGCTTAGACTATTGTACCTTTTTCAGGTTTTTCCCATTGTCACCCAGAGCAACCCTTCTGGCAACTGCAAAACAAGGTTTTTAGTTTCATTTGGAAGGGCAGACCTCTCCAGGTGGCAAGGGCTGTCTTATATCTGTCTCAGGATCAGGGGAGGTTTGCAGTCCCTAATTTTAAGCAGTTTTATGTAGCTGCTCAGTTTTGGACAGTGTGGGAGTGCAGTAGGAGGGTGGAGAAGCACTGGATCACCATTAGACAAGGGTTGGAAACAGGCGGGAAGCTTGGTTCCCTGATGTGGCTGCCTGGGGTGAGCTGTCCTGGTTGGCTGAAGGATGGGAACACTAACTTGGCCTTAACACTTAGGGGTATGATTACTAAACGGTGCTAAGGTAACAACCAGCCGCTATTGGAACCTGGTAGTGGTTAGCGCGGCGGAAAGTGCTGATAACATTGCCGTAATGGGTGCAAAAGTGCCGCCGACCGTTAAGCGGAAAAAGGGCAGAGAATGGGCAGAGTCAGCGAGTGCATGCTAATGTCGGATCCGAATAGTGGGCATTAGAGGCTGAAAGCTGGCATTAAGGGCTCATTTTGGAGGAAGAGACACATTTTCGGTCGTGAAACACCACACAGGGAGTCCATTCACGTATATGCAGTGTATACCTCTCTGAGTCTGGAGTCCTGAAATTAGTGATAGCAGTAGTCCATTGCCAATCACAGTATGATGCCCTTGTAATAAAGGGTACTATGTTGTTGGTGCCAAAGTGCCAAAGGGAGTGCCATGTGATTCAACAAGGCTGGTCAGTCTGCTAGGCAGACCAGGTGATTGTTTAGGGTGTACATTCGCGATGTCCAGTCTGACTCTGCTGTGACAGTAGTGGCACACATACATTCTGCTGCTGTCACAAAGGAGTCATGCCATCGCCACTGCCAGCAAGCAGCCATGTTAGCAGCGTGTAGGGGTGGGAGTGGTGATGGCAGCAGCCTCTGCCTGGAACAGAAGATACCACTGTATCTTGGCCAGGCCAAGGGTATCTGCCATCCTAAGCAGACCCCCCCATGCAACCCCCCTACTGCTGCTTTGAGGTTACCCACAGCATGAAAGGGAGGATTCTCCATGCCGCCCCCCCCCCCCAGCATCCACTGTCTCACTTGGGGGGGGGGGGAGGGTGGCATGGCAATTGTTCCCTGTCATGCAGTGGCGAGACTTAAGGCAGCACCAAGAGTGCTCATGGCATGCTGCTCCTGGTCCCCTCTGGCATATCCTGTCAGGGGGGTGCAGGAGTAGCATGCCACAACTATCTGCATGTGAGCTGCTGCTTTAAGGCCAACCACAGCACTGAAGCGGCAGCTGAGCCATGCTTTCAGGGACGGAGGGATCGAACCTACTCACTGTGGTCTGCCAACTATGAGATTATTCCAGGACTGGCCCACAAATACACATCAGGAAATGGTTACTTTGGTCACTTTTTAAGATCACCCATGACCTGGAATGTGTGTGTACATGTATCCTGGCCTGCCTCTCTAGCTGGACAGATCCCATATGTAAGACATGAATGTCAGTTGAACCAGCAGCATATCAATGCAGTGCTACATACACACCTTACAAGATTTTCTTCTCCTACACCTGCCTAACATACCCTATCAGACAGGCATGGCACATAGCCTGCAGAGAGGTACCCAGACAGAGGAATACCCCAGTTTATGCCCTCATGCAGCCTGACAATAACCACATATATAAACATGCAGTGATGCACCCATATTCCCACATGGCTGCTCTGTGTGTGCATGAGAAGGATCATGGTTTCAAGACCAGCCAGTAGAGCAAGACTGATATGTTACCTTTATCCTACATTTCCATATCTGCATCCGCAGGTGCAACCCTCCCTATCTTGTTCAGCATGAGTCCTGACAGCCGTCAGCCACATCGAGAAGCTGTCCCAACACCTGCTGGATGACAGAGCACGTTAATAGCATCCACACACTATGCGCACTCTCAGAGCAAGTGTTAGCAAAGTCCAGGCATTAAAGGACACCTAAGGGCCAACTTCTCTCACTTGGTTTGCAGCTTGTCGTGCTGTGAGGGCTTGTGTGCATCAGTGATGCTGAGAGCTAAACTATCGGTAGTTTAACTACTGGCAGGGTCTCCCAAGATGGACAGGTCTCAGCTGAGGTGCCAGACGAAGACAAACCACCCATCTGGGCAGCAGCATAATGGGATAGTGTTGACGGCGGAGGATCACATTTCTGTGACAACGGCAACAACACCAAACTTAAACTGCGTGGAAGGAAGGCCCGGCAATCTACTTCTGTATCTTGCCATGAAAACCCAATGGATAGTTACAACAAAACAAATTGTGCTATGGTGCTGGAAGATGAGACTCCCAGGTCGGAAGGCACTCAACTAGCTACTGGGGAAGAGCTGAAGACTTTTCAGAGTAAAGCCAGCATTTATGATGTGGTTGGATCAAAGCCTTCGGGAAGTCTGACTGCTGATGTAGCTGCGCATGAAATGAGAGTCAGAAGCTGTAAAGATGTCTTACACATTGGAACATGGAACGTACGAAGCATGAACCAAGGGAAGTTGGAAGTGGTCAAGAATGAAATGGAACGTGTACAACTTGATCTGTTGGGTGTCAGCGAACTGAAATGGACTGGCATCGGGCACTTTGCATCAGATGATCACATGGTCTACTATGCTGGAAATGAAAGACAAAGAAGAAATGGTGTTGCATTTATAATAAAGAAGAAACTTGCAAGAACTGTAATGAAATACAATGCAGTCAGCGAACGCTTAATCTCTATTCGTCTACGAGGATTGCCTATCAACACAACTATAATTCAAGTATATGCCCCAACAACAGCTGCAGAAGAGAATGAAATTGAAGAGTTCTATGAACAAGTACAAGCTGAAATTGACAGAACATGCAAACAGGATATCCTGATAGTCATGGGTGACTGGAACGCAAAAGTTGGCAACAAAGAAGAAGGCAAAGTAGTTGGAAAATATGGACTTGGCAACAGAAATGAAGCTGGAGAAAGATTGATAGAATTCTGCAAGACCAATGATCTATTCATCTCAAACACCTTCTTTCAGCAACACAAGCGACGACTGTACACATGGACTTCACCCAATGGATTGTATAAAAATCAAATTGACTACATCTGTGGAAGTCAACGATGGAAAAGCTCTGTAACATCAACAAAGACAAAACCTGGAGCTGACTGTGGTACAGATCATCAACTACTAGTATGCAAACTCAAGCTAAAGTTGAAAAAGAGCAAACCACTCATGAATGCACCAAAATATGACCTTGAGAATATACCACTGGAATTTAAAGACTGCCTGCAAAATCGATTTGCTGCCTTAGATACAAATGACAGAGCTCCGGAAGAGTTATGGAATGACATCAAGAAGGTTGTGCTGGAAGAAAGCGAGAAGTCTCTACAAAAGGTGAAAAAGCAAAAACGGCCAAAATGGATGACGGAAGAAACTCTGAAAATTGCCCAGAAACGCAGAGAAGCTAAAGCCAAAGGAGAAAGAAAGACAATCGCAGAACTCAACAGAGATTTCCAACGTGCAGCAAGACAGGACAAGGAAAAGTACTACAATGACACTTGCAAGGAAATAGAAGCAGAAACTATTAGAGGAAGAACAAGATCGGCTTTCCTAAAGCTGCGAGAGTTAAAGAAAAAGTTCCAGCCTCGAATTGGAATGTTACAAGATGCTCAAGGTTCTATGTTGAATGATGCTGAGAAGATCAAGAAAAGGTGGAAGGAATATACAGAGTTTTTATATGATAAAGATCAAGTGGACCAACAGCCGTTTCAACCTATACCTTATGATCAGGAACCATTGGTGATGAAAGAAGAAGTTGAAGCAGCATTGAAAGCCTTATCAAAGAACAAAGCACCAGGCATTGATAGCATTCCCATAGAAGTATTGCAGCAATCTGATGCAGCTGTTACCGTACTTACAAGGCTCTGCCAAGAAATATGGAAGACAACATCATGGCCAACTGACTGGAAAAGATCTGTGTTTATACCAATACTAAAGAAAGGTGATCCAACTGACTGTGGAAATTATCGCACAATCGCTCTGATCCCACATGCCAGCAAGATTCTACTGAAGATTATTCAAAAGAGACTACAGCCATACCTAGAACAAGAACTACCTGAAGTGCAAGCAGGGTTCAGGAAAGGGCGAGGAACGAGAGACATCATTGCGGATGTGAGATGGATCCTTGAAAAGACTAAAGAATACCAAAAGGATATCTATTTGTGCTTTATCGACTATAGCAAGGCTTTTGACTGTGTAAACCATGAGAAACTCTGGGCCACATTAAGAAGCATGGGTATACCAGAACACCTGATCGTTCTCTTGCGTAATCTGTACATTGATCAAGAAGCAACAGTTCGAACGGAACAAGGAGAAACAGAATGGTTTAAAATAAGCAAAGGTGTAAGACAAGGCTGCATACTTTCCCCCTACCTGTTTAATTTATATGCAGAACAAATCATCAGAGAAGCAGGACTGTATGAAGACAACAGAGGTGTGAAGATTGGTGGAAGACTCATCAACAACCTTCGCTATGCTGATGATACCACATTACTGGCTGAAAGTGAAGATGATCTGAAACATTTGCTTCTCACAATCAAAGAACATAGTCTCAAAATGGGCCTGCACCTTAATGTAAAGAAGACAAAGATCATGACAACTGGCATAATCAACAGGTTCATCGTTGAAGGAGAAGAAATTGAAATCGTGAACAACTTTAACCTACTTGGATCAACTATCAATAAAGAAGCAACAAGCAGTCAAGAAATCAGACTACGCATTGCTCTTGGCAGAATGGCTATGAAAGACCTAGATAAGATTCTCAAGAGCAGAGATGTCTCTCTCCATACAAAGATTCGACTTGTTCAAGCCATGGTATTTTCAATAACATCATATGGATGTGAAAGCTGGACAGTGAAAAAGACAGACAGGAAGAAAATTGATGCCTTTGAATTATGGTGCTGGCGGCGAATACTGTGTATACCATGGACTGCCCGAAGAACAAACCAGTCGGTACTAGAAGAGATCAAACCTAAGCTTTCTTTAGAAGCTCAGATGACAAGACTTCGACTTTCATACTTCGGACACATCATGCGAAGAGAGAGATCATTAGAGAAAGACATCATGCTTGGCAAGATAGAAGGTCAACGCAAAAGAGGAAGGCCAGCAATGAGATGGATTGCTACAATAACAGCAGCTACGGGTACCAGTCTGTCAACAATGAGCCGCCTGACTGAAGACCGAACACAATTTAGGATAGCTATCCAGAGGGTCGCCATGAGTCGACTCCGACTCGACGGCACTTAACAACAACAACAAAGGGCCAACTTACACCTTTTTGGGACAGTGGGGTCATGTGTTTGTGGGGGTGTGTGGGGTCATGTGTTTGTGGGTGTGGGTGTGTTCAGTGTGTTTAGCAATGAACTGTGTATATGTGTGCTCCTCAGGCTTTATGGCTGTGCATACAACATGTTGCACGGTCAGTTATTCTGCAACTCCACAAACTGTGTGAGACACCATTTATGAGCAGAAGGATCATTTTCAGTAAGTAGCTGCATCCTGTGGGAGCCACTGGCTGACTAGCTGTGCCCGTAGACATCTTGTCCCCAAAGTTGTGACACTCAAATGCATTCCCAGTTAAACCATCATCAAAGCCCATCCCCATAGCATGCCCCTACACTTACCTCCCAATATGACATTGCTTTATAACTCCCATATCACCTGCTGGTTTCACTGGAGTGAACTGGGGGGCATGGTCCTACCAGGGAGATCTCCATCATGTGTGTGTGCAGCAAACCTTACTTCTGACTGAGCCTCCAGGCCTCAGAACACACTTGGCTGCATAGCTGAAAGGTCTGATTAATGGTAAATGCCATAATAGCTGTATCCACAGCAACACTGTTAGCCCCCTTGGGGCAGCTGCAGCCTATTGAGAGCTAGGCTCACGTAGAGGGCTGGCCTCTGTGAATGCCCAGTGGAGTCACTGAGTTGGTTAGAGAGGAAAGATTCTGCCATGTAGTTGCATGCACCATGCTCTTGTCCTAAACTGCAGCCACAGAGTGCAATCAAGGGGTCTCGGCTCCATGCACAGTATGCACATGCCCTGTGCAACTTGCACATCGGGTGCACGCCCCCGCCACTTTCTGGATGGGGGCGAGAGAGAAGAGGCATACCCGAAGTGCAAGTTACCGGCACACTAAGCAGATCTGTCCCTCCCTGCTCTGACGCCATTTCAGAGGAGAGAGGGACCAGACCTGCTTAGCATGCCACTAGAAGGCTTAAGGGGCGCATTTTAGCTGTCTGCCATTGCCTGCTGCCACTGAGAGAAGAAAAAGTGGCGGTGGCAGGCAACGGCAGACAGCTGAAATACGCCCCTTAAGCCTTTGCGCCCTGTGTGGCCGCACCACTCGCACAGGGCTAGGTACGGTCCTGCTGGCATATCTGTGTTAGTGTACATTTTATACAGATGTACCTATCTCAACACTTTCTACTAATCATTGACCACAGCAGTCAGCATGACATTGTGCACTACTCCATAAACACAACTAGCCTTATGTTTACAGAGACAACATTCATTGGTTTGCCTGATTGTGACAGCGGGACACTGACCTCTGAATGGTGTGTGCACAATTCTAACAAGAGGAATTTGTCACAGGATGTCATGTTGGTCTCTTCATTGCCTGGCACCATGTGGGAAGGCAGTGCCCGGAGGTGAATATTGGGGTGGAGGTGGGGTTGAACAGTCCCATACCTAGTTTGAATGTGCTCCTGGTAGGTGACATTGCTGGCCAGAGGCTCTGTTCAGATGCACAGAAGCTCTGAGGGCCTATCCAGTCTCTGCATGTTTCACATCAGAGGCCCTGCATGATAGCCTCACCCACTCTCCACAGGTGCCGAGTGGAACAGCCGCAAGGATGTTGTTAGGGTACAAAGAGGCTGTAGAAGGCAGCAACTGTACCAACATCTAACCCCATCTCCAACCTGCCATGCTTCCATGTGCTCTTGGTGGGGGGTGGAACTGCGTACAAAGCGTGGAAGAACACATGTGCTGTACTGGCCATTTTTGCAGTGTCCATAGCCAGGAACAAGATTGGATAGGGAGGTAGGAGCATGCCACTATGTTCAATGCTCAAAGCCAAAAGCTGTGTAGGGGGACACAGTCTTCTGGTATGTGACAGATGTACATAGACCACTGTGAGTCAACAGACTGTCTCTGGGCTAGTTTCCAGTGCTCTTGGCATTGAATTAGTTGTCCCTAAGTTCAAACAAAAAGGATACACAAATGAGGAGCAGAGGATTCTGGGTATTGTCTACAAATAGGTAAATGATTGAGCCATCAAAACATGGGTCCAGCATGATAATGACCTGACTGCACACAACTGTTCATACTAAGAGGCCAATCTCACTGTGACTGAGCTGTGACCATATCATGGCTATGTGTCCATATAGTGCTGTATAGGCTTAAGCTGCAGTGACAAGGGTGCTATTTTTGTTTATAGCACTACAGTCACTGGCCAGGCTGCTGGCTGTCCATGTTGTTTGTACAGAGCCAAGAACCTCATTATGGTTATGTGTACCTGCAGTGGATGGTGACTAGCCAATCAGGCACAGATGGTATGTGCATGGCTGACTCAGTCCAGTGTTGCAGAACATCTGCAGGCTGACTGTGATGGATCTAGCTGAATCAATTTCTTTGAAAGGGGACAGCTACTTTCCTGTGCTGCTTGTAACTTACTGGTTGCTATGGTTTTGGTAGGCTGTGCTGGTTGGTGCCAGATCCACCCCACCACCCTACCTAGGTACCACTCACTGCATTCAGGTTCCATGGAAACAGCTGCCCAAGCCTTAGAGCATTAATTTTATGGAAATCACTCCAAATGAACAAACTGTGACAGAATACAAGGGAGGGTTATAAAATTCAATATCGAAGTATTTCAATCGAACCAAGAAACCGTCTCAGACCAAGCGGCAGCCTATATGCTGGGAAAGGGAATTCAAATTCACCAGCGGCGCCTTTAGCATCAATGACAGGTTTTTGGTATATTTTTCTTTTATATTTAAACCCTCTCTCCACTGTGTTTTGAAAAATATGCTTGAACAAAATGACAGTCTCTGTGAAAACAGGTACTTAGCTTTTCAGTTTCTGCAATGGAATCTTAAATGTAGAAATATTCCAACGCTCTCCAGAAACCGTTTGACTTAATAATTCAGTCCTTCTCAATAGCCTTTCTTGTAGTTGAAAACAATGTGCTTCAATTTCCCAACGCCTTATTCATAACGTTACTTCCGCGTTTCTCTCTGTATCTCGAGGTTCTTCAGGGGATGAATCACTTCCAACTGGCTTTTGACTGAAAAGAAACCAAAGTTGACCGAAGTTGCATGTAGTTCAGATGGTATGTCTTTACTCTCTTTATAATGAACTCTTTGCTTGCAATCAAGCTTATCCAAAAAACGCCACGCATGGATAAGCTTGATTGCAAGCAAAGAGTTCATTATAAAGAGAGTAAAGACATACCATCTGAACTACATGCAACTTCGGTCAACTTTGGTTTCTTTTCAGTCAAAAGCCAGTTGGAAGTGATTCATCCCCTGAAGAACCTCGAGATACAGAGAGAAACGCGGAAGTAACGTTATGAATAAGGCGTTGGGAAATTGAAGCACATTGTTTTCAACTACAAGAAAGGCTATTGAGAAGGACTGAATTATTAAGTCAAACGGTTTCTGGAGAGCGTTGGAATATTTCTACATTTAAGATTCCATTGCAGAAACTGAAAAGCTAAGTACCTGTTTTCACAGAGACTGTTTGTCATTTTGTTCAAGCATATTTTTCAAAACACAGTGGAGAGAGGGTTTAAATATAAAAGAAAAATATACCAAAAACCTGTCATTGATGCTAAAGGCGCCGCTGGTGAATTTGAATTCCCTTTCCCAGCATATAGGCTGCCGCTTGGTCTGAGACGGTTTCTTGGTTCGATTGAAATACTTCGATATTGAATTTTATAACCCTCCCTTGTATTCTGTCACAGTTTGTTCATTTGGAGTGATTTCCATAAAATTAGTGCATTATATTACTCCATAAGAAAGACCCTGAATTTTTGCAAGCCTTAGAGCATAACATATGCTGCTACATGAGAGTCCCTGGCCAGCAGGTGCAGGACATAGATGTGATATGCTACTCCAACATTCTGCAGTTGTATGGGGTACAAAGCATTTAGCTTGAATACCTCACTCAACACCTGCAGTTTTCTGGCAGTAGAATAAATCTGCTCCAGAACTCGGGGAGACCACCTATTACAGTGCTAGGTCTGGGAACCAGGTGATGTGCACTCTTCCTCTCATTCAGGATAGACAGTGAAAAAAGTCATTTACACATGTGGCGGCTGTTATGTCTATGACAGACACAATTCTATAGCTGATGTGCTGGATCGCTGCATTCTTCATTGGGTAAAAAGTAGTGTATAGGTGCTCAGATGGTGAGGGAAATAAAGGGGCTAACCAAT
This sequence comes from Ichthyophis bannanicus, assembly GCA_033557465.1. NCBI lineage: Eukaryota > Metazoa > Chordata > Amphibia > Gymnophiona > Ichthyophiidae > Ichthyophis > Ichthyophis bannanicus. The sequence continues at coordinate 516,973,161 of CM066033.1, forward strand.
ACTAGCACACATGACCCACCTTGCAGCCATAGTGGTGACCCATATCACTGGAGTGTTGTCCAGTACCTGCATGTCTTATATAATGAGGGAGCAAGTGTGCATGGTCATCCAGAGAGGACAGGATGGTCTGAGATGGACCTCATAAGTCATTACTGAGGTTTGTGTTTGGTGTATGTGCAAAAGTGCTTATCTTGTTGTATATAGGAGGTCACAAGGGAATGCATGCTCTACACATGTGCTGCCTCAGAGATTACTGTAACACTGCAACCCAGTGAACCTCTGTCTGTGAATGTTGTTTGGCTTAGGAGGTTCAGTACAATGGCGGGAAGGTTATCTTCCCATTACATATGGCTTGATTTTTGCACAGGAGATTGCTAGTGCTGCTGTGTGTCTGTTATGCAGCTGCAGTACTGAGTGTCTAGTGCCATCCATACTGCATGTGTACCACAGCAGGCAGACCCTAGGTGTGGTTTACAACTTTCTCAGAATGTGCCTATCAGGTTGTAAGAAGTCCGGGATTTAGGCCATTGCAGGCAGGGACCTGTAGACTGCTGTATTGGAGTGGAGGAGTGGCCTAGTGGTTGGGGCAAGGTACTTCAGGCCGGAAGGTCAGGGGTTCAAATCCCACTAGAGGACAGCAACCTTGGGCCGGAAGGACTGGGGTTTCTAGTCCCACAGGTGCTCCTTGTGGTGTTGGGCAAGCCACTTAACCCTCCATAGCCCATGTTCCCTGTAAAATAGTTATCTCCAAGTTATAATGCCCTGTTCAATGTAATTTCAGTTTGTTCAATGTAAACTGCACTGATGCAGAATAGTGCGGTATATAAGAGAATGTAAATAAATAAATAAATAAAATAAAGAGCATACAATAGAGACCTATGTAGAGCTATAGCTGAATGGTTAGAGCACTGCTTCAGTAAGGAATAGACCAGCGTTCATAATCCCACTGGTGGCCTTAGGAAAGTCACTTCATCCTCAATTACCTCTGAACTAAGGCCTGCCAATATATTTCTGTTCACACTGCCAAGAAAACCCAGGAGCTGCTGGGTTGCCAGGAGTTGGCATTGACTTGAGGGCACACATTGTTGTTAGTATCATTCATTTTTATGTGCTATGCACATTGATTCTGAAAGCATGCACATTGAAATAATAGTCATCCAACAGCATGATTTTAATGCTTCTGCTGCAGCACATAGCAAAGGGTCATTCAACTTGACCTTGTAGATGCATGGCACATAAATTGTATATGATTGGAGATTATCATGATAACTGTGAATGAACATCATTTGCTCCATCACATATATGCAGTACATGCAGGCATGTCACACTCCTCGGATGCACACCTGCGCAGATCATCCCACATCCTTACTTGCTCCATATGAGTAATATTAGAGACACATCAGTTCAGAGACATGGGTAGATGCCAGGTGTGTAACATCATGTGAGTGACCTTGTTCCACCAGACAGTATGGGGTAAATTCCGAACCGCATTTAGCAGAGATGGATGTCCTATTTGAACATCCATCCCTGCTAAATACCTGGGACCATATTCCCTACCCAAAGCTCCCCGCATGTACAGGGGAGATGTGAGGGGAGCTCTGGACAGGGGCAGGAGGGGGTGGGTCGTAGGAGACATGAGGGTGGGGAGTGGGTGGAACCTGACCTTGGACGTACAAGGCCAATTCCGGCATCGGCCCAGTATGTCTGGGGTCGGCAATCTAGACGGGGGACTTATTCCACCTTGGAGGTGGAATAGGTTCCTCTAGATGGTGGGACATGACTGCTCTGGGGCCGGAAAGGAAGGTAAGGTGGTGGAAGGGGTACCCCGCAGCCCAACCCTGGCCATGGCAGGCCCGGTCGGGAGTTGGGTGATGGGGAAAGGACATTTGCAGGGAAAGCTCAACGCTGGATTTAATGCTCACCAACGATGATAGCATGTCGAATGTCTGCGTGAGTGCCCCTGTGAGCAACAGTGATCATCACACGGTGTGGTTTGAGATAAAAGCCATGATACAGGCCAATCATAGCAAGCTCAAAGTCCTAAACTTCAAAAACACTGACGTCAATAAAATGGCCGAGTACCTAAAGGAGGAGATGGCGGGGTGGAAGGAGATAAGGGAAGTGGAATTGCAATGGGCTAAACTAAAGGTGGCAATAAAAGGGGCAACAGATAAATATGTAAGAAAAGTAAATAAAAACAAGAGGAGAAGGAAACCTATTTGGTTTTCCAAAGAAGTGGCTGCTCAAATAAAGGCAAAAAACACAGCTTTTGCAAAATTCAAAAGCTTGCAAACAGAAGAACACATAAATGAATACAGGATCAAACTCAAAGAGTCAAAAAGAGAAATAAGGAAAGCAAAATCAAAGGCAGAGGAAAAGATGGCTAAAGATGTTAAGGGTGGCAACAAAACTTTCTTCAGGTATATGCGGGAAAGGAAGAAGATCAGAGTTGGAATTGCAGGACTCAGAAGTGCTGGGAAAGGACTCGTGGAAAGTGACATTGAAAAAGTGAAATTGCTAAACAAATACTTCTGCTCTGTTTTTACTAAAGAAAATCCTGGAGATGGACCAGCTATGACGCCCAAATATAAAAATGGGAGTGAAGTAGATACCACACCATTCACAAAAGATGAGGTGTTAGAACAACTTGCTAAACTGAAAGTGGACAAAGCCATGGGACTGGATGGGATACATCCCAGGATACTGAAAGAACTCAGAGAGGTTCTTGCTGGACCGTTAAAGGATGTCTTCAACAGATCCTTGGAAACAGGAGAGGTTCCACAGGACTGGAGAATGGCTGATGTGGTACCTCTATACAAAAGTGGGGACAGGGAAGAAGTGTCAAATTACAGGCCCGTGAGCCTTACCTCGGTGGTGGGAAAAGTAATGGAGGCGCTCCTGAAAGAGCGAATAGTGAACTTTCTCAAAACCAACAGGTTGCAAGATCCGAGGCAACATGGTTTTACTGAAGGACGGTCATGCCAAACAAATCTGATTGAGTTCTTTGACTGGGTGACCAAGGAACTAGATCAGGGGCATGCAATGGATGCCATCTACCTGGATTTCAGCAAAGCCTTTGATACTGTTCCTCATAGGAGGCTTGTCAATAAACTCAGTAGCTTGGGGATGGGTCCCAAGATAGTAAATTGGATTAGAAATTGGTTGACTGACAGACAACAGAAGGCGATGGTACATGGAGCTCACTTGGATAAAAGGAAGGTGATTAGCGGGGTGCCCCAGGGTTCGGTCCTGGGCCCGGCACTGTTCAATGTATTTGTGAGTGATATTGCTGAAGGACTGAATGGAAAAGTCTGTCTTTTTGCAGATGACACAAAAATTTGCAACAGAGTGGACTCCCCCGAGGGAGTGAATAACATGAGGAAAGATCTACAAAAGCTGGAAGAATGGTCTAATGCTTGGCAATTACGATTTAATGTGAAAAGTGCAGTGTCATGCACTTGGGTAGCAGAAATCCAAGGGAAATGTATGCGATAGGGGGCGAGAGGTTGGTGTGCACGGTTCAGGAGCAAGACCTTGGTGTGATTATCTCTGATGATCTCAAGGTGGCAAAACAGTGTGACAAGGCGGTGGCAAAAGCCAGGAGGATGTTGGGCTGCATACAAAGAGGGATTACCAGCAGAAAGGAAGAGGTACTTATGCCACTGCACAAGTCACTGGTGAGGCCTCACTTGGAATACTGTGTTCAGTTTTGGAGACCGTATCTTGCAAAAGATGTAAAAAGACTGGAAACTGTTCAGAGGAAGGCGACCAAAATGATTTGGAGCCTGCGTCAGAAGCCTTATGAGAAGAGACTTGAAGACCTAAATATGTACACTTTGGAGGAGAGGAGGGACAGGGGAGATATGATTCAGACCTTTAAATACTTAAAGAGAAATGATGAACAAACATCTTCCAAAGACGGGGAAGCTGTAAAACTAGAGGACATAACATGAAGCTGCAAGGGGATAAATTGAAAGGCAATGGCAGGAAATATTTTTTCACTGAAAGGGTGGTGGATGCTTGGAATGCCCTCCCGATGGAAGTGGTGGGGGCAAACACGGTGATGGAATTCAAAATGGCATGGGACAAACACAGTGGATCCCTTTACAGCAACAGGATAAAAACAAAGTAAACTGAACCATCTAACTTCTGAACCATCTAACATCTCAACAAATAGGGGTGTCCTATACGGAGTGGTGGGTTCACCCCTAAACAAAGACATAGGGAGGGATGGCCTGCACAGAGCAACAGGTGCACCTATTTTTGCCATCTTGCTGGGCAGACTAGATGGACCATGCTGGTCTTTATCTGCCGTCATTTACTATGTTACTATGTGCCAGGGATTGGGGCTCCTGCCTGGAGCCATGGTACCATGGGAGGAGTGGCCTAGTGGTTGGGGTAATATCTTCAGGCCAGAGGGCCAAGGGTCCAAATGCTGCTAGAAGACAGCAACCTTGGGCTGGAAGGGCTAGAGCTTCTAGTCCTACAGGTGTTCTTTGTGGCCTTGGGCAAGCCAGTTAATCCTCCATTGACTCAGATACAAAAAACATAGATTGTGAGTCCTTCAGGAACAAGGGATATGTATATACAGTACCTGAATGTACACCACTTTGACTTGTAGAAAAAGCAGTATATAAGCCTAGCTAAATAAATAAAATGCAGGAGCCTGGCTGGGCTAGCCAGGTAAGTGTTGGGACATCCAGGGTACCTGAATCAGGGCATGGCCTGGATATCCCAGCCTTATGCTGCAATTCTGCTCCCACAGGGCCATCAAGCCCCACAAGAGTAGAATCAGGTACATCCCTGGGCCATCTGGACGACCCGTGGATGCATGTCTCAGAATTGGCCTCCATGTGTATAGACCTTATCTGTCCAAGAGCACTTTACATTTGCATGCAGCTTGTACTGATGTATGGCTTTTATGTCTTTGGATCATAGCCTCCTTACTCATGCAGTGGTTATATGCATATGTGTCAGGAGAATTATATGGTGGTTAGAACAGCTGAGACAGCTGTGACACCTAAATAGATGATATTAGCCCTTCCCTGTGGCCCGGCAACTATATTTCATGCACACTGTAACTGAGGTTACCTGCATTTGTGAGGTTACATTGGGGCAGCAAGGCCATATGGCACTCTCATCTACCCCCATCCATCCTTCGGTCCATCCATCAGCATATATTCATCATGTTAATGATGTATTCTCCTGCCAGCTACTATACCCTGGCCCACACTGTGGCATTTTACTCATTGGAGCGTATCACTCCCACCTCATCTGCAGCTGATGTATAGGTCACCACTGATGCCCTAGCATTCTTTCTAGGTCTACATCATGGCCATGGTGGCTACTCCATGGCACACTTCTACCCACTTCTACACACGGTAATGACTGTGCCACTCACAGTCATCACTGTGGATTACATGTGCACCCCTTACTGCTACAGTCCACCTGCCTCCCACATTTTCCTCCCACTCACTGCCTCACACATAGGGGATATATTGTTGTAACATGTTCATCAGCTATTACTTTTGCTCCCATCCAAAAGTTCAAATGTGACTTGCAGAGAGGGTCCCTTATCCCACCTTAAGGCAACTGGCCTTAGCAGGCATTAATGTGCACACTGAGCACTCTTAATGCCTGCTGTCCACTTAATACCTGCTAACTAGCCACTAGCACTCTTAACACCGGAACACCTACTTCTTGCCCCATCCTTTAATGCACGTTGGGACCCTTAACAGTGCCATTTACCAGTCACAAATGATGCGCCTTTAGTACCATTTAGTAATCATACTCCTTAGTCTTTGGTCTCAGCTCCATAGGAAGCTGTTGAAGGGAAAGAAGATTTCTTTGTTAACACTGATTAGGGGGAATATCTCAAGTTTTTGCATCTTAGGCTGAGCTGAGACTGAACAGGGTGGGCCAGTTATGAAGTATTATGTTTGCAGCGGGCAGGCAAGCGAGGTATAATTTTTAGTATTTACACTACACTTACTGGTGTCTCCTCCACAGTCCAGCAAATACTCCAGTGGGAGAGGGACCTAGGAGTAACTCTGGATGATTTGGCATGGAGGGGGATTGTTACCCAAATTAAGAAAATATCTTCTGCTGCCAATCTGGTGGAGAATGGGTTAAAGCTGTTATATCAATGGCACTTAACTCTGGTGTGATTGCACTGGATGGGTATGAAGGGGGCTGAACTTTGTTGAAAGGGTTGCAGGCAAGTTGGGTTATATTTCTATGTATGGTGGGAGGAGTGGCCAACTGTAAGCCAAGTTTAGCATTCTTGTATTACTATTATAGAGGCTATATGGGCTATACATTCCCTCAAGATCTTGCACATACCTCTTGTATAAGTACCCAGCTGATGTCCCAAATAATATCTGGACATTCTTGAAATATGGCTTGGTGGTGGCTCAGGGGGAGATTTCCCAGCACTGGAATCAGCCCACCTTGGTGGGTCTGGAGGGTTTTGTTGAGAGGTTGAATACCATGTATAGTTTAACAAAACTAATGGTGATTAAGCATGGTAAGAAGGAATGCCAAGAGGTGGTACTGCAGTGTTGGTGGGGGATTAGGAGGCTGTTGTTTGCTCTTGCATGTTGTACAAGTGAAGGGATGAGAGGGGGAATCTTTTCTGACTTGGAATGTTTACTTCCATGGTTGTGTGGAAATTGCCTTTTCAGTTGTCAAGGGGGATATTCTGATAGTAAGATTTTCTCTTTTTTGCTGGAAAATTCAATAACATTTTAAACAAAAGAAAAAAGTGGATGGAAGGCCAAATAACAGTCAGCACGGTTAAAAGATGAGTTGAAAGAGGCTATTAGAGCCCAAAAACAACTTTTATAAAATGGAAAAATGAACTAAATAAAGAAAATAGGAAACAGCACAAGCATTGGCAAGTTAAATGCAAGGCACTGATATGGAAGGAAAAAAGAATGTGAAAAGAAGCTTGCCCATAGAGACAAAAACTCACAATATGAACTTTTTCAGGTACATTCAAAGCAAGAAGCTAGAGAAGGAATTGGTTGGACCATTAGATGATAGAGGAGTAAAAGTTGCACTAAAGGAGGACAAGGCCATAGCAGAGACCATACAAATTCTTTGCTTTGGTCTTTACTGAAGATATAGGGGACATACCCATGCCAGAAATGATATTTAAAGATAATGACATTGGAAGAATTAAAAGAGATCTCTGTGAATCTGGAAGATGTACTAGGACAATTTAACAAACCATAGAGAAGAAAATCACCTGGATCAGGAGGCATATAGCACAGGGTGCTGAAAGAATTAAAAAATGAAAGTGCAAATCTACTATTAGTAATTTGTAAACTATCATTAAAATTCTCTATTGTACCTGAAGATTGGAGAGTGGTCTGCTGCTTTTGACACTGTTGTCCTCACTTGGTTTTAGGGGCTCTGTACTGTCCTGGTTTTCTTCTTATCTCTCCCATTGCTCATTCAGTGTCTGTTCTGGTGGTTTCTCCTTTACTGCTATCTCTTTCTCATTTGGTGTACCCCATAGGTCTATTCTAGGCCCTCTCCTTTTCTCTCTCTATACCCAGTCCCTTGATGTTTTCATCTCCTCCCATGGCTTTCAATATCATTTTTATGCTGATAACTCTCAGATCTATCTATCTACACCTGATATTTCTCTTACACTCCAAGTCCGTATATCTGCCTGCCTATCTGACATCACTGCCTGGATGTCTCACTGTCATTTAAAATTGAACATGGCCAAAACTGATCTTCCTCTTTTTCTCTCTAAGCCCTCTTGCCCCCTTCCTCTCTTCTCTATGTTTGTTGGTAACACTCTTCTGCTTCCTGTTTCTTCAGCCCGCAATCTTGGAGTCATCTTCAACTCCTTCCTCCCCTTCTCCACACATATCCAACTGAAAGCAAAAATCTGTCATTTCTTTCTCTACAGCATTAACAAAATTCACCCCTTCCTTTCCGAATACACTACTAAAACACTTATCCACTCTTTATTCACTTCTCGCCTCAACTACTACAACCTCCTCCTTGCTGGTCTCCCTCTGAGTCATCTTTCTCCCCTTCGATCTGTTCAAAACTCTGCTGTGCCCCAGTATACTCATATAACCCCTCTTCTCAGATCACTTCATTGGCTTCCCTTCAGTTTCTGTATCCAATACAAACTTCTTCTTCTGACCTATAAGTGCATTCATGCTATTGCTCCTCACTTCCTTTCCTCTCTTCTCTCTCCCTACACCCCTCCTCGTGAACTCCGCTCTTCCTCTGGCTTGCTTCTCTCTATGTCCTTTTCTTCCACTGCCAACTCCAGACCTGGATCCTTTCATCTTGCTGCTCCTTATGCCTGGAACAAACTACCTGTATCTTTATGTCAGGTTTCATCTCTCCCCCTTTTTGAATCTATGCTAAATTTCAGGCCGCTTTTGGATCTTCATCCTTTGTTCTCCTTATGTCTCATTACCCTTCCCTACTGTATCCTTGTTCCCATCTATTGTACTATCTGTCTTGATGAGATTGTAAGCGCTGATGAGCAGGGACCATCTTTTATATGTGTCTGTACAGCGCTGCATATGCCTTGTAGCGCTATATAAATGTTTTATTTGTTTATTTTATTTAAAACATTTCTATTCTTCCTTCACTGACCCTTCTCCCCTCTCCCTCTTTAGCTCTTCCTGCCCCCTCCATTCTTCCCTCCCTTCTGTAAAATTTGAATTCTGTCCAATCGATGTTTTTTTTCTTTCTGTTCTTCCAAAGGGTTATTGCAGGAGCAACTATATTTGTCTTTCTTAGGCCCACTATTAGTCCGAGGTTAAAGAAAATCTTATCTTGCAAGTTAAAAGTTACAAGCAAGAAAAAATGGGTCCGTGAATTATTAAGTCGTCTTTTTGTGCAAATAACACCAGGGCTACAGCTTGTTACATAAGCAAGAAATCCTTTCTATAGTGTGTTTTTCTAGGCTTTATTAGACTGTCACTGTTCTGCAAAGCACTTGCATTATAAAGCATTATGCCTAGAGCACACTTCTAAAAAAACATACCAGAAATACAAAGCAAGTTAGCTAGACAAAGGCAGCTATAATTAGCCCATTCAGTTCCTACCAGGCTTAGGTATCCTGTACTGGAAGGGAGGGATTTAAAGAATAGTGCATTTTTAAAGTCAGAATTACAAGAAAAGCTGTAATAACAGCAACTATGATTTCTTTTAGCTTTCATGTATTTTGCTCTTCATCAGCAACATGCTTATTCCAAAACTTTAGCATGAAATGCTTTCTAGGTTGCTCTTTTAGCTTCCTCTGAAAAGCTGGACTGAGCTTTATAATCCCATTTTGCTTAGGGACTATTTGACAGGAAGCTGGGTTTTATTTTGTCCAGATCTCATCAGTGTTCCATCCTGTGGACACAACTAAAGCATTGATATTTTGCTTCAAAATTTAGATCATGGCTTTAAATCAGATCGTGCCAAAGCCTCTCATCTGCTACATGGTAATGATTCAATGTCATCGTGCTTTCATATAATAGGGTCAATATTAAAATTAAATATCCAGATAATTGGGGCTATGGATATTCAACAGCACTATACAGATTCTACTACTACTACTGATTTGTATAGTGCTACAAGGTGTATGCAGCATTCAACAGAGAAATGTAAGAGATGGCCCCTGCTCATCAGAGCTTACAATCTAGTCAAGACAGACAACAGAACAGCTGGGGACTAGGATATGTCAAGGGGAATGATAAGAACAAACATAGTTGGAGAGCAGAAGACTACATGGATCAAGATCCAAAAGCAGCCTCAAAGAGGTGAGTTTTTAGCCTGATTTGAAAAGGGCCAAGGATGAACCTTGATGTACTATAAGAGAATCAGTTGGACCATAAGATGATAGAGGGTTTAAAGGGGCATTAAAGCAGAACAAGACCATAATGAAGAGACAATGAATTCTTTGCTTCAGTCTTTACTGAAGAAGATTAAGATCACAAGAACATAAGATATGCTATACTGGGTCAGACCAAGGTCCATCAAGCCCAGAATCCTGTTTTCAACAGTGGCTAATTCAAGTCACAAATACCTCACAGTTTCCCAAAAAGACACACAGGTTCCACAATGCTTGTATTGGGGCAAGCAGTGGATTTCCCGGGGCTTCTTTAATAATGGTTTATGGACCTTTCCTCCAGGAACTTGTCCAAACGTTTTTTTTAACCCAGCTACACTAACAGCTTTTATTATATCATCCTGTAATGAATTCCAGAATTTGATTACATAAGAACATAAGAACATAAGATATGCCATACTGGGTCAGACCAAGGTCCATCAAGCCCAGTATTCTGTTTCCAACAGTGGCCAATCTAGGTCATATGTACCTAGCAGTTTCCCCAAGAGACACAAGTTCCACAATGCTTGTACTGGGTCAAGCATTGATATCTTCGGTCACTTCTTAATAATGGTTTATGGACCTTTCCTCCAGGAACTTGTCCAAACCTTTTTTAAACCCAGCTACACTAACAGCCTTTACTACATCCTCCGGTAACAAATTCCAGAGTTTGATTACACGTTGAGGGAAAAAATATTTTCTTTTATTAGTCTTAAATAGTTTACCCTGTAGCTTCATTGCATGTCCCCTAGTCTTTCTATATTCTGATAAGGTAAACAATCGATCTACGTTTATCCGTTCCACTCCGTTCATTAATTTATAGACTTCTATCATATCTCCCCTCAGCCGTCTCTTTTCCAGGTTAAAGAGCCCTAACCTTTTTAGCCTTTCTTCATAGGAGTATCCTTTCATCCCCTTTACCATTTTGGTGGCTCTTCTCTGTACCTTTTCTAAAATCGCTATATCCTTTTTAAGATACGGCGACCAGAATTGCACACAATATTCAAGGTGCGGTCTCACCATGGAACGATATAGAGGCATTATAATATCTTTTGTTTTATTTTCCATTCCTTTCCTTATCATACCTAGCATTCTATTTGCTCTCTTGGCCGCCGCTGCACACTGGGCCGAGGGTTTTGACATGGTATCCACAATGACGCCTAAATCTTTTTCCTGGGTGGTGGTTCCTAATGTGGAACCTTGCATCGTGTAACCATAGTTTGGGTTGTTCTTCCCTAGGTGCATAACCTTGCATTTGTCCACATTAAATTTCATCTGCCATTTTGATGCCCAGTCTTCCAATTTATCAAGATCCTCTTGCAATTTTTCACAATCCTCTTGTGTTTTAACAACTTTAAATAGTTTTGTGTCATCTGCAAATTTGATAACCTCACTCGTTATTCCACTTTCCAGGTCATTTATGAATATGTGAAAAAGCAGCGGACCCAGCACAGATCCCTGGGGTACACCACTATTCACCTTTCTCCATTGGGAAAATTGGCCATTTAGCCCTACCCTCTGCTTTCTATCTTTTAACCAGTTCCTGATCCACAATAGTACACTGCCTCCTATCCCATGACTCTTTAGTTTTGCCAAAAGTCTCTGATGAGGGACCTTGTCAAAGGCTTTCTGAAAGTCCAGATACACAATTTCAACCGACTCACCTTTGTCCACCTGTTTATTCACTCCTTCAAAAAAAACATAACAGATTAGTAAGACAAGATCTTCCTTGTCTAAAGCCATGTTGGCTGTCTCTCATTAGGTTGTGACTATCTACATGCTGAGTAATTTTATTCTTTATGATGGTTTCTACCATTTTTCCTGGTACTGACGTCAGGCTCACCGGTCTGTAGTTTCCCGGATCACCCTGGAACCCTTTTTAAAAATTGGTGTTACATTGGCGATCCTCCAATCTTCAGGTATTAGAGATGATTTTAATGATAGTTCACAGATTACTGATAGCAGTTCTGCAATCTCATATTTCAGTTCTTTCAACACCCTTGGATGTATACACTGTTCCCTCTAAGCTGTGCGTGTGTGCGCGCGCACACACCTCGCTGAGCGAGCGCACATACTTTACAACAGAGCGCACAAAAATTATGGCTCTGATTCTGATAGAAAACAACACAGACGTCTTAAAATTTAAAAGTTATGATTGTAATTACTAGAAATTTCCCGCTTCATTTAGTAATCGTCTATTTTCATTTAATTTGATTAAAATCAATGTGGTGTACATACTGTATTCTGACGTGTAGTCAAATTTTAAAGTATATAACTCCGAGTGTCGTTATGTGGCGCACAAAAATTTAACCTTCCTTCAAAAGCTGCACACAGCTGATGTTTTATGCGCACACAGCCTACAGAAAATTAGAGGGAACATTGGATGTATACCATCCGGCCCAGGTGATTTGCTACTCTTCAGTTTATCTAATAGTTGTAAGACATCTTCACGATGTATCGATATTTCCTTCAATTCTTCTGCACCTTTAAATACCACTTCAATCATGGGTAACATCCCTACAGCTTCCTCAGTAAAGACCGAAGCAAAGAATTCATTCAGTCTCTCCGCTATCGCCTTGTCGCCTCTGAGTGCTCCTTTAACCCCTTTATCATCTAATGGACCAACTGACTCTCTCACAGGTTTTTTGCTACGAATGTACTTGAAAAGGTCTTTATTTCGCGTTTTTGCTTCCGCAGCCAGCTTCTTCTCAAATTCTCTCTTTGCCTGCCTTATCAATGCCTTGCATTTGACTTGCCAGTGTTTGTGCTGTTTCCAGGTTTCGTCGTTTGGCTCTTTTTTCCATTTCCTGAAAGATGCTTTTTTGGCAACAACAGCCTCTCTGACCTCACCTTTAAACTATGCTGGCAGTTTTTTGGACTTCCTTCCACTTCTTTTAAAGCGTGGGATACAGCTGGTCTGGGCTTCCAAGATAGTATTTTTCAACAACACCCAAGCTTGATGTACGTCTTTAACCTTCGCAACTGCTCCTTTTAGTTTTTTCTTAACTGTTTTCCTCATTTTATCATAGTCTCCCTTTCGAAAGTTAAAAGGTAGTACTGTGGATTTCCTTACTATCCCTCCTCCACTAATTAAATCAAAGGCGATCATACTATGATCACTATTGCCAAGTGGTGCCAACACCCTTATCTCTTGCACTAGATCTGGTGTTCCACTAAGGACTAGGTCTAATATGGCTTCCCCTCTGGTTGGTTCATGAACCAGCTGCTCCAAGAAGCAGTCATTTATTTCATCTAGGAACTTTATCTCCCCAGCATGTCCTGACGTGACACTGACCCAGTCGATACCGGGGTAATTGAAATCACCCATTATTATTACTGTGCTGTAACTTTTGTTAACTTCCTTGATTTCTTTGAGCATTTCATCATCCATTTGGTCATTCTGGCCAGGTGCTCGATAGTACACCCCCACTGCCATTGACTTCCCCCTTTTATATGGAATTTCAATCCATATAGATTCTACAGCAGATTTTGTTTCCTGCAAAACTTTAATTACATGTTGAGTGAAAAAATATTTTCTCTTATAAGTCTTAAACGGGTTACACTGTAGCTTCATTGAATGTCCCCTAGTCTTTCTACTTTTTAATGGCGTGAACAATCGATCTAGTTTACCTGTTCCACTCCATTCATTAATTTATAGACCTCCATCATATCTTCCCTCAGCCGTCTCTTTTCCAGGTTGAAGAGCCCTAACCTTTTAAGCTTCTCCTCATAGGGGTATCCTTCCATCCCCTTTACCATTTTGGTGGCTCTTGTCTGTACCTTTTCTAATTCCACTATATCCTTTTTAAGATACGGTAACCAGAACTGCACACAATATTCAAGGCGCGATTGCACCATGGAATGATACAGAGGCATTATAATATCCTTTGTTTTATTTCCCATTCCTTTCCTTATGATTCCTAGCATTCTGTCTGTCTTCTTGGCTGCCATTGCGCACTGGGCAGATTTAGGGATATTACCCATGCAAAAAATGATATTTAAAAGTGATATATCAGAGGAATTGAAACAAATCTCAATAAGCATGGAAGATGTAATACAGCAATTTGATAAACTGAAGAGTAGCAAATCACTTAGGGGTGTGTTTACTAAAGAGCGCTAACGTCGCAGCGGCAACGCTATCGTGCGATAAGTGACGTTATCACATGATAATGGTAAATTACTGTGCGATAACATCACTTATCGCACGATAACTTCTCCGGCGAGGTTAAGGCACACAGAGGGTGGAGTAAGTCATTCCAGAGGGCAGAGAGAAGGGGTCAATGGGCGGAGAGTGGACGGTGAGAGGCTCCAGGCACACTAACACTGTGAAAACGGGGTCTGAAAATTAACACCAGTGAAAACCTTGCATTAGAGGCACATTTGCAGGAGAGCAAAACCATTTCAGTCAGCAATGTACAACAAAGGCAGGAAGACCAAGAAAAGTGATAGTAGTGATACATGTGCAGCAACAGCATAGTGCCCACGTATGAAAGGGCACTACAGTGAGGCTGCAAATGGAGTACAGGGGGCTGCAGGCGGGACATGTAGTGGGGCAGCTGGGGCACAGGGTTGACTAGGCAGATGCCTAGGTGACACATAGGAATGTAGAAACGGAAAACCAGCAAGACAGCAACTGACCAAGGGCAAACATGTCCACAAGTGTGTGCCCCACAGTATCCCAGGGGACAGTACCCAGCAAGTACCCCAAAGGGCACATAACATTGGCAGGCGGTGCGGGGGGAAGCATGGATGTCTATGCAGGCACCCCTACCTAATATCACGCACCATAGGCACACTGGATGACCTGGGACTGCACACCACCAGCACCACCGGCACAAGGGCATGTCAGCATGGTGGCAGAGGGGTGCTGGTGGTGGAGGGGGCAGTGGCATCTGCTCACAGCAGACCAAGGCCAAGCCCTGTTTAGGTGGGTGCCATGCACTGCAACAGACAAGGTCTCTCTGACGAACAGTCATGGTATCCCCAGGGAGTGATCTGCCTCTGTGACAACAGTTTGGTGCAGTACACACAGCCAGTATATTCAGGGGCAGAAGGTCACAGGTTTAAGTCCCAGCTATGGCTCTTGCAGACAATGTCCCTATATTTTACCCAGTATGAAACCATGGTAATAAAGACGGAACCTGTATTGCAGATAAAATAAACACATCATAAACGCCTATAAGTTACCCTATAGAGCACATGCACCATAAACATGTGCAATCCCTAGAGCAGAGTTTCCCAACTGCAGTCCTGGAGGGCCAAACACTATTCAGGTTTCATGCTGTCCCTAATAAATATGCCTGTGATGCATTTGTATGCACCGCCCCCATTGTATGCAAATGTATCCATGCATATTCATTAGGGACAGCATGAAAACCTGAACCGTGTTTGGCCCACCATGACTGGAGTTGGGAACCTCTGCCTTAGAGCAGCGGCCAACAGGGGTACAAACAACCACACCCATAGGCTCCACTATTCAACGGCTCATGGAGAGTCAGGCTGTTGGGCCCTGCGCGGAGCAGCATCTACCAATACTAGCACCTGCATACCTTAGCAATGCCATCTTAAACTTGGAAACACGTTCCACATATATCAAAAGGTTGCTATGACCAAAGTCAGATAAAAAATCCTAAGTTAAACACAATTTGTTGACAGAGATTCATCATAGCAACCTTTCTGATATCTGTGGAGTGTGTTTCAGTTTTTGTTTCTGATAGTGTTTACCACCCCGGGGAGTGACCCTAACAGTATTGAGTACCATAGCAATGCCTGCACTGTGCCCAGGACTGGTGTGGCAGCCAGGGCTGCCAACCACCTCTATATTTGTACAATGCTGAAATAGGTGTGGGAGTGTGTGTATATCTATCTAGTGTTTTGTGGCTGCCTACACCTTTCTGAACCCACAGTGCTTGAACTGTTTCCAGTGTTAGCCTGCTACTGTGCATAATGAGGAGCAAGATATTGTGGGTATGGCCCAGACACAGCGGTCTGGGCAGGATGCATCTGTACAGGGCATAGGGCAATGGCTGGGACATTGTAATGCCCGAACACCACCTGCATGGATGAGGTGGTCACAGCATGTCATGCTGGGAGGTCACTCTCACCCTGACTGAGCAGTGACCATGGCATGGCTAGGTTCCCCCATAGTGCTATACAGTGTTTTTCTCAAGTGATATCTATGAGTCCCCTTTTGTGGGGGGTCCAATCACTGACATACTTGCTTGGTGTGTGTGCTTACATCCCACTTTTGGGGGGCACACAGTTTCTCCAGGAACATGCACTGTGTACTAGCTAGCAGACCGTCTGTAGTGTGGCACCTCACCCTCTCTAGGAGACTGCCTAGTGGGGGCGGCGGGCCATAATACTCGTGTTCATGCTTCAGCCTGGTGGCTGAGGCCCTTATTGTGTAGTTGTGGGGCAATTAAAGCAGTCCGAGTGGAATAGGCCAACACAGGAAAATTTGTTATAAATTTTATTTTCTTCTAGTCATCAAGTTTGCAATTAGACCTTGGTGGAAGGCTCCAAACATCAACAGAAAAAGATGATTTTTTTCTCCAACAAAAAGCTTTTCCAACATGTACTTCAACAAAGCAGTATCTTCACTCTTTGCTACTAAACAAGTTTCCTTTCCATTCAAACAAGGACAATTTAATTTCACTGTTTGCAAGTAAAGTCCAGCTACCCTTGTTAGCTTCTCCCAGCTGTTCAGGTAAGCCTGAGATTACACTCTGCTTCTCAGCATGGAAACTAAATGGCTGTTTAAAACACTCTCATAGCATTAGTAGAATTTCAGCTTTAAAAATGAGGCTTTCTCTTTACCAGCACTTCTCAATAGCATTTACTTGGCATAAATACTTCTTAGGCTTTCTTCACAGTATTCAATAAATGCTTTCTAAGCACTGCTCATACACAAAGCACATTCCATTGATACTTCTGTGGAATCTGAATCTCCCTTGTAAAACTCAACCTCCATTTCCTCTTCTGTGCTGCAAGGCTCAGGGACTGGGACACGTTCAGGGATTTCTAGCTTCACCTTCTTTAAAAGCTTGAAAAGCTTCTCCCACTGAACATTCCTTCTTCCCCTTGGAATTATATCAGAACTATCAGACTTCCTTCCCCTTATTGAATCATATAAAGGTACTGTCTGGTTTACCTTTCTTGTAGAAACCTTTCCTTTTCCAGGCTTCCTAAAAGGCTTTGTTTCCTGCTCAGAGTCTGAGCTGCTTGCCTCTGAGTTAGAACTGTAGTTCTGGAACTCTCTCAAGCTTCTTCCTGCTCCACTCTGGCCCTGCCACTCGCCTTGGCAGTTCTGTACACTTCTCCTGGATTCCCCAGCTCTTTCAGCTCTGCAGTGCTGTTTCCTCTCGTCCCTCTCCTTCCTTTTCTTCCCACTTACTGAGTGACGGAGTTTAAATGTTTGGAAGCGTGCTTCCCTTTCTGGCCCCACCCTCTCTCTCCCTGCAGTTGCCTTGGAGACTGGGTGTGGCTTCAGGCTAGCTCTGCAAGTGTGTGTTTCAGTGTTACTTTCACTTTGGGACCTGTGCTTAGGTGAGCCCATCCCCCTTTTATGAGAAAAATCTTCCTTTTTTCCTCTTTCCCAGGGCTGTGCTGCACCCGCATCACCACATATCCCCCCCCCCTTAAGCTATTACAGGCTGGCGACGCAACCCGCGCACAGCTTGTAATCCTAGATAGGGCATCCGCGTTGGTATGGAGCTTCCCGGCCCTATGCTCTATCCGAAAATCGAATTCCTGGAGGGCCATATACCAGTGCGTTAAACGTGCATTATTGTCCTTCATTTTATTTAACCACTGCAATGGGGCGTGATCCGTCACTAACAAAAATTTCCGACCGGTTAAATAGAAGCGTAACGCCATTACAGCCCACTTTATTGCTAGGCACTCGCGTTCAACCGTCGAATATTTTCTCTCCGGAGGGGTAAACTTACGACTTAAAAACATCACGGGATGTTCTGTCCCCTCGTGCTTCTGCGACATCACCGCTCCCAGGCCCGTTTCCGAAGCATCGGTTTGGACAATAAAGGGTTGGTTAAAGTCTACTCCGCGCAAAACCGGTGCCTCACACAATTTTTCCTTTAATACCTTAAAGGCCTGTTCCGCGATCCCAGACCACTGCAACTGTGTAGGGGCATTCTTTTTAAGCATTTCGGTTAGAGCTGCACTCTCGGTCACGAAATGCGGGATAAAACGGCGGTAGTAGCCAATTAAACCTAAAAAGCTCCGAAGTTGCTTCTTTGTCTGCGGCTTCGGAAATGTCTTAACGCTCTCCACCTTATCCAGGAGAGGTTTTACTATGCCGTGGCCAACTAAGTGACCTAAATACTTCACCTCTGTCGCACCAAACATACACTTAGCCGGGTTTAGCGTGAGACCTGCTTGCCTCATCGCCTCCAAAACAGCCTTGACCCGAACCAAATGTTCATCCCACCGCGAGCTATGGATGACAATGTCATCCATGTATGCTGTCGCGTAACACTGGTGTGGGCGCAGGACCATGTCAACCAGGCGTTGACACGTCGCTGCGGCCCCGTGAAGACCAAAGGGCATCCGGCGAAATTGGTATAGTCCAATTGGGGAACTAAACGCGGTTTTTTGGCGAGATTCCCTGGTGAGGGGAATCTGCCAATACCCTTTGGTCATGTCTAATGTGGTCAGATAAGTGGCCTGGCCCAAACGATCCAAGAGTTCCTCTATTCGAGGCATTGGATAGGTATCAAACCTGGAGATTTCATTCACCTTGCGGAAATCTATACAAAAACGTACCGACCCGTCAGGTTTGGGAACTAGAACTATAGGACTGTTCCAGGGGCTCTTGGACTCCTCAATCACCCCCATCTTCAGCATTTCTTGGACCTGCCTTATGACCTCACTTTGCTTTGCCTCGGGGAGTCTATAGGGACGCTGGCGAACTATTTCGCCGTACGGGGTCACTATCTCGTGTGCAACCAGTCTTGTCTCCCCTGGTAAAGGAGTAAGGACGTCAGAGAACCCACTTAGCAATTTTGACATCGCCTCCCGTTGAGCCCATGAGAGTCCCTCTCCCATCCTAGGTACCAGCTCTGTTCTACAATCAACGAGCTGTGGGCCTAACTCGTCCTCCTCTCTCTCCACACAACTAGCAGTCAAGCCTTTTATCTCAGCCTTGCCAGTGGACCCGAATCCTCCCGAACCCCGGGCAGTAGGGGTTAACTCATCCACCTCTTCTAAGGGCAGGAACCCCACCCGTTCACAAATCAATTGGGCGACGCGATCGCCCACGCTCACCTTAAAATTCTCCTGCGTAAAATTAAACAGGAGTACCTTTATGGATCCCCGGTAGTCTGGATCAATGACCCCTGCCCCTACGTCTATAAATTTTTGAGAGCAATGCCTGACCGAGGGGCAATTCGGCCATAACAGCCAGGCGGTATTTCAACCTGGAGGCCTGTTTCTACCAGGGCCCTCCCCTGTCGTGGTACGACAATGTCCACAGCACTGCAGAGATCAACCCCTGCAGCCTGTTCTGTCGCCCGTTTCGGTACCTTAGCCTCAGGGGTGGTCCTACAGAATCTAAGTACAAACTTGGGCTTTGGGTCAACTGTTTCCCTCCGGGGTTCTTTCTTACTTCCCTGTTTAACTTTGGTTCCAAATAAAGGAGCGGGCAAGAATCTGGCCTTTTCCTTCCTGGGAATGTCTTTTAAAGGAGTAAGCGATTTCTCACGAAAGGACTTCACTGACATAGGGTCTTTCTGAGGATTACTTTCCCTTTCTAAAGGCTTAAAGCCTGTGCGGGTAGTTATCATACCTGCCTTGTCTTCTTCTAGCCTGGGTTCAGCAACCTTTCCTACCTTGGGTAAGGCTTTCTCCCTGGCTGAGTTATCTTCCTGAGGAAAGGTAGCTGGTTGACTGGTTTCTCCCTGCAACTCCTCAGCTAAGCCTTTCCTGAATTGAGGCCAGTCACGGCCTAGGACTATGTCATGTGGAAGTCTAGGTACTATAGCCACATTTATTTGCTTTTTCATACCCAACCCTTCTATTTCCACAGAATGTATGGGATAGGTAGAGGCGGCTCCATGGATACAGCGAATCTTAATATGATTTCCAGAGGACTCTGGTGAGGGTTTATCTTTTGCCTCAATTTTCTTCCACAGCCTCTGAGATATCATAGATTGGTCTGCACCTGAGTCCAATAATGCCTCAGTTGGGATTCCTTCTACCTCCACTGTTAACAGGAACCCTTCTCCTGCATCTCTGTGATGGGTGATTACAAAAGCTTTCTTGGCTTTACATTCCCTTTTAATATGACCGAACTCTCCACACATGAAACATTTTCTCTGTGCATCAAATCTTTTATCCACAGTCATACTTTCTTTCCCAAAGTTTGCAAGCTTTGCCTTCCTTTCTAGTAACTCCACATTTGCACTCTTAAAAACACCTTCTTTCTCAGGGCTCAACTTGTTAGCCTCTAGAAAGCGGTCAGCCAGCGCAATGGCTTCCTGAGTGTTTTTGCAATCCTGGAGGACTAGGAAAGTTTGCACATTGCTTGGTACAGATTCCATAAACTGTTCCAGAATCACAGTGTCTAGTATGGATTCTAAATCCTTAGTCTCCGGCGTAAGCCATTTGTAGACTAAGCTCTTCACTCTATAATAGAGAGCTTGAGGTGTCTCACCTAACTTCAATTTACAGGAACGTAGCAGCCTGCGATAGACCGTGGGGTTTAATCCCATCCGATCCTTAACAGCTTGCTTTACTTCCTTATAATCTGTGACTAGACTAGCAGGCATGGCCCTATAGGCCGCCAAAGCTTCGCCTATGAGAGAAGTGGCGAACCTTAGCACCCACTGTTCCTTTGGCCACCTGGCCAGGAGAGCTATTCTCTCAAATGCCTCAATATAATCGGTTACATTTATTTATTTATTTATTTTTATTTAACAGTTGCTTATATACCGCTACCTTCCACAGATCAGGTGCGGTTTACATTGAACAAGGAATGAACAGATTTACAAGTCTGTTTTACATGGAACATTTGTTAACTAGGTACAATTTAGCTGTTTTACATGGAACATTTGTTAACTTGGTACAATTTTGCTAAATACATTAATCATGAATGACTAAATATGGTAAAACTTGTTAAATAACAGACAACTTGTTAAATAACAGACGAACTTATTTACATATTTTGATCTATTACATATATCTATTTACAAGATTTACAAGTAGTTATTTAATCGATTTTAATTGTAATTATAGTTAGCTAGGAGAATTAGAGTTGGTGTACCCTAGGTTGCTATTAACCATTACCTGTCAGAGGTAAGGTATTTTCAAGTGTGCCAAAATGGGAGGTGAATAGATAAGTTTTTAATTTCTTGCGGAGTTCCTTTGCGTCATTTAATGCCCTTATTTCTTCAGGGAGGGAGTTCCATAGGGTGGGAGCTGCATGTGAGAACGCTTTCCTATTAGTAGTCTTTTTAGCAGTTGTGAATTCTTTCGGGATCCTAATTCTATTCGTGTGGCCTCTCCGAAGCGTAGTTTGGGATGTGTCTTTGGTGATAAGTTTTGTTAAGGGGACTGGGGCCATTGTGTTTAAAGTCTTAAATGTGGTGATAATCAATTTGTGATTTATTCTGGATTGAATTGGGAGCCAGTGAAGGTTTGCTAGTATAGGGGTAATGTGTTCAAATGGTGGAACCTTCATTACAATTCTTGCTGCTGCATTTTGGGCAAGTTGGAGTCTTTTAATGTTTTGTTTTGTTGTTCCTAGTAGGGTGAGATTTGCGAAATCAAAGTGTGGTGTGATGATGGCCTGTACAATGCTCAGAAAATCATGTAGAAGTACAAGAGGACGTAATTGTTTTAAAATTTTGAGTTTAAAGTAGATCTTCTTAGTGATGTTTCTAATATGTGTGTCCATACTAAGGTGTGAGTCAAGAGTGACACCCAGGTATTTCACTTCATTTTTTATAGTAATGTTGTGATTTTGGAGAGTGATGTGTGTTGGAGGTATGTAGGATTGATTTTTAGTTACTATTAATATATCCGTTTTAGAATGATTGATATGGAGATTGTGTTCTTTTAGCCAGGTTGTTAATTCAGAGAAGCATTCTGTTAACAGTTGTAGTGGGAGTGTTGGGATTGTGAATGGAATGTACATCATCATGTCGTCTGCGTATATGTGGTAGTGGACTTTAAATTTCTTGAAGATGTCACAGACCGGTTGGATATATATATTAAATAGGAGGGCAGAGAGGGCGGAGCCTTGTGGGAGACCAATTTCCTGTTTGTATGTTTTAGAAGTTTCAGTGTTAGTTCGGACGGTTTGTGTTCGATCAGTTAGATATGAGGTGAACCAATTTTGTACAGTTGAGTGGGTTCCTATTTGTTCTAGTCTGTTAAGCATTAGAGCATGGTGTACACTGTCAAACGCTGCAGAGATGTCTAGAAAGAGGAGAATGAAAGCTTGTTTAGGGTTATCAATGCCTCTTATTAATGTATCGAGGAGTACTGTTAATAGGGTGTCTACACCATGGTAGGGGCGAAAGCCATATTGTTGGTCATCAAGTGGGGCTGAGGTTTCTATATGATCTTGTGTTTGAGTTTGGACGATCTTTTCAATCAGTTTAGCCATAAATGGGATACTAGAGATAGGTCTGTAGGAGTTGGGTGATGTTTTGTCAAGGGTGTTATTTTTAATTATTGGACGGATTTGTGCATGTTTGAGGGAAGGTGGTAAGTATCCTTGGCGCAGCGACAGGTTGACTATGGGAAGGATAAAGGGGGATAGTGTAGTGAGGGTATGCTTGATCCAGTTTACCGGACATGGATCAAGTTGAGAGGTCGTAGTGTTAAGGTTTGAAATAGTAGTCTTGATAGTGTCTTTGGTTATAGGGTGAAAGTCGGACCATTTTTCAGATTGGTGTTGGTGGGAAAGGGATAGAGGATTTGGTGTGAATGCAAATGATTTTGCTTTATTCATATAGTGGTTTGCTAGAGTCTGGGCAGAGATATCAATATTATCGTTGCTGGTCCCATATGAGTTATTGGTTAAGTTTTGGACGATACTAAAAAGTTCTCTTGGTCTATTAATGGATTTGTTTAGTATGGTTGAGTGGTAATTTTTCTTTGCGCTATCTGAAGCTTCTTTGTACATTTTAAGGTGGCTGTGATACGCATTGTAATAAGGGATGGATTTGGTTTTGCGCCATTTAGATTCAATATTTCTCAAATATTACATCATCATCTCTAGTAAGGCGTCCAAAAGAGAAAGTCTCAGTGCCTGATAAGTCCCACCCACGGAAATCTGCCCGTGAACCTGGCACAGTCTTTGCAGCTTCGTCCTTTTTCCCTTGCGCTGCAATCCACCTGGACATCATCTCCAGTAATGGTGCTTGTTGGGCTTGGAACATCTCCTTCACCTGTTCCAGGCTCTGCGCTGACATCTCCCGTTGCCTGGCAAACTGGTCAGCGACCCAGGTTAGGATGTCACGATTCTCCATCGTTGTAGCTGCGCTGTGAAAAAAACAAAAGAGAACAAACACCAAGTGCGGTACTTTCTTATGTTCCCCTTTCCTGGTGAGCACTCCCCTACAGCCTCCCTCTTACACCAGCAGTATCCAGCAATAACCCCTCCAGCCTACGGGTTACCTGGCCCTGGTGCAGGGTCTCGCTTTGTCAATCACGTGGCTTCTGATTCCAGCTCCACTGCCACTCCGGATTTTTCCTCCGCTTAGCAGACCGGACGTGTTGACAACAGCTGCTTCTAGGGGTTCTCTCCTCCTTCTGTGGTCAGGATCTTCTCTTTCAGGCGTGCAAAACTTGACCAGAAAAAAAATCCAAGAACTATGCCACCTGTGGCGCCTCACCCTCTCTAGGCGACTGCCTAGTGGGGGCGGCGGGCCATAATACTCGTGTTCATGCTTCAGCCTGGTGGCTGAGGCCCTTATTGTGTAGTTGTGGGGCAATTAAAGCAGTCCGAGTGGAATAGGCCAACACAGGAAAATTTGTTATAAATTTTATTTTCTTCTAGTCATCAAGTTTGCAATTAGACCTTGGTGGAAGGCTCCAAACATCAACAGAAAAAGAGGATTTTTTCTCCAACAAAAAGCTTTTCCAACATGTACTTCAACAAAGCAGTATCTGCACTCTTTTCTAGTAAACAAGTTTCCTTTACATTCAAACAAGGACAATTTAATTTCACTGTTTGCAAGTAAAGTCCAGCTACCCTTGTTAGCTTCTCCCAGCTGTTCAGGTAAGCCTGAGATTACACTCTGCTTCTCAGCATGGAAACTAAACGGCTGTTTAAAACACTCTCATAGCATTAGTAGAATTGCAGCTTTAAAAATGAGGCTTTCTCTTTACCAGCACTTCTCAATAGCATTTACTTGGCATAAATACTTCTTAGGCTTTCTTCACAGTATTCAATAAATGCTCTCTAAGCACTGCTCATACACAAAGCACATTCCATTGATACTTCTGTGGAATCTGAATCTCCCTTGCAAAACTCAACCTCCATTTCCTCTTCTGTGCTGCAAGGCTCAGGGACTGGGACACGTTCAGGGATTTCTAGCTTCACCTTCTTTAAAAGCTTGAAAAGCTTCTCCCACTGAACATTCCTTCTTCCCCTTGGAATTATATCAGAACTATCAGACTTCCTTCCCCTTATTGAATCATATAAAGGTACTGTCTGGTTTACCTTTCTTGTAGAAACCTTTCCTTTTCCAGGCTTCCTAAAAGGCTTTGTTTCCTGCTCAGAGTCTGAGCTGCTTGCTTCTGAGTTAGAACTGTAGTTCTGGAACTCTCTCAAGCTTCTTCCTGCTCCACTCTGGCCCTGCCACTCGCCTTGGCAGTTCTGTACACTTCTCCTGGATTCCCCAGCTCTTTCAGCTCTGCAGTGCTGTTTCCTCTCGTCCCTCTCCTTCCTTTTCTTCCTTTCCTTCCCACTTACTGAGTGACGGAGTTTAAATGTTTGGCAGCATGCTTCCCTTTCTGGCCCCACCCTCTCTCTCCCTGCAGTTGCCTTGGAGACTGGGTGTGGCTTCAGGCTAGCTCTGCAAGTGTGTGTTTCAGTGTTACTTTCACTTTGGGACCTGTGCTTAGGTGAGCCCATCCCCCTTTTATGAGAAAAACCTTCCTTTTTTCCTCTTTCCCAGGGCTGTGCTGCACCCACATCAACACAGTAGTTAGCATGTGTATGGCTGGGACATCTTGCAGGGTGCAGCGGGTGGAGGCTGAC
This sequence comes from Ichthyophis bannanicus, assembly GCA_033557465.1. Lineage (NCBI taxonomy): Eukaryota > Metazoa > Chordata > Amphibia > Gymnophiona > Ichthyophiidae > Ichthyophis > Ichthyophis bannanicus. Next base: position 516,998,249 of record CM066033.1, read on the forward strand.
TGTGCCCTCTGCTGGTGAATGTTAGATTGTGGTGGGGAGCAGCTGAGCTTTTCCAGACCTGTCTACCACTGCTCTATGAAATACGTACAGATCTGCATTGACTGCCCTGGAGGGTGCTTATTCCCCAGCAGCACTGGGGTGGTGGTCCCCTCTACTGCTTCCGATGTAGAGTGTGGATCTGTGGTTGGGGGATCCTGTCTCCCACCCTGACCCAGAGAGGGCAGGTTTGGTGGTGCTACATAATCTGCTTTTGGGTCCACACAACACCCTTCTCCTATAACATGTGACCATGGCAACCACACAGGTTATGCACTATTCTGGGTGTATCATAGTCCACAAGTGCTAGACCTGACTAGGAAATACAGATGGACACAGGTGTAGTATATGCGTGTCTGCAAGGACTACCAATCACACACTGGCACTGATGGGGACCTGTAGCACAGCCTCTCTCAGCCAAGCCAGGTGCTGCGAACCTGGTGCTGGGAGCCCCACCTCAACACACAATGTCACGGTCTCTAACTACTCTGTGCCAGTAACACACATGGTTGGTTCCCCCTACCAGGCCGAGGTGCTGTGGAGGCGCATACCCTATCTTGTGATCAGATGTAGACTGCTGGTCTACCTGTGCAGTGCATCATGGGTACGGATGAGTATACCCTATCCTGGTAACCACAGCAGACAGTTTGTGCGGTGACCTGCAGTCTTTCTGTAGCCAGCCAGCGCTGTGTTAGAGGTTATATTGCTGTAGCCCACTGGTTATTACAATAACTGTAGAGGCAGAGATCATGGGTTCAATCCCACAGTGGTGTTCTTTATTAGGGCTCTCTGAGGGGTTTCCTTTTAATTTACCTCAGTGCTGCCAGCAAAACCACCCTCACAGTGCTGTAACCTTAAGGTGCCTCATAAGGCACCCTATAGGGCGCCCTATAAAGCACCCCATAGAGCACATTATAAGGTGCCTTGGCGGACAGGGCACTTTATAGTTTGCCCTATGAGGTACCTTAGGTTACAGCACTTTGAGGGTGTTTTTGTTGGCAGCACTGATTCAAATTAAAAGGAAATCCCTCAGACATCCTTATTAGGTAACACCACCATGGGATTGAACTCATAACCTCTGCTTCTACAGTCATTGTCATAAACAGTGGGCTACATCTCTATAGCTTCTAACAGAGCGCTGGCATGGACTTAAGGTTACCGCGCGTTAATGAGCCAAGGCACCCTCTATCATGCAATACAGATTCTTGCTACCTTGCCGCCGGAACGCCCACTACTTTATATGGCATTCGTCACATTAACGCTGCAACTAGCGCCGGTAATATTAAGACAGTTTAGTAAACATACCCCTTAGACTACATGGTACATATTCCAGGGTGCTAAAAGAACTCAAAAATGAGATTGGAAACCTACTATCAGTAATCCAAACTTTCATTACAATTGTCTGCAATATCTGAAAACTGGAGAACAGCCAGTGTAATGACGATTTTTAAAAAGGGTTCTAGGGATGATCCAGGAAACTGCATACCGGTGAGTCTGATGTCAGTACCAAGCAAAATAGCAGAAACCATTATAAAAAATAAAATTACTGCATATAGATGTTGGTGGTTTAATGAGATGAAGCTAACGTGGATTTAGCCAAGGAAAGTCTTGTCTCACTAATCTGCTACAATTTTTTGAAGGTGTGAATAAACAGGTAGGTAGCGGTGAACTGATTGATAAAGTATAGATGGATTTGCAGAAAGGTCCCTCATGAAAGGCTTGAGGAAATTAAACAGTCATGGGATAGGAGGCAATGCATTATTGTAGCTTGAGAACTGGTTAAAAGATAGAAAACAGAAAAGTAGGGCTAAATGGTCAATTTTCTCAATGGAGGATTAATAGTGGAGTACCCCAGGAATCTGTACTATGCCCATTACTTTAACATATTTATAAATGACTTGGAAATGGGAATAATGAGTGAGGTGATCAAATCTGTAGATGACACAAAATTATTCAAAGTTGTTTGAATAATCACAAGAGGATTATGAAAAATTGCAAAAGGACCTTAAGAAATTGGGAGACTGGGGGGGTCATTCCGAGTGGCATTTAGCAGGGATATATGTCCACTTTGGATATATATCCCCCGCTAAACACCCAGGTCCTATTCAGGCTCCAAAGCTCCCTGCATGTATAGAGGAGATGTGTAGGGAGCTTTGGACGGGGGTGGGAGGGGGCAGGCGAGAGGGCGGGCCAGAGGCGTGACCCTGACCCCAGAAGTACAGAGCCAATTCCAGTCACGGCCCTGTATGTCTGGGGTCTCCAACTTAGACGGGGGACTTATTCCACCTTGGAGGAGCAATAAGCCCCCCTCCCACCATTGCTGGACAGCCACGGAGGGGCCAAGTGGCAAGATAGGTGGCTCCATGGGGTTTCCCGTGGCCAAATTCTGGCCACTGCAGGCCTGATCGGGGGTCATGCGGCAGGGAAATCAGCATTTGCAATCACCGCAGCAGATCGGGGCTTCTGCATGGCGTCCCGGTGCCACAGCGACGGGACGCAACGGCACCGGCCACAATGCAGAAGCATTGGGAGTCCTACACGGGGGTTTTCTGTGTATCCAGTAGCAAAGAATCGGGGCTTGGCCAGCACGTCTAGGCCCGTTGCACCCGATTCTGATCCCATGGGGATGAATAACTCTCGTGGGTTCAGAATCGGGTGCAGATCCAGCCCAACCAGATTCTGGATGCCGCAATGGTAATCAGGGCCTGGGGGTCCAAATGGCAGATGAAATTTAATATAGACAAGTACAAATTTATGCACTTGGGGAAGAAAAACCCAAACTACAGCTACACGATGCAAGGTTCCTTATTGGGAAGCACCACCCAGGAAAAGAATCTAGGCATCATTTGTCTAGTGTGCAGCAACAGCTAAGAAAACCACTAGAATGCTAGCAATCATGAAGAAAATAATAGAGAATAAAACCAAGGATATTATAGTGCCTCTGTATCACTCCATTTTATGCAGTTATGGTCACCATATCTAAAAAAAGATATAGTAGAATTAGAAAAGTTACAGAGAAAAGTGACCAAAATGATAAAGGGGATGGAAGGATACCTCTAAAAGGAAAGGCTTAAAAGGCTAGGGCTCTTCAGCTTGGAAAAGAGACGGCTGAGAGGAGATATGATAGAAGTCTGTAAAATAATGAGTTGAGTGGAATGGGTAAACGTAGATCGATTGTTTACTTCTTGAAAAAGTAGAAAAACAAGGGGACATGCAATGAAGCTACAAAGTAGCACATTTAAGACTAAGCAGAGAAAATATTTTTTCACTCAATGCATAATCAAACTCTGGAATTCATTGCTAGAGGATGTACTAAAAGCTGGTAGTGTAGCTGGATTTACAAGAAGTATGGGCATGTTCTTGGAGGAAGTCCTTAAACCATTATTAAAGTAGAACTCCTTGTTTTTCCACCCAACTCCTCCCCTCCACTTCCCCCTCTCGCAGTCCATGTGGATGGATCTACTATCCTTCCTGTTCCCTCGGCCCGCAATCTAGGGGTTCTCTTTGACACCTCTCTCTCCTTCTCTGCTCATATTCAGCTTGTAGCTAAGACCTGCCGCTTCTTTCTCTACAACATCAGCAAAATCCGCCCCTTCCTCTCTGAACACACTACCAAAATGCTTATCCACTCCTTAATCTCCTCTCGCCTCGATTACTGCAACCTACTCCTCGCTGGTCTTCCCGTGAGCCACCTCCTTCCCCTTCAATCTATACAAAATCACGCTGCTCGACTAATCTTCTGCCAGCCTCGCCATGCCCACATTACTCCTCTTCTCAATACGCTTCACTGGCTCCCTGTCCAATTCCGCATCCTATTCAAACTTCTCCTACTGACCTATAAATGCATTCACTCTATGGCCCCTCAATACATCTTATCTCTTATCTCGCTCTACATCCCCTTTTGAAATTTGCGCTCCGCTAATAAATTACTTCTATCAATGCCTTTAACCCGCACCGCGAACTCCCGACTGCGCTCCTTTCACCTTGCTGCAGCTTATGCCTGGAACAGCCTACCTGCGTCTGTGCGCCAGGCATCCTCCCTGGCCCTCTTCAAATCCAGGTTGAAGACCCACCTCTTCACCATTGCATTCAGATCCTGACTCCTTCCTCATCTTACCCTAACCCCCGTCAACGTTATGACCAACTATAGACCAAACTGTACCACACCGTACCTTGCGCAGAACTGACTAATGCTCTGTACTGTTCTTACTAATGTACTGTTCTAATTAGATTGTAAGCTCCGATGAGCATGACTGACGAGCAGGGACTGTCTCTTGTATGTTGGCTACCTCTTGTAGGTTAGCGTGGCGCTTTATAAGTGCTGAATAGTAGTAGTAGTAGAACTGGAGCAATCCACTGCTTACCCCTGGGATAAGCAACAGGGAATCTGTTTACCTTTTGGGAATCTGACAGATACTTGTGATGTGAACTGGCAACTGTTGGAAACAGGATACTGGGCTTGATGGACCTTTGGTCTGACCCGGTATATCTTCTTTTCTTATGCATTAGTTTGTGTGTCTGTGTGATGTGCATGTATTTGCTTATATGTGTGTTGTATGTGTATGGGGGTCATATTAAGGTGATGGGGCAGTTAGCGGGGTGATGGGGGAGTTACATGGATATTTTTTGAGGAGGGGCATTTTGTGGTATAGTGGGGCAGTTGCGGGAGGTTAATTATTAGGGGACAAGAGTTTGCTGGTGGCGTGGCAGTTGTTAGGGTAGTTTTTGGGAGTGGGGCAGTTTGCGGGGTGGTGTTTCAGTCCCAGAGATAGTTATTGGTGGTGGTAGTGTCAGTTGCAGGAGAAGATAGATTTGGGTGGGAAGCTAGCTTATGGGGTGATGGGGCAGTTATGGGGGTTAGATTTTGATTTAGGGTCAGTTTGCAGAGTCATGGTGGAGTTGTAAGGGGTATTTTTTGGGAGAGTGGCATTTTTGGGGTAAGGGCAGTTTGGAGCTTGGGGAGACTTAAGAAAGGGAATTACTCCTTTCAAACTGACTCCTTCCCAAAGTGATATGCTTTACTGTACGTAAACAACAGAAATGCATTGAGCCATTTTTGAACTCAATGAGGAAGATAGTCAAAGCGTTTTAGCCAGTTAGTAGACCTGCTAATCTGCTAAAATGGTTACCGTGACATTTAGCGGCACTGACCAGTTAGTGCCACTGAACATCCCCACAGACCACAGAAAAAATACCCAGTTAAAACTGGACGGGTCTGTGGGTGAAGAGGGAGGGAGCAGCTGCTATCTGATTAGCAGCATTCAGCCACTAATCAGATAGCTTAAGTGGCTTAAGTTAGGACAGGTGAATGGCTGTCCTACCTTAAATCGCTTTGCGCTAACTGGATCGTGGTATCGGTGGTCAGACAGCCCAAATACTCAGTGGCAGAAACCAAATATCTTCTGCCACTGAATATCCGGTTTTAATTAAAGTGGCGGTAGTTAGACATTTTATTTTGCCTAGTTGCCACCACTGAATATGCCCCCAAATGTATCTTTTCATTAGTTTTTCCCCCAATAACAAGTTTCATCCCATTTCATTTAATTTTTGGAGTTATTGCCATAACACGGACAAATAGAGATGGAGACAGATAGAGGGACATATATACACACAGAAAGACAAAGACACAGTCAGATAGATGCACAGGCAGATACGAGGAGGGTGGGGGGCTGATAAGTCTCTGGCCTTGTAATGAAACAGAAAGCTATGGGCACATTTCATTCCGGTGGTCCAAATGATCTCTCTGCAGTGTCATTTTATGCAAAGTGCTACTCCCATTGTAACCCTAGAATTAGTGATAGCAGTGCTCATTGGCAGTAACAACATGGCGCCCTTGAAATGAAGTGGACTATGTTGTTGGTGCCAGATTGCCACAGGAGGTGGCACAGGAGCGGTGCAGTGGGTCAAGCTGGTCCTCTAGGCTGACTAGGCACCCATCTAGGGTGTACATCTGTGATGTCTGTTGTGACTCTGCTATGATAGCTGTGGCCCACATACATGCTACGGCTGTCTGAAATGAGTCGGCCCACTGTCACTGCCACCACACAGCAATGTTGGCATTGGGTGCAGGTAGGGGTGGTCACAGTCGCTTCTGCCTGCAGCTGAAGAAAGCCTGGTCCTGGCCCTGCTTGTCAGGTGCAATGTTGCTGAGCCTACTGTCATGTGCTTGCCAAGCATGTCACTGGCAGGTAAAGCGGAGGCCATGGTGAATCCCCCCATCTTTGCACTGGCAAGATTCAAGGCAGCAGCTTGTGTTCTCATAGCCCCTGCTGGAGAGGGGCAAGAGTGGTATGCTGTGACTAGCTGCACGTGTGCCGCTGCCTCAAGGCCACCTGCAGCACTGAATTGTTGCCAGTGCCATGATTGTAGGAAGTGAGGGATCAGCTGGCATGACATCCATCCAAATTGGTGGACCCAGGCACCTGCCTAGGTTGCCCATTGGATGTGTGGCCAAGCCCAAGAAATGGTGCCCATACACATCACACATGTGGGCCCCTATAACACAGAGAGACACCTGCTATTGTCTTCCTACTCTGAATGTGCATGTGTTGGATCCTGACAACATCATCAGTCCCAAAGGGACAGGTTGCCTGTGTCCATTCATGACTCTCACATCTTGCAGTAATTAGCAGTATGACAGTACCTTTAGAGGGAAGGGTTACATCAGGATGTCCCCAATATGCACATACTAGGTGGATATGTTCATGTTGATGGAAAAATATGCCACTGAGGCAGGCATACTATGCAATATGATAATAGCACATGTCAGAGGACAAATAACCACCCTGCTCTCTCAGTTGCAAAATGATGGCCATAATGTGTGCGTGAACCAGTGACCCTTCCATAATTAAGCCCTCAGGCAACCACATCCTGCTGAGTCACATGTGATGCTAGTCTCCCTCCTGTGCTCTGCTAAATATGAGATTATTCCCAGACTGGACCACCTGCACACATCCAGAAATGGGTACGTTGGTCACTCTGATATTGCTGGTCTTTGAAGGTGAAGCGTAGGAATTTCCAATGCTGAGGGTGGATGAGGATGTGTGTTTAGGCATCTTTCAGGTCCAGGGAGGCAAGCCAATCACTGAGGCAAAGGAGCAGGGGAATCGTGGCCAGAGAGTTCATTTTGAATTTCTCTCTTGATGTAAACATTAAGATCTCGAAGATTGAGGATTGGGTCATAGACCCTCTGACTTTTTGGTGATCAGGAAGAATCTTGAATAAAACCCTCAATTTCGCTGTTCCTAGGAAAATGATTTGATGGCTTCATTGTTTGAGAGGATGACTGTGTGCTGATTTAGAAACTCATTGGCCAGCAGCATAAAGATGGTACTGCAAACCATGGAATTCAAAGCCAAGAGGAATAAAGAAGAGCGAGTGATGAACAGGATCCATCTTTGGGGAGTTTACTCGTGAAAGGAGGAGTAAGGGGAGGAGAATACAAGATAGGAACCAGGAGGACCATAGTTCTCTGAACTATGCCTTTTGGGCCTGATATTGAGTTGGGCAGGCTATGAGCCCCGACAGCACATAGCCCTGCCCGCTGACCCTTAACCCCAGATATTCAATGCTGGGATCATATGTGGCTCCAGCATTGAATATCCGGGGATTGCGGCTTGCGCCAGAAGCTGCATTAGGTAACTGGGCAGCAGCAAAATTGCATGCTGCCTGGGTAGCTCCTGCGCCTTAAAGATAGACGCGGGTTTTCCTCACCTATCTTTAAGGTGCAGATCACTAAGCAGGCAGCAAGCAATATTGCCCAGTTAGCGCTTGTCACCACCTCCGCTCTGCCCCAGAACACCCCGGACATGCCCCAGTGCTAACCAGATGGGGGGAGGGGAATTAGGAGGAGATATTCAACAGCACTACCTGTGTAAGTGCTATTGAATATCCCCATTTACGGCATTTGCACGGTTTACTGGGCTATAAACCATGTAAATTCTTTTTGAATATCGGCCCTTTATTTTTATTTTTCCTATTTGCGTCTTATGCGTGTTGTCTATGACGTAACTGATGAGCTGCTCATTTTTAACACCCAGTAAATTATCAGGTTGATATTCAAAAGAATTTATCCTGAGAGCAGCAGCAGTTAGCCAGGTAAGTGTCCTATCTCTGGATTTTCAGCAAAACTACATGTGTGAAAGGCATGAGCTAAATATTACTAAAACAATAAATAGTGCCAGGGCTGAGAAACAGTAAAAAAGCTGTCCTAAATCTATCTTGACAGCTCTACAGTTAGCAGACTGAATATTATTGCTCACTGCTCCATACATATATTCAGAACTACTCATTATTCAGACAATGGTGCTAAACATACTTATTTAAACAGTGTGGCTGACATTTAGAACAAATGCTGACCATGGCTTTTAAATATTGACCCGTACAGCATCACTATGGTGACTGGTCTTTTGTGAAAGTAGATTGTAGGAGATAATTTGAAGACGCAGCAGAGGTAAGAAGTGGCTTCCTGCATGTAGGGCCTGGAGGGTAATCTCTGCACCTGCCCCTCAAGACCCACAAAAGTAAACACCTACAGATCTTTGAGCTGTGCCAAACCTCAGCCCCAATGACCTCATACAAGTACCTGATTAGTCCACACCAGGAATGTTAAGGTACTGGAACCTCGGGGCGAGGAGCACCTAGAGGGAAACCTGCTACAAGCGCATATCTAAAAGAAGAATTAATTCTACTTGAGACATTTTTTTCAAACCACACAACCAACGTGCTATATTTTACTTTGACATATCTGAAATGTTTATAGCCTTTGAAATTGTGAAAAGTATAATCCATTTACGTCAGTTTCTATATAAGATCTAGTGATAAGTCATTCAATTTCTGCAAAGTGTTTTCAAGGACAGAATATCCCACCAGCCTCCAAAACCAATTCATTTGTATCATTCATTTACTAAGGGGTATGTTTACTAAAGAACGTTAAGGGTGCAAGTGTGCCGGTAACACCTGTTATTGGCACCCTTGCGCCCTTAATGCTGCAATTACGCTGCATTAACGAGCGTTAAAGGCTCGCACACCATTAAGGGAACATGAGGCAGAGAGTGGGCATTAATGGGTTGGAGAGTGAGCATTAACAGCAGGTGCTTCCTTAACACAGCGCTGGCTGGCTACAGAAATACTGCAGGTCACCGCAAAAACTGTCTGCTGTGGTTACCAGGATAGGGTAAACCCACCTGTACCCATGATGCACTGCACATGCAGCTCAGCAGTCTACATCTGATCACAAGATGGATTATGCGCCTCCACAGCACCTTGGCCTGGTAGGGGGAACTGACCGTGTGTGTTACTGGCACAGAGTAGCTACAGACAGTGACATTGTACGGTTCCTGTGCTCACCCTGAGGGTGAGGTGGGGCGCCCAGCACCAGGTCCGCAGCACCTGGCTTGGCTGAGATAGACTGTGCTGCAGGTCCCCATCAATGCTAGTGTGTGACAGGTAGTTCTTGCAGACACACCGAGGATATCTCAGTGGCTATCTGTATCCCCCAGTCACATCTAGTCCTTGTGGACTATGATGCACCCAGAATAGTGCATATCCTGTGTGGTTGCCATGATCACTTGTTATAAGAGCAGGGGGGTGTTTGGACCCACATGCTGATTATGTAGCACCACCTACCAACCTGCCCTCTCTGGGTCAGGGTGGGGGACAGGATCTCCCACCAACAGATCCACATTCTACATCTCTGCAATGGTGGCAGTAGAGGGGACCATCAACCCCAGTCCTGCTGGGGAATAGGCACCCTACAGGACAGTCAATGCAGATATGTAAACAACACACAGGGCACTGGCAGACAGGCCTGGAAAAACTCAGCTGCCCCCACCACTATCTGACATTCACCAGCAGAGAGCACAGTCAGTCTCCACATGCTGCACCCTGCAAGGTGTTCCAACCATACACATGCTAACTGCAGACAGTCTGCTAGCTAGTACATAGTGCATGTTGCTGGAGGAACTGTGTGCACCCAAAAATGGGATGGGATGTGAGCGAGTGCACGCGCACGCGCACACACACACATCAGTGATTGGGCCCCAGAAAAGGGAACTCATACATATCACTTGAGAGGAATACTGTATAGCACTATGGGGGAACCTAGCCATGCCATGATCACATGGACTAGGCAGATGCCCACCTGGCACATAGGAATGCAGAAACTGAAAAGCAGCAAGACAACAACTGACTAAGGGCAAACATGCCCACGAGTGTGTGTCCCACAGTGCCCCAATGGACATTACCCAGCAGGTGCCCCAAAGGGCACATAACATTGGCAGGTGGTGCCGGGGGGAAGCGTGGATGGCAATGTAGGCACCCCTACCCCAGATCCCACACCATAGTCAGCCACCTACTGGCACACTGGATGGCCTGGGACTGCGCACCACCAGCACCACCGGCATAAGGGCATGTCAGCATGGTGGCAGAGGGGTGCTGGTGGTGGAGGGGGCAGTGGCATCTGCCCACAGCAGGCCAAGGACAAGCCCTGTTTAGGTGGGTGCCGTGCACTGCAAAAGACAAAGTCTGTCTGATGAACAGTAATGGTATCCCCAGGGAATGACCTGCCCCTCTGGCAACAGTTTGGTTCAGTATACACAGCCAGTGTGTTCAGGGGCAGAAGGTCACAGGTTCAAGCCCCAGTTTTGGCTCCTACAGACCATACCCCTATATTTTACCCAGTACTAAACCATGGTAGTATAGAAGGAATCTTTATTGCAGATAAAATAAAACCGCCATAAACATCTATAATTTACCCTATAGAGCAGATACACCATAGACATGTGCAGTCCCTAGAGCAGAGTTTCCCAACTGCAGTCCTGGAGGGCCAAACACCATTCAAGGTTCATGCTGTCCCTAAGAAATATGCTTGAGATGCATTTGTATGCACCACCCCCATTGTATGCAAATGTATCTCATGCATATTCATTAGGGACAGCATGAAAACCTGAACCGTGTTTGGCCCACCAGGACCGGAGTTGGAAACCTCTGCCCTAGAACAGCAGCCAACAGGGGCACAAACACCCACACCCTCAGGCTCCACTATCCAACGGCTCATGGAGAGTCAGGCTGTTGGGCCCTACGCGGAGCAGCATCTACCAATACTAGCACCTGCATATCTTCGCAATGCCATCTTAAACTTGGAAACATGTTCCACATATATCAAAAGGATGCTATGATTAATGTCAGATAACAAATCCTAAGTCAAACACAATTTGTTGACAGAGATTCATCATAGCAGCCTTTCTGATATCTGTGGAGTGTGTTTCTGTTCTTGTTTCTGACAGTGTTTACCACCCCGGGGAGTGACCCTAACAGTATTGAGTATCATAACAATGCCTGCACTGTGTCCAGGACTGGTGTGGCGGCCAGGGCTGCCAACCACCTCTATATTTGTACAATGCTGAAATAGGTGTGGGAGTGTGTGTATATCTATCTAGTGTTTTGTGGCTGCCTACACCTTATTGAACCCACAATGCTTGCACTGTTTCCAGTGTTAGCCTGCCAATTTGCATAATGAGGAGCAAGATACTGTGGGTATGGCCTGGATAGGGTGGCCTGGGCAGGATGCATCTGCACAGGGCATAGGGCAATGGCTGGGACATTGTAGTGCCCAACCACCACCTGCACGGACAGGGTGGCCACAGCATGTCATGCTGGGAGGTCACTTTCACCCTGACTGAGTAGTGATCAGCTATGGTACCATCCCAAACTCCGTCTACTCCGTTCCCATCTCTGCTGGTCTAAGCATCTCTGTAGGAAATCTCAAACTCTAGAGCCTTGCAGCATTGCACTCTTAATCATCAGGCTAAATGTTCGTACTTCTCTAAGCTCATCTCTGCAGCTCCCAATGCCACTCACCAACTATACTCCATACTTAAAACCCTGTCTAATAGTCAACCTTCCTCGTCCTCTTCTTCTGCTGTGGCTACCTCAGCCCTCTCACCTTCCCAGTTTGCTTCCTTTTTTACCTCGAAGGTTCAGGATCTACGTGCTTCCCTTCCTACCTGTCCCCCCTCCTCTGACTTTATCTCCACCTGTCTCTCCACTCTCTTCCTCCCCTCTCTCACATGGGCCTCTTTTCATCCTTTCACCACTACTGAATTATCCAAGTCCATCTCCACATCGTAGAAAACAAATTGCTCTCTTGACCCAGTGCCCTCTTCTTGGTTGCTAGAACCCTCTCTCACCTTTCTACCATTTTTACTTGCCATGCTAAACAAGCCTTTCCTCCAGCACCTTTTCTGCCCCCTGAAAACACACTCTAGTCTGCCCACTCCTAAAAAAACATCTCTTGATCTTCTTTGACCCAGCCCTTGTCGCCCAGTCTCTAATCTCCCTTTTCTCTCAAAAATTCTTGAAAAAGCAGTCTTTTCGCAGCTTGTCCATCATTTTGATTCTATCAGTTTTCTCCATTCCTGACAGTCTGGTTTCTGACCGGGCTACAATGTTGAAACTATCATTCTATTTTTTCTAAATGAAATTCACACTGCGCACGATCGTGGTGTCCTTTCCCTAGCAGTATTTCTTCATCCCACAAAAACGACCTTTTCCCTCGACCCTATCCCCTCCAATTGGCTCTCAGAACCTTCCTTGGCCCTCCTCCCCTTTGCTCTCAGTCTGATCAACACCAGCCTCTCCTCCAGTTGCTTTCCCACCATATGGAAACACACTATTATTCATCCCACGCTCAAGAAGTCCTCCCTAGACCCTTCTGTCCCTGCCCACTGAGACCCATCTCAGACCTTCCCTTCCTTTCTAAGCTTCTTGAATCCTTAGTCTTCGCTGAGCTATCATCTCATCTGGAATCCACATCTGCACTCCACCCTCATAAATCAGGCTTCCGGCCTGGTCAAAACACTGAAACCATTCTCTTCTCCCTCTTCAAGGAGATACACTCGGCATGCGAACGTGGTGACTTTTCCCTACTGGTTTCTTTAGATCTCTCTGCTTTTGATCTTGTGGACCATTCCACACTCCTCACGTGCCTCACTATGGGGTGCGTGGGACGGTCCACAATTGGTTCTGGTCTTCTTGTCCTCTCACTCCTTCTCGGTTTGCTTTGGTTCCTCCTCCTCTTCTCCAACCACTCTCCCTTGTGGGGTCCCTCAGGGTTCAGTACTCTCTCCGCTCCTTTTCAACCTTTTCCTCGCCCCCCTTACCTTGCTTGTTCAGCAATCAGGAATCTCGGCATATTATTACACCAATGATATACCTCTGCTTTTTCATGCTGTGTAGACTGGTATAGCAGTGTAACCTAATGGTTAGAGCTCTGTCTCCATATGCAAGAAACATGGGTTTGGTTCTCTTTGTGACTGTGCACTGCTCGTTTATTTTCATGCCTGGGACAGTCCGGGTGCTGCTGTAACTGGCTGTTATACACTTTGTGCTTTGTTATGTGTTCAGGCCACACTTTGGGTATGAAGACATGCTATTCACCATCCTGCCCTTATGAGCAGATGCCTTTATTGCTTATGCAGAGGCCCATTGCAGGGGCCAGACATGTTCACCCTGCACATGTCTGCCACCTGATTGGAGGCATAGCCTAATGGCCAGGGCACTGACTTAGCAACTATATCATCAGGGTTCAATAACTACTGCCACTCCTTGTGTGACTGGTTTTATCGTTTAACAGCAGCTTTCCATGCATGGCACAGCCTTCATAGGATGTCCGCAAACCTTTTTGACCTTGGGTTGATCATGTAACATTCCATTGCCTCAGCAGACTGCAGGTTCTCATAGCCCCTGTTGTTCATCACACATAACCAAAGTTTGGGTATAGTGTATCCCGCTTTGACGACACTGATATAGCAGTATGTGAACATGCATACATTGTAAATGCCACACTAGGTCACATCAAGGTTGATCAGGCACAGTATCCTGTTTCCAACACTGGCCGATCCAGGTCACAGGTACCTGCAGTTTCCCAAACAGACACACATGTTCAACAATGCCTGTATTGGGGCAAGCAGTGGATTTCTGGGGTCCTCTTTAATGATGGTTTATGGACCTTTCCTCCAGGAACTGGTTCAGACCTTCTTTACACCCAGCTACAGTAACAGCTGTTACTGCATCCTCTGGTACTGGCTTCCAGAGTTTAGTGACGTGATTGGTGCGGAAGTATTGACACTTATCTGTCTTACACGGGTTACACTGCAGCTTCATTGCATGTCCCCTAGTCTTTCTGTTTTTGGATGGCGTGAACAATCGATGTAAATTTACACATTCCATTCCATTCATTAATTTCTAATAGAGGACAATCACATACATACATATATCACATACTTGTGATACCTGATTGAGGTATTAGATCATGACTGTGACTGTACTGCTTTGGCTCCATCACATCAAAAGCATTACATGCATACACATCCTACCCTTTGGATGGCCACCCGGAGAGTTCAACTCATGTTCTTACATTCCCCATTTGGGCTATTGAGCAACACCTGGCCAGTTGTTGTATGCACATCTTTCTGGAGAGCTATTTATTTATTTAGACAGATTTGTATGCCACCTTTTCCTTCAATCAAGGTGGTCACATCACATAACAATTGGAGGGTTTCATTTAACATTAGGGTACGTGTAAACATTTAGACAGTACAGTTACTTAACAGCATTTAGACAGTACAATTGAGGTAACATTTAACATGAAGGTATTTAATGACGTGGTATGATAGACTTGTGTGTGTGGATAGGATGGGGATGTGTGTTTAGTTGGCAGAGGTAGTAGCATTTTTGTTTGGGTAGGGGATGTTGCTTGAATGCTCATAGGTTTCTATAAATAACAATGTTTTGAGGTCTTTGCGGAAGTCTGTGAGGTTATCTAACGCCCTCAGGCTTGTTGGGAGGGAGTTCCATAGTGTGGATGCCAGTAGTGATGGTGCTCTTTTTGATGTTGTTTGTTTGGTTTTGTGATAGTCTGCAGGTGTGCCGATCATGTTGTCGTTATTGGTTCTTCTTGGTCTATTGCTGATGTCCCTTGTTATAATGTTTTGGAGTACATCTGCTGAGAGATGGTGAATGATTTTGAAGATGATGATGATTGTTTTGTATTTAGCTCTTGCTACCATTGGGAGCCGGTGTAGTTGTTGTAGGACGGGAGTGATGTGCTCAGTACTTGGAATGTCTGTAATGATGCGTGCTATGGTGTTTTGTACCATATGCAGTGGTTGGAGTGTCTGCTGAGGAAGGCCTTGATATAGCGAGTTTCCATAATCAAGCAGTGGTGTAAAGAGTGCTTGGCACACTGTGCGGAAGTGGTCTTGACGGAGCATTGGTTTGATTTGTCTGATTGTTTTCAATCGATGATATGCCTTGTTTGCGGTTTTGGTGATGTGGGATTTTAGGTTCAGAGCTCTGTCTAGTGTTATGCCCACATACTTAACTTCTTCTTTGACTACTATGTGTTTGTCTAGGATGCTGATAGTTTGTGGAGGTATGAAGGTGGGGTTCCTGGTGACGAACATTGCCTCAGTTTTGTCATAGTTGACTGTTAAGTTGTTGGCTACGAGCCAGTCATTCATGTCTTCGGGGCATTTTGATATTGTTGTAGTGTTTAGTGCTAGTAGGTTGATTGGAGCGTACACCATGATGTCGTCAGCATAAATGTGATAGTGTAGTTTGTGGTGCTTGATGATGTTGCATATGGGCTGTATGTAGATGTTGAAGAGCATTCATGATAGGGCTGAGCCTTGAGGTATTCCCTGCGTGAAGGGGAATTGTAGTGATTTCTTTTGGTCGCATTTGATTGTTGCGTTCGCCCTTCCAAGTATGATGTAAACCACTTCAGTGTATTCTTGCATAGTCCTATCTGTTGTAAGCATTGCAATAGCTTAGTGTGTGACACAGTGTCAAGGCCGCCGAGATGTCCATGAACACTAGCAGGTAGCCGTTTTTTATGTTGTCCAAGCCTCTTAGGAGATTGTCAAAGAGGGAGGTGAGTAGTGTTTCTACACCGTGTTGGGGCTTAAATCCATGCTGATGTATGTCCAGTGGGGCACTGATATCTATATGGTCCTGAAGTTGCCTTTGCACTGCCTTTTCCACAATTTTAGCAAGGAATGGCAGGCTTGAGATGGGACGGTATGAATTTGGTTCAGATGGGCTCAGATTGCTGCTTTTAAGTATTGGTCGTATCATTGCGTGTTTTAAGGGTTGCGGCATGTATCCTTGTTGGAGTGAATCTTTGACGATTTTTTGAATGTGATGAGAGAGCTGGCTTTTTGTAGCTTTGATCCAAGTCACTGAGCATGGGTCTGACGGTGAAGTTGTGTTTAGTCCAGATATAATGTCTTCTACTTGCTGCTTTGTTGGTATGTTGAAGCTCTCCCATGTTTGATGTTGCTTTTTTATCGTGAGATCGTTTGTTTGTGGTGAAGTAGAGCATGTTTAATTGGTGTATTTTGACTTCATGTAGTCTGCATATTTTTGTGGGTCAAGATGGTGGGTGCTT
The DNA here is from genome assembly GCA_033557465.1 of Ichthyophis bannanicus. Lineage (NCBI taxonomy): Eukaryota > Metazoa > Chordata > Amphibia > Gymnophiona > Ichthyophiidae > Ichthyophis > Ichthyophis bannanicus. The sequence continues at coordinate 517,014,735 of CM066033.1, forward strand.
TGTTGTGTGTCGTCCTTGGTGAGCTTTTGGACAATGCTAAAGTGTTCTCTTGGTCTATTAGTAGATTTCATGATTAGGTTGGTATGGTGTTGCTGTCTACGCTCATTTATTATTAGATTGTTATATTCCAGTTGTTTGTTTCTGTATTGGGTTAGGAGGTTGTGTGATTTGTCCCTTCTTCATTTTCTTGCCAGTCTTCTGAATGTGCGCTTTGCAACTCTGATTTCATGTGAGTATTGTCGGGCCGGTGCCCCTACTAGAGTAAGGGCGTCTGCTGACATTTAATTTGTATCAGGGAGTATTTGAGCTGCAGGACCCAAAGGATTGTGGTCCTTGTAGTGTAGTGCTCCCTGAAATGAATAACTATGCCAAATGGAGGGTAAATAAGGCTTTATTTCCCCGCTTAATGCTCTAGGTTCAAATGAGACAACAACTTAAAGTGGAGGTAAGGCTTTCCTCAAATAATAACAAAGTTCCACCATGGACTAAACAGTTAAATATTGTCGGCTGTACAATTGACTGTTTAGCTGGGTTAAGGGATTTTCCAAACAATAGAAAAACAATTAGAACAGAATGGTTATCAGCTTCACCATTTGCAGACTCATTTCTTCAGTATACAATTATTATGGCAAGCAACTACCTCTTAAGCAAAGGTTACATTCCATAGGTTCGGTGTGAGGCATGGGAACACTGGAGCTGTAATCCAAGTCCATTGATTCTGGCTCACTACACTCTTCAATGTTTAGAGTATCCTCAGTGTTACTTAGTTCTTCACAGAAGTTCCTTGGCTTCTCATATAACTTCGCTAGAACCCTTTTGGAAAGTGGTTTTAAATAGTTAACTTTGCTTCTTCTCTGATGCTGAGGTTTATCTACCTGCATAAGATTGTCTTCATTGAAAGTCTCTTTTAGAATAAAAGGCTTTTCATACCTTATCTTCCGTGGAGTGCCACGCCTAGGATTCAGCTTACTCTGTAGCTTTTCCTGTTGATCCTCTGTCCTGTGCACTGCTCCACAATTAAGGCTGCTAGGAAAACCAGACGTGGATTTCCAATCTTTACTTGGAGAACTTCTTTTAGGAGGCAGGCTACTTCTCTGTGCCTTATCCCAGGGCTGAGACTTGCCTATGTCTGTATCCGTTCTTCTCCTTCCTTCTCCTGTTACTATTCCTGGTACCCTCGCTGGTACCCTTCCGGTTGGTCTGTCGGCTACCCTCCTGGGTGCATCTCTTTGCTGGACTCCTTGGTCTCTCTGCTGCACTCCTATGCTGGTACTTGAGCTCTCTTCCCGGTCTCTGTGCTGGACTCTTTGCTGCAGTCCTTGCTGCACACCTGGGTCTCTTGAGCCCCCTTTCTGGTCTCTGTACTGGATCCCTTGGTCTCTGTACCACTCTCCGTCCTGTTCTCCCCTCGGTTCTCCCTCTCTGCTCATCTGATTTCGCTTATAAAGGGATTTCCAGCTTGCACGCTGTGAGTTTGAGGACAGGTGAAAACACTCATCATTAAGGTGCTCAGAGCTTGAGCACGTGGGTTCAGGCACTGTGTAGCTGTTCATGCGCCCTCTGGCTGAGCTACACTGGAACTGCGCTCTCTGGCTTTTCTGAGATTTATGCAAATCAGGAGTTTTTTTCAAGGCTGTTTCTTCCCTAGCTCCAGACTCATGACAGTATCATGGGGCGTTGGATCTCTTGCGTGTTTGTGGTTCTTTGATGCCTGTGGCAGATGCTGCGTTGGATATTATTGTGTTCCATTCTTCTATGTTTAGGTCCAGGGAGTCGTGTTCCTGTTGAAGTTGTGGGGTGATTTAGTTTATGAATGAGTCTCTGTTAAATGTTTTGAACCGTCTAGTTATTCTTTCATCTTCTTTGTGTTGGGCGGGGTTATTCAGGGTCATGGTGAATTAAATTAGATGGTGATCTGACCAGGGGACTGGCGTGATTGTTTGTTTTGTGGTCTTGTTCTGTTCCACTAGTTGCATTGGCATGAAGACCATGTCCGGAGTTGTACCATGTTGGTGCGTTGGGGCGTTAATTGTCTGGCAGTATTTTAATGACTCCATGGCTTTTAAGAATGTTGCGGTTTCTCTGGTGGGTGCGGATGTTAGGTTGTAGTCTCCTAGTGCAACGAGGGGTTTGTGTCTTCTGTTATGTGCGCATATCGTTTCGATTACTGTGGATAGGTGTTCAGTTGTGGTTCCGGGTGGTCTGTATGTGAGGGAGATGGTTAGGTACTTGTTGGCTATGGTGAGTGTGTTAGATTTGATTGTGTTGGTGGTGGCAATTGTTTTGAATCTGTATTCCTTTTTGGTAAGTATTAGTACTCCTCCTCTCTTTTGTGCTCTGATGCAGTTAAATGCCGAGTATCCTGTTGGGGTTACTTGGTTTAATATGACCTGGTCTGAGTCGTCTAGCGAGGTCTCGGTGATGCATATTAAATCAAGCTTCTTGTCATGGATTAGGTCAAGGATAGTATTTAGTTTGTTCCTGATAGATCTAGCGTTTAGTAGAGCACACCTGATGTTTGTTGTTATGATTGGGTTTGTGTGCTCATTATTTGTGTGGTGAGTGGGTGTATTATGTGTGGCATTGTATGGTTTGTGGGCTGTATTCTTTGATTGTTGGAGTTCTTTGGATATATGTGATGCTGGTGTGCATCTGTGTTGGGTGGTATGTAGGTTGATTAAGGGGATTTGTTCATTGAGTCTGATGCTATGTGTGCAGAGAGCAAACATGTGGAGGAGTATGAGGTAGGCCATGAAGTAGTGGGTAATGGAATGCATTTTATAGCTTGTATTTTACTGACCTGGGATAGGGTTTGTGATTTACTGACTTGGGCTCAACTTGAGTTGTGTCCTATAGGTGTAGTTTTGCATTAGTAGTGGGTCTTTACTCTGTGTGTTGTGTTACTTGTGGTTAGTTCGCAGAATATCTATGATGTGGTAGTTGAGTTAATAGAGTTAATAGGCTTATGCCTAATTTACAACTGGAACACCACAATCTCCTCAGCATCCAGCACAACCACAAACAAAGCTAACAACAGACCCACCTCCTCAAAGGCTCGATGGTTCACTCCCAGCCTCCGGAAACTAAAAACCAAACTCAGAAGAACAGAAAGGAAATGGAGAAAAACCAAAAATGAAAATGACAAAACAAAGTACCTATACGAACTCGATACATACCACTCAGAAACCGACAAAGCAAAAAAAGACTACCATTCAAAAATCATAAACAAATCCATAAACAAACCTCAAGAACTCTTTTAGATTGTGAAAAAACTGACAAGAGCACCCAATAGCTCTGACCAACTACCAAATATCCCACCCGAATTATTAGCCCGACAATACAAACAGCTTCAACAACCACAGAATCCACATTTGAACACCGAGACAACTACAACAAACCACCGCCCCATCATGAATAGAGACTGGAACATGTTCAAAGCAACCACAGAAGATGAAATATCATCCACCATTTCCCGCCTAAACACCACCACCTCCCCACTTGACCCCTGTCCCGCTGACTGGACAAAGAAATCCAAAGAAGACCTGAGCACACCATTAACCCACATTATCAATGAATGCTTCACCCAAGGACGCATGCCAGACATCCTCAAAACCACAATCATTCGACCAACCCTAAAAAAGCACAACCTGGATCCCCTAGACCCCACCTCCTACAGACCGATAGCAAGCCTCCCGTTCACCGCCAAGAAAATCGAGAAAGTAGTCCAGCAGCAGCTTCAAGAACATCTAGACATCAACAACATACTGGACCCACAACAACATGGCTTCCGCCCACTACATGGAGTCGAGACCCTCATGACCACATTAATGAACACCCTCATCATAGGAACCCAAGCAAAACACTCCGGATATGCAATGATCTTCCTGGATATATCAGCAGCCTTCGACACCATCTCCCACAACATCCTCTTACGCAGACTACAAACAATTGGGATCAAAGACACTGTGCTTCAATGGTTTCAATCCTACCTAACTAACAGACAACAATTGATTCGCACCAGCACCTCAACCTCGTCCCCCTTCCAGCAACACCAAGGAGTCCCTCAAGGATCCACACTATCAGCCATGCTCTTCAACATCTACCTACGACCACTCTGCTCAGTCATACGTACCCACAACATCAACTTCCACATATGTGCTGATGGCATAATGCTCTATGCCCCAATTACAACCACAAACCCAACAAATGAATATCTATCAGCATGCTTCACTGAAGCATCCAACTGGCTTCAAGAGAACAACCTATCCATTAACAGTGAAATGTTTAAGCGTTACTTAAGTGAAGTGTTGGGGGTTTCTTCTGAATTACTTCCCCCCTTGGTGAGGGCTTATTATTTACCGAAAGGTAAACTGACCACTGCAGTGGCCCAGGAGGGAGTTGATTTAGTACAATGTAATACTCTAAATGTAACTGAATTATTGGAAAAGTCTGTGGATGAGACTCCTGTTCCTTCTACATTATTGGTAACTTTTGCGTTGTTATCTGATAGAGAGTGGGTGTTGAGGCTTTTCTTCAGGAAGAGAAACCTGCCTTTTAAAGGGTTAACGGTAAGAATTTATCCAGATTTGGCTAGGGATACTCAGCGGCGTAGGAGAGAATTTCTCTTGTTACGCCCTGGTATCCTTCAGTTGGGAGGGGTTTGTTTTCTCAAATATCCATGTAAGTGTTTGGTTAAATATAAAGCGGTTTCCTATATTTTTTATGATCCCTCCCAGCTCACAGCGTTCATTAATGCTAGGCGGTTGGAGCTCTCTGTTTCCCCCTCACTTGATCTCACATAATATTATGTCATGGTTGGATAGCTTGTACTAATTTTCCTAATACTGTTTGATATTGTTATATCTCCCCTCCCTGTATTATATTGTGGGCTAGTGTGGAAGATATTTATTTTTGCTCTCGTTTGAGGGATATTTCCTTGATGATTTATGACTTATGTTTAATTTCCGATTTATCTTCCTTTTTCTTCAAGGAATGCTGATTGTAAGCTTTCTTGTATTCTTTTTTTGTTAAAAATTTGCATAAATAAAAAAAAAACAAAAAACATAAAGAAAACCGAAGCTCTCATAGTAACAAAAGACCCAGACTTTATACCACCTACACACCTCAACATGGGAACCACACAAATTCAAATACAGCCACAAATAAGATATCTAGGCATTATCATCGACCAAGCTCTTACCCTCAAGCAACAAATTACTAAAACCACAGGAACTATATTCCACAAAGCCAAAACAGTACAACGTCTCAGACCTCTCCTCGAACCTCAGGACTTCAGGACAGTAATGCAAGCTATGACACTCCCACATCTGGACTACTGCAATATAATCTACCATGGACTACCCGCCACACAGACCAACCCTCTCCGAACTGCCTTGAATACCACGGCAAGAATTATTCAGAAAGCAAAGAAACGAGACCACATCACTCCAATTCTAAGGGACCTACACATACTTCCCCTCGAAGCAAGAATTAAGTACAAATCCATTCTACTCACTCACAAAGCCATCCACCAAACACAGAGCACCCAGCTCAGCACCCTGCTACCTCGTCCAACCCACAACAAAGCAACCAGACAGACCTCCAGCAACTCCCTCACCATCCCTCACAAAAGAACCAAATGCACACAACGGACCTGCAACAGAGCCTTTGAACTTTATGCTCCGTTCCTCTGGAATTCTCTACCGAACCACATCAGGAACAATAGTGATCTCTTATCATTCAAAAAACAGCTAAAAACCATCCTATTCCAAGAATATCTCAAAACAGAAACAAACTCCCACCAATAACTGCGCCAATCCCCTAACCCACCCATCATGAACTTATGATCAAAAACCTTGTCCATGTCTATGTCCATTTTGTCGAAATCATCAATGTTGCCCCCTGGTGACGGCCCTCCCCTATAATCGATTATCCCCCCCCCCTTTTATGTTACACCGCTTTGACCCAGTGAAAAGCGGGATATAAATACAGTTAAATAAATAAATAAATAAATTATGCAGCGTGAGTTGTTTTATAAAGCAAACAATGCAAACAATGGGTAGCAAGTTCTATGCAATTAATCTACAAGCAATGGATTGTCCAGGCAATACAAGGCAGCAGAGTTAACTTACAAGCAGTGGATTGTCCAGGCAAGGCAAGGCAGCAGAGTTAACTTAGATGAGGGCTTGGTGCGCGGATCTTTGGCCGCTACTTGGTCCGCGCCTAAGGGCCACGCCAAAGGGCCCTCTGGCGAGGCCCTCAGGTGCAGGCCTGCCCGGCACGGGCCCACCTGCCAGCGGTGTCCCTTTAAAGTTGTTGCTCTGCCTCCCACAGCCCCGATTGGGCTGGGGACTCTAAGCGGGAGGGTTTGCCGGCCCCGCTCAGACGCTCGACCCCGATCGGAGGAGCCTTGAGATGGCTGCGTGTGTGGTCCCTTCCCGCTGGCGGCGTCCCTTTAAAGTTGTTGCTCCACCTCCCACAGCCCCGATTGGGCTGGAGCCTCTGAGCGGGAGGTGATTGGGTGGCCACCACAGGTGTGTGACCAATATATGTGGAATCAGGCCTTCCATGTGGCACTTGCACATGTGTCTCCCATAAGCTACACCTGCATTCATGATGGCAACTCAGGGGCATCGGGGCCGCCAGCCCTTCCCTGCCTCTCATCTACCACCATCCTTCCATCAGCCCATCCATCAGCCTCTGCCGGCTATGTGCAGTCATCTATTCTCCTGCAAGCTGCTACACCATGGCCCACACAGGTACTCTTTTCCACATGTCACATTTTCACGCATGTATCTCCTGTGCCTGATCTGCGCGTCACCACTCCTGTTCCATCCTCCGGCTGCAGCATACATCGTGTCGCTTCGGGATCTGCAGCAGGATGTGTCATCCACATCCTCTGCCATTGCAGCATTTTCCATTGCTGCATACCAGTGCTTCACTGTAGCTGCCTCCCACATGCTCATCCCACTTATTGACTGCCACGTAGGGTGCCAACGGATATGTCAGGCTCATCAGCTCCCACCTGTCCTTCCATCCTTTCCCTTTACATTGCTTTCCATGGTGGTGCTCCCTTTTCCAGCATTAAGGTGCATGCCTGGTATCTTAACACCCGATGTCCTGCTAGTGCACGTTAAGGGGTTCATTGCGTCCTTAATGCCAGAATGCCTCCTACCCGTCCAGAGCCTTTTTTGCATGGAAAACCCCTTTTTGCTGCCATTAATGCTGAATAACGCCTGCTCCCTTAATGCCCTTTAGTAAACATATCCCCAATCATCCCACAATCATCCTTTTTTGTTTCATCTTTATGATGAAGATATAGAAAGTCTTACAAAGAGTTTAGAAATAGCTTAAAAGGAATCATTAAGGTGTTCTTTCACAACTGATTGGCATTGAAAAAGTTTCCATCTAAAAAATTAATCACCCACTTCACTGAAGCATTGCTTTTCATAGAAGCCATGGCAATGGATATATGTAGAACTGCTGAACATAGGAAATGACAGAAAAAGATCAGCATGGTCCATCTAGTCTGCTCAATGAGGCAGCCAGAGTTGTACCTGCTGCTCTGTGTAGGTTACCACCTCTATTTCTAAAGTGTAAAAGCCTCTTGCTGTATAGGGATCCTGTGTGTCTGTCCCATGCCTTTTTGAATTCTGTCACTATTTTTGCCCCAACCACCTCCATGGAAAGGGCATTCCAGGCATCCACTATCCTTTCCGTGAAAAAGTATTTCCTGATGTTGCTTTTAAGTTTACCTCTTTGTAGCTTCATATCATGTCCTCTAGTTGTACAGCGTCCCTCCCCTCCCCCCATTTTTGAAAAACAGTTTTGTTTGTTCATAAATGCCCTTTAAGTATTTAGAGGTCTGTATTATATCTCCCCATCTCTCCTTCTCCTCTAGGGTATATATATTTAGGTCTTCAAGTCCCTTCTAGTATGTCTTCTAGAAAAGGTCCCGTCTCATTTTGGTTGCCTTCCTTTATGTGCTTTGTGAGGTGCAGTCTCTAAACGTGAACACAAAACTCCAGGAAGGAGTGGCTCAGTGGTTAGGAAAGGTTATCTCAGGCTGGAGGGCCAGGGGTTCTAATTCCTACATAGGGACAAGCAACCTCAGGCTGGAGGGACTGGGGTCTCTAGTCCCATGGCCACTCCTTGTGACCTTTGACAAGCCACTTAACCCTCCATCACCTCAGGTGTGCTTAGATTGTGAGCCCTTCAAGGACAAGTGAATAAAAAGTGCCTGTTAGCATATACAGTAGAACCTCAGTTTTTGTGATTAATCTGTTCGAAAAAGTCTGACGAAAACCGAATGTACGAAAACTGAAGCAATATTTCCCATAAGAAATAATGTAAATCCCATTAATCCGTTCCCGACACCCAAAAATATTAACAAAAAATACATTTTATGAGAATAACTATATTTTTACATACAGAAAACAATGAGAAATAAATATAAATGACTAATGAAATGGATAAATGAACATTTAACATCACTTTTACCTTTATTGAAGACTCTTGTTGGCGTATGGAAGACGGCGAGGAGGGGAGAGGGAGGGTTAGAGTTATTGTTCGGAAGTGGAATCCCCCTCCATAAGGATTTCAGGTATCAAGGCCCTATCTGGGGTTACTTCCCTATCTGGGGTTACTTCCCTTCTTTGTCTTTTACTGGCACTAGGACCAGCTTGAGAGTCACTGGACCCCTGTCGCACAAAAAATCTGTCCAAAGAGGTCTAAAATGGAACAAGGCATTGTCATTGAACATGTTGCAGACACGGCTTGCAACAGCTTTGTTAGGGTGATATTTCTCCATAAAACTTTGCAACTCACTCCACTTTGCACACATGTCCTTAATCACTGAAGAAGGCACATTCTCCCCTCTCCCTCCTCTTCTGAAGCAATTTCCTCAGCTGCCGTCTGTTGCTGTTCCAGTTGAAGGTCTTGCAGTTCTTCAGTGGTTAGCTCTTCCCTGTGGTCGTCCACTACGGACCATTTTCAACTGTATGAAAACCGAGCGGATGTACAGAAACTGGGACAAAATTTTGACGAAAAAAGTCATCGAAAACCAAATTGTACAAAAACTAGGGCATACAAAAAACGAGGTTTGACGAAGGGGCGGAGCCCGATGTCCAGCGGGATGGTCGCATAACGCTGAGGCTCCCGAGAGGCCTACTCAGAATCCTGAATTAACACCGGACATACTTGAATTTCTGCTCTGATCTTGCCGGGGCACATTGGTGAGATGGCGGGGACCAAACCTACGCGCCTGGAATTTGGATCTCCAGCGGCTTCTCACGGCAAACGCTCCAAAACTGAACCCCCGTCCCCGCAGAAGGGGCTGGCTTTGCGCGAGGGCCCCGAAATGCAGCAGGAAATCCTCGCAGAGATTAGAGGAGTTAAGGACCTCGTGCAGTCAAACGGTGAAGCACTCCGAGCGCTGCGGGAAGATCTTGGTGTGTTACAAGGCAGGCTAGAGGGGCTCTCTTCGCGTCAGGACAAAATGGAGAGCGTATTAGACTCCCACGCGGCCCGGTTGTCCAAACTCGACAAAGTTGAATGTCAGGTGAGGGCCTTGCAGAAAGAAGTGGAAGATGGCAATAATAGAGCGCGCCGCAACAACCTACGACTCGTGGGCATACCGGAGGGAGCGGAATCGGGAGACATGAAGGAGTTTTTATATAAAATCCTCCCTTCCTTGCTCCAAATCACCTTTACCAAAGAATTGGAGATCGATCGCGCTCATCGTGTACCCACAAACATAACGCTCAACAGGAAGACCCCGCGGCCCATCATCTTTCGACTTTTGAGATATCAACATGTGGAGCAAATTCTCAGTGCCTCTCGGGCAAAGGGCCATATGGAGTTTGAGAGCCATAAGATCTCCTTCTATCCTGACTTGGCTAAACCCACGGTCGACCGCCGAAAGCGCTTTCTGGAATTCCGGCCGAGGCTTCAACAATTACAAGCACGCTATGGCCTGATGTACCCGGCCAAGCTCCGAGTCACGCTTCACAATCAGACAAGAACATTTGAGGACCCTGATCTACTAGCGGAGTTTTTGGATGCTAAAGAAGCCGACTTGATGCGTTGACTTCCAGAATATTCCTTCCAGTATTCTCATATCCGCTGTGCCTGCCATATTGCCCTGTTCAATGTAATTTCAGTTTGTTCATTGTAAACCGCACTGATGCAGAATAGCGCGGTATATAAGAGAATGTAATAAATAAATAAATAAATATTGGATTTGCCGCGACTCAGCAAAAGTCTGCCGAGGGCGGTTTGTTGCCTTATCTTGATGATATCTGTGACCCGACTCCATCTACCCATCGTAGCCTCGATGAGTATCAGAGACAGTGTTAATTATGGACTCTGGTGTTTTTTTTTTTCTTTTTTTTATGTCTCTATCTTCCTCTCTAGGGCCTCCTCCCGCAGACATATGGTCGCCATTTTCATTGGGGGTTTTGCTTCTTCTCTAAGTTACTTTGGTACATACTTTTCAATATGGGGTGTATTAGTCAGTAGACTTGGTGATTATATCATCTTTGTACAGTTTCTGATTATGTTGTATGTTTTCCAGCGCCCTTATCTAAAATGTCTATTACTGATCGATGGCACCATGTAAGATTTTATCATTGAACGTAAAAGGAATCAATAATCCGATAAAACGAAAGAAAATCCTAAGCTATCTAAGTCATGAAGCTGCGGATCTGATTTTCCTCCAAGAAACGCATTTAAATTCGAAGGAAACCCTTAAACTCAATATTAAACCTTACATGCCGTTTCTAAGAAATGTGGGGTTGCCATACTGGTTAGGAAATCTCTGCATGCTACTATTATTGCGACTAGCTCAGATACAGCAGGTAGATGGTCCAGAGCTCACCTCAAGATAGGTAACCTTGAAGTTACATGTATATGCCTTTATGCTCCTAATGTGGATGACCCTGCCTTTTTTGCTACCATTGCTCAGGTTGCGCAGGCCTCTGCTAATACTTCATTGATAATAGGGGGGGATTTCAATTTAGTTCTTGATCCCCTGATTGACAAACAGCCGCCTAGGACAAGTGGTCCCCCCAAGAGTCATACCACGCTTACCTCTGTGATCAAAGATCTTGCTTTAGTCGATCTATGGAGGTTACTACACCCCAATGAGCTTGACTTTACTTTCTTTTCTTCCCCTCATAAATCCCAGTCTCGTATAGATTTCTTTCTCATATCAAAACTGTTAGTCCCTCAGGTGGACACTGCAAAGATTCACTCCCAACATATTTCAGATCATGCTGCTATTTCTTTTCAATTACACACTACTGCACCCAAGGGAATTCGGGGGCCTGGTTCTTTGATAGAGCCCTATTAACTCAGCCAGAGTTCCAGTTAGAAATTCGAGCAGCCATACAGGATTACTTCCATTTTAATTTACCCCAGTATACTGCAAATTGGGCTTGGTGGGAGGGTTTCAAAGCGGCCATTCGTGCAACGATCACTAGTTATCAAATTCGCCTGCGGAAACAACGCAAACAGCAGCTACTTATACTAGACCAACAAATCAAAGCAGGCGAACGAGTTCTAACTTCCCGTACTGATCCATGCGTCTTAGTTCGCTTACAGCGTCTCCGTTTTCAATATAATGCAATCCTCTCAACTGCAGCTTCTAAGAGTATTGAGCTTCAACGAGGGACATACTACCGTGAAAGCAACCGAGCCGGTCGACTTTTAGCCAACGCCTTGAAAGGTCAAAAAGAAGCCAAACGCGTAGCGGCCCTTCGAGCCCCACAGGGAGGGGGCATACTGACCACAGACTCCGATATCGTAGAACTCTTTCGGGATTTCTATACCCGTCTCTATCAATCTGAATGTGATTTCTCATCAGAGACCTTCGAGCGATTGTTTTCTGATATTCAGCGGCCGACCCTTTCTGAAGCTGATAGGGATGCGCTAGATGAACCTTTCTCTACTTCAGAGATCCAATTTGCCCTAAAACGCACAGCCTCGGGTCGAGCCGCCGGGCCTGATGATCTCCCGACCGAATTCTACAAAACGTTCAGTGCAGATTTAGTACCCTACTTAAAACTCTATTTTACTGCCCTTGCGGTAGATACATCCTCTTTGGGATCCTTTTCTGCAGCTAATGTGGTAGTATTTGAGAAAGAAGGCAGAGACCCGCTGCTAACCGCCAACTATCGTCCAATCTCCCTACTTAATGCCGATTATAAGATCTTCGCAACGATCTTGGCCTCCCTGCTATCTGACAGGATGGCCACCTTAATCCATCCCGACCAATGCGGTTTTATACCCGGCCGATCCACCGCTGACAATGCTCGGACCTTGTGCCATGTACTATCCAGTGCTGCCAACTTGGACCACCCATGGGTGGGTCTTTCCCTAGATGCTGAAAAAGCCTTTGATCGTCTAGAATGGCCCTTTTTATTTGCAGTTCTCCGATGGTATGGCTTTGGGGAGGGCTTCCTCCGATACCTCCAAGTCATGTACACTCAACCCGTTGCCAGTATTTGTGTAAATGCTATTAAGTCTCAGCCTTTTAATCTCCAAAGAGGCACGCGTCAAGGTTGCCCCCTATCACCAATGCTCTTTGATCTTGCTCTTGAACCCCTCGCCCTCCTTATTAGACAGTCTGCACGTATTCGTGGTGTCCCCTTCAGTCACAGAGAGATTAAACTCTCTGCATATGCAGATGACCTTATGCTCTTCGTATCCCTTGATTCGGTTCCAGCTGTCTTGGATCTGATTGATGGATACTCGCAATTATCGGGCTATAAAATAAACTGGACCAAATCCGTAGCATTCCCACTGAACCGCTGGGTACATGAGGCTGACATGCAGGCCTTTCCTTTCCTTTGGCAATCCCGCATGGTGAAATATCTTGGGGTCCATTACTGTTCTCCTTTAGAAGACACTATTAGTTTTAATGCCAAAGAGGTAGTCTCCAAAGTCCGTGAGCTCACAAATCGTTGGTCTCCCTTATCCCTTACATGGTGGGGCCGCCTAGAAACTGTGAAGATGATGATAGTCCCCAAGGTGAACTATATTTTAGAAATGCTGCCATGCTTACTCCCGCTACATACCTACAAAGATATTGAGGGCCTTCTCGTCCACTATCTCTGGCAGGGCAAACCACCAAGGATAGCTAAGCAAAAACTACAGTCTGCGAAGGAACTAGGGGGTACCCGCTTTCCTGATTTTCTCAAATATCATCAAGCCTTCTTACTTAAACAAGGTGCCCGATGGCTAGATGCCTCGACCGACAGCAGACCAGTTTGGCTTGACATAGAAGAGGAGCTTAGTAACCCGATTCCGTTGATCCATCTCCCCGGTATGTCCCATCAAGTAGACTCCCGCCATCCCCCAATGATTGTTGATACTCTTGCGGCCTTTAATACTCTCATTCTATCACTGGGCCCAAACGTATGTCCTCAGGACGGACTCCCGCTGTGGAATAACCCCAGAATTCAAGTCCTAAATAGAACGATAGCATGGAAACCCTGGTACTCTAGGGGGATCTGGACACCCCAACAGCTCTTCTCTGCAGCTCGTTGGAAGACCTTTTCTGATTTACAAAAGGAATTTGCGTTACCAGCGAAACATTACTTTCAATTGATGCAGCTTCAACACTGCCTCAAAAGTGCTCGAATCCTGCCACCCTCTGTCTCTACTGAGGACGGGCTATTAGACCTAATTCACTCTATTAGTAGTACACATGGGGTAGCCTCTAACTTTTATAAACTATTATGTCAGGGTACAGACACTGCTACTTGTAGAGCCCAGCAAGCCTGGGAGCGCGAACTGCAAACCACTTTAACCCCTGTGCAATGGAGCGTTTTCTGGAGCAAAGTAGTGCGGGTTTCCCGATCTGCCTCAGTTACCCAAACTCTCTTCTTTTTTGCACATAGATGCTTTTATACTCCAGAAAAAATAGCCAAATGGAACACAACTGCTAGGGACCAGTGTTGGTCTTGTCATACTGCTGTGGGAACCCTCGCTCATGTTATTTATGAATGTCCTCAACTACAGGTTTACTGGGGGCGGGTCTGGGGTCGTATTCAACTTATCTTACACCTCCACGAGCCTCTTTCTTGGAAGATAGTGGGACTCCGCTCAGTGGCGGAGGTCCCCTCTCTTCCTAAGAAGGGTCGCTTTCTCCTTGATTTCATGCTGGGTATAGCTATATGTTTAATCACGAGGAATTGGAAGGATAGCTCTCGACTTACTGTCAATGAATGGTGGAACCTTGTCTGCCTATATAGTAAATATGAGCAGATATCTCGGAGAGCTATTCCCCATACCCAAACTCACTCTCGCTTGTCTAAATGGCAGATGCTTAATGATTATGTACAATCTGCTCATTGCTCCGACATGTCTGTTTAATGTACACTCATCATGTTTCAGATCACCGTTTGGTTTTGTAACACAATAATGTCAGTACACGCCCGTTTCGGGAATGATTAGTTTTCTAGAGAAGAAGCAGGGGGGAGGGGGGTGGTAGGGGTTTACTTTGGTGTATGTATCTCATTCTATGTATGTATCTGTCTTTTAGTTGTATGTCTTCCTTTCCTTTGTTGTTATAAAACGAAAATAAAGAATTAAAAAAAAAAAACGAGGTTTGACTATATCTGTAAACTGCGTTGACCTGGTGAAAAGTGGTATATAACACAGCTAAATAAAATAAATAAGTGAGTCACCAGTGACTTGTAGAGAGCTATTAATACCTCCTTTCTTCTGCTGGTGATGCCTTTAGCCTCCTTCTGGCTTTGGCCACTGCCTTGTCACATTGTTTCACTACATTGAGATCCTCAGACACTATCACGCCTAGATTCCTCTCCTGGTCAGTACACACTAGCCTCTCAGGATAAGGTTACATTAGGACTGCTTTTTTGCTGTCTTAATTTAAACTGTTTAGTTATTCAGATAGTGGCTAAATATCGCTGCTGTATGTACAGCTTGACAAAACGCCTTGGCTTTAGCCTCACTCCACCCTGACAAATAGTGTCGGGTGGTCTGTAAACATTTTCAGCAGTGTTATCCACTAACTGCCGCTGACAATTCCTGGATAGGACACTTACGTGTATAACGACTGATATCAGGCCAGCTGAGAACTGCAATTGAAGTTATTGTACAGAACTCTGCTGCTGAGGAGAATAGATATTTCAACTGATTGTGATCTAGCTCAAGGATTTTAACTTAACGATTGATTTTGTGCCTTTTGTGGAAGAGTGAGACAGAATGATTTATGCATGAATTTTATACAGAGATAAACATGAACAGATCCTATATTTTATTGATTTTAGCCACACATTCAAAAGCTATAAGCATTTAGAAATTAATCTTGAAATCCCATGGGGTCCTGCAAGCACATTCTTAAAGGGAGACTACACAAGGAATTTCCTTCAGAAAATGTAGGCGAGGGCTGCATTAGTACTTATGCACTTCGCAGCTCAGAGCAAAGTTCATGGCTCAAACCACATGTGGGGATTTAAGCACATTGTCATTCTCAAAGCACCCTGCTCCCCCATCACAAGCACCATGCATACACTGAGCCTTCCCGCTGTTTGGCACAGGTAGAAACACTCAAAACAGCTTTAATACTTTTATCTGTAGAGCAGGAGGCCAATTTTAACCCTATCCAGGGCCAGCACAAGGAGATGAGGTGCCCTAGGTGCATCTCATCCCTTGCAACCCCCACGGTGCCTATAGCCACCATTGCTGCCCCTCCCCGGGACCAACAGTGTTGGCAATTGTCACAAACAGTCCCGCAGCGCTTAGCTTCATGCCTCGATGCCATGGGGCTGTTTGCTTCCACTGCTCTCTGCTGCCCAATGCTGACTTCCTGTGCAAACAGGAAGTTGGCATCGAGAGTTGGAGAGGGATGGAAACAAACAGCCCCGTGGTGCCGAAGCTTGAAGGTAAGCACCATGTGGCTGTTTGAAGCCATTGCTGCCACTGTCATTCTTGGAGAGGCGCAAAAGCAGTGGCAATATGCACTCCCAAAGGGCCGGCACTCTAGGCAACCTCCTAGTTCACATAATGGTAGCACCAGCCTTGCCCCTACCCCACTCCCACCCTCCACTTCCCCATTTTACCCACGCAACCATTTTGTTATCCAGGTAAACGTGTTTGAAAATCGTCAAGATGTAGTAAGATAAAATGTAATATTCTGCAGTGGTGCAGTGTCTAAAGGTTCTTTGAAATGTACGTATGCTTATGTACAGGAAGAATGCAACTTCTAGTAAGTCTCCCCCTTTTGCTCCTAGAGGAGTTTGAAGTGGTGACCAAGAACCCCACATTCTGCAGTTTGCATTTTGTTAAAGTGCAATGTGCTACACTAGACAATTCTCAAATTGCTCTACCCCTCTGTGAATACTCTATCCATACAAAGTCACCGTGGACCTGCAACAATATACATTTATTTATTTATTTTCATGTTTTTTTACATACCATTTATCTGGGAATCAAAGCGATTTACATATAACAAAAAACACGAGCCGTGTTACATAGAACAAGTACAGAAAACAGAATAATTACATTAGAAATGAAAATCAATAAACATGATAACAAATTAGACTGCTTGGGATTAGGTTTGATAAACATAACTAATAATGTCCTCAATTTAGTCTGTTTGGAACATAGAGTTGTGCAGGAGAAATTTTGTTTTGATGTGTGGTAGGTGGAAGAGAAGTGTAGGAAGGACTAGGGTGAGACTAATTGTTGGGGCGGGGGGTCAGGGATTTAAAGGTTTTAGTGTCATCTAGTGTCATATCAGTTATTCTTTGAAATGTTCTAATGTTTTGAGTTCCTTCGGGAAAGCTGTTAGATCATTCAGTCAGGACCGTACCTAGCCCTGTGCGAGCGGTAAGGCTGCCCAGGGCGCAAAAGCTTAAGGGGTGCATTTCAGCTGTCTGCCGTTGCCTGCCGCCGCAGCCACTTTTTCTTTTTTCAGTGGCGGCAGGCAATGGCAGACAGTTGAAATGCACCCCGTAAGCCTTCTCGCGGTACGCTAAGCAGGTCTGGTCCCTCCCTCTGACGCGGCATCAGAGCAGAGAGGGACAAATCTGCTTAGTGTGCCGGTAACTTGCATATCAGGCGTGCCTCTTCTTTCCCTCCGCCGTCCAGAAAGTGGCTAGATGGAAGTGCGGGGGAGGGCACGCACCCGATGTGCAAGTCGCACAGGGCTCAATTCTCGCTCTGTACGGCCCTGCATGCAGTTCTCTAAGGTTATTAAGGAGTGCATTCCAGAGATCAAGGGCATACATGGAGAAGGCTCTGTTGCGTGCTGCTTGATTTGTCCATGTTATTTCCAGTGGCAGGTCCAGTAAATTTCTGTTGTCTCTGCACTTGTTTCTGGTGGATTTTAGTGTTTGAATGAGAGATTTTAGGTATGGTGATGATTGGTTGTGTAGGGGTTTGACAATGTTCATTACTGATTTATATTTAATGGCTGGATACAGGGAGCCAGTGTAAATCTTTTAGAATTGGTGTGATAGGGTCATTCTTTATTGCTCCTACAATAGTGCATGCTGCAGTGTGTTGGGGTGATCTGCAGCTGATAAAGTAACATAGTAACATAAAGTGCACATTATAGGCGACTGGGGAAATAGATGGACTAACAAGAGACTATACTGTGCTGATGGACTACATCTCTCTGTTGCAGGGAAAAGAATCCTAAGTGAAAATTAAGGCAGTATGTGGATATGCATTTAAACTAGAAAAAGGGGGTGACGGATGGGGAAGGACAAGTTCAGGACGTCACTCCCGGCAAAAGCAAATAACATCAGAAACAGTCACACTTTTAAACCACACATCAACAACAAGTGGGAAGAAGTGGGCAGAACAAAATCAATGCAAAATACATGCAAGCCAGTTAAATGCTGGAAAGCAATGAGCACAAATGCTCGAAGCTTAGCCAACAAAGTTCTGGACCTGGAAGCCCTAATGGTGGAAATGGACTTGGACATTGTGGCCATTACAGAAACCTGGTTTAATGAATCGCATGAATGGGATATAGCCATACCTGCCTATAATCTATTCAGAAGAGACAGAGAAAGTGGAAAGGGAGGAGGAGTAGCCTTGTTTGTCAAAAGCAATATTAAAGCTACTGCAATGCAGGGGACATGGGGAAAAGAAGAAGCGCTCTGGATTGCGTTGGAAAGAGGAGATGGCATTGTCATCCATACTGCTGTGGTCTACAGAACTCCAACTCAAATTGAAGAGATAGATAACAAACTGATTATAGATATTGCCAAGATAGCCACAAAGGGGGAAGTGATCATATTGAGTGACTTTAGTCTACCCGAAGTGGACAAATGGTGATGGAACCAACCAGGGAAAGCTCAATGCTGGATTTAGTGCTCACCAACTGTGAGAGCGTGTCGAATGTCTGGGTGGGTGCCCCTGTGAGCAGCAGCGATCATCACACGGTGTGGTTTGAGATAAAAGCCAAGGTGCAGTCCAATCATAGCAAGCTCAAAGTCCTAAACTTCAAAAACACTGACTTCAGTAAAATGGCCAAGTACCTAAAGGAGGAGTTGGCAGGATGGGAAGGGGATAAGGGAAATGGAATTGCAATGGGCTAAACTAAAGGTGGCAATAAAAGGGGCAACAAATAAATATGTAAGGAAAGTAAATAAAAACAAGAGAAGAAGGAAACCTATTTGGTTCTCCAAAGAGGTGGCTGCTCAAATAAAGGCAAAAAACACAGCTTTCGCAAAATTCAAAAGCTTGCAAACAGAGGAACACAGAACGGAATACAGGATCCAACTAAAAGAGACAAAAAGAGAAATAAGGAAAGCAAAATCAAAGGAAGAGGAAAAGATGGCTAAGGATGTGCAGTGTGGCAACAAAACTTTCTTCAGGTATATTCGGGAGAGTAGGAAAATCAGAGGTGGAATTGTAGGACTCAAAAGTGCTGGGAACGGCCTCGTGGAAAGTGACATTGAAAAAGTGAAATTGCTAAACAAATACTTCTGCTCTGTTTTTACTAAAGAAAATCCTGGAGAAGGACCACCTGTGACTCCCAAATATAAAAATGGGAATGAAGTAGATACCACACCATTCACAGAAGATGATGTGTTAGTACAACTTGCAAAACTGAAAGTGGACAAGGCCATGGGACCGGATGGGATACATCTCAGGATACTGAAAGAGCTCAGAGAGGTTCTTGCGGGGCCGTTAAAGGATGTTTTCAATGGATCCTTGGAAACAGGAGATGTTCCTCAGGACTGGAGAAGGGCTGATGTGGTACCTCTTCACGAAAGTGGTGACAGGGAAGAAGTGACAAACTACAGGCCCGTGAGCCTTACCTCAGTGGCGGGAAAAGTAATGGAGGTGCTCCTAAAAGAGCAAATAGTGGACTTTCTCAAATCAAAAGATTGCATGATCCGAGGCAACATGGTTTTACCAAAGGACGATCTTGCCAAACAAATCTGATTGAGTTCTTTGACTGGGTGACCAGAGAACTAGATCAGGGGCATGCGATGGATGTCATCTACCTGGATTTCAGCAAAGCCTTTGGTACTGTTCCTCATAGGAGGCTTATCAATAAACTCAGTAGTTTGGGGATGGGCCCCAAGGTGGTGAACAGGATCAGAAATTGGTTGACTGACAGATGACAGAAAGTGATGGTAAATGAAACTCACTCAGACAAAAGAAAGGTGATTAGAGGTGTGCCCCAGGGTTCAGTCCTGGGCCCGGCACTGTTCAATGTATTTGTGAGTGATATTGCTGAAGGACTGAATGGGAAAGTCTGTCTTTTTGCAGATGACATGAAAATTTGCAACAGAGTGGACTCCTCCGAGGGAGTGGATAACATGAGGAAAGATCTACAAAAGCTGGAAGAATGGTCTAATGCTTGGCAGTTAAAATTTAAAGCGAAGAAATATAGTGTCATGCACTTGGGAAGCAGAAATCCTAGGGAAATGTACTGTCATAAGGCCGGTGCCAATAAAGATGCAGAGTTGAAAAGAAACTCTGTTTTTCACAGAGCTCTAGGTGTGCAATTACCTCAAAGCACAGCTAGAGGGGGCAGGATTGACTCTACAGAAGCTAATGAGGCTAGGAGAGCTAACCAGTTGCACCTGGAAATGAGCCCGGGAGATTCAAAGGGAAGATCCCTTTATAAACGGAAGCTTAATGCTAGCAAAGCAGACACAGATAGAGACGCAGAAGGAGCTGGAGCAGCAGGAAGAGAAGGAACAAGGATTACGGCTGAAGAAGGAAGGAGAGACCTGAAGGAAGGAATCCTCCTTGAGCAAGCCCAAAAGGACAGAATTCACAGAGGTAAAGTTCAGAGGGGCCAAGCTACGAGAGCCGCTGTTCAGAGGGAGCCTGCTAAAGAAAGCAGTCAGGCTGGAAGGTATGCCACTCCCTGCTTAAGCAACATTCCTGAGTCCAAAGCTGAGAGACATATACAGAGAGCCAGAGAGCCAGGCTTGGAGGAAAGCCTGCAGGCATTGGAGTATACTGAACAAGTTTTACCAGGTACATGGAGGGAAGGAGTTTCTAACAAAGCTACTGTGTCACTGAAGCATAGAGCTGGAGAATCCGGACCAGGTATTATTAAGCTTTCAGGAAGTCCAGCACTGCCCAGAAGCTACCGACAGAAAACCTGTTGTCACAGAGACGTTCATGAGAGAGAAGGCTCCAGAGCTTCAAGCTACAGAAACTAAAGGTATGAAAGTTTTATTCCTGCTAAAGAGAGCTTAACTCCTAAAAGCACTGCTAAAACTAAAACTCACTTTATAAGAAGAGGAAAGAAACCAGAGTGGTTTGAAGAACTACCAAAAGACTTTAAAGCACAGTCTTATTGGAGGCAAGATACCCGTGACATTCCATATAAACCTGTAACTGCCAGGGACAGCATGTGCTCTGAGGGGGAAAGTAGTGAAGCAGAATTTACGGAAATAGAAAATGCAAACACTATTCCCATTCCTCAAGAAGAAGCTATGGATTGTAGTTTGTGTATGGCTTCTAGCCTAGAATCCATAGCCACCTTGTAAATAAGAAGAAGTCTTGTTTAATTGCTTTGCCCTGGAATGAATTGAATTCCTCCCTTTAATCCATACAACTAATTGTGAAGATATTAACAATTGATTTTACCTGCTTATTACTGGAGCCTTTATGAACAAAGGACATTCTTTGATTTCTAGTGTCTTAATGAACCCTTGCACAGAGGGGAAATAAAAGCCTTGTTTCCCTACACTCGTGGCTTAATTATTGAGTTCTCACAAGGAGCTGAAATACCTAAGACCAATCTCCATTTTGGCCTTAAGATACCCCACGCTCCTTGAAAATAAATATGTTGTACAGCATGCCCTTACCGCCTTTGGCCACTAGGGGATGCCACCACGACAGTACACGATAGGGGGCAAGAGGTTGGTGTGCATAGACCAGGAGAAGGACCTTGGTGTGATTATTTCTGAGGATCTCAAGGTGGCAAAACAGTGCGACAAGGCAGTGGCAAAAGCCAGGAGGATGTTGGGTTGCATACAAAGAGGAATTACCAGCAGAAAGGAAGCGGTACTAATGCCACTGTATAAGTCACTGGTGAGGCCTCACTTGGAATACTGTGTTCAGTTTTGGAGACCATATCTTGCAAAAGATATAAAGACTGGAAACTGTTCAGAGGAAGGCAACCAAAATGATTTGGAGCCTGCGTCAGAAGCCTTATGAGAAGAGACTTGAAGACCTAAATATGTACACTCTGGAGGAGAGGAGGGATAGGGGAGATATGATTCAGACCTTTAAATACTTAAAGAGAAATAATAAACAAACAAACCTCTTCCAAAGACGGGGAAGCTGTAAAACTAGAGGGCATAACAGGAAGCTGCAAGGGGGTAAATTGAAAGGCAATGTCAGGAAATACTTTTTCACTGAAAGCGTGGTGGATGCTTGGAATGCCCTCCCGATGGAAGTGGTGGGGACAAATACAGTGACAGAATTCAAAATGGCATGGGACAGACACAGTGGATCCCTTTAGAGCAACAGGATAAAATAAAATAAACTTAACTATCTAATTTCTCAACAAACAGGGGTGTCCTACATAGTTACACAATGCAAGGTTCCACATTAGGAACCACCACCCAGGAAAAAGATTTAGGCGTCATTGTGGATAGCATGTTAAAACCCTCAGCCCAGTGTGCAGCGGCAGACAAGAGAGCAAATAGAATGCTAGGTATCATAAGGAAAGGAATGGAAAATAAAACCAAAGATATTATAATGCCTCTATATCATTCCATGGTGAGACCGCACCTTGAATATTGTGTGCAATTCTGGTCGCTGTATCTTAAAAAGGATATAGCGTTATTAGAAAAGGTTCAGAGAAGAGCCACCAAAATGGTAAAGGGGATGGAAGGATACTCCTATGAAGAAAGGCTAAAAAGGTTAGGGCTCTTTAACCTGGAAAAGAGACGGCTGAGGGGAGATATGATAGAAGTCTATAAATTAATGAACGGAGTGGAACGGGTAAACGTAAATCGATTGTTTACGTTATCAGAATATAGAAAGACTAGGGGACATGCAATGAAGCTACAGGGTAAACTATTTAAAACTAATAAAAGAAAATATTTCTTCACTCAACGTGTAATCAAACTCTGGAATTTGTTACCGGAGGATGTAGTAAAGGCTGTTAGTGTAGCTGGGTTTAAAAAAGGTTTGGACAAGTTCCTGGAGGAAGGGTCCATAAACCATTATTAAGAAGGGATCCAGGATATCAATGCTTGACCCAGTACAAGCATTGCGGAACCTGTGTCTTTTGGGGAAACTGCTAGGTACGTATGACCTAGATTGGCCACTGTTGGAAACAGGATACTGGGCTTGATGGACCTTGGTCTAACCCAGTATGGCATATCTTATGTTCTTATGTTCTTATGAGCGGTGGGTTCACCCCTAAATAAAGACATGGGGAGGGGTGGCCTGAACAGAGCGGCAGGTGCACCTACTCTTGCCATCTTACTGGGCAGACTAGATTGACCATACTGGTCTTTATCTGCCGTCATTTACTATGTTATTATATTACATTTGAGGAGCCCCTGGTATATGCTATTACTGAAATCCAGGTATGGGAAGATGAGTGTCTGAAATACTGAGTGGAAATCTGAGATTGACAGTAGAGGATGAAGGTTGTGAAGGGTTTTTATTTTATGGTATATGGCTCTTGCTAATGTGAGAGAAGAAGTTGAGCTGCTGGAGAGTTATCCTAGTTCAGTGCTGTGGACTCTAAGAGGCCTATTCCAGTTCCTGCACATCCGCCCGCATTGGTCAGGCAAAAACTGTATGCACGGGACATGGACTCAATTTTGCTGTTGCGGGCCCTGGACATACCCACAATGGCAGAATCAGGGACAAAGACGTCCAGGTGATTCCCATATGCCGAGCAGATCAACGTTTGGGGAGCTGCCCGTCCCAATGCTGGAGCGAGGGAGCAGTGACATCCTGGCGGCATGGAAATGAGCTGTCCACAGGACAACTCTGAATGCCATGGTAGACACCTGCCTTTGTAGTCCATTGTTCGGCCTTCACTGGCGGCTGCTGTAGGCCAGATCATAGCTTCAGGAGCACAGCAGGGCCATCAGACCATGGTGCGGGAGTGTGCGGCATGTGATGTGGGGGGAATAAGCTGGGCATCTAAGTTGTGCTGCAGAACATACAGAGGCGTGACCCGAATTGCCTCTGTACATTCCAACAGCCAGGCCCCTTCCTCACATGCCCCACTCCGCCCCAGCACCCTCACCTCCCAGTGCTCCCTGCATAAATGTTGTGCACATCTGGGGAGCGCTGGGAATGGAATCATGTTCCAGGGCTGAGTGTGGGTTGGACGTCCAACCCAGATGTCCAACCCCATTATTTGGTGGGACGGAATGCAGCCTAAGTGTTTTGGGAAGGTGGGGGGCAGAATGCTTTCTTTCTGGAGATATGAAGTACTTCTGTTTTTTGCCCCAGGGATCTGTACTGGGTCCCCTACTTTTTGACATATTCATAAATGACCTGGAAAAAGGAATAACTAGTGAGGTTATCAAATTTGCAGATGACACAAAACTGTTTAAAGTTGTTAAAACCCAAGAGGATTGTGGAAAACTGCAGGAGGATCTGGATAAATTGGAAGACTGGGCATCCAAATGGCAGATGAAATTTAATGTGGACAAGTGCAAAGTTATGCACCTAGGAAAGAACAACCCACACTATAGTTACACGATGCAAGGCTCCACATTAGAAACCACCACCCAGGAAAAAGATTTAGGAGTCATTGTGGATAACATGTTAAAACCCTCCGCCCAGTGTGCAGCGGCGGCCAAGAAAGCAAATAGAATGCTAGGTATCATAAGGAAAGGGATGGAGAATAAAACAAAGGATATTATAATGCCTCTGTATCGCTCCATGGTACGACCGCACCTTGAATATTGTGTGCAATTCTGGTCACCGTATCTTAAAAAGGACATAGAGTTATTAGAAAAAGTACAGAGAAGAGCCACCAAATTGGTGAAGGGGATGGAAGGCTACTCCTATGAAGAGAGGCTAAAAAGGTTAGGGCTCTTTAACCTGGAAAAGAGACGGCTGAGGG
Organism: Ichthyophis bannanicus; assembly: GCA_033557465.1. Taxonomy (NCBI): domain Eukaryota; kingdom Metazoa; phylum Chordata; class Amphibia; order Gymnophiona; family Ichthyophiidae; genus Ichthyophis; species Ichthyophis bannanicus. Next base: position 517,039,294 of record CM066033.1, read on the forward strand.
GAGATATGATAGAGGTCTATAAATTAATGAATGGAGTGGAACGGATAAACGTGGATCAATTGTTTACGCTATCAGAATATAGAAGGACTAGGGGACATGTAATGAAGCTACAGGGTAAACTATTTAAGACAAATAAGAGAAAATATTTCTTCACTCAACGTGTAATCAAACTCTGGAATCTGTTACCGGAGGATGTAGTAAGGGCTGTTAGTATAGCTGGGTTTAAAAAAGGTTTGGACAAGTTCCTGGAGGAAAGGTCCATAAACCACTATTAAAAAGGGACCCTGGATATCAATGCTTGACCTAGTACAAGCACTGCAGAACCTGTGTCTTTTGGGGAAACTGCTAGGTACGTATGACCTAGATTGGCCACTGTTGGAAACAGGATACTGGGCTTGATGGACCTCGGTCTGACCCAGTATGGCATTTCTTATGTTCTTATGTAATTGATCTGAAGCCCTTGCTCTATTAGCCATTGCGAGATCTCATTGAAGCATGTCATTATTTTGCTTAGGTCTGGAGCAGAGATGTCTTAAAGTGTAAACATCATAATGTTATCTGCATATATTCTGCAGTTGATTTTGAGTTTATGGAATATGGCACATATAAGTTTCATAAATATGTTGAAAAGTAGTGATGACAATGCAGAGCCTAGCGGAACCCCTTTGTGTTGTCTGTATGGTTCTGATTTGTGCGATCCTATGCGTACTTGTTGATGGCGGTCAGTTAAACATGATCGAATCCAGTTGAGTGGAGTATGCCAACTCCAATGGCCTATAGTCTTGCAATTAGGATCCTGTGTGGAATAGAAACGAATACCGCAGCTATGTCCAGAAAAATCAGAATGTATGCACAATTACACTTTTCTATGTCTCTGACTATTGAATCCAGTATTGATGTGAGGAGAGTTTCCACTTCATGGTATGGCCTAAAGCCATGTTGGTGTTGATCTAGAGGAGCATGCATATTGATATGGTCCTGAAGTTGCTGATATACTATCTTTTCAATTATTTTTAAAATGAAGGGCAGACTGCAGATGGGCCTGTAAGAGGTGGGGTCTTCTTTATCTGCTGTGGGTTTTTTTTAGAATAGGTCAGACTGAAGCCATTTTTAGATCTTTGGCCAGATAACCCTATTCAAGAGAGAGTTGTGTGATTTTGCAGATAATTGGAGATAGTTCAGAACTGGCTATCTTGATCCAACTGACAGGGCCTGGATCTAGTGGTGAGGTAGTGGTGTTGAGACTGCTGATTATGTGTTCTATGCTCTTAGCAGAGATAGAGACAAAAGTTACCCATTGACTACTGGGGGAGTTATTGTCTTGTGGTATGTGTAGAATGTTGTCAGCGGGTCCCATTCTTCTTTGGAAAAAATCTGTCAGTGTTTGAGGGTGGGGAGTGTTGTCAGTTTTCTCCTGGTTGGGTATTATTGTTAGGGATCGTACAATGTCAAGTAACTCTCTTGGGCAGTTAAGAGAGCTCATTAAGATTTTTGTGTGGTAATCCTTTTTTGCGGTGTTCACCATGATACGATATTCCTTTGGCTTCTGTATGACGTCTTTCTGTAGTTCTGGTTATTTAGAGGTTCTCCATCTTCGCTCAATTCTTCTCAATTCTCTTTTTAAGCTTCCTGTGTTGCGTTTTGCTTGTGTGTCCATGCTGAGTTTGTTGATGGTGCAGATGACGCATTGCATATGATTGCAGCTGATGTGTTGCTTATGGTCCGATTCCAGTTATTGATTAGCATATCCATGTTGGATCAGTATAGCCATGAAGTCCCTTATCATGCTGTCTCTCTTCAGAGATGCATTTTCATGCACTGTGACTGCACTGGGGCTTACACAGGATGCCATTCTTTAAGGAGCAAGAAGATTTCGAAGTAAAACCGAAGCACTCTCCCTGCCTCCTCTAGGAAGCAACATGATTTGCAGTACCTTATGATTTCACACCTCTACATTTCCTATTCATAAGTGTCTTATAATCTGGGGAATTTTAAATAAAGTAAAATTTAGGAGACAAATCCTCTCATGTCTGATTTCAGAGTGCATTAGATACTAAAACAAAGGGGTAAATAAATTTAGGAGCTTCCTATGAAAAGGGTTACCAGATTTTTGGAGAGCAAATCTGGGACACCTGGGAAGACTTGAATTGGGTTGGGAGGAGAGGAGGTCTTCCCTCCCCGCGCATCTTTTTCCCATATATGTCAAAATGCCCAGTCTAAGTAGCATGCAGTAACTTCAAAAGTTAAAAAAAATAAAGACAGTAGCAGCCCTTCTTGAGTTATAAGTGCGCATATATATATATGCTTAAACTTTATTTTATATATGTAGATATAGGGCCCCATATTGAGATGGGCAGGCTATGTGCCATGGCAGTGCATAGCCTGCCTGCCGACCCCCTTAACCCAGATTTGAACTTCCGCGCCAGCAGAAGTGAAAGTCCGGGTTAGCCTGGACACCCTGGCAGCTGCAGAGGCTACATGGGTAGCAGCGATTTCTAATACTACCCACATAGCTTCTGCATCTTAAAGACAGGCGAGGAAAAACCTCACCGATCTTTAAGGTGCAGAGGGCTTACACAGGTAGCATTGAAAATCGCTGCTACTCGGGTAGCCCCTTCCTCCACCCCCGCTCCACCCCAGAACACCCCTAACATGCCCCGATGCTATGCCGGGATTTTAGAAGGGCACTACCCATGTAGGTGCCCTTCGAAAATCCCGGATAAGGCCTTTACATGGGTAACTAAGAAACTTACCTGTGTCAAGGCCTTCGAATATCGGGCCCATACATTCTATGTATTTCTGAAATTCTCCCTCTTTTTTTTTTTTTTTTAGAAAAGAATTTTACATCTTCTATCAGTACGGAGAAGACTGCATGAGAGAGATATGCAGGAGAAGCAAAGTCCTTTGTCTCTGTCCCCACTGGAATGGGGGACAGGAGGCGGTTATAGTCCACGGAATCAGGGACACTACCTCAACATCGGGGACAATCCCTGAAAATTGGGGACATCTGGTAACCTTAATTAAGGGCCTCCTAGGAATTTTCAGTCTTTCAGCCACATGTGACTTACTGGTATCACATTCACACACTGTAAGGGCTAAAGGAAAAAAAACAGCTCTTGATTATTTTGGAGTTTGTTTTCTTATGAAGAAGCAAAGACGTGCCCTGAATAGCAATTTTATAGTAAATAACCAGACCTGCACATAAAACCATCTCTTCATTCAAAGCACTTGGCTGGTAAGCCTGCCTACTGGATATTCAAAATTAACACCATATATACACAGGAAAATTTGTGTAATGAAACCACAGGCTGAAGTCAGAAAGGCTCTTGGGTCTTTAGATATGTTAAGCTATGCATTTCAGTTCTTGCTGAATTTTTAAGTCTGGCCCATGGGTCAGTAGAATGACTAGCTAATCACCATGTACACGCATTTTGGATGATATGAATTTGTAAATTTCTAAAAAAGATTATTTCAACGCTAGTGATACAGACGGCATTTACTTTCACTTTATTAATCTTTAAAATTAACTTTCAATCATGCTATACAGTATCTAATTATTCTTGACATTTAGCATAGACTCATCTAAATTTTCAGGAATATTCCATGTTTTGACATGTTTATAATATTTAGAAAAAGCCGGGGATGTGTAAAGTTCTTTTTAAATGTAACACTCCAATGCCCAGTCACATGGTAAGAACCCTCTTCAGATAGGAACTATTGGTCTCTGAATATTTGATACCTGGCGCCTCTACCTGGGTAAGAGTTTCCTCCCTTTCCTTCAGGAAAGCCAAACAAGTGGGGAAAGCATGTGTGTGTGTGTGTGTGTGCGTGTGTGCGTGCGTGCGTGCACGCATGTGTGTACACATACAGATGGGTATGCATGTGTATTCATTATGTGTGTGTCTTGTGTCTGTGTTCATGTATGTGTCTCTCTGTTTTGTATGTTTATCTGTTGCGTATGTGTGTATATATTTTGTTTCTCTATGTATATGTATCTATCTGTCTGCAATGTCTGTGTACATTTGCATGTTTGTGTGCATCTTGTGTCAATGCCAGTATGTTTGTATGTAGGTCTGTGTATACTTTTGCATGTTTGTGTAAATGCTTGCACGTGTGCCTGTGGATATGTGGGCATCTTAGTATGTATGTGCTTGGGTAGTATTTATATCCATATTGGTTCTCTGTCTCTGTGCTGGAGAGAAGAGATCAAAAAATTGGAAAAAGAGTGTTCCAAAAGAGCATGAACTGAGCTCTTGTTTTCGCCTTTGCACACTCCTATCAGCTGCCATGAGAACAGTGGAAGCATTTTCTTTGAGGACTGCTGAATTGCCTTAGCCTGAATATCACCACTAGAAGGATAATGGCCGATGGTCACCAGTGAATATGTATATTGAGTAGGGGTCTACAGTCCAAAGAGTTTCATATTATTTAGTTTCCCATGTTGTTTAAGGGATTTTGTTTTATTTGAGGGTAATTTTTTTTGGTTTTGTCATCAATAACATGCACACTATTGCTCAATTCTGCACACTATTCTTCAGTAGTGTTTCTATTATTCAGCAGCAGCACATACTATTGATGACATAGGAGAAGAACAATTTCTGTTTCCAGTGACTTCAGGTTAAAAGCAAATGCGCGTCCATAATATTTATCACCACTGGCTATCCTTATGGAGGCACTGAATATACATATTTTTTAAAAATGTTGCAGCTAACATTTGAAAAATGCGCTAACTGCCTGCACTGAAATTGACCTCCCTACAGTTGTGGTCAATATTATTGGTACCCTTGCAGTTCAACCCCTTAGAGGCCAATTCCATTCAGGGCAAATCCAGCTTGTCCGGATATCCAGAATCTGGACGAACCGGATTTGCATCCGATTCTGATCCCACGGGGGCTATATATCCTGGACAGGCAGGATGTGCTGTGATTCTGGCCCTCTAGACCTCCCAGATCCTGTCCAGCTAGCCCAGCCAGCCCAGCCTGTGCTCCTGTATGGAGCTGCGGTGCTGTGGCGTCCCATCACCATTGCACCATGACTCCCTGCCGGAGCTCTGATCACCTGCACTATAACAAATGTCCTGTTGCCCGCCACCCGACTCCTAATCAGGCTTTCCAAGACTGGAATCAGGCTGTGGAGAATCCCCTGCTCTGCTCACCTGCATCTTGGGTCCCGGCTGGGCGAGAGGGGTCCCCAGGCTTCCTGGGGCAACGGTACTAGGGGTGCCCGTCCCCACCTGTATTTGCACATGGCATTGAATCTACAGCTGCCTCCATTATGCAGCTTATATATATGGTCGTTTTTCAGAGTGTACTGATCCAAAATCTTCAAAATACACACTCCACGAAAACAAACAAATATGCTTCTCAAAAAAACTTCAATGTCCGTCATGCAGTGATCTTAAACAAAATAACACAAAATACTACGCGGAAGGTCTCAGTAACCACGGGCTTATGACAGACATGATATACGCTCACTGTCATGATACACAGGCCCCATAACATCAATGATCTTCCCCGTAGACCCAGGCTGGCCAACAAGGCAAAATCACTTAGTAAACCACTTAGCTTTGAAAAACGTTTTGTGTCTTGATCGATGACCAGCCTGCTCCCCAAGGGCAAGACACAAAAGCTTTTTCAAAGCTAAGTGGTTTACTAAGTGATTTTGCCTTGTTGGCCAGCCTGGGTCTACGGGGAAGGTCATTGATGTTATGGGGCCTGTGTATCATGACAGCGATCGTATATCAGGTCTATCATAAGCCCGTGGTTACTGAGACTTCAGCGTAGTATTTTGTGTTATTTTGTTTAAGATCACTGCATGACGGACATTGAAGTTTTTTTGAGAAGCATATTCCATTGTGCAGCTGGCATACACACTGGTGAACGCCAAAGAGTTTGGGGTGGCACCACTGCCATCCCCTGTCTGTGATTGGTTGTCCCACCAAAAAAACAGTTGTAGCCCCCCCACGGCCCTGCCCATTCCCCCTGCCAGCATTAATCCGCTCATCCTAACCCCGTGCTGACCTTGTGTCATCAACCTGATCCACGGATCAATGTCCTTTTTGTCCCAGCTCAGCCCTCCCTTCCCGCCATGTTCCTGTGGAATTGCTCATCGTATTCGAGCCAAACACTGCTGCCATGGACCCAGTAGGCCTCGCAAATACTGTCTTTAAATTTGAGGAGGCCACGGCACTGTTCTGAGTGCCTCTCTCCAACTACACTAGCCAGCACCTGGAACATTACACTCCAGTTTGCGATGATCCTCGGAATGCTATCCGCCGTTTTGGAGACCAGCTTGCATTTGTTGCGACAAGTCGAACAATCACAATGCGCATCATCCTGCCTAATGAGCAATGAGAAGATGTCCATGTACTCGTCTTTCCAAATCTTTTCCTTTTGGCTGTTCAGCATGCTTATGATGAATAGATATTGTGCTGACCTGTAGTCTGATACCAGTACTCCCTTGGCCCCCGTGCCTCCGTTGGCTGAGGGCCACCTGTGACAGAAGCTGGCAAGCTCTCTGAGGCAGTGCCGGGGTGTGCTGCCCCCCTATACCTGCCCCACCAGGGCGGCTGCTTGTGACAGCAGATGGCATGCTCACTGGAGCAGCGCCAGGATGCAAAACGCCTCCTGCACCTGCTCTGCTTCTTGCCGCACTGTATACCATGCTGATTGCCGATACTAGATGCACTAAGGTCTGAAGCAGTCCGAGAATTCCCTGCTGTTGGCTATCCTGCTAGCTACCTTGCCCTCAACTCCCCAGATCTGTGTGGCTGCAGTAATCCCTGTTCCCCTGTGACCCCCTTGCCCGTCAATGATCGCACCACTGTCCTTCGAAGTGCCCAGTCCCCACCCACATTCCCCACCTCCATTTCCCACCCCCCACCCCGGACATTCAGGCCCCCATTCACACGCACCAGCTGCCTTCCCCCCAACTAACATCCCCCTCCTTCCTCAGCCCACTGTATCACGAGTTTGTGCATACTCACCCTGCTGAGCCAAGCTCATCCCCGTGTCCGTTGTGCCCTGATATGGCGCTCCATCTAGTAGACTCAGCAGAGCCTGCATGGTAAGAGGCTGTGAGCTCTGGAGCCTTGGGTGAAGCTCTGGTCAGTGGGATGAGTCCTGTTTTAGCTCCTGAAGCTCACACTGATGTTGAAATTAACAAATGATTATATTGGCTGTGGACCCGGTAGTAATGTGAACACTGAGCATGCCCAGTATTTGCACATTGAAAAAGACCCTGAGCACAAGGAGGAGCATACTGTGATGGAGCTGACGCTACTGAAGCTATGGAGTTAGGAGAAAACTCTGTTTCTTTAAAAGAAACTGATTTACAGAGAATGCAGTTACCAAGAAGTGCAGCTAGAGGGAGCAGGCATGAGGCTGCAGAAGGTAGGCTGACACACCCAGATTGCAATGATGCAATAGTTAATCAAATGCACCTGAGTAGTGGGCCAGGAAGCTCAATAGAGAAACGGCTTTATAAGCAGTGCTCGGTTAGGAGAATACAGAGAGGACCACAAAGAGAGAGAGGACCACAAAGAGAGAGAGGACCACAGGAGGAAGGAGGATCACAGATACAGAGAGGAACAGAAGCCCCTGCTACTAAGGAGAGAAAAAGGGGAAAGCTTCCACTATGAAAGGAAAGGCAGTTAAGCTTGGAATCCTTACAGGGAAGGGACAACTTCCAGGAAGGACAAGCCCATGCTAAAAAGCTCCAGAAAGAAGTCTTCAGCGAAGACAGAGTAAGCAGGAGAGTGCCTGGTAGAGGGAATACCAGCAATGCACATCTCAGAGAACAAAGGTACATTCACACTTCCTTTCCTAAATGTGAGCCAGGTCCTAGAAAGGCTTGTAAACCCGAGAGCCATAGCTATAAGAAACAAAGCTGGGAAAAGCTTTGCAAACCTGTGCAGAAGGTCCTAGATAAAAGCCATATTAATTGCTTACCAGACCAGGTCCAGCCACGCTGGAAAGCCCTGGAGAGAACTACTGAAGCACAACCACTTTTGCCTAGGGAAAGCTCAGGCTTAGCAGAAACCATATCTGAACCAGAGGATATGCAAATAGAGCTGGTAGAACCAGAGCCAGTGCTGCCTGAATACCCCATGGACTGTACACTCTGTGTTGCTGAGAGTATAGAAGCTCTCACAGAGTTATAGATAAGACATGCTCTAGAATGCTACTGTTTTGTTGAGTTGAAAAGAAGAAGCTTTCTGTGTTTATTTAACCAGTTTGTGTTGGAAAATCTGGCTTGAATGGAAAAGACTGTGAAGCTCTTATAACAGTTTTGAACTTTGTAAATACTTTGGTAGAAGCCCTGAATGAAGGTGAATTCTGTTGTCTTCTTGGAGAACCTTAGTGCATCAAGGGAATAAAACCTTATATTTAACCCTGCACAAGGCTCACACAACTATTCTTTATGACGAAGGGAACTACAAGAACCACAATGCACCTGGTCTAAGTTAGAATTTCCTACTTCAACAACTAATAAATGTCCGCCCTGACCCTTCAGCACACTGCCACTGGGAGGGGCTGTGACAATACTAATGGCGGAGGGAGAGCAGAAGTTGGATCAGTTGCCTTGGGCAGTGCTGGAAGCACTCGGGAATGGTGGCATAGTTATTATTAAACACTTTAAAAGCAGCGTATGGGGACAGACTTAAAGATTGCAATACATATACTTTGGAAGAAAGTTGGGAGAGGAGAGATATGATAGAGACGTTTAAATACCTCCGTGGCATAAATGCACAGGAGGAGAGTCTCTTTCAACTGAAAGAAAGCTGTGCAACAAAGGGGCATAGGATGAAGGTGAAAGGAGGTAGACAGGGATAATGTGCGGAAATATTTCTTTACAGAAAGAGTGGTAGATTCATGGAATAGTCTCCTAGTGGAGGTAGTAAAGAAAAAGACTATCTGAATTCAAGAAAGCATGGTACAAACAGAGGACCTCTAAAGGGAAAAAGGGATAGTAGAGCTTGGTGGTTCATATGGAAGGGCAGACTGGATAGGCTGTATGGTCTTTTTCTGCCGTCATGTTTCTATGTTTCTATCATTTTATTGTGCCAACTATTGCGAGAGTCCCTCAGTGGCAGGACTTTCTGCTCATCTTAGTTTCTTCTTCCTTTTTTAAAAAATGTTGCAACTGGAACTCTAGTGGTGGGAACATGGTCAATGAGGCCTCCCGTTGGTGGTCCACTACCATGTTAAATTCCATGTCCTTTGCACAGGGCTCGGGGCCTCCCAATTCTTTCTTTGCTGTCTGTGAGGTCATAGGACTATTATTAAAGACATGTGCTCTCATTCTTTACTTGACAAGCTCATTGTTGACATTGTTGCAGTACCACAGGAATGCTAAGTTTTACTGTCTGCTTGGATGATAAAACTGCTAAACATTTAATGGATGTCAGCTGCTATGGCAACAGGCTCCTTTCTTTTTTTTTTTTTTTATTTAACTTTTTATTGTCAACAATTCCGTAACATAACCATATGCAAGTATCCATAGCATTCCATCATCTACACATGGGGCACCTAGCATCCACGATTTCAATACATCAAGGCACTCCAAGAAAACAGGATCCTTTCTAAAACAGATCAGCACTCCTAACTACTACTACTACTACTGCTATTAATCATTTATATAGCTCTACAAGGCATACACAGCGCTGTACAAACATATAAAGAAGACAGTCCCTACTGGTAGAGCTTACAATCTAATCAAGACAAACAGAACAGTACAAGAGAAACAAGGGAGTTCAAATAGGAAAGGAGACACAAGGAGAACAAGGGATTAGGATCCAAATGCAGTCTCAAAGAGTTAAGCCTTTAGCATGGATTTAACGAGGCTGGAGGGAAGAGACATGATGTAAAGATAGAGGAAGTTTGTTCCAGGCATAAAGAGCAGCAAGGTGAAAAGATCAAAGTCTGGAGTTTGCAGAAGAAGAAAAGGGCAGACAGAGAAGAAAGGCAGAGGAGGCGCTGAATTCATGAGGAGGGTGTAGGGAGAGAGAAGAGAGGAAAGGTAATGAGGAGCAGTAGAATGAATGCATTTATTTGTTAGAAGGAGAAGTTTAAATTGGATACAGAAATGGAAGGGGAGCCACTGAACTGATTTTAGAAGAGGGATTATGAGTGTATCAGGGGCTGGTGGAAGATTAGCTGCACAGCAGAGTTCTTGATAGATTGAAGAGGAGCGAGATGACACTAGCAAGGAGGAGGTTGCAATAGCTAAGACGTGAGCTGACCAAAGAGTGGCCAAGAGCCTTAGTAGTGTGCTCAGAGAGGAAGGGATGAATTTTATTAATGTTGTAGAGAACGAAATGACAGGCTTTAGCTATATGTTGAATATGCGTGGAGAAGGAAATGGAGGAATCAAAGATGACCCCAATGACGAAAACTGGAAACAATATAAGCACTGGCAAGTTAGATGCAAGCATTGATAAGGCAAGCAAAGAGGGAATTTGAGAAGAAGCTTGCTGTGGAAGCAAAAACATTTAATAAAGTGTTGGGTTACTGGCCAGAGTAGAAAGGGTTAACACAAAAGATCTAAATGTCTAAATGCTGGTAATTGTATTGAGGTGCTAACGTGAGTTGCCAGAAGCATTAGGTGACTACACACTTATCAGAAGGGGCACAGGGTGAGAGGGAATCACAAAAATATAAATAGGCCAGAAAATATAAATATGCCAGTCTAACATGAAGGGAACAGAATGGTCCCATTTTTAGGTGTCAGAATATGATGGGGAGTTAAAAAGATGTATTTCTTTGAAATGAGAGGGAAGAAAGAACCAAGCAAAGAACTGAATAAGTGGGACAAAAGGTCAGATAACAAGGAATAAATTTGTCAAGGCCCAGGCAGACATGGGCATACAAAAGACAACAAGGAATAAATCTGATAAGGCTCGGGAAGACATGAATGAAACAAAGGAGGGATGACAGAAGAGAAAATCTGGATGTCTAGGAAAAGGAAAAATAAAGGGACTATTTTAGAAAAAAGTATATAACGGGACAGGACTCTTTTAGGGGGGGGGGGGGCTTATATCCTATATCACAGAGGCTATATAGGCCACAATCATGGTATGACTATTGGTTCAGTGTGTGTGTATGTGTGAGACTGATTCTTTGTGCTGTTGGTATCTCTGTGCTGTTTGTGTGAAAAGGATTTCACTAGCTTGCTTTTAGTGTAGTTAGGATCATATATCCTTCTCTTCCTCACTGTGCTAGGACTTGTCAATGGACAGGAAATTCCTCATTTATTTGTAGCTGTGATAGGAGATGCAGAAAGAAAAACTATTCTTATTTGTAAGGAGATGGTAAGGAAAATAATCCAAATTGGTTGGTATTTAATCAGTATTGTTATGTTCTTTGTATGCTTACTTTGGTGAGACAGAAAGGTGATATAATAAAGAATCCTTTTGCAAAGAAAATTCAGTGAGAATATTGTGCCAGTTATGTGTGTAATCTGCATAAGGTGTGCTTTATTGGGAGGTTAGGGGTAAGTGCTCCCTGTGTGCAGTTGTTTCCCTCTTGCATGGAGAAGTGGTTTGGTGATTCCACCTGGCCAATGGAGTCAGCCTCATTTTGGTCCATACAAAAGACTTTTTCAAAAACCTGCGAGAGAGTCAGTTGGACCATTAGATGAAAGAGGGGACAAGGCCATAGCGGAGAGACTGGAGGAATTCTTTGCTTCGCTATTTACTGAAGAAGATGTAGGGAAATTATCCATGACTGAAATAGTATTTAAAGGTAATGTATCAGAAGAATTGAAAGAAATATTGATAAACTGGGAAGATATATTACAAATATTTGATAAACTAAACAGTAGCAAATCACCTGGACCGGATGGTAAACACCCGAGGGTGTTGAAAGAACTAAAATATGAGATTGTAGACCTACTATTAGCAATCTGTGAACTATCATTAAAATCATCTGTAGCATCTGAAGTTGTTGAATGGCCAATGTAATGCCAATTTTTAAAAAGGGTTCCAAGGGTGATCCGGGAAACTACAGGCCGGTGAACCTTATCAAGAACAAAATTACTGAATATGTAGATAGTCATGGTTTAATAGGAGAAAGCCAAGGTGTGAATAAACAGGTAGACAAAGGTGAACTGGTTGATATAGTGTATCTGGATTTTCAAAAAGCCTTTGACAACGTTCCTCATGACAGACTCTTGGCGAAGTTAAAAAGTCATGAGATAGGAAGCAGTGTACTATTGTGGAACAGGAACTGATAAAAAGATAGGAAGCAGAGGGTAGGGCTGAATGGCCAATTCTCCCAATGGAGAAAATTGAATAGTGGAGTACCCCACGAATTTCTGCTGGGTCCACTGCTTTTTAACATATTCGTAACTGGCATTGAAATGGGAATAACGAATGAGGTAGTCAAATTTGCAGATGACAAAAAATTATTCAAAGTTGTTAAAACCCAAGAGAATTGTGAAAAATTGCAAGAGGATCTTGATAAATTGGAAGACTGGACGTTCAAATGGCAGATGAAATTTAACATGGACAACTGCAAAGTTATGCACCTAGGAAAGAACACCCAAACTATGGTTACATGATGCAAGGTTCCACATTAGAAACCATCACCCAGTAAAAAGATTTAGGTGTCAGCTGGCATAACACGTTGAAACCCTCTGCCCAGTGTGCAGCGATGGCCAAGAAGGCAAATAGAATGCTAGGAATCATAAGGAAAGGAATGGAGCATAAAACAAAGGATATTATAATGCCTCTGTATCATTCCATGGTGCGACTGCATCTTGAATACTGTGTGCAATTCTGGTCGCTGTATCTTAAAAAGGATATAGCGTAATTAGAAAAGTTATGGAGCAGAGTCACCAAAATAGTAGGGAATGGAAGGATACCCCTATGAGGAGAGGCTTAAAAGGTTAGGGCTTTTCAACCTGGAAAAGAGATGGCTGAGGGGAGACAGAGATCTATAAATTAATGAATGGAATGGAACTGATAAAAGTAGATCGCTTCTTTACGCCATCAAAAAGTAGAAAGACTAGGGGACATGAAATGAAGCTACAGTGTAACCCGTTTAAGATTAATAAGAGAAAATATTTTTTCACTCAACATGCAATCAAACTCTGGCATTCGTTACCAGATGATGTAGTAAAAGATGTTAGTGTAGCTGGGTTTAAAAAAGGTTTGGGCAAGTTCCTGGAGGAAAAGTCCATAAACCATTATTAAAGAGGACGCAGGTAATCCACTGCTTGCCACAATACAAGAATTATGGAACCTGTGTGCCTTTTCGGGAAACTGCTAGGTACTTGTGACCAGGATTGGCCACTATTGGAAACAGGATACTGGGCTTGATGGACCTTGGTCTGATCCAGTATGGCATTTCTTATGTTCTTATGCTGTTATGTTCTTAAGTTTGCAGGCCGAGGAAACAGGAAGAAGAAGAGTATTGTCAGCAGTGATAGAGAAAGGAAGAAGAGGGGAGGAGGATTTAGGGGGAAAAATAAGAAGTTCAGTTTTAGCCATATTCAATTTTAGGCGGCAGTGAGACATCCAGGCGGTGATATCAGTTTATCAAGTAGAGATATGAGTTTGGAGTGAAGGAGAGATGTCAGGTGTAAATAGATAGATTTGAGAATCATAAAAATGATACTGAAAGCCATGGGAAGAGATGAGGGTACCGAGGGACTGGGTATAGAGAGAGAAAAGGAGGGGGCCCAGAACAGACCCTTGAGGTACACCAAAGAGGCCATTTGTTAATCCGGTCCTCTTGGAGTACAGCACATCTTGGCATATATTTTGTTAGAACAAAGTATATTTTGGAGGTCATTTTAGAAGCATTAGGTGCCATTTACAGACATGTGGACAGTAATTTTATAAAGCCCTGTGTAATTAATGCACGTTCTTCTGCTCGTTATTTCACGGTGATTTTCTAAGTACACCTGTACTTTGCTTTATAAAATAGGGACGCAAGTCATAGACCAGCTCTCTAACTGGTTTAAATGCCCACGCCTAGATTTTCCAAGAATGATTTACGCCTGTAGAGGGCATGTAGCTTTACATGGCTCCATATAAAAATTTCCCCCTAAATGGCCATGCATGTGTAAGCAGCGATTTTAGAAAAGCTGCTAAACATGTACCAACAGCAGGTAGCGTATTCTGGGAGGTTTGGGTTGGCCTGAAAAGTATATGGAAATTTCTCACTTTGCAATGGCAATATACCTCTATCTCTAAAAATGTAAATGTCAGCATTTACACCTATTTCCAGGCATGCGTAAGTGCCAGCTAACCACTCATTTGGCCCTGCAATTTGCTGGAGTGATTGAGGGACACTGCATTTATGATCAAATAAAAATAAATTAAATTTGATTTTTTGAACTTGGCTCCTTCGATTGCTACCTTTGGAAGTGCAGTTTTGTAAAATCTGCTACTTACATGCATAAATGCTGGTATTTACACATGTAGGTTGTAAAATCTACTTACTTGTGTAAGTGCTGGCATGTATATGTATAGAGGCGAAGTGATATCACACTGTTCATGTGTTTTTTTGTAATGGCTGTTCCTGCTGTACATGCCATTTAATAACACTTGTGTTGAAGATTAGTTTTGAGAAAATTATCATGTCTGTTTTCATAAAAGAAAAATTATTAGACCATAATTTGATTGTCGAACATAGTAGAATGATGGATGCAAAGCCCTTTAAAATTGTCTAATCTGATTGCTTATTTTCAATATAACTTCAGAAAACACATAATATTAGCAGAAAATATGCCAAAAAATCCAAAAGTCCTTCCTTTTAGTCTAATCCCTACTCCCTTAGCAACTCTAAACAACTCATCAATAAAAATGCAGACAGCAGTCCAACAGCAAGATAAGGGCCATCTAGTGTTTTTCATTGAGTGCCACATGTATGGTTATCTCCCAGATGGCGAGAAGTCATATGTGTGCCTTCAGTACAAAGACCTCCTGGCTCTCAGACAACAAATCCACTCTTTGGAGGCTAGAATAGCAGACTTGGAGGAGCTGAGACAAACAAAGGAACATAAAGGAGACCTTCAGGGACATTGCAGAGAAGTCCTACCTCTAGTCTGGCAGCCTCTGTGCTTCCTTGGAGGAGAGAGGTCACCTGGAAGGAGAGTATAACCTTGCTGTGGCAGGAAGTGATCCTGTAGTCAGGTACTGCTCTCCAGGGCATGCAATATCTTCTCATGCCGAGGATGTGTCTCCAGGAATTTCTGCCCAGGAGGAAAGGGTCAGGGGCGGCTCAAGGCATTCTGCTGCCTGAGGCGAGGGATGGAATGGGGCCCCCCTCTCCCCCATAGTATGTGGGGGGGGGGGGGGGGCTTTCTCAAAACTCCATTCAGGGACTATACCAAACCAAAAAGCCAATTAGATAATATGGAGGAAATGCAAGATGTTTGCACACCAAGGAACTAAAAGAATGAACGAGAACCACATTACTAAATTATAACTCATTTTTATTTTGTTATAAACTGTGTTATGGTTCTTGTCTTTCCTTTTTGAACATATATTTTGCATCCATTGAACCCTCTTCCTCAACAGTGGGTGCAGAGCAGAACTAAGACATTCATCCACAGAATCAATATCTAAAAAAAAAATCGGATTCTGGTCATCTCACAAACAAATATTCTCCAGTACCAGGCATATTGGGAACTAATATAAAACTCTACAAAAGTCACCAAAGATTTTTAAGATGTTCTAGGGCCCGCTGCAGCATTTATAGTGCTGCTTTTTTCTGGGTAGGCCAAATCTGGGTAGATCTACAAGGCCAAATCTACCATACCATAGATACCAGCATAAACTTCCAAAACTCATACAAGGTGCCTACCCAGAAAAAAGCAGCACTATAAATGCTACAGTGGGCCCTAGAACATCTAACACCTATTTGAAAAGCTAAACAAGGCAAGTTACTACAGTACAGATCCCTGCATACAAACCTTATGTTAACAGAACACATGGCCTTGGTCACACACTCAGAATACAGACTTCACCAAGTACAGAATACGTGATCACAACCTAAAGTAAAAATAAAATATTTAGAATAAAATTAAACTGAAACCCAAGAAGCCAGACTCGCTTGCAGTGCAACACCAGATAAATAAGAGATGCCATTCCCCATACTGTGTAAAATATAAAGATATATATATATAAAGATAGCGCAAAGTCCAATCACTAAATTGAAAATAAAATAATTTTTTCTACCTTACTTGTCTGATGACTTTATTTTCTGGTCATGCTGGTCCTGATCTGAGGCTTCTGCTTTTCTGTCTTCTCTAGCACTCTTTCTATGGTCTATAGTCTATCTGTCATTTCTTGTCTCTTCTTTTGTTTTCTTCACTTCCTTCCATCAGCCTATTTCCAGTCCCAGTAACCATCCCCATATGTCAGTTCCCTTCCAGTCCCAGGGCCCCCTCCATGCCAGCCTCCTCCCCATTACCCAGCCACCTTCCAGTCCCACCCCCAGCTGTCAGCTCCCTTCCAGTCCCACCCCCTCCAGTGCCATCCTCAAGTATCAGCTTCCTTCAAGCCCCTCTCTTTCTTTCATGTCTGTTCGTTCCAGCCCCCACCTTCCCCCCATGTCAGTTACCTTCCAGCCATCTCCTTAAGAACATAAGAACATAAGATATGCCATACTGGGTCAGACCAAGGTCCATCAAGCCAAGTATCCTGTTTCTAACAGTGGGCAATCTAGGTCATATGTACCTAGCAGTTTCCCCAAAAGACACAGGTTCCCCAATGCTTGTATTGTGTCAAGCATTGATATCCTGGGTCCCTTTTAATAATGATTTATGAACCTTTCCTCCAGGAACTTGTCCAAACCTTTTTTAAACCCAGCTACACTAACAGCCCTTACTACATCCTCCGGTAACAAATTCCAGAGTTTGGTTACACGTTGAGTGAAAAAATATTTTCTCTTATTTGTCTTAAATAGTTACCCTGTAGCTTCATTGCATGTCCCCTAGTCTTTCTATATTCTGATAATGTAAACAATCGATCTACGTTTACCCGTTCCACTCCATTCATTAATTTATAGACCTCTATCATATCTCCCCTCAGCCGTCTCTTTTCCAGGTTGAAGAGCCCTAACCTTTTTAGCCTCTCTTCAAAGCAGCAGCCTTCCATCCCCTTTACCCTTTTTGGTGGCTCTTCTTTGTACTTTTTCTAATAATGCTATATCCTTTTTAAGACACGGAGACCAGACTTGCACACAATATTCAAGGTACGGTCGCACCATGGAACGATACAGAGGCATTATAATATCCTTTGTTTTATTTTCCATTACTTTCCATATGATACCTAGCATTCTATTTGCTCTCTTGGCCTCCGCTGCACACTGGGCGGAGGGTTTTAACATATTATGATGCCTAAATCTTTTTCCTGGGTGGTGGTTCCCAATGTGGAACCTTGCATCGTGTAACCATAGTTTGGGTTGTTCTTTCCTAGGTGAATAACTTTGCACTTGTCCACATTAAATTTCATCTGCCATTTGGATGCCCAGTCTTCCAATTTATCAAGATCCTCTTGCAATTTACCACAATCCTCTTGGGTTTTAACAGCTTTAAATAGTTTTCTGTCATCTGCAAATTTGATAACCTCACTTGTTATTCCTTTTTCCAGGTCATTTATGAATATGTCGAAAAGCAGCGGACCCAGCACAGATCCCTGGGGTACTCCACTATTCACCTTTTTGCATTGGGAAAATTGGCCATTTAGCCCTACCCTCTGCTTTCTATCTTTTAACCAGGTCCTGATCCACAATAGTACACTGTCTCCTACCCCATGAATTTTTAGTTTTGCCAAAAGTCTCTGGTGAGGGACCTTGTCAAAGGCTTTCTGAAAGCCCAGATATACTATATCAAGTGACTCACCTTTGTCTACATGTTTATTCACACCTAGCCTACTTTATAAAGACACATAGGAACGTTTGCATCTTCATAACATACTAGAACAAATCCTGCCTAGACTGAGTGTTGACATTTACACTGCTTGGGAGCATTACTGCGTAAAGTATGCATATATGTGCGTGTATTATAACATATTTTGTTTCAGAGCTAGAAATAAAAGCACACTAAATCCAGCTGGAGCACAGGAACCATGATGGTCAAAGAACATGATAGGCTAGTAAAGTGTACCATAGGCCAGTCAGTAACACGCTTCACCACCGATGTGGCTTGAATGTATTTGTTAGCATCTCTGATCACAGTGATTTGGGTTTAATAACCCTGGACCCTTTCTATAGCATGCCATTTTGTATGCTAATTTCATCCCTGAATGACCATTATTCCCTAATTTCAGCAGGTGTTTCTTCTTTCAAGTCTGGTTATACAGTCAGGACTATAGACTTCAGTACTTGCAAGGTGTCATCTCTTGCGATGTGCGGTATGCTCTGTTGCAGCTGTGGTCTGTGACATTCAGATAACCTGCCTAGCTGATTTGTGCCATGCCTGTCTATTCTTATTGCATCCAACAAACCTTGAGGTGCTCAGTACAAGCGCTGGCTTCTGATGGTCTTCTGCAATGGTTCTGCTGAATATGTTCCTAGCATACATCTCAGATCCAGCTTACAAACATTGAGGTTGTATTCTTGCAATTTTAGCACTGAAGTCACTAGGATGCATATAATAGAGGCTTTTTGAAGATTGCTATTAGTGGGCGTGGCCAGTTTCTGCTTTAATTATGTCTCAACCTACAAACAACCCTTCATATAGTTAAACGAGGGACCATCAGAAAGGAGCAACTTTCACATTGATATATATATACAATGTACACTCCCAAAAATTCATTCATTAGTCCTACAAATAACTTCTTTTTACTTTTTTAAAAACTCTACTAGTGTTTTATACTGTCCCAGAAATGACTTGCCTCATTGAGAAGCATTTGCACCAGTTTTGCCAGCCCCTGACACAGCATTTGAAATTCAGGCGCCAGTTCGGGCACAGGAAAAGCAGAGAGCTGATGGCAAGCACATTTACAAAGAGCTACTGGCATTAACATTGGTATTGATTTAAAGACAAGTACAGCATAATTTGGGGAACAGTGGATGTTGCCTGTTGCAAGTTTGTCATGTTTGTCTGTGAAGAGAATTTTTTTAAACAAATTATCCTGAATAGAAAGTGTTCATAAGTCACTATGAATTCTGAAGTAATTTCTGGGATATTATGACACCAGTATAAAAATGTTTAAAAAAGTAGAAGTTATGTAATTTGTGGGACTGATGACTGAATGTTGGGAGTGTACATGGCACATCAATAGCAGTGTGAAAGTCTCTGATGGTCCCTCAAATAACTATATGACCTGCTTGTGCTTCACAACACTATAGTTCTAAAGGGTTGCTTGTAGGCTATAGTTTGTCCCTCAGTGAGTGGCAGTAATTTTTTCAAGAAATTATGTCTCAGCCAGAGGTAATGATGAAAGCGCTGGCAGGTAAACAATGCTGAGACTCCTTTTTCATTTGTGCATAATTTTGCTGAGCTGGGTTAAGTGCCCTGGATGCAAAAGCCACTGGCTGACCCTCTCGCATTAAGCAACAGCCAAGCCTATTTTTGCTAGCATCATTCCCTATCACAACAGGCTTGGTGACATAGTACAGAAACACAGGGACATCTGTAACAAAGCAATTTATTTTCTGTACTGCCTCATCATGCTTTGGATGTCAGTACCAAACTGCATCCTAATCCAGAAGTGTTCAAGGGCTCACATATCTCAGACAGTTGTGGCATGAATTTTGCTATGAACATTACAAACCCAATGAAGGGCTGCACTGATTTTATGTCTGAAGGCAGTGGCATATACTGTATGGCTTTAATCCTATCTGTATCGCACTTTCAGGCCCTGTAAAAACAGGATATGTCCATGGGTGCAGGTCTTCTTCACCTTGAATTGCAATTTCTTCACACTGAGCCATAGTTTCCCCTTCTTCAGCAATTGTTGCCATGCTCATGCTCTGCAACCTCAGTCACCACAGTCAATGATTAGGATGTTATCTACGATTGATTCAATTTCACTGACAGCTCAAAAAAGATCAGGAATAATCACATTTTTGCTTTCTAAATAAATAATTCTCAACATTCTTTCATTTTCTAGTAGAGCATTCCAGAGAACTTGGTCTACATCAGAAAAAATACAACTTGTAAAATACACATGTAAATAGTTCTTTGATGATAATTAAATGTCATCTGCTGTTATTATATCGGTACGTTTTTGCCACCTGTTTCATTGTATATTGCCTTTAGTTAAACTACCTAAATTGTTCTTTGTAAAATAATAATAACGTTCCTTATTATTATTGTTTGGTTATATGTAAACCGCCTCTGATCTCTGGAAGAGGCGGTATAGAAAAATGTACAAATAAATAAATAATAAATAAACTTTGTGTTCTGACTAATCTAAAATCTTCAGTGGAAGGCAATGCTAAATTTAAGGATACGTTTGAATGGAGATTTCTCCCTAACACCTAGCTAGTCAGGGATTCAGCCAAATATTTTGGTCTCAATTTATGGAAGACCTTGAATGCCAAACAATACTTTGAATGTGGTTACCAGTGTAAAGGATAAAAAAGCAGTGTTACCCTTTCCCTTCTGCTATGAAATGTAATCATTTGTGCAACCATGTTCTGTACATGCAGCTATTTTTTACCATCGGTCAGACTACTTATTAATTTGCAATATTTTTGTACCACTATAGTACCAAATGTCATAGCGGTTGACACTAGAAGCAGGGGTCAGATTAAAACAAAAACAGACATAAAGGACAGGAAAGATACAATAGGGTCAATGAGGTGGAACGACAGAAGTTACCAGAGACTAGTGAAACATGCAATCGGTTGAGAACAAGGAGGAGGGGAGTGAGCTAAGGTATGTAATGAAGATCAAAAAGCAAAGTCCACTGGGGTGCCTTACGAGAAGGCACGTTCAAAGAGCCAGGTTTTAAGTCCAGCCTTAAAGAGCCTGTAGGAGGACTCAAGATGGAGGTTCGTGGGAATGGCATCCCAGAGAGTGAGGGCAGAGCAGCAGAAGGCCATGAATTGGTAGGTTTCTAGATGTAGGCTGGCGATGGAAGGGGTGACCAAGAGTATTTGGTTTGCTGATGGCAGGACCTGGGAGGAACAGTATGGAATGAATTGGGAGTGAAGTTAACAGGATAAGCCAGTGAGGAGTGCACAATGGGCAAGAAAGAAGATTTTGAACTGAGTTTGAAAGGAAACTGGGAGCCAGTGTTGCTCATATAGTAATAGTGTGACATAATCTGTTCTTTTTGCATTATAGAGGAGCTTTACTGCTGTATTATGGATAAGCTGGATTCTTTTTAGTTGGGACTGTGAAATGTCTGCCAGAATCGAGTTGCAATAGTTTGATGATAGTCACGGTAGCAGTTCATTGAGTGGTGATAGTTTTGAGTTCCTTGTAAACCGCTTTGATTACATGGATAAGTGGCATATAAAACCTATCAATAAATAAATAAAATAAATAGTTTAATTTATTTAATATGAGTGAGTGAATGGCTGTCTTTAAGGCTCTCTTGTCCAGGAAAGGCCTACCGGATTTGACCCTGTGCAGGGAAAAGAAGCAGCTTTTTAGTACTTTGGCAATATGGGGCTTGAAAGAGAGCTGATTGTTTAGGATCATACTCAGGGAATGGATGGTCTTCTGGATACGGATAGGATGGGAGGAAATGCATGGTTGAGAAGGGAGAGGCCTTTAGTTGGGCGAGAGCCATAGATCTGCGGTCTTTTCAGGATTTAACACCATCTTGTGCTTGAGGATCCAGACGATGATGGAGTTTGGTTTGAATTGAAGTTCAGATTGGAAGAGGGGATCCATGAGTGATAATAAGCTGAATGTTGTCAGTGTAGAAATATGAGCTGACATTGAGGTTTTGGCTCAGGAGGGCTAAAGGGGCAATGAAAAGATGGAACAGGATGGGAGATAGAAGGGAACCCTGGGGGACCTGGTGAGGGTGGAAGGAATTGTTTGCCTCCCAGAAGCGGGACACTTGTTCTAAAACTGCCTTTTCCAGAAGCTTAATGGGGAAACACAGGTTAGAGATGGGCCAGTAGCTCTCAGGTAGGGCTGAATTCAGGTTACCATTCTTCAAGAGGGTGCAAGTGATGGAATGCTTACAGGGGGTAGGCACTTCCCCCCCAGACTAGGCTATTGTTGATTAGCACAAGGAGCAGAGGGCCAAAAAAGCTCCAGGAGTTCTTCAGGATAAAGGGAGGGACTACATCGGCTAAGGAATTAGCTGCGTTTAGAGAGTTCAATAGTTTAGTAAGGTAAACTTGAATACTGCCAGTTCTTTGTTGCTGCCGGTTTATGGATTCAGCTTTCCTTATGATTACGGATCTAGTGTGCTCTTGAAGTATTTTACCCAACTTACATTTGGTGTTCGTTATAGTGACATTTTGGAAACCAGGTTTGTACCCCTTGAAGAAGGCCTGACCAGCCGAAGCTCATTGGGTTTTGTCTTGGTGAATAAAAGTGCCTCCTGATATCTGTTGCTGCATCTGCTGTTTTTATTCCTTGCTCCCATGTGGGTGGTTTGGTCTCCGTTGGACTTGCTTTTATAGAAATCATCAGAGCCGCGAAGAAAAGGGAGTTGTAGGAAGAAATTTCCAAGTAGAAGGGACAATGAGTGCCACCCTTCTTCCCCGCTTGAGGATAGAAAAGTTGGCTTGGGTTACGTGATGCAGGACAGCCATATCACCATCCTTGAGCCCGGTCTCGCAGATGGCAAGGATTTGGAGATGGTAAATATTGACGAGATGTCTGATAAGGGGTGCTTTGTTTTGAATGCTTCTTTCATTTATAAGACCCACCCTGGAGAGGGGGAAAGAGGGGATAATTGTAGAAGTTGTGCACCGGATAGTGGCCAGGACTCTGGGTCTCAGCTTATTTAGAAAGGACGTGGGGGGTAATAAAGGCTATGCTTACTTACCAGGATAGGGATAGGCAGTACCACAGACAATTCCATTTTGGAGGAGAAGGTGAAGAAGCCTGAAAGGAGTGGAATGAAAATTTTGTGGCCGAGAAAATACAGTCAAGTTCCTCTGCTCTAATACCAATGCTGTCTCTCTTATCCTCCACTTCTTCATTCTCAACCTCATTTGTTCTTTCAACAACATTGTCTTAAATCAGAAGAATTTTATTCAAAAAATCTTGGCTCAATTCCTCCCTCCTGGTTTAAATTCGACCTATGTTATCCTACTTTTTTCCTCTGATAATTCACTGATCAACCGATGAGGAGCATGTTGACATCTACCAGTGAGGTAAAAACTGACATCAAACATATACCCTTAGCAAGCGTCTTTAAGTAAGACTGCCGCATGGTCTAGGAGTTGCCTGTCAGAAGTTCCATGGAAAGAATTTCTACTGCTCTTTTGGATCATGCACCTCAGACAGGCCTAAATGCAAATGATTCCCACATTCTGGCATGTTGTTCATCATCCTAGGAGAATGGCAGGAGATGGAGAACTTCAAAAAGGCACATTTGCCCCAAGTAAACCAAGTGTGGATAGACTGTGAGGAATGTCATGTACAACAGGCCTCAGTGCTGGTTCATCTGTGATTCTGTGATTACTGCATTTTAGCTGGAGGGAGTGCAAGACAATGGACCCCTCACTGACAGAGTTTCAGGATTGAGATTCTGACCACAACCCTGAGTTTCTGACAATGCCCTCCACATCCAGCGAGGCCAATGATTCAGATTCATTGAGCCAGAGAGAGTGACAGCTCCACCCAGGGAGAAAGAATAAGGCAGCGAGGTAGGAACGCCTACTATGAAGGTTGAGCTATTGGGGCAGTGAAGGCCCTGGCTCTGAACCCCAGCTACATGTGGAATTTCAATGGCACAACTTAGTGCCACCAAAAGTGAGCATAAACAGATGAAATATCCATTTAACTTTATGCAGTTGGTTAATTGTAGAAAACTGAGGGCTATATTGATAAGCCATGGCTGACAGCTGAAGTGCTTAAATATCAATGGGAGATTCAGCGGCAGTATCTGAATTATAGCTGCTGCTGGATATCTGGATTGGGCAGCACCAGGGCTTTATCTGAGAGAGTACGCAGTGATACGGAGTACTGGTGCCTTTTTCATTGCCTGCTAAAACTGACCCACGGTCCTCATGTATTAATGAACGAGCCGTGCATATGAGTACCTGCTCCATTTTTTCCTAGGAAAAATGCTCTAAGCAGTGCTATCGGGTAAGTGCCAACATTATCCAGATAAGGATAGCAATTTAGCTCTGCTTTTTATGTGACCTAAGCTATCCAGATAAGTACTGGCTGCAAAGTAATGTCATCTGGATAAGGTCAGCACTTATCTAGATAGAGATTATACCAGCCCCACCCTGCTCATGGATCGCAGTCTGTGGAGATACTCAGCAGCACTATCTGCTATCCAGATAACCCCCCTTGGGCGATCTGTAAAAGGGTTTTGAATATCGACCCCTAAACTCCTAGAGCTACCACCAGAGGCAAAGTGCCTGAATGTCAGGAAAGGTATGCCTAGCTCCCTACAGCATAGTATAAATGAAAGAAAGAAAGAGAGAGAGAAACATCTAGTGGACTGTATACAGACATCAAAGCAGCTTATGCATATGTATATTATTTTATTGATTGTACATAGTGTTGATGGCTCACTTTGTCTAATTATGTAAATCATGTTGTGCTTTTAGGAAGGGTGCTCCATAAACAAACATGCAAGAGGCTATTTCCTACAATGCAGACACTGAACATTTCATTGCATAAAAGTGATATATGATAATAATGCTAATAAAAATAATAGTCTCCAGATCCCTAAGCACATGTGGTAAGCTCCAGTTATGCCAGAGTGCACAGCCCTGGGCCTACAGTTTAGAACTACAGACAGATCTGGTTTTAGAATACTCACAATGGATACTCAGTAGGATAACCTGCATAGGTTGGTCTATGAATGAGCTTGATTTTCACAGCATACGCTTGTAGTTAGCTGGAAAAAAAAAAACGACAAGCATGCAGCCCTCAAGGTGGGCTAGGCAGCTCTATTTAAAATAATGAGTCACCATGATTTTCTGGTTGTCTCTAGAGATCACTGTATTCATGGTTAAATGTAGGCTGTTTGCCTAACTATTTTTTTTAGTGCCATCAAGTCAGTGTTGACTCATAGCGACCCAGCTATCTCTGGGTTTTCTTAGCAGTGTATCACTGGAAGTAGATTGCCAGCCTTTTTTTCAGAGACAATGGACAGTAAAGTGACTTGCCCAAAGTCACAAGGAGTGCCAGTGGGAATCAAACCCTTGATCTTCTAGCTACTGGGCAGTTGCTCTAACCACTAGGCTACTCCTCCACTCTAGCTTAGAGAGTGAAAATTTGGCTTGTAAGTTAAACTGAGTTTCAGTTGAATCAAGTAGAATAGATTCTTAGCAAAATCTACTTAAATTTAGGGAGTTAAAATTTTGTGACCTTGAATGACATCACTCAGCTTTTGAGCATCTAAATTTAGCTAGCTAGCAATGAAAAATCAGACCACAGGGATCCAAGGAAAGACATGGGTTGACAACTCTCCATCCTGCTAAAAGAAAAGTACCTCAACCTGAATGCCCCCAAACATCTCTCCAACCCCATTAAGCAAAAAGCACCTCACGCAGCTGACTTTCTCTCTCAACCCCAACCATTCATCCTGATCCAAATAAGCTGTGGAACCATATTTCACCTCCAACCCTTTTTCCCTTACTCCTTAGAAGGCTCCCCAAAACCAGCCAAGCCGAGTTGGGAGCAGAACCAGTGTGTTAGGCATTCTAGTTGAACCAACAGCACTGCATACCCCTCCTACATAGACAATAAACAATCTAAAATTAATAGTAGCTCCCATTGTCTACGATTCCTCACTGGCTATGGATTCTCGCTAATATTAATCTTGATGAAGGAAAATAAGTGTAAACCCACAGCATTGAATGCAGAATCATACAAATCACATGAATGAAGAATTGTTCCAGATATTAAAAAATGCCCTAAAATCTCACAGTTTTACTCCTTTCATAGCACAGGAATTTTATGCCAGTTCACGGGGCCACCAAGGGAATTTTGCAGAGTAGGTATGCAAGCCTCTTTTTTAATGTGTCTCCCTTACTGTGCACTATAAAAACATTTGATAAAAACATCTTGGTGTATATGAATCAGTCCCCTCTCATACATGTTTTCCACAGAAGCCTGGCCCTCTTTGTCTCAGCTCCTGGGATTGTCCTGTGAATCCTCTTCTCATCCAGGATCAGTGGTAACTCTACTCCTTCAGAGGTCTCCTTCTGTCCTTGATGCCATACTGTAGTCAGTATATAATAGTGTCTTTGGCTTAACCAAGCAAAGAAAGAGAGACTCTAGTGCAGTGGCTCAGCCAGCCAACAACTCAGGGCATGTGATGGTACAATGGCTTAGCCAGTCAGACAGGAAACTGCCTTTGGACTGAATATTTATACCAATCAATTTTCTCACCAATTCAAGTTCTCGTCCTACTATTACCCTCTGGAAAGTACTGTGTGGCATAAAAAAGGTTACCCCTCTTTACCTAGAACAGCCACTAAGGATCTCTACATAATATTGTAGATTAGTATAAATAATAATTCTACACTTCAGTTTCACTAAAATTTATTTTACATGATAAAAAACAATATGGCAATTGGATATTTACAAGAACAGCACAAAGATAAGAGAAATATTCTGGGATAATTATATAACTGCCTGCATTGACTAAAGTATGTGCGTACTTTTAACTCTATGGATAATCGAGATTTATTTATTTAGTTAAAGAAGATTTGATATATCTCTATTTGGAGTTGTGATGATGAGAGCTGTGCTGAGCCGAAGGAAACAGAAGAAAACAGTGAATATGCCTTTAAGGTGAGAGACAGGCAAGGTATTCACAGGGTTCAGACTGCAGGCAAAGGAAAGAAGCACGTAGTTGCTGAAGCCAAGCCACACCCAAGCTCTAACGTAAGTGCAGGCTTGGAGGGTAATGACAATCACCGGTGCAGAGACAGGGGAGTGTTAGTTAGGAAACAGCTTTATAAGCCCTGTTCAGAGGAGAGGAAAAGGAGAAGTGGGAAATTTGACTTCGAGTTGGAGAACGGCTGCAGCAAGAAAGGAAGCAGCAACAGAGGAAGCAGTCCTTGTAAGAGAGGTACTCTTAATTCAGAAACCAGCAGATGGGTGGCTGGGAGAGTTGCTGACAACGAGGATCAGATTGCAGTGCAGAGTGTTCGTGAACCAGCTCAGAGAAGTCAAGCTGCCAGAAGGTGGGTGAATACAGTTACAACTGGAAGTGACCAGATCCCAGCCGAGGGCAGAGAATCAGAGTTGAACACGATTGAAGCATTGAGCCAATTGATCCAGGGAAAGAAGCCCCACTCTCAAGGTACAAATATTCCATATCAGGGAGAGCAGCTGTGGAAGGAAATTCAGAAGTTCCTACAGAACAGCAAGCTTGAAGGAGTTAATAAAAACCCAGCGACAGACAAGCATTTCGTAGCACAGGAAGAAATGCAAATTGACTCTTTTGGGCAGGATTCTGTTACTGAGGAGTCTCCTATGGACTGTTCTTTGTGTAAGAAGGAAGTTTGAAAGTTGGTGATAAAAAGTGTTAACAGGAGAAGCTTTTGAGAAGCAGGGTTTTACCTAGCCATGTGAATGCCAAGAACTTCTTCTAAGGCAAAGAGCCCTTGCTTAACCTAGAGTTTGATAACCAAAGCAGCACATGATAAATGAAGAAATTTAGCTGTGCTGGACGAACAAAGGAAGCTATGATTTACTTGCTGAAATGTTTTTGCTGAAAACAGCTGCACATGTTTAAAGGTTCTTTCAGTTTCTTCAGTTCCAGTTGCATATGTTTCCTGTTATTATTTACTTGGAGAATAATCCTTATATCTGCGTAGAACCTTAGTGCTTATGGGAACCTAAATAAAAATTATTGTTTTGCCTTAAATACCAATGGTCTCACACTACTTTGTCTTTGAGTAAAAGAATCAACTACAAGTCCCAGAGTTCCCTGCTGGAGACAAGGATAGTAACTCTTTATTTAAGGACAAAACATTGGCAGCCCTATGCCTGTAAGCCTTTGGCCCAGGCGAGGGTCACGACAGAGTCCAGTATAGTTATTTAAAAAAGATAATAACCAAAGCAAATTAAAAATAAACACGGTCAGACAAGATGGCCATCTGGAGGGGCGAGTGTACAGAGATATTACGCTTAATTAAGGCACAGTAGTTAAGGGGCCATGAGATGTCAACTTCTGAGTTAGACAGAAAACTTTAGGGGTCAATACAGCTTCTTCTTGTAAGGCTTGGTTAAAGAATATTTTCACTCCCATTTTACATTTCTTGAATGAACTTTGAAGACAGAGCCCAAGCCTGCAAACCATGTAAATGCCTTTGAACATCGGGCCTGAAATATTTCAGAAACTTGGTTGGAATGAGAGTGGGCTATGGTTCTTAGTGAGCCATACTGCCTCAGATTTTTGAGGGTTGAGAAGCAGCCTGTGAGCATCTCTCCAAGCAGTGACTGTTTCTTTTGTCCTCGGGTACTCTGAAAGCTCTGATCCCAGTTCTCATGCACTATTATCAATTGTATATCATTTGAATAGAAGTAGGTGCTAACTCCTAGCTCTTGGATCCAAAAGGCTAATGGCGAGATGAATAGATTAAATAATAAAGATACAATGATAGAGCTTCATGGTTCTTCATATGATAGTAGTGAGTTGTAGATAATGGGGCCCTTTTACTGAAGTGTGTTGTGATTTGCACCTAACTCACCAACAGCATGCAAAATCATGGTGCATTAGGTGCAACACCACTGCGTTAACCGTTGGGGGCATGGAGAGCATATTCCCACCAGTTAACGTGCAGCACTGTCCCCTAATGCATGCCATGTGAGCACGGGTGCTCTTACCTCCACTTATTGAGGTGGCAGTAATTGCAAGATGCTCTCCCTACCCACTCTCTATCCCAAACCCACCCACTTGCTCCCTTAACGTACCATGGACAGTTAGTGCAGAAATCCAGCCACACTAAGTGTCACGGCACTGCGGTAGTTGTCAATGCATGTTTAAGCGTACCTTTAGCATGCGCCAGAACAAGCGTCGATAGCTAGTGCTTTTGATAAAAGACCTCCAGAGACTCCTTTACTCACGCCTAAAGACTCATCTTGCTAAATATGATTGGAACTAATTTAGAGCTGAGTCTATTATGCCTACTTTCTCTAACTGATCTAGCAGCAGGCAGTGGTCTACCACATCGAAGGCTGTACTTAGTTCTAGTTGAATTAATAATACATCCCAGTATGGTTATCTTGATAACTGATGATCTCATCCATGATAGCAAGAAGGGCAATATCAGTGCTATGACCACTGCCGAGGGTGAAAGGAACTATCTGTATTGAAGAAACCTGTTAGTTGCTCAGTGACCACTTTCTTGCAGGAAAATGTACCCACTTATATTTACACCTGCTAATCTGTGCACATACTTTGACAAAAAATACATATATATGTTTAAACACGTGGAGGGTGATTTTATAACAGGGTGCCTGGGTTTGAGAGGAGCTGCAGATTAGATGACACTTGTAATCCTCAAGCAGATCAGAGAGAAGAGCAGCAGATTAGATGAGGCCTGTAATCAAAAGACACTACTAGCGAGAGATATAATCTAGGCTCAGTCACTGGTCCAGGCCATCAAGCTGCTGCAGATTGAATCCAGGCCTTCTGTTCCTGTTTGAGCCTAAATTGCTTCACACTTGAAGAAGAGGAGCTATACCTTGTTGCCTCTGAGGTTTCATTATGGAAAGGTAATGACAGCCTTCTTCCTGTCTTAAATCTTTAGAAGTAAAACTCATACAGTGCTTGCTTGCTCCTGTGGCTGTATTCCAGCAATTGGGCTGTGGGAGACCAAAATTGAGCTGCAGAGATGGCAGCTTAGCACCTGGGAAACTCTTTAATGCCACTTTCAGCAGCATACCTTTAATGGCAATACTGGCACACTAATCCAGCTTGGAAGCTCTGAGGCCTTCTCTGGAAGTGACTGCAAACAGATCATAAAACACAGCTGGTCTCCAATGGATAATACCGGAGTAGCGAGGAGTGGCTTACAACACATCTGGCAAGAGTCGAGCCCGTCGTATCGTGCCAATCAGCAGCGACTCCTGATGTCCCATTCTCTAGCCTTCTGTGCAGCCATGTACGTTGAGGAGGCCTACCATGTGGTCGGCGCCAGCGCGCATTGAGTTTCTCTGCTCCTGCTGCTGCCTAGGAGAATCGAGACCTCAGAGGGAAAAATGATAACCCGAGGCTATGGCCTACAGAGAGTGTGTCTGGTATGGAAGTCTTGAGGGCTAAGTTGGTTTATGTTGACTATTTTGCACCATTGAACTGTGAGGTAGTCTAAACTGGGACACTGCCAGGACATAATTGTTGGCACCCTTATAAACTTTTAAATCAGTTAGCACTAGACCCACATTCCTATTGCCGTGGAACTGGACATATCTGTGATCAGTTGTCAGTACTCACACGTCTTGTATTGGCCCATGATTGATGGCTCTAATGTTTAAATATGTCTTTAGATTAATGGATTACATGTGATAAGGAGATGCCTGTTGCTTGTGCTCACTATTAATAGATTACTTCCTCTACTAAACAAATTTTCCTTTTTTTTATACTCTCAAACTGTGCTCTTTAGAATCAGTGTGGTTTACATGTATACTAACACATACTTTTTATTTCCTTGTCCCTGAAGGGCTCACAATCTAAGTGTACCTGAGGTAATGGAGAGTTAAGTGGCTTGCCCAAGGCCACAGGAAGTAGCCATGGGGCTAGAGACCCCAGTCCTTCTGGCCTGAGGTTGCTTGTCCCCATGTGGGAATTGAACCCCTGGCCTTTTAGCCTGAGGTAACCTGTCCCAACCACTGAGCCACTCCTCCCTCCTTATCTGACAGTTCAGTGTCACTTTAAGACTTTTACTTATTTGTAATTTTACTTTTATTTTTATCCTTATTCATTTACTAACTTGTTATCCCTCCTTTCCCCTAATTGTACTTTGCCCTCACTGCCATTTCTTAGGTTGACTTGCTCCTCCCTTCTTATGGCTCCACATCACTTTTTGTTTCTTTTTCTGATTCTCCTTAACCTTCTTCCCTCATTTCATCAACCTAAAACCCCCCTCCTTTTCACCGTCTCTCTACCTTCCCCATTTTCTCCCCCATTTTTTCATCCACCCTCTCCTCAGCTCTTGAGCTTCACCTTTTTCTTCCTCTCATTCATCCTTATCCTTTCTCTCTAAAACAACCTTATCCTCGTTTCCACCGTGCCATCTCCTCTCTCCCTTGCAGTCTTCTTCTCCTTCTCCTTCTGTCCTCCTGTGATATTAATCCCAACCACTGACACCTTCACTTTTCCCATATTAGTTCCTCTCTCTACCGCCCCACTCTCATCCATATCCCTCTCCTTTCCTCCTCCTCTCTCCCCTTCTCATGTGCCTTATGGAATGATCATTCCATTTCTAATAAACTTCTCTTTACCCATGATCTCTTTATCTCTCACACGTTCCATCTTCTAGCTTTTACTGAGACCTGGCTCCTCCCTGATGACACTGCTTCGGTCGCTGCCCTCTATCACAGCAGCTACCATTTCTTCGACAATCCTCGTGCCACTGGCCATGGTGGTAGTGTTGGGTTTCTGCTTTCTCTTTCTTGCCAATTTCAACTGCTCCTTCTACCTCAGTCTCACTCCTTCTCCTCTTTTGAAGTCCATTCCATCCGTCCTTTTAATCCCCTACCTCTCCGGATTGCTGTTATTTATAGACCCCCTGATAAGCCCATACCTACCTTATTCACTGACTGACTCATGGCTTTCCTTATTTCTGGATTCTTCTTCCCCCTCCCTTATTCTTGCTGACCTTAATTTTCATATTGATAACCCTTCTGACCCCTATGTGCCTAATCTCCTTTTCCTTACCCCCTTATACATCCTCCAGCTTTGCTCTTCTGCCCCCACTCATCACCATGGTCACTGACTTAACCTTGTTTGCTTTTCTAACTGTTTACCCTCTAATTTCCGTACCTCAGTTCTTCCCTTATCTGACCACCACCTGATAAGCTTCACTCTTCCTCACTCCCCGCCTCAATCTTACCCAGTCTTCTACCTTTTTAGGATTCTTCATGCTATCGATCCACTGACTTTTTCTGCTACTGTCTCATCACCTCTTTCTTCCACTTTGCCCTCTAAATCTGTTGATGAGGCTATTTGGGTATAACATTGGATTTTTCCCTCTCTTTTCACGAGCATGTGTCTTTCCTCACTCGTCGCTCCTTTAATGCACTTAGGCAAATTAGGGCAGTCCGTTCTTTGCTACCTCCAGCCTCACTTATCACCCTACTCCTGGCTCTAGTTATTAGATTAGATTACTGTAATGTGGCATTAGCAAACCTACCATTCTATCAAATTCAGCGCTTACAACTATTGCAAAACACTGCAGCACGACTGGACAGTATGACCATGTCACTCCTCTTTTACTCTGTCTCCATTGGTTGCCTCTCCATTATAGATTTAAGTACAAATTCTTAATTCTGACCCATAGAGAAATCCATACTTCGACTCTGCTGTGTCTTGCTAATCTCATCTCTCTGCATACTCCACACCGGCAACTTCGTTCCATTCATGCAAATCGTCTTACCCTCCCGTCTCCTTCACAAGCCCATTTGGAACAGACCTGTCGTGCCACTTTTTACTTTCTCAGCCCTGCACTCTGGAATACTTTACCATCCTCTCTCCGTCTAGAACCACCATATCAGAATTTCAAGACATTGCTCATATCCCACCTATTCCAACAGATATTTGAGCTTCCTGACTGTTAGCACCACTTAAGTATTTTTCCTTTAGTACTTTCTGTCTTTGTTTGACTTATACTGTTTTCTATCTCTTTCCTATTATATAATGTCGTTCTTTTCCTCTTTTCTGCAGCATTTTACTTTTATTGTAAACCGCCCTAATGTCTTAACGTGAGCGGTATATCAAGTGTATCAATAAAGATAAAGATAAATTCCTATAATACTGTTCTCTCCTATGCTCTGGATGCTCTTGCTCCACCCATACCACATCCTGTGAAGTGCACTTCACCTCAGCCCTGGCTAAATTCAACTATCCACTACCTATGCTTCTGTGCCCTCTCAGTTGAGCACACTGGGCTCAAATACCATTCCCTTTCTGACTTTCTTCACTTCAAATTCATGCTTACTTCCTTCAAGTCTACCTTGCTCTCATCAAGCAAAACTATTTTATCCATTTGACTAGCTCTCTTGTCTCTGGCCCGTGCCATTTCTTTTCAATTCTCAGCTCTCTTCCTAAGGTGCCTCCGCCTCCAATCCCTCCTTTTCTTTCTGCCCAAACCCTAGCCCACTATTTCCATGACAAAATCTATAAGATTACACTCCAATTCCCCACTAAATCTTATTCATCCCCTCTTCCCCCTCTTCAATACAACTTTTCCCCTCAACTTCTATCACCCTTTCATCCTTTTCTAAGATCTCCGATGAGGAAACCTCTCTTCTTCTTTCCTCCTCTAAACTCACTACATGCTCCTCTGATCCTATCCCCACCCATCTCCTTAACTCCATCTCCTCCTCCATCATCCCTTCCATCTCACATATACTCAACCGTTCACTCTCCACTGCAACTTTCCCTGAAGCCTTTAATCATGCTGTGATTATACCTCTCCTCAAGAAACCTTCACTTGACCCAACTTCTCCTTCTAATTATCAACCCATCTCCCTCCTTTCCTTCATTTCTAAACTTCTTGAATGTGCAGTTCTCCGCCACTGCCTTAAAATTCTTTCCTCTCAAGCCCCCCTAGATCCACTTCAATCTGGTTATCGTCCCTTTCATTCTACTGAAATAGCTCTTGCCAAAGTCTCCAGTGACGTGTTCCTTGCTAAGTCCAAAGGCCTTTACTCAGTTCTCATTCTTCTCAACCTTTCTGCTGTTTTTGATACTGTTGACCACCTCCTTCTCCTTGACACTTTGTCCTCTCTTGGTTTTAGGGATGCTGTGCTGTCCTGGTTCTCTTCTTATCTCTCCCATTGCTTTTTCAATGTTTGTTCTGGTGGATCCTCCTCTACTGCCATCTTTCTCTCAGTTGGTGTACCCCAAGGATCTGTTCTGGGCCCTCTCCTTTTCACTCTCTATTCCCAATCCCTTGGTGCTTTCATCTCTTTCCATGACTTTCAGTATCATTTTTATGCTGATGACTCTCAGATCTATCTATCTACACCTGAAATTTCTCTTACTCCAAGCCCATATCTCTGCCTGCTTATCTGGCATCGCTGCCAGGATGTCTCACCGCCATCTAAAATTGAACATGGCCAAAACTGAACTTCTTAATTTCCCCCCTAAACTCTCCTCCCCCTTCTTCCTTTTTCTATGTCTATTGATAACACTCTTCTGCTTCCTGTTTCCTCGGACTGCAACCTTGGGGTCATCTTTGACTCCTCCCTCTTCTTCTCCACACATATCCAACAGATAGTTAAAACCTGTTGTTTCTTTCTCTATAACATTAACAAACCTTGCCCCTTCCTCTCTGAACATACTGCTAAAACTCTTATTCACCCTTTTGTCACTTCCTGTCTCAACTATTGCAACCTCCTCCATGCTGGTCTCCCTCAGAGTTATCTCTCTCTTCTTCGATCTGTTCAAGACTCTGCTGCGCGGTTAATTTTTCACCAGTCCTGATACACTCATATAACCCCTCTTCTCAAATCACTTCATTGGCTCCCCTTCCATTTCCATATCCAATTCAAACTTCTCCTTCTAACATATAAATGTATTCATTCTACTGCTCCTCACTGTCTTTCCTCTCTCTTCTCTCCCTACACCCTCCTCGTGAACTCTGCTCTTCCTCTGGCTTTCTTCTTTCTATGCCTTTTTCTTCCACTGCCAACTCCAGACTTTGATCTTTTCTCCTTGCTGCTCCTTATGCCTGAAACAAACTTCCTATATCTATATTTCAGGTCTCATCTTTCACCCTTTTCAAATCCATGCTAAAAACTCACCTCTTTGAGGCTGCTTTTGGATCCTAATTCACTTGTTCTCCTTGTGTCTCCTTTCCCTATTTGAACTCCTTGTTTCTCTTATATTGAACTGTCTGTCTTGATTAGATTGTAAGCTCTAATGTAGTAGTAAGGAGATCCTGGATTCTCTACAGGGAGAACTATTCAGGCAATTGGTAACAGACCCCACACGTGAAGGGGCCATACTGGACTTGGTGCTTAGCAATGGTGAAAGTGTTTCTGATGTTATAGTGGGAGATCATTTTGCATCCAGTGATCACCAGATGGTGTGGTTCAGTATTAGGACTCGGGCTGTTAGAATCCATTCAAAAGTGAGGGTCTTAGACTTTAGGAAAACAAACTATGCCAAGATGGGCCAATATCTCAGGGAATCGTTAGCGGGATGGGAACAGCTGGGGGATGTAGAAAAACAGTGGGTGAAACAGAAAGGGGATATTTTAAGGGCAACCAACCTTTTTGTTAAAATGGTAAATAAAGGTAAAAGGAAAAGGAGACCACTATGGTTTTTGAAAGAAGTAGCTAAAAAGGTGAAGAAAAAGAGGGAGGCCTTCATGAAATACAAGAGATCACAGAGAGAGGAAGACAGGCATCTATATTTGGAAAAACTTAGGGGCTTGTTTACAAAGCCGCGGTAGCGGTTTGCGATCGTAATCGGAGCCGCGGCCCCATTGATTTCAATGGGGCCGCGGCTGCGATCGCGATCGCGAACCACTACCGCGGCTTTGTAAACAAGCCCCTTAGAGAAGCTAGCAAAGTAGTCAGGAAAGCAAATATTCAAAAAGAGGAGGAAATAGCCAATGCAATAAAATGGGGGGATAAGACATTTTTCAGATATGTTAGTGAGAAGAGGAAAGGCAAAAGTGGTATTGTCAGACTGAAGGGTGAAGGGGAGGAATATGTAGAAGCTGATGAAGATAAAGTGGAATTGCTTAACAAATATTTCTCTTCTGTGTTCACAGATGAAGCACCAGAAACAGGACCTCATAAAACACCCACAGACAGGAACAGAAGTGAAGTGAAGGGCATCTTGAACAATTTTCAGAAGACTGTGTTTGTGAGAAACTAGCTCAACTTAAAGTAGACAAAGCGATGGGACCGGATGGCATACACCATAGAATACTGAGGGAACTTGGGGACGTTCTAGCAGCTCCACTGACTGACCTTTTCAATGCCTCATTGGAGTTGGGAGTGGTGCCAAAGGACTGGAGAGAGGCTCATGTGGTGCCTTTACACAAAAGAGGAAGTAAGGATGTGGTTGAAAACTACAAGCCGATTAGTTTAACTTCGGTGGTGAGTAAATTATTGGAAACATTGCTGAAAGAGAAAATAGTGAGGATTCTGGAGTCCAGCGGATTACAGGATCCGAGGCAGCATGGATTCACCAGAGGCAGGTCTTGTCAGACAAATCTGATTGATTTCTTTGACTGGGTGACCAGAGAGTTGGACCGAGGGAGAGCCCTAGATGTGGCGTATTTAGATTTCAGTAAAGCCTTTGACAACGTTCCTCACAGGCGACTTATAAACAAACTGAGCACCCTAGATATGGACCCTAAAGTTACTGCTTGGGTTAGAAATTGGTTGAGTGGGAGGCGACAAACAGTACA
This sequence comes from Ichthyophis bannanicus, assembly GCA_033557465.1. NCBI lineage: Eukaryota > Metazoa > Chordata > Amphibia > Gymnophiona > Ichthyophiidae > Ichthyophis > Ichthyophis bannanicus. Next base: position 517,075,959 of record CM066033.1, read on the forward strand.
GGTAAATGGAGCTCACTCTGAGGAGAAGGAAGTTACCAGTGGTGTTCCCCAGGGATCTGTCCTTGGTCTGATTCTTTTTAACATCTTTGTTAGTGATATAGCGGAAGGGCTGTCGGGTAAGGTTTGCCTCTTTGTGGATAATACCAAAATCTGCAACAGAGTAGACTCCCAGGAAGGTATAGATAACATGAGGAGGGATCTAGCTAAGCTTGAAGAATGGTCTAGAATTTGGCACCTGAGATTTAATGTTAAAAAATGTAAGGTCATGCATTTGGGCTGCAGCAATCCAAGGGAGCAATATAGAATAGGGGGTGAAGTACTTTTGTCCACTAAAGAAGAGCGGGACCTAGGCGTGGTTGTGTCTGATGATCTTAAGGTGGCTAAATAGGTAGAAAAGGCGACAGCAAAAGCTAGAAGGATGCTTGGGTGCATATGGGCTCTCCTCCGCCTCACTCACAGAGCTCACCCACATGACTCCCCCCAACAGAGCCAGAAGATCTGCAGCAATAAACACACTGTTAATCCCTAAGACAGTAACTCAATGCACCCAGGCTACAGTAAACAGGGCATTTAGATTCTGCGCACCCAGATGCTGGAACGCCCTACCACCTGACATCCAGGCAATCCCTGACCTAATACAATTCAGGAAGGCTTTAAAACACCACCTCTTCCTCAAACACTACCTAGACGTAGGTGTACCAACAACCATCTCACATACACCAACACACCATCATTAATCTACGATAGGAGCTGATATGAAGCCTATATGTAAATAGTTACCCCAGTTTATCCAAGTTTTAAGCACCTGTTTATTGTAAATACGGAACAGTCCCCTGCACTGTATAAGTTTCTGTTTCATGTAAACTGCACTGATGTCGAATAGCGCGGTATAAAAAAAGACTGTAAATAAAATAAATAAATAAAATAAATATGGAGAGGAATGGCTAGCAGAAAAAGGGAGGTGATAGTGCCTCTGTATAAGTCTTTGGTGCGACCTCATTTGGAATATAGTATGCAATTCTGGAGACCGCACATTCAAAAGGATATAAACAGGATTGAGTCAGTACAGAGGGTGGCTACTAAAATGGTTAGTGGTCTTCATTATAAAGCATATGAGGACAGACTTAAGGGTCTTAATATGTACACCTTAGAGGAAAAGCGGGATAGAGGTGATATGATTAAGACATTTAAATACCTCCGTGGCATAAATGCACAGGAGAGCCTCTTTTGATTGAAAGAAAGTTCTGCTACGAGGGGACATGGGATGAGGGTGAAGGGGGATAGATTCAGGAGTGATATGCGGAAATATTTCTTTACGGAAAGAGTGGTGGATCCATGGAATAGTCTCCCAGTGGAGGTGGTAGAGATGAGGACAGTATCTGAATTCAAAACAGCATGGGACAAACACAGAGGATCTCTAAAGGAAAAAAGAAGGCTGTTGTAGTTGTTGATATGGAAGGACAGACTAGATAGGCCATGTGGTCTTTTTCTGTCGTCATTTTTCTATGTTTCTGTGTAATGAGCAGGGACTGTCTTCTTTACACTCTCTGGATGTTTAAGGTGAAAACAAGCACTGTCCTGATGACTAATCATGCCTGGAGCAGGTATAAACATGGATATGCCTGCAGACATCTCTGCCATTTCTGACATGAAACGGGGATGTGTAAGTCTGTTGCTCGTCCCTGGACATGCCTCTGCCACACCACGGTGCCTATTTGGAAGTCCCTGCACGGGAGACATCTGCGATCATCATTTCTGGAATGACTACAGAGACATGTCTGTGATTTCAACATCCACGTGAATGCCTTCAGAAGTCCAAATCATGACTAAATCTTTTAACATGACCCTCTTAGGGAATAACAACCCAATTTTAGCTACACGATGCTAGGTTCTACATTAACAGTCACCACTCAGGAAAAGGACAATATGTTGGAATCTTCTGCACAATGTGTGGTAGCAACCAAAAAAGTTAGCAAAAAGTGTAGTTACTCACCTGTAACAGGTGTTCTCTGGGGGCAGCAGGAATCAGTCCTCACATATGGGTGAAGTTGGCACCAACGGAGCCCTCATGGAAGCATCCCCCCAGCTTTCAAAGAAAGTCTTTGGGAGATGCCACATGCATGCATGGTCCCCTTCCTACCCTTGGGTGCCATCTTGCTCAGTCAGATGACATAACTAAAAGACAGCAAAAATAAAAGATGGTAAAGGAGCAACTCCAAGGGAAGGAGGGAGGGTTATGAGGACTGATTCCTGCTGTCCCCGGAGAATACCTGTTACAGGTGAGTTACTGCACTTTCTCCGGGAACAAGCAGGAAGTCAGTCCTCACATATGAGACCCCCCAGCTACAGGCTACCAGAGGCCCATAGCAAAATTAGGGCCTCCTTCAGGGGGAGCCGCAAACAGCAGCAGCAATTTAGTCTGTGACAATAGACCACAGTAGGACCCCTGTGTCTAATGAAAGTATCACTCCAGTAGCCTGAACACAGAAGAGTCAGAGGGTAGGAGTTGCCTAAACCCCAAAAAGGTACAGAGCACAGCCTGGCCGAAGGCACTGTCCCGTCAGCACTCTCTTTCCAGGCAATAATGGGCTGTGAAGGTATGGACTGAAGATCAGATGGCAACCTGGCAGATGTCCACCATCAGGACAGAATGCAAGTTTGCCACCGAGGCTGCCATGGCCCTGACACAGTGCGCCATGACGCAGCCTTCCAATGGGAGCCTCGCCTGCTCATAAGCGAGGGCGATACAGTCTGCCACCCATGTGGACAGCGTACGCTTGGTCACTGCCTCCCCCAGCCTGCTGGGGTTGTAGGAGATGAAAAGCTGAGAAGCTTTGTGGTGGCCCTGAATACGTTGGATATAGAATGACAAAGCCCTCTTACAGTCCAAGGTGTGAAGGACCTTCTCCGCCCGACTGGAGTGAGGTCTTGGAAAGAAGGTAGGGAGCACCACTTCCTGGTTGAGATGGAAGGGCGATACTACCTTCGTCAGAAATTTGGGGTGCGTGCGAAGCAGCACTCTGTTCTTGTAGAATCTGGTATAAGGTGCCTCTGCCACAAGGACCTGAAGCTCGCTAACTCTGCGCGTGGAGAAGAGCACGACCAGGAAAGCCACCTTCCAGGAGAGGTAGCGAAGGTGGCAAATAGCCAGAGGCTCGAAGGGTGGGCGAGTGAGCTGACCCAACGCTACGTTGAGGTCCCATTTGGTTGCCAGAGGGCAAACCGGGGGCTTCGATAGAAGCAGGACCCAAAGAAAATGGGTCACCAACGGTTGGGCCGAGAGGGGCTTACCATCCACCGGATGGTGGTGCACCGGCAGGGCAATGAGGTGCACTTGGAAGGAGTTATACTTGAGACCGGATTGAGAGAGGTGGAGAAGGTACTGAAACACCTGTGCCACCGGACAGGAGAATGGTTCAGTCCCGTGCTCGGTGCACCAAACTGAGAACCTGTGCCATTTGAGGGCGTAAGCCTTCCTATTAGAGCCCTTGCAAGAGGCCAGCAGAATGTCTTCCACCACAATCAAAAGGTTGAAAGGGGCCATAGTCACCCTCTCAGCAGCCATGCTGTCAGCGACAGGGACCCTAGGTTGGGGTGCAGAAGAGAGCCCCCCTCCTGACCCTGTGCCAACTCCTTCAGTAGAAGGTCCCAGTGAAGGGGAGACCTGAGGGGCTCCCCCAGAAAATAAGGGGGAGGCGTCTGAGTCAAGTGGAGGAGGTAACCTTCCCTGACTACCCAAAGCACCCAGGAGTCGGTGCTGATGGTCAACCACCTCTGGGTAGCAGGCCAGACGTCCCCCTGTGGGCTGCTGATCTCCTTGGGGTAGATAGGCTATGCTCAAGGAGTCAAAATTTCCCCCCTGGCTGGGCCGGAGCCAGTGCCTGGAGTTTTGGAGCCTTTTACTTATGGGGGCCATGCCCATGTCCCTTGACCTGATGACCCTGTTGGGGAGCCAGGAAGGCCTGAAAAGGTGGGTAGTTTCTGTAAGCAGCTCCCTTCCTCGGGTAAAAGGACTTTTTACCCAAGCCCTTCCATCAGGGAGGGGCAGCGGTCTTTTTAGAGAGCCTGGTCCTCATCATTAACTCGGTCTCCAGCTCGGCAGCCTTGTTGGTCATGGGTTTGCCAAAGAGGTTCTCTCCTTGGCAGGGGACATTGACCAATTTGTCCTGAACCCACTGCTAAAGGTCGGACGATGTGTGCTGCCGACTCAAACCCGTCATAGGCCGCTTGAGACATAAATTTGGAGCATTCATGGACTGCCTTGGCCAGGTTCTTGAACTGCTGCAAGCGTTCCTCAGAGAGACCAGCTGAGAATCCGGCGAGTTCCTTCTCCAGGTCTCTCAGGTAGATGCCCATGTACAGCTGGTAGGCCTGGATACGGCCGATGAGCATTGAGCCCTGGTAGCACTTTCTGTCAAGGGCGTCCAGGGTGCAGGCCTCCCTGCTGGGGGGCACCGAGGAGTGTGTCTTCTGGCTTTTCAGCTGACGCATGGCCAACTCCACCACCATGGAGTTATGCGGCAGCTGTGACTTTTGGAAGCCCGTGCTCTGGCGGACTTGGTACATCGAGTCAAGCTGTTTCCTCACCACTGGTACTGAAGCCGGTGTCTCCCACATCTGGAGTATCAGCTGTTCCAGGATGGGAGGAATGCACACCATGAGCAATTCCCTCAGAGAAGCCTCGTACTGGAAGATTTCCAACTCATCCGCCCAAGGGTCCTCCTCTGACTCGATCGGGAACACCAGGGCCTTTGACATATCCTTGACGAAATCAAGGAAGCCTATATCCTCCAGCGAGGACTGCCGTCGAGGCTCCAAGATGGGAGAGTCAGATGGGATGCCGCGGTGGCGATGGGTATCGGGGGACTCCTCATCCTCCGTCTCCCACTCAGAGTAGTCCGTCGAGGACTCGTAGGAGCATTGCTCCATGGGACTCAGGGTCCCTGATGCCTTGCATCCAGAGCCTGGGGATGACTGTGGTCCCATCGAGTGGGACTCGGATTGCGACCTCGGCTGAGGATCGACTCAAGGCCGAAGGACCCCAAGGATTGGCTTGGACATCAAGGGCCCAGTGGTCAGGGTGGATGAACTGGTTGAGCCAGACAACAGTGCCCACTGCTGGTCCATGAAGGCAGACAAACTGCTCTCCAAGGCCGTCATTCTGGACTCCAGATCAGAAGGCTCTGCAGCCTTCGGTGTGGCCACTGAGGGGCTCGGGCCCGACTCTGGCTCCCCCAAAGGGGAATCCTTGATGAAGATAGTGTCTGGGGACCAAAGCCAGTCCATGGTCAGATCCTTTCGGGGGACCTTTGCAGGTCGCTTCCTCTCTGAAGCCTCGGACGAACGTCTCGGACTGTGGGACCAGGGCCAGGGAGCATCCGGCCGGTTGGAACTGCCCGAGGGTTTCTTCTTCTTCCTGGGTTCCCTCAAGGGAGACCTCCTTTCTGAGGACCCACGACAGGACTCGGGTTTGGGTGGTTCCACCCAAGACATCAGGGCTTCAGACGAAGCCCTAGCCTTCAGAGGCACCTCTGGCAGCTCTTGAGGGCCTTACTGGACATCCTTTTGCAGAAACCCAAGGCTGCCAGGTCATGGTCAGGCCCTAGGCAGTGGAGACAGCAGTCGTGTCTGTCGGTCAAAGTCATAATTTTAGAGCACCAATCACGCTTCTTAAAGCCACTGGTAGCCATGGGGGAAAAAAGTACCCCTGCGAGGTCAAAGACTCTCCAGGCTGCCAGCGGGAGAAAAAAGGCGTGAAGATGCCAGGAAAAGAAAAAACAAAAATAGATCCAAACTCGACGCCGAAGGCAACGAGGTCGGTGAACGGGAAGAGCACCGGTGCGATACCAGAGATGAGTATGAAATTTGGAGAGAAAAATCAACTTTTTCCAGGGACAAGCCAGACAAATATCTGAAGGGCTCCGCGGAAAAAAGGAGACTGAGCAAGATGGAACCCTTGGGCAACAAGGGGACCACGCATGTGTGGTGGCATCTCCCAAAGGCTTTCTTTGAAAGCTGGGGGATGCTTCCACGAGGGCTCTGTCGGTGCCAATATCACCCATATGTGAGGACTGACTTCCTGCTTGTTCTCGGATAATGTTAGGAATCATTATGAAAGGAATACAGAATAAAACAAATAATAATATCATCTTGCCTCTACCACCCCATGCTGTGATCACACCTTGGACTACTGTGTGCAATTCTAATCACCTCATCTCAAAAAAAAGATATAGCAGAATTTGAAAAAGTACAAAGAAGGGTGGTCAAAACGATAAAGGGGATGGAACAAGCTTTTCTTCCTATGACAAAAAGCTAAAGAGGTTAGTGCTCTGAGAATCTTTGTCCCAGCATAGGACCTGTGGTGAAGACTGCCCTGGACTGGGGGAAGACTTCATGGACTAGAATCAGATCCTGAAGGATTTAGATATAAAGCAGAAAATGCTTGTGAAGAGCCTAAAAACAGTGGCACTGGCTCAATAAGATGCGAGCAGCACAGCTGAAGGAGCCCAAAACACCCAACTACTGCGTATGAGCTAGCAGGCATACACAGCACTGTACACACACACACAGAAGAGACAGCCCCTGCTACACAGAGCTTACAGTCTGCTAAGACAAACAGAACAAACAAGGGCTAGGGTAATTCTTTAAGGGAAATGATTAAAACACACATGGGTGAAGACATGGCCTAACTTGCTGCTAGCCTTGGTCCACCCAAGCTAGACCATGGCAGTGGAAAGATAGGCTGGGCAAGCCCTAAACTGAAAGGTTATATAGTGACAGGAGACAGGCAGTCAACAAGTACAGCAAGAGAAATTTGAAAAGAACTTTGAAGAGAGAGTTCAAAGCTCTTAGGCCAGTAGTGTCCCTCCCAACCATGCCAGGTTCTGTTTTTCTTGCAGTTGAGCTATTTGGAACTGCAGCCCAAAGAGGACTAACATAGCACCTAGGTCAGCTGCAAGGCTCTAAAATACCTGAAGAGGGTCAGCACAGCACCAAGAAAGGCTGGAAGGCCATAATACACCAGAGGAGAGCAAACACAGCACCAAGATGGGCCGGAACAGCTCAGGCAGAGGAAATGGGAGTGAGGTCAGCCAATATGTGCCTGGAAGTTAGAGTCCTGGTACTGAGGACTCCATAGGAACCTATAGTGAATCATAGAAATGCATTGGGTAATTTTTTTTTGGGGGGGGGGGCTCATTTTTCTGGAATCCATGATCTGATCTGGCTCATTTTCAAATTTGATGTGTCTATTCACTGATTTATTCCCCATGCTAAGTTTCATCCCATTCCATATAAAACTTTCAGAGAGTTATTTTGTCCTTGGACAGATATTTCTTGTCCCCTTTTGTACAATTCTTTCCAACATCCATTGTTTCTTCAAAGGCTTTTCCCCAAGAGGCATAGGACAGAAGAAAGTACCAGTAGTACTAGTGACAGGAGATACACGCACAGGCAGCAGTCAGAAAAGTTGCATAAATAGGACGGTAGATGGTATTCTACTGATGGAATGTCAGTGATTGGATCAGTGGCAAGTATCTACCAGTTAGTAGCAGTGTTGGCTAAAGTTAACTTTGCAACATTTTTGGACTTGCTAAAGTGCTCTTGTGTATGGGTAGTCTTAGGGGTATGTTTACTAAAACCCCGTTAGGGTGCGCGGCGCGCTAGTTTGCGGATGCCATATAAGGAGTGGGCGTTTCAGTCAGAAAAAAGCAAAACCGGGATTAATCATGCGCTAATGTGCGCTGCGCTCATGTGCGCCCCACACATTAGCGCATGAGAAAGTTGCACGGGAAGCATAAGTGGTGCGCTGATGTGCAAGCATAGGAACAGAGCCACAGTACAATGGTTAAGACACTGGTCAATGATACAGGGATCATGAGTTCAGTCCCCCACTGTGCCCAATGAAGAAGGCTGGCTGAGGCATTACCTATTATGGGGAAGATTGCTTTAGGAGGCATTTTATTTTTATTGTAATTATCTCTACTAGCAAACACACTCTCAAAGCGTGTTAACATAAGGCGCCCCATAAGGCACATTTTAAAGTGCACTGTCCGCCAAGGCACCCTAGAATGTTGCTTATAGGGCACTTTATAGGGTGCCGTATGAGGTACCGCAAGGTCACAGCACTGTTTTTGATGGCAGCACTGTGCAGTTTAAGGAATGAAAATCATAAGTAGGTGCGCTGACATGCAGAAAGGAGTAGCAGTGTAGCACAATGGTTAAGACACTGACCAATGATGCAGGAGTCATGGGTTCAATCCCCCACTGTACCTAATGAAGAAGGCTGGCTGAGGCATTACCTGTTATAGGTAATATTGCTGTAAGGGGCATTTTATTTTTATTTTAAATAGTGCTGCCAGCAAACACACCCTCAAAGTATTGTAACATAAGGTGCTGCATAAGGCGCCTCATAGGGTACCCCAGAGGGCAAATTTTAAAGTGCACTGTCCGCCACAGCACCCTACAATGTTGCTGAAAGGGTGGCCTATAGGGCACCATATAGGGTGCCCTATGAGGCACAGCAAGGTCATAGCACTGTTTTTGATGGCAGCACTGTGCAGTTTAAGGAATGAAAATCATAAGTAGGTGCGCTGACATGCAAAGAGGAACAGCAGTGTAGCACAATGGTTAAGGCACTGACTGCTGATACAGGGGTCATGAGTTTGCTCCCCAGTGTGCCTAATATGTAAGGCTGGCTGAGACATCAGCTTTGCCATGTATGTATTGTTTCCTGCAGCACTTTATTTGTATTTTATTAATTGCTGCCAGCAAACACGCCCTCACGTGCCGTAATTGAAGGTGCCGCATAAGGCACCCTATAAGGCACTCCATAGGGCACATTATAAAGTGCACTGTCCGCCACGGCACCCTAAAATGTCCCCTATAGGGCACCCTATAAGTCGCTCCACAGGATAACGTATAGTGCACCTCATATGGACGGTAACCATAAGGTGCCCTATAGGGCGCCCTATAAAGCCCCCTCAGAGGAACCTTATGGGTACAGTACGCTAAGAGTGTATTTGCTGGCAGCAATAATGTACATGAAAAAGAAATAATGCTTTGGGCAGCCCTAACAAATAACCCCACTGTGGGTTTGAACCCATGACCTCTGGCTCCACAAGGCAGTGAAGTAACCATTGGGCTAAAGCTCTATAGCTACTAGCAAGCACCTGGCTGGCTGCAGAGGGAGTGCACGTCACCACACAGACAGTCTGCTGTGGTCACCAGGATAGGGTTAGCACACCCATACCCATGATGCATTGCACATGCAAATCAACTGTCCACAGATAAACACAAGATGGGGTATGCACCCCCACAGCACCTCGGCCTGGTAGGGGGACCTGACCATGTGCACCCCCACAGCACCTCAGCCTGGTAGGGGGTACTGACCGTGTGTGTTACTGGCACAGAGTAGCTACACACCGTCACATTGTGCAGGTACTGTGCTCACCCTGAATGTGCGGTGGGGCGCCCAGCACCAGGTCCACAGCACCTGCTATGGCAGAAACAGGCCATGCTGCAGGTCCAATGTGCAAGGTAGTTAGTTTCTTCAGAAACAACTTGGATATATCTGTCTGTCCCAGTCAGGTACAGCCTTTATGGACCTCTAGGAGGATTATGTACCACTACCACCACCCTCCTCCTCCAGCGCTGAGGGTGGTGAACAGGGTCCCCCATCAACAGATCCACATTCTGCCTCCCTACAATGGTGGCAGTAGAGGGGACCAGCAACCCCAGTCCTGCTGGGGAACAGACACCCTACAGGGTAGTCAATGCAGCTCTGTACACATCCATAACACAATAGCAGACAGACAGGCCTGGATATGCTAAGCTGCACCCCACCACCATATGATATTCTCCTGCAGCAAGCCTTCAGCTGCTGCACCCTGCAAGGCACTCCATCAAGACACATACCAGCTGCAAACAGTCTGCTAGCTAGTCCATAGTGTATGTTCCTGGGGGAAATGCATGCACCCAGAACTGGGATGTCAGCATACACAACAAGCAGATAAGTCAGTAACTGGGCCCCAAAAGGGAACCCACAAATATCACATGAAAGAAATACTATATAGCACTATGGGGGTGCCTAGCCATGCTGTGGTCACTGCACAGTCAGGGTGAGAGTGATCTCCCAGCAGGACATGCTGAGGCCACCCTGTCTGTGTAGGTGGTGGCCGGGCAGTAAAATGTCCCAGCCAGTGCCCTATGCCCTGTGCAGATGTAATTTCAGTTTGTTCAATGTAAACCGCACTGATGCAGAATAGCGCGGTATATAAGAGAATGTAAATAAAATAAATAAATAAATAAATCCTGGCCAGGCCACCCTGTCCGGGCTATACCCATGGTACCTTGCTCCTCTTTATGCACATTGGCAGGCCAATACTGGCAACAGTGCTGGCAGTGTGGGCTGTGGAGGGTGTTTGCAGCCACCACACACTGGATAGACAGACACCCACACCCACACCTATGCCAGCATTGTGCTACTATAGAGGAGTTTAGCAGCCCTGGCCACCACATCAGTCCTGGGCACAGTACAGGCATGGATATGGTACGCAATACTGTTGGGGGTCACTCCCCAGGGTGGTAAACACTGTCAGAGACCAGACCTGAAGCACACACCGCAGACATCATAAAGGTTGTTATGATGGAGCTCCATCAGCAAACTGTGCTTAACATAGGAATTGCTATCTGCCAGTAATCATAGCAAACGTTTGATAGCTGTGTACCGTATACCCAGGTGTAGGGTGGCATTGCTAAGGTATGCAAGTGCTAGTATTGGGAGATGCACGCAGGGCCCAATGTCCTGCCTCTCCAGGAGGCATTGGCCAATGGGGCCTGTGGGTGTGGGTGTGGGTGTGTCTGCCCCTGTTGGCTGCTGCTTTACGGCAGAGGTTCCCAACTCCAGTCCTGGTGTGCCAAACACTGTTCGGGTTTTCATGCTGTCCCTCATGAATATGCATGAGATACATCTGCATACCATGGGGGTGGTGCATAGATATGCAGCACAGGCATCTTTATTAGAGGCAGCATGGAACCTGAATGGTGTTTGGCCCTCCAGGACTGCATTTGGGAGACTCTGCTCTAGGTAATGCGGCTGTTTATGGTGTCTGTGCTCGGTGGGGTAAAATATAGGCGTATTAACCATGCGTATGTTCTCTGCAATAAAGGTTTGTCCTTACTATCACGGTTTAGTTGTGGGAAAAAATATGTGGACTGGATTGGCAGTAGCCCCAGCTGGGCTTTGAACCTGTGACCTTCTGTTCATGCACACACTGTCTGTGTGCACTGCACCACTGTGTTGCCACAGATATGCTGCATTCCCTGGGGAGTCCATGACTGTACATCCGACAGGGCCTGTTTGTTGCAGTGCACGGCACCCACCTGGACAGGGCTAGGCTATGGTCTGCTGTTGCCACCAGCTGCTGCCACCTCCACCACCAGTACCGCTCCATCTTTAGATTGGAGACAGCATAAACCCTGAAGGATTTGTGGCACTCCAGGACTGCATTTGGGGGAATCTGCTCTAGGTAATGTGCACGTTTCTGGTGTTTATGCTCTGTAGGGTAAAATAGAGGTGTTTGAGCAATGCTTATGTTCTCTGCAATAAAGATTTGTCTTTACTATCACGATATAGTTGTGGGTAAAATATGGGGACTGGATTGGCAGGAGCTCCAGCTGGGGCTTGAACCTGTGACCTTCTGTCTCCAAACACACTGGTTGTGTGCACTGCACCACCGTGTTGCCACAGAGGCAGTGCATTCCCTGATGATACCATGACTGTCCGGCAGGGCCTGTCTGTTGCAGTGCATTGCACCCACTTACACAGGGCTAGGCCATGGTCTGCTCTGGGCAGCTGCCACTGCCCCCCTCCACCTCCAGTACCCCTGTGCCACCATGCTGACATGCCCTTCTGCTGGTGGTGCTGGTGGTACCCAGTCTCAGGCCATCCTGTGTGCGGGTAGGTGGCTGCCTATGGTGCGGGTTCTGGGGTAGGGGAGCCTGCATATCTGTCCGCACGTCCTCCAATCACCGCCTGCCAATGTTCTGTGCCCTTGGGGGTAGCTGCTGGGTACTATCCCCTGTGACACTGTGCTAAACACTCTCGTGCCCATGTTGGGCCCTCATCAGTTGCTGTCTGGCTGCTGTTCAGTTTCAGCATTCCTAAGTGCCATCTAGGCATCTGCCTAGTCTGCACTGTGCCCCAGCTGCACCACAGCATGTGCCGCCTGCAGCCCTCTGTATCCCCTTTCCCAGCATCTGTCCAGTTGCCCATTCTGACCTGCCCGCCCTGCTGTTGTGGAACATGTGCATACCATAGGTAACCTGTCCAATGGAGAGGGAAACCCTGATCAGTGTTATTTCACTGCGGGATCATTCACCTTGTATGGGTACGGAGCGTAGACCCTTCTAAAATTCATAGTTATTTTTTGCGGCTTTCTTGGGATTGTTTTTTGATGTTTCCCATTACTATCACTATTGCCCAGCTTGATTATGATTTTTTAATATTTTGTTGGGGTCATTTTTAATGTTTATTTGTCCTTTTGTTCCGTGCACATGTATCACACTGCTCACTTTTTGTAGGTTTCCCTGGTTTTGAGTTACATTGCTTACAGAAATGGTTTCTCTTCCCTTTAAATCGGCTCTACCGCGAGGTTTTCACTCGCGGTATGTTTTTTACTTGAATTTTAGCCCCGCTCCTGTGCGGGGAGCCTCTCCCCTCCCACTCTCCACCCATTGACCCCTTCTCTCCGCCCCTGGGGAGCCTTCCTCCGCCCTCCGAGAGCCTTTCCACGCCTCTATCGCACATCAGCACGCCGCGCACATGAGCGGGCACTTTAGTGCGGCGCGCACGTGTGCGGGGCACAAAAACACATCATTAGTGTGCGCTAAGGTACCTTAGCGCATGCTATTGTGCGCTGCGCACATGAGCGCAGTTTAGTAAACATACCCCTTAGTCTGTTCAGAACAGAGATGTGCATTAATATGAAGCAACATGGAAAATGCTGTTACAAACAAAGGAGATTTTCCAGTGTCATCAGTAGTGCTTCTATTGATATGTGCTGTCGATTAACAGCCCACACTGCTGAGCTATAGGGCGAACTATTGATGACATTAGTCCCTGAAACAAACGGAAACCTAAACCAAACCAAAGTTCCCATAAAGAAACTAAACAAAACGAAAACGTTTGACCTGCTAACTCCTAGTGCAGAGTCCTCCTTCCATCCTTCCAGTAAAACTACACAAAAGCGTTATGTTGACTAAGTTGAGCTAATAGTTAACCCCTGCTATTGGTAACTAGGTCCAATTGAATAACATGGGGGTACAAATAGGAATATGCTTGGGCTCTGTTCCAACAGAAAAAGGCCCAGTGGACTGTAGGACTGTAGGATGTCATGAAGCCATCGCACTTGCAAAAATATTTTCCCCAGTTAGAGACATTAGTGGTAAGTAGCTTTGCTGTGGTGCTGCCTTCTGCTTAGTTTATGGCCTATAATGAATTAAGTCATGTTAATAATAAATAAAGCTCTTCTCCCTTTTCCCATCTTGCTTTTCTTTCCTGCTGTGCTCTTGAAGACAGAGTTACACACTATCAAAGCCATATTGCATTTGCTCAGAGGAGGCACTCAGAATTTTCATTTTTGGTCTGAAATAAAGAATTCTTCTTTCGCCAAATTATTCATGTGTTCTGTAAAGAGTGCAGCATTTTGCCATCTCAGCAATGTTACCCTGCAGTCTTCCACGCTACTGCAGGACATTTCTCAGCACATAAAGTAGCTAGCAGCTAAGAATAAAACTGCACTGAACAGGGAACCAACTATAGGTCCTTGCTACATTTTTAGGAATTGCCACTCTCTGCTATACAAAAAGGCCAATTTTAGATAGGTTGCATATGTAAGAAAATCCATGTGGAGCCTAGCAACAGTATTTTACAAAAGCAGGTAAGAATGTGTAGGGCCAATGTAAAATTGACACACCTCTGCCACCAGTAATTGATGTGTTAATACGAGTAATAAAAACATTGTGTGGAAACCATCTTAACCCTCCATTGCCCATGTTCCCTGTAAAATAGTTATCTCCAAGTTATAATGCCCTGTTCAATGTAATTTCAGTTTGTTCAATGTAAACCACCTTGATATCATGAAAGGCGGTATATAAGAAATGCTAAATAAATAAATAAAATAAATAAATGTAAGGGGGTTATTTTCGGCATAAACACATGTAAAGGGCTATTTTAAAAATGACTCAATTAGCACATTGATGTGCTTACTACATGGAAGTTTAAGGGGGCGTGTTAGGGGCAAGTTAATGATCTACACAGGTATTCGCCATTTCACATGGGGGGAGGTGCATGGAGGCCAGAGCAGCAGGTAGAAATGATAGGGATGGCTGAGAATGGAAGGTCAATGCCCTGACTGCAGTACTCCATACAAGCACAACCTAGAGAGATGGCAGCAGTACCGTAGAAATACATCCTGTGCGGCTCATGTAACTGGCACCCTACCCTCGCAGGAACTCTCTCTTGACAGGCTTCCAGGAAGCCCAGTAATGACATCAACGCCCCCTTCCATCTTTGCACCAGTGTGGCACAGGTGTGGCCCTGGATGGCAATAAAATGCAACACTCTAGCTATCTCTTCACATGCCAGCATGCATCCCACTACCTGTTAGCAAGACCCACAGCACCACCTTACTGTTGCCTTCATTTTTATAGAAGACGCGTAAATGCACATACCAAGGAGTACGCTTGCTTTCTGCCAACAGATGTACCAGTCTGAGCAATGTGTGAGGGAGTTACAGCCAGCACATCTATCTACTGCACTGCTCCAAAACACCGGCAACAATATAGAAGAGATAAAGGTCTACATGCATTTATTCATTCGATGCGCCACTCACACAATACTGAAGCCTGACAATTACAGATCTTTAGCCCACAAGGGAAATCAGCTGAAAGCTGGAAGAGCAGATAGCAAGTCTGCATGTATCCCCCACTATAAATTCATTTAATCACAATGCACTTTATTACACCCCTCTATCAGCAAACTCTGAATGCATATCATTGTGTATCAGATAAGCTGCAACAACTACATATAATGAAATGGCTGCACACCCCCTCCAAACCATATACCACACATGAATCCAGCACACGGATCCCCTTTCCCCTTATTTACATACATGCACACACATACCCCTAAACAAAACTTACAACCCCCCCACCCCGGGGCGGGGCAGTAAACAAAAAAAGCTCAAATTCCTGCAAAGTTAATATTGATGTATTTATTTTTAAAGACCTTTGGTCTGAATTCTGAAACCAAGTGGCCTTCTATTCATTAACTTTATTTTCATTCTATATAAAGAATGGGTTGGACACACTGTGATGGAAGTGTGGTTCTATAAATGAGGGGAGTTTTTGAGTTTATGATGTAGTGTTAGTTGCACCTGATTTTGGAACTTCCCTTGTTAACTATCACGTTTGTGCTCCAGCAATTATGTATGAAGATAGATGTCTAAAGCAGGCAATGGGCAAAATCATCAATGTCAGGTCAGCAAGAGTGGATTTCATTGAGCTGTAGAAGATCGGTTTAAGCTAAGTACAATTTTCACAAACATGACAGTGTTGTTTGGAATGGTGAACAAGAGTGGAGAATGTTGAGCCTCAGAAGATAGTTTAAGACAAGAAGAATTTGTCTACACAATTGTGCTTTCTGAAGGTCCACTTGCACAATGGGGAAAATGATGAAATTTATGGTGTGAGCCAATATGAATATTATGGCTGAATTTGACTTTTGACACCTCTGCTTTGCAAAAAAAATGTTTAGGTTTAATTTACAAACAAACATAGAAGTATGTTTACTGAAGGGCGTTAAGGTAGCAGGCATAAACAACAGCGATAAGGGGTTTACATGCATAAAGGGCACTGGGCAGATAGGAGGGGTTCCAGCGTTAAGGGCGCAATGGGCCATTTAACGTGTGCTAACAGGACATCGGGTATTAAGGTGTCAAGCATGTACCTTAACATCTAAAAATAGTTGTCACCCTAACGCTGGATAAGGGAACACCAAGGAAAGTCAATGTAAAAGTGATGGTTGGAAGGACAAGTGGGAGCTGATAGACCTGCCAGATCCGTGGCCACTCTTGGTTGCAGCCAATTAATTTGGACGAACATGTGGGAGGCAGCTGTACCAATGCACTGGAGGGTGTCAATGTAAAATGGTGCAATGTCAGTGTGTGGCATAAGATGGGGATGATGTGTCCCCTAGTGGAGTCAAAAGTGGCAGGATGTGTGCAGCAAAAGGAGGACAGAGCAGGAGTGGTGACGTGCAGAACAGAGGCGTGGATGAAGAGTCAAAATGCGGGAAAGAGTACCTGTGTAGGCTATGTTGTAGCAGCTTGCACGAGAAGATATGACTACACACAGCCGACAGAGGCAGATGGACGGGTTGAAGGAAGGATGCTGGCAGAGGAGAGGGTGGAATGGGCTGGCAGCACCGATATGCTGTAGGTGCAATCCCCAACGTATTTGTACTGTGTGGGAAAATGTGTGTCAGTGTCATGTGGAAGGCCTGATACCAGACATGTGGATCTCATACCTGTCCCAACACACAACCACCATACAATACCCCAGACAAATGTGCAGATAATAACTGGACATGTGTCATCCAAACTGGGCAAATGGGACACATATGGACATGAGGTGATACCTGTACGTGGATATCCGAGGGGTAGGATGTATCTGCATGTATTGCAGAAATGTGATGGAGCCAAGCTGTACAGTCACAGTCATGACTCATGTCTCACATGTAGGTTACAGCTGTATGCATGTTACTTCCTGTTAGTATACTGCTGCATCAGTAGTTCAAGAAGAGCTCCAGCACTACTGGCGTCCACACTATGGAACTCCCTCCCAATGAACCTGAGGGCATTAAATGACATCTTACACTTATGCAAGGCCCTTAAAACCCTGCTCTTTACAGAAACCTATGAGCAGACAAACAGTCCCCACCCGAATGGGGACAAGTCCCCGAATGGGGACAAGTCCCCGAATGGGGACAAGTCTTGTGGTAACTTGCAGGCATGCCGATCATGTTGTCATTATTGGTCCTTCTTGGTCTATTACTGATATCCCTTGTTATGATATCTTGGAGTGCATCTGCCGAGAGTTGGTGGATGATTTTAAAGATGAACAGTATTGTTTTGAATTTTGCTCTGGCCACCATTGGGAGCCAGTGCAGTTGCTGTAAGACGGGGGTGATGTGCTCAGATCTTGGAGTGTCTAGGACGATGCGGGCTGCAGCCATTTGGAGTGGGTGTAAGGACTGCTGCGGGAGGCCTTGATATAACGAGTTTCCGTAATCAAGAAGAGGTGTGATGAGTGCTTGGCACACTGTGCGGAAGTGGTCTTGGCGAGTAAAGGCTTGATC
This sequence comes from Ichthyophis bannanicus, assembly GCA_033557465.1. NCBI lineage: Eukaryota > Metazoa > Chordata > Amphibia > Gymnophiona > Ichthyophiidae > Ichthyophis > Ichthyophis bannanicus. The sequence goes on from CM066033.1 coordinate 517,093,378, forward strand.
TTTCTTATGATCCTCAGATGTTGATAGGCCTTATTTGCGGTTTTGGTGATGTGGGATTTCAAGTTCAGAGTTCTGTCCATTGTGATGCCCAGGTACTTAAGTTCATCTTTGACTACTATGAATTTGTTTAGAATGCTGATAGTCTGTGGTGGAATGAAGGTGGGTTTCCTGGTGATGAACATTGCCTCTGTTTTATCGTAGTTGATAGGTTATTGGATGTGAGCCAGGCATTCATGTCTCCAAGGCATTTGGTTATTGTTATGGTGTTAAGTGCTAGTAGGTTGATTGGAGCATACAACATGATGTCGTCAGCATAGATGTGATAGTGGAATTTGTGGCGTTTGATGATGTTACATATGGGTTGGATGTAAATATTGAAGAGCATTGATGATAGAGCTGAACCTTGTGGTATTCCCTGCGTGACGGGGAACTGCACTGATTTCTTTTGGGCACATTTGACTTGTTGCATTCGATCTTCCAAGTATGAAGTGAAACATTTCAGGGTATTCTTGCGTAATCTTATCCATTGCAGGCGCTGCAGAAGTCTGGCATGGGACACTGTGTCAAAGGCTGCCAAGATGTCCATGAACACTAGGAGGAATCCGTTCTTTATGTTGTCTATGCCTCTTAGGAGATTGTCAGAGGGAAGTGAGTAGCGTTTCCACACTGTGCTGGGGTTTAAAGCCATGCTGATGGATGTCCAGTGGGGCATACATGTCAATATGGTCCTGAAGTTGCCTCTGCACTGTCTTTTCAACGATTTTTGCAATAATAATGGTTTATGGACCTTTCCTCCAGGAACTTGTCCAAACCTTTTTTTAACCCGGCTACACTAACAGTTTTTACTACATCCTCCGGTAGCAAATTCCAGAGTTTGATTACACATTGAGTGAAAAAATATTTTCTCTTAGTAGTCTTAAATAGGTTACCCTGTAGCTTCATGGCATGCCCCTAGTCTTTCTATATTTTGATGGCATAAACAATCCATCTACGTTTACCCGCTCCACTCCATTCATTAATTTATAGACCTCTATCATATCTCCCATTAGCCGTCTCTTTTCCAGGTTGAAGAACCCTAACCTTTTTAGCCTCTCTTCCTAGGGGTATCCTTCCATCCCCTTTTCCATTTTGGTGGCTCTTCTCTGTACCTTTTCTAATAATGCTATATCCTTTTTAAGATACAGCGACCAGAAATGCACACAATATTCAAGATGTGGTCACACCATGGAAGGATACAGAGGCATTATAATATTTTTTGTTTTATTTTCCATTCCTTTCCTTATGATACCTAGCATTCTATTTGCTCTCTTGGCTGCCGGAATGATACCATGGGTGATGAGGGACTGAAGAGTGAGGACAAGCTGCTTTGGTACTGTCTGTCCTATATATAACCTCAGTGCACAGGATGTAAGGTGTGGTCAGTTGTTGACTTCAAACAGGAAGTCTTTCTTGGAGGAGATGGATGCCGAAACTGCACCACAGTGCCAGAGGTTTAGGTGAGCACTGCGGAACTGTTTAAAACCATTACAGCCACTACTGGTCCTGAAGAAGGGTGGCAGTGGGAACAGTGGGTCACCCTCATACCACTGGTGCTCTAAGAGAACACTTAATTCACAAGCCCTAGGTAGCAAGAATCCTCTGGTCCTGCTCACAGGCCTATCCGCTAACCAAGGCCATCTGTAAGAGGTATATCAAGCAGGAATGGACAAGCAACAACACAGCACACCCAAATTTCTCACTGCAGTCAAGCAATGGGTGGATGTTTTGATTAAGTGGGATCCAGTACCAAAGGATCCCAGTCAAGAGAAAAGAGATCCCTGGGGTCCACCAGGTGAGCATGCATTGACCCCTGTACCAAAGACCTATCAGTAGTACTTAGATTTGGCTTGAGACCTTGGATTTTCATCGACTCCATAAGGAATTAGTACTGGTAGTTGAGGGCGACCCGCAGCTCACAGAGGACAGAATCTGGTTTGCTTGATCTAGGAGACATAGGGAGTCTGATATTGAATTGTCTACAGTTCCTCTGCCAAAGGACTGGAAATACTGCTATTGAGTCAGCCCAGGGAATTTGCCTAGAAGTATATAGTTGACCAGACTATCTTAAACAGATTGGCTAGTGGCCTTGAAGGTTTACACCATCTTTGGAACCAGCTACCCATATGTGTCGCTGCATATTATGGATTTTGTGGAAAGAAACCAAAATGAGTGGCTTGTGGAAGATGTGGAAGCTAGGCTGATTAAGAACAGTCATTATGCTCAGTTAACAAGAACCCGCTCTATGTTCCAAAAGACTATGGCCTTGAGAGTCAGAGAATGCAAATGGGAAGAAATATACACAAATGTGATGCCAGGAGGAGCTAAACACCTTTATAGAGAGGAGAAGATTCTACCAGCTGTAGCCCTGGTTAGAAAACAACATCCTGCCCATTATGTACCCTATTAATGGACACAAATGTTGAACTGCTTTCAGACAGACAAGTAAGTTCCAGTGGTTTGTTACCAGAAAGACGTTTGAGTTCATCTTGTGTGTTTGTGTTTTCTTTGCAGACAGAAGACCTCAGGTGAGGATACCATGGAACAAAAATGGACTGTTATTGTACAGTAGAAGGATTTCTGCGATCAGCTGGATGACCTGGCCAATCCAAATGACTAGAGGAAAGGAAGACCAAGGAAAGATATGAACTTTGCTTGAAGTTATTAGCTCTGTGTTGATATGTTTAAATATTTGCTATATGTGGGAAAACAAATTATAAAAATACAAAAAATGATGCTCCAATTCATTTGGTTTATTTTGTAACTGCCATCCTAACATGTTTACTTTATAGCAGCGGTTCCCAAACCTGGCGTCAGGACCCCAAATGGGGTCACATCATCAGAGGATGGGGTCACAGAAACATGGCCATTTCCCCTTCTCGCTGGACTTTCACTATGCCAAGTAGTGGCAGTCACTAGTCAGCATGTGGCCTGTGAACAAATGAACATTTATAAGCCGTTGCCCCCTCCTGGATAAGTTTTCTATTAGACTGAAAACCCATGCTGAGTATTGGGGTCTGTAAGTACACACTACACACTGACACAAAGGACTCTGTGTTGTTGCTGCTGCCTTCCTGCTTTACTGTAGATGAGTGGAGGGAGGGGAAGGAGGCTGGAGACCTGCTTTATAGGTTGCTGCTATGTTATACATATCTGAAGAGCCTGCATAGCTCTGTGCTTTAAATTTTAATTATGTTACAGGAATTGTCTCTGTGATTTCCTTCTCTGGGATTCCTCTAATATTTGGAGTTCACAGGTCTTGTAAAGAACAGTAGAGAGAGAGACAGAGTGCCTTAGTTCAGGATGCAACATAATAGTACTATAAAGAGATATTGCAATAAGCAAGGACATGGGTTCGATGGAGAAGGATCCTTGATCCTTATGATTCTAATGGAGACCTACTTATGTGCATTCCCAGTCACTGTATGTACATTTTGTTAAGTGTCTTGTAAATTTGTGTGCACTTGTTTCTCTATAAGGTGCAATAGAGAACAATGCTGATGTGTAGGTTTATTATTATTATTTTCAGGTTCCTGTTACATGCACAGACAGAGAACTCTGTATGTGTAAGATACTGCCGTACATGTGTCATAAAATATGAGGGAAGTGTGTGCGTGTCAAATTGTTTCGCTTTCAGGTAAACAGGGAGAATGGAGACAGTGCTAACAACATTTTTCCGTACAGGATTGAAGAAAGAAGGAGGAATTGTGAGAGAGTTCCACGTCTCACGCCAGTAACAGTGTTATTCCATAACTGAGCAGTGGATTTACATGTTAAAGGTTCAAGGTGGTTTGGTGCCTTCTAGCCCATCGCTGGTTGACATGGCTACTGAAGTGCCTTAAATATGGTTACTAACCAGTTGTTATTAGATATGCCAATGGAAAAGATGCACATTTGAAGTAATTGAATTTATAGTCATACACCCAGCAGGCACCAGATATGCAGGTCTCAGAAAGTCATGGCAGTAGGACTGAAGGTATTAGGCGTTGTGTGGAAACCCTTAGTAGAAGAGTGGTACAGTATGTAATCTATATCTATTCTTTATGTTTGCAACCAGCTCTTAAAGTAACCTATAGAGCTACCTATTAGAATGTATGAGTATTTTGGATGTATAATATCTTCTTGAAGAAATGCCTGTAACAATGTAGGGCTGGCCCAACTACTAGGCAAGGCAGCAACCTCTAGAGGGCAGCAAAAGCAGGCCAGTCAAAGCTAAATAATAGAATTTGACAGCCAGAGGGGTTGTAAAGCTTGAGGTTCACCTAGTGCTCCAACACTTTGGACCAACTCTAGGGCCGGCCCTGGGTAAATGAGGAGGTAAGTGTGGAGTGTATTATCTACCTTATTAACTATGGGGACTATTCCGAACCATGAATAGCAGGCATGTACACTCTGCCCGGATGTACATCCCTGCTATTCGTCCCCCTTGCCATCCCCATGCAAGGCTCCCTGTACGAAGAGCAGAGTTGTACAGGGGGCCTTAGACGCAGGCAGGTGGAAGGCAGAGTGAGGCGGTATGTGGGTGGGCCGTCACCCTGGATGTAAATAGCCAATTCTGAGGTTGGCCCTGTATGTCTGGAGAATGCTGGTTAAGCGAGGGACTTATTCCACCTCAGAGATGGAATAAGTTCCCTGGACACGGGGTAGCAGCGGTAGCCAGTGGGGACAAAGCAGGTAGGTAGGCATGCAGGAGGTTCCCCACAGCCGGACTCTGCCCATGGGAGGCTGGATTAGGGGTCTGGCTGCTGGTAAAGGACAATCTCGGTGGTGGGCAGCATTCGCTGCTCTGTAAAGGAGTTGCGGTGCCATGGCATTGTGACTTCATTACAGAACCAGGCTGAGTTAACTGATGTGCAGCTGGGCATGCGGCCTATCAGAATCAGGTCTACAGCTGTAGACCCTGATTCTTCCCAGCCTCACAAGGGGCTGGACATCCATTTGTGAAGAGGCCTCCACTTGTTTTGTAGGATGTGCCACCTGTGCAAGTTAGTGCCAGTACCAGGTGCTGAGCCTGCTGTGACCTGATAACCACAACAGAAATGCATTTGACTAAAATTCCTAAAAATGTTGTTACTGTATGTACTGTACTGTAATATTTACCATACATTTGTGAGTGTGTCCCAAATTTCCAAAAAACATAGGGGGGATGTATAAGAGATCCCTCGAGGACCCTTACTATTCCCACATAAGAATAAGATATGCCATACTGGGTCAGACCAAGGTCCATCAAACTCAGTATCCTGTTTCCAACAGTGGCCAATCTAGGTCACAAGTACCTAGCAGTTTCCCTAGAAGACACAGGTTCCGCAATGCTCCCAGGTCCCCTTTAATAATGGTTTATGGACCTTTCCTCCAAGAACTTGTCCAAACCTTTTTTAAACCCGGCTATACTAACAGCTTTTACTACATCCTCCGGTAACGAATTCCAGAGTTTGATTAGACATTGAGTGAAAAAATATTTTCTCTGATTAGTCTTAAATAGGTTACCCTGTAGCTTCATTGCATGCCCCCTAGTTTTTCTATATTTTGATGGTGTAAACAATCGATCTACATTTACCCGTTCCACTCTATTCATTAATTTATAGACCTCTATCATATCTCCCCTCAGCCATCTCTTTTCCAGGTTGAAGAGCCCCAACCTTTTTAGCCTCTCTTCATAGGGGTATCCTTCCATCCCCTTTACCATTTTGGTGGCTCTTCTCTGTACCTTTTCTAGTAACATTATATATTTTTTAAGATATGGTGACCAGAAATGCATACAATATTCAAGATGCAGTCACACCATGGAACGAAACAGAGGCATTAAAATATCCTTTGTTTTATTTTCCATTCCTTTCCTTATGATATCTAGTACTCTATTTGCTTTCTTGGCCGCTGCTGCATACTGGGCGGAGGGTTTCAATATGTTATCCACAATGACGCCTAAATCTTTTTCCTGGGTGGTGGTTTCTAATGTGGAACCTTACATTGTGTAACCATAGTTTGGGCTGTTCTTTCCTAGGTACATAACTTTGCACTTGTCCACATGAAATTTCATCTGCCATTTGGATCCCCAGTCTTCCAATTTATCAAGGTCCTCTTGCATTTTTCTCAATTCTCATGGGTTTTAATAACTTTGAATAGTTTTGTGTCATCTGTAAATTTGATAATCTCATTTGTTATTCCCATCTCCAGGTCATTTTTGAATATGTTAAAAAGCAGCAGACCCAGCACAGATCCCTGGGGTACTCCACTATTCACCTTTCTCCATTGGGAAAATTGGCCATTTAGCCCTACCATCTGCTTTCTATTTTTTAACCTGTTCCTGATCCACAGTAGTACACTGCCTCCTATCCCATGACTTTTTAATTTTGCCTAAAGTCTCTCATGAGGGACCTTGTCAAAGGCTTTCTGAAAGTCCAGATACACTATATCGACCGACTCATCTTTGTCAACCTGTTTATTCACACCTTCAAAAAAATAACAGATTATGTTGGCTGTCTCCCTTTAAACCATGACTATCTACATGTTCAGTAATTTTGTTCTTTTTGATGGTTTCTACCATTTTCCCCGGTACTGACGTCAGGCTCACCAGTCTGTAGTTTCCCAGATCAGCCCTGGAACCCTATTTAAAAACTGGCATTACATTGGCCATCCTCCAATCTTCAGGTATTACAGATGAGTTTAATGCTAGGAGTGGAGGAGTAGCCTAGTGGTTGGGGCAAGGTACTTCAGGCCAGAGGGTTGGGGCTTCAAATCCCACTAGAGGACAGCAACCTTGGGCCGGAAGGACTGGGGTTTCCAGTCCCACAGGTGCTCCTTGTGGTCTTGGGCAAGTCACTTAACCCTCCATAGCCCATATTTCCTGTAAAATAGTTATCTCTAAGTTATAATGCCCTGTTCAATGTAATTTCAGTTTGTTCAATGTAAGCTGCCTTGATATCATGAAAGGCGGTATATAAGAAATGATAAATAAAGTTCACAGATTACTAATAGTAGGTCTGCAATCTCATATTTCAGTTCTTTCAACACCCTTGGATGTATACCATCCAGTCCAGGTGATCTACTACTCTTCAGTTTATCAAATAGGCAGATGATAAGCAGGGACATATGGACCTGCAGTTAGTTGAGCCACTGGTGGGTTGGGACTTGCTCAAGGCCACAAAAAGGTATTGTTAGTACATGAAGGTTGTGGCAGACATAAAATGTGACAGTAACACATTCCAAAATGTCACATAAGGAGTGGTAGTGGGCTTCAAACCCTGTCACCTTGGTTCCCCAGCAATTGCCATGACCATTATGTCACGTCTCCAATCAGAATGAACATGGCTGATCCCCTGCAATAGGCTGCAGCAGAGCCGATAAAACCATGCTCTCAGAAGGGCATTATGGGGAATAGAATAGAATTTGCTGAACCAAAGTGTGGCCAGAACACATAACAAAGTAGAAGGATGTGTGTCTGGAAGTCACAGCAGAACCTGGACTATTGAAGACAGGGAAATGATATGAGTAGCACACAGGCCCAAAATGAACAAGTGGTAAATAAACCCTTGTCCTCTGCTTATGGGGGGGGGGGGGGGGGCATTGCACTAACCAGTAGACTACACTTCCATACCATGCTGTATAGCAATGTCTGGATTCAAAGAGACTGCAGGTCACTGCCTAAAATGTCTGCTGTGTGTGTCGGTATAGGTTAGCCCCTCCAGTATTCATGAAGCACTACACATGCATGACAGCAGTCTGCAGTTGATCACCAAATGGAGAATGCACTGATCAATCACATCAGCTCAGTAAGATGCACTGACAGTGTGTGATACAAGCACAGAGCAGCTACAAACCATGCTACTGAGCAGTTTCAATGGTCACCCTGAGGGTTAAAAATAGGCACCCAGCACCTGGTCCCCAGAGCTTGCACTGTTAGAGCTGGTCTCTGCTGGCTATGCTGCAGATCCACATCATTACCAGGCTGTGTTAGGTATTGTCTGCAGTGTGTTATTCTAGTCGCATTGTTTCCTGTACAGTTTCAGTATGCTGTAGGTGCTTGTCACATCTGTGTCCTGTGTCCTACCTCTGTTGTCCTGTGTCCTACCTCTGTCGGTGCCCAGTGTTGCTGCAATTGGGGCTTCTAGGCATGTATGGAATTGCTGTTACCATTCTGTTGGTTCTGCCAAGACCACAGTGAGCAGGCCAGGAACAACTGTTGTCCCCAACCATCTGGAAATACCAATCCACCACAGCAACTGGTGTTAAGGGAGCACCCGCTGTTAATATTCACTCTCTGCCTTGTTAACACCCACTCTCCACCTACTGTTCTCTTAATGCTGCAGTAGCCTTTAACACTCATTAATGAAGCTTTTTCGCAGTGTCAAGGACGCAAGGATAATAGGTGTTAAGGGCACACTTGCCTCCTTAATGCCCTTTAGTAAACATACCCCATAGTGTGCACCCTGGTGTGATTTGAGTACACTTTGTGGATATGACATAGTCATCTGTATTTTGTACTTTATAAAAGCAACATAGATGTCCATGTCCTTTACCGAACAGGCGCCCAGAACCAACCCAGCAGTGCACCAATGCTCTTGCACAAGTTTACACCTGCTCTGAAGATATACATTTGTGCATATTATAAAATTCATCTTCATCCCACTGTGCCCCTACCTGCTCCTTTCGGCGCACCTATTTTACTGTACATGCATACACTTCTATGCAGTTTTATAAGAGCCTTATAAAATGTGCTTTACATCAGAAAATGCACATGTACTTTTCACTAAGTGGACTTTGCAAGATTTGCAAAACGAAAGTGCACGCATGCTTTTGTTCTGAAAATGAACTTAGGAAAGCCATGCAGACAGTTTTACTCTTGCAATTTGGCATACTACATTTTCTGTCAGTATACACATGAGTGCAAACCCCGCCTGAACCTCACCCTCAGGAATACCTCCTCAACCTTTTAGACACATATAGGCTGTACACACGTACATTTGCCATGCATCTCTGTGAATAAAGCACCATTTCACGTGCAGAAATTTCTTTGAAAATTATCCACTGAGCGGATCATTTTAGGAACCTTAGGCACCGTTTGCATGTTTAAATAACAGACTTTGTGCAAAACAGCATATACATGTATGTGACGATTTCAGAAAAGCCAGTGCTTGTGGCAAGAGGCAAGGTTTTAAACATACAGAAAGGAGATGGGCTCTGGTGAACCTTCAAAGTATGCATGAATTCCATATTTTAAAACGACAAAGTATACAGTATATTAGCATTCTTCCCCATCAGCATTTCTATCAACTCACAGTCTTCACAGTGATGGTGTGTAAGTGGTGCTACATACATGTTTATGTCATTGCTGATTATAAAATACTGTACTTACATATATGTCCCACGTGTGAAGCAGTCCTTATGTGTGTGCCTGTGTCAGTTTCTAGAAGGGTCCTCTTGAGGCACAGCACCACATACACATACAGCTTTAGCAGTGCTGTACATATTTTATGAAAGGCTTGGCTCAGAGTCTTTTATAAAACCCTGGTTTACTTTTACATGGTTGGACTTAGACATCCATTTCTCCACTTGAAAGGCAAAGGATTTTGGTTGTTAAGGCCAAGCTGCTTTAGTAGACTAAGTTATCTGAAATATCGATGTATCACTAATGAATAAAGCCACGTTAACATGATAGAAATTAAAATGAACACATACTACTGATATTCTAAAAGGATTAAGTGTGATCAGACAACTGCAGTGTTAGCCACAATCTGGATATCACCGCTGTTTGGATCTTCCAGCCCACCTCAAATCTAGACCCTTCCAATATAGATAGCATCAGACCAAAAATCTGTCTAAACAGCCTGAAGCTTTCTGTGTAAGATTTGAAAATATATAAATAGCAAAGTTATACATTCACCAGCTGCCAGTGAACATCTAACATCATTTGAATATTGGTTCTAACTTCTTATCAACCTATTTAAGTGTTGGCCAAGTAGCCAAATACCTACTATGCCAAATCTACAGAACTTTCATCTTTTAGGGGTTCAATTGTAACTTATTCTCCAGGACCAAGCAAGAAGTCAGTCCTCACATATGGGTGTCATCGGTGCCGATGAAGCCCCAGCGGAGCATTTCCCCAGCTTTCCAAGAAAGCCTTTGGGAATGCAGGCACGCATGCGCAGTTCCCTTCCCGCCTAAAGGTGCCATCTTACCCCAGTCTCTTTTTTTCCGAGAAGCCCACCGGACGTGTGTCCTGTCCTCCCGGTTAAAAGTAGAATTTTTTCAGCGATTCTCGCTATTTTTTCTCCCGGTTCGACGCCGGTTCCCCTCCCACCGGGTTCGGTACACCGGTATCGAGCCCGATTCTTCTTTTTCGGTTTTTGCCCTTTGTGGCTGGCGTTCGCGCCCTTTTTTCCATTTTTCCCTGGAAGGCCAGTCCTTTGACCTCGCGGGGACTCTTTTTTCCCCGATGGCTTCCAGTGGTTTTAAAAAGTGTGATCAGTGTAAGAAATTAATGTCTCTCACCGACACACACGTCTGCTGCCTTCGGTGCCTCGGCCCTGATCACGACCCTAAGTCGTGCGGGCCATGTGGGAAGATGTCTTCCAAGGCACTCCGAAGTCGCCAGCAGCAAAAAGAAAGGCTTTTCTTGGACTCAGCCTCTGGCCGGGCCCGGACCTCGTCTGAGGCCTCGACATCTCGGGATTCCGATCCCGAGCGCCGTCAAAGCTCCTTGGACAGGGGTTCCCCCGACTGGGAACGGAAGAGGAAGAAGCGGCTCACGAGGGCGTCGTCGTCGGAGGTCCCTGGCTCCTCGAGGGCCAGGTCTAAGACCCCTGACCGTCACCCCAGGCCCGTGGAACATGAGAAGCCTGCCAAAGTACCTCGCATGGAGCCGGAGTCTGCTGGACATGTAAGCCCCGTAGTCCTCGAGGACTCTCCTCCCAGAGAGCCGATGTCGGGCCCGGCGCTGCCGGGGCCCGAGTCGGTGGCTGCTGCATCTCCCGAGCTGAGTCTCAGGATGACAGCCTTGGAGAGCAGACTGTCTGCCTTCATGGAGCAGATGGCCAGCCTGTCTGGTGCATCTGCCCCGACCACCGGGACATCGACTTCGAAGTCGACCCCGGAGACCGAGCCAATACTCGAGTCCATCATGGCTCGGAGTCGACCTCGGTCGCGGTCTCCCTCGACCTCCCGTTCGGGACCGAGGGCGTCGACGCCAGTGCCTCCGGTGTCGGGGCGGGTGCTCCAGGGCCCTGCGGGGTCGGACCTTGACTCCTCCTCAGACGAGTCCGCCTGGGAGACGGAGGACGAGGAGTCTCCCGATACGTTCAAGACTCGGTGCGTCCCATCGGACTCACCGCAGTCTGAGCCCCGGAGTAGATCCCCTCCGGAGGATACTCGGTTCTCGGAGTTCGTCCGGGATATGGCCACTGCCTTGGCTATTCCGGCGGACCCCGAGGAAGAGCCTCGAGCTGAAGAGCTCGAGGCGCTGCAGTATGACTCTCCTCCGAAGGAGGCCTTTACTGTCCCGGTTCCTCCGATGCTGGAACGGCTCCTCTTCCATATGTGGGAGGCACTGGCCTCGGCGCCGGTTCTAAGCAAGCGAGTCGACTCGATTTATCGACTCCGAAAGAGCCCTGGTTTTCAGAAGGCACAGCTACCACACCATTCTATGGTTGTGGAATCGGCCATGCATCGTCTGAAGAGCCAGAAGATGCACTCCACGGTGCCCCCTGGCAAGGAGGCCCGAAACCTCGATGGCGTCGGTAGAAAGTGCTTCCAGGGCTCGATGCTTGCTTGCCGTGTCCAGTCGTACCAGCTGTACATGGGCATGTACTTGCGGGACCTGGCCAAGGAGTTGGCCGGGTTCTCTGCTGGACTCTCCGGGGAACCCTTGCAGAGATTTAAGTCCTTGTCTTCGGGGATTCGGGACTGCTCTTCTGTGACCGCACTATTCGTGCTCAATTTATAGTCTCTGGTTTCTCCGTTGTTACTACATAAACACCAATCAGAGCTCTATTTATTATGAGCATTAAAACTCCTCCCAGAGTGACAAACCTGCCTATTGGAACTCACTATGCAATTAAAGGCATACTTGGTTTGTCACTCTGGGAGGAGTTTTAATGCTCATAATAAATAGAGCTCTGATCCGCCAGTCCGCATGCGCGGCGTTTTTTGACAATTCTACCATGAAACTTGAATAAACGTGGGCAGTATCATTTGCTTGTAAGTAATTGAGGTTTTATTTCCTGACGTTTAAATGAATGATTTCCTTCGCAGCATAGTGGAATAGTTACAGCTATTGCCATGTCTATTTCCACAGACCCTCCTGAAGAAACTCCTGATATGGAGTGAAACGCTATGAGGGCGCCAGTTAAAGCGTTGAGGCATTGAAAATTCATCATAAGCAGTTGGCTAATTTCGTGTGAAGAAAAGGCTTTAGATAAGTTTTCTGGACTTTAAACATGTTTTCAAACTAAGGCTTTTTGATGAAATATAGCTTTGAAGAAAATTAGCCAAGGCTCTTTTGATGAAACATAACTTTTAAGAAGAATCTTTTGTGCAATAGTTTTGCTGAATATTTATCGAAAGAAGATTGAAGCTGGCATCGAAGATTGGTGTTTATGTAGTAACAACGGAGAAACCAGAGACTATAAATTGAGCACGAATAGTGCGGTCACAGAAGAGTTTTTTTACAAATGATAAAGTTTTTTATTAAGAAATAAGTTACAGTCAAAGAAATATCTCCCTAAGAGTTTCTCACACTAATTGGTGACGGCAGTATAGGTGTTAAGTGATATAAAATTCTTCTTGCATTACAGGGTGGTTACTGATGTGGTTGAAGCGCTAATGCTCAAACAAGCTCTTTGAAAAAGCATTCTGAGCGCAGTGAAAAGCTGAAACCCCCTGGTTTAATAATAACATCACTTACTAATACCATTTTTAACACTGGTGCCGATATTCACCTTAGTATTTACACCATTTAGATGCTTATATATAAAATTTGTCTTCCACTAAAAAAAAAAAAAATGTGTTATATTGGTGTGATTTTTTATTGTTGGATAGTCATAATTCACTCCGTGAAGACCGAATATATTTTCTGTCCTACCTCCAGCAGGGAGATTGGCTATGCTCCTTAGATCTAAAGGATGCGTACACTCACATCCTCATTCATCCAGACCACAGAAAGTACCTCAGGTTCATTGTGGGAGGAAACCATTTTCAGTACAGGGTACTACTGCCTTTTGGCCTCACCTCTGCTCCCAGGGTCTTTACCAAATGCCTGGCAGTGGTGGCGGCCTACCTGAGAAATCAGGGAATCTTTGTCTTTCCCTATCTGGACGACTGGCTCATCAGGGGTCAGACGTGCCAGGAGGGCAGACAAGCCACCCTCAGAACTATTGCTCTTCTTCAAAGCCTGGGGTTTGTAATAAACTTCGCAAAGTCCACTTTGCTCCCCTCCCAGAACTTGGAGTTCATAGGAGCAAGGCTGGACTCTCTGCTGGCAAAGGCTTTCTTGCCAGAAGACAGGGCCCAAAGATTGATAGCCTTGGCAAATCAATTTCTCAGCAGGTCACTGGTCTCCACCAGACTCTGCCTGAGGCTGCTTGGCCACATGGCTTCGACAGTGCATGTGACCCCCGATGCCAGGCTCCATATGAGGCCTGCACAGTGGTGCCTTCAGACTCAGTGGTCACAGGCCACAGGCAGCCTCAGAGACAGGATAAGGGTGTCCAGACAATTTCTGCAGTCCCTCAACTGGTGGCTGCACCCACCCAATCTACTGAGGGGGGTGCCTTTTCAGATTCCTGGGCACACGGTGGTGCTGACCACCGACGCCTCCCTCCAGGGCTGGGGAGCTCATTGTCTAGGCAAGTGCACCCAGGGCCTGTGGTCTCCTTGGGAAGCTGCCCAGCAGATCAATCTCCTCGAACTCAGAGCTATTCGATTAGCACTCAAAGCTTTCTCTCCTACCCTGGCTTATCAATCTGTCCTAGTTCAGATGGACAACCAAGTAGCCATGTTTTATGTGAACAAACAGGGTGGGACTGGGTCCAGAATCCTTTGTCAGGAGGCTCAGGACCTTTGTTCATTTGCCCTGAAGCACAACATGCTCCTCAAGGCTGTGTACCTTCCAGGCCAGGACAACTGCCTGGCCGACAGATTAAGCAGGATTCTGCAGCCCCACGAGTGGCAGCTGCATCCTTCAGTAGTTCAGAAGATCTTCCTAAAATGGGGTCTCCCTTTGATAGATCTCTTTGCCAGTCCACTGAACAAGCAACTGCCAAAGTTCTGCTCCAGGCAACCGCATCCTCTGAGAATAGCAGCAGATGCTTTTCTGATTCCATGGTCTCAGGGCCTCCTGCATGCGTTTCCTCCCATGCCCTTGGTGGCCCGAACTCTCTTCAAAATTCTTCAGGACAAGGCCTCGGTCCTGCTGTTGGCTCCCAGGTGGCCGAGACAGCCTTGGTTTCCGCTTCTACTTCAACTGGCGATGGATCCCCCACTACCTCTGGGGTTGCAACCTGACCTTCTCTCACAGGAGCAGGGTTCCCTTCTGCACCCCAATCTCAAAGCTCTCAATTTGATGGCCTGGAGGCTGCAAGGGTAGTTTTGGCTCCCTGGGGCTTACCTCAGGAAGTTGAGGAGGTTGTCCTCGCCTCTAGGAAACAGTCCACTAGGAAAACCTATGCTCTCAAATGGAAGAGGTTTTCTGTGTGGTGTCAGCTACGTACAGTTGATCCTTTCTCCTGTACTGTACCAGTAGTGCTTCAGTACTTACTGCACTTATCCAATCAGGGACTTAAGTCCAATTCTGTTCGGGTCCACCTCTCAGCTCTAGCAGCTCACCACTCACTGGTGGAGGGACATTCTCTCTCGGGTCACCCCTTGGTGTCCCGCTTTCTCAGGGGCTTGCTTTTACTCAAGCCCCCAATCCATCCTCCTGCCCCTGAGTGGGAGTTAAATGTGGTCTTGCAGCAACTGACTCACCCACCTTTTGAGCCCATGGCTACTTGCCCACTACGCTTCCTCTCCTGGAAGACACTCTTCCTGATAGCCCTTACTTCGGCTAGGCGAGTGAGTGAGCTTCAGGCCCTGGTCTGTGATAGGCCTTACACCAGGATTTATAGGAACAGGGTAGTCCTCAGGACTCATCCAAAGTTCCTCCCAAAGGTTGTCTCCTCTTTCCACCTCAATCAGGAGGTGGTTCTTCCAACATTCTTCCCTACGCCTCATGCAAGCCAGGCTGAAGCAGTTCTGCATACCCTGGACTGTAGGAGGGCCTTATCCTTCTACCTTGACCGTACGCAGGGGCATAGAAGGGCTACTCAGCTCTTCGTACCTTTTGACCCTAATAAGTTAGGGTTGGCTGTGTCCAAGCGTACCTTGTCCATCTGGGTGGCTGACTGTATCACCTGGGCTTACAAGGCAGCTGACCTTCCTTTGCAGGGTCGGGTCACGGCCACTGTTCCCTCTAAGCTGTGCGCGTGTGCGCGCGCACACACCTCGCCGAGCGAGCGCACATACTTTACAACAGAGCGCACAAAAATTACGGCTCTGATTCTGATAGAAAACAACACAGACGTCTTAAAATTTAAAAGTTATGATTGTAATTACTAGTAATTTCCCGCTTCATTTAGTAATTGTCTATTTTCATTTAATTTGATTAAAATCAATGTGGTGTACATACTGTATTCTGATGTGTAGTCAAATTTTAAAGTATATAACTCCGAGTGTCGTTATGTGGCGCACAAAAATTTAACCTTCCTTCAAAAGCTGCACACAGCTGATATTTTATGCGCACACAGCCTACAGAAAATTAGAGGGAACATTGGTCACGGCCCACCGTGTCAGGGCAATGGCTGCCTCAGTGGCTCATTTCCGCTCTGTGCCCTTGGTAGACATCTGCAGGGCTGCAACTTGGTCTTCAAGCCAGACTTTTGCGGCCCATTACTGTCTGGAGAGGGAGTCCCGTAGGGACAGTGCTTTTGGCCAAGCAGTACTCCGGAATCTATTTGAGGTTTAGGCAACTCCTGCCCTCCTGCCCTCTGTTGGGCTACCGGTGGAGGTTGTGTCAGTGAAAAGCCTTTCTTTGCAGCTGGGACTAGAGGGAGTACTCTTGTTCAGCCTGGGTTCCTTGGTAGCCCAGAGCTAGGGAGTCACCCATATGTGAGGACTGACTTCCTGCTTGGTCCTGGAGAAAGAGTAGTTACTCACCTGTAACAGGTGTTCTCCAGGAGCAGCAGGAATCAGTCCTCACAACCCTCCCTCCTCCCCTTCGAGTTGCAGTTGTACATAGTTTATTTTTCATTTTTGTGTGCTGTTCTTAACTATGTCATTTGACTGAGGTAAGATGGCACCTTTAGGCAGGAAGGGAACCGCGCATGCGTGCCTGCATTCCCAAAGGCTTTCTTGGAAAGCTGGGGAAATGCTCCGCTGGGGCTTCATCGGCGCCAATGACACCCATATGTGAGGACTGATTCCTGCTGCTCCTGGAGAACACCTGTTACAGGTGAGTAACTACTCTTTCCTCACCATCTATTCTTTAACTACTGGGAGGCAATTTTCCTGAGTTCTCCAACCAAGCATCTCAATCTCCCCTCAGGACGTCTAAAATTGAAGGTCATCAGAAAGTCAATCATGTACTGCTGAATAAGCCATGTAAGAGGTACCAGACACACATTTTAAAAAGGGGAAAGATGCAGACAGTTTTAAAATGATCTCCTGCATGATTTGGAGAGGGGGACCATCTAAACCTATGTAAAAGGTGTTCATTGGGTTTTCCAAAGTACACAGAACTACTGAGTCATCATTGCTGTCTTTAACACTGGTCCTGAGTAGCTGTACTTACTTGGTTCCGGGCAGTAGTATGCAGCTCAACATAACCGAGACAGCTTCACTTCAGAAGCTGAAAAGGAGGAAGCTCAAAGAAGTGTGAGGGACCAAGCTCTAATCCCTTCTGACTCTACCTGAGCCCAATCAGGAGAGTTATACAAGGCCAGCATCTCAGCATTGTGTCGAGCAGGGGAAAGCAGTCAGAAGCAGATGACAACTGGAGATTTTTTGGAAAAGAAACCTGAAGCACTATGGCTCCTGAATAAACTTATGACTAGAGGTACATGTAAGGACCCCTAGGTTCCTTATGGATAACCAGCATGAGGTCAAGAGAGTACTTTGACTCATAGGGACCTATTTACTAAGGTGTGGTAAGGTTTCTCAGTGCACTGGGGGGTACTCCTAGCACTTTGGGGGGGGGGGGGCTGCCATGCAATAAACAGAAAAACTAGCTACCATGCATGAAGTGCATGGTGGATAACGTGTGATGCAGTTGACTATTCTGCCTCATCTGTCACATTAACAGTTAGAGGGGTCATTTACTAATCGCTAGCGTCCACTAATGTCATTGCTGTATCAGTTTCCTTAATGCACAGTAACGGCATGCATGTTAACTGCAAGGCACATTTTCTGCCAATTCCTTCACAGAAGGAAAAATACCAGCAGACTTAAAATTAGCAAGAATCAAACCGCTATTAAATAGAAATAGTCCCATGCTTGATTGTTCAAACTATCATCCAAAAGCAAAGGTCATGGAAGCAATAGTTGACTTTTGCAATGCTTCTTTAGAATCAGGAGTGGTCTCAGAGGACTGGAGAAAGGCACATGTGTTCCCTTTACACAAAAGCAGAAGTAAGGATGTGGTTGAGAATTACAAGCCAGTTAGTCTGACCTCTGTGAAAAGTAAATTAATCGAAACAATGCTGATGGTTAGGTTTCTGGAGTCCAATGGATTGCAGGATCCGAGGCAGCATGGTTTTACTAGAGGCAGGTCTTGTCAGACAAACCTCATTAATTAATTTGACTGGGCAACCAGAGTGTTGGACCGAGGAAGAGCCCTAGATGTGGTGTACTTAGATTTCAGTAAAGCTTTTGATACCGTTTCACACAGCTGACTTATAAATAAATTGAGCATCCTAGAAAAGGACCCTAAATTGACTGACTGGGTTAGAAATTCTTTGAGTGGGAGGCGACAAAAGGGTACAGGTAAATAGAGCTTACTCTGAGGAGAAAGATGTTACCAGTGGTGTGCCACGGGGATCTGTCCTTGGTCTGATTCTTTTTAACATTTTTGTTAGTGATATTGCAGAAGGGCTGTCGGGTAAGGTTTGCCTCTTTGCAGATGATACCAAAATTTGCAATAGAGTAGATACCCAGGAGGGAGTAGATAACATGAGGAGAGATCTAGCTAAGCTTGAAGAATGGTCGAGAATTTGGCAGCTGAGATTTAATGCTAAAAAATGCAGGGTCATGCATTTGGGTTGCAAAAATCCAAGGGAGCGGTACAGTGTAAGGGTTAAAGTACTTCTGTCCACTAAAGAAAAGCGGGACCTGGGCATGATTGTTTCAGATGATCTTAAGGTGGCTAAACAGGTAGAAAGATCTTGTGGGCAATGTTGTTATATCAGTAAAAAATGAAGTATGATATCCTGAGGTGATGCTGGATTCAAAATTTAATATACAAAAGTAGATATTGAAGGCGGTACAAACTGTTTATTATAAATTGAATTGAAGTTGACATGAAAGCTGCGTGTATACCTGGAACCACATGATTTTAGGTTAGTTATGTAGATGTTAGCATTACCACATATTAATTACTGTTCTACATAAGAACATAAGAACATAAGATATGCCATACTGGGTCAGACCAAGGTCCATCAAGCCCAGTATTCTGTTTCCAACAGTGGCCAATCTAGGTCATACGTACCTAGCAGTTTCCCCAAGGGACACAGGTTCCACCATGCTTGTATTGGTTCAAGCATTGATATCCTGGGTCCCTTCTTAATAATGGTTTATGGACCTTTCCTCCAGGAACTTGTCCAAACCTTTTTTAAACCCAGCTACACTAACAGCCTTTACTACATCCTCCGGTAACAAATTCCAGAGTTTGATTACACGTTGAGTGAAAAAATATTTTCCTTTATTAGTCTTAAATAGTTTACCCTGTAGCTTCATTGCATGTCCCCTAGTCTTTCTATATTCTGATAAGGTAAACAATCGATCTACGTTTACCCGTTCCACTCCGTTCATTAATTTATAGACTTCTATCATATCTCCCCTCAGCCGTCTCTTTTCCAGGTTAAAGTGCCCCAACCTTTTTAGCCTTTCTTCATAGGAGTAGCCTTCCATCCCCTTTACCATTTTGGTGGCTCTTCTCTGAACCTTTTCTAAAATCGCTATATCCTTTTTAAGATACGGCGACCAGAATTGCACACAATATTCAAGGTGCGGTCTCACCATGGAACGATATAGAGGCATTATAATATCTTTTGTTTTATTTTCCATTCCTTTCCTTATCATACCTAGCATTCTATTTGCTCTCTTGGCCGCCGCTGCACACTGGGCCGAGGGTTTTAACATGGTATCCACAATGATGCCTAAATCTTTTTCCTGGGTGGTGGTTCCTAATGTGGAACCTTGCATCGTGTAACCATAGTTTGGGTTGTTCTTCCCTAGGTGCATAACCTTGCACTTCTCCACATTAAATTTCATCTGCCATTTAGATGCCCAGTCTTCCAATTTATCAAGATCCTCTTGCAATTTTCCACAATCCTCTTGGGTTTTAACAACTTTAAATAGTTTTGTGTCATCTGCAAATTTGATAACCTCACTTGTTATTCCACTTTCCAGGTCATTTATGAATATGCCAAAAAGCAGCGGACCCAGCACAGATCCCTGGAGTACACCACTATTCACCTTTCTCCATTGGGAAAATTGGCCAGCTTTCTATCTTTTAACCAGTTCTTGATCCACAGTAGTACACTGCCTCCTATCCCATGACTCTTTAGTTTTGCCAAAAGTCTCTGATGAGGGACCTTGTCAAAGGCTTTTTGAAAGTCCAGATACACTATATCAACGGACTCACCTTTGTCCACCTGTTTATTCACACTTTCAAAAAAGCATAACAGATTAGTAAGACAAGATCTTCCTTGTCTAAAGCCATGTTGGCTGTCTCCCATTAGGCCATGACTATCTACATGCTGAGTAATTTTATTCTTCATGATGGTTTCTACCATTTTTCCCGGTACTGACGTGAGGCTCACCGGTCTGTAGTTTCCCGGATCACCCCTCGAACCCTTTTTAAAAATTGGTGTTACATTGGCGATCCTCCAATCTTCAGGTATTAGAGATGATTTTAATGATAGTTCACAGATTGCTAATAGCAGGTCTGCAATCTCATATTTCAGTTCTTTCAACACCCTTGGATGTATACCATCCGGCCCAGGTGATTTGCTACTCTTCAGTTTATCTAATAGTTGTAATACATCTTCCCGATGTATCGATATTTCCTCCAATTCTTCTGCACCTTTAAATACCACTTCAGTCATGGGTAACATCCCTACATCTTCCTCAGTAAAGACCGAAGCAAAGAATTCATTCAGTCTCTCCGCTATCTCCTTGTCGCCTCTTAGTGCCCCTTTAACTCCTCTATCATCTAATGGTCCAACTGACTCTCTCACAGGTTTTTTGCTATGAATGTACTTGAAAAAATCTTTATTCCGCGTTTTTGCTTCCGCAGCAAGCTTCTTCCAAATTCTCCTTTTGCCTTCTTTATCAATGCCTTGCATTTGACCTGCCAGTGCTTGTGCTGTTTCCAGGTTTCGTCGTTTGGCTCTTTTTTCCATTTCCTGAAAGATGCTTTTTTGGCAACAACAGCCTCTCTGACCTCACCTTTAAACCATGCTGGCAGTTTTTTGGACTTCCTTCCACTTTTCTTAAAGCGTGGAATACAGCTGGTCTGGGCTTCCAAGATAGTATTTTTCAACAACACCCAAGCTTGATGTAAGTCTTTAACCTTTGAAACTTCTCCTTTTAGTTTTTTCTGAACTATTTTCCTCATTTTATCATAGTCTCCCTTTCAAAAGTTAAAAGGTAGTACTGTGGATTTCCTTACTGTCCCTCCTCCACTAATTAAATCAAAGACGATCATGCTATGATCACTATTGCCAAGTGGCCCCAACACCCTTATCTCTTGCACTAGATCTGGTGTTCCACTAAGGACTAGGTCTAATATGGTTTCCCCTCTGGTCGGTTCATGAACCAGCTGCTCCAAGAAGCATTTATTTATGTCATCTAGGAACTTTATCTCCCTAGCATGTCCTGCCGTGACACTGACCCGGTCGATACCGGGGTAATTGAAATCACCCATTATTATTACCGAGCTGTAACGTTTGGTAGCTTCCTTGATTTCTTTGAGCATTTCATCATCCATTTGTTCATTCTGGCCAGGCGGTCGATAGTACACCCCCACTGCCATCGCCTTCCCCTTTTTACATGGAATTTCAATCCATAGAGATTCTACAGCAAATTTTGTTTCCTGCAAAACTTTAATCCTTTCTGACTCAATGCCCTCTCTAACATAGAGCGCAACCCCTCCACCAATTTGATCAGCTCTATCATTACGATATAGTTTGTACCCAGATATCACAGTGTCCCACTGGTTGTCCTCCTTCCTCCATGTCTCTGATATTCCAATCATATCTAACCTCTCATTTAGTGCTATATATTCTAACTCTCCCATCTTATTTTTTAGACTTCTAGCATTTGAATACAAGCATTTTAGAGACTGTTTTTTATTCATATTAATTTGGCTATTGGTAGACATGGGTAATTTGGGATCTTTAAGCTCTGTCTGCTCCATACTCGAGGGCATTTGGGCTACTTTACTCTTTTTTGGAACCTCTCTGCTTTTGATAGTATCCTTCAAGGATACATTCTTCCGAACCATCCGCTCTTGGGCGACTGTCGGCTTTCCCCTATCTCCTTTTTAAAGGTTAATGCCAACAGCCTGGTTCCATCAAAATAATGAATCTACTTATATTATCTACACAAATAATGTATATAGTTAATCAAATAGCATGTATGTTAACATGTTCCCCCTCTATCATGTTTTATTTATTTATTTTATTTATTTATTTAACAGTTTCTTATATACCGCCCCTTCCAGAGATCAGGGGCGGTTCACATCGAACAAAAATCAATATACTTCTGTATATTTTACATGGAACTTGTGTTAACTATGTACACGTTTAGTTACATTGAACATGTTTTGAACATTAACTAGAATAACACTATTCAAACTATGTACAGGTCATCACAACATAATTGAGTTACCGGTATTATTTACAATAGAGATATAGCCATTTGTTTGTGTAAATCTTTGTCTGTAGGGTAAGGCAGAGTAGAGTAAGTGTCTTTCTTATGTTTAATCATTTGTTCTGTCTTGAGAACTGTGAATGTGTTTCTGTGATTGTATCGGAGAGGTTTTTTGTTGGTAGGGGATCTCAAAGTGTTTTGTGAAAAGGTATGTTTTTAGTTCTTTTTTGAATTGGTGAAGGTCTTTTATTTTGCGGAGGGTTAATGGGATTTCGTTCCAGAGGGTAGGGGCAGCAAAGGAGAAGGCTCTATCACTTGTCGTTGCTCTGGTCCTTCTGAAATTAGTTTTTATGTTGAGGGAGTGGGTTGCGTTCTGTCTTCGTGTTCTAGTTTCTGATGGGGTTTGTAATAGGGTAGATAGTTGGGAGGGAGAGATGTTATTGAGGAGTTTAAAGGTAGTAAGGAGGATTTTATATTTTATTCGGCTGCTTATGGGGAGCCAATGAAGATCTAGTAGTATTGGGGTCACGTGGTCTGTTAGCTTAGCTTTTGTGACCATCTTGGCACATATGTTTTGTGCTCTTTGGAGGAGGTATATGCTTTTTAGTGGTAGGCCATTTAGAATGCTATTGCAGTAGTCAAAGTGGGGGGTGATGAGGGAGTTGACCACTGATCTAAAGTCATGTGTGTTGAGTAGGGGTCTCAGGTGTTGTATTGTCTTGAGTTTATAGAATATCATGTATTTAGTTTTTTTCTATTTCTATTTATTGAGTTATCCTAAACAATATCACCTTTTAATGTTCCAATGTTATGATCCTACTGTTTTATGTAACTGCTAATCTATGCAGAGTTAATTGTTAAATGGAAACCGCTGCTGATCACTGGAAGGAGCGGTATAAAAATGTGCTCAAATAAATAAATAAATAAATCCCGGTTAAGGTGAAGCCCATCCCTTCAGAAGAGCCCCTCCTTTCCCCAGAATGTACCCCAGTTCCTAACAATAACACTTATTAAAAGTGGGCTGCTACACAGTACCCTGTCCTGTGCTGCTGAGATAAGCTATATTCTTATTTGATTTAAATTATAGCTCTTTGCTGCTGCTAGGCTCTAACTTATTATGAAATTTAAACTACAAGCTCTCTGCTGGGTTCTAAATTTAACCAGAAAGCTCTCTTCTGTGTTTTAAATTGAAACTAAAAGTACTTTGCTGATGCTAGGCCCTGAGTGACTATTAAATCTAAACTACAGCTCTCTGCTGGGTTCCAAAGTTAACCAGAAAGCTCTCCTCTGTGTTTTAAATTTCAACTAAAAGTACTGTGCTGATACTAGGCCCTGAGTGACTATTAAATTAAAACTACAAGCTCTCTGCTGGGTATGAAATGTAACCAGAAAGTTCTCTTCTGTATTTTAAATTTAAACTTAAACTGCTGCTACTAGACCCTGACTGATTGAACAAAAAATAGTGGGTTCACAGATTAAATAGCTTTAATAGAAAGAATTCCCTTCAGAAAATTCCCAGAAGTATATACTCACAATTGCAGATCTCTCTCCAGAAGTAACAGTCCCCTGTTCTAGTCCTTCATTATGCACATTGGCAGGCTAACACTGGAAACAGTGCAGGCATTGTGGGCTCAGTAAGGTGTAGGCAGCCAAAAAACACTGGATAGACATACACATACTCCCACACCTATTTCAGCATTGTGCAAATATAGAGGTGGTTGGCAGCCCTGGCTGCCACACCAGTCCTGGGCACAGTGCAGGCATTGCTATGATACTCAATACTGTTAGGGTCATTCCCCGGGGTGGTAAACACTATCACACCCTCCACAGATATCAAAAAGGTTGCTATGATGAATCTCTGTCAACAAATTGTGTTTAACTTAGGATTTGTTATCTGACATTAATCATAGCATCATTTTGATATATGTGGAACGTGTTTCCAAGTTTAAGACAGCATTGCTAAGGTATGCAGGTGCTAGTATTGGTAGATGCTGCTCCACGCAGGGCCCAACAGCCTGACTGTCCATGAGCCATTGGATAGTGGAGCCTGTGGGTGTTTGTGCCCCTGTTGGCCGCTGCTCTAGGACAGAGGTTCCCACCTCCGGTCCTGGTGGGCCAAACATGGTTCAGGTTTTCATGCTATCCCTAATGAACATTCATGGATAAATTTGCATACAATGGGGGCAGTGCATACAAATGCATCACAGGCATATTTATTAGGGACAGCATGAAACCTGAATGGTGTTTGGCCCTCCAGGACTGCAGTTGGAAAACTCTGCTCTAGGGATTGCACATGTTTATGGTGTATGTGCTCTGTAGGGTAAAATATAGGCGTTTATGGCGTGTTTATTTTATCTGCAATAAAGGTCCCTTCTTTATTACCACGGTTTAGTACTGGGTAAAATATAGGGACATGGTCTGCAGGAGCCACAGTTCGGACTTGAACCTGTGATCTTCTACCCCTGAATACACCTGCTGTGTGTATTGCACCAAACTATTGCCACAGAGGCAGGTCATTCCCTGGGGATACCATTACTGTTCGTCAGACAGACCTTCTCTGTTACAGTGCACGGCACCTATCTAAACAGGGCTTGGCCTTGGTCTGCTGTGGGCAGATGCCACTGCCCCCTCCAACACCAGCACTCCTATGCCACCATGCTGACATGCCCTTATGCCAGTGGTGCTGGTGGTGCGCAGTGCCAGGCCATCCAGTGTGCCGGTAGGCGGCTGCCTATGGTGTATGATATGGGGTAGGGGTGCTGAAATGGACATCAGCACTTCCCCCTGGCACCGCCTGCCAATGTTATGTGCCCTTGGGGGTACCTGCTGGGTACTGTCCCCTGGGACACTGTGGGACACACACTCGTGGCCTTGTTGGACCCTGGTCAGTTGCTGTCATGCTGCTTTTCAGTTTCTGCATTCCTATGTGCCAGGTAGGCATCTGCCTAGTCCACACTGTGCCCCAGCTGGCCCACTGCATATGCCGCCTGCAGCCCCCTGTACCCCATTTACACCATCACCATAGTGCCCTTTCCTACGTGGCCACTCTGCTGTTGCTGCACATGTGAAAGCCACATAAGCAGGCTGCCCAATATTTGTTTATTTTATTTATTTATTTAACATTTCTTATATACCGCGCTATTTCTCATCAGTGTGGTTTACATTGAACAATAAAAACTTGGATGTATAGAGTTCGTCCTACGTTTACATAAAACAGGGTTTTAACATGGAATAAACTGGAGAAACTATATGCATATGAAAATTAGCTACAAGTGATTAGCAGTTTAGATCATAACAATTTTTACAATTCAATTTAAATATATACCAAAGCAAACTCTCATCAACACTATCAATGTTGGAACATTTCTATTTTAGTTCTGGTCATTATCTCTCTGGTTTTTGCATGTTTTGTTACTGCACATGTATCACTACTATCACTTATCTGGGTCTCCCTGCCTTTGCTGTACATTGCTGACTGAACTGGTTTCTCTCTCCTGCAAATGTGCCTCTAACACAAGGTTTTCAGTGGCGTTAATTTTCAGACCCTGATTTCACAGCGTTAGTGTGCCTGGGGCCTCTCCCCAACCACTCTCCGCCCATTGACCCCTTATCTCCGCCCTCTGGAGAGCCTTACTCCACCCTCTGTGCACCTTAACGCCGCCGGAGACGTTATCACTCGATACATGATGTTATCGCACGATAATGCGCCATTATCACGCGATAACATCACTTATCGTACGATAACGTCGCCGCTGCGACATTAGTGCTGTTTAGTAAACATACCCCTAACTCTGTGAAATCAGGGTTAGCCTGCCAATTTGCATAATGAGGAGCAAGATACTGTGGGTATGGCCCGGACAGGGTGGCCTTGGCAGGATGCATCTGCACAGGGCATAGGGCAATGGCTGGGACATTGTAGTGCCCAACCACCACCTGCACGGACAGGGTGGCCACAGCATATCATGCTGGGAGGTCGCTCTCACCCTGACTGAGTAGTGATCATGGCATGGCTAGGTTCCTCCACAGTGCTATACAGTCTTCCTCTCAAGTGATATATATGAGTTTCCTTTTCTGGGGCCCAATCACTGAAGTGCGTGTGTGCACGTGCACGTACATACCATTTTTGGGTGCACACAGTTCCTCCAGCAGCATGCACTATGTACTAGCTAGCAGACTGTCTGCAGTTAGCATGTGTATGGCTGGAACACCTTGCAGTGTGTGGAGACTGACTGTGCTTTTTGCTGGTGAATGTCAGATAGTGGTTGGGGGCAGTTGAGTTTTTCCAGGCCTGTCTGCCAGTGCCCTGTGTGTTGTTTACATATCTGCATTGACTGCCCTGTAGGGGTGCCTAGCAAGACTGGGGTTGATGGTCCCCTCTCCTGCCACCATTGTAGAGATGTAGAATGTGGATCTGTTGGTGGGAGATCCTGTCCTCCACCCTGACCCAGAGAGGGCAGGTTGGTAGGTGGTGCTACATAATCAACATGTGGGTCCAAACACCCCCCTGCTCTTATAACAAGTGATCATGGCAACCACACAGGATATGCACTATTCTGGGTGCATCACAGCCCACAAGAACTAGATGTGACTGGGGGATACAAATAGCCACTGAGGTATCCTCGGTGTGTCTGCAAGAACTACCTGTCACACACTAGCACTGATGGGGGACTTGCAGCACAGCCTATCTCAGCCAAGCCAGGTGCTGGGCGCCCCACCTCACCCTCAGGGTGAGCACAGGAACCGTATAATGTCACCGTCTGTAGCTACTCTGTGCCAGTAACACACACGGTCAGTTCCCCCTACTAGGCCAAGGTGCTGTGGAGGCGCATACCCCAATCTTGTGATCAGATGTAGACTGCTGATCTGCATGTGCAGTGCATCATGGGTACGGGTGGGTTTACCCTATCCTGGTAACCACAGCAGACAGTTTGTGCAGTGACCTGTAGTCTTTCTGTAGCTAGCCAGCGCTGTGTTTGACGCTATAGAGATGTTGCCCACTGGTTATCACAATGTCTGTAAAGGTAGAGGTTATGGGTTTGATCCCACAGTGGTGTTATGTAAGAAGGCTGTCTGAGGCATTTCCTTTTAATTTAAATCAGTGCTGCCAGCAAAAACACCCTCACAGTGCCGTAACCTGAGGTGCCTCATAAGGCGCCCTATAAAGCGCCCTATAGGGCACATTATAAGGTGCCTTGGGGGTCAGGGCACTTTATAATGTGCCCTATGAGGCGCCTTATGAGGCACCTTAGGTTACGGCACTGTGAGGGTGTTTTTGCTGACAGCACTGATTTAAATTAAAAGGAAATGCCTCAGACAGCCTTTTTACATAACACCACTATGGGATCAAACCCATGACATCTGCCTCCACAGTCATTGTAGTAACCAGTGGACTACATCTTTCCAGCTTCTAACACTTTTTCATACCATCTAGTATTCATAGTCTGCAATGGTTGTAGACAGCTTAAGTAAAGCATAATCAAAGAAGAAAAAATAAGAAACATTAAAAAATGAAAAACAAGAAATAAGGACATTAGAATAACACCAGCGACATAGAATGGGTCATTGATGTATGAAAGACGTTTTCACTGTACCCAATGAGTAGGCACAGTGAGCAGTCTATATTCTGAGACCCAGTCGCTAATATAACACATATAGTAAGTTAGTCTATATAATTAAGGGTTAAAAAGTGGAGCTTTATTTGTATTGGGTAGCTAGACAGCAATAAGCTCTGAAAAGTGACAACAATTCATTTTGTTATCTAACACTGTGCTGGCATGAACTTAGGGTTAATGTGCGTTAATGTGCCATGGCGCCCACTATCGCGCGATACTGATTCCTTGCAACCTTCCCTCCGGAACGCCCACTACCTTATATGGCATTCTTCACATTAACGCTGCAGTTAGCGCCGGTAACATTAAGACGGTTTAGTAAACATACCCCTTAGTCTCTCAAATTTACTTCTAATGCTCCGAGTAATACTTGCATCGTGCCAAAGAGAGCCTCCTGCTGGAGTTCATAAGATGTAACATGTATGGGTAGTTCGTCAAGATGTGCTTGGAAATTCTTTATCAGACCTGTGTCTCCCAGTACAATGGGAAATATTTCTGTATCTTTCTGCCACATTTTCTTGGTCTCTGATTGCATTTCTTGATACTTATGTAGGGCTACTAGATATGATTATGATTGATGCAAATATCATAGAACACTGTAGCGTGAGCAATCGGATCCCAACAAGGGAGTGAACATGAATCTCCTATAATGATGAAGCTTCACTGGCTCCCTGTCAAGTACTGGTGCTTGTATAAATGTATGGCCCAGGTATTTAAAGCAATTAAGGAACTCGCTTTTAATGAGCTTAATATGTTAATCCAAAGGAAGAATATTAAAATAAATGAAAGATGATGCAGTCAACATGAAATATATTTTCCCCCAAGTTCCATGGCACTTAAAGCAAAAACTCACAAACATGATTTCCAAGTAACAAACCCTCAAAACTGGAATTTGCTTCCTGTAGAAATATGCTCTGAGTTAAGTTACCTAGGGCCCGATATTCAGCGGCAGTGGCTAGCACTGCTAAAGCAGCTAGCCATTGCTGCTGAACTTTAGAGTGAGATATTCAATACTGAGGCCATATCTAGGCCCCGGCACTGGATATCCAGATTGTTTGGATTGCCATAAAGCTAACCAGGCAACGGCAATATTCAGCTGCTGCCCAGTTAGCTTCAGTAGCGAAAATTGGTACAGCCTTTACTGCACCTGATTTTTACCATGTTGTGATAACCGGGCAACAGCTCATCATCACCGCTGCCCGGTTATTGCCGAGGACTGCCTCTGAAACACCCCTCCCCTAAGTCATTTCCAGGATTTCTGTCTCACCTATATTGTCCCTCCTGGGCATGCCTCTTAAGCCTGGCTGGAAATTGGAGAGTGGCCAATTTAATGGCAATTTTTAAAAAAGGTTCCAGGGCTTCTCTGGGAATATACAGAATGGCCAGTCTGATGCCAGTGCCAAGCAAAATTGTAGCAAAGAGTATAAAGAACAAAATTACTGAACAGAGAAAGTCATGGTTTAATGGGAGAAAGCCTACATGGTTTTAGCCAAGGAAATTCTTGTCTCACTAATCTGTTATATTTTTTTTGAAGGTGTGAATAAGCAGGTAGATAAAGGTGAGCCGGTTGATATAGCGTATCTGGATTTTCAGAAAGCCTTTGACAAGGTCCTTCTTGAAAGACTCTTGAGGAAATTAAAAAGTCATGGGATAAGAGGCAGTGTACTATTGTGGATTGGGAATGGTTAAAAGACAGACAACAGAGTAGGACTAAATAACCAATTTTCTCAATGGAGAAAGGTGAATAGTGGAGTATCCCAGGGATCTGTGCTGGGCCAGCTACTTTTTAACATATTCATAAATTACCTATAAATGGGATTGAGTGAGGTGATCGGATTTTCAGATAACACAAAATTATTCAAAGTGGTTAAATTAGAAGAGAATTGTGAAAAATTGCAAGAGGACCCTGAGAAATTGGGAGACTGGGTGTGCAAATGGCAGCTGAAATTTAATGCGGACAAGTACAAAGTTATGCACTTAGGGAAGAGAACCCAAATTATAGTTATGCGATGCAAGATTCCACACTAAGGGGTATGTTATAAAGAACCATTAAGGGCGTACCAATTTGCATGTACTAATGGCAGTGTTAAGGCCCCCTTTGTGCAGTAAAGGCCGGGGTGGAGAGTAGGCATTTGGGTGGTAAGGGTGCTAGCCACCAGTTATCAGGTGATAGCAGGACATCGGGCAGTAAGGGTTCTAAGTGTGCACATTAACTCCCAATAAGGCCAGTTTCCTTACTGCAGGATAAGGGAGCCTATCTGCCAGTCACATTTGAGCTACTGGATGAGAGCAAAAGTAATAGCTGATGGATATGTCAAATCCATATCCATTAGACAGTGCGTAGCAGAATAATGTGGGAGGCAGTTTGACTGTTTCAGTGAGGGGTGCTCCTGTAGTCTGCAGTGATGTCAGCTGTGATTCCTCTCCCGGTCCCTATTAGGCATCCGCCTAGGGCCCTGAGGATCAAATTGCCTTCTAGCACAATAACAGTCTGCAGTCGAGTAATTAAGGCAAAATAAGAATAGGGCTTTATTTCCCCTCCCCTAAGGATCTCCTTTTATACAACAAAACCAGGAACAAAAACAGCTTCTTCAAAGAAAAATATATTCTTTTCCTTTGGTATTTTTACAGAGCTTCTGCCCACTTGTTCAGCACAATGATTCAATATCATCAGAGAAACATAACGTACAGTCCATTGGTGTGGGTTCAAGGCTACAGCTATTATTTTCCCACTGCATTAGTTCACAATCCTCCGGGGTTGCAGGTGGGTTAAAATCCTCATAGCTGGTTACATTGTAAAACCCTCTCTGTGAGGCACTGGTTAGCTTATCAGGAAACTGTTCTATGCAAGCAGGGTTTTGAATACCTGGTACTGTGACAGTTTCACTCTGGCTTTCTTTTTCTCTCCCGTAATGAAGAATTACGTCATAGCTCCCAGCATTTACTTTACTTCTTATGCCATGCCCTGGCCCTCCAGACAAAACAGAGTTCTTAGCTTTTTCTCTCTTAAAGCTAGGTTCCCACCTTCTCTCTGTTGTCCTGGCTCCTCTCTCTGGGCTACAGACAGCACCTTCCTGGGACCTCCAGCTACCAGCAGTTTGAGTAGTGCTATGGCCACGTTCCTGAGAGGTTTTCCCCCGGCTGCTTCCTGCTACCGGGCCACACCTACTGCTTCCTTGATTCAGCAGGCCTCCTTCTGTGTGACATCTGCTCTCAGGCTGGTTGCTCACTCCTCCCAGGTTGCTGCTCCCACTGGCCTCTCCTGGATTTACCCATCAGCTTTTATCCTCATGTCCTTTGCACGCTGCCTGTGCTTTCATGGACAGGTGATCCTGATTAGCTTTTAACCTTCCTGCTACGTCAGGACTAGTGTGTGGTAAATTTATTCTATTGCTCTTTTGCCTCCTGTGAGCTGAGTGTGTTTGCTGCCTATCAGACTCCAAGGTAAATTCTTCTTTTTCACCTATTATCATGAGCTCTACACCAGCTACTGTATCACACAGCACATGGCATAGGATTGGGTAGAAGTGTTCCCTGGAGGTGCCAGCATGGCCACGATGTGGGCATCAAAAGAATGACTGGGCAGGAGTGGTGATGTGCACAACAGCTGCAGGAGAGTCATGAGTGATAAGTCCTAATGAGTAAAATTTTACCATGTGGGCAATGGTGTAGCGGCTGGCAGGAGAATACATGAGTGACCATGATGCATATATGCTGATGGATGGGCAGAATGATGGATGAGGGTAGATGAGAGTGCTCTATGGCCTTGCTGGCCCAAGGTACCTGATGTGACCTCACAAATGTAGCTAACCTCAGTTGTGGTGTGTGTGAAATATAGTTGCAGTGTCACAGGGAAGGTCTAATACCATCTGTTTGGGTGTCACCACTGTCTCAGCTGCTCTAACCACCATACAATCTTCCTGACATATATGCATATAACAACTGGACA
Organism: Ichthyophis bannanicus; assembly: GCA_033557465.1. Taxonomy (NCBI): domain Eukaryota; kingdom Metazoa; phylum Chordata; class Amphibia; order Gymnophiona; family Ichthyophiidae; genus Ichthyophis; species Ichthyophis bannanicus. The sequence goes on from CM066033.1 coordinate 517,125,091, forward strand.
AGTAAGTAGGATATGATCCAAAGATATAAAAGCCACACATTGGTACAAACTGCATGCAAATGCAAAGTGCTCCTGTACAGATAAGGTCTACACTCAAAGGACCTGATAGTGTAGACCTTACAAGTACAGTGCCTAGCCATCGCTGCTGAAGATTTAATACAGATATTCAATGCTGGGACCATATCCAGTCACTGTCATTGAATGTTCGGGTTTGACGCACAGTCGCAGATGGTGCAGAAGCTAACTGAGCAGCGCTGATATTGAGCCCGGTTAACTCTCATGAATAAAAATAGGCCAGCTTTTCCAAAGCCTATCTTTACCTACAGTTTGCTAACCAGGTAGCAGTTCAATACTGTTGCTGCCTGGTTAGCAACAGAGACTGCCTCTGTTCCACCCCAGAACACCCATGACACGCCCCGGTGCTATACGTTCAGCACTAGAGCATGTAACGGAGTTACTTGGGTATATTCCCTTGAGCTTGAGCAGCCTCTGTGATCATCGGGGCAGAGTGTGAGCAGCCTGATTTCTAGCTCCTCCCCCTCCACCGTGGGACCAATCAGACTCTCTCAATCCTCCCTTTAACGGCATCTGCAACAGGCATTTATCGAAGGGAAAGGAATCCCTTTACAGCTTGAGCAGCCTCAGTGATCATTGGGGCAGAGTGTGAGCAGCCTGATTTCTAGCTCCTCCCCCTCCACCGCGGGACCAATCAGACTCTCTCAATCCTCACTTTAACGGCATCTGCAACAGGCACGCCTGCGTCTGGTGGGCCTGTGCCTAAGGGCCTCGCCAAAGGGCCCTTTGGCGTGGCCCTTAGGAGTGTGACCTTAGCTGCAGGCCACGGCGCTTTGGTGATCTGGGGCAGCATCCACACTTGTTTACCTGATAAGCAGATCTGTTTACTCTCTGTTGTTGATTTATCACCTGCTGCATGCTTACTGAACCTATTGCTCCAAAGCATATAGTATGATTCTATTATAACTTTTGTTTAGCCTTTCTCTTCACTCTGTGCTCCACATCTCTCTTTATTCTCCCTACCTTGTACTCTGCTTCCCTCCTTCTCCTCTTTGGTAATTTAAACCCCATCCTTGGCCCTTCTTTCATCCCATGTTATGATGAGGTCACGTAATTTGGCTAACCTTATCTATGTCTTCCCTAATCCCGGTCTTCCTAGAGTTACCCCTCACTCTCTGAAATACCCTGCCCTCCCTAAACATTTCTCTGACGTTAGGACAAGGCCTTTTCGCAACTTATCCAACCTTATTCACATTCCTCTCCTCTCTCCTTCTGCTCTCTCCTTCTCATGTGCCTTGTGGAACGCTCACTCTATCTCTAACAAACTTGCCTTTATTCATGACCTTTTTATTTCTCACACACTTCACCTCCTTGCTTTAACTGAGACCTGGCTTCTTCCTGAAGACACTGCTCTATTGCTGCTCTTTGTCATGGGGGCTTTCAGTTCTCCCACACTCCTTGTCCCACTGGACATGGCGGGGGTACTGGGCTTCTTCTTTCCCCCTCTTGTCACTTCCAGACCCTCATCCTACCTCAATCTCACTCATCTCTCTCTTTTAAGGTCCACTCCATCCGCCTCTTCACGCCTCTCCCACTTCGGGTAGCTGTTATCTATTGGCCTCCTGACATTTCTGTGTCTACTTTTCTTTCTGACTTTGATTCTTGGCTGTCTACCTTTCTTAACTCCTCCTCCCCCACTCTTATTCTCAGGGATCTTAACATTCATGTTGATGTCCCCTCTGACCCCCATGTTTTAAAGCTCCTCTCCCTTACCTCCTCTTATGACCTTCAACTCTGCTCCACTGCCCCAACTCACCAATATGGTCACTGCCTTGACCTGATCTTCTTCTCTAACTGCTCACCCTCCAACTTCTGTAACTCTGTCCTTCCCTTATCTGACCACCACCTTTTAAGTCTTATTATTCATCTTCCCCCACCTCAGTCTCGTCCTGTCTCCACTAACCTTTCTAGAAACCTTCTTTCTATTGATCCCTTAGATCTTTCCTCCATTATTTCCTCACCCCTTTCATCCATTCTGTTATCCAAATCCATTGATGAGGCTGTGACCTTATATAACGCTGTACTCTCCTCTGCCCTGGATGCTCTTGCTCTCCTTACCCCACGTCCTGTTAGGCGCTCTTCTCCCCAGCCCTGGCTCTCTCCCACTGCCTGCTATTTGCGATCCTGTGCCCGCTCTGCTGAGCGTGCCTGGCTTAAATCCCGCTCCCATGCTGACTTTCTCCACTTTAAATTCATTCTGTTCTCTTTCCAATCAGCCATTGCACTTGCTAAACAAGTCTACTTCACCCATCTGACGAACTCTCTTGCCTCTGATCCTCGTTGTCTCTTTAACACACTCAGTTCTCTCCTCAATGTGCCTCCACCTCTGATTCCTCCCTCCCTTCCTACCCAAACCTTGGCTGAGTTCTTTCATGACAAAATCCACAAGATCACCCTCCAATTCCCCACCACCCTTACTCCCCCCCCCCCCATATTTCCCAATTATCCTCCCTCACTTCTGCTACCCTTTCTTCCTTCCTTTTGGTCTCTGATGAGGAAACTTCACTCCTTCTTTCTTCCTATAAACTTACTACCTGCTCGTCTGACCCTATCCCCTCCCACCTCCTTAGTTCCATCTCCTCCACGATCATCCCTTCCATCTCTCATATTCTCAACCTATCGCTCTCCACTGCAACTTTCCCTTCTGACTTCAAGCACGCTGTGGTCACACCCCTTCTCAAGAAACCCTCACTTGATCCCACCTGTCCTTCTAACTATCGACCCATCTTTCTCCTTCCCTTCATATCTAAACTACTTGAGTGTGCAGTCTATCACCGCTGTCTCGACTTCCTCTCCTCTCATGCTCTCCTGGATCCTTTACAATCTGGCTTTCATCCCCTACATTCCACTGAAACAGCTCTTACCAAAATCACTAATGATTTCTTCCTGGCAAAATCCAAAGGCTTCTATTCTGTCCTCATCTTTCTTGATCTCTCTGCTGCTTTCGATACTGTTGACCACAACCTTCTTCTTATCACCCTGTCCTCACTAGGTTTCAAGGGCTCTGTACTTTCCTGGTTCTCCTCCTACCTCTCCCATCGCTCTTTCAACGTGTGCTTTGGTGGCTCCTCCTCCTCTTCCATCCCATTACCTGTAGGTGTTCCTCAGGGTTCCGTCTTGGGACCGCTCCTCTTCTTTCTCTACACTCAGACCCTTGGTGCCCTTATCTCTTCCCATGGCTTTCACTATCCTCTCTATGCTGACGACTCTCAAATCTACCTCTTTACGCCTGTTTTCTCTTCAGAAATCCAGGCTAAGATCACGGTCTGCCTCTCTGACATTGCTAGCTGGATGTCCCTCCGCCACTTAAAATTGAACATGGCCAAGACTTAACTCCTTATCTTTCCCCCCGAATCCCTCCCCTCCTTTTTCCCCTTCCTCTGTCTCTGTGGATAACTCTGTTATCCTTCCTGTCTCTTCAGTGCATAACCTTGGTGTTATCTTTGACTCCTCTCTCTCTTTCTCTCTACATATCCAACTCATTGCTAAGTCATGCCCTTTCTTTCTCTACAATATCTGCAAAATTCACCCCTTCCTCTCTGTTAACACTACTAAAATGATTGTCCACTCCTTAATCACATCCCGCCTTGATTACTGTAACCTTCTCCTTGCCAGCCTCCCCGCAAACCATCTCTTTCCCCTTCAGTCTATTCAACATTCTGCTGCTGATCTGATTTTCCGCCAGTCTCGTTTTTCCCACATCACTCCTCTCCTCGTGTCACTTCATTGGTTCCCCATCTGTTTCCGTATCCAATTCTGACCTACTGACCTATAAATATATTCACTCTTCTGCCCCCCAGTACCTTTCGTCTCTTATCTCTCTTTACACTCCCTCTCAGTTACTTCACTCTTCTAATAGTCTTTGTTTATCTATGCCTTTCACTTGTATTGCTAATTCTAGACTTCGCTCCTTTCACCTTGCTGCACCCTTCGCCTGGAACAGCCTTCCTGTCTCTGTGCGCCAGGCGTCCTCCCTAGCCATCTTCAAGTCCAGGTTGAAATCCCACCTCTTCACTATTGCGTTTCATTCTTGACTCTTGTGTTGTGATATGACTATTTTATATATGCCACAAAAGAAGTACCTCACCCCCAACACTGTGCCGCTTCTTTGGATTTTTGCAGCCCAAATGCATGGCCCTACATTTTTTAGCATTAAATTTCAATTGCCAAATTCTAGAACATTCTTCAAGCTTAGCTAGATCCTTCACACACATGACCCCACTGTCCAAAATAGGTGTTAGTTGTCATTCTTACTTGGCCCTTAAGCCTCCTTTAATGCTTGGAGATTCTCAATGCATGTCAGTGTGTGGGTGATAGTAGCACGCTCTGCTATCCAACTGGTGTTGGTGCAGCTTCTCTGAGTGCCAGCAGAGTGTGAGGACTCATGCTGGACCAGATGGGGAGGGTTGCACATGCAGATACAGCTCTGGAAATGTAGGATAAAGTTAACATACCATAAGCTGGTCTCAGCTCTGTGACCCATCATCTCTTACACACAGTGTCCATGTGTTTGGAGCCACAGAGCAGCCATATGGGAATGGGGGTACATCACTCCATGTGTGTCTATATGCGGTCATTGTCATTGCATGAGGGCGAAGACTGGTGTATGCCTCTGTCTGCATAGCTGTCTTCAGGCTCTGTGCTATACTTGTCTGACAAGGTATATTAGGCAGGTGAGGAACATCTTGTTAGGTCTGCATGTAGTACTGCATTGATATGCTGCTGGTTCAACTGACATTTGTGTCTTATATATGGGATCTGACCTGCCAGAGGGGCAGGCCATGATGCATGAACACATACATGCAAGACCCTAGGTGAACTAGCAGAGTGACCAACGTAACCATTTCATGGAGTGTGCTTGTGGCCCAGTCATGGAATAATCTCAGGGTTGGCAGGCCACACTGAGTGGTTTGGACTGCCATCTGGTTCAGATGGATGTGGCACATAAGTGAGTGCATACTCATGAAAGGGTCACCAGTTTAAGCACAGGCTCTAGTCTTCATTTGGCAACTGAGAAAGCAGTGTGGGTATTTTTCCTCTGAGATTGGGTGTTATCATATTGCATAGTATTCCTGGCATATCCACTCAATATGTACATGTGGGGGGCATCCTGATCCAACCCTCCCCTGTCAAAGTGCTGTGACACTGCTGATTACTGCAGGATGTAGGGGTCATGAGTGGGCACAGCCAACCTGTACACCACTTTGGGACTGATGATATAACTAGGAGACACCACATGCACATTCAGGGCATGAAGGTGATAGCAGTTGGCAAAAACCACTTCCCAGTCTCTGGGAGTTACAAATGCCACATATGTGCTGTATATAGGCACCATTAATTGTACATGCCCATGCATTCTCTAACACTGTAGGTTATGGGTCACACACTGTTGTCTCTTATTAGGAAATGTCTGGTCAGTCCTAACTCATTGGCTCATGGCTCACAGTACCTGGGGCTGGCCCATCCACGAGGCAAACTAGGCAGCTGCTTAGGTCCACTGATCATGGTGGACAGCATGCTTGCCAATCCCTCCCTCCCTGCAAGCAAGGCACAGCCACCACTTCAGTGCTGTGGGTAGCCTAAAAGCAGTGGCACACATGTGACTAGTCACAGCATACCACTCCTGCCCCCTCTGATAGGAAGTATCAGAGGGGGACAGGAGCAGCATGCTGTGAGCACATGTGATGCTACCTTAAGCCTCGCCACCACATGGAAGGGAGGAATCACCATGGGCTCCACTTTACCTGCCAGTCACTTGCCACTTTACTTGCCAGTGACATGCTTGGTATGCCCCATGTTAGCATCATGTGGGGGTGTGAGTGGTGACAGCAGCAGTGTTACACCTGACATGCAGGGCTAGGACAAAGGTTTCTTTCACATCAGGCAGAAGCCGCTGCTGTCACCACTCACATCCCCCACATGATGCTAACATGGCTGCGTGGTGGCAGTGGTGGTGGCACAACTCCTTTGTTACAGTGGTAACATGTATGTGTGCCGCTGCTTCACTGCAGAGTTGCACTGAACATCATGAATGTAGCCGGCCCCACTGAATCGCTCAAGTGTAACCACCTTTGTCAACTTTGGCACCCACAACATTGTGACCTTTGCTAAAAGGGCACCATGCTCTGACTGCCAGTTGACCACTACTATAACTAATTTCAGGGCTCCATCTGGGACGTGCACACTGCATACAGATAATGGGCTCCCTGTGTGTTTAACGCGCGAAAACATCTCTCTCCCTTCAAGGGAGCCTTCAATGCCTGCTTTGAGTTGCATTAAGGTTCCTGGTGGCTGCGCCTGTACTGAATACTAATAGCAACTAGCGCTAAGGTAGCACTCTGTTTCCACCCAGTTTATGCCCCTTCTCCGCCCCTTTCTACCTTACTGCCTGGTAACATGCTACCGGTCATTAAGCCAGATTTGTCGGTGCTTTCTGCCATGTTAACCACTCTTGAGCACCGATAACATCCTCTAATTACTACTACTACTACTGAGCATATGTATAGCACTACAAGACGTATGCAGTGCTGCACAGACATGTAAGAGACAGTTCCTGCTCATCAGAGCTTACAATCTAGTCAAGAAAGACAACACAAGGGAAACACAAGGAGATCAGGTGAGTCCAGATTTGAAAGTGGTAGCGAAGAGGCACGCTAGTGGCACCTTTGAGTCTTTATGGCTGCTTAGTAAAGATACCCCTAAGAATACCACCCAGGAAAAGGATCAAGGCATCACTGTGGATAATACATTGAAACTCTCTGCTCAGTGTGCAGCAGTGGCCAAGAAAGCAAATAGAATGCTAGGAATCATAAGGAAAGAAATGGCAAATAAAGCCAAGGATAACATAATGCCTCTGTAGTGCTCCATGGTGCAACTGCACCTTACATATTGTGTGCAGTTCTGATTGCCATATCTAAAAAAAGATATAGCAGACTTACAAAAGGTACAGAGAAGAGCAACCAAAATGATAAAGTGGATGGAAGGATAATCCTATGACAGGGATCTCCAACTCCAAACTTGGAGGGCTGCAAACCCTAATGAATATGCATGAGATAAATTTGAATACAATGGGGACAATGCATGAATATATATCTCATGCATATTCGCTAAGGACATCCTGCAAACCTATGAGGAAAGGCTTAAAAGGTTAGGACTCTTCAGCTTGAAAAAGACAGCTGAGGGGAGAAATGATGGAGGTCTATAAAATAATGAGTAGAGTGAAACAGGTAAATGTTCAAAGTAATCCATAAGTATCCTTAATAATTATTTGGTTTAACTTAGTCCAAAACAACAGAGTCAATAGTTATTCTTAATAATCATTAGGTTAATCTCAGTTTAAAACAAAAAGAGAAAAAGTTCAAAACAAAAAGAAAGTTAGGCCCACAAGCCTGCCTGCTACCTCCAGGCTCTAATTTCTCCCCAGCGCTACCACCACCGGATGGCAGGTAAGTCAATCAAAAAAAGGTTTCCTCCAATAATAATTTTTCAGACAAATTTCACAAGAATTCCAAGTACCCAAATAAATAGTTCTTTATCTTGCAGCCTGGCTTGTGCAGTCCAATCTGGAGCTCCTCACTCTTTGATCTCCTAAAAGAAACTGATCCCCATTGTTGCCAGATCACCTCAGAAGTTCCAGCCCAAATCAGGTTAAAAAACTAAATCAAAACCCTTGGCCCCAGCCCCCCCTTCTCTTGGCCCCATCTTCCCCTGGGCCATCCAAGAGGTAATGCTTTGCAGAAGTGGAAAGTGAGGACCGTGTTGCTACCGGACAAATGGCAATAGGAGTGATTGGCTGATCTCGACTACACCCACTCTGCCACATGATGACGCCCCCTTCACTGACTGGCTGGAATTTGGCAGTCACTCATTCCCATCCTGCTTATCTCATTGGTCAGCTCCCAATTTGTTGCTCTAGGTCCTGATCACTGAGATGAAGCTAAGCCAGAGTTTGCTTTTTTTCACTTTTCTTTGCTTTATTTACTATGGTTTTATTTATTTGACAAGATTTGATATACTGCCATTCGGGCTAACCCATCAAGGCAGTTTACAACATCCAGTATATCTGAAACACACCATAAAATACACAAGAGACAACACACAAGGTAGAGCTGCATAGCACAACAATCAATACCAAAACACAATAAACACACCGGTGAAACAAAAGAGATCAAAGAGCTTTAACCCACACTAAACACTTTATCAAAAAGCCACCTCTTGAGACCCAACTTAAATTTCTTAGATGACCTCTCTATCTGCAACTCAAAGGGCAAACGAGTTCCACAGCACCGACAACATAAAACTGAAGGCTGCTGCCAAGTCTTCTCAAGCCTAAACCGAGACGAGGGTGGAACCACAAGATGGTGTGCTTGCAAAGACCACAGCAAACTCCCTGGGCAATAAGGAGTAAACAATGCTGCTAGATGGAAAGGAGTGCTAGTGTAATAAACCTTATGTACCAACAAAAGGATTTTATACTAAAACCTCCAAGCCACTGGCAGCCACAGAAATTCTTTCAATTAAGGAGAAACATGATCCCACCGATTGGCACGAAATAAGATTCTAGCTTTGACATTTTGAAATAATTAGTCTTTTAATACTGTAAGCAAGAACCCCAAGTAAGAGGGAATTACAATAATCCAATTTAATAAAAATGAGCACATGCACCAACATGGACCATACTGGTCTTTATCTGCCATCATTTACTATGTTACTATGTAACATATTAAGGTTTTTATCAGTCAAACAGTAGCAAAGAGAACGAACCAGCCACAATGAGGCAACCACATGCCTAACAACAGATGAGATATGAGCCTGGAAAGACAATCCAGAATCCTGCAGAATCTCCAAGGAAGCGAATACAGCCCCTCACAGGTATAGAAATACAGATCACTAGTGACTGAAAAGAGGGTACTGACTTATTTCTGGATAACCATAGCACCTCTGATTTTGCAGCATTGAGCAGAAGTTTAGTTTGAGCAAGCCAAACTGAAATTGCTCTGAAGGTTTGACCAAACATTACCTGAAAACAGTCATCCCAGAACCGATGACTGATCAAAGTTGGCAGGGCAAATCACCCAATAAAATACAATTCATGACCTGTAAATTTTTCCCATGGTCTGGGCAAAAGTGTCACCCAATTGGGCAGGGAATCCACGGAAATGGCACCACTGGTGATCTCCCTTCTTGTCTTCCCTTTTTATCGCGCTGTTCATTCCTTCTCCAATGGTTCCACCCTCTCTAGTGTTCCAGATAACCAGCTCCACCCAGCTCTCTGTTGGGTTTTTAATTCTGTTTCTCCCTGCCCTCCTCTTACTTCCTTTTCTCTTCTTCTGGATTGATTCTGTTTTTCTGTGTTCACTACTTCCCTTCCCTTTTCTTATCCTGAGGCTGTCGTGATGGGATATATACCCCATCACAGCTGTTTAACATGTAGAAAAAAGAATCCCAAAGAACATTTTTAGGGGCTGGCAAGGGGGGCCAAGGGACCCCAGAAACCTGTGTTTTTTGGCTGGTCTGTCTATGTATTGGACTGAAACTTAAAATAAGTCCTTTTTATTAACTTCAGACTGTGAATTCTTTTTTAATAGCAACCAGAAGTTGGTGTGAGAAGTGATTTATTTATTTTATGGTGATCCTCATTATCAAGAGTTTTGAAGTCTTAGTTCCCCCCCCCCCCCCCGATTAGAAGAAGCACCAGAGATGTGCTGAGTTTAACTGATGCTCAGCAATAGCAGAATAACCTCTATTCACAATGGGCTTACTCACAGATAGGATCTCAGTGTTACTGGATTGCCCATCTCCAGAGAGAGACATGAAACAATACCTAGTAACATAGTATATGACAGCAGATAAAGACCAGCCTGGTCCATCTAGTCTGCTCAGTAAGACGGCAGAATAGGTGCACCTGCCACTCCATGTAGGTGACCCTTATTTACTGAGATATAAGAGATAGTTATGCTTATTTTGATTTTATCCTGTTGTTATAAAGGGATTCACTGTGTCTGTCCCATGCCATTTTGAATTCTGTCACTGTATTTGCCCCCACCACTTCCATCGGGAGGGCATTCCAAGCATCCACCACCCTTTCAGTGAAAAAGTATTTCCTGACATTGCCTTTCAATTTACCCCCTTGCAGCTTCATGTTATGCCCTCTAGTTTTTACAGCTTCCTTGTCTTTAGAAGAGGCTTGTTTGTTCATTAAAACTCTATAAGTATTTAAAGGTCTGAAACATATCTCCCCTCTCCTTCCTCTCCTCCAGAGTGTACATATTTAGGTCTTCAAGTCTCTTCTCATAAGTCTTCCGACGCAGACTCCAAATCATCTTCCTCTGAACCGTTTGGTCTGAACTTTCCTCTGAACCTTCCAAATCATCTTCCTCTGAACCTCCAAATCACCTTCCTGTGAACCTTTGGTCACCTTCCTCTGAACTGTTTCCAGTCTTTTTAAATTTTTTTGTGAGAAATGGTCTCCAAAACTGAACATAATATTCCAAGTGAGGCCTCACCAGTAACTTGTACAGTAGCATTAGTATCTCTTCCTTTATGCTGGTAATTTCTCTTTGTATGCATCAAAGCATCCTTCTGGCTTTTGCCACCGCCTTGTTGCACTGTTTCGCCACTTTGAGATCCTCAGAAACAATCATTCCAAGGTCCTTCTCCTGGTCCATGTACACCAATCTCTTGCCCTCTATTGCATACAATTCCCTTGGAGTTCTGCTTCCCAAGTGCATGACACTGCACTTCTTCACATTAAATCTTAACTGCCAAGCATTAGACCATTCTTCCAGCTTTTGTGGATCTTTCCTCATGTTAACCACTCCCTCAGGGGAGTCCACTCTGTTGCAAATTTTCGTGTCATCTGCAAAAAGACAGACTTTTCCATTCAGTCCTTCAGCAATATTACTCACAAATACATTGAACAGTACTGGTCCCAGAACCGACCCTGGAGCACACCGCTAATCACCTTCCTTTCATTCGAGTGAGTTCTGTTTATCTTCATCTTCTGTCATCTGTTAGATAACCAATTTCTGATACAGTTCACCACCTTGGAGATCCATCCCATTCCCAAGCTATTGAGTTTATTGATAAGCCTCCTATGAGGAACAGTATCAAAGGCTTTGCTGAAATCCAGGTAGATGACATCCTTTCATGCCCTTGATTTAGTTCTCTGGTCACCCAGTCAAAGAACTCAATCAGATTTGTTTAGCAAGATCGTCCTCTGGTAAAACCATGCTGCCTTGGATCATGGAACCCCTTGGTTTCGAGGAAGTCCACTATTCGCTCTTTCAGGAGCGCCTCCATTACTTTTCCCACCACCGAGGTAAGGCTTACTGGCCAGTAGTTTGTCACTTCTTCCCTATTTCCACTTTTGTGAAGAAGTACCACATCAGCCCTTCTCCAGTCCTGTGGAACTGCTCCTGCCTCCAAGGATCTATTACAAACATACTTTAACGGCCCTGCAAGAACCTCTCTGAGCTCTTTCAGTATCCTGGGATGTATCCCTTCTGGTCCCATGGCCTTGTCCACTTTCAGTTTTGCAAGCTGTTCTAACATATTTTATTTATTTATTTATTTAGCTGTATTTATATCCCGCTTTTCACTGGGTCAAAGCGGTCAATTGGGGGATACATTTAACACGAGGGGATATGAGACACATACACTAATACTTACAGGGAACATGGGCAATGGAGGGTTAAGTGGCTTGCCCAAGACCACAAGGAGTGCCTGTAGGACTAGAAATCCCAGTCCCTCCGGCCTGAGATTGCTGTCCCCAGGTGGGACTTGAACCCCCGGCCCTCCGGCCTGAAGTACCTTGTCCTAACCACTAGACCACTCCTCCCTATATCATCACATAACATATCATCTTCTGTGAATGGTGTGGCATCTACTCCATATCCATTTGTATATTTGGGAATCATAGGTGGTCCTTCTCCAGGATTTTCTTCAGTAAAAACAGAGCAGAAGATTTGTTTAACATTTTTGCTTTTTCATTGTCACTTTCCACAAATCCGTTCCCAGCACTTTTGAGTCCTGCAATTCCACCTCTGATTTTCCTCCTGTCCCGAATATACCTGAAGAAAGTTTTGTCACCACCCTTCACATCTTTAGCCATCTTTCTCCTCTTGTATCTTTTACTTTATTTTATTTATTTATTTAACATTTTTTTATATACCGTCTTTCTACGAATCAAAACAGTTTACATAGAACAAAAAGCAGTGTATTTCAACTGTTTACATGGAACAATTAACAGGATACAGAATAAAACAACAAGAACAACAAGATTATATTATTCAATTAATTACCTTGAACAGAGAACAACTATTTACATATTTACAAATGTATGTGCAAGGCTACGGATGGGAGTATTGTAAAGTTTAAAAAGAACAAGGGCAGGGGGGTAGAAAATAAGGGGTTTAGGTATTAGGGTGGGAGAGAAAAATGATCGAGGAAGAGATGAGTCTAACTTTTTCCGGAAATCAGTGTGGCTCACGCAGTTGAGCAGCTCATGCGGAAGGGTGTTCCAAAGGGAAGGAGCATAGAGGGAAAAGGTCTTGTTGCATGTGGATTGTTTGCAGTGTTTTTTAGTTGAAGGTATAGTCAGTAAGTTTTTAGTGATAGAACGGTGAATTCTAGTGTTGTTGGAGAAGGCAAGGAGAGGGGAGAGGCATGGAGCTGATTCCTTCGAAATGATTTTGTGTATTAGAGTAAGAACCTTGAATTTCACTCGGTGATGAATTGGGAGCCAGTGGAGATCATAGAGGATTGGTGTAATATGAGCTCGTCTAGGGTTGTTTGTTATGAAACGCGCTAATGTATTCTGGGCTAGTTGGAGGGGTTGAATAGAGTTCTTAGCGAGGCCCTGATAGATCAGATTACAATAGTCAAGCGAGGGGGTTGTAAGGGCCTGACAGACAGTACGAAAGGAATCGGGGCTTAGGAGAGGCTTGAGGGTCCTGAGAGTGCATAGCTTAGCGTATACTGTGTTAGTAGTTTTCTTTATTTGATCTGAGAAAGATAAGTTCTGATCGAGTATGATTCCAAGATATTTCACCTGGTTTTTTATATTGAGAGTGAGATCGTCAAAGGTGAGGGTTGTAGGGGGGATGTAGGAGGGGTTAGAGAAAACTTGGAGTGTTTCAGTTTTGGATTGGTTGATTATTAGGTTATGATGAGAGAGCCATGATTTGAGGCTGGTTAGACATTCATTTAGCTTAGAGAAGTTAGGGTTAGAGAGGTTAAATGGGGTGATACACATCATGTCGTCTGCATATATTTGATACTGGATGCCATAATTCTGGAAGATCGTGCATACAGGTTGGAGGAAGATATTAAAGAGTAATTTATTTATTTAATTTATTTATTTAAAGTCTTTTCTATACCACGCTCTTTAAAATCAGCTCGGTTTACAGTCAACAGCAAATTTGTTCAGTACAGGCCGAGCCGGTACTATACTTACAATGAACAGGTTTTGCAACTTGGACTAACTGGGGTAACTATGTACAGGCTGTGCAGCAGGTCAGCTTGGCTTTACTTTGATCCTGTATTCCTTTCAGTGTTCCTCTGTTTATGAACTTCTGAATTTTGTGAAAGTTGTGGTTTTTGCCATTATTAGTGCAGCCACTTCTTTGGAGAACCAAATAGGTTTCCTTTTCCTCTTGTTTTTACTTACATGTGATCTGTTTCCGCTTTTATTGCTTCTTTCAGTTTAGCCCACTGCAATTCCACTTCCCTTATCCCCTTCCACCCTACCAACTCCTTCAGGTACTTGGCCATTTTACTGAAGTCAGTGTTTTTGAAGTCAAAGACTTTGAGCTTGCTGTGATTGGACTCCATCTTGGCTTTTATCTCAAACCACACCGTGTGATGATCACTGTTGCTCACATGGGCACCAACCTGGACATTCGACACGCTGTCTTTGTTGGTGAGCACTAAATCCAGCATCGAGCTTTCCCTGGTCGGTTCCATCATCATTTGTCTAAGTAATGCATCTTGGAAGGCATCCATAATTTTTTTACTTCTTTCCAGATTTGCAGAAGGAATACTCTAATCCACACTGGGTAGATTAAAGTCACCGAATATGATCACTTCCCCCTTTGTGGCTATCTTTGCAATATCAATAATCAATTTGCTATCTATTTCTTTGGTTTGAGTTGGAGGCCTGTAGACTACAGCAGTATGGATGGCAGTGCCATCTCCTCTTTCCAACACAATCAACAGCGCTTCTTCTTTTCCCCACACCCCCTGTTTTTAATTTAGTATGAACGCTTGAGCCATGGGCGTGGCTTATTCAAAGATGGTGCTGAGTTGGACTCATTTCCGCCACCGCGGGACCTAGACATTCCCGCGAAGGCGGAATCGGGGAGATAGATGGGCTGGCACTCACCGGATTTCAACCAGGTGTATATAGCTGAACCTGCCCTCCGTCATGAGACCGTGCCATTGGTAGTGCAAGTGTGCTGTGGCGTCCCGTAACCATGGCAGCAACCATCCACCATGTGGCGCAGAATCACAAGTCCCACTGCAGCCCCTGCACTCCAGTGTCCGGTTGCCTCTGATGACCCGCATGGGCTGGATCGTGTTCACAGGAGTCACAGACGGCCATCATCAAGGGGGGCAGGGAGATTCAGTCCGCATACGCTGTTGCACCCTGCCCTCATACCAACGTCAGGCAGGAATAAGCTGCACATCTGTCGGGGCACCGAATAACATACACAGGCTGTTCTGGAATCCGCTGTGTATGCCCGGCACCTAGTCGTGCCCTTGCTCCGCCCGCGTTCCACCCATTCACGCCCACATACAGCAATCTCCATACAAGAGCTGCAGATATTCAGGGTACATAAGGTGCAACATTCGTCTGGGGGGATAATTTGTGAGCTATACGTCAGGCCTGCATGTACACCTAGTGAATAGCTCTCAGGCTCCTTTTGTCTTCGATCCAAGTGCAAGTTCTGAGCTATAAAGCTGACGATAAGTCTTTTTTGGCCTTTTCGGTTGACACTGTGAACCTGTGCAATATAAGGGGAGGGGAGAGGGAGAGTATCCCATTATCCAACCCTACTGGGGACATGATGATGTAGCAGCTGTTGCCAGAACAGCAGGATTCAACCTCACCCCCCTCTCAAACCTCTAAAGAATAATAAGCTGCTTTTCATTAAAGCTTACTTTGCCATTAAAGAGCCAAACCTGTATTTTTTCTTTAAAGGCTTACCTGTGGTTAAAGGGGCGAAGGTATGGTTTATGCAAAAGATGCTCCTATGGCTAGGAACCAAATCCATAGGTTGTTTTTGTTATCTGTGCCTCAGAGCTGATACTGTCTCTAATCTAAAAGACTTGTTAGAATCCCAAGGTTACTTATTGTTTGAAAAAACTTTTAGTAGCCAAGATACGCAACTGTCTAGTTAATTACTGGGGGGACCCCTAAATCCTGTTTAAACTCTGTGACAAGTATTAAACCAGATGCCTCTCTTTTTCTCTGACTTTCCCCTCTGTTGGCTTCTTAAAGGACCAATAGCCGTTCTTTAAAGAAGGGACGACAACGCCACAAGAAAAAAAATAAGAATGAAAAGGAATTGTTATTTTCTCTACGTTTGACCAGCTCCCTGGAGATATCATACTTGGTCAATGTCTGGACTAATTTTAACTATACTGTAAAATAAAAACATAATAGGCCCGATTCCATCCCTGATATTGATCCCCTCTGTACATCCGGTCTGAGCCGGATGTACAGAGGGGATCGCGATTCTGATCCCGGGGGCACGTTTAGCCCTGCGGGATCAAAATCGTGATCAAGCATGTACATGCAGGCCAGGACTATGATTCAGTCTGGCCTACACGTACATGCACAGCCCGGCCAACTCAGTCCAGGCTTTTAAATGGCATTTAAAAGCTGCGTTGCCGGTCGTCTGAAAAAAGTGTATATTCCCCGCAGCCCGACCCATGATCTGGCCTACTAAGGCCAGGGTTGGGCTGCAAGGAATGTCTCCTGCCCCCCCCCCCATCTGTGCCCCGGGCAATTAAAAAAAACATGTCTAGGGAAGTTATTCCACCTCGCACATGTCGTTGGCCCTGTACGTCCAGGGCTGGCGACCACACACTGTCCGCCCAGACTCCACCCCCTGGGCCGCCCCTTCCCTGCCCCCATCAAACTTCCCCACTCAACTTGCAGGGAAGTTATTCGCGAGCAGGAGAACATCCATCCCCGCTATTCATGGTTCAGAATAATCCTGAATAGGTCCAACCATCAAGAATCCTGCTCTCAAACCCACTAAATGGCAGAAGTCTTTATGACACTACAAGCAAGATAAATTGGGACCAGGAGACCAGGGAGAGATATCCTAGCTGCTGCAGACCACTTTGCCAGACCTGGGTCCTGAATCGGGCCTGGCTTTCTCGCTGACTGTACCTATTTTTTTGAAAATTTCTTATCCATACCCTTAATTGTGTGCGCGCATGCATATATATAACAGAAATTTCTTTTTATATTGCCACTTGAAACCGTTATCAGTCAAGAGTATTTTCAGTTACTGTACCTAAACTTTGGGGCATGTTTACTAAACATTCCTAACGTGCGGGGCCGCGGTAGTGTGCCTGTGCCATATAAGGAGTGGGCGGTTCAGGCCGAAAAAGGAAAAAAAAAGACCGTATGTGTGCGCGTCGCGTTAATGTGTGGGGCCCACATTAGCATGTGGGAAGGCTAAGTGGGGCGCAGCTGTGCACATATAGGAGTAGAGCTGTAGCACAACAGTGAAGACAATAACCAATGGTGCAGGGGCCACAGGTTCAATCCCCCAGTGTGTGCAGCCCAAAAAGGCTGCTGAGGCACCACCTTGAATGTGGAAATGTGTGTCAGGAGGCAAAATAATTTTGGGGCGGCATAAGGTGGCGCACTCTTCATTTTGGGGCGGCATAAGGCGGCGCACTGTTCATTGTGGGGCGGCATAAGGCGGCGCACTCTTCATTTTGGGGCGGCATAAGGCGGCGCACTGTTCATTGTGGGGCGGCATAAGGCGGCACTGTTCATATTGGGGCGGCATAAGGCGGCGCACTGTTCATTGTGGGGCGGCATAAGGCGGCGCACTGTTCATATTGGGGCGGCATAAGGCAGCGCACTGTTCATTGTGGGGCGGCATAAGGCGGTGCACTGTTCATTGTGGGCAGCAGGATGCGGCACGCTGATGGCCACAAGGTGGCGCGCTGATGCTAAAGCAAAGGAACACAGCCACAGCACAATGGTTAAGACACTGACCAATGGTGTAGGGACCAGCGGTTCAATCCCTCACAATGCCCATTGAAAAAGGCTAGCTGAGGCAGTATATTTTATGTTGTGGAGTGCTTTAGGAGGCTTTTTAATTCTATTTTGTGATAACTACTAGCAAACGCACTCTCACAGCATGTTAACATAAGGCGGACCATAAGGCACATGTTACAGAGCACCGTCCGCCAAGGCACCCTAGAATGTCCCCTATAGGGCAGCATATATGTTGCGACACAGGATAATGTATAGTGCACCCTATATGGATGGCACCCATAAGGTGGCCTATAGGGCGCCCTAAAGAGCACCCTCAGAGGCACCTTATGGGTACAGTATGCCAAGGGTGTGTTTGCTGTCATAAAAATATGTACAGTAAATAAAGATAATGCTCTGGACAACCCTATCACAGAACCCCACAGTGGGCTTGAACCCATGACCTCTGGCTGCAAAGGTAGTGACATAACCATTGGGCTACAGGCCTATAGCTGTCAGCAAGCCCCTGGCTGGCTGCAGAGAGCCTGCACGTCACCTCACAGACAGTCTGCTGTTGTAAACAAGATAGGGTTAGGCGACCCGTACCCATGATGCACTGCACATGCAAATCAGCTGTCCACAGATGCACACAAGATGGGGAATGCACCCCAACAGCTACCCGGCCTGGTAGGGGGAATTGTCCGTGTGCACCCACACAGCACCTCGGCCTGGTAGGGGTCCTGAGCGGGTGGACTACCAGCAAAGAGTAGCTACACACTGTCACATTGTGCGGGTACTGTGCTCACCCTGAGGGTGTGATGTGGCGCCCAGGACCAGGTCCACAACACCAGCCATGGCTGAATGAGGCCATGACAGAGCTCCAAAACAGTACTAACCTGTGAGATAGGAAGGTGCTGCAGAAACATCTTGGATATCTCTGTCTGTCTCAGTTAGTGAAAACCCCCATGGACCCCTAGGTGGTCAAGGTACACCCCCCTGCACCTAATGGCAGTAGAGTGGACCATCTAAACCCCAGTCCTGCTGGGGAACAGACACCCTACAGGGCAGTCCAAGGAGCTACACACACATCCATAACACAATATCAGACAGACTTTAGGCCTGGATGTCCAAAGATGCACCCCAGCACTATCTGATATTCTCCTGCAGCAAGCCATCAGCCACCGCACCCTGCAAGGCACTCCATCAAGACACATACCAGCTGTGAACAGCCTGCTGGCTAGCCCTGATGGACATGCATGCACCCACAACTGGGGTGGCAGCACACACAAGCAGAGAGTTCTGTGAGAAGGCCCCCAACAGGAAACCCATATATATATCACAAGAGAGAAACATAATACAGCACTATGGGGGTGCCTAGCCATGCTGTCATCACTGCACACTCAGGGTGAGAGTGCTCCCCCAGCAGCACATACGGAGGTCACCCTGTCTGTGTAGGTGGTGGCCGGGCACTACAATGTCACAGCCAGTGCCCTATACCCTGTGCAGATGCATCCTGGCCAGCCCACCATGTCTGACCTATACCCATGGTACCTTGCTGCTCATTATGCACATTGGCAGGCCAATACTGGCAGTAGTGCTGGCAGTGTGGGTTGGGGAAGGTGTTTGCAGCCAACACACACTGTATAGACAGACACACACTCCCACACCTATGCCAGCATTGTGCTACTATTGAGGGGGTGATTAGCCTTGCCCACCACACCGGTCCTGGGCACGGCACAGGCATGGATATGGTACGCAGTACTGCTGGGGGTCACTCCCCAGGGTGGTGAACACCGTCAGAGGCCAGGCCTGGAGCACGCACCGCAGACACCAAACAGATTGTTCGGATGGGGTCAACTAGCAGTATGTGCGTAACGTAGGGATATCTATCAGCCTGTACTCTTAGCAAACGTTTCAGAGCTGTGAACCTCAGGTGTAGGGTGACATTGCTAAGGTATGCAGGTGCTAGTATTGGGAGATGCATGCAGGGTCCAATGTTCTGCCTCTACAGGAGACATTGGCCAATGGGGCCTGTGGGTGTGGGTGTGGGTGTGTCTGCCCCTGTTGGCTGCTGCTTTACGGCAGCGCTTCCCAAATCCGGTCCAGTTTTGCATCACACTGTTCGGGTCTTCCTGCTGTCCCTCATGAATATGCATGAGCTACATCTACATGCCGTGGGGGTGGTGCATAGATATACAGCACAGGCATTTGTATGAGTGGCAGCATGGAACCTGACTGGTGTGTGGCCCACCAGGACTGCATTTGGGGGATTCTGCTGTAGGTTCTGCCCCTGTTCATGGTGTCTGTGCTCAGTGGGGTAAAAGATAGATGTATTAACATTGCATATGTCCTCATCACGAAAGGTGTGTCCTTACTGTCACTGTTTATTTGTGGGCAGGATTGGTGGTAGCCCCAGCTGGTCTTTGAACCTGTGACCTTCTGTTCTTGCATGCACTGTCTGTGTGCACTGCACCACCGTGTAGCCACAGATTGGCTGAATTCCCTGGATAGTCCATGACTGTGGATCCGGCAGGGCCTGTCTGTTGCTGTGGACTGTGCCAGCCTGCACATGGCTAGGCCTCTGTCTTCCGTGGCTAGCGGCCACTGCCCCCTGCACCACATGTACTCGTCCGCCAACATGCTGGCATGAGCTTCTCTCAGAGAAAGCAGATGACCTGATTGCAATGTGTCAGTACGTGACTGCATTTGGGCGACTTGGCTGTAGGTATTGCCCATTGTTGTGGTGTGTGTGTGGTGTTGGGTAAAATATGGGTGATCTCCCCATGCCTATGTTCCCTGCAAGACAGGGGTGTGTGTGCTATCGTTGTTCAGTGGTGGGTAAAATATATGGCCAGGGCTGGAAGGTGCCCCAGCTGGGATTTGAACCTCTGACCTTCTAATCCTAGAGGTACTGGCTCTGTCTGCTGCACCACACTGTGGCCACAGGGACAGTGCAGTCCCTGGAGATAGTAACATGGCAGGATGGAGTCGCAAAGCCTGCTGTGTGCATTTCTACTGTGGGCTCCTTCACCCTGTCTGGTGACAAACGTGCAAGTAAAGCCCACAGATGACCACGGGAAAAGGGGGATAAAATATAACCAAGCTGGGCTACAGTGATATTAATGGGTAAACATGGAAAACACTCCCAGGACAGCTCCAGAAAAAGGGAAATATGTTTTGGACGAGTCTCCGCTCCGTACACCTTTCCATAAATCATTTTTTTTGGAGCTTTCCTGGGTGTGTTTTCTAAAACTGTTCCCCAACTGAATTACTATTTTTAATATTTTTGTGGTGGTCATTTTCTATTTTTAATTGCACTTTTGTGCTGTGCACATGTATCACACTGCTCACGTTTTGCAGGTTTCCCCGGTTGTGCTGTACATTGCTGACGGAAATGGTTTCTCTTCCCTTTAAATCCCCTCTACCGCGAGTGGTTCACTCGTGCTATTTTTGCAATGGAAATTCGGCCCCGCAACTGTGCGAGGGGCCTCTCCCCTCCCCTTCCCCGCCCATTAACCCCGTCTCTCCGCCCCTCCGGGGCCTTCCCCCACCCTCCGTAGGCCTTTCCACGCCTCTATCGGACATTTACGGGCCCGTACTTGTGCGGGGCTCGTTAGTGTGACGCGCACGTGTGCGGGGGTTCGACGCACGTTTGCGGGGCGCTTAAGAGCACTTAAGTGCTGCTTTTAGTGCGCTATTTTGCGCCGCGCAAAATAGCGGTTTTTAGTAAACATGCCCCTTTGTCTCACGATGCTAGAATAAAGACTTGCTGCTTTAGGGCTAGGTACATCTTATTGACAGGGAGTTATCTTTGCATTCTGGATGGATTGCTGGAATATGTGTGACTCAGTTCATCCTGTTTTATTTGTTATTCTGTTTTCAATTGTAATATTTATGATGTATTTTGTATTTATGTATTATATACCACGCTGAACGTGCTATAGTTTTGAGTGATGGTTTATAAAGGGTTTTTTAAAGTAATGAAAATAATAATATGCATTTTGTGAATAATTATATCAAGCATCTTTCATAGGTAAAGCATGTATTACCCACAGAAAGGGAGTTCTTAGATAATTGTGCAGATGAAAATGTGTATATGAGCTCACAGGATGGCATGCACTTTTATGTGCTATTACACACTGGCATTTGGGAGGTGTGGGGCTGGAGTTATCATGTACACACATATTTTAGAAAACAGCTGTTATTAAATTGCAAGTGCACACTCACACAGAGACACACACTTATACATACAAGTCCTTGTATTGTTTATCGTATGTTCTGATATATTGCCTTATCAAAATATCAAAGTGGTTCATAATAGATTAAAATCAAAGGACATAATAAATTAAAATAAAGATAACAAGATTAACAACTGGTCATTAGGCTAAGAACAGAGAATGAAATTCGAGACGGGGAGGTATGGGAGCAAGATCTTAGGTAAAAGGAAGGAACCAGTGTGTCCAAATACAGCAGTCACCGTATGTTGGGTTTCAATCCAGCCATCAATGTACTGACAAGAGCCCGCATATTTTTATGTGATGACAAGTAGGGCATTCCCAGGGGTGGGATTTGTGCAGAGATGGGAGAGAGTTGCAAGGTATGTGCATGCTTTATAAACATTGTGCATACTCGCACTGAGTACACACCTGTCCTTTATAAAACTGCCACCATGGTGGGTATTCCACAGAGGCACCCCGTTATAAGAATATAAGAACTGTCATACTGACCAAAGATCCATCAAGCCCAGTATTCTGTTTCAGTGGCCAATCCAGCTCACAAGTATTTGAGGATCCCAAAAACAGCTAGAGTCTAGGCTGCTTGTTGGTCTTAATCTACCACCATTTACTATGTTATTCATAGGGATAAACAGTGGCTTTCCGGAGGGCCACCTTAATAACAGTGTTAATAATACAATTACAATTACTCCTGACACAGCTAGATGCTCAAATTCTCTAGCAGGTCAATTATCAGAAGCCACTAGCAGGCAAGATAAGCAATGAATTTTAATTCATTATTGTCAGGTGAATTTTCAGACTAAACAGATAGGCTGTCTGTTGAAAATTTTCTCAGTTTAGCCAGCCACAATTTGATTAGTTAATTAAAACCTATTATTTATGGGAGGCAGGTAAATATATAAGGCATCTAAGAAAATTTGAAAAAAATGTGCCAATTTTATGCCTATTTTATAGATGGGGTCTGATGCTGAATTTTTAATTTTCAATTGAACTAAACTGGGTTATAAATGAATGAAATGATAATGAATTGGAAATAATTTTTGAAAATGATGTTCATATGGACTTTAAAATGCAATCTAAAAATAAATTTAAAAATTGGACTTGGACCGATGATGATTTTTACAGCCAAAATCTGAGCTGTGGATAATAGCTTTTAGGCTCTGCTTGACTGACGTCCTGAGCTCTCATTTTATGAGCTTGATGGTGAGGGTGAAATATTAGGATGCTTGATATTTTATAAAGACAACATATGCATGTGTGCACCTTATAGAACAGGCTCCCACAATGATTCCCAGCAACGCAAGAATCTTCTCACACAAAGTTACACTTGCTCTAAGGCAGCTGCAACTACGCAACTGTACTCTATACAGGTACGCGCACAGAGCCCGATATTCGGAGGCCCTTTCATGGGTCACTTCCTTAGTTAACCATGTAAGGGCCATATCCAGGATATTTGAAGGGCACCTGAAATGGGTAGTGCCCTTTTGAATATCCCGGCTAAGTCCCTAACGCACCCAGATGCTATTTGCATAGCAATGGGGCATGTTAGGAGCATTCCGGGGTGTAGCAAGGGCAGAGGAAAGGGCTACATGGGTAGCAGCGATTTTCGATGCTATCCGCATAGCTCTCTGCATCTTAAAGATAAGCAAGGAAAACCTTGTTTATCTTTAAAGCGCAGAGGGCTATGCGGGTAGCATCGAAAATCGCTGCTACCCATGTAGCCTCTGTGGCTGCCGGTGTATGAAAATCTATGTTAAGGAGGTCAGCGGGCAGGCTATGTGCCACCACGGTGCATAGCCTGTACAACTCAATATCGGGCCCATAGTTTATAAGGTAAGGTGTGTGCCTCACATGTCTGCTTCAGCTTCGCCCAAATCCCCCACCTCCTCTCCGGGAATGCCTGCTCATGATCTGTATAAATATACATGTGCTGCTATGGCACACATACACACAAATACACCTGTGTCATAAGAACATAAGATATGCCATACTGGGCCAGACCAAGGTCCATCAAGCCCAGTATCCTGTTTCCAACAGTGGCCAATCTAGGTCATACGTTCCTAGCAGTTTCCCCAAAAGACACAGGTTCCTCAATGCTTGTATTGGGTCAAGCAGTGATATCCCGGGTCCCTTTTAATCATGGTTTATGGACCTTTCCTCCAGGAACTTGTCCAAACCTTTTTTAAACCCAACTATACTAATAGTTTTTACTACATACTCCGATAACAAATTCCAGAGTTTGATTACACATTTTATAATAATCATTATCCACATGTAACACCTAGTTTACACCTGGAAGATGCCTTATAAATAACCCTCGCTGTGGCTAGGGTTAAATTGTTAACCCTAGCCAGTTAGTACTGAAAATCTGTGCTAGAAAGTAAAGTAAATTTGAATTACAAACTCAGATACAGTAGATCTCTTCCATGGAGGGCTTACAATGTGACTGGCAGCTGAGTAAATGGAAGGTGTTGTGAGATGCCATGAGTGGTAGAAGTGAGACATGAATGCTGGCTTCTTGGTCCTCCACTTTCGGCGCCACTGGTGGATTGCGATGAGAGTGGGAAGACGTAGGCCAGTCCAGACTGGGCCATGGCAGCTACATAGATCAAGCTGCCACAAGGTGAAGAAAGATATTGTTTGAGTCCATTTGTTTGAGTCAGTTGGTCCATTAGATGATAGAGGAGTGAAAGGGGCACTAAGAGGCGACAAGGCGATAGCGGAGAGACTGAATGAATTCTTTGTTTCGGTCTTTACTGAAGAAGATGTAGGGATGTTACCCATGACTGAAGTGGTATTTAAAGGTGCGGAAGAATTGAAGGAAATATCGATACATCGGGAAGATGTATTACAACTATTAGATAAACTGAAGAGTAGCATATCACCTGGGCCGGATGGTATACATCCAAGGGTGTTGAAAGAACTGAAATATGAGATTGCAGACCTGCTATTAGTAATCTGTGAACTATCATTAAAATCATCTCTAATACCTGAAGATTGGAGGATCGCCAATGTAACACCAATTTTTAAAAAGGGTTCCAGGGGTGATCCGGGAAACTACAGACCGGTGAGCCTCACGTCAATACTGGGAAAAATGGTAGAAACCATCATAAAGAATAAAATTACTCAGCATGTAGATAGTCATGGCCTAATTGGATATGACTCAATAAGAACTCATTCAACAATTCACTTATGTATTATCGTACAGTATTTCTTTCTTTGTCACAAACATAAGCCTCAGAAATAACCCATTAGCACTACCAAGTCTGGGAATAATATACTCTTTCCTAGATGTGTGCAGGGTATAATACATCAATGGCTTATGAATAATGAAGAACCAAGTGGCGGTCACTATTAGTCTCTATAGTAGCAAATGAAAAAAACTACTTAGCTCAGTTATCGATGTGATGCATCTTGGTCTTCTTGTTTTTTCAATTTTAAAGTGTTCACTCTTTTACTACTTGCCGTTCCTATGTAATAGGAAGGAAGGCAGTGTCCCAACGCCAATCTTATAAGTCGACCACACTGCTATCTGCACTTGGTTTCCTGCTTAACCAGCCAAAGTCTCATCTCCAACCATCGCAACATCTGGAATTCATCAGCGCAGAAATCAGGACCACCCTAGCCAAGGCATTCCTGCCAGTGCAATGCATCGACACCATCTCCGCCCTGGCCAGAAGAGTTGCCGCAAGCAGCCACACCTCAGCAATGACCATCCTGTAGCTGCTGGGCCACATGGCAGCATCCAACCATGTCCTCCCCCTTGCCAAGCTCCACATGCGACACCTGCAGTGGCATCTCTGGAAGTATTGGTGACAACACTCCTAGTCACTCTCCAGCCGCATTCCTCTGGACGAAAAGGGCGGAGGTTAATGGGCAGGCCACTGAAACCTCTGAACCATCACCTCACAGTCACAACCGATACCTCCAAAATGGGCTGGGGTGCCCATGTGCTCAGTTTCCGGATCAGGGGCACCTGGACCATCGTGGAAAGATGTCGACACATCAACTTCTTGTAACTGAGGGCAGTATGCTATGCCCTGCAGGCCTTCCGCCACCTCATCACGGGACGATGCATCTTGATCCAGACAATCAGGTCGCAATGTTCTACATCAACAAGCAGGGTGAGACGGATCTCTCTCCCTCTGCAGAGAAGCCCTCAAGCTCTGGGCCCTTGCCCTCTCCAAAAGCTGCCTTCTTCAGGCCTCATACCTACCAGGAACGGACAACACACTGGAGGACCACCTCAGCCGCCAGCTAAACCCTCACGAGTGGTCGCTCAACCCCAAGACAGCAGCGGACCTCTTTCGCAGGTGGGGCCAGCCACACGTAGACCTCTTCGCATGTGAGGAGAATGCCAAGAGTGCTCACTTCTGCTCGAAGCACCCGTCACCACACAGCCTGGCTCCTCATGCATTCAGCCTCCCGTGGAGGAACTAGACACTGCTTTACGCGTTTCCACCCACACCTTTCCAAGACCATACAGAAGATCATGCAGGACAGAGCGCAGGTTATCCTCATAGCCCCATACTGGCCATGGCAGATGTGGTTCCCCTTCCTGAGTCGCTTAGCGTGGGAACCCCCGGTCCGGCTCCTGCCGATACTGGAACTTATCACACAAGATGGCGGCGCAACTCTACACCCCAACCTGCAAGTCCTGGCCCTGATGACCTGGTTCTTAATGGGCTGACGGGAAAAGTACAGCAGATTGTCCTGGCCGCTAGGCGGCCTTCCACACAAAAATCTTACAGGATACAATGGAAACGATTCTCCATGTGGTACGCTATAGCAGGCATCACGCCCCACATGCACAATTGCTCAGGTTCTCCAGTACCTCACCACCTTCATTAGCGCTGGGCTCAAGACAACGTCTATCTGCTGCCATCTATCCGCCATTGTGGCCTACCACGACCACCCCAATGGCTCCTCAATTGCCAAGCACCTAGTGATCTCCAGATTCATGCGGGGCTTGGCTAATCTCAGGTCTGCTATCAGGCAACTGGTGCCTCCCTGGGATCTCAGCAGTGTGCTATACCAGCTCACGCAGCCCCTCTTCGAGACCATGCCCTCAGCCAAGCTAAAGTACGTCACCTGGAAGGTGCTGTTGCTCATCGCCATCACCTCAGCTCACCAGGTCAGTGAGCTGCAGGCCCTGGTAGTGCACCCCCCTACACAGTCATCCAACAGGATCATACCACACTGTGTACCTACCCGAAATTTGTCCTCAAGATGGCCTCACTGTTCCACGTCAACCAAGCAGTCACGCTGCTGACCTTTCATCCAGGACTGTATGCCTCACCTGAGGAGGAGCATCTCCACTCTCTGGACTGCGTGTGTGCCCTGCGGGTCTACATCAGAAGAACAGAGCACCACTGCCAAGGGGCCCAGCTGTTCGTCTTGTATAACCCCAACACGCTGTGGTGCCCCCATCACCAAGAGGATTCTGTCGCTCTGGATATCGGCCTGCATCGCCTTCTGCTATGACCCATTAGGGATATAACCGGTGGGGCGTGTATGCAAGCACCAGCTCAGGGCCACAGTGGTGACACTGGCCAACCTACGCTTGGTCCCTGTACAGGATATCTGCAGGGTCGCGACATGATCCTCCTTCTCCACATTCCAGAGGCACTACTGCCTCGACCAGGCCATAGAGGCGGATAGTGCCTTCAGCCAGGCAGTCCTAAGTTCAGCAGCACTGCCCCCTCCGTGACGCGTATACACCGCCGCAGTCAGTGCAGTGTCAGTATGTCCACATTGTTCGACTTCTGTTTGGTAAATGTTCATTTTGTTTCGTTACTTGAGCGCTACCGAGAACCCCTGTTGCTCTAGGGGCCATTACACACATAAGTTACATATATGAGTTCTATCCAGAACGCCTGCTGCGCCAGGGCCATTACATACATAAGTTACATTCATGCCAGTTCTTGTGGCACATTCAATAAAATACTCGAAAGTGTTTGAAGCGTCGATGTCTCTGACTGCCTCATCCACCGCAGCATCTGCATAACCCAGCATGGCTAGGGAGTCACCAGGTGTGGCTGACTCATCCTGCTTGTCCTAGGAGAAAGCGAGGTTACTTACCTGTAACAGGAGTTCTCCGTGGACAGCAGGATAAGTCAGCCACACATTTCCACCCGCCTCCCCTCGGATGAGGGCATCAGACTCCTGCGGCCCTCCCGCTAGACTCCATGGGTACTGCTCTGGAACAGACTGGGCTAGCTAGGGGCGGGCCAGGGAGGTGGAGTTACCTGCACATTCTCAGAAAGTTTACCCTTCTGAGCTCTGGAGAGCTACTTCCGTGTCCTCGGCGCTGTCGAATGACGTCACCAGGTGTGGCTGACTTATCCTGCAATCCACGGAGAACTCCCATTACAGGTAATTAACCTTGCTTAATCCTCCAATGTTTACTTCCCTTTCTGAATTGAAATGCAGGCAAGAGAGTGTCCCCTGTAATTCATGAACAACATCTGCACGTTTACATTTGCAAAATAGCCCAGATACATGTGTAAGAGTTGACACTGACATTTGCTCGTTGTGAAATGTCAGCACTTACGCGTCTAGCTTGTTGGATTTCCCCTGTCGATTTTTTCCAAGTGCTTGAAAGCACTCCTCCATAGATGTGTATTTTAGAAAAGGCTCCAAGTTCAGCAGAGTCATTTCTAAAATACTGGCACAATTCTAAACATGATGGCCTGGACATTTCAATTCTGATCTCCACATTCTGTCTAAAATGTTCTTGAATTCATTTTTATCTCCCGCCTGCTGTCTCCCTATCCTCATTTGAACTCCTCTCACTCCACTACTGGTACCAGATCCAGGCTTCCCCCTACTTACCTGAACCCTGGGCAGAGAAAAATGGAAAAATAATATTTTCTTCAGGTGAGCCAGGGGCTTCTATTCCTGACTTAGCCAAAAAATCGCCTCAGTAACGTTTGAGAATCTCTGTTTGCAGGCACGCGGCTGGATCTGTTGTACTCATGGGCCTGCAAACAAAACCTACACCTGGTTTAAAACAGGTGGAAATGTATAAAGTTTGCATCCATTGACCTTTCCCTGCCCCATCTCTGGCTCTTTTTGGAAGGAAATAAAAATGCCGTGCTGGAAAGAACACACATATTTGTACTGCAATATTCAGCGAGGCTTTTTGTGTAGGTAAACAGCTGCTTATCCATCGGAAAAGCTTTGAAAACTGCCCTTCCTATTGTACACCACCAATTCGTAGCAACCAGTTAAGCTATTTTACAATACCATTCATTTTACCTTTTCTAGCAAGGATGCATTTTATTAGAAGTAGATTTCTTTAATTTAAAAGATGCATAAATATCTTAATACGATGTCTTTGAAAAAAGCCCCCATGATTGCAAAGAAGAAAATGAAAGCACTGCAAAGCTGTGAGAAAAAAATGAAGCCTGTTTTCACTCTTGGAAAGATATCAGCTAAAAATGCTGCTGCTTCATTTATATGTATGTTCAGCCTTATGAGCAATACTAGTGATTCATTATGCCAAGGACTGTGCATAGCATTCTAGCGATCCAGAGTGATTCCAGGATAAGAATACAATCAAACAAAAAAAAAAATACATTCCAGAAAAAAAAAAGTGAACATTCAACACAGCATGAACACTTCAGTAATTTTCCCCACTAAAGCGACTTAGGGGTATGTTTACTAAAGTTTCCTAACGTGCGCGCCATGTTAGTCTGCAGGATGCCATATAAGGAGTGGGCGGTCTGGTCAAAAATAGAGCAAACCGGGATTAGCGCGCACCGCGCGCTCTTGTGCGCCGTGCACAGTAGCGCACGAGGAACGCTGCGCAGGAAGCATAAGCATGTGCGCTGAGGTGCAAACAGAGGAATAGGGCTACAGTACAATGGTAAAAACACTGAAGGATGGTGCAGGGGACATGGGTTCAATCACCCACTGTGCCCAATGAAGAAGAGTAGCTGAGGCACTACCATTTATGTGTAATATTGCATTATGAGGTTTTTTAATTTTATTTTAAGTACTGCTGCTAGCAAATGCACTTCCAAAGCACTGTAACATAAGGTGCTGCATAAGGCACCCCATAAGGTACCCCAGAGGGCACATTTTAAAGTGCACTGTCCGCCACGGCACCCTACAATGATGCTGAAAGGTTGGCCTATAGGGCGCCATATAGGGTGCCCTATGAGGCACAGCAAGGTCATAGCATTGTTTTTGATGGCAGAACTGTGCATTTAAACGCATGGAAATCTTAAGTAGGTGCGCTGACATGCAAGGAGAAACAGCAGTGTAGCACAATGGTTAAGGCACTGACTGATGATACAGGGGTCATGAATTCAATCCCCAGTGTGCCTAATACATAAGGCTGGCTGAGGCATCAGCTTTGACATGTAAGTATTGTTTCCTACAGCACTTTATTTGTATTTTATTAATAGCTGCCAGCAAACACACCCTCATGTGCCGCATAAGGCACCCTATAAGGCACTCCATAGGGCACATTATAAAGTGCACTATCCGCCACGGCACCCTATAATGTCCCCTATAGGGCACCCTATCAGTCGCTCCATAGCATACTGTATAGTGCACCCTATATGGACGGTAACCATAAGGTGCCCTATAGGGCACCCTATAAAGCGCCCTCTGAGGCACCTTATGGGTACAGTAAGCTGAGGGTGTTTTTGCTGGCAGCACTAATGTACATTAAAAATAGATAATGCTTTGGACAGCCCTATCAAATAACCCCACTGTGGGCTTGAACCCATGATCTCTGACTCCGCTGACAATGAAGTAACCAGTGGGCTACAGCTGCTAGAAAACCCCTGGCTGGCTGCAGAAGGACTGCAAGTCACCAAACAAACAGTCTGCTGTGGTCACCAGGATAGGGTTAACCCACCCATACCCATGATGCACTGCACATGCAAATCAGCAGTCTACAGATGATCACAAGATGGGGTATGCACCCCCACAGCACCTCAGCCTGGTAGGGGGAACTAACCGTGTGTGGTACTGGCACAGAGTAGCTACACACTGTCACATTGTGCAGGTACTGCACTCACCCTGAGGGTGAGGTTGGGCGCCCAGCACCAGGTCCACAGCAGAGATGTGCCATGCTGTAGGTCCCCAGCAGTACTAATGTGTGGGATAGGTTGTTTCTGCAGACACACCTTGGATATATATGTATGTCTCGGTCAGGTGTAGCCCATATGGACCCCCTAGGAGGATTATGTACCACCACCCTCCTCCTCCTTGGCTGAGGGTGGTAAACAGGGTCTCCCACCAACAGATCCACATTCTACCTCCCTAC
This sequence comes from Ichthyophis bannanicus, assembly GCA_033557465.1. NCBI lineage: Eukaryota > Metazoa > Chordata > Amphibia > Gymnophiona > Ichthyophiidae > Ichthyophis > Ichthyophis bannanicus. Next base: position 517,155,908 of record CM066033.1, read on the forward strand.
AATGATGGCAGGGGAACATCAACCCCAGTCCTGCTGGGGAACAGACACCCTACAGGGCAGTCAATGCAGCTCTGTACACATCCATAACGCAATAGCAGACAGACATTAGGCCTGGATATGCTAAGCTGCACCCCACCACTATCTGATATTCTCCTGCAGCAAGCCTTCAGCCGCTGCACCCTGCAAGGCGCTCCATCAAGACACATACCAGCTGCACACAGTCTGCTAGCTAATCCATAGTGCATGTTCCTGGTGGAAATGCATGCACCCAGAACTGGGATGTCAGCATACACAACAAGCAGATAAGTCAGTGATTGAGCCCCAAAAAGGAAACCCATAAATATCACATGAGAAAAATACTATATAGCACTATGGGGGTGCCTAGCCATGCTGTGGTCACTGCACAGTCAGGGTGAGAGTGATCTCCCAGCAGGACATGCTGTGGCCACCCTGTCTGTGCAGGTGGTGGCCGGGCACTACAATGTCCCAGCCAGTGCCCTATGCCCTGTGCAGATGCATCCTGGCCAGGCCACCCTGTCCGGGCTATACCCATGGTACCTTGCTCCTCATTATGCACATTGGCAGGCCAATACTGGCAACAGTGCTGGCAGTGTGGGCTGTGGAGGGTGTTTGCAGCCACCACACACTGGATAGACAGACACACACTCCCACACCTATGCCAGCATTGTGCTACTATAGAGGAGTTTAGCAGCCCTGGCCACCACACCAGTCCTGGGCACAGTGCAGGCATGGATATGGTACGGAATACTGTTGGGGGTCACTCCCCAGGGTGGTAAACACTGTCAGAGACCAGACCTGCGGCACACTCCACAGACATCAGAAAGGTTGCTATGATGGAGCTCAATCAGCAAACTGTGCTTAACGTAGGAATTGCTATCTGCCAGTAATCATAGCAAACTTTTGATAGCTGTGTACCGTATTCCCAGGTGTAGGGTGGCATTGCTAAGGTATGCAAGTGCTAGTATTGGGAGATGCACGCAGGGCCCAATGTCCTGCCTCTCCAGGAGGCATTGGCAAATGGAGCCTGTGGGTGTGGGTGTGGCTGTGGCTGCCCCTGTTGGCTGCTGCTTTACGGCAGAGGTTCCCAACTCCAGTCCTGGTGTGCCAAACACTGTTCGGGTTTTCATGCTGTCCCTCATGAATATGCATGAGATACATCTGCATACCATGGGGGTGGTGCATAGATATGCAGCACAGGCATCTTTATTAGAGGCAGCATGGAACCTGAATGGTGTTTGGCCCTCCAGGACTGCATTTGGGAGACTCTGCTCTAGGTAATGCGCCTGTTTATGGTGTCTTTGCTCTGTAGGGTAAAATGTAGGTGTTTTGGGCATGTTTACGTCATCTGAAATAAATGTTCTGTCTGTAGTAGCACGTTTCAGTTGTGGGTAAAACATGGGAACTAGGTTGGCAGGCACCATAGCTGAGACTTGAACCTGTGACTTTCTGCCTCCAAACACACTGGTTGTGTGCACTGAACCACCGTGTTGCCACAGGGACAGTGTATTCCCTGGTGATACCATGACTGTTTGTCTGGCAGGGCCTGTCTGTTGCAGTGCATGGCACTCACCTACACAGGGCTAGGCCATGGTCTGCTCTGGGCAGCTGCCACTGCCCCCTCCACCACCAGTAGCCCTCCGCCACCATGCGGACATGGCCTTATATTGGAGACAGCATAAAACCTGAATGATTTGTGGCCCTCCAGGACTGCATTTGGGGGACTCTGCTCTAGGTAATGCACATGTTTCTGGTGTCTGTGCTCGGTGGGGTAAAATATAGGCGTTTGAACCATGCATATGTTCTCTGCAATAAAGGTTTGTCCATACTATCACGGTTTAGTAGTGAGTAAAATACGGGGACTGGATTGGCAGTAGCCCCAGCTGGGACTTGAACTTGTGGCCTTCTGCTCCTGAACACACTGGCTGTGTTCACCGCACCACACTGTGCTCACAGAGGCAGTGCATTCCCTGGAGATACCATGGTTGTTTGTCAGACAGAGCCTGTCTGTTGCAGTGCATGGCACCCACCTACACAGGCCTAGGCCATGGTCGGCTCTGGGCAGCTGCCACTGCCCCCCTCCACCACCAGTACCCCTCTGCCACCATGCTGACATGCCCTTCTGCTGGTGGTGCTGGTGGTGTGCAGTCGCAAGCCATCCAGTGTGCAGGTAGGCGGCTGCCTATGGTGCGTGTTCTGGGGTAGGGGTGCCTGCATTGGCGTCCACGCTTCCCCCCAACACCCCCTGCCAATGTTCTGTGCCCTTGGGGGTACCTGCTGGGTACTATCCCCTGTGACACTGTGATAAACACTCTCGTGCCCATGTTGGGCCCTCATCAGTTGCTGTCTGGCTGCTGTTCAGTTTCAGCATTCCTAAGTGCCATCTAGGCATCTGCCTAGTCCACACTGTGCCCCAGCTGCACCACAGCATGTGCCGCCTGCAGCCCTCTGTATCCCCTTTCCCAGCATCTGTCCAGTTGCCCATTCCGACATGCCCGCCCTGCTGTTGTGGAACATGTGCATGCCATAGGTAACCTGTCCAATGGAGAGGGAAACCCTGTTCAGTGCTATTTCACTGTGGGATCATTCACCTTGTATGGGGACGGAGCGTAGACCCTTCCAAAATTCATATTTATTTTTTGGGGCTTTCTTGAGAGTATTTTTTGATGTTTCCCATTACTATCACTATTGCCCAGCTTGATTATAATTTTTTTTATTTTGTTGGGGTCCTTTTCAATGTTTATTTGTACTTTTGTTCTGTGCACATGTATCACACTTATCACTTTTTTGTAGGTTTCCCTGGTTTTGCTGTACATTGCTGACAGAAATGGTTTCTCTTCCCTTAAAATCGGCTCTAACGCAAGGTTTTCACTCGCGTTATTTTTGGCCTCGAATTTCACCTCGCTATTGTGCGGGGAGCCTCTCCCCTCCCACTCTCCACCCATTGACCCCTTCTCTCTGCTCCTGGGGAGCCTTCCTCCGCCCTCAGGGAGCCTTTCCCCGCCTTCAGCGCTCGTGTGCGCCGCTGCACGCATGAGCGCACACTAAAGTGCATTTTTGCCCCGTAAAGCGTCATTAGTATGCGCTAAGGTACCTTAGCGCGCGCTCATGCATGCCACGCACGTTAAGAAACTTTAGTAAACATACCCCTTAGTGTTTCTTCCCTGCCCTTCCTTCACTCATCCAATTGCGTTCTTGTTGGACTTCTGCATCCATTTATGAGTTGGCTGCTTGTTTGTGTCTGAAGTTATATGACTAAAACAACAGGGCTTTTTTTGAGGGGGTATGCAGTATAGCACCTTTTTCACTGCCTGAATGAAAGAGCCCTGCATATGAGTACCGGCACCCTTTTTTTCTAGGAAAAATGCACTGCTAAAAAACAGTTAACATAGAAACATGACGGCAGAAAAAGATCACGTGGCCTATCTAGTCTGCCCTTCCGTATCACCCACTACAACAGTCCCCTTTTCCCTTTAGAGATTCTTTGTGTTTGTCCCATGCTTTTTTGAATTTAGATACTGTCCTCATTTCTACTACATCCACTGGGAGACTATTCCATGCATCTACCACTCTTTCCATAAAGAAATATTTCCACATATCACTCCTGAATCTATCCCCTTTCACTCTCATCCCATGTCCCTCGAAGCAGAACTTGCTTTCAATCAAAAGAGGCTCTCCCCATGTGCATTTATGCCATGGAAGTATTTAAACATATGTTATATAACAGAGACCACTAACCATTTTAGTAGCCACCCTCTGTACTGACTCCAGCCTATTTATATCCTTTTGAAGGTGCGGTCTCCAGAATTGCACACTATACTCCAAATGAGGTCGCACCAAAGACTTATACAGAGGCACTATCACCTCCTTTCTTCTGCTGGCCATTCCTCTCCCTATGCACCCAAGCATCCTTCTAGCTTTCGCCGTCGCCTTTTCTACCTGTTTAGCTACTCTTTATCAGAGGCTCTGTAACTAAATATAAGTCCATATTTCAAGGATACCATTTTTTTGGCTGATGGCTCATAATTCAGATTTAATCCTCAAGCTTGCATACCATTCCTGGCCCAATGTGAACAACTCCTGGACTCCCCATATACGCTGCCTGCGCTGGCATTCTTTCTTGAATTTAGTGTATGTGCTGATTAGCAAATATTGTGCAGAGCCCAATCTAGGTTATACTTTGAAAACGGCGCCCTGGGAATATGCTTCAGGTCGGTATGCAGTTCTTGGCAATTAAGATTTAATGTGAAGAAGTGCAGTGTCATGCACTTGGGTAGCAGAAATCCAAGGGAAATGTACACGATAGGGGGCAAGAGGTTGGTGTGCACGGAGCAGGAGAAAGACCTCGGTGTGATTATTTCTATAGATCTCAAGGTGGCAAAACAGTGCGACAAAGCAGTGGCAAAAGCCAGGAGGATGTTGGGCTGCATTCGAAGAGGAATTACCAGCAGAAAGGAAGGGGTACTAGTGCCACTGTATAAGTATCTGGTGAGGCCTCACTTGGAATACTGTGTTCGGTTTTGGCGACTGTATCTTGCAAAGGATGTAAAAAGAATGGAAGCTGTTCAGAGGAAGGCGACCAAAATGATTTGGAGCCTGCATTAGAAGCCTTATAAGAAGAGACTTGAAGACCTAAATATGTACACTTTGGAGGCAATGTTCCCTCTAATTTTCTGTAGGCTGTGTGCGCATAAAATATCAGCTGTGCAGCTTTTGAAGGAAGGTTACATTTTTGTGCGCCACTTAATGACACTCGGAGTTATATACTTTAAAATTTGACTACACGTCAGAATACAGTATGTACACCACATTGATTGCACTAGAAAATATTGTAGAACTTGTGAAAACTGCAAATACACAACAACTTTTAAATTTTAAGACATCTGTGTTGTTTTCTATCAGAATCAGAACCAAAATTTTTGTGCGCTCTGTTGTAAAGTATGTGCGCTCGCTCGGCGAGGTGTGTGCACGCGCACACGCGCACAGCTTAGAGGGAACAGTGTTTGGAGGAGAGGAGGGATAGAGGAGATATGATTCAGACCTTTAAATACTTAAAGAGAAATAATGAACAAACAAACCTCTTCCAGAGACGGGGAAGCTGTAAAACTAGAGGGCATAACATGAAGCTGCAAGGTGGTAAATTGAAAGGCAATGTCAGGAAATACTTTTTTACTGAAAGGTTGGTGGATGCTTGGAATGCCCTCCCGATGGAGGTGGTGGGGGCAAATACAGTGACAGAATTCAAAATGGCATGGGACAGACACAGTGGATCCCTTTACAACAACAGGATAAAATCAAAATAAACTGAACCATCTAATTTCTCAACAAATAGGGGTGTCCTACATGGAGCGATGGGTGGAGGAGCGGTGTGTTCACCCCTAAACAAACAAAGAAACAAAGATATGGGGAGGGGTGAAGACATGGGGAGGGGTGCAACTGCTCCTGGTGGGTGCACCACTAAGCAAAGACATGAGTAGGGGTGCACCTACTCCTGTCATATTGCTGGGCAGACTAGATGGACCATACTGATCTTTATGTGCCATCATTTACTATGTTACTATGTTACTATTTTTGCAATGTGAATGTGAGCAGAGTGAGAGTGGTATCCAGCGATAGTCTCATCAAACGTACATGCCGTCTCTTCCCCCCAGTCCACAAATAAAAAATGACGAGACACATAAAAGAAATCTTATGAAAGTCAGGTCAAGGGGAAGGTAAAAGGCATGTCTGCAGGCAAAACAGTTTTATCTAAGCAAACCGGCTGGTTGAATACTACCCACACCCAATGCACATTAAACTAGGCACACTGTTCTACAATGCCTGCAATTTTGTACATGTTTTTTTGGGGGGGGTGGGGGGGGGGCGTTGCGGAGATGTTTAGTTTGTGGGAGGGAAATGACATTTCATATATACAAAATGTGGTCACAGAAAAAGCAGGTGAAAACCTCTGTGGGCACTGCTTCCTGAGACAATAATCAAAGCAAAATTATGTGTGCACTCTTACTTTCATTACTGGTGCAAGGCCTATAGGTAAAAGGTATCCATGAGCTTTGCACAGATGCAGGCAGATTGATTATCACCGTTAACCTATGCCAAAAACGTACTGGAGCATATTTCTACATATTTTATTCTAGTTTATATAAATTTGGTCAATTTGAAGCACTCGATAAAATGTTACACTGTTTCCTTCCAAGCCAACAGTAGAAAACTACATGCCACCTAAACCAGGGCTTCCCAAACCTGTCCCAGGGACCCCAGAGCTAGTAGGCTCTGGAAGTTGTCCGTAACGTATCTACATGAGGTAAATTTGTATATAGTGGGTCCCTAATATGTACAAATTTACCTCATGCATTTGCTCTCTTGGATAGCTGAAACAGCTGACTGACTGTGGGTCCCCCAGGACAGGTTTGGGAAACTCTGTCTTGAAAATGCTACAAGGAAAGTTTACCTTCAAAACCAATCACTCCAGCAGGGTGAGATGGACGGTGCACTCTCTAATACAAAAGAAACCAGCTTGATGCCACAAGCTATTATAAATTAATAATAAAGGTCTTCAGGTTTTCAAGTAACTGGCAGAAAGCCAGCTGTGTCCTCTGCTGCAACAGGCCCAAGTAGTTAGGATACAACTAAAGACGCAATTTTGTCCCCATAAGATACTGTACCTTTTATTGAATGAGCTTAAGAATATTTCAAAGATGTTTCAGTGTAGGAGCTTTTGAGACCATGCTAGTCTTCTTTTCAATATATGAAGAAAGGACCTATGTAGTCACTGAAGTTCACGTGTCACCACATCTGGATATTCTTTTACCGGTCCAATTGAAGTACGCTTTTCTTCAAGACCCATATGATTCCAACATTTAGGACGTTAAAGGAAAGCTTGAGGTCAGTTAAGTGCAATTCTAGTTCAACTATACGAATTTCACAATCAATTTGACATTAAATCAAAATAGTAGACATGAAATGAATCACCAAAGAAACTGAAAAATAAAGAGCGAGATCTGTCTGCCATTAGTTTAGCGCCAAATCCAATGAAAACCTGAAATAGGACCATGTTAATCCTGCTCCCTATGTCAGAAAGTGCATTTTCAGTTAGAAAGGAGTGATTCATGAAAGCATTCCTTTCATTTGGAAACTGCTGAATGTTACACATTGTCAGATGAACACGGCATAGCCTACACTGTCTTACAACAGATGAAGATGTGACGCTTTATTATCCCCACTGCATTTGTATAAGTCAGTCCTATAGCCACACAAGCTCTAGTTTCAATAGCTAGCAAACTCCCTTTCCTAGTGAGAGTCCACATTATGATGGCACTAAGGATTGCTGCCCGCAACTTGCAACTTCATGCTACAAAGCTCACTAGAAACCTAGGGCTGGTGTGCACTATGCCAGTGCAAATACCTGTTGTCTCCGCATGTACTTTGCTTCTACCAACTCTTTTTTAGTGGCTAAATATATGCAAAAGGTGGGGTGGGGGGGGAGGAAGTATAGGAATGTTTTGCATGTTGACCTATGTGAAACACTTTGATTATTTCCCCTTATACTTCCAAAGTAATAGGACTGCCTGATTTCAAGTTACCAGATTTGAAGTTCACTGACCACAAAGAATAACATCCTTTCAACATTAGACCAGAAAAGTGCTCGGAAGAGTGGACAATTCATTATACAGTGTAGCGGCCAGGGCTGACATAAAGGGGAATTGGAGGGGGAAGAGTTAAAATTGGGGTGGTTCTGCCGCTGCATTAGCTCCAACCCCTGATTTCTAATTTCCTGTTGGCACCCTCAAAATTTCCTGTATGTGCCAGTGGGCCAGGGGATTTCACCCAATAGAGACATTTGTGGTATGCTACTTATAGATGCCGGACACGGCTCTTCTGCCCTTCCACTCTCCCCCCCCCCCCTTCGTTTTCCAATATCAGAATCTGAGGGGGGAATCCCCCCTCACTTTTCCTTCAATCTGAGGGACCCCTGTTCTACTGACTCTTCCTGGGCCTTGCGCCCCTTTAGGGTCAGCCCTGGTTGCAGCAGAACTATCATCAAGCTTCCTACTGTCTGGGTGTCAACATATAAAACAGCATATGGAGGATCCAGAGCAGCAATCAGACTTCCATCAAAAGATCATGGAGCTACTAGAAAAGTAGTGGCAGCTTTAAGTCCAGTCAGCACAGAAAAAAATTCAGTTAAGCAGCGATGCGTTCCTGAAGCAAAGACGAGGCATCAGAAATAGGCAATCATGCCACTGTGCCTACCTCTTCTCCACACTGAAGGTTTTACAGAGGCAGTCGGTAAGACACTGCGCTTTGCAAATGACTTTTCAGCTCAGGTAGCAAAGGCTTATTTTCAGCGCTGCCTTGCTTCCAAATCAATCACCTCACGCCTTTGAAAGGTGACTCACTCCTAATAGAAAAATCTATTCATAAGTATTTCATGTGTTTTAAATTGGGTACCTCCAGTCATCAGCTGTGCAGCTATGAAAATGCTAATTTTTCATCCTTACCCCCTCCCTGAGAGTCACTTGCATCGAGCAGAGCTATCTGCTACCGAAAGTCTATGTAAAGTTGGGGGCTGCTGCCTAGGAAACCGACCATAAATCAGAGCTTACTTTTGTAGCTGGCAGCCCAGGGTTGATAGCCATAATAGCCGGTAATCCTTAGAATCCGCTCCTCGATGGACGTAAGCCCAATGGAAGCGCTGGCCAGATCTTCCATTGATCTGGACCATTTCAAATCCTCTTTAATTGCCTCGTCTACCACCAGGTACTTCAGTTGTCGGAGCTGGGGGCTAATGTCCGACAGCCTTCTTGGGCTCACATCTGGAGATCTCCTCATGGCACTACAAGAAACAAGCATATACCAAAAGGTGCTGCAAAATTAAACATCAGATGCCGCAAGCACGATGTGACTCTGGCATGCTGCACACGAAAGGAGAGCATCTTCAATGCTGCAGGCAGCACAAATAGTGTGGTGGCAAAGTGTTTGAACAGCAGCAGTGTTGTGAGTTTTGTGGCTGCATTTTCTGAAGGACAAAAACAGGTATCATGCAATATGTCTTTGCATGAACAGCGATAACAAGTTAGAGCTCAAAAAGTCACAAATACCATAAACCCTAACAGCTATTTGATGCAGTTGATCTGTGCAGTAAATTCTGGCATAGGTTGCTCGCTCAAATGGTTTCTCCCTGCTAAAACTGAATTAACTGAGGCAGCATCTGAAATGTGAAAGTGTGAGATTTCCCAGAGTAAGCTGAGGGTCCTGCCCTGCTCTATGAGAAGACACAATGCAGTCCTGCAGCAGCTGTGACATGAAAGCCTGGCGAGAGGGAACAGAGATACTCACATTGCTATAGTTTTGCCTCTGGTGCCATTTGGAAACTCTCGGATCCCCATAAGGAAAAGGGACGGGGTACTTCCAGCTTCCAGACTTGTGTAAAAGAAAAAAAGGTTTAATCGCTTGTGAGTTCAGTCCTGTAGGTTCAGTAATTGCTGTGGTAGCTGTAGATAACCAAATTCTTCAAATTTCTGCAAGGTTTATTGCCAAAGAACTAGACCTGCTCTCTGGCTTCTTTCACAGTAGAGAATAGTTAGAGCATGTATCCTCCTGATTCTCTACCCTCAGTCTCTCTGAAAAGATCAAAACCATCACATGACTATATACTGAGCAGCTAGAGATATTTAAAGATATAGCACATTCAAATTATTTTTCATCCTTAACTTTTGCATTGGATGTTATAGCTCCATTTTTATTTCTTTTCTCCCATTAAACTGGCTTAGCTTACATTATTTTAAACTGTATAGTTCATTGAAGTTAAAAAAAAATTAGAGAGGCTGATATGCAAAGGGTTTATACTCAGACTTTGAGAGGTAGACTCCTGGGGGTATGTTTACTAAACCGTCTTAATGTAGCAGCGGCAGTATTATCACGTGATAAGGTACCTTATTGCGCAATAATGGCGCTTTATCAGGCGCAGAGGTACCTTATCGCGCGATAACACGTGCAGCGGCGCAAACGAGCGCTGAGGGTGGAGAAAGGCTCCCGGAGGGCGGAGGAAGGCTCCCCAGGGGCGGAGAGAGAGGGTCAATGGGCAGAGAGTGGGAGGGGAGAGGCTCCCTGCACACTAACGCTGTAGATTCCGGGTATGAAAACTAACGCCAGTGAAACCCTGGCGTTAGAGCAGATTTAAAGGGAAGAGAAACCATTTACGTCAGCAATGTACAGCAAAGCCAGGGAAACCCACAAAAAGTGATATGTGATACATGTGCACGGAACAAAAAGGGCAAATAAACTTTGAAAATGACCTGAACAAAATGTAAAAAAAACATAACCAAGCTGGCCAATAGTGATATCAATGGGAAACAGCAAAAAACACTACCGAGAAAGCTCCAAAAAAAAGATATTAATTTTGGAAGGGTCTATGCTCTGTCCCCATACAAGGTGAATGATCCCACAGTGAAATAGCGCTGATCAGGGTTTTCCCTTGTTATTGGACAGGTTTCCTATGGTGTGCACATGTTCCACAACAGCAGGGTGGGAATGTCGGAACGGGCAACTGGACAGATGCTGGAAAAGGGGATACAGAGGGCTGCAGGCGGTGGTGCAGCTGGGCCACAGTGCGGACTAGGGTGATGCCTAACTGGCCCATAGGAATGCTGAAACAGTAAAGCAGCCAGACAGCAACTGATGAGGGCCCAACATGGGCAAGAGTGTGTTTCCCACAGTGTCACAGGGGATAGTACCCAGCAGGTACCCCCAAGGGCACAGAATATTGGCAGGCAGTGCTGGGGGGAAGAGTGGACGTCTATGCAGGCACCCCTACCCCAGAACCCGCACCATAGGCAGATGCCTACTGGATGGCCTGAGACTGTGCACCACCAGCACCACCAGCAGAAGGGCATGTCAGCATTGTGGCGGAGGGGTACTGGTGGTGGATGGGGCAGTGGCTGCTGCCCACAGCAGACCGTGGCCTAGCCCTGTCTAGGTGGGTGCCGTGCACTGCAACAGACAGGCTCTGTCTGACAAACAGTCATGGTATCCCCAGGGAATGAACTGTCCCTGTGGCCACAGTGTGGTGCAATACACACAGCCAGTGTGTTCAGGAGCAGAAGGTCATAGGTTCAAGTCCCAGCTGTGGTTCCTGCCAACCCAGTCCCTATATTTTACCCACTACTAAACCGTGGTAATAAAGATGGAACCTTTATTGTAGATAACATAAACATGCCTCAAACGCCTATATTTTACCCTACAGAGCACAGACACCATAAACATGCACATAACCTAGAGCAGAGTCTCCCAAATGCAGTCCTGGAGGGGCAAACACCATTCAGGTTCCATGCTGTCTCTAATAAAGATGCCTGTGCTGCATTTCTATGCGCCACCCCCATGGTATACAGATGTATCTCATGCATATTCATTAGGGACAGCATGAAAACCCGAACAGTGTTTGGCCCACCAGGACTGGAGTTGGTAACCTCTGCCCTAGAGCAGCGGCTGACAGGGGCAGAAACACCCGCACCCACAGGCTCCATTATCCAAAGCCTCCTGGAGAGGTAGGATGTTGGGCCCTGCGTGCATCTCCCAATACTAGCACTTGCATACCTTAGCAATGCCACCCTAAACCTGGGAATACGGTACACATATATCAAAAGGTTGCTATGATTACTGGCAGATGGCAATTCCTAAGTTAAGCACAATCTGCTCATTGAGCTGTATCATACCAACCTCTCTGATGTCTGTGGAGTGTGTTTGAGGTCTGGTGTCTGACAGTGGTCACCACCCTGGGGAGTGACCCCAACAGTATTGCGTACCATAGCCATGCCTGCACTGTGCCCAGGACTGGTGCGGTGGCCAGAGCTGCCAAAAGCCTCTATAGTTGCACAATGCAGGCATAGGTGTGGGAGTGTGTGTCTGTCTACCCAGTGTGTGGTGGCTGCCAACACCTTACTCAGCCCACACTGCTTACACTGTTGCCAGTGTTAGCCTGCCAATGTGCATAATGAGGAGCAAGGTACTGTGGGTATAACCTGGACAGGGTGGCCTGGCCTGGATGCATCTGCACAGGGCATAGGGCACTGGCTGGGATATTGTAGTGCCCGGCCACAACCTGCACAGACAGGGTGGCCACAGCATGCCCTGCTGGGAGGTCACTCTCACCCTGATTGAGCAATGACCGCGGCATGGCTGGGTTCCCCCATAGTGCTATATTGTATTTCTTTCAAGTGAAGTGTGTGGGTTATCTTTTCTGGGGCCTAATCACTGATTTATGTGCTTGGTGGGTGTGCTCACATCCCAGTTTTGGGTGCACACATCTTCTCCAGGAACATGCACTGTGGACTAGCTAGCAGACTGTCTGCAGTTATATGTGTATGGCTGGAGCACCTTGCAGGGTGCAGTGGCTGGTGACTTGCTGTGCTTGCTGCTGTAGAATGTCTGATGTTGGTGGGGGGCAGCTGAACATTTCCAGGCCTACTGTCTTTCTGCCATTGCCTTATGGATGCGTGCAGCTCTGCATTGGCTGCCCTGTAGGGTGTCTGTTCCCTAGGAGGACTGGAGTTGATGGCCCCCCTCTATTACCACCAGTGCAGGGAGGTAGAATGTGGATCTGTTGGTGGGAGATCCTGTCTCCCACCCTGTGCCACAGAGGGTTGGGTGGTGGTACATAATCTGCCTATGGGTCCAAACACCAACACCCCCCCCTCCCCCTCCCCCCCCCTCCCCCCCCCCCCTCCTCCCCCCCCCTCCCCCCCCCCCCCCCCCCGCCCCCCCCCCCCCCCCTCCCCCCCCCCCCCCCCCCACCCGCCACCCCCCCCCCCCCCCCCCCCCCCCCCCCCCCCCCCCCCCACCCCCCCACCCCCCCCCCCCGCCCCCCCCCCCCCCGCCCCCCCCCCCCCCCCCCCCCCCCCCCCCCCCCCCCCCCCCCCCCCCCCCCCCCCCCCCCCCCCCCCCCCCCCCCCCCCCCCCCCCCCCCCCCCCCCCCCCCCTCCCCCCCCCCCCCCCCCCCCCCCCCCCCCCCCCCCCCCCCCCCCCTCCCCCCCCCCCCCCCCCCCCCCCCTCCCGCCCAGGTCCCCCCCCCCCCCTCCCCCCCCCCCACCCCCCACCCCCCTCTCCCCCCCCCTCCCCCCCTCCCCCCTCCTCCCCCCCTCCCCCCTCCCCCTCTTTCACTTACATCATGTTACCATGGCACCAACACAGAACATGCACTATTCTGGGGGCATCAGAGCCCATAAGGGCTAGACCTGATTGACAACTACAGATGCACACTAATATATCATAGGTGTGTCTGCAGGAACTACCTATCATACAAACTGGCACTGATGGGTACCTGCAACATGGCTTATTTCTGCCATGAAAGGTTCTGTGGACCTGGTGCTGGCCGCCCCACCACACCCTCAGGGTGAGCACAATACCCACACAATGTGACAGTCTGTAGCTGCTCTGTGCCACTAACACACACCGTCGGCACCCCCTACTAGGCTGAGGTGCTGTGGGGGTGCACTCAGTCAGTTGTCCCTACCAGGATGAGGTGCTGTGGGGTGCATACCCCATCTTGTGATCATCTGTAGACTGCTGATTTGCATGTGCTGTGCATCATGGGTATGGGTGGGTTGACCCTGTCCTGGTAACCACAGCAGAATGTTCGTGTGGTGACGTGCAGTCCTTCTGTAGCCAGCCAGGGGTTTGCTAGTAGCTGTAGAGCTGTAGCCCACTGGTTGCTGCACTGCCTGTAGAACCAGGGATCATGGGTTTGATCCCACAGTGGGGTTATTTGATAGGGCTATCCAGGGCATTCTCTATTTTTAATGTAAATTAGTGCTGCCAGCAATAACACCCTCACATTGCTGTAACCTTAAGGTGCCTCATAAGGCGCCCCATAAAGTGCCTTATAAGGTGCCCTATAAAGTGCCTTATAAGGCATCCTATAGGGGACATTATAGGGTGCCTTGGCAGACAGTGCACTTTATTTTCAAAATCAAACAACAATCATCAGCTTTCAGCCTACACCCACTCATACAACCCGACAGCAGCACAAGACCGATATGAAGAGGCACATCCAACCGTGTCAATACACCCAAAGACAGCAACAGATTATGCAGGGAAACCAAAAAACGAGCCTTAGCAAAGGCGGCACCAACAATCTGGAATGCCCTCTCCGACGAACTACGCTCAACAACAGACCTTAAGGATTTCAGGAAACTTCTGAAGACAACCCTATTCATAGAACACTATGGTGACATTACTTAAACCAGGCAACAGACTCCTCAAGACCCCCCACACATGTCACTCTAATAGGAGTTAAGCAAGGACCCGATAGCCATAGCATTGTAAATAGCGCACGCTGTAAAATAGCTCACAAAAATCAATGACCAGTCACACTCACACGCACACATTTACACTGCATGTCCACACTAGCCACATTTCTTTCTGATTGTTTGCTGTTCAGACCACCTTGATTGCAGGATAAGGTAGTATAGAAATCTGTTTTAAATAAATAAATAAATAATGTGCCCTCTGGAATGCCTTATAGGACGCCTTATGCGGCACCTTAGGTTATGGCACTGTGAGGGTGTGTTTTCTGGCAGTATTAATTAAAATAAAAATAAAATGCCTCACAAAGCACTGCTTAAACGTAAAGGGTAATGCCTCAGCCAGCCTTATTCATTAGGTGCACTGGGAGATTGAACCTATGACCCCTGCACCATCAGTCAGTGTATTAACCAACGTGCTACCCCTCTGCTGCTCTGGTTACATGTCAGCGCGCCTACTTAAGATTAACGCACGTTAACGTACATAGCTCAATCCATCGCACGATAATGTGCGCAGCGCGCGTTATCGCGCGATAATCCCGGTTTGCTACGTTTAGACCGGACCGCCCACTCCTTTTATGGCAGCCTGCACACTATCGCCGGGCGCACATTAAGGGGGATGTTTACTAAAGTGCGGTAAATGTGAATAACGCGCGTTGTATGACGTTAACGACCGTAAGTGTAGTATAATGCGCGTAATCACGCGCCAATGGCCGTTAATGTCATACTACGCGTGTTAACCGTAGTTAACGATCGTAAAGCTCCGCGGCGCGTTAAAACAGCGCAGAAGGTGGAGAGTGGGTGGAGAGAAGGGGTCAATGGGCGGAGAGTGGGTGGAGAGAGGCTCCCCTCATACTAACGCGCTGAATTCCTGAGCTCAATTCCAACGCGAATGAAAACCTGTCGTTAAAGGCATATTAAAGGGAAGAGAAACCATTTCCGTCAGCAATGTACAGCAAAACCGGGGAAACCTACAAAACGTGAGCAGTGTGATACGTGTACAAAGACCAAAAGTTCACATAAAACCTTAAGAATGACCACAAGAAACATTGTAAAAAGCACAATTCAGCTGGGCAACAGTGATAGCAATGGGCAACAATGAACAACACTCCCTGGAAAGCACCAAAGAAAGAAATGATGTTTGGAAGGGTCTACGCTCCGTAGACCCTTTCAAAGATCATTTCATTGTGATGGAGCTTTCCTGGGAGTGGTGTGTAATGTTGCCCAATGATATCATTGTTGCCCAGATTGGTTATGGGTGTTTGCCCCTTTTTTTGAGGTCTGTTTTGAGGTTTATGTGCACCTTTGTCTCCATACAAGGTAAATGAGCCCACAGTAAACCTGTGCAGAGCAGGGTTTCTGACTCGTCAGGCCGCTTTAACTAACTCCAGGGACTGCATCATCTCTGTGGCCACAGTGTGGTGCAACAGACACAGCAAGTGCCTGTAAAACCAGAGGGTCACAGGTTCAAATCCCAGCTGGGGCTCCTGCCAACCCAGTCCCCATAGTTTTACCCACCACTAAACAGTGATAGTAAAGACACCCCTTTATTGCAGAGAACATACGCATGGTTAATACGCCTATATTATACCACACCAAACACAGACACCAGAAACAGGCGCATTACCCAGAGCAGAGTCTCGCAATTGCAGTCCTGGAGGGTCCCACACCATTCAGGTTCCATGCTTCCTCTAATAAAGATGCCTGTGCTGCATATCTATGCACCACCCCCATGGTATGCAGATGTAGTTCATGCATATTTATGAGGGACAGCATGAAAACCCGAACAGGTTTGGAACACCAGGACTGGAGTTGGGGAACTCTGCCGTAAAGCAGCAGCCAACAGGGCCAGACACACCCACAGGCCCCATTGGCCAATGCCTCCTGGAGAAGCAGGACATTGGGCCCTGCCTGTATCTCCCAATACTAGCAGTTGCATACCTTAGCAATGCCACCCTACACCTGGGTATATGGTACACAGCTATCAAACGTTTCCTGTGATAACTGGCAGATATCAATTCCTACATTAAGCACAGTTTGCTCAGTGAGCTCCACCATAACAATCATTCTGCTGTCTGTGGTGTGTGCTGCAGGTCTGGTCTCTGACAGTGCGTACCACCATGGGGAGTGAACCCCAACAGTCTTGCATACAATATCCATGCCTGAACTGTGCCCAGGACTGGTGTGGTGGGTATGGCTGCTGAACACCTCTATAGTTGCACAATGCTGGCATAGGTGTGGGGGTGTCTGTCTGTCTATCCAGTGTCTGGTGGCTGCAAACACCTTCCACAGCCCACACTGCCAGCAATGTTGCCAGTAGTGAGCTGCCAATGTGCATAATGAGGAGCAAGGTACCATGGGTATAGGCCGGACAGGGTGGCCTGGCCAGCGTGCATCTGCACAGGGCATAGGGCAGTGACAGGCACATCTTAGTGCTCGGCCACCACCTACACAGACAGGGTGACCTCAGTATGTCCTGCTGAGAGATCACTCTCACCCTGACTAGGCACCCCCATAGTGCTATATAGTATTTCTCTCATGTGATAGATATGGGTTTCCTTTTGGGGCCCAGTCACTGATTTATCTGCTTGCTGTGTATGCTGACATCCCAGTTCTGGGTGCATGCATCTCCACTGGGCACATGCATTATGGACTAACTAGCAGACTGTTTGCAGCTGGTATGTGTCTTGATGGAGTGGCTTGCAGGGTGCAGTGGCTGATGGATTGCTGCCGGAGTATATCAGATAGTGGTGGGGTGCAGCTTACCATATCCAGGCCTGATGTCTGTCTGTGTACAGAGCTGCAGTGCCTGCCCTGTGGGGTGTCTGTTCCTCACCAGAACTGGGGTTGATGTTCCTCTCTACTGCCACCTTTGCAGGGAGGTAGAAGGTGGCTCTATTGTTAGGAGACCCTGTTTGCCACCCTTGGTGCTTGGGGGGGTACATGGGCCACCTAGGGGTCCATGGGGGCTACACCTGACTGCAAGGTGTTTGTGCAGAAACTACCTATCTTGCACATTAACACTGCTTTGGACCTGCGCCATGGCCTCTTTCAGCCTTCATATGATTAACGCGCAGTAACGCGCCACGGCGCCCTGTACCGCTCGTTAGTTTTTGGAACGCGCGTTAGTCGTTATGATGTCCCGCCCATGTCCTTTTTTGGCTTTCCTTTCACTAACGCGGCTCCTAACGCGATTTGCACTAACGCAGTTTAGTAAACATACCCCTAAGACTGCTTAGTAAATATACCCCCTAAATTGGTCTCTACGGAAATTTACTAGAGTCGAATTCCTAAATTTATGCTCAAAATTTCACTGCACTCCTAAATTTAGGAGCTCAAAATGTGGGTGGCAACAAGCTTGGATTTTACATATAAATCAAGAAAGTTACATAGCCATTCTTGCAGAAACAGAGCAATCATAATGAAAAATACTCAAGACAAAACCAGAGTATTCCTTCAAAGTAATAATCATAAGCATTGCCAGATGGCACTATATGCCAGCTCTCCCTAGCCCACTATAAAGGGGGAGAATACCTAGTCACAATCCATAAACACAACACAAAAGAAAAAGACAACAGTCATCATTCGGAACCACTACCTGAGCCTAAGGAGGATCGATAGAAGACTCAAGCCATCTAGCATTTATGAAAGCAATTGGGAGGGCTCATAAAATATATAAGAAACTGACTGGTATTTCACCAAACACTTGCATGGGTGCTTAAGAAAAAAAAGAGTCCTCCCAATTGTAAAACCCCAGATCGGAGCAGAAGAAACTCTCTGCGCCGCTTCAGGGTATCTCTTGCTAAATCAGGATAAATACGTACAGATAGACCTCAAAATAAAAGTTTCCGCTTCTGAAAAAACAATTTTAACAGCCATTCCTTATCTGATAATAGAGCAAAAGTTATTAATAATGTGGAGGGAACCTGAGAATCATACCCAGAATTTTCTAACAAATCAGTAACATTCAGGATAGCCTTCTGATTTTGGTTACTCCCCATCTCACCCCGAACCGGAGCAAGCTTCATTTTAGATAGATAATAAATTTTTACCAGGGGAGGAACTAATTCAGAAGATACTCCTATAGTTTCCACTAAGTATCTTTGAAACATATCTCTAGCTGAAATTGAAGGCACCCTTGGGAAATTAATAATTCTCAAGTTATTAGCTCGCGAAGCATTATCTAGATGCTCCAATTTAACTTGTAATGACAAAAAGTTCTTTCTATACATGTCCGAGTGTTCCTCGAGACTCACAACCTTGTTGCGTGTATCTTCGCACTCCGCTTGCAGCGCTGAAACTTTTCACTCCAACTTACGCATTGCTCCAGTGGAAGTATTTACCTTAGTAGCCAAAGAGGACACTTGCAGCAAAAGCACCTCTCCTAATGATAAAATTGCATTCCATATAGCCTCCAACGTAAAATTCTGAGGTCGCTGCAAGGAAAACACCACTTCTGAATCAGCGGTAGATAACTCTGGCTCCATAGACGCGAACGACTTCTCTTCATGCGTAGAAAAGGTCTCCTTCCCAGCACGTACCCCTCCTCTCAGCGCCAAAGTTGTTATCGAGCACGACTCTCTAGGAACCACAATCTCTTGCTCCTCCAGCACAGCCTGTCCTGGCCCTCTCACGAAGCTCTCTCCCCCTACCAACGGAGGAGAGGCAAACTGCAGGAAGCCTTCCGACAGAGGTTGGCTGAAGGTCAATTTCGGCGCCGGGCTCAATGCAGGGGACAAAGATGATGCCGAGGCAGACGCCGGGCTCTCCAACTCCGGCAAAACTGCTAGCTGGCTGACACCACCCGCTCCTTCCGAAGCTCGTGCCGCTCATACAATAAACTGATCCAAAGGACCCACCACCAAATTAGCAATCAGCGTAGAGGTACCAGAAGGCTGGGAGGGCAAAGGCCCTGGCTTCCTCTTTCGCTTCTTCCCCATGCTACGCGCGCACACGAGACAGACTGCTGCCGCAGCCATCTTGGAAACACCCCCTTCCCCCTTAGTACCGATTTTTAACACTAGACTTGGCATGGGGCTCTTATTATGATTTCAGTTTTGGTGTGCCACTTGATGCAGGGAAGAACAGCTCAGGATTTCTACAACCGTGCCTCCTCCAAACAGGAACGGGTAAAAGCTGCACTGTGGTAGCAGGGAAGAGATGGGGAGAGATACTGCGCTATTAAGGAGAGAGAGAGGTATAGGGAGATGCTACATTGTTTGTGGAGGTGAAGGGGAGAGAGAAGATGCTACACTATTATCTTTATCTTTATTTCTTAATTTGATATACTGCTTTGGTCGAAACATAAAAGCGGTTTACAATAGTAAAAGACTACGCACCCTGACTATAAGAAAAAGAACGCCATAGTACGATAGGAAAGGGGGAAAAGGACAGTTCAAAAAGACACAACAAGTATATCAGACATATACAAAACAAAACTCAGGGAGGGACGGCAAGAGGGAGGTCAAAGGCTTGCTGAAATAAGTGGGTTTTCAATAGCTCCTTAAACTTTGGGTAAGAGGATTCCAAATGGAGGGAGGATGGGAGGGCGTTCCAGAGAGCAGGACTGAGAAAAAATAAGACTGAGCGACGGGTTTGTTCCAGATGCGCCTGAGATGGAGAGGGTAAAGACAGATGATTAGTATGAAGGGAGCGAAGCTGGCAGTATGGTGTGTGGAGAGAGATGAGATTGCAGAGATACAGCGGGGTGGATGTGTAAATTGCTCTGTGCGTTAAAATGAGGAATTTGTACTGAAACCGGAAACAGAGAGGCAACCAATGAAGATGATAAAGAATAGGGGAGACATGGTCATAACGGCGAGCGGATGTGATAAGGCAGGCTGCAGTGTTCTGTATAAGCTGGAGACGCTGAAGTTGATAAGCTGGAAGGTTGGCCAAGAAGACATTGCAATAGTCGAGTCTGCTGATAACCAATGCCAATACTAGCGTGATCAGGGAGCTAGTAGGGAGAAGGGAACGAATGGCTCTGATTTGGCGCAGAGCAGCAAAGGAGCGATGCGTGAGAGTAGAGATGTGATTATGAAAAGAGAGGGATGAGTCTAAGATTATTCCCAGGTAACGGAAGGAGGTGATAAGAGGAATTGGAACATGATCAATCTGGGGAGCTATTGTTGGACAGGAGCCGCTTAGGGAGACCCACATTGCTGTGGACTTCGAGGGGTTCAGATGAAGAAAATTTGAGGAGAGCCAGGAGGTAACGTGAGAGAGACATTGGTTGAACTGAGAAATGTCTAGCTGAACTGGGGAAGTGTGAAACAAGAGGATAATGTCGTCGGCATAAATGTAGGATGAAACCGAAAACTGTTGAATCAGAAGGGGTAGGGGAGAAAGGAAAATGTTAAATAGCAGGGGAGAGAGAACAGAGCCCTGTGGTACACCACAGGTGAGAGGCAGAGAGGAGGAGGACTGATTATTTACATGAACAGTAAAGGAACGAGCTGTGAGAAAGGAGTGGAACCACTGCCACACGGTGCCGCGTAAACCAGAGTCATGAAGCCGGGAAAGGAGGGTTTGGTGATCAATGAGGTCGAAAGCTGCGGATAAGTCGAGGGAAACAATAAGGGTAATATCTTCATGATCATGGGCAACGTGGATTTCATTAAGCAGGGTCAAAAGAATGGTCTCGGTACTATGCCCTGGACGGAAACCCGCTTGCCGGGGATGAAGAGTGTTGGTAGCTTCAGCATGGGAGTTGAGCTGCAAAAAAGTGAAACGTTCGAGTAGCTTAGCCAAGAAAGGAAGATTTGATACAGGTCGCCAATGGGCAGGTATAGAGGGGTCGAGTGATGGTTGCTTCAAAAGGGGGTAGACCATAGCTGATTTCCATAAGGAAGGGAAGACGCCAGAGGATAAACTGGTATTGATAATTGTGACCATGATAGGAATTAATTCTAAAGAAGGTTCAGCCAGCCAGCGTGATGGAATCGGATCCAATGAGCAAGTTGTCTTTCTGGACTTGGAAAGGAGGTAATAGGGGAGAAGGAAGACCAGACATGGGCGAGAGCCCGATTGGGAGGGGAAGGGGGTGACTCAAAGCAACCCGGGCAAGTGGACTTGTCAATGAGAGCACAAGGGGAAGGAGGAACAGGGGAGGATGGCAAAGGAGGAGGTGGGGGACTGGAAAACGAGGATTGGAAATTCAGGATTTTGTCAGTGAAAAAGGTAGCCAGGATTTGTGGAACTGGGGCTTTATTTGACATGTTTGTTGTGGGGGGGGGGGGGAGGTAAGAGAAGGAGGACAAAGAGATGCTCGAACATAGCGGCAGAGGGGACAGAGAGATGCTGGGCTATAGTGGCGGGAAAGGGAGAAAACAAGAGGGGAGATGCCAGGCCACAAGGGTGTGGTTAGAAAGGGGAGATGCCAGGCCACAAGAATGGATTGAGACAGGAAATGTGAGAGCTAGGAAAGATGGGATGGGCAGGAGATGAGAGAAGATGGAAAGTTGATAGATACGTGAACATTTAAAAAAAGAGGAGATTGAGAACTGGAGGGTGGTAAAAAGGGTGACATTTGAGTGGACTGAGAGGCAGAAAAGAAAGAAAGGGAGGAAAGAAACATAACCCCCTTTTGCCCTAGATGGCATGCTGGTCCTTCAGGGCAAGTCACAGAGCAGTTTTTTATCCTGGTCTCTCTCCCTATCCTTCACTCAGCTAGCACACACTCTTATCTTCAGGGAGCAAGTTCTCCATGGTGTGAAGGAAAATCCTTTCAAGGCTCTTAGAGAAATTAAAGAGGCTCAGTCTCTGAATTGGGTGCTCCAATTTCTTTTACTGTAACCAAAATGTCCAAATCCACAATAACAATCAAATGAACTCTCCTCAACAAATAGTCTTTGATAATACTGGTTATGTTCCTTTGCACTATTTGTGTCTATGATCCCAATTTAAATATTTATTGTATTAGTTCTGCTGCTGGCAGAAGGATCCTGTAAAAGGATTCCTATGCATTTATGAGATTAAAATGTCTTTTCTCGTATCTCACTGGGATCCTATTCCTCTAACTCTTCTTGTACTTGGTTCACAGATAACCCAATGCACCTTTTCTTGCAGTCAAATCTCCTTCACCACTCTCCTTTGCAAGGCTCAGATGGCAAGTCAGCTCCTTCTCTCCAACTTCCTGGTTAAGCTTGGATAGTAAGGAAGCTCCTTCAATTTCTCTCCACACTCTGGCAGAGTAAAACTTCTGACAGGCTCTCAAATCTTCTAAGATATTTCAAGAATCAAGAGCTGATTCCACATACAGACTAATAAAATAAATGAAAGACCAAAGCTGAGCCTTAGCACTCACCAAGCTGAAACCAACAACCAACCACATCTTTCATCCTGTTATATAGAGGATAGACAGAGCCAAAGTAGCCATCCCCAGTGGAAGATAGCATGTGGCTATTGCCAAGGCTAGAAAAGGAAAGGTCCTGCACACAAAGCATGGTGAGCCTGATGTCAGTACCAGGAAAATGGTAGAAACCATTATAAAAAACAAAATTACTGAACAAGTCATGGCTTAATGGGAGACAGCCAACATGGTTTTAGCCAAGGAAGGTCTTGCCTAACTAATCTGTTATGTTTTTTTGAAGGTGTGAATAAACAGGTAGACAAAGGTGAGTCGGTTGATATAGTGGATTTTCAGAAAGTCTTTGACAAGGTCCCTCATGAAAGACTTTTGGCAGAATTAAAAAGTCATGGGCTAGGAGGCAGTTACTATTGTAGATCAGGAACTGGTTAAAAGATAGAAAGCAGAGGGCAGGACTAAATGGCCAATTTTCTCAAAGGAGAAAGGTGAATAGTGGAGTACCCCAGGGATCTATGCTGGGTCTGCTGCTTTTTAATATATTCATAAATGACCTGGAAATGAGAATAATGAGTGAGGTAACCAAATTTTGAGATGACACAAAATTATTCACTGTTAAAACCCATGAGGAATGAGAAAAATTGCAGGAGGATCTTGATAAATTGGAAGACCGGGCATCCAAATGACAGATGAAATTTAATGTCAACAAGTGCAAAGTTATGCACCTAGGAAAGAACAACCTGAACTATGGTTACACAATGCAAGGTTCCACATTAGGAACCACCACCCAGGAAAAAGAATTAGGAGTCGTCGTGGATAACATGTTGAAACCCTCCGCCCAATGTGCAGCGGTGGCCAAGAGAGCAAATAGAGTGCTAGGTATCATATGGAAAGGAATGGAAAATAAAACAAAGGATATTATAATGCCTCTGTATCATTCCATGGTGCGACTGCACCTTGAATATTGTGTGCCATTCTTGTCGCTGTATCTTAAAAAGAATATAAAATTATTAGAAAAGGTACAGAGAAGAGCCACCAAAATGGTAAAGAGGATGGAAGGATACCCCTGTGAAGAGAGGCTAAAAAAGTTAGGGCTCTTCAACCTGGAAAAGAGACGGCTGAGGGGAGATATGACAGAGGTCTATAAATTAATGAATGGAGTGGAACAGGTAAACGTAGATCGATTGTTTACACCATCAAAATATAGAAAGACTAGGGGACATGCAATGAAGCTACAGGGTAACCTATTTAAGACTAATAAGAGAAAATATTTTTTCACTCAAAGTGTAATCAAACTCTGGAATTTGTTACTGGAGGATGTAGTAAAAGCTGTTAGTGTAGCCGGGTTTAAAAAAGGTTTGGACAAGTTCCTGGAGAAAGCTCCATAAACCATTATTAAAGGGGACTCGGGATATCCGCTGCTTGCCCCAATACAAGCACTCTGGAACCTGTGTCTTTTAGGGAAACTGCTAGGTACTTGTGACCTAGATTGGCCACTGTTGGAAACAGGATACTGGGCTTGGTGGACCTTGGTCTGACCCAGTATGGCATATCTTATGTTCTTATGTGGGAATAGTAAGGGTCCTCAAGGGATCCCTTATACATTCCCCCCTACGTTTTTTGGAAATTTGGGACATGGTCACAAATTTATGGTAAATATTATAGTACAGTACATACAGTAACAACATTTCTAGGAATTTTAGTCAAACCCATTTATGTAATGGTTGTTCAGGACACAGCAGGCTCAGTACCTGATACTGGCACTAACTTGCACAGGTGGCACATCCTACAAAACAAGTGGAGGCCTCTTCACAAATGGACATCCAGCCCCTTGTGCGGCTGGGCAGAATCGGGGCATACAGTGGTAGACCTGATTCTGATCGGCTACACGCCCAGCTGCATAGCCAGCTAACTCAGTCTGGCTCAATAATGGAGCCACAGTGCCATTGCATCTCATTGCCATGTCACCACAGATCCTTAATAGAGCTGTGAATTCTGCCCTCCACTGAGATTGTCCTTTCCCTATAGCCAGACCTCTGATCCGGCCTCCCATGGCCAGGGTCCAGCTGTAGGGAACCTCCTGCATGCCTTCCTGCTTTGTCCCCACTGGCCACCGCTGCTACCCTGTGTCCAGGGGACTTATGACTGGCAGGGTCTCCCAAGATAGACAGATCTCAGCTGGGATGCCAGACTAAGGCAAACCACCCATCTGGGCAGCAGCAGAATGGGACGGTGTTGTAAGCGGAGGATAATATTTCTGTGACAAATGCAATAACACTGGAATTAACTGCACTGAAGAAAAGCTTGGCAAATCTACTTCTGTATCTTTCCTCAAAAATCCAATGGATAGTCACAAAACAAATTGCACTATAGTGCTGGAAGATGAGACCCCCAGGTTGAAAGGCACGCAATTGGCTTCTGGGGATGAACTGAATAATTCTCAGAGTAAAGCCAGCATTTATGATGTGGTTGAATCTGCTGACGTAGCTGAAAAGAGAGTCAGATGTTGCAAAGATATCTTATATATTGGGACATGGAATGTACGAAGCATAAACCAAGGGAAGATGGAGGTGGTCAAGAATAAAATGGAACACGTACAACTTGATCTGTTGGGTGTCAGTGAACTAAAATGGACTGGTTTAGGGCACTTTGCATCTGATGATCATATGGTTTACTATGCTGAAAATAAAAGACAAAGAAGAAATGGTGTTGAATTTGTAGTTAAGAAACTTGCAAGAACTGTAATGAAATACAATGCAGTCAGTGAACGCTTAATTTCTATTCGTCCACGAGGAAAGCCCATCAACACAACTATAATTCAGGTATATGCCCCAACAACAGCTGCAGAAGAGGAAGACATTGATGAGTTCTATGAACAAGTATAAGCTGAAATTGACGAACATGCCAACAGGATATCGTGATAGTCATGGGTGACTGGAACGCAAAAGTTGGAAACAAAGAAGAAGGCAAAGTGATTGGAAAATATGGACTTGGCAACAGAAACAAAGCTGGAGAAAGACTGATAGAATTCTGCAAGACCAATGATCTATTCATCTCAAACACCTTCTTCCAGCAACACAAGCACCGACTGTACACGTGGACTTCATCCAATGGATTATACAGAAATCAAATTGACTGCATCTGTGGAAGACAATGATGGAAAAGCTCGCAAACATCAACAAAGACAAAACCAGTAGCTGACTGTGGTACAGATCATCAACTACTAGTATGTAAACTCAAGCTAAAGTTAAAAAAGAGCAAGCCATTCATGAATGTAACAAAATATGACCTTGAGAACATACCACTGGAATTTAAAGACTGCCTGAGAAATCAATTTGCTGCTTTAGATACAAATGACAGAGTTCCAGAAGAGTTATGGGATGACATCAAGTAGGTTGTATTGGAAGAAAAAGATAAGTCTCTACATAAGATGAAAAAGCAATAAACGGACAAAATGGATGACTGAAGAAACTCTGAAAATTGTCCAGAAACCCAGAGAAGCTAAAGCCAGAGGAGAAAGAGAGGCAATCGCAGAATTCAACAGAGATTTCCAACCTGTAGCAAGACAAGACAAGGAGAAGTACTATAATAATGCATGCAAGGAAATAGAATCAGAAGCTATTATAGGAAAAACAAGATTGGCTTGTCTAAAACTGCGAAAGTTAAAGAAAAAATTACAGCCTCAAATTGGAATGCTACAAGATGCTCAAGGATTCATGTTGAATGATGCTGAGAAGATCAAGAAAAGGTAGAAAGAAAATATAGAGTCATTATACCATAAAGATCAAGTGGACCAACAGCCATTTCAACTTATACCTTATGATCAGGAACCATTGGTGATGAAAGAAGTCGAAAAAGCATTGAAAGCCTTATCAAAGAACAAAGCACCAGTCACTGATGGCATTCCCATTGAAGTATTACAGCAGTCAGATGAAGCTGTTACCAAACTTACAAAGCTCTGTCAGGAAATTCATGGCCAACTAACTGGAAAAGATCTGTGTTTATACCAATACTGAAGAAAGGTGACCAGACTGACTGTGGAAATTATCACACAATTGCTCTAATCCCACATGCCAGCAAGATTCTATTCAAGATCATTCAGCGGAGACTACAACCATATCTGGAAAGAAAACAGCCTGAAGTGCAAGCAGGGTTCAGAAAAGGGAGAGAAACGATGGACATTATCGTGGATGTGAGATGAATCCTTGAAAAGACAAAAGAATACCAAAAGGATATCTACATGTGTTTTATTGACTACAGTGAGGCTTTTGACTGTGTAAACCATGAGAAACTCTGGGCCACATTAAGAAGCATGGGTATACCAGAACATCTGATCATTCTCTTGCACAACCGCAACAATTTGAACAGAACTAGGAGAAACAGAATGGTTTAAAATCAGCAAAGATGTACGATAAGGCTGTATACTTTCTCCCTACCTCTTTAATTTATATGCAGAAGAAATCATCAGAGGCAGGACTGTGTGAAGACAATCGAGGTGTGAAGATTGGTGGAAGACTCATCATCAACCTTTGCTATGCTGATGATACCACATTACTGGCTGAAAGTGAAGACGATTTGAAACATTTGCTTCTCAAGATCAAGGAATATAGTCTTAAAATGGGTCTTCACCTTAATGTTAAGAGGACAAAGATCCTGGCAACTGGCAAAATGAATAAGTTCATCATTGATGGAGAAGAAATTGAAATAGTTGACAACTTTAACCTACTTGGATCAACTATCAATAAAGAAGCAACAGGCAGTCAAGAAATCTGACAATGCATTGCTCTTGGCAGAATGGCTATGAAGGACCTAGACAAGATTCTCAAGAGCAGAGATGTCTCTCTCCATACAAAGATTTGACTTGTTCAAGTCATGGCATTTTCAATAACATCATATGGATATGAAAGTTGGACAGGAAGAAAATTGATGCCTTTGAATTATGGTGCTGGCGATGAATGCTGTGTATACCATGGACTGCCCGAAGAGCAAACCAGTCAGTACTAGAGGAGATCAAATCTAAGCTTTCTTCAGAAGCTCAGATGACAAGACTTTGACTTTCATACTTTGGACACATCATGCGAAGAGAGAGATCATTAGAGAAAGGCTTCATACTTGGCAAGTAGAAGGTCAACGCAAAAGAGGAAGGCCAGAAATGAGATGGATCAATACAGTAACAGCAGCTATGGGTGCCAGTCTGTCAACAATGAGCCGCCTGACTGAAGATCGAACACAATTTAGGACAACTATCCAGATGGTCGCCATTAGTCGACACCAACTTGATGGCATTTAACAACAACAACAACTAACTGGCATACTCTGGACATACAGGGCCAACCTCAGAATTGGCCTTTTATGTCCAGGGTGATTGGCCGCCCATGTACCGCCCTTGCTCTGCCTTCCACCTGCCCCCGTCTAATGCTCCCCATACAACTCCGCTGTTCATACAGGGAGGCTTGCACAGGGATGGCAAGGGGGAAGAATAGCAGGGATATATGTCCAGGCAGGGTGTACATTCCTGCTATTCGTGGCTCAGAATAGTGACCATAGTTAATAAGGTAGGTAATACATTCCACACTTTCTCTTCATTTATCCAGGGCAAGCCCTTGAGTTGGTCTAAAGTGTTGGTGCACTAGGTGAACTTCAAGCTTTACACCCCCTCTGGGTGTCAAATTCTATTATTTAGCTTTGAATGGCCTGCTTTTGCTGCCATCTAGAGGTTGCTGCCTTGCCTAGTAGTTGGGCCTGCCCTACAATTATCCCACAGTAACAAAAAAATATGAGTTACCAGGCATTTCTTCAAGAAGATATTATACATCCAAAATACTCATACATTCTAATAGGTAGCTCTATAGGATACTTTAAGAGCTGGTTGCAAACATAAAGAATAGATATAGATTACATACTGTACCACTCTTCTACTAAGGGTTTCCACACAACGCCTAATACCTTCAGTCCTACTGCCATGACTTTCTGAGACCTGCATATCTGGTGCCTGCTGGGTGTATGACTATAAATTCAATTACTTCAAATGTGCATCTTTTACATTGGCATATCTAATAACAACTGGTTAGTAACCATATTTAAGGCACTTCAGTAGCCATGTCAACCAGCGATGGGCTAGAAGGCACCAAACCACCTTGAACCTTTAACATGTAAATCCACTGCTCAGTTATGGAATAACACTGTTACTGGCGTGAGACGTGGAACTCTCTCACAATTCCTCCTTCTTTCTTCAATCCTGTACGGAAAAATGTTGTTAGCACTGTCTCCATTCTCCCTGTTTACCTGAAAGCGAAACAATTTGACACGCACACACTTCCCTCATATTTTATGACACATGTACGGCAGTATCTTACACATACAGAGTTCTCTGTCTGTGCATGTAACAGGAACCTGAAAATAATAATAATAAACCTACACATAAGCATTGTTCTCTATTGCACCTTATAGAGAAACAAGTGCACACAAATTTACAAGAGCACTTAACAAAATGTACATACAGTGACTGGGAATGCACATAAGTAGGTCTCCATTAGAATCATAAGGATCAAGGATCCTTCTCCATCGAACCCATGTCCTTGCTTATTGCAATATCTCTTTATAGTACTATTATGTTGCATCCTGAACTAAGGCACTCTGTCTCTCTCTCTACTGTTCTTTACAAGACCTGTGAACTCCAAATATTAGAGGAATCCCAGAGAAGGAAATCACAGAGACAATTCCTGTAACATAATTAAAATTTAAAGCACAGAGCTATGCAGGCTCTTCAGATATGTATAACATAGCAGCAACCTATAAAGCAGGTCTCCAGCCTCCTTCCCCTCCCTCCACTCATCTACAGTAAAGCAGGAAGGCAGCAGCAACAACACAGAGTCCTTTGTGTCAGTGTGTAGTGTGTACTTACAGACCCCAATACTCAGCATGGGTTTTCAGTCTAATAGAAAACTTATCCAGGAGGGGGCAACGGCTTATAAATGTTCATTTGTTCACAGGCCACATGCTGACTAGTGACTGCCACTACTTGGCATAGTGAAAGTCCAGCGAGAAGGGGAAATGGCCATGTTTCTGTGACCCCATCCTCTGATGATGTGACCCCATTTAGGGTCCTGACCCCAGGTTTGGGAACCGCTGCTATAAAGTAAACATGTTAGGATGGCAGTTACAAAATAAACCAAATGAATTGGAGCATCATTTTTTGTATTTTTATAATTCTTTTCCCACAAATAGCAAATATTTAAACATATCAACATAGAGCTAATAACTTCAAGCAAAGTTTATATCTTTCCTTGGTCTTCCTTTCCTCTAGTCATTTGGATTGGCCAGGTCATCCAGCTGATCGCAGAAATCCTTCTACTGTACAATAACAGTCCATTTTTGTTCCATGGTATCCTCACCTGAGGTCTTCTGTCTGCAAAGAAAACACAAACACACAAGATGAACTCAAACTTCTTTCTGGTAACAAACCACTGGAACTTGTCTGTCTGAAAGCAGTTCAACATTTGTGTCCATTAATAGGGTACATAATGGGCAGGATGTTGTTTTCTAACCAGGGCTACAGCTGGTAGAATCTTCTCCTCTCTATAAAGGTGTTTAGCTCCTCCTGGCATCACATGGTGTTTGTGTATATTTCTTCCCATTTGCATTTCTCTGACTCTCAAGGCCACAGTCTTTTGGAGCATAGGGCGGGTTCTTGTTAAGTGAGCATAATGACTGTTCTTAATCAGCCTAGCTTCCACATCTTCCACAAGCCACTGATTTTGGTTTCTTTCCACAAAATCCATAATGTGCAGCGAAACATATGGGTAGCTGGTTCCAAAGATGGTGTAAATTTTCAGGGTCATTAGCCATTCTGCTTAAGATAGTCTGGTCAACTGTATACTTCTAGGTGAATTCCCTAGGTTGACCCAATAGCAGTAGTTCCAGTCCTTTGGCAAAGGAGCTGTAGACAATTCATTATCAGGTAAGAAGAGACTTTACTCCCTACGTCTCCTAGATCAAGCAAACCAGATTCTGTCCTCTGTGAGTTGGGGAATCACCCTCAACAACCAGTACTGATTCCTTATGGAGTTGATGAAAATCCAAGATCTCAAGCCAAATCTAAGTACTTCTGATAGGTCTTTGGTACAGGGGTCAATGCATGCTCTCTTGACCGGGATCCTCTGGTACTGGATCCCACTTTTTTTTTTTAATTTCTTTTTTTATATTTCCCAACAAAATACAAACAAAAAAGAAAACCAAATTACAGTAAATCAAAATACACAATTCTTCTCTATAACATGAAATAAGAAAAAGACTAATCACAGCCCACCCCACCCTGTCCCTCCCATTATCATGCGATCATCAGGGGCTACATAAAAGAAGCACAAAACATCTGCAAGCCTGCAACGCCTACAAGGGCTATAAAAGAGCAACCATTCCACTACATAAGAAACAAGAAGATTTGTCTACTAACCTTTTACTACATCTCATATCGTGCTTTAGAGATGCAATTCTGCAGGAGTTTCCACTTAAGAAAAGAGGAGATTGTAAGGGAACTGCCACACCATGGTATTTCCACATATTTGTAGCATAAGCACAAGCGGTTCCACCATTCGCGTCAACTAAGCTCTGCTGTATGTTTCCAGTTAGAAGTATCAAGATGTAGGGCCACTCCCAACATGAAGTCAATTAAAACTGACAATCCCTCTGAAACGATGAGATGTCAATTGCTGATTGAAAAATGACCCCAGACCAGGAAAGAGTGGCCCGGAATCCCAGTACCTCTTTAATACGATTCCATATTGAAACCAAGGAATTGACCCAATTTAGTTAGAAAAGACCTACATGCATTATCTGACTTTTATCTATCCTTCCAATGTAAATAGATTATGTATATAGTTGACCCTGTTTTCCATGTTTATACTCCTGTTCGATGTAAACCTGACAGCTTGTTGTTATGGTCGTTAAGTTATAATGTAAACCGCACTGATGCTAAATAGCGCGGTATATAAGAAACTGTAATAAATAAAAATAAATAAATAATAAATAAAAGTAAGACTGAATGTTAGGGCAATCATACACCACATGTCTCGAAGTGCCATCTCCTTGACGAGATTAACACTCATTCCCAGCTGCCTTATCCCATTTAGCAACCTCTACCAGAGCAAATTGCGCTCTATGCACAAAGAAGTATACAGCTTGTGAGACAGAGGCAGACTGGAAATCCTTATTTATCTTACTCCAGAATTTTGTCCAAGTTTCCGGTGAAAGAGCTTCCCCAGTGTCATGTTCCCTTACTCGTTAAACACCAATGGCCTGAGAACAGTTGTTCTGAACCACCAGTTTATAATATTGAGAGGCCACCACAAGGGACATATATACAGTCAAACCTCGGTTTTCGTATGCCCTGGTTTTCGTACGATTCGGTTTTCGTTGACTTTTTTCATCAAGATTTTGTTTCGGTTTTCGTACGTTGTCTCGGTTTTCGTACAGCATTTTACACCCCCCCCCCCCCCCCGTACCTGCCATGGATTAGCGTGAGCCAGCGATCTCCCACGGAGCTTGAGCCAGCGATTCTGCGGGACCTCTGGGGAGCCGAGGAGTTCAACGCTCCAGCGTGGCCTGCCCGAAACTGCTTCCTGCCCCGGACTCTCCCCCGATTGACGCTGCTGCCAGCCGCGGTATCCGGCACAGAAGAAAGCTGCCTGATAGGCTCCTGCGGGGCCTGCGGGCTGAGCCCTCACTATTGCCTGCTCCGAATCTGCTTCTCCTTGGCGGCCCAGTCTCCCGCCGGGGCCCCTGCCCTCCCGATTGGATTCTGGGTGTCCTGCAGGCCTGCACACGCGGCCTCTCCTTGAAACCTTGCAGTCTGCAGCTGCAGGCTCCTGCTGGCACAGCCCCACGCTGTTCTCTGACTCTCACCTGTGTCAGGCTACTACCTTAGGGGGGCCGGAGGCAGCCTAAGACTCTCTGTCCCACTGTTTCTCAACTGCCTGCTGCTTGGCTGACACTGCCTCTCCACCTCTCCCGACACTGTGTAGGAGTGGCTGCCCTACAGGCTGGTGTGACTTCGGGCACTGTCCTCTTTCTGGTGCCCTTACTTTTGCTGACATTGGCACTACCTCTCCTGACACTGTGAGCTTGGTAACTGGGTGTGATGGCTGCTAAGTTAAAAGGCAAGCTGGAGCCCCGATTGTGCAGACGGCCAAGATGGCTGTTCCCACCTCCGCTGCTGGTGGTGATTGCTCGATCCCCAGAGGGGAGAGCAGCTGGAGCTGGCTGGAGTGCGTCCCATATGCCAACAAAAGTCTTCAATAAAGGTAAAAGTGATGTTACATGCTCATTTATCCATTTCATTAGTCATTTATATGTATTTCTCATTGTTTTCTGTATGTAAAAAGATAGTTATTCTCTATAAAATGTATTTTTTGTCAATATTTTTGGGTGTCTGGAACGGATTAATTGAATTTACATTATTTCTTATGGGAAATCTTGCTTCGGTTTTAGTCCGTTTCGGTTTTAGTCAGACTTTTTTGAACGGATTAATCATGAAAACCGAGGTTTGACTGTACTACGTTTTCCTTACTCATCAATCCTCAGTCGTCAGACAATGATGTAATATCTAATTGGGGTTTCTCTATACAATGCCTCAGCTGAGTCCACTGAAAGAATAGGGATTAAGGCAAATCAAATCACTTTGCAAGAAGGAAAAAGGTTTCCACTTGCCATCCATTGTCAGTTGGCCCACTCTCCAAATGCCCCTGCTAAATCATTTTTGCCATGCAAATGAAGTTTGATTGATTTTAAAAAAGATTATGCCAGATGGGTATTAATTTCAATAGGCAAAAGACCAGTAGCATTTCTTTAGGAGTGATAGTCATTTTTATAGCTTCAAGACGACCCCACCAAGAAAGATAGACTGGCGACCACTTTGCTGTTATATTATTGGAAGCTTGTTGAGTCAAATAGGGTAAATGAGATTTCGGAGTGATCAGAAATGAGCGCCGCATGAATAGTAGACTCACTAGTTCTAGAACAAAGTCCCTCGGAAGCTAGGAAAAAATCTATACGTGATATTTAAAGAATCATGGGGGATAGAGCTTTCCTCACTAAGATAGCTACCCCATTTTTCTTATGATGGGCAGCTGAAAAGCACCTAAAGAGTAGGGTTTTATATCTAGTTTTAATGACTCCTTTACATTCAAGTGTGTCTCCTACAGCAGTAAGATTCAGCATTTTCTTTCCTACTATACAGAAGAATCTTGACCCTCTTAATGGGATTGTTAATGCCCTTAACATTCAGTTAAACAATCTTAAAGAAAAACATACTGACAATATAGCTCAGATTGACAGTCAAATGTTGCAGAAACATACCAAATGTATCATTTAGTTTTACATTGTAGAACAACATCTTAAGCACCCTCAGAGTGTTAGCTGCACCTATAGCCCAAAGAAGAAACCCAACAGAAGAGACACATTTTAGCCCCGGCCCCGTCATATGATCACTCACAATAAGAACACCTAATTCTGAAAAACATCTCCCCAAAACCACCTAAACCCAGGGGGGCTATATAACACACAAAACATAGCGGGTGAACCCACCAGGACAAGACAGACATGGAGGGCAAAGTGACCTAATGCATCCGCACTTCTTTGTCACTCAGAGTATCACGTTTTGCCCACCTCCCACAATAAGAGTAAAGACAATGTACTCAAAACCCCAAAAAATGAAAGAAAGAACTGCATAGCAGGATAGCCCTCTTCGAATCAGTTTATGGCATAGAAGATTCAGCCTGTGAATAAGGACCATTCCACTCCTCCAAGTCCCAAGACTCTCTCAGCCACCATAGACATCGCAAACAACATAAAACATAAAAGAAGAGAGAGAGAGAAAACAAGAGAGACAACTTAACCAGGATAATACCCAGGAGCTCCTACAAAAGAGACAGAATGGATGTCCCAGTATATAGCAATGGTACATGATTAAATGTCGCTTCTGTGTGGATAAGTCGCCTTTACACGACCTCAGACCAGTCAAATGCCCATGATAGCAAATGCCGTAGAACTGTAGCAAATAAAAGCTGCAAAGTGACTTTCACCGCATCACCGCCGACTCCTTATCCTCCAGAAATGCATATAATTCTCCGGGATCGTCAAAAGTCTTGGTCTGGTTATGCAGCGTGACTCTCATGCGGGCAGGATAGAGCAGCCCAAAACGGGCCTGCAGTTGTAACAAGCATGGACGCAGCGCCAGAAAACTCTTTCTCCAATCCACCGTCGCCTTCGCGAAGTCCGGGAAGAACAGGAGTTTATGTCCCTGATATTCCAAAGTTTAAAGTGCTCTGGCTGCTCCCATTATTTGCAATACTTGCTGAAAACATAAAACTTTAAAGATGATTGGGCGCGGACGCTTGCCCGTGACCACGGATTGAGTAGGCATTCTATGGGCGCGCTCGATCTCAAACGGCATGAGCAAACTGCAACACTAACATGCCTGGAATCATGGCCTGCCAAAAGGACACCATATCAGGGCCCTCTGCTCCCTCAAGAACTCCCAGTATTCTGATGTTATTCCTCCAAGAGTTATTATTACCGTCTTCCACCTCTCTTTGTAATGAACTTATCAGCTCGGCCTGCTTCTCAACGGCCTCGAGCCTCTCCTCATGTGAAGCCACCACATTCTCTATCTTCCTCAAACAAGCCGTAATTGACTCCAAAGAAGTTCGCAAAGTGTTGATATCTTCCTGCATTGCACATAGCGATTCTCCATTAGCTTTGATCAAGTCTTTGTCCGAATCTCAGCCTGGAGCTCCTGTGAGGTCTCAGGACAATCTTGAATGACTGCCATCTTGTGAGGTGAGAGAGGTTCCGTCTTGGTTCTCTTTGCGCTGGCATTTTGAGATACTTGGTAATCCAGCCGCATTTGTTTGGGACCCGACATATCCGAGATCGAATGGTATCAAAGTAGGTAGGAACTATTTGATTAAAGATTGCAGAAGTCAGGATTCTTGTCTATTGCCCTCCGAAGCACAGCTCTTACATGTCCATCCTGACCAGAAACCAGGCTCCGCCCCTCGGTACTGGATCCCACTTAATCAAAACATCTACCCATTGCTTGACCGCAGTGAGCAAGTCAGGTGTGCTGTGTAGTTGCTTGTCCATTCCTGCTTGATATACCTCTTGCAGATGGCCTTGGTTAGTGGGTAGGCCTGTAAGCAGGACCTGAAGCCTCTTGCTACCTAGGGCTGGTTTACTAAGTATTCTCTAAGAGCACCAGTGGTGTGAGGGTGACCCATTGTTCCTACTGCCACCCTTCTTCAGGACCAGTAGTGGCTGCAATGGTTTTAAACAGCTCCACAGTGCTCACCTAAACCTCTGGCACTGTGGTGCTGATTCGGCTTCCATCTCCTCCAATAAAGACTTCCTGTTTGAAGCCAACAACCGACCATACCTTACATCCTGTGCACTGAGGTTATATATAGGACAGACAGAACCAAAGCAGCTCGTCCTCACTCGTCAGTCCCTCATCACCCATGGTATCATTCCCGCCTTCACCTTCATCAATCCTACCTCCGTCGGGCCGAGTGCCATTGGCACAAATGCCCTTCCACTGAATCTCTTGCCCACTTCTGCCACTGTCATTCCCACTATCGCTCCCTTATCCACTCTGCCAAGCTCTTTCACTACTCTTAACTTATCTCATCATCCTCTAATTCCTGCCGGCTACTCTATTCTGTCCTTTGCTCCCTCTCCTCACTCAACTCCTCTTCCTCTCCTGCCCCCTTTCATTTCTCCTGATCCTTCTATCTTAGCTTCATGCTTCATTGACAAAGTTCTCTCCCTGCGTCATTCTTTCCCTGATTGTCCGCCCCCCTTTCCCCTCCCCTCTTCCTTCCCCTTCTTCCGGCGTCTCCTCCCTCCTCTATTGTTCCTACCTTCTCCCATTCCTCAACATCCTTTCAGCCTGACTCCTCTAAAGCCCTTTCCTCCTCCCATAAGACTACATGCCCCTCTGATCCTATTCCTTCAACTTGGCTCACAACCCTCTCTCTGGCCCTGCTCCCTCTTATCCTTAGTATCTTCAATTCCAGTCTCTCGTCCAGATCTTTCCCACTCCCTTGGAAGCATGCGTTGATTCGACCCATTCTCAAGAAACCCTCTCTGGACCCCACTATCCCTGCTCATTGGTGCCCTATCTCTAAATTGCCTTTCCTCTCAAAAGATTCTTGAAAAACTTGTCTTTTCTCAGCTTTCTTCTCATCTTGAGGCCACCCTTGCCCTTCACCCCATCAATCTCGCTTTCATCATGGTCACTGCACTGAGACTTATCCTGTCCCTCCTTAATGAACTTCACTCTTTTCATGACTGTGGTAATATCTCGTTGGCTGTCTCTCTTGACCTTTTCTCCGCTTTTGATCTGGTCAACCATCGCACTCTTCTTTCACATTTTAGCACCTTCGGCATTGCTGGTTCTGTTCTTTGCTGGTTCCACTCCATCCTTTCCTCCTGATCCTTCACTGTTCTCACTGATTCTTCCTCCTCCTCCCCTGTCACTCCATTGTCCTGTGGCATCCCTCAAGGTTCTGTTCTCGCCTCTCTCCTCTTCAACATTTTTCTGGCCCCTCTTTCCATCATAATTCAACAACATAGGATCTCTGCTTATTACTACACAAATGATATTCTTCTTGTCCATCACACTAACCCCGCCGCTCCCCACTTGGCACCTCTGAACACCTTTCTCTCCTCTGTTTCTGCCTGGATGACATCTAACTTTCTACACATCAACTCTGCCAAGACTGCCGCCATATGGTTTTCCCTCTCCAGTTCTCACCCTTCTCTGACACCTTCCCTCGCACAGACCCTCATTCCCCTGGTCTCCTCCCTTCATTACTTAGGTGTCTCTCTGGAGTCTTCTCTTTCCTTCCATGATCACTTATCCTCAGTCATCAAACTGTTGCTTTAATCCCTTCATCAAATCCACTCTGTTTGCCCCTTTCTTTCACCTCCCTCCTTGACCACTCTTCTCCTCTCTCTCGTCATGTCCTGTATCGACTACTGTAACATTGCCCTAGCTGGCCTCCCTCTGTACCAACTCCACCATCTTCAACTTCTTCAAAACACTGCTGCCTGGATACTCACCCATGCTTCCCGCTTTGACCACATTACTCCTCTGCTCATTCACCTGCACTGGTTACCCATCAAGTTTTGAATCCAATACAAGGTCCTCACTCTGGTACATCATGTCATGCATATCTATATCCCTTAGTATCTATCTGACCTCATTCATCTTCACACTTCCTATTGTCCTCCCCTCCCGATCCATTCCAACTGCCTTTCTTTCCCATCCCTGTCATTTGCACATCTGGAATCCACCTGGTCCTCCACCTTCTTTTTCTTGGGCTCCTTCTTATGGAACTCCTTCCCATCGGATCTTCACCTTGAACTTTCCTTTCCCCGCTTTAAGGCAATGCTAAAAACTCATCTTTTCTCCCTTGCTTTTCATCTTTCTCCATCTCCTTCTTAATCTCCTGCCCTCAATTGCCCTCTCCCCCTCCTTAAACTCTCCATTACCTCCTCTATATGCTTTTCTTCCTTTCCTATCCCCATAATGGCGTTCCTTTTACATAAGAACATAAGATATGCCATTCTTTTTCATGTTTCCTGTAGCTTTTAGTTTTTGTATTGTAAACTGCCCAAATGCCTTGGTGTTGGGCAATATATCAAATGTCACAATAAAGATAAAGATAAAGCCAAGAGGAGAATGTTACAGATAGAAGGCATGCACCTACTGCTAAGGCTAAACATGAAATGGTCCTGCACACAAAGAATGTGGGAATGATAAGGGTCGTGGAGGATCTGGTGTCTGATGTTTTTGTTTTGCTTCTCTCTCTCTCTCTCTCTCTCTCTCTCTTTTCCCTCTGCTCTATGTCTCTCTTTCCTGTACCTAATGGCGTTCCTTTCTCTCGCTATCTCTCTAGAAGCCTATGTTTTATTGTACACCGCTCTGACACTTATGCACGAGTGGTATATCAAGCCTTGCAAATAAAGAGAGCGATAAAGACCTGTTACAGAAATAAAAGGAAATGGTAAATATGTCAGAGAAAGATGTAGAGAAGGAATGGAAGAAGACAAGAGGAGAGTGAAGAAAGGACAAATGGACAGCAGATCCTGGAGAGAGAGGTGGCAGCAGACAGATGAAGAAAGCAGAAAAGAGAAACTGGGACCAATGTGATTGAAAAAATAAAATGCTCAGACAACAATGGTAGAAAAAAGCATTTTATTTTGAATTATTAACTGGAATATGTTAGTTTTGGGAAATGTGCATTGTGGATGTCTTTGTATTTTGCTCAGTGCAAGAGGAAATGCATTTTTGCTGTTATTTTTCCAGTGTTGCAGCACCTGCCGAGTTTGACTTCTTGGTGTTCCCAATTCAATTTTTGTCTTCATATTTCTATTTCTAATTTGTGGTTCCTTATTCTCTATTTGGTGAGGGTGTGTCTGTGTTTTGCATGTGACTGAGATGCAGTATTAGCATGTAGTTTCTGTTTAGAGATCTGTAGCAGTCCATCTTCTTCTGTTTTACTAATAGTAGGCATATTGGCTTTCTAGGGTTCAATGTAATATCTGTAATGCTGCCTATTCTTAGGTAGGGTTCTTGCTGTTTGAATCATAGTACTCGGTGCTACTATGGTATGGCAGGTTTGGTACATGTTTAATGAGTGAGGATTTTTTTCAGGTTTTGTGCCTGGTAGTGGAGAAATTTATATTGCTGTAACTCACATGACGTGAGAATCTGAATATATTTTTATATGGTGATTTCCATGGAGAAATTTCCTAGTTCTGTTCTGCACCTGTTATTTGGGGGAGGGAGGGTTTCTGTGGATGCAGAGTATATTTTCATTTAACTCATAAGAGCTGCTATATTGTGTCAGCCCAAAGGTCCAAGATGAGTTGTTAGAAAATCTGATGCGTGCTAGGAATCTTCGTTTGTTGAATTTTCCTCGCACGCATTATTTATCGCCTATTTGAAAGAGATTCTGTTGTTCACTGATTTTCAAGTTTCTTCTGTTTCTAAAATATACTATTTACCTGTGCGGAGTCTAATTCAATCTTCTGGGGGGGCAGGAGAGGTTCTTGCTACCGCAGGTCTAGTGACCACTGATAAAGTTCTTTCCTCTACTTTAGATATTTCAGCATTTCTAGAAACTACTTCCGATGATATTTCTTCTAGGGCAACTCTGTTGGTCTCCTTTACCTCTGAATTAGATAAAGAGAAAATATTGCGTGCTTATTTCCCCAAAAAATCTGAAAAGTTTTGCGGTCAAGCAATTCAAATTTTCCCTGATGTTTCTCGGGCCACTCAGGTACGGCGCAAAGCTTTTTTAGAATTGCGCCCTCAAGTGTTGGCCATTGGAGCAGTTTTCCATCTTAGGTTCCCGTGTAAATGTCTAATTATTTTTCAGGGTAAAAGGTATTTATTTTTTGAGCCTGAGCAGTTGGTTGAATTTTTGAAAGATAAAGTTTGAGTCAGTCTCTTTAGGAGTATTGAATTATTCTTCGGGACCTCTCAGTTTTTTATTTTTAATTGGCATAACTCCTTCTTGAAGTGGTCTACTATTGGTGGTTTTCTTTAAATTAGCTTTTCTTTGTATTAGTTATTATGTGCTTGTAGCATGATTGTTTCTTTGTAATATGTATAAATGTTTTATAAATAAAAAAAAAAAAAAAAAAAAGGTCCACGAGGGTCGCGTGTGCATGGTGTTACATATGTGAGCATCATCCATCAGGCATGTCCCAATGGAAAAAAGGTTGAGAACCACTGATCTAGGCAAATATATGACAGGCCTAAATTTAGAAGCATAACTTTCAAGCCCCTCAGTTTAGGTGAATTTTCAGCAGAAAACTTAGACAGTGGAGTCATTATTCAGTGGCAAGGCCACAGTTTGATTCTAAGGAGTCAATATTTTGCCAAGACAGTCACTATTCTTTTAAACACCAGCTGCTATGGTTAAATAACCTCAAGATATTATAATGTAAATGTCTGTGCCTGCAATGTATGTGTGCATAATAAGGCATGTTTACTAAAGGGTACATAACATTTGCCATATTGGGTCAGACCAAAGGTCCATAAAGTCCTGTATCCTGTTTCCAACAATGACCAATCCAGATCATAAGTACCTGGCAGGATCCCAAAAGGTAGCAAGGTATTAGCACTTGGTTTCAGCATGACGTTATAAAGTATCTTGGAATCTGGTGCCAAAAAAAACATGTTATCCAGGTAGCGTGTGTCAGGGCAGCGACTGGGTGGAATGGGGGCTCAGCGCAAGTAGTATGGGCAGGGTTAGCTGCACCTATGGCAGGTTTGCCGCATTGAAAGGTGGTAACGGCTTGGGGATGGAAGTACCCGCCCCCTGCAGTGAGCCTGAAGCCCCGTGCTGGTATCACAGCCCACACACACGTTACACACATAGGCAGATTATGTACGGACCCATAGGCAGATTATGTACCACCACACAACCCACCTTCTGGGGCTCAGGGTGGGAAACAGGATCACCTACCAATAGATCCACATTCTACCTCCCTGCAATGGTAGCAGTAGAGGGGACCATCAACCCCAGTCCTGCTGGGGAACAGATAGAGCGGTACACATCCATAACGCAATAGCAGACAGACGGCAGGCCTAGAAATGCTCAGCTGCCCTCCACCATTATCTGACATGCTCCAGCAGCAAGCCTCCAGCCGCTGCACCCTGCAAGGTGTTCCAGCAAGACACATACTAGCTGCAGACAGTCTGCCAGCTAGTCCATAGTGCATGGTCCTGGAGGAGATGCATGTACCCAGAACAGGGATGTCAGCATACACACAAAGCATATAAGTCAGTGATTGGACCCCAAAATAAAACCCATAAATATCACACGAGAGAAATGCTATATAGCACTATGGGGGAACCTAGCCATGCCATGGTCACTGCTCAGTCAGGGTGAGAGTGACCTTCCAGCAGGACATGCTATGGCCACCCTGTCCGTGCAGGTGGTGGCCAGGCACTACAATGTATGAGCCATTGCCCTATGCCATGTGCAGATGCATCCAGGCCAGACCAGGCCACCCTATCCAGGCTATTCCCACAGTACCTTGCTCCTCATTATGCACATTGGCAGGCCAATACTGGCAACAGTGCTAGCAGTGTGGGCTGTGGAGAGTGTTGGCAGCCACCACACACTGGATAGACAGACACACACTCCCCACACCTATGCCAGCATTGTGCAACTATAGAGGTGTTGGGCAGCCCAGGCCACCACACCAGTCCTGGGCACAGTGCAGGCATGGCTATAGTACGCAATACTGTAGGAGTCACTCCCCAGGTTGGTAAACACTGTCAGACACAAGACCTGTAGCACACTCCACAGACATCAGAAAGGTTGCTATGATGCAGCTCACTCAGAAAATTGTACTTAACTTAGGAATTGCTATCTGCCAGTAATCATAGCAACCTTTTGATAGATGTGTACCATATTCCCAGGTTTAGGGTGGCATTACTAAGGTATGCAAGTGCTAGTATTGGGAGATGCACGCAGAGCCCAAAGTCCTGCCTCTGCAGGAGGCTTTGGATAATGGGGCCTGTGGGTGCGGGTGTGTCTGCCCCTGTTGGCTGCTGCTTTACGGCAGAGGTTCCCAACTCCAGTCCTGCGGTGCCAAACACTGTTCGGGTTTTCATGCTGTCCCTCATGAATATGCATGAGATACATCTGCATACCATGGGGGTGGCGCATAGAAATGCAGCACAGGCATCTTTATTAGAGGCAGCATGGAACCGGAATGGTGTTTGGCCCTCCAGGACTGCATTTGGGAGACTCTGCTCTAGGTAATGTGCATGTTTATGGTGTCTGTGCTCTGTAGGGTAAAATGTAGGTGTCTTGGGCATGTTTACGTCATCTGCAATAAAGGTGCTGTCTGTATTAGCATGTTGTAGTAGTGGGTAAAATATGGGGACTGGGATGGCAGGAACCACAGCTGGGACTTGAACCTGTGACCTTCTGCTTCTGAATACACTGGTTTTGTGCACTGCACCACCTTGTTGTCACAGAGTCAGTACATTCCTTGGTGATACCATGACTGTTCGTCAGACAGGGCCCGTCTGTTGCAGTACATGGCACCCACCTACACAGGGCTAGGCCACGGTCTGCTCTGGGCAGCTGCCACTGCCCCCTCCACCACCAGTATCCCTCAGCCACCATGCTGACATGCCCTTCTGCTGGTGGTGCTGGTGGTGAGTAGTCTCAGGCCATCCAGTATGCAGGTAGGCAGCTGCCTATGGTGCGGGTTCTGGGGTAGGGGTGCCTGCATAGACGTCCACGCTCCCCCCCAGCCCCGCCTGCCAATGTTCCGTGCTCTTGGGGGTAGCTGTTGGGTACTATCCCCTGTGACACTGTGGGAAACACACTCGTGCCCATGTTGGGCCTTCAGCAGTTGCTGTCTGGCTGCTCAGCATTCGTATGGGCCACCTAGGCATCACCCTAGTCCGCACTGTGGCCCAGCTCCACCACAGCATGTGCCGCCTGCGGTCCTCTGTATCCCCTTTTCCGGCATCTGTCCAGTTGCCATTCCGATAAGCCCGCCCTGATGTTGCGGGACATGTGCAAGCCATAGGAACCCTGTCCGATGGAGGGGAAAACCCTGAGCAGCGCTATTTCACTGTGGGCTCATTCACCTTGTATGGGGACGGA
Source organism: Ichthyophis bannanicus (assembly GCA_033557465.1). Lineage (NCBI taxonomy): Eukaryota > Metazoa > Chordata > Amphibia > Gymnophiona > Ichthyophiidae > Ichthyophis > Ichthyophis bannanicus. The sequence continues at coordinate 517,199,233 of CM066033.1, forward strand.
GTATAGACCCTTCCATGATTTATATCTTTTCTATGGAGCTTACTCGGGGGAGGGGGTTGATGTTTCTCATTAATACCACTATTGGCCAGCTTGGTTATGGTTTTTTTCCAGTTTGTTGAGGTCATTTTCAGCGTTTATGTGCCCTTTTGTTCTGTGCACATGTATGACACTTATCACTTTTTTTAGGTTTCCCTGCCTGGGCTGTACATTGCTGACACTGAAATGGTTTCTCTCCCCTGTAATGTGCATTTAACGGCAGGTTTTCAATCATGTTAGGATTCAGCTCTTCAGATCAGCACGTTAGTGTGAAGGGAGCCTCTCCCCGCCCACTCTCTGCCCACTGATCCCTTCTCTCCGCCCTCTCTCCACCTTCTGCGGTGTTTTACCGCGCCGCGGAACTTTACAATCGTTAACGCATCATAACGCGCCTTATGTAACGTTAACGATCGTTAACGCATCATAACGCGCGTTATGATGCGTTACCGCAGTTTAGTAAACATCCCCCTATGACCTATTGCTACTTTTAAGATTCTTATTACAAGTACAACACTTTCCGTTTCTTGGTACAAACGTGCTCTCAATTCCTTGAGCTGGGAGACATTCCAAATATCCAAAATACACAATTCTACTCCCCCTAACTTCTGCTGCTCTTTAAGTATTTTCTTTTTCTCTTAGTTCTGCTACACAAGTGATCCTCACTCACTCAGCTGGTCATTAGTTACATTTCTTAACACAAACATCTTTTGTTTCAAAACATAAACATTCCTATGTTTTTCATCATGTACCATCCGTTCCCACCATGTAAGGACAATTGCACAGTTTACCTTTAACCGCTAACTCATATCTCAGGCAATGGACCTTATCTACAGAGAAAGTTCCCTCCAAAGAAAACTGAAAATCCTCATTACCTTTTGTCACTGAATCCCTCTGTGCTACGGAATCGATGGCTACACCACCATGCTTCTCACACATACAATAGGAGCATACAATAAGGGCTACCTTTCTTAAACACTAAAGCCCTAGCTCTGTCATCTCTGTCATGCCACTCATGCATCTGAGATCTGAGACGGAGCCTGTCTACGTAATAGATTATCCATCACTGGTAATACTCACAAATCTTCTGGCACCTTCTGCCCTTGCCTTGAATGCAGAGATCCGTATCCGAGTCATGGCACAAAATGAAAGTGTACTCTGCACCCCCCCTCACCGGCAACACACCAGGTTCTTGGGTAACGTAAATCCACACACAAAGCAATCAGAAGAGAATATGTAAACATCAGTAAATAATACACAATATACTTGTATTATAACAGCAAACCAAAGCTTTGGGAGAGCAAACTAGGCTACTGCCTTTGTTTACTCTGCCATCATAGCTTTAGGTCACTTTATTTATAGGTAAATATTTGATTATCCAGCATAATTCTCACTTTATTGTTCTACGTCTAACCTTACGTGTCCATATCATCATAGTTCAGGTCTCAGCATAGGTCATCAGGAGAAGACATACACATATTCCCAGACATAACTATGTAGGCATTAATTCTAATACTGACAGTTTGATATCTCTAACCCGAGACTGAGAGACTGGGAGACAACTTGCCCTTTACTTATCTTATATAAACATAGACTAGTGTTTATATTACTAGGAACCTTTCACCTAATTATCCTAGCAGAGTCTTTCAAGGATGTTACTGAGTAAAAAGCTCTGAATGGTATTAACTCTTTCTTAGGGCTAGTACTATATTGTTGAGTACCCTGGCCATATACACAGCCCTGTAGAGGCTAGCTTACTTTCAATAGGCACCTCACCTCCACACCACAAACATGCATAAGCACCTCACCTCCATACCACACACACATTTACAGACACCTCGCCTATGCATCACACACACATTCACATACATGCATGGGTATCCCACCTCTGCACCACACAAAGAGATCCTTCCCAGCTCTGCAGCACACACACACATGCAGAACAGCCCGGCACCCACCACAAAAAGGCACCTATCACCACATTCCATGCACAGACAAGCACACCTTTGATGCACCACACACATGTACAGACACATGGAACCCGATTCCAGTAGGGGCACATCCAGGCTGTCCAGATGGCCCCAAGCAAGATGGGCCGGTTTGGACCTGATTCTGGACCACAGGAGCAAAACGTTCCTGCAGTAGGCAGAATTGAACCCGATCACAGCCCGGCATGCCCCTGCCACCTGTGGGGATGTCCTCCCTTCAGGTGCCCCCGACTCTGGCATTCCCAGCCCCACTTTTCTACATGGCCCGATCCAAGGCTGGCCTGCTGTAGCCTGGATCAGGTGGCGGGGACTCCTCTGCACCCAGCCTCGGCTCCAGGGGGGATCCCCAGCCCCAATCATGGTAGAAGTGTTGCTTATTCCACCTTTGAGGTGGAATACATGACCGTGACCTGAATTGGCCCTGTACATGCTGCCAGGCCGCTCACCCCTGCTCCGTCCCGATTCCACCCCCTCCCACCATCTCTCCCCATCCTGATGCACAGAACGTATAGGAAGGACCAGTGGGAGAATCGGGACCCGACGGCTTGTGGGGCTGCACATTCCACCAGGATGTGCAGCCCTGCATCCCACGTTTCGGAATCGAGCCCTTAATATCTGAAGCTAAAACTGTTGTCATCTTTATTTTTGTCTAAAGATACTGTGAAGTATATAGGAGCTCTGGTGCTGGTCTCGTCGTGGGACTTCTGAACATGAGACCAGTGCAAGAAACAAAGGGGGGGGGGGGCAACACTGCCTCTCCCCATAGTCTGCCCTATCCCTCAATCCTGGTGATTCTTATTAAGAGATGAGTTGTGGGGAGAGCCAGTACTGCACCTAATGACATGGCTGCCTCTGATCAGGGGGCACCAAGATCGACAAAGGGGGAAGACTGTGGGGAAGGCTGTGGGGAAAGGCTGCATGTGAGATCAGAGAGGACTGTGCATCTCATGCTACTGCTCAGCAAAGGTGAGGTAAAATGTCAGCTCCTCCTCTATTTCTTGTGTTGAACTGCATGCAGAGACTGAGTTGTTGGGGTTGAAATTTCATTTTATCTACATATTTCTACTTCAAGTTTGTTAGAATTTATTCTGTACTTTGTGAGGGTCTAACTGTTCTGCCTGCGCAACTGAAAGCAAGTGTACCATTAGCATGGAGTTTCTATGTAGGATCTGTAGTAATATGGCTTGTTCAGTTTTCTGAATAGGTGTAAGAATGTTCTAAGGCCCACTGCAATATTTATGATGCTACTCTTTCCTGGGTAGGCTCCTTATTGTGTTAACTGTAGAAGCTGTTGTCATTATGGTATGTTAGATTTGCATTATAGCTCTTCAGTGACTTTTGTAAGTTTTGTGTTAGTTCACAGTCTATCTGGCAGGGCTAGTGAAAGGACTGGATGTGCCTAGGCGGGCCCACCATCCTGCCACCCCCCATTGTCCCACCCACACCCATTGCTGCCGATAGCAGTGGCAAGTGTCCCTGAAACCACGATGCAGCTGTTACCCTCCATATCCGGGGCTGTGTCAATGTTTCACTCTGCCCAATATGCTGCTTCGGCCCTCCTCTGCCACAGACGTCTGGTTTGACAACGTGCCTACCTAATCAGGTCCTCAGCTTTGACAACAAGTAGTACCTTACTTGTCTTCACCCCCTTTCTTTGTCGTCTCTTCCCCCTCCCCTCTTCCCCATCTAGTTTACTCCCCTCTTCCTCCCCTACCATAGCATCAGACCACTCCTTTCACCATTGTTACATCCTCTTCAGGACTATGTATGTAAGTTCCCCCTTTCACCCATAGCACTTCCCTAGTTTGTATGTTTGATGTTACGTTTAAGTTCTTGCAAATGTTCCATGTACGTTACCATTGAAATTGTTCCTTGTAAATCGCCTTGACATAGTGAAAGGTGGTATAGAAAACTAGCTAAATAAATAAATATCAAATAAGCTAAAATAATATGGACCTTTAATTACACCTCCTCAGTCACAGTTAAGTCCAACTGTAAGAGGGTTGTATTTACACCTGCCTAATTGATAGTCTATTCAGCTTTTTTGCCTAATGAGGGGGTAAAGCAGGGTCTGGGCTCCCCCTTCTCCTTGTATCACCCAGCAACTGAGCCTTGCTTCAGGACTGTGTGAGGCACACCAAAGATACCACCCCTCCATGAGATCAATTTATACTCATGTGATGTTTCCCTGTAGGTAGGGAGAGGAGTTGGTGCTGAATGAACTAGTCAAAGGTATTGCAAGGGGAAGGGAGCATTAGAGGGAAATACCAAGCAGAGGTAAGGTATTTAACCAAACGTTATTTTTTTTCTTTGTGGATGGGTAGGCGAATAGTGAATAGGAATGAGAGAACTAAGTTGTACAGAAACATATTTAAGATAAGCAAATACAAACAACTGTAATCCATCAGTTCTGGAAAACATTACTTTTAATTCACAAATACTCTGTGCTTTGTGTCTCACAATAACAAGCACAACCATCAAATTTCTCACTTCTCACTCTCCCCTTTAAGTAAACCTGCCCAGCTCTTTGAAGGGAAAGTAAACTTGTATGAGGGGCCTCACTAAAACTAGATTCCTTCCAGGGCTAGCCCAACCACTAGGCAAAGTAGGTGGTCACCTAGGGTGGCAGCTTCTGTGAGGGGTGGAAAAAAGCAGGGCATTCAAAGCAAAACAATAGATTCTGACAGCAAGATGGGGCATAATATTTAACGTTTGCCTAGGGTGCCAACACCTTGAACCAACTCTGGGGTTGGCCCTGCTTCCATCCCTGAAGAGCTTCTAGAGGATGAAGTATTAAACTTACCTGGCCCGTTATTCGAAAGGCATTTACACGGTCTACAGCCCAGTAAACTGTGTAAATGCCTTAAATCGGGATATTCAATGGCAGTTACACGGTTAGTGCTGTTGAATATCCCCTTCTAACTCTTCTACGTGTCCCGATGCTATCCAGTCAGCATCAGGGCATGTCGGGGGAATTCTGGGGTGGAGCAGAGGTGGCGACAAATGATAACCAGGTGGCAGCCATATTGCATTAGTGATATGCACCAAAAAGATAGGCGAGGAAAACCCTCGCCTATCTTTCGGCACAGGAGCTAACCAGGCAGCATGCAATATCACTGTTGCCCAGTTACCTAATGCGGCTTCCGGCATGTGTGGTGATCCCCAGATATTCAATGGCGGGGCCGTATATGACCCTGGCATTGAGTATTCGGGGTTAAGGGTCAGTGGGCAGAGCTATGCACCGTAGTGGCGCATAGCCTGCCCAGAAGAATATTGGGCCCACCAGTTCTGAAGTTTTCTTTCCCTGGCTGGAGTAAAAACCAAAACAGAGACAGTGTTGTTGCAGTAGGACTAAAAGCCTACAGGCACCCACTGGCAAAACCTGGAGTGGATTTATTTAGACCCTGACAGTGGAACTCACAGGAAGCTGTATGATTCACTTGTCACCAGCTGGCAGGGACAGGGTTAATCTACACATGCTCTTAGAACTATTGGATGCCTCTAGGGTTGCCAGCCCAGATGGCTTTGCAAGTGAGTGGTCAACAGTAAAACTGGCCAATTAAGGGCCAGTTTTATGCCCACCACCAACCACTCCCATGTTCCATTGTCACCATTCACCTCCTCCTGCCACCACCATTGCCAAACTCCAGTTGGGCTTGTGACTACTGTAAGAGCGTTGTATGGGCCTACTCTAGATTATGTGTGCACTAAGAGAGCTCTGCCACATCCCATTGCTTCCGACATCGGATGTTGATGTCTAGAGGAGATAGGATGGGACATGGCAGAGCTGTCTCATTGGGCACATGGTCTAAATGCAGGTCTTGTACTCTTGCTGTTTCCTGACAGGGGATAAGGACACAGAGAAGATATGATACGGACACATTGAGGGTATATGCTGGACATGGGGGTTGGATAGGGACATAGAGGGGAGATGTTGGACACAGGGGAGAGATAGGGACATAAAGGTGAAATGCTGGACAGGGGGATGATAGCGACAGGGACACAGAAAGAAGATGTTAGCCAGGAGGGATAGGGACACAGAGAAAAGATGGTGGAGAAGGAGTGATAGGAAAACATTGAACAGAGGAGGGAGTGGAAATACTGGATAGGAAGGAGGTGAAACACTGGATGGGGAGGAGGGAGATGCTGGATATGGGGGAGGGGGAGAGTCTGGGAAATAAGAGAATGGAGAAGGAAAGAGAGATGGGGAATGGAAAGGTGTGAAGGAAAGAGATGGAAAGCTGTAGCAATATACACTAAAAAGAATGAAATCAAGGAGTTGTTGGTAAGAAGTAGGAGTGAAATCTGGACAGAGAAGCAGAAAAATAAATGGAAGAAAACTGAAAGGAAGAGATAAATGTTAAAAATTGATGTAAGGGAGGAAATGAAGACAGAGGTAGAGAAAAGACATGGCGAATGAAGAGGAGATCATGAAAAGAGAGCTAAGAGAAGACAGGAAAACAGAAAGCAGACACTGAGACTAACACAATTAGAGAAATAAATTGACCCGACAACCAAGTTTAAAAAAAGACAGTCCCTCAAAGAGATTGTTTCTAAGGATCTCAAGTTGGCAAAACAATGTGAAAACGTGGTGGCCAAAGCCAGGAGGATGCTGGGTGCATACAGAGAGGAATTACCAGCAGAAATGAAGAGGTACTAATGCCACTGTACAAGTTGCTGGTGAGACCTCACTTGGAATATTGTGTTAAATTTTGGAGGCCGTATCTCGCAAAGGATATAAAAAGGCTGGAAGCGGGTCAGAGGAAGGCGACCAAAATGATTTGGAGCCTGCATCCGAAGACGTATGAGAAGAGACCTGAAGACCTAAATATGTACACCCTAGAGGAGAGGAGGGACTGGAGAGATATGATACAGATGTGATACTTAAAGTGTATTAATGAACAAACATTTTTCAAAGAAGGGGAAGCTGTAAAACTAGAGGGCATAAAATGAAGCTGCAAGGAGGTAAACTTAAAAGCAATATCAGGAAATACTTTTTTCATAGAAAGGGTGGTGGATGCTTGGAATGTCCTCCTGAGGTGATGGGGGCAAATACAGTGACAGAATTCAAAATGGCATGGGACAGACACAGTGGATCCCTTTGTAGCAACAGGATAAAATCAAAATAAACGTAACTATTTCTTATACTTCAACAAATAGAGAGGGGTGATCTGCAAGGAGCAGCGAATATAACCGTAAACAAAGGCATGGGAATGGGTGACCTGCACGGAGTGGCAGGTGCACCTACTCTAATCACCTTACTGGGCAGACTAGATGGACCATACTGGTCTTTATCTGCTGTCATATACTGTGTTGCCATGACTTTTATTTTCTATTTAGTGATTGGAATATGCCAGTTTTTGAATGAGACATCTGCCAGGACTGGTGTTAGACATGGCTGGGATCCAGCCCAGGACAAAAATTTGGGAGAGGACCCTAAAACCCACTAGCAAGGTGGGCCTTCTTCAGCTTCAGACACATTTGAGGCCCTATCTGGCTTGGGGGCCCAGGACAATTGCCCTTGTTGCAGCTCTCCTAATGGCAGTATGCTGTTTATGTTTGCCTTTATTTGATATACTGCAATATTAGCAAGCAATCAATGCGGATTACATTAAACTAATAGTTGAGAATGAAGTAGAAAGGAATGCCATCGATTGGTAATAGGAAAGGGGAAATAAAGAGCAAGATATAGAGGGAGAAAGAGGGCAACTAGAGAGAGAGGTGGAGGGTAAGCGGGAGTGGGTTTAGATATCTGCTCTCTTGTTTTGTACAATACAAGGGGAAATGTATCTCTTTCTATTTTTCTGCTGTTGCATTACCTGCAGTGTCTGACTTTGAGGTTACAGTTTAATTATTGACTACATATTTCTATTTTCACTTTGTGGTCATTTATTTTTTATTTGATAAAGGTCTATTGGTTTTATGTGTCTGTGCAACCAAAGCTGGGTTTTCTGATAGCATGGATTTTCTTTTTAAGAATGTGTAGTAATCTGGCTTGTTCATCTTTCCTATTAGGTTTACAGATGTTCTAGGGCCTACTGCAATATTTGCGTGCTGCCTTTTCCTAGGCCCTTGTTGTGTACGTTTTTGAAGTTAGTGCTGGCATAGTAGATTTGCTCTTGGTCCTGAATTACTTGTTTTTTATTAATTCACAATGAACCCAATTCAGTCCCGGATGTACATCTCCTCTGTATGTCTGGTCTGAACTGGACATACAGAGGGGATCATGATTCTGATCCCGCGGGGCACACCTATCTGCGATTCAGTCTGGCCTGCATGTGCAAGACTGTCCATGGCTAACTCAGTCAAGGCTCTTCAATGGAGATGCGGCCCAATGCTGGCCACAGGAAAGTAAAGCTCATTCCCCGCAGCCCGACCCCAATCTGGCCTCGTACGGCCAGGGTCAAGCTGAGTGGAATGTCCTCCGGCCCCCCTGCCCCATCTGCACCCTGGCATTTAAAAAATGGCATGTCCAGGGAAGTTATTCCACCTCGGAGGTGGAATTTATTTATTTAACAGTATTTCTAAACCGCCTTATCTTAATAATCAAGGTGGTATCACAGCAAGCAATCAGGTAAAGTGTGTGTGTTGTACATGCAGTGAGGATAAAACTTAGTTGTGTGAGGGATGTGTTGGGTGCTTGATTTGTTTGAGCTATATACAGGGTGGGCTATTTACAGTGGTGCTAGAATCATATTTATATATATTCAGTTGTTTGGGAGGATTGGAGTGCTGTTATCCATTCTCTTAGGTTATGTGATGTGACCATAGTGCTCTATGAACAGCATGGTTTTCAGTTGTTTTCTGAAGTCTTTGAGGTCTGGAGTTGCCCTTAGATCGTCTGGTAGATTGTTCCATATTGTTGGAGCAGCCATGGAGAGAGCTCTGTCTGTTGTGTCCTTGCGTGTGTGCTTGTACTCATTTGGGGTGCTGACTCGGTTGCGTGTTTGACTTCTTCTGGGACGTGCGCTGGTTTCCGGTTGTATGAGCAGGTGGAGGCTGTTGGCTGATGTGTGTTCTTTTATCTTAAATAGGTTTATGATAGTCTTGTATCTGATGCGAGCAATGATTGGGAGCCAGTGTAAGTCCTTTAGTGTAGGTGTGATGTGCTCCTGCCTTGCGGCTCCGGATATGATTCGAGCTGCAGTGTTTTGTGCCAGCTGTAGTGGTTTGAGAGCTTGTTTTGGTAGTCCGAGGTATATCGGATTGCAGAAGTCCAGTATTGGGGTTATCAGTGCTTCCCTGCACATGTCGCCGGCCCTGGACATAAAGAGCCGACATTAGAATCGGCCCTGTACGTCCAGGACTGGCGACCGCCCAGACTCCACCCCTTCCCTGCCCCTTCCCTGCATCCATCTAACTTCCCTGCACAACCGTTGGGCCGTCCATCCCCACTATTCGTGGCACAAATAACCCCAATATGCTTGACATGGAAAGAGTTTGTATTGCCGTTACCAAGATTATTTTTTGTATGGCAAGTTATATGGGAAAGCATCCTAGCTGTGCTCTGCACAGATCTTTGGGGAAGGGGCTGGGGGCAGGGGTGGGGAGTTAGTGGGGTAGGGTGGGGGTTATGTTTGAATTTAATACCATATGGGAGAAAATATGTGTGTTGGAGGGCATGAGGAAGGAACTGTGGATGAGTAAGTGCTGAAGAGTGCAACGTCTTGAACCCCTCTCCCCTTGATATGGCCTGCAGATACTAAGGCCTGCACTGCTGCTCTCTGCAGTTATTTGTTGGATGCAGGGCAAGGGAACAGAGTGGGTAGTTGTAGGCGGTGGGTTTTTTCTTCTTTCAAAAAACTGGCAATCCTGGATGCCTCTGATACAATCAGAATAGAGAAGGGACCAAAGGAAGAGGGTATGGCTTGCCTTAGTGACCCTGCTTTCCTAGAACTAAGGTGAGCCAAAGGATTTCTATAGGAACAAGGAGTTGGACTGCTAGAGAGCTTCAGTAGAAAAATGGTATTTGCCTCCATAGCAGACACAAAGTTCCTCTGAGGACAAATCCAATCAGTGCATAGTTGAGCTGCAGCCTGCCTGAGAGCAACACTTGATTGTGGCCTCAGCAGGCATGTCTGGGAGCAGTTCAATTTCCCCGAAGTCTGAATAGTGATCCACTATCAACAGGAATTCATTCCCAACAAAGTTAAAGAAGTCCATGCTAACAATCTGCCAAGGCCACACTGGTATCTCAAGTGACATCATTGTTTCCTTCTGCTGCTCATGTTCATATTCATTGCAGGTAGAACAATTGCTCACAGTCGTTGATCTTGCCTTGCATGTTAGGCCACTAAAGGTATCACAGGCTGGCCAGTAACATGATCACTGCCAATGTGGCTTGAATGTATACGTATTAGTATCTCCGATTATGGTGATTTGGATATAATAACCCTGAACTCTTTTGGATAAGATGCTATTTTGTATGTTGATTTCATTCCCAAATGACCAGCAATGTTCAGGACTATAGATTTCAGCATTTGCAAGGTATCATCTCTTACAGTTTCCTGGTATAATCTGTTGCAGCCTCCAGTATGTGACATTCAGATAATCTGCCTGATTGATTTGTGCCATGTCAATTTGTTCTTGAGGGGCGGCATTTTCGAAAGGCATTTAAATGGCTTACAGCTCGGTAAACAGTGTAAATGCTGTAAACAGGGATTTTCAAAGGCACTTACCTGGTTAGTGCCTTCGAAAAGCCCCTCCCCAAAGTCCCCTACACGCCCCCATGCTATCCGGTTAGCAATGGGGTGTGTTGGGGGCATTCCAGTGCAGAGAGGAGGCGGAGACAAGCGCTAACTGGGCAGCAGCAATTTTCCATGTTGCCTGGTTAGCACTCTGCGCTGAAAAGATAGATGAAACCCTCGCCTATCTTTTTAATGCAGAGCGCTAACCACGTAGCTTGGAAAATTGCTGGTGCCTGGTTAGGTTCGGCGGCTCCCCATCTGTGCAGCAAACTCCAGATATTTACTTCCGTCGCTGCGGAAGTGAATATCTGAAGTTAAGGGGTTGGTCGGCAGAACTACACGGCTACGGCGCTTAGCCTTGCTAAATTTAAGATGAGGCCCAAGGTGTTCAGTATCAGTGCTGGACTGCTGATGGTGTCATTAATAAACATCTCAGGGCCTGGCTTATAAACAACACTGAGGTTTTAATGTCGCAACGTTAGCAACATGCTTTGAAGTTGCTTGGGTGCACACAACAGGGGCTTTTTAAAGTGTGTGTAGTCTGTGATCAGTTTAAGCTATAATTATGTCTTGGCCATAGAGGTAATGATGAAAGCACTGGCATGCAAACACAATTCTGAGACATTCCTTTTTCATTTGTGCATACTTTCACTTAGCTGGGGGAAGTGCTCTGAATGCAAAAGCCACTGGTTTACCTTCTTGCATTAAGAAGCAGTCAAACCTATTTTTTATAGAGTCATTCTGTATCATAACAGGCTTGGTAATATCATAATACTACAACCCAGGGACATCTGTGACCAAGCGCTTTATTTCCTGTAGTGCCTGGTCATGTTTCGGAAGCCAGTGCCAAACTGCTTTCGTATCCAGAATTCTTCTCAGGGGTTCACATAGCGCAGAGAGACATGACATGAATGTTACTAGGCAAGTTATGAATCCAATAAAGTGCTGCACATATTTTACATATACAGGCAATGGAATGTCCTGAATAGCTTTGTCTAACCTGGGATTACTTTCAGACTCTGTGAAGACAGGATATGTCCATGGAAGTGAACCTCCTTATCTAGAATTGTAATTTCTTCACACTAAGCCGTAGCTTCAACTGTCTCCAGCCATCTTTTAGAGCTAAGAGCTTGTTGTCATGGTCATTGTCTGCCTCCTTATCAGAGTCACCACAGTCAACAATGAGGATATCATTGGTATTAACTCAATACCAGTGAGCCCAGCCAAATATTTATGCTGCTTCTGCCGTACCTCTTGTACTACAGAGACTCCAAATGGTAATTTGAGCCATCTTTTCCAACCTCAAGGGAGTCCAAAATGTGGTCATGAGACTGCTTTTCTTATCTAATTTATATTGTAGAAATGCTTCATGAGCATCAAGCAAGCTTTAGGCATCTTCAAATGTTGACTTGATATAGTGTAGTAGTTCCAAAAGACAGAGTTACTACACATCACCAAGGATCCCTGCTTCATTCCTCCACCACACATAGATATGGGTAGAGAAAAGATCCACACTAAACCTAGTGTGCGATACATTGACATCACCCTGGATGAAGGTCTTACTCTAAAACAATACATAAATGTCACTGTGAGTCTCTTCTACCAGAAAATGAGAACAGTCAAAGCTCTGTGACCACTCCTCAGCCAAACTCACTTCCGGACAGTCTTCCAGGCCTTAACCTTACCACTTCTAGACTATTGTAACATACTTCTCCAGGGACTTCCAACCACATCAATCCATCCACTGCAGATGGCCATGAATACAACTGCAAGAGTGCTAACTGGCACCCCCAAACATGATCATATTACCCCGATACTCATAAACCTCCATTGGCTTCCTATAAGAGCCCGTGCTAAACACAAAGCACCAATTACTATATTCAAAGCGCTACATCATTTATCCACGGAGTATCTGGAAACTCTGATATAAAGGCCATCAGTAAATCATCTTAGAAGGATCAGCAATCAAACTACCCTCACCATCTCTGCAGACAGCAGGAAATACAACTCTGGAACCCCAGTAGGGCATTCTCCCTATTCGCTCCAAGACTCTGGAACGGCCTACCAGATGGCATTCGCACAATAAGTGATCTCAACAATTTTTGTAAGAAAGTAAAAACGTATCTGTTCCTCGAGCATTTCTCCATAGCTCTAGATTAACCAGGTACACACTACCTGGGTCCCAGTGACTTTCCTATCACCGCCTACCCTATCCCCAGTGCCAGTTGGCTCAGTCTCCCCCTACCCTCCCCCTCGCCGTTCCTTCCTTTTCCTCTATAGCTCCTGCCCCCTGTAGAATGTATTAGTCAAGCTCCATGGACTGCTAGCATTTCATGCATGTACTTGTTAGTACTATGCTCATGTATATAGTTACTTAAATTACTTGTTGAAACTAAGGTTTATGTGACAATTAAATTCTATGTACCCCACGTTAAGTTATTGTTCCATGTAAACCATTCTATGTACCTCATGTTAACTTACTGTTCTATATAAACCACCTTGACGTGTCAAAAGGCAGGATATAAAACCAGTTAAATAAATAAATAACAAATAGTGAGATCTTTTCAGCATAACATTTAGAAACTTTGGATCAAGACAAATTCTCAGCTTCTCGGGCTTTTTTACTGTGACTATATTGCTGATCAAGTCAGTTGGTGTGGTCACAGGTGAAATACGACTATCAGCTTCATGCTTTTCTAGTTGGGCATTCACCTCTGATTTTATGGCAACTGGTACTTGGCGAAACACTGGATCCTGGAACAAACTCTACTGGGCCATGAAAGACATCATCATAAGCACAACCAGCTATTGCCTTGACAACGATCCGGTGCACTGATCTTCTACATGGTTCAGTTCTGCAGGAATAGTGAACTGAATCAGCCAAGGCACTCACATGTTGAGCCAGACAGCAATGGATTCTGATTTGCTTTCACTATCTCAATTTCAAGCTTATGAGTACTTCTATGCATGCTGCAATACGTGTGAAAGTCCCAAGGATGGCATGAGCTCCCCTGAATATAATTTGGTGCCATTCAGCTGCAGGAGTGCCCTTGGTGCCAGTCTCATTTTGTCTTTCATGCATATGACATTACATGTTTCCCCAGAGTCTAGCTGATAAGAACGTACCGTACTATTCAGTCTGAGATTCACAAACCATTTTTGTCCTTTTGCTGGCATTGCGCCAGGGCACTCTTGAGCAAATATTATCAGTAATGGGGAAGTCTGCATCATTTGATTCTCTCTCTTCCGATTTATACAGCTTACTGTGTTCTTCCTGCTTGATAGGCGTACCCTTGCAAAATATTTGGGCCACCACATAGCCAACATGTTTTCCCATATGCTGGACAGTGTTCCTTCACTCACTTGCCACAGTACGTCCATGAAGGTAGAACAAAAATACCACAAATCCAGAGTTGATCAAAAAACAATAATCTATAAAACTGTCAAGCCGTACAGAAAATATTTTTGTTGGACTATTTTAATATGAGAGTAATAATGTTGCCATGGTGTAACAGTCCTTTTTATTGCACTTGAAAATATTTAAAAACACAGCAAATGCAATTGAATATATAATCCAATTCAAATGTAATCCAAAAATTGCTCAAGCTAATTATTCCATCAAAATAAGGTTGATCCAATATACTACTGTGTTTCAAACTATTCACAGCACCATTCTGCATCAGGGATCACAAATGCTCATTCTTATCTTTGGTAAAGTTACCCAAAAATGCTCTTTTGAGCTAGCTGTTGCTTCAACAAACATTCTTTACTGCCACCATCTTTTTATTGTTACGGGCCAGCGTCACTTATTAACTCCAAAAGATCACTTGAAGTCAGCTGATACCACATCCAATCAGAACACTCTTCTGTATCAACATCATCCGTTAAATCGCCCCATTGATGCCAAAAGGTTTGATGATATTCAATAGAAAGATCCATTGCTGTTCTAAAAAAATCAAAAATTCAGTTCTGCCCCTATACAAAAGGAAGTTGGTATTAGGCCTCAGGGGGGACAGAACTGAAACAGCCTCGTAGCACCGATGTTTAAGGTAAGTGCTGCGGGACTGTTTCAAACTATTGCTGCCACCGCAGGCCCCAGAGAGGGGCATCAATGCAGGCCAGGGAGGGCACAAAGGATGAGGTTGGCCTAGGGCACCTCATCTCCTTGCACTGAAGAAAACTTGTTGGTCAACTGTCTCTACTGATTCAAACAATTGATCATATCATTACTGTCCCTCAGATATGATTTACACCTCAAAGCTAATGGTTTCAGAAAAAAGGTCAATGAACTGCAAAAATAGTTCCAAAACAGATTCTCTGCCCGAGACAACGAGGTGGGAAAGCTGTTTGTGAATCTTAGGAAGTGAATAAATAACTGGTATTCTCGTATGCTTCCTAATTAGGAAATATTTTTTAATTATTTACTTAACATTTCTTATATATTGCCTTTCATGATATCAAGGCAGTTTACATTGAACAAACTGAAATTACATTGAACAGGGCATTATAACTCGGAGATAACTATTTTACAGGGAACATGGGCAATGGAGGGTTAAGTGGCTTGCCCAAGACCACAAGGAGCACCTGTGGGACTAGAAACCCCAGTCCTTCTGGCCCAAGGTTGCTGTCCTCTAGTGGGATTTGAACCCCTGACCTTCGGTACCTTGCCCCAACCACTAGGCCCCTCCTCCCTCCATATCTCTCTGTTGGTGTAATATAACCCATTGCGCATGCTGGTTCAATCTGGGATTTTATTAACTCCATTAACCACTGGGTAGGATCTCCAAAAGCAATCGATTATATTTTGTATCAAATAGCTAGTGCCATATCTCCTCATGATATTGAATATGAGACTGTACAACAACAGCGCCACGCCTCAGCTGTTTTAACTAACTACCGATGGTCAGGCGCTAATTGTTTAATAGGCCGTCATTCAACATTAGAAACGTGTGAAAATATTTTTGAGGGATTTTTTCCATTATACCTGCATCCTGAAAAGTGATCAAAACCGGGCCCAATGAGCCCTCTGGGATCCATCTAAAAGGAGGTTTTATTATTGATCCATTAGACTAAACAGTATTGTTACAGAACTATCTTATTCATAGTTTACAAAAAAATATAAACAAAGCTATTCTCACAGCAAAAGGATGATAGGAAACCATAGGTACAAATGAGATATAAAGGTTTAAAACATTTTCCTATGTCTCAGTAAGTTGTCTCCAAGATAGATTCATAATTGCTATAGTCTATATTGGGACCGAGTCATCAGTCCAATACAGGCTACATAGTTTTTCATAACAACTCAAACAGCTCCCCCTTACACCCTCCTTATCTCTCCCAGCCCCTACTCCAGCATAATTATCAATAAAATCATCACGAGGGATAATCAAAGTATTTACAGTATTTAAAGCCAATTGCTTGGGGTCACTTGCTTTATACAAAATAAATACCTTCCCCTAAAGAAACCAAAATATCACACCACAAAAAATCAGGGGTCCAAAAAAGCCCGTGTTGCTTAATAAATTTGTAGCGAAGTTCTACTATTTTTGTCGGAGAGGCCAACCAAGCAGAAGGAAGCACACCTTGTGCCGTTGTGGCCCGTCCATTTTATTAATTAAAACACAAAACTCGTGTTGTAAAATGAAGCAATAGAATGCAGTACTTAGCTGAATTGGTGAAAAGGCTGTGCATCAAGGCAGCAAAAGGACGACGTGACACGTTTCGGGGAATCAAAAATCTTATTTCCCCTGCTTCAGGTCAAAACCGCCGTAGAAAATAACATCAGCCCTATGAAACCGCAAAGGCAGCAACCAGCGGTCATTTAAAGGGACCAATCTTAACGACTTCCGTCAGAATGCCGGATCATCAAAAGGTCAGCTGATGTAAAAAGGGACCAATCACTATTAAGTAGGGAGGGTTCACAGCTGACAGCTCGTCCCCCTAAAAATAGCAATTGAAAAATGAAAAAAACAGTTTCTTGATGAATTAGTACACTGTGTGCCAATCAACCTGTAGATTTAGACCCTTTGGGGTAACAGAGTCCAACCGAAAGATCCAACGTTGCTCAAGTTTTGTGTTTTAATTAATAAAATGGACGGGCCACAATGGCACAAGGTGTGCTTCCTTCTGCTTGGTTGGCCTCTCCGACAAAAATAGTAGAACTTCGCTACAAATTTATTAAGCAACACGGGCTTTTTGGACCCCTGATTTTTTTGTGGTGTGATATTTTGGGGTCACTTGCTTGCACAGAGCCTAAGCTGAGTTCTACTCACATGCAACCAAAAGGCACAAATCACAAATATGAGGATCACACTTACAATGGATAGCAAATTAAATAATCCATGACACCCAGGTTACTAACCACCTTCCCCCTTTCCCAGAGCAAGCCACTTAACAGAGGGTTCCCAAATTTTCTCAAACACCATTAGAGTATCCTACCTCAAAGCTGCTCATCTAGACAGTAAAGAAAGATTTCTCATATGTTGCATCAAGGATGAAAGGAAGGGGGGGGGGGATGTGTGTGTGTGAGTGACATCTTCTTCCAAGCCACCGCAATCTCAATACCGACTGCAACTAAGATACTAGAATTAGTTTGAAAATCACCCTGCAGTCTCAGGAAGTGGAAAATGCAACAGATAGACCTTAGAGTCCATTGGATCATCTGACTGTGTCACCACTTTCATTTACTTCCATGCCTCTTCCCAATAAATCTGCACTTCCAGACATGACCACCAAATGTGATGGAAAGAGCCCTCTTGCCCATACCTCCTCCAGCAGCTTTCTTCTACAGTGGAGTATGTCTTATGGAGCCTAGATAGGGTCATATACCAATGGTATAACAACTTGTAAACATTTTCCATCAAACAGGTGGGCATATTTTGCTATTTTGAGCAAATAACTTTGCAACCCCACTCCTCTGTCTCATAGTGAAATAGTTCTCCCATGCAGCTCCATGTGCATTTTGAGATACCAGGAGGGTGAGAGGAGCAAACAGCATTTCATACAATTTAGAGATCACACCCCTACCCCACTGAACTTGGTCTTCTCTTTATTCATTTCTTTCCAAACCCCACCAGTTTCTAACAAGTGCCTGAGTTGTACATAACTAAAGTAATCAACCTGTTCTACATAATATGCCTCAATGAGTCCCTCAAAGCTTAATATTCTCCCCTGGGAAAACAATTGCCCCACACAACAGAGATTCTTGCTATTCCGTATTCTAAATCTCTTTTATGTGAAACCCAGAGGGAATTCTCTGTTGTATCTAATTGGTGTGCACCCAGTGTACTTTTTTCCACCTAGAAGTAGATTTGTACTGGTCTTCAAGTGTTAAATGGGAAAAAGTATTTCTAATAGCTATAGGTAACCTGAGTAACCCTGGGACGCACCGACTAGGGCTAACATTCAGGCTTTCCTTTTCTACAAGCACCCACTACACAATGTTGCCCTGAACTGCACAGCTGTATAAAACTGCACCGCGCATGGCACTGCTAACTCTGCCATACTCTTAGGCCCTCAAGCCACTCCATTTCCACCTCCAGTTCAAGTTTTCCTTCTGACCTACAAGTGCATTCGCTCTGCAGCTCCTCACTACCTTTCCTCTCCTTCAGGAACTCCGCTCTTCCGCAGAACACTTCTATCTGTGCCCTTCTCTTCCACTGCCAACTCCAGACTGTGTTCTTTCCACTTTGCTGCACCATGTGCCTGGCATAGGCTACCCGAGTCAGTGCATCAGGCGTCATCTCTGGTCTTGTATAAATCCAGGCTAAAAACTCACCTCTTTGAGGCTGCTTTTGGATCTTGACCCTTTATGATTGTGTATCACCCATGTGTGTCAAGAACATCCCTAGTCTCCTTTCTGTTGTGTGTCTGTCTTGCATACATTGTAAGCTCTGTTTAGCAGGGACTGCCTCCTATGTGTATATGTACAGAACCTCATATGCTTTGGAGCACTACACAAATGATAAAAACCTGTCAGGAGACTTGAGGAGATCTTTTATTCCAAAGAAAATGAAAGTACTGCACAGTGTGTAGGAACGTGTGGCAGCCTGATTGACAAGGTTTGAAATAAGTAAAGCATTTAGGAAGGGACATCATGTTCACAGTGACTGTGACCCAAGCACAAGAGATTGAATTTGGACCATCTGTCCATACTGCGAGTCAGGGATTGCAGTAATGGGATATATTCTAGCTGGAAAAGTTTAGATTGACTGGAGGAAACAAACTCCCAAATACCTCACATAACCTTTAGCCCATAGGAAGGGAAATAATCCTGAATTGCTTCTTGAATCCTCAGTGGAAGTGAAGAATTCAGTGCCCTGGACTTTGTTATACTGACTTTAAATCCAGAAACCTCCGCATACTTCTGCAGCCCCTTAACCACTAATGGCAGGAAGTCTGCACCTTTGTAAGGCAGAGTATTGATGCAGCTAGTGTCGATGGAGGCTGAACTTTACGCTTATGCTGTACCTAGCACAGACATTATTCATGCCCACAGGACCTCCCTAGCTCAGTCACCTAGTAAAGCCAGTACCGATCAGTGCCGCTCTTTATCTATATGCAGCTATCTTTGGAGAACTACAGCTCTCCCTGAGGCTAACACATTTCGGCCACTGATCCCCTTGGTCTGTGTATCCAGGCAATGGATTTGACGGAGGACTCCCCCTCTCTAGGTCCTCTGCACAGTTAAAGGGTTATTTTAGAAGCCTTAGGGGTATGTTTACTAAACTGCGCTCAAGTGCGCGGCGCACAATAGCGTGCGCTAAGGTACCTTAGCGCACGCTAATGATGCGTTTTTGTGCCCCGCACATGTGCGCGCCGCACTAAAGTGCCCGCTCATGTGCACGGCGCGCTGATGTGCAATAGAGGCGTGGAAAGGCTCTCGGAGGGCAGAGGAAGGCTCCCCACGGGCGGAGAAAAGGGGTCAATGGGTGGAGAGTGGGAGGGGAGAGGCTCCCCGCACAGGAGCGGGGCTGAAATTCAAGTAAAAAAATACCACGAGTGAAAACCTTGCGGTAGAGCCGATTTAAAGGGAAGAGAAACCATTTCTGTAAGCAATGTAACTCAAAACCAGGGAAACCTACAAACGGTGAGCAGTGTGATACATGTGCATGGAACAAAAGGGCAAATAAACATTAAAAATGACCCCAACTAAATATAAAAAATCATAATCAAGCTGGGCAATAGTGATAGTAATGGGAAACATCAAAAAACACTCCCAAGAAAGCCGCAAAAAATAAATATGAATTTTAGAAGGGTCTACGCTCCGTCCCCATACAAGGTGAACATAAGAACATAAGAACATAAGATATGCCATACTGGGTCAGACCAAGGTCCATCAAGCCCAGTATTCTGTTTCCAACAGTAGCCAATCTAGGTCATACGTACCTAGCAGTTTCCCCAAGGGACACAGGTTCCACAATGCTTGTATTGGTTCAAGCATTGATATCCTGGGTCCCTTCTTAATAATGGTTTATGGACCTTTCCTCCAGGAACTTGTCCAAACCTTTTTTAAACCCAGCTACACTAACAGCCTTTACTACATCCTCCGGTAACAAATTCCAGAGTTTGATTACACGTTGAGTGAAAAAATATTTTCTTTTATTAGTCTTAAATAGTTTATCCTGTAGCTTCATTGCATGTCCCCTAGTCTTTCTATATTCTGATAAGGTAAACAATCGATCTACGTTTACCCGTTCCACTCCGTTCATTAATTTATAGACTTCTATCATATCTCCCCTCAGCCGTCTCTTTTCCAGGTTAAAGAGCCCCAACCTTTTTAGCCTTTCTTCATAGGAGTAGCCTTCCATCCCCTTTACCATTTTGGTGGCTCTTCTCTGAACCTTTTCTAAAATTGCTATATCTTTTTTAAGATATGGCGACCAGAATTGCACACAATATTCAAGGTGCGGTCTCACCATGGAACGATATAGAGGCATTATAATATCTTTTGTTTTATTTTCCATTCCTTTCCTTATCATACCTCGCATTCTATTTGCTCTCTTGGCCGCCGCTGCACACTGGGCCGAGGGTTTTAACATGGTATCCACAAGGACGCCTAAATCTTTTTCTTGGGTGGTGGTTCCTAATGTGGAACCTTGCATCGTGTAATGATCCCACAGTGAAATAGCACTGATCAGGGTTTCCCTCTCCCTTGGACAGGTTACCTATGGCATGCACATGTTCCACAACAGCAGGGCGGGCAGGTCGGAATGGTCAACTGGACAGATGCTGGGAAAGGGGATACAGAGGGCTGCTGGGGCACAGTGCAGACTAGGCAGATGCCTAGATGGCACTTAGGAATGCTGAAACTGAACAGCAGCCAGACAGCAACTGATGAGGGCCCAACATGGGCACGAGAGTGTTTAGCACAGTGTCATAGGGGATAGTACCCAGCAGCTACCCCCAAGGGCACAGAACATTGGCAGGCGGTGATTGGGGGACGTGCGGACAGATATGTAGGCTCCCCTACCCCAGAACCTGCACCATAGGCAGCCGCCTACCTGCACACAGGATGGCCTGAGACTGGGTACCACCAGCACCACCAGCAGAAGGGCATGTCAGCATGGTGGCACAGGGGTACTGGAGGTGGAGGGGGGCAGTGGCAGCTGCCCAGAGCAGACCATGGCCTAGCACTGTGTAGGTGGGTGCAATGCACTGCAACAGACAGGCACAGGGAATGCACTGTCTCTGTAGCAACACAGTGGTGCAGTGCACGCAACCAGTGTGTTTGGAGACAGAAGGTCACAGGTTCAAGCCCCAGCTGGGGCTCCTGCCAATCCAGTCCCCATATTTTACCCACAACTATATCGTGATAGTAAAGACGAATCTTTATTGCAGAGAACATAAGCATGGCTCAAACATCTCTATTTTACCCTACAGAGCACAGACACCAGAAACGTGCACATTACCTAGAGCAGATTCCCCCAAATGCAGTCCTGGAGGGCAGCAAATCCTTCAGGGTTTATGCTGTCTCCAATCTAAGGATGGAGCGGTACTGGTGGTGGAGGTGGCAGCAGCTGGTGGCAACAGCAGACCATGGCCTAGCCCTGTCCAGGTGGGTGCCGTGCACTGCAACAAACAGGCCCTGTCAGATGTACAGTCATGGACTCCCCAGGGAATGCAACATATCTGTGGCAACACGGTGGTGCAGTGCACACAGACAGTGTGTGCAAGAACAGAAGGTCACAGGTTCAAAGCCCAGCTGGGGCTACTGCCAATCCAGTCCACATATTTTTCCCACAACTAAACCGTGATAGTAAGGACAAACCTTTATTGCAGAGAACATACACATGGCTAATACGCCTATATTTTACCCCACTGAGTACAGACACCATAAACAGCCGCATTACCTAGAGCAGAGTCTCCCAAATGCAGTCCTGGAGGGCCAAACACCATTCAGGTTCCATGCTGCCTCTAATAAAGATGCCTGTGCTGCATATCTATGCACCACCCCCATGGTATGCAGATGTATCTCATGCATATTCATGAGGGACAGCATGAAAACCCAAACAGTGTTTGGCACACCAGGACTGGAGTTGGGAACCTCTGCCGTAAAGCAGCAGCCAACAGGGCAGACACACCCACACCCACACCCACAGGCCCCATTGGCCAATGCCTCCTGGAGAGGCAGGACATTGGGCCCTGTGTGCATCTCCCAATACTAGCACTTGCATACCTTAGCAATGCCACCCTACACTTGGGTATACGGTACACAGCTATCAAACGTTTGCTATGATTACTGGCAGATAGCAATTACTACGTTAAGCACAGTTTGCTGATTGAGCTCCATCATAACAACCTTTCTGATGTCTGCGGTGTGTGCTTCAGGTCTGGTCTCTGACAGTGTTTACCACACTGGGGAGTGACCCCCAACAGTATTGCGTACCATATCCATGCCTGTACTGTGCCCAGGACTGATGTGGTGGCCAGGGCTGCTAAACTCCTCTATAGTAGCACAATGCTGGCATAGGTGTGGGTGTGGGTGTCTGTCTATCCAGTGTGTGGTGGCTGCAAACACCCTCCACAGCCCACACTGCCAGCACTGTTGCCAGTATTGGCCTGCCAATGTGCATAATGAGGAGCAAGGTACCATGGGTATAGCCCGGACAGGGTGGCCTGGCCAGGATGCATCTGCACAGGGCATAGGGCACTGGCTGGGACATTTTAGTGCCCGGCCACCACCTACACAGACAGGGTGGCCTCAGCATGTCCTGCTGGGAGATCACTCTCACCCTGACTGTGCAGTGACCACAGCATGGCTAGGCACCCCCATAGTGCTATATAGTATTTTTTTCATGTGATATTTATGGGTTTCCTTTTGGGGCCCAGTCGCTGACTTATCTGCTTGTTGTGTATGCTGAAATCCCAGTTCTGGGTGCATGCATTTCCACCAGGAACATGCACTATGGACTAGCTAGCAGACTGTTTGCAGCTGGTATGTGTCTTGATGGAGCACCTTGCAGGGTGCAGTGGCTGAAGGCTTGCTGCAGGAGAATATCAGATAGTGGTGGGGTGCAGCTTAGCATATCCAGGCCTAATGTCTGTCTGCTATTGTATTATGGATGTGTACAGAGCTGCATTGACTGCCCTGTAGGGTGTCTGTTCCCCAGCAGGACTGGGGTTGCTGGTCCCCTCTACTGCCACCATTGTAGGGAGACCCTGTTTACCACCCTCAGCCCTGGAGAAGGAGGAGGGTGGTGGTGATACATAATCCTCCTAGGGGTCACACCTGACTGAGACAGACAGATATATCCAAATTGTTTCTGCAGAAACTAACTACCTCACACATTAGCACTGCTGGAGACCTGCAGCATGGCCTATTTCTTCCATGGAAGGTGCTGTGGACCTGGTGCTGGGCGCCCCACCGCACACTCAGGGTTAGCACAGTACCTGCACAATGTGATGGTGTGTAGCTACTCTGAGCCAGTAACACACACGGTCAGTACCCCCTACCAGGTCGAGGTGCTGTGGGGGTGCACATGAACAGTTCCCTCTACCAGGCTGAGGTGCTGTGGGGGTGCATACCCCATCTTGTGTTTATCTGTGGACAGCTGATTTGCATGTGCAGTGCATCATGGGTACGGGAGTGCTAACCCTATCCTAGTGACCACAGCAGACTGTCTGTGTGGTGACGTGCACTCCCTCTGCAGCCAGCCAGGGGCTTGTTAGCAGCTGTAGAGCTGTAGCCCAATGGTTACTTCACCGCCTGTGGAGTCAGAGGTCATGGGTTCAAACCCACAGTGGGATTATTTGATAGGGCTGCCCAAAGCATTATCTCTTTTTCATGTACATTATTGCTGCCAGCAAATACACTCTCAGCGTACTGTACCCATAAGGTGCCTCTGAGGGTGCTTTATAGGGTGCCCTATAGGGCACCTTATGGTTACCATCCATATGAGGTGCACTATACGTTCTCCTGTGGAGCGACTTATAGGGTGCCCTATAGGGGACATTTTAGGGTGCCGTGCGGACAGTGCACTTTATAATGTGCCCTATGGAGTGCCTTATAGGGTGCCTTATGCGGCACCTTCAATTACGGCACGTGAGGGCGTGTTTGCTGGCAGCAATTAATAAAATACAAATAAAGTGCTGCAGAAAACAATTCAGACATTGCAAAGCTGATGCCTCAGCCAGCCTTACGTATTAGGCACACTGGAAAGCAAACTCATGACCCCTGTATCAGCAGTTAGTGCCTTAACCATTGTGCTACACTGCTGCTCCTCCTTGCATGTCAGTGCACCTACTTATGATTTTCATTCCTTAAACTGCACAGTGCTGCCATCAAAAACAGTGCTATGACCTTGCTGTGCCTCATAGGGCACCCTATATGGCGCCCTATAGGCCACCCTTTCAGCAACATTGTAGGGTGCCGTGGCGGACAGTGCACTTTAAAATGTGCCCTCTGGGGTACCCTAGGAGGCGCCTTATGCAGCACCTTATGTTACAATACTTTGAGGGTGTGGTTGCTGGCAGCACTATTTAAAATAAAAATAAAATGCCCACTACAGCAATATCACCTACAACAGGTAATGCCTCAGTCAGCCTTCTTCATTAGGCACAGTGGGGGATTGAACCCATGACTTCTGTATCATTGGTCAGTGTCTTAACCATTGTGCTACACTGCTGCTCCTCCTTGCATCTCAGCGCACCTACTTATGATTTTCATTCCTTAAACTGCACAGTGCTGCCATCAAAAACAGTGCCGTGACCTTGCGGTACCTCATACGGCACCCTATAAAGTGCCCTATAAGCAACATTCTAGGGTGCCTTGGCGGACAGTGCACTTTAAAATGTGCCTTATGGGGCGCCTTATGTTAACACGCTTTGAGAGTGCGTTTGCTAGTAGAGATAATTAAAATAAAAATAAATGCCTCCTAAAGCAATCTTCCCCATAATAGGTAATGCCTCAGCCAGCCTTCTTCTTTGGGCACAGTGGGGGATTGAACCCATGATCCCTGCACCATTGGTCAGTGTCTTAACCACTGTACTGTGGCTTTGTTCCTGTGCTTGTGCATCAGCGCGCCACTTATGCTTCTCGCGCAACTTTCTCATGCGCTAATGTGCGGGGCGCACATTAGCGCATGATTAATCCCGGTTTTGCTTTTTTCTGACTGAAATGCCCACTCCTTATATGGCATCCGCACACTAGCGCGCCGCGCACCCTAACGGGGTTTTAGTAAACATACCCCTTAGTTATTTTCTGCATGTTTATATAATAGCACTTACACGTAGAAATGGCATCCATCTGTAAATGGCAATTTCGGAAAGGGCACCCTTTACACATGGGTGTCTCTACCATGTGGAAGTTCCTGACCTTCCTGAACCTCCCATATGATTTTGTCTTCCCCTCCCCCTCCCCTCACTCTCCCCTCTACTGTCCTGTTGTATGAATCTGCCTAGTTTGCTTTCCTATCAACCGATGTAACTTCTTTTTCTTTTTTCCCTCTCACCTTTTGGTGAACGTTGTATTTTGACCTCTGTAAACCGCTATGATGTTCCTTGCGTTTAGCGGTATATTAAGTGAATAAACCATAAACCATAAACCATAAGTTGCAAGAGGGTGTGTTGGGGGGGGGGGGGCAGGTCAAAAATCTACAGGGGGCAAGAATATTTAGTGGGAGCAGCTAGGCTACAGAATTCACCTAACTGCCAGCGCTTTAATTAAAACCGGATAGTCAGTGGTGAAACAAATCCAATTTCCACTGTTGCATATCCGGGCTTGCCAGACACCAGCACCACTATCTGTTTAGCTGCAATGTTCAGCCGTTCACTATATAGTGCTAAGCAGTTAAAGTTAGAACAGCCATTCAACTGTGTTACAGCTATCCGGCTGAATGTCACTGCCCCGCTTTTAACTGGGCACTTTCTTTGGCAGTCTGTGGGGGTATTCAGTAGCACAGTGACTGCGTTTTAGCCAGTTTACAGGGGAGATGAAGGAGGTAATCCTCTTTAATCCCCTGCTGTGTATTTCCACCTCCATATTGAAGTTAGAAAAAGAGAAATACGTAGGCTTGGAAAATGGCATGCATACTCGTGTACACGTCCGGTACCTACATATGTAAGTTGCGAAATACCGGTCCACACATTGAGGTGCCGTCACTTGCACATGTATGCAGCCGTGTTTGCTCTGCTGTTTTTGCCCACGTGGAGGCAAATCCACATGCACGCCCTCTCCTCCTTTTTAGAAACAGCTCCGTGTTTAGCTGAGCTCTTTCTAAAATACTGCTGGAATTGTAATGCTGCAGTCTCGATGGCTCAATTTCGATCTGCCTGTCTTTTCTAAAATATGCTCTCATAGCTGTGCTGCAGAGAAGGGGTGCTTGGAATCTTAACCTCGCTACCTGCTGTGGACCTGGAATATAAAGATATTCGAACCTGCTGCTAGACCCAAATTAATCCGGTGGAGGTGGTGGAGGGCCTATATGCAGTATCCATAAATTCCAGAAAAAATTGAAGCACTTCTGACCCTAGTTTATAGCCTACAAGTCACCTCCATGTTGCTGTTTTCTTTCTTTGTCTTTGTTCACTGCAGAGCTCTGTTCCTACTTTCTGTGCACAACTCACAGTAAGATCTAGGGATTTCCTCTTTAGCTTCAGGAGGAAAAACCATGGATCTCAGAGCTCTGAACAAGTAACACCCATGTGGAGCTCCTTTAACACTAAGGTTACCAGATGCCACCGCTTTTTGGGGATTAGACCTGATTTTTAGAGCTGTATCCCCAACTCCCATCTGTTTGGCACCCTTCTGTCCCTGATTCCATCAACAGACACGGAGGGGGGGAGGGGGGTAGAACAAATATTTTCAATTTAGTGATTTGAATGTGTCATTTTTTAGAATTTACATCCATTATCTTTATATTTTGCATAATATGCAGGAAATGTGTCACTGTTTCTATTTCTGTCAATTTGCTTGAAAGTGAAATTGTTGCTGTCATGGGATAGATATGGGGGGCTTGTTGCTCAAACCTGGAACTAAGGTGCCCCTTCTTCCTCCGCACACACAACCCCGCCAAAGTTTAGATAAATATCCCAAATTTGTCTACCAAAAATATAGTAAACTTATTTAACACTTGGTTCCAATCAAGGCTGGAGTTAGGGCG
Source organism: Ichthyophis bannanicus (assembly GCA_033557465.1). NCBI lineage: Eukaryota > Metazoa > Chordata > Amphibia > Gymnophiona > Ichthyophiidae > Ichthyophis > Ichthyophis bannanicus. Next base: position 517,226,542 of record CM066033.1, read on the forward strand.
AGGCAAACAGGGCAACTGCCTGGGCCCCCAAGTCAAGCTGAAGGAGGTATAGTCTGCAGGTGGATTTTGGGGCCCCTCACCAGTTTCTGCCCTGGGCCGCTGCACATCTAACACCAACCCCGGTTCCAATTAGGAGCACTGCCTACTAGAAGGTTATGCTGCATGTCTGCAAGCCAGCAGAGACAGACTCTCAATCAAGGTAAGGTTTCTGCTTTTTTTTTTCTTTTTTTACCCACTTTAGTGGTTGCTAGACTGTTTACTGTCCCAGGCTGGATCTACTAGTCACTGCAAGCTCGATCCCCAAAAGGTAGAATCATACAGACCTATATCCAGCATACCACTACTCGCGAAGATCATTGAAAAAGAGGTTCAACGACAATTACAGGACCACATCGATGCCACTGCACTGTTAGACCCCTGCCAACATGGTTTTAGGGAATTCCATGGTGTAGAAACTCTTCTTACCACTCTCTTCTGCAAGATAATCACCGGCATTGACGACATCCGTCAAGGATTTGCTCTCATCTTTCTGGACATCGCTGCAGCTTTTGATTCAGTAAGTCATGAGCTTCTCTTAGGACGACTAATTGAGAAAGGCATTAATGGAAGAGCACTTGAATGGTGCAGATCTTACCTGTCCGAAAGATGGCAGCATGTTCGTTCTGGAGGGATAACTTCAGAACCCTTCCACCAAAGCCAGGGAGTCCCACAAGGATCCTCCCTTTCTGCCGTATTGTTCAACATTTACATGCAGCCAATTTGTAAGATCATCCGGTCCTTCAATGTTGACTGCATGTTATACGCCGACGATGTCCTGCTTTACATACCCTTCTCTACTGAACATTTGGACCTCTCCCCACTGACGAGCTGTTTCAATGCAATATCTGACTGGCTTCTCTCCCAAAACCTCCGAATACAACATAAGAAAACGGAAGTACTCTTCATCACGAGGAACCCTAACTTTACCCCACCACAATATCTTAAAGTAAAAGAAGCTGAGTTACAATCTAAACCTTCAATACATTACCTGGGAGTCACTTTGGATCAACGCCTGGACATGAAGGCCCACATAGGAAACACAGTCAGAGCAGTATACTACAAGATCCGCTCACTTAGGCATTTACGATCCATGCTGGAACCAAATGATTTCAGGACAATCTACCAGGCATTGATCATACCTCATTTTGACTATGCCAATGCCATCCTGCAAGGTCTTCCCCAATCCACCTTGAACCCGCTGCAACTCGCCATGAACACGGCAGCAAGGGTCCTCCATGGAGCCTCCAGGAATGACCACGTGACGCCTCTGCTGATACAGTTACATTGGCTACCCATCCAGGCTAGAATCATTTTCAAGACCTTGTTACTCACTTTTAAAGCTGTTAACAAGCTCTCCTCTGCATCCTTAACTGCCCTCATCCATTCCACATCTCCAAACAGAGCAAGAAGATCCACGGCTATAAACTCTCTAAAAGTCCCGAAAGCACTAACAGATTGCACTACATCTACAGCCAATAGGGCCTTTAGTCTCAGTGCGCCAAGATGCTGGAATGCATTACCCCCAGGTATCCAGGCTATTAAGAGCCTAACACAGTTTAGGAAAGCCCTCAAATTCCACCTTTTCAACAAGTACCTCATAGAGCCCAACGACACCCCATAGAGTCCAACGATACAATTCGCTAAGCAAATATATGGTATCTCAACAACACGCCAAGGCAGATACCCTAACCCTTAGTGGTGCATTTGTTTCTATGAAACTCCTGTTCATATGACTCTATGTAGCAAGTCTTGTAAATAGTTTACCCCTGTTATCCAAGTTTTTTGCCCTGTTATCTGTAAACTCATACGTGTTAACCGTACTGAGCATTTTTGTTCCATGTAAACCGCGCTGATACTGAATAGTGTGGTATATAAGAGACTGTAAATAAATAAATAAATTTTACTGAGAACAATCTTTCCATGCTGATTCTGCAGGCTTGATACTTGGGAGTTTGAGGTGGATTTCTCTATATCTCAGTCCTCTCCTTGAGCCAAGGCTGGGGACTTTCGTGAGCCTTACTTACAAAAGAGTCCCCCAGCTACCAGGGTGGAGAGAGGCTCTAGCAGCTGCCTCAGCTCTGTCACCGTCATTAGCGAGAGGTCTGTGCTGGAGGGGAGTGGAAGGATAGGAACTGTGACATAGCACCGGAGAGTTCAGGTAAGCACTGTGTCGCACTTTCAGTGCCATTGCCGCTGTTTCAGGTCCCCGAGAGGGTCAGCAGTGGTGGCAATGAGACATTCCCGGAATATCCACATCCTAGTCCACTACCTAGTTTGTCTAATAGAAGCACTGGCCCTGTTCACAGCCCCAGTGGGGGAGGGAGTTTTTCATCACCTGACTGCAGTATTTAGCGGCCATACTTCAGGGTGCAAGCGCACCATGTTCCAGAAGAAGTTGTGACTGGTTGTCTCTGACTGAGGATTGTCGCAATGGTTCGGCTAGGTGAGAAGGTTAAAAGTGAAGAGAACCCCCTGCAGGTACTTATGTACAAATGTACCTGTCATCGTAGTCCCAGTAGGGGTTGGTCCTTATTCAGCAGGATTCAGGAGAAAAGTGCTAGGCCAGAATTTTTAAAAATTTCTTTGTCTTCATATAGTGTTTTCTTTGTAAACTTTCACGCTTTGGCATAGCAAAGTAGTTTATAGTTCCACACATACTGTAACTATTTCATTTAGCTGGACGTTCTGTGTGTGGTTAGGATCATGCAGGCTTCTGAATGACTAACTTTGCAACATTTCTGCTTTTTTTCGTTTATTCTGTTGGTGCAGTTCATTCACTGCTGGTGTCACTGGGTTGCAATCTCCAACCGCCACCTCTTGAGACTCAAACAGTAATCAATATTGCTACTTGCAGGGGGGGGGGGTTCAAGTTATTCAAGATTCTTGCTGTGATTCTCGGCATATCTTGAAGCTCAGTTATTTTATTCAGCCAGATCTCACCTTCTTTTGCCCTTGCTGGGGTGAATGGGAAGGAGAGAGACAGCTACTGCCCTGGCAACAGGCTTACTAGACTTATTTGCTACAATAGTCTGGAGAAGTGAGTGTTTGATGAATAGCTTAAGGAGACATAGAAACAGAGACGCCTGCAAAGAGACAGTGCAGCTCTTTCCAAAGTATCTGAGTAACACTTTAGAAGGTGAAAGAAAAAAACCTCAAAAGAGATGATTACGGCCTATCCAGTCTGCTCATCCGTGCCAATTACTAAGCTCTAGAATTCCTTCCTCTCCCTCAGAGATCCTCTGCACTTCAATTCAGATACAGTTCTCCTCTTCACCAGGGCCAGATTTAAAAGCTGGATGTCCATAGGGGCACTGCCGAGTTGACTTTGTTTATTTTTATCATGTGTAGATTTTTAAAATGGCTTCCCTGCTTTACATGTTGGCAAATCAACATCCTTATCCATGTTTTATAAGCTGCTTTGCATTTGGCAGAACCTTTTCTAAAACACAGCCGCAAGTGTCCACATCCCGATTTCAGCATTTCCATTCTGATCTCCACCTCCTATCTAAAATTTGTCTTCACACATATATTCAGCACCGCTCACTATCCGGCACAGAATATATGTATTTCATTTAAGCGCTGCAGCCAACGTTTAAAAGAAATGCTGACCGCAGAGTTTTGTAATTTAGGGTTTGCTATTTTAGAAAGTCCTTTGACTGACTTTATACTTATACTTCTGACAGGACCTTGACCTAGTAATTTTCAGTTCTGCACAGTTTCCAAGGCTTAGGGAGTGAGATTAAGATTCTCCTGGAAAGAAAGAGTATCAAAGAGTTATAGAGGCCCCATATTTAAACACACTTCTGTGGATTACAGCGCCTGTTACTTAAGTGCTGCTTGCCCAGTCTAGCTGGTAACTTCCAGATAATGCTTCTGAAAACCACTCTGACTTCCCAGCATTATTCATACAGTGCTGGGAGTGTGGAAGGAGCATGCTGGGAAATAACCAAAACAGGCCATATTCAGTATGCTCTCCTGTTAAACTATGCCTTTTTGCTGTCCTAAGTGACCTGAAGAGTTTATCTGGATAACAGGCTGAATATTGCTGCTCTCCAGATAACTCTGGCATTGACTGTATTCTGGAGATGTGGAAATTCTGGCATTTATAAGTGGAAATGGCATCCATGTATAAATGATGATTTTAGAAAGAGCAGAATTTACACATGGAGGGCCCAATATTCAGCGGCAGCAGCTAACATGAGTACAGCACCTAGGCGTCGCTGCGGAAGAGTTAACCTGGATATTCAGTGCTGGGACCTTATCCGACCACCACCATTGAATATCTGGGTTTGCCGTGGAAGCTGGAAGCTAACCGGGCAGCGGAAATATTCAGCTGCTGCCCAGTTAGCTTTGGCAGCAAACGTTAGGACAGCTTTTGCTGTGCCTAACTTTCAACGCTGAGCAGCAGGCAGGTGATGAAAATTGCCGCTGACCGGTTATCCCCGGGTACCACCTCCCGGAACACCCCGAAGCTAACCATATAGCATTAGGGCATATATCCGGGGATATTCAGCGCCACTAACCATGTTAGTGCTGCTGAATATCCCACTTAGAGGCATTTACATGGTTTACAAGTTTGTAACCAAAAAGATAAATAGCTCTTAATTTAAGACACAATTAGTCACCAAAATAATTCTCTAAAAACAACTAGAAACTTCTTTATCTTAGGCAAATATGACCTCAGGATGGCTTATACCCTACATTTAGTGAAAAATTCACTATAGGGAACAGCTGACGCTCACATCACCGGTCAATAAAGCCTCTAAAATAATTTTTATTCATAATATTAAATTTCAACCATAACATTTCAATTCCACATGAGTACTCCTGGGGATTCGAAATTTCTTACAACCTAACATACCACAAAACATACACAATACATAAATAGCGTCATTTTAAAAGCCTCATCAGGGCACCACTGAACTAAACTTCCATCCCCTGTAAAACAACAGAAGAAGAACTTAATAGATACCAACAGCAATGAATATGCCTAGCAGGTCTACAATTACTTATCTTAACAACGGTAACTGTAACAACAGTAGGGAAAGTGAAGAAAGCATTTTCAATTACTTTTGTTTGTGGTAATTCTCAACCCCTGAGGAAGCCGGTGGTTGGCGAAACAAAAGCTTTTGTAGGGTATAAGTTAAGGGTATGAAAATGTTTGAAGGACTATTGTGAGATGAATTTCTTGCCCTGTTTTGATTTTGGAAGATTCTTGATCTACAACGGATCACTTCGAAGCAGCCACGGACTTTGAAAATTGAGCTTTAAAGATAAGTAATTGTAGACCTATACTCCAGTGCCAACTGTCAGGCACATTAGGAACTACCACAAACACTGCTCATTTAGAACCCATAGCAAACCCGCCGTATCATAAGAGCACTACCAGGACTCACAAAGCACCAAACCCTACCTATCAAAAGGCAACACTGCAAATATTAAACCAATACATCTCAGAGAATACCAATACATCTCGTACTGGGGAAAGAGAACAAGTGGCACTGTCAAATAGAAACTACATGAACAGAATACCTCAGCTCGGTTACACATGCAGAACACAGACCATCACCAAACAAAGAACAAAGGATCACAATTTGTTCACAATAGAAATAGGAAGACAGTAATTAAACTGGGAACCCCAAAAGCCAAACTTGGAATGTACAACAACACTGGAGAAATAAAACTATAAATTAATTTCCTCTTGTACTAAACAAAACGCAATGATGTTAACGATGCACATTTCCCAGAGCTGACATATTCCAGTTAATAAATTCAAAATAAAAAAGTATTTTTCTATCTTTTATTATTTGTGCATTTTATTTTTCAGTTGCAATTGCTCCAGTCACTTTCTTCTGGTTTCTTCATGTCTTCTGCTAACTCTCCATCGTCTGCTGTCCATTTGTCCTTTCTTCTCTCTTCTAGATTTTTTCCCATTCTCTTTCTGCATCTGCTTTAACATACTGATCTTCCCCTTTTGCTCTTTCCTCCATTTCTTTCTTTATTCCTTTTTCATCCACTCAAATTTTACCCCTCCATCCTCAATCCCCACTTACTCTCCCAATACCCGGCCAATCGTAGATTTTTCTTCCCTCCCACACAAAATATCTTTTCCCCCTCTGTCCTCATTCCCCCAGCCCCATCCCATTCTAGTCCTCCCCCAATATCAGCTCCCTTCTAGTTCCAGCCCCACCCAGCATCCGCTCCCTTCTAGTCCCATTCTCCCACCCCCTGCATCAGCCCATTTCCAGTCCTAGTCCCCCATTAGCCATTTCCAGCAGCCTACACTAGAACACAGCTGCCAAAGTGAAGAAAAACGGCGCTCTTCACTTCAGTGGCTGTATAGAAGTGATCCAGGGCCTCGGGCCTCCCTGGCTCCCTCTGAAGCCAGCCCTGCCGGAAGCCGAACAGCATGTGCATGATGTTGTTGGTGTGGGGCCCCCTGAAGTGTGGGGTCCTGTGCGAACAACATTCTCACACAATGGATGGGTTGGCCCTGTTCGCTGGCACATATAAGTTTTGAAAAAGAGTTCTTTTCATCCAGCTGTTTACCGTAGGGATTAAAGGAGCCGTTGGTTTTCCCCTCCAAACTGAAAAAACCCCCAGAAAGATTGAGGCCTTTGCATTTAGTTAGCAGCATTTATACTTTTAGGTTTACAGAATGGCCCCTATAGATGTCTATGTGCCGGCACTGCAACATGGAAGCTGCCAAGTTGCCCCTGTTCATTTTCCCATGTGTAGATTTATAAAATGGCTTTTCTGCTTGACACATCCTTATGCAGATTTTACAAAGCCTCTGCATTTAAAATAAGACCATCTGACTTGCACAAGTCTTCAACCTCTGTTACCAGTGGGCCCGATTTTCAGCGGTGGCAGCTAGCGCTTGTAAAGTGCCTGAATTTACCCACGGGCCACTAACTGGGCAGTGACTCAATATGTGGCCTAGTGGTTGGGCAAGTTACCTCAGGCTGGAAGGTCAGGGGTTCAAATCCCACTAGAGGACAGCAACATTGGGCCAGAAGGACTGGGGTTTCTAGTCCCACAGGTGCTCCTTGTGGTCTTGGGCAAGCCACATAACCCTCCATTGCCCATGTTCCCTGTAAAATAGTTATCTCCTGTTCAATGTAATTTCAGTTTGTTCAGTGTGAACTGCCTTGATATCATGAAAGGTGATAGATAAGAAATGTTAAATAAATCACCACTACCTGCTTAGTGGCAGGCACCACTTCCACTCTGACATGCTCTGATGCTAACTGTGTAGCACTGGCACCTGTGGATATCCAGCAGCACTAACTGTGTTAATGCCACTGAATATCCTGCTATCCTGCATACATGCCTTTGAATATCCCCCCACTGAGGTTACCTGTAACATGATCTTCTGCATCTTCTCCTTCATAAAGACAATCAGCTGAAGATCATCAGCAAACATGTGAAATTCCAGATTGTTGACAAGGTCCTCGAGGATCTCTGCAAGTGGTAACAAATAAAGATGAAATAATTTGGGTGCAAGCATGGAAGCCAGAGGGACCCCACTAGTGACAGTTCTGGGGTTAGATAAGGCATCATTCCTTGAGTTCAATTACAGAAATGTGAGCAGAAGCAGGTCAGAACGCTCGCAGGCAGCTCCAGTTCAGACAAATGAAAGAGAAGCAAATTGTGATGGATTGTGCCAAATGCTGCTGCTAAATCTAATAAAATCCAAAGGACATCACAGCCCTGATCAGCCCTATCTCTAAGGCTATCCATAATAGCAAATAAGACGTTTCTGATTATGAAATTGATAATAGGAAGGCTATGAAGAATGCAGCAAATTATTAGAATCAACAAAACTCCATTACTCGGTAAATACAGTTTTTTCCAGCACCTTGGCAAGAAGAGCGAAAACTAGGATTGGGCAAAAATCTGAATAGCTACTGCCAGAGTTCTTGCCCTTTAAAAAAAAACAAAAAAACTGGAGGAACAATAAAAGTAACAATTGTTCTAGTTCTTCAGGAACATCACTACTTTCCAAGGACAAGTTAACCAGTATAGTAAAACAAACAAAAAAAAAAGGTGCAAGTATGCTAACAATCTTACACAGACGAGACCTTTTTAAAAACCGAATAAAAAGGAGGGTCTGTTATAAGAGTATGTTTTACATCCTCATTACAGACGATCCGACAAAAAAATACACTGTGAGATATTATTTACTGTTTATCAAAAACATGTTAATGATGTTAAGATAGGGATAATAAGAGTGAGCCTTTCTTATTGGATTATATTGTGGCTTTACTTGGAAGGTTTTGTAAGTGTATAGAACAATCTTACACAAGCAAGTAAAGGGAATATGGTCAAGTAAAACGACCAAAGAATTGAGTTTATAAATCATTCAACTTCCAAGATACTTACAGGAGAAAATGATGCCCTGGACACATTTTCATTCAAAACAGGGTTAACCTGACAGATCAGTCAGGTGAAACATAGAAGCAGAGAAAATGATGACAGCTAAAAACCTGCAGCAGCTACCTGATCTAAACACTGCTAGCCGCTGCAAGTAAGGCCAGCCTTTGCTGCGCCTTACTTTCGCCGCATAGCCATAAGCGGGCAGTGGCTCAATATTGCTGCTGCCTGATTATGGCCGGGTGCTGCCCCCAGAATGCCACAGGAATGCCAGTTAGCATCGGGGCCATGGATATTCAATGGCATTAACCGATACTACTGCTCGTGGGTGAGTCTTCCATATAAGGAGTGATTGCCCTTATATGGAAGATTGACTCCTAGGGGCTTGTTTACAAAGCAGCGGTAGCAGTTTCCGATCGTTATCGGAGCCGCGGCCCCATATGGTGCCGCCACTCCGATAACGATCGGAAACCATTACCGCGGCTTTGTAAACAAGACCCCTAGTGTTAGCATCACAAGGTTACTGTTTTGGATCATCACCGCCTTTTTTTAAAGCCAGTGGTTACCTGGTGGGTGTGGAGGCGGACGACTAGACAACAGGGACACCCTCAGGTGAGTCCTGGAAGGAAGGGGGGAGAGAGTCCGTTAGAGTTTGTTGCGTGGCCTCCTTTTTGGGAGGGGATCCTTTTCAGGACAGTCTTGCTGGGGGATGCCTTGAGGCGGGGTTATAGATTGGTGGGGGGACAATCCATTTGGGAGGGGGATCAGATCAGGAGAGGGATGCTGTTTGAGGGGTAAGGATTGCGCCGCCACAGCAGTCCCTTTTTTTTTTTTAACACAGGCTTCTGGATAGTTACTGTGTTTTTTGAACTGCTTTTGAGTTATGTTCACATCTTACGGTTTGCAAAAGCAAAAATTCTTCATCAGAGCCGAACTATATAAGGATTATCAGATGAAGCACCTGGAATGATCAAGTGAGCTTCGCAGTCGCAGAGAGCAGTGACTCTATGGGTGGTTCTGCTATCTAAGTGTCTGAGAAGTTTTAAGATTTTGTATGTAATGCCATCATTTATCTGCTGTTTATCATACTGAACTGCTGTGTGTCTGCTCATGAAAAAGTAAAGTAATGAAAAGAAAATAGAATGGTTTGTAATTCAGACCTTACCAATAGACCTCAAGTAAAAATATTCATTGGTCCTCGCAGCGCTGGTCCTGAGATGGAGAGCTGAGCATCAGGCTTCCTCCTGGAGCTCTCTATCATGGGATCTATGCTCACATGGTTTCCCTGGCTTAGGAGTGAGGTTCATTCATTCCTGTCATGACGTGCACAAAACTAACTTATTTAGAGACATTACCCTGGTCGAGCTGTTGAACTACTAAAACATAATAAATGTTTTGTGCAAGAAAATAAAATGAGTCCTCTGGTAGTAGCATTGCCACTGCTCCAAAAGATCGATGCCCTGCTGCACAATAAACTTGCTTCTGCCACTAATGGTGTTCCCTTTTCAAAATAAAAAATGTGCCTTCTGATAGACCTAAAATTGCTTATTGATACTATAACTACAATAACATGATCAATATGTCCTTGCGTATACAAATGAGGAACAGCCAATTAGAGGGTCTATATTGAATAAGCTACCCACCAGCTAGACTGCACAAGCATCCTAACAATAGGTGCACTAACTCCATCTGCAGCATCAGATCAATGCTCATTCTTGCACGCAAAAGAAATTGTTCTGTCTTAAATTCAAAACGCCACGTAGGCAGGAATTCCCTAGATAGGGTGCAAGCATACAGGATGAAGCCAAAAGATGAACTCGCACCCCAGGTCACCAATTTCTGGTGATGCGAGCTTCTGAGATTCGTATTGTTATTATTTGATTCATAATTAAATTGAACAATCACGCAAGATGGTGGGAGTTTTGCCATGTCAGAACAACTGGTAAGACCTATCTTGTGTCTTATCGCAGATAAAACTCAATCAAGAAAATAGGATAGGAACAGGATAAGGAAAACCAGCCACATTCATGGACACAAAATAACTGGGATTTATTAATCCAAGTTACAAAATCTGACTAAAATGCTCTGGCCAGGAATCAGAGGGCAAAAAATAACTGTATCAGGAGCTTTGTTATATTTTCTTCAGGTTATTTACTAGATCATTCTAAGGGGTATGTTTACTAAACTGCGCTAATGTGCGCTACTGTGCACTAATGTGCACTGCGCGATGTTTGCTTGCGCTAAGGTACCTTAGCGCACGCTAATGTCGCGTACGGGGCACAAATGTGCACGCTCATGTGCGCGGCGCGTTAATGTGCGATGAAGGCGGGGAAAGGCTCCCGGAGGGCGGAGGAAGGCTCCCCAGGGGCGGAGAGAAGGGGTCAATGGGTGGAGAGTGGGAGGGGAGAGGCTCCCCGCACATTAGCGAGGCTGAAATCCGAGGCAAAAAATACCGCGAGTGAAAACCTCGCGTTAGAGCTGATTTAAAGGGAAGAGAAACCATTTCTGTCAGCAATGTACAGCAAAACCAGGGAAACCTACAAAAAGTGAGCAGTGTGATACATGTGCATGGTAGAAAAGTACAAATAAACATTGAAAAGGACCCCAACAAAATTTAAATAAATTATAATCAAGCTGGGCAATAGTGATAGTAATTGGAAACATCAAAAAACACTCCCAAGAAAGCCCCAAAAAATAAATATGAATTTTGGAAGGGTCTACGCTCCGTCCCCATACAAGGTGAATGATCCCACAGTGAAATAGCACTGATCAGGGTTTCCCTCTCCATTGGACAGGTTTCCTATGGCATGCACATGTTCCACAACAGCAGGGCAGGCATGTCGGAATGGGCAACTGGACAGATGCTGGGAAAGGGGATACAGAGGGCTGCAGGCGGCACATGCTGTGGTGCAGCTGGGGCACAGTGTGGACTAGGCAGATGCCTAGGTGGCACTTAGGAATGCTGAAACTGAACAGCAGCCAGACAGCAACTGATGAGGGCCCAACATGGGCACAAGAGTGTTTATCACAGTGTCACAGGGGATAGTACCCAGCAGGTACCCCCAAGGGTACAGAACATTGGCAGGCGGTGTTGGGGGGAAGCGTGGACGCCTATGCAGGCACCCCTACCCCAGAACACGCACCATAGGCAGCCGCCTACCTGCACACTGGATGGCTTGAGACTGCACACCACCAGCACCACCAGCAGAAGGGCATGTCAGCATGATGGCAGAGGGGTACTGGTGGTGGAGGGGGGCAGTGGCAGCTGCCCAGAGCCGACCATGGCCTAGCCCTGTGTAGGTGGGTGCCATGCACTGCAACAGACAGGCTGTGTCTGACAAACAACCATGGTATCTCCAGGGACTGCACTGCCTCTGTGAGCACAGTGTGGTGCGGTAAGCACAGCCAGTGTGTTCAAGGGCAGAAGGTCACAAGTTCAAGTCCCAGCTGGGGCTACTGCCAATCCAGTCCCCATATTTTACCCGCTACCAAACCGTGATAGTAAGGACAAACCTTTATTGCAGAGAACATACGCATGGGTCAAACACCTATATTTTACCCCACCGAGCACAGACACCAGAAACATGCGCATTACCTAGAGCAGAGTCCCCCAAATTCAGTCCTGGAGGCCCACAAATCATTCAGGTTTTATGCTGTCTCCAATATAAGGCCATGTCAGCATGGTGGCGGAGGGGTACTGTAGGTGGAGGGGGCAGTGGCAGCTGCCCAGAGCAGACCATGGCCTAGCCCTGTGTAGGTGGGTGCCATGCACTGCAACAGATAGGCCCTGCCGGACAAACACTCATGGTATCACCAGGGAATGCACTGTAACGGTGGTGCAGAGCACACAACCAGTGTGTTTGGAGGCAGAAGGTCACAGGTTCAAGTCCCAGCTATTGTGCCTGCCAACCCAGTCCCCATATTTCACCCACTACTACAACGTGCTAATACAGACAGAACCTTTATTGCAGATGACGTAAACATGCCCAAAACACCTACATTTTACCCTACAGAGCAAAGACACCATAAACAGGCGCATTACCTAGAGCAGAGTCTCCCAAATGCAGTCCTGGAGGGCCAAACACCATTCAGGTTCCATGCTGCCTCTAATAAAGATGCCTGTGCTGCATATCTATGCACCACCCCCATGGTATGCATATGTATCTCATGCATATTCATGAGGGACAGCATGAAAACCCAAACAGTGTTTGGCACACCAGGACTGGAGTTGGGAACCTCTGCCGTAAAGCAGCAGCCAACAGGGGCAGACACACCCACACCCACAGGCTCCATTAGCCCATGCCTCCTGGAGAGGCAGGACATTGGGCCCTGTGTGCATCTCCCAATACTAGCCCTTGCATACCTTAGCAATGCCACCCTACACCTGGGAATATGGTACACAGCTATCAAATGTTTGCTATGATTACTGGCAGATACCAATTCCTACGTTAAGCACAGTTTGCTGATTGAGCTCCATCATAGCAACCTTTCTGCTGTCTGTGGAGTGTGCTTCAGGTCTGGTCTCTGACAGTGTTTACCACCCTGGGGAGTGACCCCCAACAGTATTGCGTACCATATCCATGCCTGCACTGTGCCCAGGACTGGTGTGGTGGCCAGGGCTGCTAAACTCCTCTAGAGTAGCACAATGCTGGCATAGGTGTGGGAGTGTGTGTCTGTCTATCCAGTGTGTGGTGGCTGCAAACACCCTGCACAGCCCACACTGCCAGCACTGTTGCCAGTATTGGCCTGCCAATGTGCATAATGAGGAGCAAGGTACCATGGGTATAGCCCGGACAGGGTGGCCTGGCCAGGATGCATCTGCACAGGGCATAGGGCACTGGCTGGGACATTGTAGTGCCCGGCCACCACCTGCACAGACAGGGTGGCCACAGCATGGCTAGGCACCCCCATAGTGCTATATAGTATTTCTCTCATGTGATATTTATGGGTTTCCTTTTGGGGCCCAGTCACTGAAATATGCATTATGGACTAGCTAGCAGACTGTCTGCAGCTGATATGTGTCCTGATGGAGCGCCTTGCAGGGTGCAGCGGCTGAAGGCTTCCTGCAGCGGCTGAAGGCTTGCTGCAGGAGAATATCCGATAGTGGTGGGGTGCAGCTTAGAATATCCAGGCCTAATGTCTGTCTGCTATTGCGTTATGGATGTGTGCAGAGCTGCATTGACTGCCCTTTAGGGTGTCTGTTCCCCAGCAGGACTGGGGTTGATGGTCCCTTCTACTGCCACCATTGCAGAGAGGTAGAATGTGGATCTGTTGGTGGGAGACCCTGTTTACCACCCTCAGCCCTAGAGGAAGAAGAGAGTGGTGGTACATAATCCTCCTAGGGGTCCATAGGGGCTACACCTGATTGAGACATACAGATATATCCAAGGTGTGTCTGCAGAAACTACCTATCTCACACATTGGCACTACTGGGGACCTGCAGCATGGCCTATCTCTGCTGTGGACCTGGTGCTGGGCGCCCCACCTCACCCTCAGGGTGAGTGCAGTACCTGCACAATGTGACGGTGTGTAGCTACTCTGTGCCAGTACCACACACGGTCAGTTCCCCCTACCAGGCCGAGGTGCTGTGGGGGTGCATACCCCATCTTGTGATCATCTGTAGACTGCTGATTTGCATGTGCAGTGCATCATGGGTATGGGTGGGTTAACCCTATCCTGGTGACCACAGCAGATTGTTTGTGTGGTGACTTGCAGTCCTTCTGCAGCCAGCCAGGGGCTTGCTAGCAGCTATAGAGCTGTAGCCCACTGGTTACTTCACTATCAGTGGAGCCAGAGGTCATGGGTTCAAACCCACAGTGGGCTTATTTGATAGGGCTGTCCAAACCATTATCTATTTTTAAAGTACATTAGTGCTGCCAGCAATAACACCCTCAGCGTACTGTACCCATAAGGTGCCTCAGAGGGTGCTTTATAGGGCGCTCTATAGGGCACCTTATGGTTACCGTCCATATAAGGTGCACTATACATTATGCTATGGAGCGACTGATAGGGTGCCAGTCAGTATAAGGTGCCTTATAAGGTGTCCTATGGAGCGCCTTATAGGGTGCACTATAGGGGACATTATAGGGTGCCGTGTCGGACAGTGCACTTTATAATGTGCCCTATGGAGTGCCTTATAGGGTGCCTTATGCGGCACCTTAGGTTATGGCACGTGAGGGTGTGTTTGCTGGCAGCAATAATTAAAATGCCTCAGGAAACAATACTTACATGTCAAAGCTGATGCCTCAGCCAGCCTTACGAATTGGGCACACTGGGGATCAAACTCATGACCCCTGTATCACCAGTCAGTGCCTTAACCATTGTGCTACACTGCTGTTCCTCCTTGCATTTCAGCGCACCTACTTATTTATTTATTTATTTATTTATTTAACAGTATTTCTAAACCGCCTTATCTTATTAATCAAGGTGGTATCACAGCAAACAATCGGGTAAAGTGAGAGAGTTAAGCATGCAGTGAGGGAGAAATTTAGTTGAGTGTGTGTTGTATTGTGTGCTAGATTGGTTTGAGCTATGTACAGTGTGTGTTGTGTTGTGCGCTAGAGTGGTTTGAGCTATATACAGGATGGACTATATACAGTGATGCAAAAACATTTTCTATACATACAGTGTTTAGGCGGTATCATGTGCTGATATACATTCTCTGAGGTTATGTGATGTATCCATAGTGTTCTATGAACAGCATGGTTTTTAGCTGTTTTCTAAAGCCCTTGAGGTCTGTAGTTGCCCTCAAATCGTCCGGTAGCTTGTTTCATATTGTTGGAGCAGCCATGGAGAGTGCTCTGTCGGTTGTGTCCTTGCGTGTGTGTTTGAATTCACTTGGGGTGCTGACTCGGTTGTGTGTTTGTTTTCTTCTAGGACGTGTGCTAGTGTCCGGTTGTATGAGGGTGTGCAGGCTGTTGGCTGATGTGTGCTGATTTATCTTGAATAGGTTTATGATAGTTTTGTATCTGATGCGTGCACCGATTGGGAGCCAGTGTAAGTCCTTTAAGGTAGGTGTGATGTGCTCCTGTCTTGCAGTACCAGATATTATTCGTGCTGCAGTGTTTTGTGCTAGCTGGAGAGGTTTGAGGGCTTGTTTCGGTAGTCCAAGGTATATCGGATTGCAGAAGTCCAGTAGTGGGGCTATCAGTGCTTGACAGACGGTACGAAAGTGTTCTAGGGCGAGGAGTGGTTTCAGTCTCCTGATGATTCGCATCTTGTAGTAGACTTTTTGAATTGTCTTGTTTATGTGTGGCTTGAGGTTTAGTTTGTTGTCCAGAGTAACACCGAGGTATCTCACTTCTGATCTTATTGGTATAGTAGTGTTTTGTATCTTGATATTTGGCGGGTGTATGAAGCTTTGGTTCTGAGTGATGATTAATGCTTCGGTCTTGTTGTAGTTTATTGCGAGGTTGTTGTTTTGGCACCAACTCGTCATCTGGGTAAGGCAGTCTGTTATCTTTGAGAAGTCCGGGTTATCGATTAATATCGGGGTGTATATCATGATGTCGTCTGCATATATTGTGTATTGAATGTTGTTCTCTTTCATGATGTTGCAGATTGGTTGGATGTAGATGTTAAATAGGAGTGCTGAGAGTGCGGATCCTTGAGGAACTCCTTGACGGACATTTATGGGTCGGGAGGTGTTGTGTCCCACCTTGACCTGTAGCTGTCTTTCGGTTAGGTATGAGTGGAACCATTCCAATGTGATTCCGTGTATACCAGTGCTCTTTAGTCTGTCCAGGAGCGTGTTGTGGTCCACTGTGTCGAAGGCTGAGGAGATGTCGATAAAGATCATTATGATTCCATTCCTGGTGTTGTCAATTATTCTTAGGATGCTGTCGAAGAGGTAGATCAGTAGCGTTTCGACTCCATGGTTGGGACGAAAGCCGTGTTGGTTGTCGTCGAGTGTTTCATATTTGTCAATGTGTTCCTGGAGTTGTATTTGAACCGTTTTTTCGATGATTTTTGCCAGGAAGGGTATGCTGGAGATTGGTCGGTATGCTGCATAAGATTTCCATGCATTTAAAAGCACAGTGCTGCCATCAAAAACAGTGCTATGACCTTGCTGTGCCTCATAGGGCACCCTATATGCCACCCTTTCAGCAACATTGTAGGGTGCCATGGAAGACAGTGCACTTTAAAATGTGCCCTCTGGGGTACCTTATGGGGTGCCTTATGCAGCACCTTATGTTACAGTGCTTTCAGAGTGCGTTTGCTAGCAGCAGTAATTAAAATAAAATTAAAAAGCCTCATAATGCAATATTGCACAAAAATGGTAGCGCCTCAGCCAGCCTTATTCATTGGGCACAGTGGGGGATTGAACCCATGACCCCTGCACCATCTGTCAGTGTCTTCACCATTGTACTGCAGCCCTGTTCCTCTGTTTGCACATCAGCGTGCCTGCTTATGCTTCCCGCGCACGTTACTCATGCGCTAATGTGCGCGGCGCACAAGAGCGCACACGCTAATCCCGTTTTGCTATTTTTGACCGAACCGCCCACTCCTTTTATGGCATCCTGCACACTAACGCGGCGAGCACCTATCGGGGGTTTGGTAAACATACCCCTAAGACTTTGGGGTATGTTTACTAAACCGTCTTAATGTGCGCCCGGCGATAGTGTGCAGGCTGCCATAAAAGGAGTGGGCGTTTCAGTCTTAAAGTAGCAAAACGGGATTATCGCGCAATAACGCCTGCTGCTGCGCACATTAACGGGCTAAGCGCCGCTAAGCGTGTTAACGTGCAGTAATCTTAAGTAGGCGCCCAGACATGCAAACAGAGAAACAAAGGTGTAGTACAATGGTTAATACACTGATGATACAGGGGTCATGAGTTTGCTCCCCCAGTGTGCCTAATGCTGGCTGAGGCATCAGCCTTGACATGTAAGTATTGTTTCTTGAGGCATTTTATTTGTATTTTAATTATTGCTGCCAGCAAACACACCCTCATGTGCCATAACCTAAGGTGCCACATAAGGCACCATATAAGGCACTCCATAGGGCACATTATAAAGTGCACTGTCTGCCACAGCACCCTATAATGTCCCCTATAGTGCACCGTATAAGGCGCTCCATAGGACAACTTATAAGGCACCTTATATGGACTGTCACCATAAGGTGCCTCAGAAGGCGCTTTATAGGCTGCCCTATAAAGCGCCTTCTGAGGCACCTTATGGTTACAGTACTCTGAGGGTGTTTTTGCTGGCAGCACTAATGTACATTAAAAATTGACAATGCTCTGGATAGCCCTATCAAATAACCCCACTGTGGGTTTGAACCCATGATCTCTGGCTCCACAAGCAGTGAAGTAACCAGTGGGCTACAGCTATTAACAAGCCCCTGGCTGGCTACAGAAGGACTGCATGTCACCACACAAACAGTCTGCTGTGGTTACCAGGATAGGGTTAACCCACCCGTACCCATGATGCACTGCACATGCAAATCAGCAGTCTACAGATGATCACAAGATGGGGTATGCACCCCCACAGCACCTCAGCCTGGTAGGAGGTACTGACCGTGTATGTTACTGGCACAGAGTAGCTACAGACCGTCACATTGTGCGGGTACTGTGCTCACCCTGAGGGTGAGGTGGGGCACCCAGCACCAGGTCCACAGCACCTTTCATGGCTGAAATAGGCTATGCTGCAGGTCCCCAACAGTGCTAGTGTGTGTGATAGGTAGCTCCTGCAGACACATCTGTATTTCTCAGTCATGTCTAGCCCTTTTGGGCTATGATGCACCCAAAATAATGCATATCTTGTGTTGGTACCATGGTCACATGATGTAGGTGAAGAGGGGGTATTTGGACCCATAGGTGGATTATGTACCACCACCCAACCCACTCTCTGTGGCTCAGGGTGGGAAACAGGATCTCCCACACACAGAGCCACACTCACCTCCCCGCAATGGTGGCAGTAGAGAAGACCATCAACCCCAGCCCTGCTGGGGAACAGACACCATACAGGACAGGCAATGCAGATCTGTACACATCCATAAGGCAAGGCAGGCAGACAGAAGGCCTGGAAATGCTCTGTTGCCCCCCCAATCTGACATTCTCCAGCAGCAAGTCTCCAGCTGCTGCAACCTGCAAGATGTTCCATCCAGACACATACTAGCTCAGGGGTTGGCAAACTTGGTCCTGGAGGGCCGCAGACCAGTCAGGTTTTCGGGATATCTCTAATGAATATGCATGAGATATATATGCATTAGAGATATCCTGCCAACCTGACTGGTTTGTGGCCCTCCAGGGCTGGATCTGGAGACCCCTGCCTTACACCTCTGTCATTTAAGATAGTGAGTGGACAAGGTGCAGATGTCCAAGACATCAAAAAGGTTAGATAGAATTTGTCACAGTCCTCCTAACTTCTCACCACCACCAAAAAATTGTCTATTAGACAACTTTTTGGTGGTGGTGAGAATCGAGGAGGAATGTGACACATTCTATATACCCTTTCGATGTCTAGGACATCTGTACCTTGCCCACTCACGATCTTAAATGACAGAGGTGTAAGGCAGGGGTCTCCAAATCCAGCCCTGGAGGGCCACAAACCAGTCAGGTTGGCAGGATATCTCTAATGCATATATATCTCATGCATGTTCATTAGGGATATCCCAAAAACCTGACTGGTCTGCGGCCCTCCAGGACCGGAGGTGCCCACCCCTGTACTAGCTGCAGACAGTCTGCTAGTTCAGTGTTTCCCAACCCAGTCCTATGGGGCACACCGGCCAGTCAGGTTTTCGGGATATCCCTAATGACTATGCATGAGATATATATGCATTAGAGATATCCTGCCAACCTGACTGGTTTGTGGCCCTCCAGGGCTGGATTTGGAGACCCCTGCCTTACACCTCTGTCATTTAAGATTGTGAGTGGGCAAGGTGCAGATATCCTAGACATCGAAAGGGTATATAAGAATGTGACACATTCCTCCTCGATTCTCACCACCACCAAAAAGTTGTCTAATAGACAATATTTTGATGGTGGTGAGAAGTGAGGAGGAATGTGACACATTCTATATACCTTTTTGATGTCTTGGACATCTGCACCTTGCCCACTCACAATCTTAGATGACAGAGGTGTTAGGCAGGGGTCTCCAAATCCAGCCCTGGAGGGCCACAAACCAGTCAGGTTGGCAGGATATCTCTAATGCATATATATCTCATGCATAGTCATTAGGGATATCCCAAAAACCTGACTGGCCAGTGTGCCCCATAGGACTGGGTTGGGAAACACTGTGCTAGTTAGTCCATAGCACATGTTTCTGGAGGAGATGCATGTACCCAGAACTGAGATGTCAGCATACACACCAAGCAGATAAGTCAGTGATTGGGCCCCAAAAAGAAACCATAAACATCACGCGAGAAGAGCACTATGGGGGAACCTAGCCATGTCGTGGTCACTGCTCAGTCAGGGTGAGAGTGACCTCCCAGCAGGACATGCTGTGACCACCCTGTCCATGCAGGTGGTTGTCAGGCACTACAATGTCCGAGCCATTACCCTATGCCCTGTGCAGATGCATCCTGGCCAGCCCACCCTGTCCGGGCTATACCCATGGTACCTTGCTCCTCATTATGCACATTGGCAGGCTTACACTGGCAACAGTGTGAGCTGAGGAAGGTGTTGGCAGACACCACACACTGGATAGACAAACACATGCTCCCACACCTATGCCAGCATTGTGCAAATATAGAGGCTCTAGGCCAGTGTTTCCCAACCCAGTCCTACGGGGCACACCGGCCAGTCACGTTTTCGGGATATCCCTAATGACTATGCATGAGATATATATGCATTAGAGATATCCTGCCAACCTGACTGGTTTGTGGCCCTCCAGGGCTGGATTTGGAGACCCCTGCCTTACACCTCTGTCATTTAAGATTGTGAGTGGGCAAGGTGCAGATGTCCTAGACATCGAAAGGGTATATAGAATGTGACACATTCCTCCTCGATTCTCACCACCACCAAAAGGTTGTCTAATAGACAATATTTTGGTGGTGGTGAGAATCGAGGAGGAATGTGTCACATTCTATATACCCTTTCGATGTCTAGGACATCTGCACCTTGCCCACTCACAATCTTAAATGACAGAGGTGTAAGGCAGGGGTCTCCAAATCCAGCCCTGGAGGGCCACAAACCAGTCAGGTTGGCAGGATATCTCTAATGCATATATATCTCATGCATAGTCATTAGGGATATCCCGAAAACCTGACTGGCCGGTGTGCCCCGTAGGACTGGGTTGGGAAACACTGCTCTAGGCAGCCCTGGCCACCACACCAGTCCTGGGCACAGTGCAGGCATGGCTATGGTACGCAATACTGTTGGGGTCACTCCCCAGGGCGGTAAACACTGTCAGACATCAGACCTGAAGCACACTCCACAGACAGCAGAAAGGTTGCTATGATGCAGCTCAATCAGCAAATTGTGCTTACCTTAGGACAGTGGTTCTGAACCTGTCCTCCTTGAACCCCTAGGCCAGTCGGGTGTTCAGGATAGCCCTAATGAATATGAATGAGATATATATGCATTAGAGATATCCTGCCAACCTGACTGGTTTGTGGCCCTCTAGGGCTGGATTTGGAGACCCCTGCCTTACACCTCTGTCATTTAAGATTGTGAGTGGGCAAGGTGCAGATGCCCTAGACATCAAAAGGGTAGATAGAATGTGCCACATGCCTCCTCATTGCTCACCACCACCAAAAAGTTGTCTAATAGAAAATATCTTGGTGGTGGTGAGAAGCAAAGAGGTATGTGACACATTCTATCTAACATTTTTGATGTCTTGGAGATCTGCACCTTGCCCACTCACATTCTTAAATGACAGAGGTGTAAGGCAGGGGTCTCCAAATCCAGCCCTAGAGGGCCACAAACCAGTCAGGTTGGCAGGATATTTCTAATGTATATATATTCATGCATATTCATTAGGGCTATCCTGAACACCCGACTGGCCTAGGGGTTCAAGGAGGACTGGTTCAGAACCACTGCCTTAGGAATTGCTATCTGCCAGTAATCATAGCAATCTTTTGATAGATGTGTACCATATTCCCAGGTTTAGGGTGGCATTGCTAAGGTATGCAAGTGCTAGTATTGGGAGATGCACACAGGGCCCAAAAGCCTGCCTCTCCAGGTGGCTTTGGATGATGGAGCCTGAGGGTGCGGGTGAGTCTGCCCCTGTTGCTCTAGGGCAGAGGTTCCCAACTCCGGTCCTGGTGGGCCAAACCTTGTTCGGTTTTCATGCTGTCCCTAATGAATATGCATGAGATACATCTGCATACCATGGGGGCAGTGCATAGAAATGCAGCACAGCCATAGTTATTGGAGACAGCATGGGACCTGAATGGTGTTTGGCCCTCCAGGACTGCTTTTGGGGGACTCTGCTCTAGGTAATGTGCATGTTTATGGTGTCTGTGCTCTGTAGGGTGAAATGTAAGCGTTTTGGGCATGTTTACGTTATCTGCACTAAAGGTTCAGTCTGTATTACCGCGAAGAGCTGCAATCTCACCTTGCTTCTTCCCTCATCAAGAAACATATAGCTGCGCCTAGTTGTTCTATACATAGTTGTTCTGTACATAGTTGTTTTTTGTACATAGTTATTATGTTCCTCTGTTTATAAAACCTGTTGAATGTAAACCTGTTTAATGTATACCCAGCTGTTCATTGTAAGCACTGATCAATATTTGGTAAGTGTAGTTTCTGTTC
This sequence comes from Ichthyophis bannanicus, assembly GCA_033557465.1. Lineage (NCBI taxonomy): Eukaryota > Metazoa > Chordata > Amphibia > Gymnophiona > Ichthyophiidae > Ichthyophis > Ichthyophis bannanicus. The sequence continues at coordinate 517,248,650 of CM066033.1, forward strand.
ATTGTAAACCGCGCTGATGTCGAATAGTGCGGTATAAAAGAAACTGTAAATAAATAAATAAAAATAAATAAATTTTAGTAGTGGGTAAAGAATTAGGAGAGGGTTGGCAGGAACCACAGTTGGGACTTAAACCTGTGACCTTCTGCTCTTGAACACATGGGCTGTGTGCCCTGCACCACCATGTTGCCACAGAGATAGTGCATTCCCTGGAGATACCATGACTGTTTGTCAGACAGAGCCTGTCTGTTGCAGTGCACGGCACACACCTAAACAGGGCTGGGCCATGGTCTGCTGTGGGCAGCAGCCACTGCCCCCTCCACCACCAGTACCCCTCTGTCACCATGCTGACATGCCCTTCTGCTGGTGGTGCGCAGTCTCGTGCCATCCAGTGTGCGGGTAGGCGGCTGCCTATTGTGCAGGTTCTGGGGTAGCGGTGCCTGCATAGATGTCCACGCTTCCCCCCAGCACCGCCTGCAAATGTTCTGTACCCTTGGGGGTACCTGATGGGTACTATCCCCTGTGACACTGTGGGAAACACACTCGTGCCCATGTTGGGCCCTCATCAGTTGCTGTCTGGCTGCTCTACTGTTTCAGCATTCGTATGGGCCACCTAGGCATCACCCTAGTCTGCACTGTGGCCCAGCTGCACTACAGCATGTGCTGCCTGCAGCCCTCTGTGTCCCCTTTTCCAGCATCTTCCAGTTGCCCGTTCCGACATGCCCACCCTGCTGTTGCGGGTCATGTGCATGCCATAGGAAACCTGTTCAGTAACAAGGGAAAGCCCTGATCAACGTTATTTCACTGTGGGATCATTCACCTTGTATGGGGACAGAGCATAGCCCCTTCCAAAATTGATATCTTTTTTTTGGAGCTTTCTCGGTAGTGTTTTTTGCTGTTTCCCATTGATATCACTATTGCCCGGCTAGGTTATGTTTTTTTTCCAGTTTGTTCAGGTCATTTTCAATGTTTATCTGCCCTTTTGTTCTGTGCACATGTATCACACTTATCACCTTTTTTAGGTTTCCCTGGCTTTGCTGTACATTGCTGACGGAAATTGTTTCTCTTCCCTTTAAATCTACTCTAACGCCAGGGTTTCACTGGCGTTAGTTTTCAGCTCCAAAATCCACAGCCCCTCCCACTCTCCACCCATTGACCCCTTCTCTCCACCCCTGGGGAGCCTTCCTCCACCCTCAGGGAGCCTTTACTCCGCCTTCAGCGCTCGTTTGCGCTGCTGAGCGCCACTGAGCGCGTTAGCGCGTGATAAGGCGCCTTATCGTGTGCTAACGTGTCAGAGCGCACATTAAGACGGTTTAGTAAACATACCCTTTTGGATCAGAAACCAGTTAATACTGCCAGAGGTAAATTTCTGGATGATGGGTAGGGCTTTGGAGTATGACTGTTTTAGTCTTTTTCTAATTAACCCATCTTGGTATCATCTTTGAGTCCCAAGTTGCTTCCACTGTTTGGGCCACTTTCTATTCCCTCCTTTGTCTATGTTCAGTAAAATTGTTTATCTGATTTCAAGTTTTAGACATGCTTATTCATGCCTATTTTTAACAGGTTTTTTTATACTGTTTTATCATTTCAGTTAAAGCAGTTTATATTGTAACTTTAAACTCGGTAATATACATTAAACAAAGACACTGATAACTTGGATATTTTTTCCCTGAGGCAATGGAGGGTTAAGTGACATGCCCAAGGAATTAAGCCTTAGGGGCATGTTTACTAAAGTCCGCAAATCTGCGTGCCGCAAAATAGCGCACGGCAACGCGGCATTGAAACGCACAGAAATGCGTTTAAACACCCCGCACACGTGCATGTCATCCCCGCACAGGTACGCGGCACACTAACGGGCCCCGTACAAGTGCGGGCCCGCAAATGTCCGATAGAGGCGTGGAACGGCTAAAGGAGGGCGGAGGAAGGCTCCGGAGGGGCGGAGGGACGGGGTCAATGGGTGGAGAGTGGGAGGGGAGAGGCTCCCCGCACAGTATCGGGCCCGAATTTCCATGTAAAAAATAGCGCGAGTGAAACAGTCGCAGTAGAGGGCATTTAAAGGGAAGAGAAACCATTTCCGTCAGCAATGTACAGGAAAACCGGGGAAACCTGCAAAACGTCAGCAGTGTGATACATGTGCACAGCACAAAACTGCAATGAAAAATAGGAAATGACCACAACAAAAGCATTAAAAATAGTAAATCAGCTGGGGAACAGGTATAGTAATGCGCAAAAGTAAAAAACACACCCAGCAGAGCTCCAAAAAAATACAATAAAATAATTTTGGAAAGGTGCATGGAGCGGAGACACCTCCAAAAACGTCTCCGTGTATTGGACCCTTCCTGGGAGTGTTCCCTATGGTTGCCCATCAATAGCACTGTTGCCCAGCTGGGGAATATGCTAACCCCCTCTGTTCCGACGTCATACCCGTGTTATATTTGCACGTTTGTCACCAGACAGGGTGAAGGAGCTCACAGTAATAATGTGCAGAGCAGGTTTTGCGACCCCCACCCTGCCAGGTCTACTATCTCCAAGGACTGCACTGTCTCTGTGGCCACAGTGTGGTGCAGTGGACAGAGCCAGTACCTCTAGGACCAGAGGGTCACAGGTTCAAATCCCAGCTGTGGCACATGCCAGCACAATCCCAATATTTTACCCACCACTAAACAGAGATAGCAGAGACACCCCTTTATTGCACAGAACAAAAGCATGTTGCAAACACCCATATTTTACCCTACACCACACACACACCAGCACAATGAGCATCACCAACAGCCGCGTCCCCCAAATGCAGTCCTGTAGTGCCACAACTGTAGGGGCTAAGGACACGTAGGTAGAGGTTAAGTAGGTAGAGGTTATGTATGACAGATGTGCCTGTACATGCCCTCACCCCACGTGCCAAGGGCCAATTGTGTCCCTGGTTCATGATCACGTAATGGGTGCCCCACGTTCCCCAAAAACCTTGCTAAAAAACAACAGCTAGACCGCTATACCATGTGAGCCAAATACAGTCCTGGGGTGCCACTACGCCATATGCCTTTGCAAGGATAAGGACATGCCAGCATGTCTGCGGAAGGGTTCAGATGGTGAAGGGGGCAGTGGCTGCTAGCCACAGAGGACAGTGGCCAGGCCATGTGCAGGCTGGCACCGTCCACTGCAACAGACAGGCCCTGTCGGATGTACAGTCATGGACCACCCAGGGATTACAGCCAATCAGTGGCTACACGGTGGTGCAGTGCACACAGACAGTGTGTGCAAGAACAGAGGGTCACAGGTTCAGAGCCCAGCTGCGGCTACCGCCAACCCTGTCCACATATGCACCCCACAGCTACACCGTGGTAGTAAGGACAAACCTTTATTGCTGAGAACATAGGCATGGTCAATACGCCTATCTTTTACCACACCAAACACAGACACCATAAACAGGCACATTATCTACAGCAGAGTATCCCAAATGCAGTCCTGGAGGGCCAAACACCATTCAGGTTCCATGCTTCCCCTAAGACAGATGCCTGTGCTGCAGATGTCTGCACCACCCCCATGGTATGCAACTATAGCCCATGCATATTCATAGGGGACAGCATGAAGGCCCGAACAGTGTCTGGAACACCAGGACTGGAGTAGGGACACTCTGCCGTAAAGCAAGAGGCAACAGGTCCAGACGCACCCACACCCACAGGCCACATTGGCAAAGCCTCCTTGGGGGCATCTCCCAGATCTAGCTCCTGCGTACCCTAGCAATGCCACCCTATACCTGGGTACACGGTACACAGCCCACAAACGTTTGATGTGGGTACTGGCAGGTAGACAGTCCTACGCTCAGCACTGTTTGCTCCTTGTGCTCCAGCAGAACAAGCTGTCGGCTGTCTGCGGTGCGTGCCCCAGGTCTGGCCCCTGACAGTATTTACCACCCTGGGGAGTGACCCCCAGCAGTACTGTGTACCATATCCATGCCTGTACCCTTCCCAGGACCGGTGTGGTGGGCACGTCGAATGACCCCCTCAATAGTAGCACAATGCTGGCATAGGTGTGGGGGGGGGGGTGTCTGTCTATACAGTGTGTGTTGGCTACAAACACCCTCCACAGCCCACACTGCCAGCACTGTTGCCAGTATTGGCCTGACAATGCGCATAATGAGCAGCAAGGTACCATGGGTATAGCTCAGACAGGGTGTGCTGGCCAGGATGCATCTGCACAGGGTATGGGGCACTGGCTGGGACATTGTAATGCCCAGCCACCACCTACACAGACATGGTGACCTCTGTATGTGCCGCTGGGGGATCACTCTCACCCTTAGCGTGCAGTGATGACAGCATGGCTAGGCACCCCCATAGTGCTGTATAGCATTTCTCTCCTGTGATATATATGGGTTTCCTGTTGGGGTCTCTTCATGGACTTATCTGCTTGTGTGTGCTGCCACCCCAGTTTGGGGTGCATGCAATTGCATAAGAACTATCCAGCAGACTCTGCACAGCTGGTATGTGTCTTGATAGAGTGCCTTGCAGGGTGCAGCAGCTGATGGCTTGCTGCAGGAGAATATCAGATAGTGCTGGGGTGCACCCCTGAATATCCAGGTCTACTGTCTGTCTGATAGTGTGTTATGGATGTGTGTGGAGCTGCTTGGACTGCCCTGTAGGGTGTCTGTCCCCCAGCAGGACAGGGGTTGATGGCCCACTCTACTGCCATTAGGGCAGGGGGAAAGGATGGGGATCTGTTGATGGGAGACCCTGTTTGCCACTGGGGGGGGGGGGGGGGGGGGGGGGGGAAGGAGGGTGGGTACATTGCCCACCTAGGGGTGTGGAACCACCAACTAAGACAGAAGGGGTATCCATGATGTTTTTGCAACACCTTCTTATCACACAGGTTATTACTGTTCTTGAGCTATGGCATGGCCTCATTCAGCCATGGCCGGTGTTGTGGACCTGGTCCTGGGCGCCACCTCCCACCCTCAGGGTGAGCACATTACCCGCACAATGTGACGGTGTGTAGCTACCCTTCGCCGGCAGTCCTCCCGCTCAGGCCCCCCACCAGGCCGAGGTGCTGTGTGGGTGCACACGGACAGTTTCCCCTACCAGGCCGGGTAGCTTTTGGGGTGCATTCCCCATCTTGTGTGCATCTGTGGACAGCTGATTTGCATGTGCAGTGCATCATGGGTACGGGTGGCCTAACCCGTCCTGTCTACAGCAGCAGACTGTCTGTGGGGTGACGTGCAGGCTCTCTGCAGCCAGACAGGCACTTGCTCAGAGCTATAGTGCTGTAGCCCAATGGTTCCGTCACTTCCTTTATAGCAGGAGGTCATGGGTTCAAGACCACAGAGGGGTTCTGTGATAGGGTTGTCCAGAGCATTGTCATTTTTTACTGGACATATGTTTATGGCATCAAACACACCCTTGGCATACTGTACCCATAAGGGTGCCTCTGAGGGTGCTTTATAGGGCGCCCAATAGGCCACCTATATTGCGTGCACTATACATTATCCTGTGGCGCAGCATACATGGTGCCCTATAGGGGACTTGCTAGGGTGCCTTTGCGGACTGTGCACTGTAACATGTGCCTTACGGGCCTCCATATATTAACACGCTGTTAGAGCGGGTTTACTGGTAGTGGGTAATAAAATAAAACTGTAAGGCCTCCTACAGCACACCTCACCATCATACTTACTGCCCCAGCCAACCTTGCTCACTGGGCACTGTGAGGGGTTGAACCCCTGACCTCTGCACCATTGGTCAGTGTGGTAACCATTGTGCTGTGGCTCTGTTCCTGTGCTTGAGTATCAGCGCGCAGCCTTGTAACCATCAGCGCGCCGTCTTGTGGCGCACAAAATTAACAGCGCGCCGCCTTCTGCCGCCCCCAATGAACGGTGCGCTGCCTCATGCCGTTAAAAATAAACAGTGTGCCGCCTCATGCCGTTACAAATAAACAGTGCGCCGCCTTTTGCCGCCCAAAATTAATATGCCTCCTACACCACTTTTTCCAACTACATTTGATGCCTCAGCTGGCCTTTTTCATTGAGCACAATGGGGGCTTGAACCCATGGCCCCTGCACCATGGGTCAGTGTCTTCACCGTTGTACTACGGCTCTGTTGTTTGGTTATGCAGCAGCGCCCCACTTAGCCTTCCCATGTGCTAATGTGGGCCCCGCACACTTACGCCACACGCACATGTGCGTTCGCTTTCTCCCGTTTTATTTTTTCTGCCTGGACCGCCCACTCCTTATATGGCACACGCACACTAACGGGGACCCGCACATTTTCGGAGTTTAGTAAACATGCCCCTTAGTCTCTTGGTTCCCAAGCCAGTGCTCTAACCCTTAGGCTACTCCTCCACTCCATGCATATAGCATATCATGCCTTGATTATTGCAATTCCATATATTGTGGTCTTCGTTTCACCAGTTAGTCCAAAGTACAGCCAGTCGCCTTCTTACAAACATATTCAGACAGTGGCGTAGCGTGAGTTGTCAGCACCCGGGGCAAGGCAAGTAATTTGCGCCCCCCTGGTCTGGTATGGTTCTCTCCCGCGATCAGCGCTGCACTGTCCCTCCCCCAGATAGTTCCTCGCTCTCTCTTCGCACCCACCGCACCGCACACCTGGCACCCCCCCCCTCCACAGTGGGCGGCGACCCGGCGGCTCGGATCGGATTCGCACAGCCAGCACTGCAGAGAGCTGCGAGTGCGAGCGCGCCCCCCAGGGCCGGATTTACCTTGAGGGAGGCCCTACGCCAACAAAAATTGTGGGCCCCCAGCAGGGGCGGCCCAAGGGGGGTGTGGGCCTCATTTGCATAATGGGCCTCATTTGCATAAATATTTGCATAATGTTACCATATACTAACTTTTAGTAAACGTGCCTCTTAATGAGTGTATGGATAAAGAAAGACTAAAAGATTTCTACATTACTATAATCCAGTGCCAACTGCCAGACACATTAGGAACTACTACAAACACTGCCCATTTAGAGCCCATAGCAAACCCGCCGTATCCTAACAGCACTACCAGGACTCACAAAGCACCATACTCTACCAATCAAAAGGCAACACTGCAAATATTAAACCAATACATTTCAGAGAACAACAATACATGACCTACTGGGGAAAGAGAACAAGTGGCAATGTCAAATAGGAATTATATAAACAGAACACCTCAGCTCAGTTACACATGCAGAACATAGACCATCACCAAACAAGTAATCACATTTTAGAAACAGGAAGACAATAATTAAACTGGGAATCCCAAAAGCCAAACTTGGAATGTACAACACTGTAGAAATAAAACTATACATTAATTTGCTCTTGTACTAAACAAAGCGCAGACGTTAATGATGCACATTTACCAGAGCTGACATAGTCCAATTAATAAATTCAAAATAAAGAGATATTTTTCTACCTTTTTTTGCATTTTTTTCAGCTGCAATTGCTCCAGCCACTTTCTTCTGGTTTCTTCGTGTCTTCTGCTAACTCTCCATCGTCTGCTGTCCATTTGTCCTTTCTTCTCTCTTCTAGTTTTTTTCCATTCTCTCTCTACATCTGCTTTAACATACTAATCTTTCTCCTTTTGCTCTTTCCTCATTCCTATTTCATCCACTCAAATTTTACCCCTCCATCCTCAATCCCCACTTACTCTCCCAATACCCGGCCAATTGTAGATTTTTTATCCCTCCCACACAAAGTATTTTTCCCTTCTCCATTTTACTCTTCCAGCCCCATCCCATTCTAATCCTCCCCCAACATCAGCTCCCTTCTAGTTCCAGCCTCACCCAGCATCCATTCCCTTCTAGTCCCTGCATCAGCCCATTTCCAGTCCTAGCCACCCATCAGCCCATTTCCAGTCCTAGCAACCCCCCAACCCAATACCAGTCCTAGCCCCCCATCAACCCACTTACAGTCCTAACCCCCCATCACCCCATTTTCAGTTTAAGCCCCCCCTATAGCCCATTACCAGTCCTAACCCCCCATCAGCCCACTTCCAGTCCTAACCCCATCAACCCATTTCCAGTCAGCCCCCCATAGCCCACTGCCAGTCCTACCCCCCCCCCATCAGCCCACAGCCCATTACCAGTCCTAATTCCATCAGCCCACCTCCAGTCTTAACCCCCCAGCCCATTTCCAGTCCTAGCCCCCCCATAGCCCATTACCAGACAGCCCCCATCAGCCCACAGCCCATTACCAGTCTAAACCCCCCCCAAAGCCCATTACCAGTTCTAAACACCCCCAACAGCCCATTACCAGTCCTAACCCCATCAGCCCACTTCCAGTCTTAACCCCCCAGCCCATTTCCAGTCCTAGTCCCCCATAGCCCATTACCAGACAGCCCCCATCAGTCCACAGCCCATTACCAGTCTTAACCCCCCCCAAAGCCCATTACCAGTTCTAACCCCCCCAACAGCCCACAGCCCATTACAAGTCCTAACCTCATCAGCCCACCTCCAGCCTTAATCCCCCAAACCATTTCCAGTCCCAGCCCCAGCCCCCCCAATAGCCCATTACCAGTCCTACCCCCTCCCCCTGCCTAAAGTAAATTTTAATTTAAAAAAAAACCTGCTGGCTGCCACCGCGGGGCCCCCTCTGCTGCCACGGCAGCATGGACTGACCCGCAGGGGCCACCTCTGCAAGCTCGATCCCTCCCTCCGTGCCTCCGTGCCTCCCTCCGTGCAGGCTGTGAGAGGCATGAAGGGAGACTGTCTCCCTCGCGTCTCTGTTAAGCCCGCAGGGGCTGATGGGAAATTTCCCATCAGCCCCTGCGGGCTTAACAGAGACGCGAAGGAGACAGTCTGCCTTCACGCCTCTCACAGCCTGCACGGAGGGAGGCACGGAGGCACGGAGGGAGGGATCGAGCTTGCAGAGGGGGCCCCCGCGGGTCAGTCCATGCTGCCGCGGCAGCAGAGGGGGCCCCGTGGCGGCAGGCAGCAGTTTTTTTTTTTATTTTATTTTTTTTAAAAAGCCTAACGTGGCGTATAGGTAAATCCGGCCCTGGCGCCCCCCCCATGTTGCGCCCGGTGCGGCCGGCCCCCCCTGCACCCCCCCACTCTATGCCTCTGTATTCAGATATGAACACGTCATCCTCTGCTCTTTCAGAAACCTTGGCTGCCATTATCCTATCGTTTCCCTCTTAAAATACTAAAACGTGTTCACAAAGCATATTATACTAGCTTATCAACTCTCTCAATCCCTTACTGTCCTTTGCACTCTGTATAGTCACAGAACTCTAATTTACTTCTTATTCCTTCAGTTTCAAGGGCACGGATGGAGGCATTACGCTATTTGCTTTTATTTTCTGGAACTCTACTCCTCCACATCAGAACAGAATCCCCTTGCAAACAGTTTAATGTTCTTCTCAAACCCTATGTTTTTGAAAAGGCCTTTTCAGGTCTCTTGGACTGAAAGGAGTATGCTTTCTAGTCCTATAGGCACTGTGATGAGGAGAGCCCTGCTGAACCGATGGAAATAGGAAAAGATAGTGAATATACCTTTAAGGAAAGAGACATTCCGGAAATTCACAGGTTCCAGACTGCAGTCAAAGAAAGAAAGCACGGAGTTGATAGAGTCAGTTTGCCACACCCAAGCTCTGCTGACCTAAGTGCAAGCTTAGGGAATAATGGGAAACACCTGTGCAGAGACAGAGAAAGGCTAGCTAAGAAGCAGCCTTATAAACCCTGCTCAGAAGGGTAGAAGGGGCTTCAGGATCAGGTTGCGGTTCAAACTGTTTGTGTTCCAGTTCCAGTCCAGAATCGTGGGCAAGTTCAGAGAGTTCACTGTGTTTCAGCTATTCCAGGAGTTCAGGGAGAGGAACTCAGAGGAGGAAACATCAGGGGAAGGAGAAGGACCTGGAAGGAGCCTGAGAGCCAAGAAACCACGTGTGCTTTGCTTAGAGAAAGAAAGCAGGGAAGTCTTCTACCTCGGGTCTCAGACCGAAGGGTTCAAGCTGCTCAAAGGTGGGTGAACAAGGCTATAGCTAGAAGTACCCACAACCCAGCCTGGAGCAAGGAACCATGGCTGAACAGCGGAGAGGAACCAAGGCAACTGAACCAGGGAGAGATATCCCATACTAGAGGTATAGACATTCCTTACCAGGTAAACAGTGCTGGAGGGAGGTCCAGGGATTTCCCCAGAGCATTCACCGAGGAGCAGATTGTGGGTGTTCAGAACCAGACGTATATGCTTTAGAACAAGAGGATATGCAAGTGGACTGTGTGGAGCAAAACTCCATATCAGGTGAATTGCCAATGGATTGTGTCACGAGGTAACGCTAGCAGAGCCCATAAATGCAAACGAAAGTGAGCAAAAGAGCAGGAAAAATGACAGCTCAGCTTCACAAAGGGGAAAGGGTTGCCAAGAGCAACCGTGGAAAACACATTCACATGGTGTTAGGGAACGCCCAAGCAGAGACGGAGTTCAGAGCTCATTAGAGAATGGGGAGCAGCTGCAGGGGGGCGGAGCCCAGGCTAACACTAAGCACAATATAGTGAGGACTCATTCACCAACAGATAGCACAGGTGGGAGGACGGGTGAAAGAACCCTGAGGTCCGGTGAGAGAACCCTGAGCACAGGTGGGAGAATTGAGGAGAGAACACGAGAAGGAACACATGAGTGTGTTGGGAGGACAGTGCCAAGGAAAAGACAGGAGTCAGAGGTTGGTGATTTGCAAAGAAGCTGTGGGGAACAGCAAGGCATATCTTACCAGTACCCTGTGGAATATTGCAATAAGGCAATAAGGAAGGGCAGTCCTACAGCTAAACGTACAAGCTATAAGCAGTTTAACTCCAAACAAACAGAAGGGAAGAGTTCTTACCCTGAGGCACATTTCCTGGAGGTAGAAAAACGCCGTGGGAGAAAGAGAACAGAACAGGGCTATCCACGTTATAGAGAGCAGGAAGCTCTAGGAGTTGAAGAGAGACGTATTCTCCCTAAGAGATGGGATTTAGAACACCCAGACTTCCTATGCACGTATGAGGAGCTGTGCAGAGCTCAGGAAGAAAAGTACAAACACGGTGGTAATTTCCCACAAGCCACGAGGGTAGTGGAGGAAGGGAACCTGTTCACTCCTCGGCAAGGACAGTTTGACTCAAAAGGCATTTTTGAGCCAGAAGCACTGTCCGATGAAGGAGAAATGCAACTGGAATTCCCTGAAGAGATTTCACAAGAGATAGACATGGATTGTACTTACACTGTGTCAGATTATGTTCATTCTTTGTGCTGAAGCAGTCAGAAGGGCTAATTGAAGAAACAGCTGAAAAGGTTTCACGTAAGTGAAAAGAACTGTTTCTGTTACTTTTGCTGTTGAGTTTATGCTGAAGGAAGCTTATATTTTTGTTCCAGTACTTTTCCTTGATTGATGCCAGACGTATGGTTTGTTATACCTTTGTTCCATAGTTTTTGAATCCGCCCCGGACGGGGAATAAAACCTAAGTTAACCTTACACTCTGCCTCAACTACAATTATTGGTCTAAGGTACAACTACGGGAACCAGAAGGCTTAGCTACTGCCATCCCGGAGACGTATTGGCCAGTAAAGCATTGCCCCATCAGCCTGTCTAAGCACCTCTTATGCCTCTGGGCCAGCTAGTGGGTCACATGAAAGTGGCGTCGTCTTAAGGATTTTTTTTACTGTGGAAAAAAAAGTACACTTTTAAAGGAGAAGAATACTGCTGGACAACCAGACCTATAAAGAAGCAAGCACCCAGGACAGGCCAGACGTGGACCAAGCACCTCTCTTGCCAAAGCCTGAGTCTACGCAGAACCTAAGGTAAAGGGTACCTGGGGCACGTGCGTAGAAGGACAGCAGGGCAAGAAAGGGGGCGCTCCTGTGGTGTGGGAAAGGGGGAAAAGCTTTTAAAAAAAAGTACCGCACTTGGTGGTGTTTCTTTTTTCTTTCCTTTTACAGGGTCACAACTGGAAGATGGAGGTCCAGGACATTATGAGTTGGATGTAACACCAATGGGACAAACAGTTGGAGTTGGCACGGCATATGCAGGAACAAACCGCCAAGATGATTATGGAGCAGCAGAGGCCACTCCTGGAAACTATGAAGGCGTTTGTTGAGAAGTCACCAGGTTCTGGGACTGAAAACCACTACATTGCTGGGGTAGGACTGACTGCAAGTCAGGCGTTTTCTTTGGGACAATTAGGTCCAAGAGACGATATAGATGATTTTATAGATGCCTTCGAAAGGATAGGGGGGGCATTAAAATGGCCACCTGAGCAGTGGGCCACACGCTTTGCTGTTGCTCTTACAGGGGAAGCTCTCTCTGCGTATAAGGCCATGCCTGCCATACTTGCTACCAGTTATGAAGAAATAAAAAAGGCAGTCAAGGACCGGTTAGGTTTGTCTGTTATGCATTATCGCAGATTATTTAGAGAGTCCAGGATGAGGGATCAGGAAACCCCGAAAGCCCTACAGCAAAGGCTTAAGAGTTTAGCATATAAATGGTTAACTCCTGACCAGAGGACAATGGAATCACTGCTTGATGTAATTATTTTAGAGCAGTTTCTCCAGGCTGTCCCAAGTGAAGTAAAAAAATACCTCACCTTGCAGAACTGCCAGAATACAGAGGAGGCAGCTAATTTAGCTGAGCGCTACTTTGAAGCACAGATAGTGGGCGCCTCAGAAATAGGGCCCAGAAAGGCAGCAGGAATGGCAGTGCATAAAAATGAGAGTTATGTTAAAAACAAAAAGTTTAATATGTCTAAGTATGCTAACAATGATGACATGTTTTCTGTGTGTAAAGGGAGATGCTATGTGTGCGGGCGAGCAGGTCACTACCAGAAGGACTGCCCGGAGAGAATGATCCTTATGGCTGGGAGAGAGAAACCAGCGCAGGATGGGTTCCTAATACCCATCCAGGTAGAAGGGGTAGGGACGCTGGCGCTGCTTGACTCGGGTGCTGACCAGAGCATGATTACATCTAAGCTCTGGGAAACCATTGAGAGGCAACGTAGGTCAGCCCCGAGGCAAGCAGGCGGCCAGGTCCGCCTAAAATGCATACATGGGGCATTTTCTCATTAACCTTCACAAACTGTATCCATACAGGCAATAGGTGAGGAACACACATTGCAGGTAGCCATAATCCCTAGCCTGCCTAGAGATATTATTTTAGGCAGGGACTGGCCACCCTTTCTCCAGGGTCTAGAGGTAGGATTAAATACCCGGACCGGCCTGGTATCTACCCGATCCCAGGCAGGGACCTCAGGCGAAGGAAAAATAGTTTCTGAAGACCCTAGAGAGTCTGAGGGAGAGGAAGAACCCCAGGAGGAGGATGTAAATAGAGGTGTATTAGGTATTCTGCCCACGGATGATGAGCTAATACAGGAACCAGTTAAGCAAGGTAGAAAGGCGAAGGCAAAGAAACGCCAAGAGAGGCGTCAAAGGACCCGGGGGAGGGCCGAATTGGAGGCTGGTGCAGGGTTACCTTGGGTACCTGCTGAGGTGGTAAACAAATTCCCCTCATTTCCGGCAGAACAGCGGGCTGACCCGGCTCTTAAGAGAGCTTTTGAATGGGCAAAAGAAATTAGGCCTACGCTACCCAGGTTTTTCCTAGAGAAGGAAATCTTATATAGAGAAAGCACAGACCCATACTCTGGTGCTGTAAGAAAACAATTGGTCGTACCAACAACATTTAAGGCCACAGTATTAAGGTTGGCACACGACCACCCCATAGGCAGCCATAAGGGAGTCCAAGGCACCCTGGACCAAATATTGGTTCGATTTTATTGGCCGGGGTTTTTTAAAGAGACAAAGCAATATTGTGAGGCTTGTCCGACGTGTCAAAGGGTCACAGCTTTGAGACCAAAAGCTGTCCCAATGATATCCACGCCCACCATAGCAGTACCTATGGAACGCATAGGTATGGATATCGTAGGACCCCTGATCCGTACTCCCAGAGGTTTCCAATATTTGTTGGTGGTAGTAGACCACGCAACTAGGTTCCCATGGGCCATTCCCTTAAGGACTACATCGGCCAGAGTAATAGCCCAAGAGCTGGTAAAACTCTTCTGTGAAGTGGGTTTTCCCAGAGTGGTATTAACTGAACAGGGGAGTAATTTCTTATCCAAGAACTTGGCAACAGTATGGGAAGCCTTTGGAATAAGGCACATAAAGACTGCAGCGTACCATCCTCAAACAAATGGCCTTGTTGAGAGGATGAATCAGTCTTTGAAACAACTATTAAGGAGAGGTTTAAAAAGAGGAGAGATGGGTGAATGGGATACCCTACTCCCATTTACACTTTACGCCTGTAGAGAGCGTGTACAAACATCATTAAAAGCATCCCCATATGAGCTGATGTTTGGCAGGGCCCCTAGGGGAATTTTAGATATTCTCCATGAGCAGTGGGTGGAGCCAAATTCACAGGAAGTTGGGGTGCCGCAATTCCTGAAAAACTTGAGGGAACGCATAGAGAAAACGGCAAAAGCCTCAAGGGAAAATTTACAGGCTAGTAAAGTGAAACAGAAACGATACTATGACAGGCGCACAAAAGCAAGGCACCTGAACATAGGGAATAAGGTCCTTGTGCAAGTAGCGGACTCGGGACCCAAGTTTGAGGCCCATTGGAAGGGACCGTGCACAGTAATAGGGAGAGTAGGTCCTGTAACGTACAGAGTGGAAAATGAGAGAGGACGTCAGCAGGTGTACCACCTGAACGTTCTCAAGCCATGGAAGGAAAGATTGGCAACGGTCAGTTTGGCATATGTAGGGCAGCGAGACAGAACCCAGGAGTTGATTACGTGCTGTCCGGGTATTGTCCCAGCAGCCCGTAATATTTTAAGGGGGGGGGGGGATCTGTCACGAGGTAACGCTAGCAGAGCCCATAAATGAAAATGAAAGTGAGCAAAAGAGCAGGAAAAATGACAGCTCAGCTTCACAAAGGGGAAAGGGTTGCCAAGAGCAACCATGGAAAACACATTCACATGGTGTTAGGGAACGCCCAAGCAGAGACGGAGCTCAGAGCTCATTAGAGAATGGGGAGCAGCTGCAGGGGGGCGGAGCCCAGGCTAACACTAAGCACAATATAGTGAGGACTCATTCACCAACAGATAGCACAGGTGGGAGGACGGGTGAAAGAACCCTGAGGTCCGGTGAGAGAACCCTGAGCACAGGTGGGAGAATTGAGGAGAGAACACGAGAAGGAACACGTGAGTGTGTTGGGAGGACAGTGCCAAGGAAAAGACAGGAGTCAGAGGTTGGTGATTTGCAAAGAAGCTGTGGGGAACAGCAAGGCATATCTTACCAGTACCCTGTGGAATATTGCAATGAGGCAATAAGGAAGGGTAGTCCTACAGCTAAACGTACAAGCTATAAGCAGTTTAACTCCAAACAAACAGAAGGGAAGAGTTCTTACCCTGAGGCACATTTCCTGGAGGTAGAAAAATGCCGTGGGAGAAAGAGAACAGAACAGGGCTATCCACGTTATAGAGAGATGGAAGCTCTAGGAGTTGAAGAGAGACGTATTCTCCCTAAGAGATGGGATTTAGAACACCCAGACTTCCTATGCACGTATGAGGAGCTGTGCAGAGCTCAGGAAGAAAAGTACAAACACGGTGGTAATTTCCCACAAGCCACGAGGGTAGTGGAGGAAGGGAACCTGTTCACTCCTCGGCAGGGACAGTTTGACTCAAAAGGCATTTTTGAGCCAGAAGCACTGTCCGATGAAGGAGAAATGCAACTGGAATTCCCTGAAGAGATTTCACAAGAGATAGACATGGATTGTACTTACACTGTGTCAGATTATGTTCATTCTTTGTGCTGAAGCAGTCAGAAGGGCTAATTGAAGAAACAGCTGAAAAGGTTTCACGTAAGTGAAAAGAACTGTTTCTGTTACTTTTGCTGTTGAGTTTATGCTGAAGGAAGCTTATATTTTTGTTCCAGTACTTTTCCTTGATTGATGCCAGATGTATGGTTTGTTATACCTTTGTTCCATAGTTTTTGAATCCGCCCCGGACGGGGAATAAAACCTAAGTTAACCTTACACTCTGCCTCAACTACATTTATTGGTCTAAGGTACAACTACGGGAACCAGAAGGCTTAGCTACTGCCTTCCCGGGGACGTATTGGCCAGTAAAGCATTGCCCCATCAGCCTGTCTAAGCACCTCTTATGCCTCTGGGCCAGCTAGTGGGTCACAATTGTACATTATGCCAGATAGAAGCTATGAAAGTCTGTTGATAAGAAATGCTTGATAAAGAAAGGTCTTGAGAAGCAGTATGAATGAACCCAGTTTTGTTTTGCTAAGAAATACCTACTAACTCAAGAGAACGTTCCAAGTTTCTACATTTTTGTGTTTAAAGAAGCAGAAGTTAAATGAGGACATTTAACTTTGCTTAAACAGAGAAGCTGTATTTTGTTTTGCTGATTACCTTATGAAAACAACTGCACATGTTTAAAAACTTATGAAGCTTCCTCAGTTCCAACTTATGTATAATTTCTGAAGTATTGCTTGGAGAAGAATATCCTGACGTTGTGTGTTTGAACCTTGGTGCTTTTTGGGGAAAAATAAACTTTTGTCTTTGCCTTTAACCCTTGGCTTACACGATTATCCTTGAACGAGGAAAAACTACAAGTCCCAGAATGCCTCACTGTGGACAAGAATAGTGTTTAATTCCTTTATTAGAGAACTAAAATTGGCAGCCCTATGCCTCTAGGCCCTCGGCTGGGGCTGGGGTCACGACAGCACTCCTTGTGGCCTTGAGCAAGCCACTTAACCTCTGTTCCCTCAGGTACACATAGCTTGTGAGCCCTTTGAGAACAAGGGAATGTATCCAGCAGGGCCGGCCCGTCCATTGAGCAAGAATGTTGTTTGCATAGGGCCCCGCATTTCAGGGGGCCCCGCACAAACAACATTCTGCATTAAAAAGACAGCCGCTGCCACCGTGGCAGCAGCAGAATCAAGCGTCCTGCGGCCCCCCCCCCCCCCCGCCTGCCTGGTAGAGTTCACCCTGAATCTGTTCCCGCAGCGCCGGCTTTCAGAGCCACAAAGGCAGGGTGTCCATTTCTCGCGGCTCTGTTAAGCCCGCCGGCGCTGATGAGAAACAGAACTGGTAATGGGTTATGGGGGGGCTAGGACTGGAAATGGGCTGGGGGGTTTGCTAGGATGGGAAATAGGCTGAGCGGAAGGAGGGGCTTGAACTGCAAATAGCTGATGAGGAGGGGGCTTGGAATGGAAATGGGCTGAGTGGAAGGGGGGGCTTGAACTGCAAATAGTTGATGGGGAGGGGGGCTTGGAATGGAAATGGGCTTTGAGGGGAGGGAGCTAGGACTGGAAATGGGCTGATGGAGGGGCTAGGATAGGACTGGAAATGGGCTGTGGTGGGGGCTTGGATTGAAATGGACTCATGGAGGGGCTAGAACTGGAAGTAGGCTCATGAGGGGCTTGGATTGGAAATAGGCTGAGTGGAGGGGAGCTAGGATTTGACATCGGCTGATGGTGAGGCTAGGAAAGGACTAGAAATGGGCTGATGGGAGGCTGGGATTGGAAATCAGCTGATGGAGGGACTCAGATATGACTGGAAATGGATGGGGGAGCTAGGACCGGAAATGGGCTGATGGGGGGCTAGGACTGGAAATGGGCTGATGCGTGGACTAGAAGGGAGCGGATGCTGGGTGGGGCTGGAACTAGAAGGGAGCTGATGTTGGGGGAGGATTAGAATGGGATGGGGCTGGGAGAGTGAAATGGAGAGGGGAAAAATATTTTGTGTGGGAGGGAAGAAAAATCTACAATTGGCCGGGTATTGGGAGAGTAAGTGGGGATTGAGGATGGAGGGGTAAAATATAAGTGGATGAAATAGGAATGAGGAAAGAGCAAAAGGAGAAAGATTAGTATGTTAAAGCAGATGTAGAGAGAGAATGGAAAAAAACTAGAAGAGAGAAGAAAGGACAAATGAACAACAGACGATGGAGAGATAGCAGAAGACACGAAGAAACCAGAAGAAAGTGGCTGGAACAATTGCAACTGAAAAAAAATGCACAAAAGGTAGAAAAATATCTCTTTAGTTTGAATTTATTAACTGGAATATGTCAGCTCTGGGAAATGTGCATCATTAATGTCTGCGCTTTGTTTAGTACAAGAAGAAATTAATTTATAGTTTTATTTCTACAGTGTTGTTGTACATTCCAAGTTTGGCTTTTGGGGTTACCAGTTTAATTATTGTCTGCCTGTTTCTAAATTGTGATTCCTTGTTTGGTAATGGTTTATGTTCTGCATGTGTAACTGAGCTGAGGTATTCTGTTTATGTAATTCCTACTTGACATTGCCACTTGTTCTCTTTCCCCAGTAGGTCATGTATTGTTATTCTCTGAAATGTATTGGTTTAATATTTGCAGTGTTGCCTTTTGATAGGCAGGGTATGGTGCTTTGTGAGTCCTGGTAGTGCTGTTACGATATGGCGGGTTTGCTATGGGTTCTAAATGGGCAGTGCTTGTAGCAGTTCCTAATGTGCCTGGAGGTTGGTACTGGATTATAGTAATATAGAAATCTTTTAATCTTTCTTTATCCATACACTCATTAAGAAGCATGTTTACTAAAAGTTAGTATATGGTAACATTATGCAAATATTTATGCAAATGAGGCCCCTTATGCAAATGATGCCCGCACCGAGTCTCTGCACATGGCCCCGCACCCCCCTTGGGCCGCCCCTGCTATCCAGTACCTGTTTGTAGTGATTGCATAATGTAGACCGCTTTGATTGAAGGATATGTAGGTATAGAAAACTGGTTAAATAAATAAATAAATGCTCAGGGCCAGCAGTCTTCTATGTTGCGTCTTCTCTATTTTGTTTTGTCAACTATCCCAGCCTCTCCTGTTTTAAATGGATCGCTTTTCATTGACATTTTTAGTATTATAAACCGCTCAGGAACTATTTAGTAATGGGTGGTATACTAAGGGGTATGTTTACTAAACTGTCTTAATGTTACCGGCACTAGTTGCAGCGTTAATGTGAAGAATGCCATATAAAGTAGTGGGCGTTCCAGAGGGAAGGTTGCAAGGAATCGGTATCGCGCGATAGTGGGTGCCGTGGCACGTTAACACGCATTAACCCTAAGTTCATGCCAGTGCAGTGCTTGACGCTATAAAGGTGTAGCCCACTGGTTACTGCAATGACTGTGGAGGCAGAGGTCATGGGTTTGATCCCACAGTGGTGTTATGTAAGAAGGCTGTCTGAGCCATTTACTTTTAATTTAAATCAGTGCTGCCAGCAAAAACACCCTCACAGTGCCGTAAACTAAGGTGCCGCATAAGGCGCCCTATAAGGCACCCCATAGGGAACATTATAAAGTGCCCTGTCTGCCAAGGCAGCTTATAATGTGCCCTATAGGGCGTCTTATGAGGCACCTTAGATTACGGCACTGTGAGGGTATTTTTGCTGGCAGCACTGATTTAAATTAAAAGGAAAAGCCTCAGACAGCCTTATTAAATAACACCACTGTGGGATCAAACCCATGACCTTTGCCACCAGTGTCATTGAAGCAACCAGTGGGCTACTTCTCTGTAGCATCTAACACACTGCTGGCTGGCTACAGAAAGACTGCAGGTCACCACACAAACTGTCTGCTGTGGTTACCAGGATAGGGTAAACCCACCCATACCCATGATGCACTGCACATGCAGATCAGCAGTCTACAGATGATCACAAGTTGGGGTATGCACTCCCACAGCACCTCGGCCTGGTAGGGGGAACTGACCGTGTGTGTTACTGGCACAGAGTAGCTACAGACCGTGACATTGTGCGGTTCCTGTGCTCACCCTGAGGGTTTGGTGGGGTGCCCAGCACCAGGTCCGCTGCTCCTGGCTTGGCTGAGATAGGCTGTGGTGGTTGCCATGGTCACATGTTATAAAAAAAGAGTGGTGTTTGGACCCAATAGTGTATTATGTAGCACCACCCAACCTGCCCTCTGTGGGGGACAGGATCTCCCACCAACAGATGCACATTCCACATCTCGGCAGTGGTGACAGTAGAAGGGACCATCAACCCCAGTCCTGCTGGGGAATAGGCACCCTACAGGGCAGTCAATGCAGATCTGTACGCATCACATAGGGCACTGGCAGACAGGCAGTAGGCCTGGAAAAGCTCAGCTGCCCCCCCCCCCTGACATTCACCAGCACAGGGCACAGTGAGTCTTCATCTGCTGCACCCTACAAGGTGTTCCAGCCATATACATGTTAACTGCAGACAGTCTGCTAGCTAGTACATGTTCCTGGAAGAACTGTGTTCACCCAAAAATGGGATGTGAGCACACACACCAAGCAAGTATGTCAGTGATTGGGCCCCAAAAAAGGGAACTCATAGATATCACTTGAGAGAAGTGCTGTATAGCACTATAGGGGAACCTACCCATGCCATGGTCACTGCTCAGTCAGGATGAGAGTGACCTCCCAGCATGACATGCTGTGGCCACCCTGTCCGTGCAGGTGGTGGTCTGGCACTACAATGTCCCAGCCATTGCCCTATGCCCTGTGCAGATGCATGCTGCTCAGACCGCTGTGTCCGGGCCATACCCACAATACCTTGCTCCTCATTATGCACATTGGCAGGCTAACAATGGAGAAAGTGCAAACATTTGGGCTCAGTAAGGTGTAGGCAGCCACAAAACACTGAGTAGACATACACACACTCCCATACCTATTTCAGCATTGTGCAAAGATAGAGGTGGTTGGCAGTCCTGGCCACCACACCAGTCCTGGGCACAGTGCAGGCATTGCTAAGGTATGCAGGTGCTAATATTGGTAGCTGCTGCTCTGCACAGGGCCCAACAGCCTGACTCTCCATGAGGCTTTGGATAGTGGAGCCTGTGGGTGTGGGTGTGGGTGTTTGTGCCTCTGTTGGCCGATGCTCTAGGGCAGAGGTTCCCAACTCCAGTCCTGGTGGGACAAGCACGATTCAGGTTTTCAGGCTATCCCTAATGAATATGCATGAGATACATTTGCATACAATTTGGGCACTGCATATCAATGCATATCATGCATATTTATTAGGGACAGCATGAAATCCTGAAGGGTGTTTGGCCCTCCAGGACTGCAGTTGGGAACCTCTGCTCTAGGGAGTGCACATGTTTATGGTGTATGTGCTCTGTAGGGTAAAATATAGGGACATGGTCTGCAGGAGCCACCTCTGCCCTTCTGCCCCTGAACACACTGGCTGTGTGTACTGCACCAAACTGTTGCCATGGAGGCAGGTCATTCCCTGGGGATACCATTACTGTTCATCAGACAGCCCTTGTCTGTTGCACTGCACGCCACCCACCTGAACAGGGCTTGGCCTTGGTGTGCTGTGGGCAGATGCCACTGCCCCCTCCAGCACCCCTCCGCCACCATGCTGACATGCCCTTATGCTGGTGGTGCTGGTGGTGTGCAGTCCCAGGCCATCCAGTGTGCCAGTAGGCGGCTGCCTATGGTGTGGGATCTGTGGTAGGGGTGCCTACATAGACATCTACGCTTCCCCCGGCACTGCCTGTCACTGTTATGTGCCCTTTGGGGTACCTGCTTGGTGATGTCCCCTGGGACACTGTGGGACACACACTCGTGGGCATGTTTGACCTTGGTCAGTTGCTGGCTTGCTGATTTGCAGTTTCTGAGTTCCTATGTGCCACCTAGGCATCTGCCTAGTCCAGCCTGTGTCCCAGCTGCCTCACTGCATGTCCCGCCTGCAGCCCCCTGTACCCCATTTGCAGCCTCACCATAGTGCCCTTTTGTACTTGGGCACTATGCTGTTGCTGCACATATATCACTACTATCACTTTTCTTGGTTTCCCTGCCTTTGCTGTACATTGCTGACTTAAATGGTTTCTCTCTCCTGCAAATGTGCCTCTAAGGCGAGGTTTTCACTGGCGTTAATTTTCAGACCTTCATTTCACAGCGTTAGTGTGCCTGGAGCCTCTCCCCGCCCACTCTCCGCCGATTGACCCCTTCTCTCTGCCCTCTGGAGAGACTTACTCCACCCTCTGTGTGCCTTAACGCCGCTGGAGACGTTATTGTGCGATGAGTAACGTAATTGCGCGGTAATTTATTGTGCGATAACATCACTTATCGCGCGATAACGTCACCGCTACGACGTTAGCACTGTTTAGTAAACATACCCCTAAATCTTTTAATAAACATAAACATAATTATAAGGTAGTAAAAATAACTATCAGTCACTCAGACTGCTCCCTGTCAAAAATGTTAACCCTCCCTCTTCCTTGGGACTCCTGTGATTCTGCCATTTGAAGCCATGTCATTTGGAGTGGAGGAGTGGCCTAGTAGTTGGGGCAAGGTACTTCAGGCCAGAAGGTTGGGGGTTCAAATCTCACTAGAGGACAGCAACCTTGGGCCGGAAGGACTGCGGTTTCTAGTCCCACAGGTGCTCCTTGTGGTCTTGGGCAAGCCATTTAACCCTCCATAGCCCATGTTCCCTGTAAAATAGTTATCTCCAAGTTATAATGCCCTGTTCAATGTAATATCAGTTTGTTCAATGTAAAACTGCACTGATGCAGAATAGCACAGTATATAAGAGAATATAAATAATAAATTTCACTGCAGGTATGGATATTTCAATCAGCAATACTGATAAAAAGCAATGGTACAGGTTTAGTAAAAGTTAACGCATATTAACAAGCAATAATGTACTACTACTACTGAGGATTTGTATAGCACTACAAGATGTACCTAGCGCTGCACAGTCACATGTAAGAGACAGTCCCTGCTCATCAGAGCATACAATCTAGTCGAGATAGACAACACAGTAAGTGTAGACAGGGATACATCTAGGGGGAATGGTAAGGAAACACAAAGGAAAGCAGGCGAGTCAAGATCCGAAAGCGGCAGCAAAGAGATGAGTTTTATTCCTGGATTTGAAAAGGGTCAGAGAAAGCACCTGACATACAGATTTAGGTAGTTTGTTCCAGGCATAAGGAGCAGCAAAGTGAAAGAGCAGTCTGGAGTTAGCAATAGAAGAAGATATTATGGTATATGCCCCGGTGGATATAAAGAATCCATCATACAACAATATTGAATGCATATCTGATGCAGAATCATGGCTAAATTCAAACACCTGTATGTAAACTTCAAGAAAACAGAGATTTTATTCACTACAAAAAAAACAAAACTTTACCCCCCCCCCCCCTTTAAAATAGACAACACCTCCCTGCCAGTCAAACATGAGATAAAATATCTAGGTATTATAATCGACAGAGCCCTTAATATGTCAGCACATATAAAATACACAACTAAAACATATTTTACAAACTGTAAACAATTCAACACCTCAGACCACTTCTAGGCATGAATGACTTTAGAACATTAGTACTAGTATTAACACCCCACTTTGACTACTGTAACAGCCTATTATAGGGTCTACCTAAAAAGAGCATGCATTCTCTTCAAATAGCTCAAAACGTAACAGCAAGGATTATTTCTAAAGTTAGTTTATCAGATCATATCATACCCATACTTTACAATCTCCACTGGCTCCCCATAGCAAGCAGGACAACATATAAAATGCTTGTTACAACATTTAAATTAATCAACATCTCCCCCTCCATCCTCTCAACCAAGATAAATGCTTAAAATGACTCAAGAAACAGGAGAAAGAGTGCACAAAATCTCCTACTTATACCATCCAGCATACGGAAGACTAAACAAATGACCAGTAGCTGGGCATTCAGGTACACAGCATCCATCCTCTGAAACTCTCTCCCCAATCATATTAGATCAATCAAAGACCTTCAGACATTCCACAAGGAACTAAAAACATTACTGTTTGCCGAACACTACCACCCTCTCTTGACCAACAACCCGCTCTCATGCACCACCCAACACTCCCCCCCCCCACCTTACACATACTCTCCCCAGCATCTGTCACCCCACCAACTAACCTCATTTATCTCTCTGGCTAATATGTAGATAGTTGAAGATATCCAGCTACCTCTATAATATTATATGTGGCCAACTGGGATGTACATATATAGTTCAATTGTAACATAGTTCTAATATGTTCTTTGTAATTGCAAGTTGTTCTGATGTAAACCACCCCTGATCGATGGAAGGGATGGTATAGAAAAGCTGTTCAAATAAATAAATAAGGGCACAGATAGAAGTGATTTGCCAGAAGAGTGGAGTTCCCGAGGATGGGTGAAGGAAGAGATAAGAGAGGAAAGGTAGTGAGGAGCTGCAGAGTGAATGCGCTTATAGATCAACAGGAGAAGTTTGAAATGGATGCAGAAATGAATAAGGAGCCAATGAAGTGACTTGAGAAGAGGGGTAATATGAGCATGATGAGGCTGGCAGAAGATTAGCTGCACAGCAGAGTATTGAACAGATAGAAGGGAGAGAGATGATTAAGAGGGAGAAGAACAAGGAGTAGGTTACAATAGTCAAGACAGGAGGTGTCTAAAGAGTGGTTAAGTGTCTTAGTAGTGTGTTCAGAATGGGTGGATTTTGTTGAAGTTATAAAGAAACAGCAGGTCTTAGCCATCAGATGGATATGTGTGAAGAAGGGGGGAGAGGAGTCAAAGACAACCCCAAGGAGTAGAGAGTTATTCACAGAGACTGAGATAGGAGAAGGGGAGAGGAAGTTTTAGGAGGAAAAATAAGAAGCTCAGTTTTGGCCATGTTCAATTTCAAGTGGCAGTGAGATTCCAAACATCAATGTCAGAAAGACAGGCAGAGATCTGGGCCTGGATTGTCGGAGAGATTTCAGGTGTAGAGAAGAAAATCTGTGAGTCATCAGCATAAAGATGGCAGCATGGGAAGAGATGAATGCACCAAGGGACTGGGCATAGAGAGAAAAAGGAGTGGACCCAAGACAGATCCTTGGGGTATACCAACTGAGAGTGGGATAGCGGCAGAGGATGAACCACCAGAACTAACACTGAAAGAGTGATCGGAGACGTAAGAAGAGAACCAGAATAGCAGAGAGCCCTTTAAACCAAGTGAGGAGAAGGTATCAAGAAGAAAGTTGTGGTCAACAGTGTCAAAAGCAGCAGAAAGGTCAAGAAGGATGAGGATTGAGTAAAGGCTCCTGGATTTTGCCAGTAACAGGTCACTGGAGTCTTTGGCAAGAGCCATTTTAATAGAATGTAAAGGAAGAAAGCAGATGATAAAGGATCCAGGAGGGCATGAGAGGAGAGGAAGTCAAGGCAGGAAAGGAGGGAGATGGATCGATAGTTAGAAGGACAGGTAGGATCTAGAGAGGGTTTCTTGAGGAGAGGTGTAACTACAACATGCTTGAAGGCTGCAGGGACAGTTACAGTGGAGAGCAATAGGTTGAGAATATGAGAAATGGAACAGACAACAGTGGAGGAGATGGGGCTTAGGAGGCAGGTGGAAATAGGATCAGAGGAGTTAAGTGTCACCGTGGTTGTTTTTATTTTTTTATTATTTTTATATTTTATATTTATTATTTTATTATTTTTTATTATTTATTTTTATTTCTCACACTCTGCTCCAATACTCTGGAACAATTTACCTGACAACATTCGCCTACTGTCTGACATAAAAGAATTTAAAAAAAAATTAAAAACTCACTTATTTACATTACACTATAATACACTCCCAAAACAGAATTCTCAAAGGGATACAGGCTAACATTTATTTTTAATATTATATACCCTATTTTCAAAAATAAACGACACTAATACACTAATTTAACCATACTACACACTCATTTACATGATGATTAATAATTTAACTAGCAATGTATATATGTTCTAATATGTTATACTTGTAATGTTACAATTTTCCTTGTAAATTATAATTATCTGTTCTATGTAAAATGTCCTGGTATATCTCATACCAATTAACCTACTGTTACATGTAAACCGCACTTGAAACAAGGGAAAGAGCGGTATATAAATAACTGTTAAATAAATAAATAAATAAATGAGTGCAGCAGCACTTAGTGCACATTAGCATTCATTATCGTGTGTTAACCTTTAGTAAACATGTCCTTAGATTACATAATTCAGCTGGCAGCCAAAGCAAGCAAAATGATTAAGAGTTTCCCTTTCTCCTTCTAAATACTTCTGTTGCTTAGCCACAGCTACCAGTATGAATCTAAGTAAGTCCTGGTGCTGCTGTCGATCGAAGCCCCCATACAAGATTTAAATGAACACAACTGAAATGTGTCTTTATTAAATACTTGCATAATATGCACAGCATACGAACAACATTGTGAGCAGGATCACTGCGTAAGCATTCATTCAATTCAGATTAAAGCATCCTAAAATCTGTTTTTCCCAACACAGATATTGTGTTTACAGTGTACGTAATTATCTCGTATTCATAGTGAAGATCTTGCAAAGTCAACTATCTGTGAAAAGTTTATTAAGGAAAAAACAGAAGACCTGATATTTAGCAGTGGTGGCCAGTGGTGTGTTACTTTATTCATGATCAATGTAAGAAGTGCCACTGAGTGTATGTTTATGTAGCAGCTGACCCTGTTACTTGTCTTCTTTTTGATTTAGGCCTCCTATCTAATTGGCTCAACTTAAACAGGTCTGTTTCTAGAGAGCTGCTGAATTTCACCGTCCTTCTGATAACCTTTTGGTCAGCAACTGGCCCACTCCCCTCCGCCTCTCCAGATACAGATACATTTTTAGCTAAATTTTTACATAGGGTTATCTGGATAAAGACAGGTTGGCATGAAGGCAGGACATAGGTGACAACATATAGCAATATTTATCCAATATCTGTATAGCTATGCATCTTAAGTTTGGACAGCAAAAAGGCATTTAACATCTGTTTAACATCTTTGTTAGTGAAATTGTGGAAGGACTGTTGGGTAAGGTTTGCTTGTTTGCGGATGATACCAAAACCTGCAATAGAGTAGACACCCAGGAAGGAGTAGATAACATGAGGAGGAGTCTAGCTAAACTTGAAGAATGGTCTAGAATTTGGCAGCTGAAATTTAATGCTAAAAAATAACAAGGTCATGCATTTTGACTGCAAAAATCCAAAGGAGTGGTACAATGTAGGGGGTGAGGTTCTTCTGTCCACAAAGAAGAGCAGGACCTTGGCGTAATTGTATCTGATGATCTTAAGATGGCTGAACAGGTAGAAAAGGCGACTGTGAAAGCTAGAAGGATGCTTGGGTGTATAGGGCGAGGAATGGCCAGCAGGAGAAAGGAGGTGATAGTGCCTCCATACAAGTCTCTGGTGTGACCTTATTTGAAGTATTGTGTGCAATTCTGGAGATCACACCTTTGAAAGGATATGAGCAGGTTGAAGTCTGTGCAGAGGATGGCTATTAAATGGTTAGTCGTCTTCATTATGAAGCATATGAGGTCAGACTTAAAGATCTTAATATGTATACTTTAGAGGAAAGGTGGGATTGAGGGGATATGATAGAGACATTTAAATACCTCCATGGCATAAATGCACAAGAGGGTCTCTTTCAATTGAAGGCAAGCTCTGCTATGAGGGGACATAGGATAAGAGTGAAAGGGGATAGACTCAGGAGTAATATGTGGAAATATTTCTTTAAGAAAAGAGTGGTAGATGCGTGGAATGGTCTCCCAGTGGAGGTGGTGGACATGAGGACAGTATCTGAATTCAAAAAAGCATGGAACAAACACAGAGGATCTGTAAAGGTAAAAAGGGGACTACTGTTGTTGATATGGAAAGATAGACCAATTAGGCCATGTGGTCTTTTTCTGCCTTCAGGTTTCTATTTTTCTAAACCACTTAGCTATGTAGATAGTGTCACTGAATATACATGGGATAATATGAATGTCATGGCCAGAGTTTAAAAAACCTGATGAGGCATTTTAATATTGATCTGATAAGGGGAAGGGACAGAATTCTGGAATTAAATCAGGCCTTTTACAGGAGTAGTTCATTGTGATTTATATTTGGATACAGTAGGTATTTTCCTGTCCCTTGGAAGGCTTACAATCTGACTTTGTGCCTAAAGCAATCGAGGGTAAAGTGACTTGCGCAGGATCACAGGGAGCAGTAGTGGGCTTCTCTGGTTCTTAACCTACTCTCTATTAGGCTACTTCTCTAGTTCACTTCACTCTTTTGTTATGAAAATTCAGCAGCAGCCAACAGATACCTTTGGGCCAGACCCTGAGCTTAGGAGAAGGTAGGATTAGAGACATTCTGGGTGCAAGGCCAAAAGTCATGCAGATAGTGGCAATATTCAACCGCTATCCAGATACCTTTATCTAGTGTTTTCTTTTGAGGGGGTATGCGGTGGTACGGAGTATTCACACCTTTTCCTTGCTTGCTAAAATCGGTCCCTGGTCCTCATGCACTAATGAAAGAGTCCTGTATATGAGCACCCACACCTTTTTTCTAGGAAAAATTCACTGCCTTTATCCATTTAGTAGGCCTGGATAGAGCTGAATATAATCAGTAGGCTCGAAGAGTCTCAGCAAAATCTCCATAATGCCTCTGATCTTTGTACCAGGCAGACAGAAAACTTCATGGGACATCATGTCTGGATGGCAGATGGACTCCTCTGTAACCCTCAGAAGGGAATCACCAATCACCACCACCCTTTTGCTTCCTAGTGTTTGTTGATTCTATGGCTTTGGGGGTTTTGAGCTCTGGATACCTCCTGTTCCTCAGATGTTGTTGCCTCTTCTACTTCCAGGACTGAATATCTGTTCTTCGGTTCTAGGAGAGGTGGAGTCAGGGTGTCAAGTCTGCAGGCCCTGGTGATCTGTGGTCAGTTGTCATCTTTTTGTACAATATCATCTTCCCTTCTGCTAACAATCTTAGATGCCTCTAGAGCAGTGTTTCCCAACCCAGTCCTATGGGGCACACCGGCCAATCAGGTTTTCGGGATATCCCTAATGACTAGGCATGAGATATATATGCATTAGAGATATCCTGCCAACCTGACTGGTTTGTGGCCCTCCAGGGCTGGATTTGGAGACCCCTGCCTTACACCTCTGTCATTTAAGATTGTGAGTGGGCAAGGTGCAGATGTCCTAGACATCGAAAGGGTATATAGAATGTGACACATTCCTCCTCGATTCTCACCACCACCAAAAAGTTGTCTAATAGACAATATTTTGGTGGTGGTGAGAAGTGAGGAGGAATGTGACACATTCTATATACCTTTTTGATGTCTTGGACATCTGCACCTTGCCCACTCACAATCTTAGATGACAGAGGTGTTAGGCAGGGGTCTCCAAATCCAGCCCTGGAGGGCCACAAACCAGTCAGGTTGGCAGGATATCTCTAATGCATATATATCTCATGCATAGTCATTAGGGATATCCCGAAAACCTGACTGGCCGGTGTGCCCCATAGGACTGGGTTGGGAAACACTGCTCTAGAGCAGAGGTGGGCACCTCCGGTCCTGGAGGGCCGCAGACCAGTCAGGTTTTCGGGATATCCCTAATGAACATGCATGAGATATATATGCATTAGAGATATCCTGCCAACCTGACTGGTTTGTGGCCCTCCAGGGCTGGATTTGGAGACCCCTGCCTTACACTTCTGTCATTTAAGATCGTGAGTGGGCAAGGTACAGATGTCCTAGACATCAAAAGGGTATATAGAATGTGTCACATTCCTCCTCGATTCTTACCACAACCAAAAAGTTGTCTAATAGACAATTTTTTGGTGGTGGTGAGAAGTGAGGAGTACTGTGACAAATTCTATCTAACCTTTTTGATGTCTTGGACATCTGCACCTTGTCCACTCACAATCTTAAATGACAGAGGTGTAAGGCAGGGGTCTCCAGATCCAGCCCTGGAGGGCCACAAACCTGTCAGGTTGGCAGGATATCTCTAATGCATATATATCTCATGCATATTCATTAGAGATATCCCGAAAACCTGACTGGTCTGCGGCCCTCCAGGACCAGGTTTGCCCACCCCTGCTCTAGAGTGTAACTCTTCTTGTCACAGATACTTCCCCCATCTCCTCTCTGTTCCTCAACTTGTTTCCTGAGGGATTCAACCTGCAGGCATCTTGCACACTGAACCAGTTCCATGCCCTGGATCTGTCTGGATGGATATAAAAGTAATGGGGGCAACAACTTTGGTACCACAATGTTTCCCAGCTATATTTCTGCTGTTGGAGCTTTGGTACCTTGCTTTAAACCAAGCCCCTACTGTTTGCTCCGTAAAAGCTGTTGTGCCACACAATGTTTTGAAAATGCAGCCAACGCCTTGGATGTAATAAGGGTGGGAAACGCGGGAGCCAATGCAGAAAGTTGCATTATGCTCTAGCTCAGCATTTTGCTGGCACTTTTCCATTGCTAGTCTCTTTCTCCAATGCAGAAAGCAAGCTGGCAGAGGAAAAACACCAGCATAACCACTACACTAAAGTATAGTGCGGTGGACATGCTAATCACATGCAAAATAATGATGTAAAAAATTGAACTGAAACTTAGCTCAGTTTCTTACTTGCCTTATAATGCTGTAGCTTTATGCCTGCTTCAAGCAGATGTAGATACAGCTGAGGCAAAGATCCCCCGATCGCAACATTTTCCCCTTAATCATGGCACATCCTCATTATGGTCCCCATACAACAAGATTACTTAGTGACCCGGCAGTCCCCCCCCCCCCCCATCCCACAAATCAGAAAATTACCTGGTGCCCGGTGGCCCAGTCCGCACTCCAAACCAGAAACTAGCCTGGTGTTCTACCTTCCCACCGCCCAAACCAAGAAATGACCCGGTGATCCAGAAGACCCTACCCCTCACCCTCTGAGCTCTCCCAGTACCTTACAAGTCAGGGGCAGGAGCACTGTCCACACACTTCCACCCCGCACCACCATCTTCACAAATGGTAGCGCCTGGTCCATATGGTGCATCAGACTGTCACATAAAGCAAAGGATGCCCTACTGAATATGGCAGAGTGATCCCCGGGGTACATCTTGAGACAGCTGACCCCTTGCCATGCATCCCAGATGCACTCCACAAGGAATATTTTGCCTTATATTTATTTATTTATTTAACAGGTCCTTTTGTCCTGCTTTATCATTTCAATCAAAGCAGCTTATATTATAACAAACTTGGCAATGTACATTAAACAGGGACATTGACAACTTGGAAGTTTCAGAGGCAATGGAAGGTTTAGTGGCCTGCCCAAGGACACAAGGAGTGCTAGTGGGAATTGAATCCTGGTTACTTGGTTCCTAAGCCAGTGCTTGAACCATTAGGCTCCTCCTCCACTCCACTTGACAGTCTGACCTCACCCACTGCATCCCAGGATGTGCAACGCAGGACCAAGTGCTGTCATTTTTTAAGATGGCGACACCGAAGCGGGAGCATGTGGACAATGTGCCCACCCCTCCAACTTGTAAGGTACTGGGAAGATTTGGGAAGGTGGGAGGGATTGGGGCTGCTAGACTACTAGGTCATTTTCTGGTTTAGGGGTGAGGAGGGTTGGGGCCACTGGGCCACCACGCAATTTTCTGGTTCAGGGGATTGGGGCCATTGGGCCACCAGGTAATTTTGTTGGATGGAGAGCACAGTCGGCGAGGGATAGAGGATCGGACCATGATTGGAGGGACAGGTTATTTGAGATGACGTGTTAAAACCTGACCTCAGATCATTTTTTAACAATCCAGTCGAGGCACACAGGTGCCAGACTTAATGTGCATGTGTCTGACTTGCTCCTCTTCTTTAGTGCTGATCTTTTGTGCTCAGCTGATTTTCCTGCTGTTTACTTATAGCATCACTGCACAAAAAATCAGCATAAAACTTGCCCTAGGGAATCCTGCACTAGAGCTTTAACGCTGAGCTCTGGCACAGAATTTCTGCATCAGCCCCTAAATTAGACCACAACTCCTCTCTTGACTAATGACATCAGTCCCATAAGGCAGGGCTTCCTGAAGCTGTCCTAGTAACTCACAAAAGTTTGATGAATGAAGGCTTCTGTAATGAGCAGTATAATCCTTAGGGTAACTGATCTAGTACCAACAGGCTATAACTCCTCATCTACCAATCAGATTGATACTGGCAGGATTCTGTTGTCCGGTACTGTCTAAGCTACTAGTGGGTCAATATTAAATCACTGCGGTCAGTGTGTTTTATTTTAATGTAACTGCCACAGCCAAAAAAAATCTGCATATTCAGCGCTGGCATCCAAATAGTGGTCGGCGCTAAATATCCAGATAGAGGGTTGACCGGCGCCACTATGCAAAAGTAGAGATATTATTATTATTATTCAGTCCAATAACTTTATCTAGATAACCATCCAGATAGCAGATCGACTATGACTGTTAACCACATAACTATCAGTTCTGCCCATGGACCATTGAGGTGGTCAAGAAGATTGTCAGAGGCTGTCTGAATGGTGGCACTGAACATTGCCAGATAGTCCCGTCCAGTGGCATTTATCTGGGTAGCAGGGGCTACCAACTAGATAAGTGCTTCTGAATATCGGCCCTATGCAAATCTACAATATGTATATACCAGGACGCCATTCAGCCACATGACAACTGCATTAGAATAAGTGGTTGATTTATCCGTTTATCTTTATGCCTGATATTATCCGATGTTACTCATTCATGTTGGCACACATGATATGGCTTGATTCCTACCTGAGCATCAGAAATGACCTTGTAGCCATGGAAGAGAAAGTGAAGCAGTTAGGTGATGCAGGTGATGTTCTCCTTAGTCGTCCCTCTCAAGCGTCCGTGCTGAGGCCAAAAGACTCGCCTCCTGGAGATGAATGCCTAGCTGCGTGGATGACGTCATGAAGAGCGTTTTGTCTTCCTGGAGCATGGCATGATTTTCCAAGGGCTGCTGAGCAGAGGGGGTATCTACCTATTGAATAAGGGGAGAACTTTCTTCCGCAACAGACTAGCTAATCTGCTAAGGAGGGCTTTGAAATAGGATCCTCAGGGATGGGAGAAGAAAGCCCCCAAATAAGTAAAAGCCCTCAGGTAAGTAAAACATTATAAAGTAGTACAGAAAAGGGAATAAAGGGCAACATTTGGAGAGCTGCATAAACCAGTTTAAATGTGTGTTAGGTGGACTTGGGGGTATACCTGGATTCTACCACTGGCATTTTAACAAACAGTGGACCTGACTTGGGGCCCGCTATCTGCGTTATTGCAGCCAGGAACCCATGATGTTCCTGACTGCAGCAACACTAATTAAAGACTGGAGACACTCATTTTTTGTGGTATTTTTTTCTTTGAAATCACTGTTTCCACTAGGCATGTTGGCATACACACATACATTTGCCAGCTTCCACCTATATATTTTAGAAAAGAAGCCGGAAATTGAACATATCCTAACCTGGACTTCTCAGTTCTACTGTCAACGACCTATATCAAAAAGGCCCAAGGCAGAGCACAAAAGAAAGGTGTACTGCTTCTCTCAACAAGCAAAAGGAAATACAAGCCAGGGCCAGTCCAACCATCATGCAAGACTAGGCAATGGCCTATTTCATTTATTTATTTCAAACCAATTTACAGACTGCAAAACTGATTTCAAACCATTCTATACAGTTTACATAAATTGCGCTCGTAATAATTAAACAAAAAAATACATAAATTATAGACAGAGACAGGAAAAACTGATAGCCATGTGTGACAACCTAAGTAGACAGACCCATCAGAATATTGACCCCATCATTCATAAAACAGTAATCATCATCACACCTTTCACTATCTCACCCTTATCAATCGCACAGTTCCAAAATAAAAATCTTACAATCTGCCAATTTAAAAACCCAAAAGGTATGTATAACACTGACTCCCCATAGAGCCCTAGGACAGCAGCTTCTAAGGGGTTACAAGAGCAGGAACAGTCAAAGGAAAACAATAGACGGAAATATAGAAACATAATGGCAAATAACGACCCTATGAGCTATCCAGTCTGCTCGTCCATACCAACTTCTAAGCTCTACAGTCTCTTTTTTTCCTTTACAGATCTTCTATTTGCCCCATGCTTTCTTGAATTCAGATACAGTCCTCATCTCTACTACGTCCACTGGGAGACTATTCCACGTATCTACCACTCTTTCCATAAAGAAATATTTCCGCAAAGTACTTCTCATCCTATGCCCCCTTTTACCTTCATCCTTTGCCCCCTCATTGCAGAGCTTTCTTTCAATTGAAGAGGCTCTCCTCCTGTCTATTTATGCCACAGAAGTATTTAAACCTCTCTATCATATCTCCTCTCTCCCACCTTTCTTCCAAAGTATACATATTGAGCATCCTTCTGGCTTTTGCTGTCACTCTTTCTACCTGTTTAGCCACCTTAAGATCATCAGAAACAAACAATCACCCCCAGGTCCCACTCTTCTTTCATGGACAGAAGTACTTCACCCCCTATACTGTATCACTTCCTTGGATTTTTGCAGCCCAAATGCAGAACCCTGCATATTTATTTTTGCATTAAATCTCAGTTGCCAAATTCTTGATCATTCTTCAAGCTTTGCTAGATCCCTCCTCATAATATCTACTCCTTCTTTGGTGTCTACTCTATTGCAGATTTTGGTATCATCCACAAAGAGGCAAACCTTCACCAACAGCCCTTCTGCAATATCACTTACAAATATCTTAAAAAGAATCAGACCAAGGACAGATCCCTGGGGCACTCCACTGGTAACCTCCTTCTCCTCAGAGTGAACTCCATTTACCTGTACCCTTTGTTGCTTCCCACTCAACCAATTTCTAACCCAAAAAGAGCAGAGCAGCTCTCTAGAGAACATGAACATTGATCCCACCACATCTCAAATGCAGAGCAAGTGCTCTACCATATGAGTTAATTCCCCTGCCCTCACATCCTGACAGCCACGCAGACTCGAAGAGCCAGCTGCATGTTCTTTTACCTGCAGGAAGAGCGGGCACACAAATACTGTACAGACAAAGTTTAATATTTATAAGTAGGACATCCAATTATGCATTTTTACAGGATTGTTATGGGAAGGGTGCAGGGCAGGTGCTACCACTGGCAAATTAGGCAGTTGCCTAGATTACTGGCTCTCTGGGGGCACCCATTGTTGCCACTGCTGCCCCTCCCCGGGACCTACAGCACTGGCAATTGCCTGAAACAGCCCCACAGTGCTTACCTTAAACATCAGTGCTGCGGGGCTGTTTGCTTTCGCTCCCACCAACAATCAATGTCAATTTCCTGTTTGCATGGGGGTGAAAGTAGCTTTCAAGCCCATACAAAAGGAAGTCGGCATCAGGTATCGGTGAGGACGGAAGCAAACAGCCCCGTGGCACCAAAGTTTTAAGGTAAGGCTCACGGGGTTGTAAAAGGCCATTGCTACCACTGTAGGTCTCGGAGAGGGGTGGCAGCGGTGGCAATGGGGGAGGGGGAGGGGGCGGAAGGGTTGAGGTTCACCTGGAGTGTCTCATCTCCTTGTGCCAGACATGGAGGGGTGGTGCTGTAATGATCATGATTGTTGAGGGAGGCTGAATGTTTACTGAAGGTGACCAGAATCCTTGCACTAACCCTGATGCAGGCTGCCTCTTAGGTGTCTCTGGCTTATATAGGTTTAGGAAGAACCATTACAGCCATGCCAAATGGGGCTGCTGTTGTAAAATGGTTTTCACCGCCTCATACACTGATGCATTATGGTCCTGTTGCCAAAGCATACTAGGCTAGTGAGGGTCTCAAAGGGATCCCTACAAACTAATTTGGTAAAAAATAAACAAACCGGGAAAATAAAGTAGACAAAGAGAGGAAAAGAACATTTAAAAGTGAAGGAACAGTAGCATCATTTCACTCTGCATGAGCTCTGCCTAGAGACAGGATAGCAGGTTCCTGGTTTTTGTAGATAACAGAGGCGCTGTTCTACTTTGACCTTGGGGAACATGCTGGGCTGCTTTTTTTCTCCCTATCTGTATCAGAGCATGCTAAGTTTTTAATATATTCATCTGCTTCAGCCAAATTCATCAACAACCTCCTCCTTTCGTTTTCCATAAAGGACAAATTTGCCAGAAACCAAATGCTTGCTTTCATCCTTCTCTGGCTTAATTCCCTTTTGTTTTTCAGCAAGTCCTACCTTCGGCGTGCTGTTTCAGCATGTGCCTTCCAATGTTTAGAGTGGGGCCTGACCTGAGTGTCTCACTTGTGCACTGAATGCTCCAGTAACAAAATAAAAAAACAACTGATACAACTGAGGTTTAGCAGCTTTAGCTGACATACCAGTGTCTGAGATCCTTGTCTTCAATGCTCCTTTTCAACTGCTGAGTGCTCAAATTTTTAAGGAAACCCTGAGTCATAGCCAACCAATTTGGAACCTATGGCCAAGTAAGAAAAGAGCGCCCTCACTCTATGTTATCAGTGGTTCTCAGTCTGGGCTCAGTTTATTGTGGTATACAATCACCTTTCCTCTCCTCTGCACCCCCTTGCAACATCACCTTCTTCCTTCATCTGACATGATTGCTCTCCCCTCTCCCTGGCATCGCCACCTTCCCTCCAGCCATCAAGAGGAGTCGTGTAAGCTTGCTGCTCCCTCCCCCTTTCCTTGGTTACTTATCAAGTCAAAGCTTATTGGTAGGATCAGCAGACACCGGAACCCCTTGGTCTTGCAGCAGATGAGATCCCACCTCCCATAGGTAGAAGTGTTCAGTAGCCAGGACTATTCTGTCTGCCTACGGGGATCCCATCTCCCACGGACAGATAGCGCAGGCAGACGGGATGGTCTTGGCCATGCGCCGCTGTCTATGAGCTCCGAGCCTTGGGCTAGCTGATTCCGGTGCCTCTGCAGAATTCTGCACAGCAAATGGGGAATTCTGCACAAATTCTGCATTGCGCACAATTCCCCCAGGAGTAACTTTTTCATCATCAGTGGCTGTGACCTGCTGTAGTTTTCAATTTACAATGGCCACATTTTCTTGGCACACTTGAGATTCCCCTACGGCACGCCAGTTATTTCATTTGGGAACATCTGCTGTACACAACACATGACATCATGAGCTAGGAAGCCCTGTTGACTGTTTTATTTTCTATTTAAAATGTACCATTTATTGAGGGTAATTTTAAAGCAGGGCAACCAGACTGTGAAGGCACACAGGCACAGATATTGCACTTATTTAATGATGATGACATATAGTATGTACATATGTGCTTTCATAAGACGCCTCTCTGAAAGCTCCTTCACAAAGTTCCATCTGCTCCAAGGTAGGCATAACATTTCTTCACGAGTTTGCTACATTAGGTGATAAAGGAACAGTTCACAATGTAGCCTGCAGTGGTCTGTGTAAATCTATGTGCACGTGACTAATTATGAATTTGTAAATGAATACACTGTATAAAACTGGGGCAGAGGTCTATGCAAAATACCATTACCTCAGATTTCTCTTAGTTTCTTTTCTGACTGTCTTGTCCTTTTCTGGTCTGAGACACACTGGATGAACTCTCTCTCTGAACTCATGGCCTGCAGACTCCACCATAGGGGATCATTTTGCTGACTTTAGTATTTCTTTTTGCTAAACTGCGACTTTATTGCCTTGTATGTCTTGCATTAGGCAAATGCAGAGGTGTGTCTAGGATAATGCATACCTGAGAGTTGTATTTAGCAAACTGGTGGAGATGTGTAGGGTGGGCAGAGAATCATTGTTACTGAGATCTCTGTCCCCAGAGCTATGAGCAAAATAACCAAAGTTGATTTCTGCAATATTGTCTGACTGATTACCGTAACAGCTACAATATGCACATATCTGTACAAAGGTAGGGTTACTAGATTTTTGGAGAGCAAATCTTCAAAATCTAGGCAGGGCTGAGCTAGGTTGGGAGGGGCAGGGGTCCTCTCTTCTCGGGCATCTTTTCCACATATTTCAAAATGAGCCATCTAAGTAACATTCGGTAATTTCAAACGTTTTAAAACAACAGCAGCAATCCTTCTCGCGATATAAGTGTGCATGCATGCATATACACTTAAACTATTTTATACATATAGATACATGTTCAATATATTTCTAAAATTCCTCCTCTTTTTTTCCAGAAAAGATGTCTCATTTTTCTGTACATTGCAGCGGCTTTCAACACAATATCCCATGACATCCTCCTACAGCGCCTATTCAGTATAGGAATCCACAACAACGCCCTAGAATGACTACAGTTATACCTCACTAATCGCTCCCAATATGTACAAATTGGACAAAAGACCTCCAAACAAATCACCCAGATAGAAGGCATCCCTCAAGGCTCTTCCCTCTCAGCATTACTATTTAACATAGTGGAATGGAGGAGTGGCCTAGTGGTTGGGGCAAGGTACTTCAGGCCAGAAGGTCAGGGGTTCAAATCCCACTAGAGGACAGCAACCTTGGGCCAGAAGGACTGGGGTTTCTAGTCCCACAGGTGCTCCTTGTGGTCTTGGGCAAGCCACTTAACCCTCCATAGCCCATCTTCCCTGTAAAATAGTTATCTCCAAGTTATAATGCCCTGCTCAATGTAATTTCAGTTTGTTCAATGTAAACTGCACTGATACAGAATAGCGCAGTATATAAGAGAATGTAAATAAATAAAAACATCTATATACAGCCAATCTGCAATATCATAAGCACATTCAACATCCACTATCATCTTTATGCAGACAATATTATGATATATGCTCCCCTTTCCACCATAAACCTAGACTATTCAACAATTACAACCTGTTTCAACACTATAAACCAATAGCTATCAGAACAAAATCTCAAGATCAACCTCAAGAAAACAGAGGTACTGTTCCTCACCAAAAATCAATCCCTCCTCCCCCCCCAAAGTCATTAAAGGTGAACAACTCCAACCTAGAAGTTAAATCAGAAGTAAGAAACCTCGACGTTACCATAGATCAGCACCCCACATTCCAACCACATGTAATTAAAGTGTCTCAGTGCATTTACAACACATTAAGAACACTCCAACACGTATGGCCCCTTTTTGAACCTCATGACTTCCGGACGCATTTTATGCAATGATATTACCACACTACGACTTCTGTAATGCCGTCCTCCATGTAATTTCGAAGAACTCATTAATCCATTACAACTTGCATAGCATGCAGCCGCCCGAATTCTGGTGTGCTCATCCAGATACCACCACGTCACACCTATTCTCAAACAGCTACATTGGTCACCTCTCCTCAGTAGAATCAAGTACAAAGCCCTAATTACATTCAACATAATCCATCAGTTATCCTCCCAATATCAGCAATCTGTCATAACAAAGACCACAGAAAACTGCCAAAGAAGGAATAATACATCAAACCTTCTACCCTGCCTCCCAAAATACCAAGAGCAACCAGACAACTTGCGCTAGGGCCTTCTCCATATGTGCCTCGCGACTCTAGAATGCTCTACCACACCACATCAGAAACACCCACAACCTAATAACCTTCAGGAAGCTGATAAAGACCCACCTGTTCATGGAATATTTCAATGAGATCACTTGACTCACCCATGTATGAACTCTCTCCCCACTGCCCATCCCTTCCTCCCTTCCCCCCCTACCTCTAATTAAACATATGCACCGGACTATTTACTACCTCGTGCAATATAGTTACCTTGTTTTCTGTTTTACCTAACATGTTTAAGTAATCCAGTTCTTGTAATATTGTTCCATGTATGGTTGAAGTTTGGTTCACTATAAACCGCAATGATCCTAGGAAATGCGGTATAAAAGAATAAATAAATAAGTTAATTTTCCATCTTCTCCTACAAGGATTGAGAAAACTGTATTAGAGGGGTATGCGGGAGAAGTAGTATCCTTTGACATGGTCCCTAATGAAATCAGGGACAGGAGGTTGTTATAGTCCATGGAGTCAGGGACACGACCTCAAAATCAGAGACAATCCATGAAAATCAGGGACATCTGTTAATCTTAACAAATGCCTCAGTGTGTCCTTCCTAAAATGGGAGGGAGGAAAACTCTGGAGTCTGCACTCTTGAGTAAAGGGCCTCTCTGTCATTCAAGGGGCAGGAGGTGTTTCCTTGACATTTTTGGAAGGAAGCATAAAAGGGCATTTAAACCAATGCCTCGTGTTATCTTCCACCAAGGAGTCCAAAGGAGTAAGGAGAGAGGGAGGGAGTGTGGAGTTGTATGAGCCCAAGCTGGGCCTAGCACACACTGTTTGTGCTGCAATCTATTTGGCTGCATCTTGCAGATCAGTACAGAAATTTACAAATCCACCCAAATTTCC
Organism: Ichthyophis bannanicus; assembly: GCA_033557465.1. Lineage (NCBI taxonomy): Eukaryota > Metazoa > Chordata > Amphibia > Gymnophiona > Ichthyophiidae > Ichthyophis > Ichthyophis bannanicus. The sequence goes on from CM066033.1 coordinate 517,288,655, forward strand.
TAATGTACTGCATTGGATGAGAGCAACAAGCATTTAATTAGAGGGGAAAAGATCTCAGTCCTACAAACCAATGGTCATTCAATGCTCAAGCCACCATTTCTGGTTTACACATCAACTGTTATTGGAATACTCTATAGCACTAACCCCTGTTACTTGTTATTTATAACTGTTCAATGTATTTAACTTGTACTGTTCATTGTAAAGAGTTGTTCTAATGTAAACCACACTGAAAAGTGCGGTATATAAAACCAAAAATAAATAAATAAACTATCACTGGTCAGAAAAACCCATCTACCAAATATGTTTAATTTTTATTTTAGGAATTTTTTTATATTTTAATTCATATACTTTTATTACTTTCTAAAAATACACTATTCAAAAGTGTTTTAAAATCCATTGATGCAAACGATAGCAAAAGGATAATTATATACATAATACACTCACTTCACATGAGTAATAACTCTATTTTCACACCAGACCATACAAATAGTAATAGTAGCAAAAGATGATTCGATTTATTTCATATATAGCAGCACTAAAGTTCTCACTTTATTCTTTTAGTAACAGCCCATGCTTAAAATTAATCAAAAAGTCACTCACAAATTCAGTATAATAAAGATCATCACAAAATATGAATAAATCAGCACTTAGCTTTAGCCCAAAGGCTTTTTAATGTTCCCCTAGTTAATTTAATTTAATTTAATTTAATTAACAGATTTTTTATATACCGCTTCTTCCATTGATCAGATGCGGTTTACATGGAACAACAGTAAACAGGGAGAGCTGTTTTTACATATAACAAATTGGAACTTGCATTTAACAATTAACAAGTAGTGAACTATGTACAAAGGAACAGAATTAAACTATATACAGAGTTATTAGTTAGTCAATTGTCTTCAATACATTGTTTTAGGGCTTCTGTACTTTATTCCTTTTCTGGAAGAATATATTAGCTGGAATAGGGTTATCCTTTATCTAGCTGAGAGGTGAGAGGTGAATTCGTCAAGGATCCATAGTGTATTGTAAATAAGTGTGTTTTTAGATTTTTCCTAAACTCCATGATTTCAGGTAAGGATCTTAATTCTAATGGGATTGTGTTCCACAAAATGGGGGCTGCATGGGAGAAGGCTTTCTTGTTTGTGGATTTTTTTGGCCCTTATAAATTCTTTTGGTGTTGTTAATTTGTTTAACTGGTCTCTCCTTTGCAGATTATGAGTAGGCTCTATTTTGATGAGGTTATTTATGGTCGGGGGTGCTGTTTTATTTATGGCTTTGTAGGTAGTTAAAAGAGTTTTGTAATCTATTCGGCTTTGAATCGGGAGCCAGTGTAAATATTCTAAAATAGGGGTTATATGTTGGAAAGGTGGGGCCTTCGTAATGGTCCTTGCTGCCGTGTTTTGTGCTAATTGAAGTTTTTTCAAGGTCTGTTTTGTTACACCTAGTAGGATTTGACTTGCAAAGTCGAAATGGGGGGTTATTATTGCTTGTATAACTCGCTGAAAATCTTGTAGGTGCATTAGTGGGCGGAGTTGCTTTAATATTTTAAGTTTAAAGTAAACTTTTTTTGTTATATTTCTTACGTGTGTGTCCATGCTGAGGTGTTTGTCTATTATAACGCCTAAGTAACGTACTTCAGTTTTTAGTTTGATATCGTTATTCTGCAATGTAATATGTGAGGGGGGAATGAACGTTGTGTTTTTAGTTACTATTATTGCTTCTGTTTTTGAGTGATTGATGTATAGGTTGTTTTCGTTTAGCCAGGTGTTTATTTCATTGAGGCATTCGTTAATGAGTTGTATAGGGATATTTGGTATTTTGAAAGGGACATACATCATAATGTCGTCCGCATATAGGTGATAGTGTACATTGAATTTTTTTAAAGATTTTACAGATGTGTTTTAAGTATATGTTAAATAGTAACGCTGACAGTGCTGAACCTTGGGGGAGGCCTAGTTCTTGATTGTATGTTTTTGAAGTAAGGTTACCGATTTGTACCGTTTGAGTTCGGTTTTTAGTTTGATATCGTTCAAATGATGGCAGGGCAAAGGCTCAAAACAGCATCCTTGCAAACTTTTAAACTCTGCTGAAAGCTGTAACTTTGGCCACACAGACACGACTGCAAGCTGATGCTAACAGCGCCAAGAATTTCGCAGGCGGCTGCATCAGGGCAAATCAATTGCTGCTTGAAGCTTTCACTAATAAAAAGTAAAGCACTTTATATCCACTCCACATTGTCCTTGCTATAAAAATACTCACAAACTAGCACTTTCAGGTCATCATTTCTATTCCGGCTCGTCTCAGCTCAAACCCACTTTCGAAAAACCGCGGCTACAAAAAGGCGTTGGCACAGGATCACATGATTTAAAGAGCCAATCAAAAGAAATAAGCTGAGAGACAAAAGGTCATGACAAGAAGGTAGAAAGAGGGAGGCTGAAAGAAAATACATAGAGGAACATAGTTGGTCGGTGACTCAGCATGGGATGGGGTGAGGCACGGCAAGTCAAAATCCTTCTGGTGGAGGACAACACCTATGTCAGCAGTAAACAGCCAATGAATGCACTTCCAAACGCAGCAGGGGAAGGATACCCTCACCGTGTGACTGGGGCAACTGCACCAGCTGCCCCTACCCTAGTACCTCTGTTATGGGTGATAATATGTATGCCGAATACACTCCAGCAAACTATTTGCCAAAAAGAATCTAAATAATGCACCAAATAATATAATATATTAAAGAGAAGAGTATTTGTAGTATTCTAAAATATACTCTGCTCCCACTCAGCCCTAGTCCCCCATCTTCCTGTCGGCCATGTGAACAGTGGAGTTACTGTAACAGAAATCCTCTGGTTACTGGCAGCCATAAAATGATTTGCCTATTAATTCTTTTGGTAAGTTGTCAAATGGCCAATAGGCTTCCAATCTGCTGGCCTTTAGTTTATCGCTGAGTTACCAAACATGTTTGGAATATATATCATCTGTATTAGCTGTACCAGGCATATTTTGAAGTAACAACAAAACCCTATAAAATTCACTCAAAACCTTTAGAGCAATTCTGTCACACCATAACAGCACTAACCTCTAGGAGTCTCACAATAAGGGCTGTACCTAGAAAAAAAGCATAACCGTACACACTGCCGTGGGCACTAGAACATCGATACACCTACTGGGAAAACAAAAGAAATTGGATTAGTACAGATCAGTCCTACACAGACATTTGCTTGGTTTTATGTCCTTGTAATTTGTGACTTGCTACCCTCTATTGAGAATTGTAGGTCTTCAACTCTTTTTTTTTAAAATTCTTCTTGATATATGTTATTGCTGTTACGGTATATTTCTGGCTGTAAGCCCTTTTGATGCAACAAGAGGTGTTCTTGTGTTTAAAGTGAAAACTTGTATAAATAAAAAAATGTTTAAATGGACTTTTCACCTAGGCGCTCTCTTGTACTGTAAAATCACCCCCATCTGCACATCTGCCTAAAAGAGAATGCATCTCAGCAGAGCAGACAAGATAGACCGCTTTATTTATTTATTTCACTTTTTTATATATCGCTGATAAAATAAGAGGGTCATTTTAGAAGCTCTAGTCATGAATTGACGTCTGAAAATGGGCATTCATATGTGCAAATCACAAAGACATCCCTGGAGCCATTTTAAAATGTTCAAAGATACAGGTATCGGTGCAATCATGTCGGTCGGCCATGGGCGTGTGTTGGGGGCAGGTCGGTAAAGATACACAATCTCAGAGCAGCATTGCAGGTCTGCTTTCACCATCAGGGATGTCCATGGATATACCTACTCCAAGGCGTGAACAGGATTCTGGTTTCACCAATGTAGCAACAGTCTAATGAAGAGTGAAATGCTCATTCACTGCTCTTTTAATTTTCACTCCTTCAAAGATACCCACCAATGTGCAGAACAAGCATTTGTCTGGATTCCTGTGCTGCAGTATGTCCCCGTTTGGAAAATGGCAGGCAGCAATGTGCAGGCAGATGTCCTTTCTAAAATGTGCCTTGAATGTCTCAGCGGTGTACAATTTGAAATAAACAGAAAATGGTGCATATAGAAACAAACAGCAAATAATAAGGAACAATATTAAAATCCAAACAGAGAGTAAAACATAAAACAGTGATAAAAACAAGGCATAAAACAAAATACCCCAATAACTTAATCAGGTTGTCTTTATCTGCCATCATGTACTGTTACTCATTTTACTCATTTACAATTCTGGTCACCATATCTTAAAAAGGATAGCAGAAATAGAAAAGGTACAGAGACAAGGGATTAAAATAATAAAGGGGATGGAAGGATACCCCTATGAGGAAAGATTTAAAGGATTAGGGTTCTTCGGCTTGGAAAAGATACAGCTGAGGGAAGATATGACAGAGGTCTATAAAACAATGAGTGGAGTGCAACAGGTAAACATAGATCAGTTGTTCACCCCTTCAAAAAGTAGAGACTAGGGAACATGCAATGAAGCTTCAATGTAGCACATTTAAGACTAACCGTAGAAAATATTTTTTCACTCAACACATAATCAAACTCTGAAATTCATTGCTGGAGGATGTAGTAAAAGCTGTTAGTGTAGCTGGGTTTAAAAGAGGTTTGGACAAGTTCCTGGAGGAAAAGTCCATAAACCATTATTGAAGTAGACGGGAGAAATCTACTACTTACTCCTGGGATAAGCAGCATGGAATCTTTCTACCTTTTGGGAACCTGACAGGTACTTGTGACCTGGATTAGCCACTGTTGGAAACAGGATACTGGGCTTGATGGACCTTTGGTCTGACCCAATATGGCATTTCTTATGTTCTTATTAATCTCAGTGCTGTCCTGTAAACACATTCCTGAAATAGCCCCTTTCACGCAAACAATATGCAATTTTTGGTCAACTCTGTGACCCACTGAGAGCTCACAAGAGCTTTTACTGGGCAGATAAAATGGTGCTTCAATTGCACTGCAGCTTCCTTATCCATTGGACTTTGGTGTCTCTCAGCTGGACTGTGAAGCATGATAGTAGACTTCTTTATATTGGAATTCTTTTGGGGGGAGGGGGAGTTCATCTTCATGTTTGCTTCATTTCATTCAATATGCTTTCTGTATTTTTATTCTTAACATTTATACTAAAAGTACAAATCATAATCCACTTACCAGGGAAGTCAGTCTTGTCTGTGGCCTTCTCCTCCACTGCTAGCTCTAGGCTCCGTTCCTTCCACCTTGCTATGCCGTGCACCTGGAACGGACTTTCTGAGTCGGCGTGTCATACTCCATCTCTGGTCCTAATCAAGTCCTGCTAAAAGCCCGAGGGGGGAGGGGGATATTCAAAGGCATTTACATAGTTTGCAGACCTGCAAATCATGTAAAAGCTGCTGAACGGGATAGAGTACAGAAACATAGAAACATGCCGGCAGAAAAAGACCACATGGCCTATCGAGTTTGTCCTTCCATATCAACTACAACAGTCCCCTTTTTCCTTTAGAGATCCTCTGTGTTTGTCCCATGCTTTTTTGAATTCAGATACTGTCCTCGTGTCCTCCACCTCCACTAGGAGACTATTCCACGCATCTACCACTCTTGTGCGTGCCACTGGATATCTGCGGGTGCCATTGCTACATGCCCCGATGCTAAGTGCTTAGCATCAGGGTGTATTGTGGGTGTTCCGGGTTGACGATATTGAGCCGCTGCCTGGTTAGCTTCCGGATTTTGCAGTGACCCAGATATCCAATGCTAGTAGCTTGATATGGCCAAGGCCTTGAATATCCAGGGTTAGAATTCAGTGATGACAGGCGCCTTATAAGCGCTAGCCGCACGACTGAATATCCCCTCCCCCCCTCCCACACACCTTTTTTAGGCCGCTTTTAAATTCTAAACTTCCTATTTTCCTCTTTAATGCCCATTTTGTTTTTAATAATTTCCTTAATAAGTGAGACTCCTTAATCTCTTATTTGTCCTGTATTTTCTGCTTGGCATAGACTATAGGCTTTATGGAGCACTGCATGCATCTATGTTTATGTTTATTTATTTTATTTATTTAACTTCTCTTCTATACCGCACTATTCTTATCAGTGCGGTGTACATTCAGCATAACCTTATACCCATGCAGTTGGACCGCATTGTATTTACAGTGAAACAGGGACTAGAACTTCGATATAACTAGGGTAACTATCTACAGTTTATGCACTGATGCCTATATTGTCTGGCTCTAGTCTAATGTTTAATAAAACTTTCATACCGCCTTTCGCTGGAGAGCAACAAAGAGGTTTACAATATTGGTTAAAACCAGAGAGGAAAAGAACTCCAAGTAACGTAAGGAAAGAAAAGAGTCAAGAAGAAGAAAAAGAAAAAAAAGAACATAAAATATTGTGCTGTTCGGCTGCAGCTTGGATCGGACCCATCAAAAGCCGACTTGAAGAACTAGGTCTTCATGGCTGTCTTGAATTTTTTAAATGATTCAGTGTGAATGTAAGCCAGTAGAGTTCCAAAAGCTTAGGGCTAGAGAGAGAAAGGCCAAATTCCTAGTGCTCTCTAATCTAGCCCGAGATACCAAAGGCACTGATAACAAATTTGCAGTACAGAGGACCTAGGTTGGACAATATGGTATAAGGAAAGATGACAAATATAATAGAAGTCCAGGATCAATGGTAACCATTTCTTCTCCTTTCTCCCGAGGGGTCTTCTTGTATCCAATTACAGTGGTGGTATCTTGGCTTGGCCATCCCAGGACAAAATTCTAGAACTGTGGCTTAGCCAGCCATAGACAGGAAACTGCCTTGTGCTGAATATTTATAGCAGTCAGATTTATCTCCAATTTAAGGTCTCCTCCTACAATTAACTTTCTAGTAAGGGGAACCCTCCCACTTTTGGAAAGTATTGGATAGTATAAATAGGTTACCTCCTATACCTTGTAGAACCACTAGAGGTCTCTGCATTTACATGCCAGAAATTAAGACTCATCTACTGAAAGAGAACTAACATTGGTCACAGAGGGGTTGCCAATTGGGTCAGAAGAAACCCCTTTTAGAATGAATTCAACAAGCTGTCGAGGTTCCCAAAAACACATTCAAAGTCACGATATGCAACTTTACATTTAGGGGTATGTTTACTAAGCAGTCTTAATGTGTGCCTGGCGCTAGTGTGCAGGCTGCCATAAAAGGAGTGGGCGTTTCGGTCTTAACGTAGCATAACGGGATTATCGCACGATAACGTACGCTGTGCACATTATCGTGCGAGAAGCCGCTAAGCACGTTAACGTGTGGTAATCTTAAGTAAGCGCACAGACATGCAACCACAGAAACAGAGGTGTAGCACAATGGTCAGTACACTGACTGATGGTATAGGGGTAATGGGTTTGATCACCCAGTGTGGCTAATGCATAAGGCTGGCTGAGGCATTACCCTTTACGTTTAAGCAGTGGTTTGTGAGGCATTTTATTTTTATTTTAATTAGTGCTGCCAGCAAACACATCCTCACAGTGCCGTAACCTAAGGTGCCGCATAAGGCGCCCTGTAGGGCACTCCAGAGGACACATTATAAGGTGCACTGTCCGCCAAGGCACCCTAGAATGTCCCCTAGAGGACGCCTTATAAGGCGCCTTATAGGGCGCTTTATTTGTGTGTGTGTGTGTGTGAGATAGATAGGTAGTTCCTGCAGACAACCCTAGGATACATCAGTGTCCATCTGTAGTTGTCAATCAGGTCTAGCCCTTATGGGCTATGATGTACCCAGAATAGTGCATATGCTGTGTGGGTGCCATGGTAACATGATGTACAACCCGGGGGGGGGGGGGAGAATGTGTTTGGACCCATAGGCCGATTATGTACCACCACCCAACCCGCCCTCTGTGGCTCAGGGTGAGAGACAGGAGACAGGATCCCACACCAAACAGATCCACATTCTACCTCTCTGCAATGGTGGCAGTGGAGGGGGGCCATCAACCCCAGTCCTGCTGGGGAACAGAACCCCTACAGGGCAGCCAATGCAGAGCTGTACACATCCATAAGGCAATGGCAAACAGACAGTAGGCCTAGGAATGCTCAGCTGCCCCCCACCACTACAACCACCTTCTGACATTCTCCAGCAGCAAGCACAGTGAATCACCAGCCACTGCACCCTGCAAGGTGCTCCAGCCATACACATATAACTGCAGACAGTCTGCTAGCTAATCCACAGTGCATGTTTCTGGAGGAGATGTGAGCACACCCACCAAGCAGATAAGTCAGTGATTGGGCCACAGAAGAGAAACCCCATACGTGTCACTCAAAAAAAGTACAATATAGCACTATGGGGGAGCCCAGCCATGCCATGGTCACTGGTCAGTCAGGGTGAGAGTGACCTCCCAGCAGGACATGCTGTGGCCACCCTGTCCGTGCAGGTGGTGGTCGGGCACTACAATGTCCCAACATTGCCCTATGCCCTGTGCAGATGCATCCTGCCCAGGCCGCCCTGTCCAGGCCATACCCACAGTACCTTGCTCCTCATTATGCACATTGGCAGGCTAGCACTGGAAACAGTGCAAGCATTGTGGGCTTAGTAAGGTATAGGCAGCCACAAAACACTGGATAGACATACACACACTCCCACACCTATTTCAGCATTGTGCAAATATAGAGGTGGTTGGCAGCCCTGACCGCCACACCAGTCCTGGGCATAGTGCAGGCATTGCTATGGTACTCAATATGTTTATGTTTATGTTTATATTTATTAAAACTTGATTGACAGCTCTTCAAAATAAGATCAGAGCAGTTTACAATAAATAAAAACCAATAAAAGTAAGTCACAAGGCCAGAAAAGGAAAGGAAATTACAATTTATAAAAGCAGAGTGGACTGAGGAACAATAGAGGGAAGAGAGTAGAGCTATAAGGAAGGAGAGGAGGTGGGGAGGATAAAGGCTAGGGAAAAAAGGTGGGGTTTTAGCTGCTGTATGAATGCTGCGTGACAGGGTTTTAGGCGGAGAGAAGTGGGCAGGGAGTTCCAAAGTGCAGGACCTATAAAAAAAAAGCCGAAGAGCGGGTGGATTGAAGTTGGGCGGCAAAAGGGGGGGGGAAGGGTGAGACGGTTTAAATGGAATGAGCGGGGGGTATGTCTGGGGGTGTGAAAGTGAATAAGATCAGCTAAATATTGTGGGGTACTGGTGTGTAGGGCCTTGTGAACCAGGGTGAGTAGTTTATATTGGGAGCGAAAAGGAACGGGTAACCAGTGTAGATGGATAAGAAGGGGGGTTGTATGGTGATAGGGAGATGAATGAGAAAGAAGGCGAGCTGCGGTATTTTGGAATCTCTGAAGACGGTGAAGTTGGGAGGAGGCCAGGCCGATTAGGATGGAATTAGAAAAATCGACCTGGGACATGACTAGAGAGAGAAGTAGAGTAGAGAGAGCGGACGGGGAGAGGAAGGGGCGAATGGCGCGAATTTGACGTAAGAAGTAAAAAGAAGTTTTTACTGTTAGGGTCACTCCCCAGGGTGGTAAACACTGTCAGAAACAAAAACTGAAACACACTCCACAGATATCAGAAAGGTTGCTATATGAATCTCTGTTAACAAATTGTGTTTAACTTAGGATTTGTTATCTGACATTAATCATAGCAACCTTTTGATATATGTGGAACGTGTTTCCAAGTTTAAGACGGCATTGCTAAGGTATGCAGGTGCTAGTATTGGTAGATGCTGCTCCGCGCAGGGCCCAACAGCCTGACTCTCCGTGAGCCATTGGATAGTAGAGCCCGTGGGTGTGGGTGTGGGTGTTTATGCCCCTGTTGGCCGTTGCTCTAGGGCAGAGGTTCCCAACTTCGGTCCTGGTGGGCCAAACACGGTTCAGGTTTTCATTGCTGTCCCTAATGAATATGCATGGATATATTTCCATACAATGGGGGCGGTGCAAACAAATGCATCACAGGCATATTTATTAGGGACAACATGAAACCTGAATGGTGTTTGGCCCTCCAGGACTGCAGTTCAGAAACTCTGCTCTAGGGATTGCCCATGTTTATGGTGTATGTGCTCTGTAGGGTAAAATATAGGCGTTTATGGCATATTTATTTTATCTGCAATAAAGGTTCTGTCTTTATTACCACGGTTTAGTACTGGGTAAAATATAGAGACATGGTCTGCAGGAGCCACAGCTGGGATTTGAACCTGTGATCTTTTGCTCCTAAACACACTGGCTGTGTATACTGCACCAAACTGTTGCCATAGAGGCAGATCTTTCCCTGGGTATACCATGACTGTTCATCAGACAGACCTTGTCTTTTGCAGTGCACGGCACCCACCTAAAAAGGGCTTGGCCTTGGTCTGCTGTGGGCAGATGCCACTGCTGTCTCCACCACCAGCACCCCTCCGCCACCATGCTGACATGCCCTTATGTCGGTGGTGCTGGTGGTGCGCAGTCCCAGGCCATCCAGTGTGCCAGTAGGTGGCTGCCTATGGTGCGTGATATGGGGTAGGGGTGTCTGCATAGACATCCATGCTTCCCCCCGGCACCGCCTGCCATTGTTATGTGCCCTTTGGGGTACTTGCTGGGTAATGTCCATTGTGGCACTGTGGGACACACACTCATGGACATGTTTGCCCTTGGTCAGTTGCAGTCTTGCTGGTTTTCCGTATCTACATTCCTATGTGTCAACTAGGCATCTCCCTAGTCCACCCTGTGCCCCACCTGCCCCACTGCATGTCCCGCCTGCAGCCCCCTGTACCCCATTTGCAGCCTCACCATAGTGCCCTTTCGTACTTGGGCACTATGCTGTTGCTGCACATGTATCACTACTATCACTTTTCTTGGTCTCCGTGCCCTTGCTGTACATTGCTGACTTAAATGGTTTCTGTCTCCTGCAAATGTGCCTCTAAAGCAAGGTTTTCACTGGCGTTAATTTTCAGACCCTGATTTCACAGCATTAGCATGCCTGGAGCCTCTCCCCGCCCACTCTCCACCCATTGACTCCTTATCTCCGCCCTCTGGGGAGTCTTACTCTACCCTCTGTGCACCTTAACGCCGCCGGAGATGTTATCGCGCAATACATGACGTTATTGTACGGTAATGCGCCATTATCGCGAGATAACATCACTTATTGCATGATAACGTCACTGTTGCAACGTTAGGGCTGTTTAGTAAACATAACCCATAAAGTCTATCTTCAACTTTATGCAGATGATATAATGTTCTAACACCCAATTGATATCTCCAACCCACATTGCCCTCAGATCTTAGATTGTCTTATGGACATTACTGATTGGCTCAAATCACACAACCTACATATCAGTTTCAACAAGACAGAAATACTTTGCATAACTCATAACGAGAGCTTCTCCCCACCTTCTAAAATCCATGGTAACGATATTGACATTGAAGTTAAACAACAAGTCAAATACTTAGGTATTATTCTTGACCAATCGCTAATCATGGCCTCATACATCATATTTCTATGTTTCTATAAAAGGGGACTGTTGTAGTTGTTGATATGGAAGGACAGACTAGATAGGCCATGTGGTCTTTTTCTGTCATCATATTTCTATGTTTCTATGTTACATAAAATCTGTAACCAAGGCTATACACTTCAAACTTCAACTACTCAGACCCCTACTGGATAACCATGATTTCCGGTCGTTTCTACAAGTCCTTATATTCCATACTTCAGCATTCTCTATGGATTACCCCCCAAAAAACCATACACCAATTCCAAATGGCACAGAATCTAGCCGCCCGTATAATTCACAAGGCACACTACTATGAACACATCACATCTCTATTCCAAAGTCTCCATTGAAGCTAGAACCAAATACAAATATTTAATGTTAACTTTCAAATTATACAATTAAATAGCCCCTTCCTATCTTTCCTCCATCATTACACCTCCGGACCAAGCCAGATCCAGAAGAACCTGTTCTCAGAACACCCTTACAATCCCTACAGACATTCGGAACACAAACAAAACCACCAGTTCAAGAGCATTCATGTATGTTGCTCCCACCCGCTAGAACACACTCCCAGATAACCTAAGGCTAATAAAAGATCTTCAATCCATTCAAAAGGAACTTAAAATGTTCCTCTTCATTCAATACTTTAACCTCAATAACCCTGCTCAACCACTTTGAACACCATACCTCCTAGCATCATTAAAGATTATGCATCTGTATCCTAGACACAGTCCTAAACAACCTATACATTGTATTTGTACAACTGTAAATAGTTACACCTTGCTACAATGTAAAATCATTTTTATTATGTTAATTGTTCTCTGTAAATAGTTCCACTGATGTTATAATGTAAAACTGTTCACTGTTCATTGTAAACTGCCACTGATCTTTGGAAGTGGCGATATATAAATGTTAACAACTAAATAAATAAATAAAACCATGCTCTCGGAATAGTATGATGAGGAATAGCATGTTTGCTGACCCAAAGTGTTGTCAGAATGCACTACGATGTCCGAGCAATTGCCCTATGCCCTGTGCAGATGCATCCTGGGCAGGCCACCCTGTCCGGGCTATACCCATGGTACCTTGCTCCTCATTATGCACATTGGCAGGCTGACACTGGCAACAGTGCAAACAGTGTGGGCTGAGGAAGGTGTTGGCAGCCACCACACACTGGGTAGACAGACACACACTCCCACACCTTTGCCAGCATTGTGCAACTATAGAGGTGTTTGGCAGCCCTGGCCACCACACCAGTCCTGGGCACAGTGCAGGCATGGCTATGGTACGCAATACTGTTGGGGTCACTCCCCAGGGTGGTAAACACTGTCAGACACCAGACCTGAAGCACACTCCACAGACATCAGAAAGGTTGCTATGATGCAGCTCAATCAGCAAATTGTGCTTAACTTAGGAATTGCTATCTGCCAGTAATCATGGCAACCTTTTGATAGATGTGTACCGTATTCCCAGGTTTAGGGTGGCATTGCTAAGGTATGCAAGTGCTAGTATTGGGAGATGCACGCAGGGCCCAACATCCTGCCTCTCCAGGAGGCTTTGGATAATGGAGCCTGTGGGTGCAGGTGTGTTTGCCCCTGTTGGCCGCTGCTCTAGGGCAGAGGTTCCCAACTCCAGTCCTGGAGGGTCAAACACTGTTCGGGTTTTCATGCTGTCCCTAATGAATATGCATGAGATACATCTGCATACCATAGGGGCGGTGCGTAGAAATGCAGCACAGCCATATTTATTAGAGGCAGCATGGAAACTGAATAGTGTTTGGCCCTCCAGGACTGTATTTGGGAGATTCTGCTCTAGGTAATGTGCATGTTTATGGTGTCTGTACTCTGTAGGGTAAAATGTAGGCGTTTTGGGCATGTTTACCTTATCTGCAATAAAGGTTCTGTCTGTATTAGCACGTTTTAGTAGTGGGTAAAATATGGGGACTGGGTTGGCAGGAATCAGAGCTGAGTCTTGAACCTGTGACCTTCTGCTCCTGAACACACTGGCTGTGTGTACTGCACCACTGTGTTGCTACAGAGACATTGTATTCCCTGGGGATACCATGACTGTTTGTTAGACAGGGCCTGTCTGTTGCAGTGCATGGCACCCTCCTACACAGGGCTAGGCAATGGTCTGCTCTGGGCAGCTGCCACTGCCCCCTCCACCACCAGTACCCCTCCGCCACCATGCTAACATGTTCTTATATTAGAGACAGCATGAAACCTGAATGATTTTTGGCCCTCCAGGACTGCATGTGGGAAACTCTGCTCTAGGTATTGCACATGTCTATGGTATCTGTGCTCTGTAGGGTAAAATATAGGCATTTCAGGCATGTTTATGTTATCTGCAATAAAGGTTCCCTCTTTATTACCATGGTTTAGTACTGAGTAAAATATGGGGACTGGGTTGGTGGGAGCCACAGCTCAGACTTGAACCTGTGACCTTCTGCTCCTGAACACACTGGCTGTGTGTATTGCACCACTGTGTTGCCACAGAGAAAGGGCATTCCCTGGGGATAGCATGACTGTTCGTCAGACAGGGCCTGTCTGTTGCAGTGCATGGCACCCATCTACACAGGGCTAGGCCATGGTCTGCTGTGGGCAGCTGCCACTGCCCCCTCCACCACCAGTACCCCTCTGCCAACATGCTGACATGCCCTGGTGCTGGTGGTGCGCTGTCTCAGGCCATCCAGTGTGCGGGTAGGTGGCTGCCTATGGTGCAGGTTCTGGGGTAGGGGTGCCTGCATAGATGTCCACGCTTCCCCCCAGCACCGCCTGCCAATGTTCTGTGCCCTTGGGGGTACCTGTTGGGTACTATCCCCTGTGACACTGTGGAAAACACACTCATGCCCATGTTGGGCCCTCATCAGTTGCTGTCTGGCTGCTCTACTGTTTCAGCATTCCTATGGGCCACCTAGGTATCACCCTAGTCTGCACTGTGGCCCAGCTGCACCACAGCATGTGCCAACTGCAGCCCTCTGTGTCCCCTTTTCCAGCATCTGTCCAGTTGCCTGTTCTGACATGCCCGCCCTGCTGTTGCGGAACATGTGCGCGCCATAGGACACCTGTCCAATGGGGAGGGAAAACGCTGATCTGCGCTATTTCACTGTGAGCTCATTCACCTTGTATGGGGACAGAGCATAGACCCTTCCAAAATTCATAACTTTTTTTTGGAGCTTTCTCGGGAGTGTTTTTGGATGTTTCCCATTAATATCACTATTGGCCAGCTTGGTTATGCTTTTTTATATTTTCTTCTGGTCCTTTTCAATGTTTATTTGCCCTTTTGTTCCGTGCACATGTATCACACATCACTTTTTGTGTGTTTCCCTGGTTTTGCTGTACATTGCTGACGGAAATGGTTTCTTTTCCCTTTACATCTGCTCTAACGCCAGGGTTTCACTGGCGTTAGTTTTCAGCCCCGGATTCCACAGCGTTAGTGTGCAGGGAGCCTCTCCCCTCCCACTCTCCACCCATTGACCCTCTCTCTCCGCCCCTAGGGAGCCTTCCTCCACCCTCCGTGTACCTATCTCCACCCGCAGCGCTCATTTGCGCCGCTGCGCACGTTATTGCACACTAAGGGGTATGTTTACTAAACCGTCTTAACGTGCGCTCTCCCACATTATCGCACGATAAGGCACCTTATCGCACGATAATGGCGCCTTAGCGAGCGATAAGGCGTAATGCGCGCTAAGGTGCAAACGAGCGCTGAAGGCGGAGAAAGGCTCCCGGAGAGCGGAGGAAGACTCCCCAGGGGTGGAGAGAGAGGGTCAATGGGCGGAGAGTGGGAGGGGAGAGGCTCCCTGCACACTAACGCTGTGAAATCCGAGGCTGAAAACTAACGCCAGTGAAACCTGGCGTTAGAGCTGATTTAAAGTGAAAAGAAACCATTTCCATCAGCAATGTACAGCAAAAACAGGGAAACATACAAAAAAGTGATAAGTGTGATACATGTGCACGGAACAAAAGGGCAAAGAAACAGTGAAAATGACCAGAAGAAAATGTAAAAAAAGCATAACCAAGCTGGGCAATAGTGATATCAATGGGAAACATTAAAAAACACCCCCAAGAAAGCTCCAAAAAAAAGATATGAATTTTGGAAGGGTCTATGCTCTGTCCTCATACAAGGTGAATGAGCCCACAGTGAAATTGCGCTGATCAGGGTTTTCCTCTCCATTGGACAGGTTTCCTATAGTGTGCACATGTTCCACAACGGCAGGGCGGGCATGTTGGATTGGGCAACTGGACAGATGCTGGAAAAGGGGACACAGAGGGCTGCAGGCGGCACATGCTGTGGTGCAGCTGGGACAAAGTGTGGACTAGGGTAATGCCTAGCTGGCCTATAGGAATGCTGAAACAGTAGAGCAGCCAGACAGCAACTGCTGAGGGCCCAACATGGGCAAGAGTGTGCTTCCCACGGTGTCACAGGGAATAGTACCCAGCAGGTACCCCCAATGGCACGGAACATTGGCAGGCGGTGCTGGGGGAAAGTGTGGACAGCTATGCAGGCACCCCAACCCCAGAACCCACACCATAGGCAGCCGCCTACCCGCACACTGGATGGCCCGAGACTGCGCAGCACCAGCACCACCAGCAGAAGGGCATGTCAGCATGGTGGCAGAGGGGTACTGGTGGTGGAGGGGGCAGTGGCAGCTGCCCAGAGCAGACCATGGCCTAGCCCTGTTTAGGTGGGTGCCATGCACTGCAACAGACAGGCTCTGTCTGACAAACAGTCATGGTATCCCCAGGGAATGCACTGTCTCTCTGGCAACACAGTGGTGCAATACACACAGCCAGTGTGTTCAGGAGCAAAAGGTCACAGGTTCAAGTCTGAGCTGTGGTTCCTGCCAACCCAGTCCCCATATTTTACCCACTACTAAAACGTGCTAATACAGACAGAACCTTTATTGCAGATAACAGAAACATGCCCAATAAACCTATATTTTACCCTACAGAGCACAGACACCATAAACATGCACATTACCTAGAGCAGAGTCTCCCAAATGCAGTCCTGGAGGGCCAAACACCATTCAGGTTCCATGCTGCCTCTAATAAACACTGCTGTGCTGCATGTCTATGCACCGCCCCCATGGTATGCAGATGTATCTCATGCATATTCATTAGGGACAGCATGAAAACCCAAACAGTGTTTGGCCCACTAGGACTGGAGTTGGGATCCTCTGCCCTAGAGCAGCGGCCAACAGGGGCCGACACACCCTCACCCACAGGCCCCATTATCCAAAGCCTCCTGGAGAGGCAGGATGTTGGGCCCTGCTTGCATCTCCCAATACTAGCACTTGCATACCTTAGCAATGTCACCCTAAACCTGGGAATATTGTACACACCTATCAAACGGTTGCTATGATTACTGGCAGATAGCAATTCCCAAGTTAAGCTCAATTTGCTGATTGAGCTGCATCATAGCAACCTTTCTGCTGTCTATGGAGTGTGCTTCAGGTCTGATGTCTGACAGTGTTTACCACCCTGGGGAGTGACCCCAACAGTATTGTGTACCATAGCCATACCTGCACTGTGCCCAGGACTGGTGCGGTGGCCAGGGCTGCCAAGAGCCTCTATATTTGCACAATGCTGGCATAGGTGTGGGAGCGTGTCTTTGTCTATCCAGTGTGTGGTGTCTGCCAACACCTTCCTCAGCCCACATTGTTGCCAGTGTAAGCCTGCCAATCTGCATAATGAGGAGCAAGGTACCATGGGTATAGCCCGGACAGGGTGGCCTGGCCAGGATGCATCTGCACAGGGCATAGGGCAATGGCTCGGACATTGTAGTACCTGACAACCACCTGCACGGACAGGGTGGCCACAGCATGTCCTGCTGGGAGGTCACTCTCACCCTGACTGAGCAGTGACCACGGCATGGCTAGGTTCCCCCATAGTGCTATATAGTGTTTCTCTCATGTGATGTTTATGGTTCCCTTTTGGGGCCCAATCACTGATTTATCTGTTTGGTGTGTATGCTGACATCCCAGTTCTGGGTATATGCATCTACTCCAGAAACATGCACTATGGACTAGCTAGCAGACTGTCTGCAGCTAGTATGTGTCTGGATGGAACATCTTGCAGGGTGCAGCAGCTAGAGGCTTGCTGCTGGAGAATGTCAGATAGTGGTGGGGGGCAGCTGAGCGTTTCCAGGCCTTCTGTCTGCATTGCCTGCCCTGTATGGTGTCTCTTCCCCAGCAGGACTGGGGTTGATGGTCCTCTCTACTGCCACCATTGCGGGTAGGTAGAGTGTGGCTCTGTTGGTGGGAGATCCTGTTTCCCACCCTAAGCCACAGAGAGTGGGTTGGGTGGTGGTACATAATCCACCTATGGGTCCAAATATCCCCCCCCCCTTCACCTACATCATGTGACCATGGTACCAACACAGGATATGCACTGTTTTGGGTGCATCATAGCCCATAAGGGCTAGACATGACTGAGACATACAGATGTGTCTGCAGGAACTACCTATCACACACACTAGCACTGATGGGGACCTGCAGCATAGCCTATTTCAGCCATGAAAGGTGCTGTGGACCTGGTGCTGGATGCCCCACCTCACTCTCAGGGTGAGCACAGTACCCGCACAATGTGACGGTCTGTAGCTACTCTGTGTCAGTAACATACACGGTCAGTACCCCCTACCAGGCTGAGGTGCTGTGGGGGTGCACACGGTCAGTTCCCCCTACCAGGCCGAGGTGCTGTGGGGGTGCATACCCCATCTTGTGATCATCTGTAGACTGCTGATTTGCATGTGCAGTGCATCATGGGTATGGGTGGGTTAACCCTATCCTGGTAACCACAGCAGACTGTTTGTGTGGTGACATGCAGTCCTTCTGTAGCCAGCTAGGGGCTTGTTAATAGCTGTAGCCCACTGGTTGTTTCACTGCCTGTAGAGCCAGAGGTCATGAGTTCAAACCCACAGTGGGGTTATTTGATAGGGCTATCCAGAGCACTGTCAATTTTTAATGTACATTAGTGCTGCCAGCAAAAACACCCTCAGAGTACTGTAACCATAAGGTGCCTCAGAAGGCGCTTTATAGGGTGCCCTATAAAGCGCCTTCTGAGGCACCTTTTGGTTACAGTCCATATAAGGTGCCTTATAAGTTGTCCTATGGAGCACCTTATAGGGTGCCCTATAGGGGACATTATAGGGTGCCGTGGTTGACAGTGCACTTTATAATGTGCCCTATGGAGTGCCTTATAGGGTGCATTATTTGGCACCTTAGGTTATGGCACGTGAGGGTGTGTTTGCTGGCAGCAATAATTAAAATACCTCAAGAAACAATACTTACATGTCAAAGCTGATGCCTCAGCCAGCCTTATGCATTAGGCACACTGGGGGATCAAACTCATGACCCCTGTATCATCAGTCAGTGTATTAACCATTGTACTACACCTCTGTTTCTGTGTTTGCATGTCTGGGCGCCTACTTAAGATTACCATGCGTTAACGCGCTTAGCGGCGCTTAGAGGCGCTTAGCCCATTAATGTGCGCAGCAGCTCGTGTTATCGTGCGATAATCTCATTTTGCTACTTTAAGACTGAAACACCCACTCCTTTTATGGCAGCCTGCACACTATCGCCGGGCGCACATTAAGACGGTTTAGTAAACATACCCTTAAGGTACCTTTTCGCCCGATAAAGCGCCATTATTGCGTGATAAGATACCTTATCGCGTGATAATGTCGCCGGGTGCACATTAAGACAGTTTAGTAAACATACCCCTTAGTAGGATATCTCTAAACAAACATAGCCTCTATTTTAATAGGCCTGATTTTAATGCTAAGAAAGCCTTCCTCCTAGCTGGTGTTGTTCTAGATCCTTCTGGATTTAATTGAACTTTACATCCCATAAATGATTTAGAGAGACTCCTAAAGAGAAGTTTCAGAACCCATTTTTTGTCAGGTTCTCAAACAAATGAGACCAACGCCGACTCAACGGCACTTAACAGCAATATCAAAACAAATGTAACCAACAAAGCGCTAGTAAAGTTCACATTCTCCAGAAATGTTTCAAATTTTTGTGTCAGTGAGAGCGGATGTCCTTGAGAACCAGTGGGCCTAATCAAAAAAGGAGTTTGCAGTGAGGAGGAAGATTTTCTCTAGGAATAGAAAGGAATTCAACAAGATACTTCTTAAATAGCTCCAGCCCTGACACTGCTTGCATACAAGGAAAATTGACTGCTCTAACATATTTAAACTCTTGGAAGTATGTCGTCTCTCCAGGAGCTGTTTAATATTATCAGAATGAGTCTTATTAACTGAAAGTTGAGTATCCATTTTCACATTTTTAACACCGACTTTCTGCTTTAAAGACTGTAACATAGAAACACGACAGACGAAAAAGACCAAATGGCCTATCCAGTCTGCCCTTCCATACCAACTATTATAACCCCTTTTTTTTCCTTTAGAGATCTTTGATGTTAGTCCCATGCTTTCTTGAATTCAGATACTGTCCTTGTCTCTACAACCTCCATTGGGAGACTATTCCATGCATCTACCACTCTTTCCATAAAGAAATATTTCTGCATATTACTCCTGAGTCTATCCTTTTTCACCTTCATCCTATGCCCCCTTGTTACAGAGCTTTTGTTTCAAATGAAAGAGCCTCTCCTCCTGTGCATTTATGCTACAGAGGTATTTAAACTTTTCTGTCATATCTCCTCTCTCCTGCCTTTCCTCCAAAATATGCATATTGAGATCTTTAAGTCTGTCCCCATATGCCTTATGATGAAGCCCACTGACCATTCTGGTAGCCACCCTCTGCACCGACTCCAGAGGCCCCAGACAACTGTACATCTGGCAATAAAAGGCCTTCTTAAGGTTCATGGCATACCACAATGTCATAAATGTAATATTTGCCAGGGCTCTTATATCTTCTTCCAAAGTGCTTGCTTTATCTAAATTCCCTTGTATTGCCATGGTTCCTTCACAGACCTTTTGAAATCTCACCACCCTGATATCTCCCAGACCATTCTCATCCATCTCCATGAGGCATGGCATTTTTGTTGGTGAGAATCTTGTACACTTGTTTCCACCAGCAGAGCCCCTGCAATCTCCTCTGCTGAAGCAGGGTCGATGTGCTCTGTCCCCTCTTCCTTTACAGATGCTACCATGGCAACTTCAAAGTAAACTATGTCACCTGCTGTTTTCAAATGGGCAAACTCTACCATCTTCTGTTGGGTGGAATTTTTCAAAGGCAAAACTCAAGGAATCCTTTTGTGCTTAGGCATACTTCCAGAAAATTCCCTACAAACAAAAGGAGAGACACAAGAAAAAAACACTGAGGGTAAGCACTGTGTCAAAAGGTGGTAGCCTCCTTGGTCTTATTTTCTATGAGGAATATATTCAAAGGGATGCATACGGTTTGCAGATCTGCTCATCTGGATATTCTGTGGCACTAATCCAATCAGTACTGCTGAATATCCCCTGCCAACCTGGTTAAATGCCCTATCACTGACTGGTTAGTCATGGAGTGTTCCGGGGGTGGAGGAGGGGTGGTGTCATTAGCTAGCCAGTCAGCAGCAATATTCAGCTACTAATCAGTTAGCTAACCAATCTAAAGTTAGGACAGGTGAAAGGCTGCTTCACTTTAGCTGCTTTTGCAATCCAGATAGTGGTTAAATATTGCCATTAACCAGATTGCAAGTGAGCAGCCCAGACAAGCCAGATATTCTGTGTCAATCACTGAATATGGCTTGGTACTGGATATCTGGGCTTATTTTGATGGTCAGCAGCTTTAACTGCCACCGCTGAAAATGCCCTCTATATTTCTACTGAAGTTTTCATACCTGGTTCTAAGTGGTTTTCCCCCCATGATGTAGGTTAATAAAACATAAGTACATAAGATATGCCATATTGGGTCAGACCAAGGTCCATCAAGTCCAGTATCCTGTTTCCAACCGTGGCCAATCCAGGTCACAAGTACTTAGCAGTTTCCCAAAAAGACACACAGGGGTATGTTTACTAAAGAGTATTAAGGGAACAAGTGTGCTGTTAATGCCTGTTATCGGCACCCTTGTGCCCTTAACGCTGCGAAAAACTGCATTAATGAGCGTTAAAGGCTCCTGCAGTGTTAAGGGAACAGTAAGTGGAGAATGGGCATTAACCGGGTGGAGAGTGGGCGTTAACAGCAGGTACTCCCTTAACGCCTGTTGTGTTAGCGCCCTTTAATGCTGGGAACCCTAACGCCAAGTAAAACCTCGCGGAAAGAGGGAATTTTGAGGGGAGAAAGCCTATTTAAATGTCTGCAATGTGATCCACAGACACATGAGCCCAAGATAGCGATAGTAGTGCTCCATTTGCAGCAACAGCATAGTGCCCAAGTATGAAAGGGCACTATGTTGATAGTGCAAATAGGGCAAAGGGGGTGGCACATGGGTCATGCAGTGGGGGTTCCTGGTGTGCAAGGCAGACCAGGCAGCTGCCCAGATTGCATATCTGTGATGCCTGCCATGATGCCACGGTGACACTGGCAACACACAAACATGCTGCTGCTGCAAAAAGGTGATACACAACATGGGGAGGTCCAAGGGTCCCTGACACCCTAGGCAGAGACTCAGGCTGCCCCCCCCCCCCCCCATTGCCGCTGGCACCAGCTCCAGAGGAAGAAGCCAGTAACTCCAGCAGCTGTAACTCTACAGGGGGCTGCAAAAAGCAGCAACCCAGGTAAATACCACTGCTGTGGCTGTCCACCTCCCCTGGAGATGTATCTGCGGCTGATGTGGGATGGAGTTATGTCAGCAGTAGTTGTTTGGGGGGACAGGATAGCCGCCCATTTGTGCCTATGCTGCCCCATCTAGAACTGGTATCCTAGGTGTATGCCTAAGCCGCATGGTGGATTTATTTATTTATTTAACAAGCTTTTATATACCTCCCCTTCCTGAGATCAAGGGCGGTTTACATGAAACATCACAGCAACCTTTACATTAAACTTTGAAACTATGTACATTTAACTTGTTCCAACTATATACAATAATCTTTTTATATCTATATACAATAGTCTGTGTGTGGTATGGTTTGGGATTGCACCATACCCCCATTGACAGCATGCTGCCATGTCAACATGGTGTGAGGGTGTTGGCGGCGGGTGCAGCATCTACTACTAGCAGCATACAGATCCATGATGACATACAGACCAGACAACACGTCCCCCTCCAACACCCACCAAATACACCTTGTCAGACAGGTATGACACAGGGCATGCAGAGATCACAGCAAACATAGGTAGATCCCTACTCATGCCCGCATTCACCCTGTCAATGACCAGAGCTCCACACAGGGACTTCTGAATCCATGTGGCAGCTCTGTGGTGCAACACACAAAGCCAGTGTATATATGAATGGAGGGTTACAGGTTCAAGACCTGGCTGTGGATCATGTCTTGTATGTCCCTGTGGTAAACTTTAGCCTATAGTGCAGATACAGCACCAGAATGTGCAACCCCCAATGAATTGGCCAGCAAGGGTTCAAACACCATAAGCCACACAGGCAGCCTCCTCTATCCACAGTTGGATGGAACGGCAGACTGATAGCGCAGGCATTAACAGTGGGTGTGAATGACAGAGCCTGCTACTAGCACTTGCACAATAAGCACATGTTAACAATGCCTGAGCTGATATGCCAACCATCCCCACTTTTGCACAGTGCAGCAATGTGTATGTATGTCTCTCCCGAATTCTGTGGCCTTCTGAACTGCACTGTGCCACACATTGCCTAGGCTGTTCTCAGCGTTAGTCTGCAAATGTGCATGATGAGGAGCAGAGGATTGTGGGTATTTATTTATTTATGTAGACAGATTTGTATGCCACCTTATCCTTCAATCAAGGTGGTCACGTCACATCACAATTGGAGGGTTACATTTAACATTAGGGTACGTGTAAACATTTAGACAGCACAGTTACTTATGAGCGTTTATACAGTACAATTGAAAGTAACATTTAACATGAGGGTACATGTAAACATTTAACATTAGGGTACGTGTAAACTTTTAGACAGTACAATTACTCTGGCCTGAGCAGTATATCAAATTCTAAATAAACATAAACAATTACTTATCAGCATTTAGACAGTACAATTGAAGGTAACATTTAATATGATGGTATTTAATAACGCAGTATGATAAACTTGTGTGTGTGGATAGGATGGGTGCATGCTTGGTATGGCCTGAAACAGTGGTTTACCCAGATGTGTCTGCATTGGAGGTCGGGTCAATGGCTGAGACTTCGTAGTGCCCATCTGCCACATGCATGGTCTGGGTGGCCACAGCAGTTCATGCTGTGAGGACACTCTCGCAATGACCATAGCACAGCTATGTATCCACATAGTGCTTATATAGTGTCCAGCTCCAGTGATGTGAGTGCTCCCTCTGTCCTGGGAACCCAAATGCTGGGTGACCATACTGTTTATCCTAAGCCAGGGTGCACATGGTTGCTTTGTGCACATGCATTGTATGCTGACCGGTCACAGGTGGTATGTACATGGCTGAAACAGCCCTGTGGGCAGCAGGTGCAGTCGCTGTGGTGGGTTGGTATTTCCAGATGGTTGGGACAGCAGT
Source organism: Ichthyophis bannanicus (assembly GCA_033557465.1). Lineage (NCBI taxonomy): Eukaryota > Metazoa > Chordata > Amphibia > Gymnophiona > Ichthyophiidae > Ichthyophis > Ichthyophis bannanicus. The sequence continues at coordinate 517,312,604 of CM066033.1, forward strand.
TGTTCCTGGTTTGCTCACTCTGGTCATGGCAAGACCAACAGGATCATAGCAGCAACTCCATGCAAGCCTAAAAGCCCCCACTGCATTTGGTGTCCATGGCATCAGCTGTTGCAACACTGGGCAATAACATGCATTGTTCTAGGAGGATCCCTGTCCAAAAGGGGTAGGACACAGAGCCTAGATATGGCAGGCATCTACAGCATGCTGCAATTATGCAGGAAACAAGATGACTAGTATAACACACTGCAAACAATATCTGACACACACTGGCAGTGATGTGGATCTGCAGCACAGCCGGCAGACCATCTCTAACAGTGCACACTCTGGGGACCAGGTGTTGGGCGCCCATTTTTACCCTCAGGGTGACCATTGAAACTGCTCAGTAGCATGGTTTGTAGCTGTTCTTTGCTTGTAGCACACACTGTCAGTGCCTCCTACTGAGCTGATGTGATGGATCAGTGCATTCTCCCTTTAGTGATCAGCTGCAAACTGCTGACCCATGTGTGCAGTGCCTCATGGGTACTGGAGGGGCTAACCTATATCTGCACATACAGCAGACATTTTAGGCAGTGACCTGAAGTCTCTTTGAATCCAGACATTATTATGCAGCGAGGTGTGGAAGTGTAGTCTACTGGTTAGGGCAATGTCTCCATAAGCAGAGAACAAGGGTTTCATTCCCAATTGTTCCTTTTGTGTCTGTGCTGTACTCAGGTCATTTCCCTGCCTGTAACACTCCAGGCTCTGCTGTGACTTGCACACATCCTTCAACTTTGTTATGCATTCTGACAACACTTTGGGTCAGCAAACATGCTATTCCTCATCATACTATTCCGAGAGCATGGTTTTATTTATTTATTTAGTTGTTAACATTTATATACCGCCACTTCCAAAGATCAGTGGCGGTTTACAATGAACAGTGAACAGGTTTACATTATAACATCAGTGGAACTATTTACAGAGAACAATTAACATAATAAAAATGATTTTACATTGTAGCAAGGTGTAACTATTTACAATTGTACAAATACAATGTATAGGTTGTTTAGGACTGTGTCTAGGATACAGATGCATAACACAGGTACACTAAAAAAATTTTTTTTTAAACTGCCTCTAATGTTTCGATTGATTTTTACGTTTTTTGGTGCGCTGAATCCAAATCTGGTAACCAATTTGCTCCATCACGTACAGATTTTTTGCTACATTGGGTTAGCAGTTTGAGGTGAACGTTTCAGATTGAGTGCGATCGAGATAAACGTTTCTTGGATGAATTCTTTATACTAATTGTTTAGTAGTTATTCAAATAAGAATAAAGAAAATTGTAACAAGGCAGCACATAAGAATAGAGTAATGTCAACAAAACACACTGTGATGGTAGCAAAATTGTCTGCACTTAAAACAGCCACATACGTGTGCACAAACATTGAGCATATAAGAGCGAGGTTAGACACAAAGCAAATAAATGTGCAAAAAATGTTGTACAGGTATGTATGTAAGAATAGAAAACGCAAACTGCACCATTGCAATACATGAAGACAAACACCCGATGGTGTGAAAATAAAATTCTAATAAATGAGATCTGACACTGTGGTAATAACTAGCAAATTTTTATTTCAAAGTTTAGTAAAAACACGATATTTGTCAACACAGTTTAGATTTTAAAGTCATTCTTGGGTCAATCAATCTCCTGGTGGGCCCGTTTCTTCTTCCCCCGAATGCTTCTCTTGGTGCGCTGCTTGGCGTATTTTTCATCTGGGGTTTCCCGTAGCAGCAACCAGCAGAAATCAGCCATCATAGTGGTGTTCCATCTTCCTTGGTACCTTCTCTCTGCGTCCTTGATGTCCTGGTGAAACCTTTCACCTTGTTCTTCACTGTACGCCCCCAAGTTTTCGGGAAAGTAGTTCACATGGGAGTGCAAGAAATGGACTTTCAGGCTCATGTTACAGCCTTGTTCTTTGAAGGCATTGAGCATCCTGGCAACAATATCCTTATAGTTCTCATCCCGCCTGTTCTCCAAGAATTTGAGAACAACATCCTTGAAGGAATCCCAGGCTTCATTTTCCTTCTCAGACATCGTTTCAGCGAATGCTCCATCTGAAATGAGTTTCCTTATATCAGGGCCAACAAACACTCCTTCCTTTAGCTTTGCTTCAGAAAGTCGGGGGAACTTTGAGCAAAGGTACCGAAAGCACTCACCATCTTTTGGAAGGGACTTGATGAATTGCTTAATGAGACCCAACTTAATGTGGAGAGCTGGTAATAGAATTTTATCACGAGGTACCAAGCTCTCATGAAGAACATTTTTCTCACCGGGTCTCAAATACTCCCGAATTGGCCAGTCTTTTTTCCCCCAGTATAGGTCGCTTGAGAGAAAAGTTCAGGTTTCGGATCTGGTTCAGTTTCAAACTCGGAAGTACTGGACTCATCGGGAAAAGCCATCTGATGAGTCTCATCATGATCAGAGCCGTCCACACAAATATGATCCAAAGATTTTGGTGGTTCAGGCACAGGTACTTCGTTGCTATGAGGCATAGGCCTAATTGCTGAGAGAAGGTTGGGGTAACTTATTACATTCTTATTTTTTAAGTTGTATCCCTTCACAATGCAAGAGCAAAAATAGCATTCACTGCTGTGGTCTCTTTGTTCACACCACATCATAGGTATTCCGAAACGAAATGCTTGTTTTTTACCTTTCATCCATAAGCGTAGATCTTCCTCACATGTCTTGCACACTTTGTGAGGAGCCCACGGTTTGTCTTGATCGCCTAACTTCAAACCGAAATAGGCAAAATATACTTTAATAAATGCAGAAATGTTCCTCTGCCACTTTTTCACGGTATATTCCCCACAAATAAAACAAAAACTGTCCGGAGAGTTGACGCAACCTCTGGCTCTGTGAGCCATCACAAATACACAGCACTGCAAACTACAACTGTAGTGAACCACTTCGGAATAAAGCTGGATTACGACTGAGCAAACAAAAAGGTAATAATGAACTTGCAAGAAACTGAAATTTGACAGGAACGTTCATGTCGCAACCACCGTGTTTGAGCGAGCGGCGAACGAGGCGAGGCGAACAGGAAAGAACATGCGCCAGCGCGAGTACTGGATTTAGCCCCCCGCCTCCCAATTGTCCTGTTAATGTATAAAATGAATACAAAACACTCTAAAATATCATGAGGGAGTGTTTCTAGTTAGTTACCATTACAACCTCTATTTTGGGCCAAGAAAATAAACTGCAGTCGGCTAAAAAGAAATTATGTGAACATTCCTTATATGGGTAAGAAATCTAATTTTGCAAGAAAACGTGACGTGATGGAACATTTTGGCTATTTTTTCTGGATTCAGCACCCCAAAATCTATAGGAATCAGTTGCAAAACTGGAGGCAGTTTTTTGGTAGTGTACCTGTGTAATCTTTAATGATGCTAGGAGGTATGGTGTTCAAAGTGGTTGAGCAGGGTTATTGAGGTTAAAGTATTGAATGAAGAGGAACATTTTAAGTTCCTTTCGAATGGATTGAAGATCTTTTATTAGCCTTAGGTTATCTGGGAGTGTGTTCTAGTGGGTGGGAGCAACATATACATGAATGCTCTTGAACTGGTGGTTTTGTTTGTGTTCCGAATGTCTGTAGGGATTGTAAGGGTGTTCTGAGAACAGGTTCTTCTGGATCTGGCTTGGTCCGGAGGTGTAATGATGGAGGAAAGATAGGAAGGGGCTATTTAATTGTATAATTTGAAAGTTAACATTAAATATTTGTATTTGGTTCTAGCTTCAATGGAGACTTTGGAATAGAGATGTGATGTGTTCATAGTAGTGTGCCTTGTGAATTACACGGGCGGCTAGATTCTGTGCCATTTGGAATGGTGTATGGTTTTTTTGGGGGGTAATCCATAGAGAATGCTGTTACAGTAATTGAAGTATGGAATATAAGGACTTGTAGAAACGACCGGAAATCATGGTTATCCAGTAGGGGTCTGATTAGTTGAAGTTTGAAGTATATAGCCTTGGTTACAGATTTTATGTAACATAGAAACATAGAAATATGATGACAGAAAAAGACCACATGGCCTATCTAGTCTGTCCTTCCATATCAACAACTACAACAGTCCCCTTTTATAGAAACATAGATATATAATGTATGAGGCCATGATTAGCGATTGGTCAAGAATAATACCTAAGTATTTGACTTCTTGTTTAACTTCAATGTCAATATCGTTACCATGGATTTTAGAAGGTGGGGGAGAAGCTCTGGTTATGAGTAATGCAAAGTATTTCTGTCTTGTTGAAACTGATATGTAGGTTGTGTGATTTGAGCCAATCAGTAATGTCCATTAGACAATCTAAGATCTGAGGGCAATGTGGGTTGGAGATATCAATTGGGTGTTAGAACATTATATCATCTGCATAAAGATGAAAATAGACTTTATGGGTTATGTTTACTAAACAGCCCTAATGTTGCAACAGTGACGTTATCATGCAATAAGTGATGTTATCTCGCGATAATGGCACATTACCGTGCAATAATGTCACGTATTGCGCGATAACATTTCCGGCGGCGTTAAGGTGCACAGAGGGTAGAGTAAGACTCCCCAGAGGGCGGAAATAAGGAGTCAATGGGCGGAGAGTGGGCGGGGAGAGGCACCAGGCATACTAATGCTGTGAAATTAGGGTCTGAAAATTAACGCCAGTGAAAACCTCGCTTTAGAGGCACATTTGCAGGAGACAGAAACCATTTAAGTCAGCAATGTACAGCAAGGGCACGGAGACCAAGAAAAGTGATAGTAGTGATACATGTGCAGCAACAACATAGTGCCCAAGTACGAAAGGGCACTATGGTGAGGCTGCAAATGGGGTACAGGGGGCTGCAGGCAGGACATGCAGTGGGGCAGGTGGGGCACAGGGTGGACTAGGGAGATGCCTAGTTGACACATAGGAATGTAGACGGAAAGTCAGCAAGACAGCAACTGACCAAGGGCCAACATGTCCATGAGTGTGTGTCCCACAGTGCCACAATGGACATTACCCAGCAAGTACCCCAAAGGGCACATAACAATGGCAGGCGGTGCCGGGGGAAGCATGGATGTCTATGCAGGCACCCCTACCCCATATCACGCACCATAGGCAGCCACCTACTGGCACACTGGATGGCCTGGGACTGCGCACCACCAGCACCACCGACATAAGGGCATGTCAGCATGATGGCAGAGGGGTACTGGTGGTGGAGGCAGCAGTGGCATCTGCCCACAGCAGACCAAGCCCAAACCCTTTTTAGGTGGGTGCCGTGCACTGCAAAAGACAAGGTCTGTCTGATGAACAGTCATGGTATACCCAGGGAAAGATCTGCCTCTATGGCAACAGTTTGGTGCAGTATACACAGCCAGTGTGTTTAGGAGCAAAAGGTCACAGGTTCAAATCCCAGCTGTGGCTCCTGCAGACCATGTCTCTATATTTTACCCAGTACTAAACCGTGGTAATAAAGACAGAACCTTTATTGCAGATAAAATAAATATGCCATAAACGCCTATATTTTACCCTACAGAGCACATACACCATAAACATGGGCAATCCCTAGAGCAGAGTTTCTGAACTGCAGTCCTGGAGGGCCAAACACCATTCAGGTTTCATGTTGTCCCTAATAAATATGCCTGTGATGCATTTGTATGCACCGCCCCCATTGTATGGAAATATATCCATGCATATTCATTAGGGACAGCAATGAAAACCTGAACCGTGTTTGGCCCACCAGGACCGAAGTTGGGAACCTCTGCCCTAGAGCAATGGCCAACAGGGGCATAAACACCCACACCCACACCCACAGGCTCTACTATCCAACGGCTCATGGAGAGTCAGGCTGTTGGGCCCTGTGCGGAGCAGCATCTACCAATACTAGCACCTGCATACCTTAGCAATGCCGTCTTAAACTTGGAAACACGTTCCACATATATCAAAAGGTTGCTATGATTAATGTCAGATAACAAATACTAAGTTAAACACAATTTGTTAACAGAGATTCATATAGCAACCTTTCTGATATCTGTGGAGTGTGTTTCAGTTTTTGTTTCTGACAGTGTTTACCACCCCGGGGAGTGACCCTAACAGTATTGAGTACCATAGCAATGCCTGCACTGTGCCCAGGACTGGTGTGGCGGTCAGGGCTGCCAACCACCTCTATATTTGCACAATGCTGAAATAGGTGTGGGAGTGTGTGTATGTCTATCCAGTGTTTTGTGGCTGCCTATATCTTACTGAGCCCACAATGCTTGCACTGTTTCCAATGCTTGCACTGTTTCCAATGCTTGCACTGTTAGCCTGCCAATGTGCATAATGAGGAGCAAGGTACTGTGGGTATGGCCTGGGCAGGATGCATCTGCATAGGGCATAGGGCAATGGTTGGGACATTGTAGTGCCCGACCACCACCTGCACGGACAGGGTGGCCACAGCATGTGATGCTGGGGGAGGGGGGGTCATTCTCACTCTGACTGAGCAGTGACCATGGCACAGCTAGGTTCCCCCATAGTGCTATAGAATATCTCTCTCAAGTGATATCTATGAGTTCCCTTTTCTGGGGACCAATCATTGACATACATGCTTGGGGTGTGTGCTCACATCCCATTTTTGGGTGCACACAGTTCCTTCAGGAACATGCACTATGTACTAGCTAGCAGACTGTTTTCAGTTAGCATGTGTATGCCTGGAACACCTTGCAGGATGCAGCAGGTGGAGACTGACTGTGCTTCTGCTGGTAAATGTCAAATAGTGGTGGGGGCAGCTTAGCTTTCTCCAGGCCTGTCTACCAGTGCCCTAAGTGATGCATACATATCTGCATTGGGTGCCTATTCCCCAGCAGGACTGGGATTGATGATCCCCTCTACTGCCACCATTGCAGAGATGTAGAATGTGGATCTGTTGGTGGGAGATCCTCTCCCCCACCCTGCCCTACAGAGGGCAGGTTGGGTGGTGCTTCATCATCCGCTTTTGGGTCCAAACACCACCCTTTTCTTACAACATGTGACCAAGGCAACCACACAGGATGTGCACTATTCTGGGTGCATCATAGCCCACAAGAACTAGACACGACTGGGAAATACAGATGGACACAGGCATATCCTAAGTGTGTCTGCAAGGACTACCTATCACACACTAGCACTGTTGGAGGCCCGCAGCACAGCCTATCTCAGCCAAGCCAGGTGCTGCGGACCTGGTGCTGGGTGCCCCACCTCACCCTCAGGGTGAGCACAGGAACCGCACAATGTCACGGTCTGTAGCTACTCTGTGCCAGTAACACACACGGTCAGTTCCCCCTACCAAGCTGGGGTGCTATAGAGGAGCATACCCCATCTTGTGATCAGATGTAGGCTGCTGATCTGCATGTGCAGTGCATCATGGGTACGGGTGGGTTTACCTTATCCTGGTAACCACGGCAGACAGTTTGTGTGGTGACCTGTAGTCTTTCTGTAGCCAACCAGTGGTGTGTTAGCCGCTATACAGATTTAGCCCCCTGTTTGCTACCATGACTGCAAAGGCAGAGGTCATAGGTTTGATCCCACAGTGGTGTTATTTAATAAGGGTGTCTGAGGCTTTTCCTTTTAATTTAAATCAATGCTGCCAGCAGAAAAACCCTCACAGTGCCAAGCCTAGGGTGCCTCATAAGGTGCCCTATAGGGCACATTATAAGGTGCCTTGGCAGACAGGGCACTTTATAATGTGCCCTATGGAGTGCCTTATAGGGCGCCTTATGTGGCACCTTAGGTTACGGCACTGTGAGGGTGTTTTTGCTGGCAGCACTGATTTAAATTAAAAGGAAATGCCTCAGAGAGCCTTCTTACATAACAGCACTGCAGGATGGAACCCATGACCTCTGCCTCCACAGTCATTGCAGCAACCAGTGGGCTACATCTTTATAGCTTCTAACACTGCGCTGGCATGAACTTAGGTTTAACGCGCGTTAACGTGCCACGGCACCCATTAGCGCACGATACCGATTCCTTGCAACCTTCCCTCCGGACCGCCCACTACCTTATATGGCATTCTTCACATTAACGCTGCAACTAGCGCTGGTAACATTAAGACGGTTTAGTAAACAAACCCCTATGTTTCCTGTGGATGTTGCAGATGGGTTGCATATAGAGGTTAAAGAGGAGGGCAGAGAGAGAGGAGTCTTGAGGGACACTCCTTTTTTCTATTACTAACAGCCTCCTTGTAGGTCTTAAGCATGGACATATATATTTGGTTGTCAGATTCTGATCTTGTTGCTCTCCATCTATGCTCTAATTTTCTCAGCTTTTGCTTTAGCTTCAGAAGATTGTAAGTGTACCAACTTTTGGATTCTTTCTTTCTGCTATTTTGTGAAGTTGTAGTTCATGCTGCTCTCAAAATAGTGGAGTTCCAGTTATTAATAATATCATCAAGGTTTGTAACTGATGAATCGATGAGTGGGATGGTGTCATTTAAGAAAGTTTCTTTGCTAAAGGGTTTAAAATTATTTGTAAATTGAGTATTATCATTAGGGGATCATTCCATCCTGGACATACAGGCCTTCTGTGTGCCTGGTCGGAAACAGATGCACAGAGGCCGTCGCGATTCTGATTCCACGGTGCATGTCTAGCCCCACGGGATCAGAATCGCGAACAGGCCTGTACGCCCAGGCTAGGAATGCAATTCAACCCAGCCTGCACAAACAGGCCTTGCCCGGCTTACTCAGGGCTTTTAAATGGAGCCATGGCACCACGGCATCTGGTTGCCATGGCACAGTGGTTCCATTTAAAAAACGCAATCCCCAGCTGCCACCACCCAAAGTGCTTTCCCTGCAGCCCAACACCCGATCTGACCTCCCATGGCCAGGCTGCAGGGAATGCCCTCTGCCCCTGTCACCCCTTCCCAGCCCCGGCCCTGCCGTTTCCTCCACATCGGGGATGTTATTTCACCTCGGAGGTGGAATAACCTCCCCTTTCAAGTTGCCAGCCCCGAACATACAGGGCAGACATTATAATCGGCCCTGTACATCCAGGACTGATGATTGCCCACTGCCCACCCTAACGTTGCTCCCGATCCGTCCCTTTCCCACCCCTGTCTAATTTCTCCATACAATGCGTGGGAAAGAAGGTCAGGGCTGGGAAAGGGCACGAATAGTGGTGATGGACGTCGCAATGGGACATCCGTCCCCGCTATTCGTGGCTCAGAATGACCCCCTAAATGTACCTTCAGAATATACCAAAACAAATCACAACACAAGTAATAGAGCCTTCTCTCTTTGTGTGCCTAACTTATGGAATGCCCTTCCAGAAAAGTTAAAGAGCTACTAGCGACTTGTCCATATTCAGGAATAAACTCAAGACACACCTATTCATTGAGCATTTCGATGATTTAAGCATAAATGACGTCTGACCCTTTATTCACCTATCCATCCAAAGTAACACTGAGCAAAGGCCAAGACCATCATGATTCTCAATACCACTACTGCGCAAACTGATCCTTGCCCAGCCTTCTGGATAAAGGAACTGCACAGAGACTTCAGTACACTAATAAACAGGATAATGAACCTATCCTTCACAACGGGTTTGTTCCCCTCTGCCCTCAAGCACACGTCTATTAGACCTCTGCTAAAAAATAGCAAACTAGACCCTCAAAAGGTAGACTCCTACAGGCCTATATCCAGTATACCTTTATTTGCTAAGATTATCGAAAAAGAGGTGCAAAGACAAATACAGGACCACATCAACACTGCTGCCCCATTAGACCCCTGCCAACATGGATTCAGGGAATACCATGGAGTTGAAACGCTCCTCACCACCCTCTTCAGTAATATAAATACCGGTATTGACAACATCCGTCAAGGGTTTGTACTCATCTTTTTAGACATCGCTGCAGCTTTCGACTCTGTAAGTCATGAGCTCCTCCTAGGGCGGTTAAAAGAGAAAGGCATCTGCGGATCAGCACTGGAATGGTGCAGATCATATTTGTCCGGAAGATGGCAGCACGTGCAATCCGGTGGGTCATCATCAGAACCGTTCCATCAGGGCCAGGGAGTTCCCCAAGGTTCCTCCCTTTCTGCCTTGATGTTCAACATATACATGCAGCCCATTTGTAAAATCATCCGATCTTTCAATGTCGACTGCATGATATACGCTGATGATGTCCTGCTCTATATGCCATTCTCTACAGAGCAAACGGAGCTCTCCCCATTGACTACTTGTTTCAACGCAATATCTGACTGGCTCCTGTCCCAAAACCTCCGAATTCAACATAAGAAGACTGAGGTGCTCTTCATTACAAAGAACCCAAATTTTAACCCACCACAATACTTGAATGTGAAAGATGCCGATCTTCAAGCAAAATCCACAATACGATATCTGGGTGTCACACTAGATCAATGCCTAGCCATGAAGGCACACATAGGTAACACAGTTAGAGCAATCTACTACAAGATCCGTTCACTCAGACATCTACGCCCCTTGCTTGAACCAGATGATTTCCGGACAATCTACCAGGCGCTGATCATACCTCACTTTGATTACGCCAATGCCATATTACAAGGACTCCCACAATCCACCTTGAACCCTCTACAGCTCGCAATGAATGCTGCAGCGAGGGTTCTCCATGGGTCATCTAGGAGCGACCATGTGACACCCCTTCTGAAACAGCTACATTGGCTTCCTGTACAGGCCAGGATAGTTTTCAAGACCGTGTTACTGACCTTCAAAGCTATCAATGGGCTCTCCTCCTCCTCACTAACAGACCTCATCCACACCATAGCCCCTAATAGATTAAGAAGATCCACAGCAATAAATATGCTAATAGTCCCGAAGGCATTAACAAAATGCACCTCGACAACAGCAAACAGGGCCTTCAGTCTCTACGCTCCAAGATGCTGGAACGCTTTACCACCAAACATCCGGGCCATCACTAACCTAACCCAGTTTAGGAAGGCCCTCAAACACCACCTCTTCCTCAAATACTTCTCTGATAACAAGGAATCGAGTCACTCAATCGAATATATCTACACCAGCATACCTAGTCAGCCAGACTAACACTCTTATCAAGATATCCTTGATTACTGAGACCTATGTCACATATTATTAATGTTACCCGTATGTAAATAGTTACCCACTTTGTATATTTTATCCTAAGACACCTGTGTGTAAATAGTTACCCCATTGTTATCTAAGTTCGCTGTCCTGTTAATTGTAAACTCAGACCTGTTATCATGTTTTGAGAGTTTTGTTCCATGTAAACCGCGCTGATGCCGAATAGCGCGGTATAGAAGAGAAATAAATAAATAAATAAATAAATAAGACACTCAATGAACCAACATTAACAACACCTTACACACCTACCGTCATGAAAATGTATATGTTCACATTCTAGTTATAATTATACTGTATATAAATTATATCACTCCTATTATGTGCACATCCTGTCCTAAATTAATCTTTTGTAATTGTTTATCATACCACCCACTATGTTATACTGTAATTCTTATTAATGTTATAATGTATTGGTTTTATTGTTCATTGTAAACCACTTTGTCGATGTGAAAGGCAGTTTAGAAAATCTTTAAATAAATAAACACACCTTAGTATTTTAATCATTTATGCACATAAGTGGCCACTTACAAACATAAATGACCTATTTTATGCTGGGTGCTATTTTACAAGTAGGTACCTAAGTCCAATGGCCCGTACTTTCACTGTGGTGTCTTCATGGGTGAAGTGTGGAAGAAGCATGGAGAGAACGCAAAAGTACATATTCAAATTATGAAGTCATATCATTTATGCACTCTCTTTATAAATCTAGACATGGGTGTTTATACCAGCTCTAAGGCTGCTGTAAGTGATCATGCCTTAAATTAAATTAAATGAAGGCATGTTTTTGGCCACTTATGGTAGTATTTTATAAAGAAAAGTAGACACCTACTTCTCTTTATAAAATAGGGTTAAAATAGGTGGATTCTGGCTGCTTTAAACAAGACTCCCAGTTATAAAGAGCCCGATATTCAAAGGATTTATGCTTTGAGCATTATGCTACTAAATTGGACTGAAAATATGCTAGATCTGAATAAAAATTTCACTAAACTAAACTTAGGAGCAAAACAAGTGGATGGCATCATGGGCGGATTTAAGGCAGGGAAAAAAACGTGGGAGCTTAGCACTGATTTTCAGCACTAGGCTCATAAATCTAGGCAAATGAATAGCAGGCCTAAATTTAGGAGGGAATTTACAGGGGGATATTGAAAGAGATTTACATGGTTTGTAGGCCGTGATATTCGGCGGCACTTACTTGGCTTGTGCCACTGAATATCCTCTCCTAGGCTGACTAATATCCCATTGCTCACTGATTAGTGATGGGACATTCTGGGGCAGGTTAGAGGCAGCACCTCGAACTGCCCCCAGAATGCTAGCTGCTGAAACACCTAAAGTTAGGACAGGTGAAAAGCTATTCTAACTTTAGGCATTTTAGCTAGATGCTTAGCAGCTCAATATGGACAGGGGTGACACGTCCATTGTGAGAGAATGTTGTTCGCACAGGGCCCCACGTTTCAGGGCACCCCGCACAAACTTCTATTGCATACAATGGACGGCTTCAGAGGTGAGCCGGGGAAGCCCGCGCAAGATCCCAGCTCAGCTGCACAGCCGCCAGCGTGAAGAGCAGTGTTTTCCCTAACGCTGATGGCCGTATTACTGTGAAGAACATGAGTGCCGGGAAATGCCCTTTAACCTTTCCCAGCATTCAGCGCACTTCACAGTAACACAGCCACCAGCGTGAGGGAAAACACCGCTCTTCATGCTGGTGGCTGTGCAGAGGTGAGCCGGGGCCTTGTGCGAGCTTCCCCAGCTCCCTCTGCAGCAGCCTAGACAGCTGCGGGCTCTTTCGGGGGAGGGTCCTAGGCAATGTTCCCTCTAATTTTCTGTAGGCTGTGTGCGCATAAAATATCAGCTGTGCAGCTTTTGAAGGAAGGTTAAATTTTTGTGCGCCACATAACAACTCTCGGAGTTATATACTTTAAAATTTGACTACACGTCAGAATACAGTATGTATACCACATTGATTGCACTAGAAAATATTGTAGAACTTGTGAGAACCGTAAATACACAACACATTTTAAATTTTAAGACATCTGTGTTGTTTTCTATCAGAATCAGAACCGTAATTTTTGTGCACTCTGTTATAAAGTATGTGCGCTTGCTTGGCGAGGTGTGTGCGCGCGCACACGCGCACAGCTTAGAGGGAACAGTGGTCCTAGGATAAGACAGGAAATAGCCGATGGGGGGCTAGGATTGGAAATGAGTTGATGGGAGGGGGGGCTTGGATTGGAAATGAGCCAATGGGGGGGCTAGGATTGGAAATGGGCTTATGGGGGATTGGGCTAGGACTGGAAATGGGCTGATGGGGGGGGCTTGGATTGGAATGGGCTGATGGGGGAGCTAGGACTGGAAATGGGCTGATGAGGGGGAGGGGAAGAGAGAGCTGCTGGCCCTGGAAGAAGACTGGAAGCTAGGACTGCAAATAAGGCTGATGTGAAGGGATGGGAGAATGGCACTGGAAGAGAGCGGATGCTGGGTGGGGCTGGAAGTAGAGTGAAGCTGATGTTGGGGGAGGACTAGAAGGGGATGGGGCTGGGGGAATGAGGATGGAGAGGGGAAAAGATATTTTGTGTGGGAGGGAAGAAAAATCTATGATTGGCCGGATATTGGGGAGTAAGTGGGAATTGAGGATGGAAGGGTGAAATTTGAGTGGATGAAAAAGGAATAAAGAAAGAAATGGGGGAAAGAGCAAAAGGGGAAGATCAATATGTTAAAGCAGATGTAGCAAGAGAATGGAAAGAAAGTAGAAGAAAGAAAAAAGGACAAATGGACAGCAGACAATGGAGAGTTAGCAGAAGACATGAAGAAACTATTTAAACTAGATAATAGGGGAAAGCCGCAGTCGCCCAAGAGCGTATGGTTCGGAAGAAGGTATCTTTGAAGGATACTATCAAAAGCAGTGAGGTTCCAAAAAAGAGTAAAGTAGCCCAAATGCTCTCGAGTATGGAACAGACAGAGCTTAAAGATCCCAAATTACCCATTTCTACCACTAGCCAGATTAATATTAATAAAATACAGTCTCTAAAATGCTTGTATGCAAACGCTAGAAGTCTAAACAATAAGATAGGAGAGTTAGAATATATAGCTCTAAATGAGAGGTTAGATATGATTGCAATCTCAGAGACATGGTGGAAGGAGGCTAACCAGTGAGACACTGTGATACCTGGATACAAAGTATATCGTAATGATAGAACTGATCAAATTGGTGGAGGGGTTGCGCTCTATGTTAGAGAGGGCATTGAGTCAGAAAGGATTAAAGTTTTGCAGGAAACAAAATTTGCTGTAGAATCTCTATGGATTGAAATTCCATGTAAAAAGGGGAAGACGATGGCAGTGGGGGTGTACTATCGACCGCCTGGCCAGAATGAACAAATGGATGATGAAATGCTCAGAGAAATCAAGGAAGCTAACAAAAGTCACAGCAGAGTAGTAATAATGGATGATTTCAATTACCCCGGTATCGACTGGGTCAGTGTCACGGCAGGACATGCTAGGGAGATAAAGTTCCTAGATGAAATAAATGACTGCTTCTTGGAGCAGCTGGTTCATGAACCGACCAGAGGGGAAGCCGTACTGGACTTAGTCCTTAGCGGAACACCAGATCTGGTGCAAGAAATAAGGGTGTTGGGACCACTTGGCAATAGTAATCATAACATGATCGTGATCGTGTTTGATTTAGTTAGTGGAGGAGGGATAGTAAAGAAATCCACAGTACTACCTTTTAACTTTCGGAAGGGAGACTATGATAAAATGAGGAATATAGTTAAGAAAAAAATAAAAGGAGCGGTTGGAAAGGTTAAAGACTTACATCAAGCTTGGGTGTTGTTTAAAAATACTATCCTGGAAGCCCAGACCAGCTGTATTCCACGCATTAAGAAAAGTGGAAGAAAGTCCAAAAAACTGCCAGCATGGTTTAAAGGTGAGGTCAGAGAGGTTGTTGCGGCCAAAAAAGCATCTTTCAGGAAATGAAAAAAAGAGCCTAATGATGAAAACTGGAAACAGCACAAGCACTGGCAAGTTAAATGTAAAGCATTGATAAGGCAGGCAAAGCGAGAACTTGAGAAGGAACTTGCTATGGAAGCAAAAACACGAAATAAAGACTTTTTCAAGTACATTCATAGCAAAAGGCCTGTGAGAGAGTCAATTGGACCATTAGATGATGGAGAGGTAAAAGGGGCAGTAAGAGGAGATAAGGCTATAGCGGAGAGACTTAATGAAGTCTTTGCTTCAGTTTTTACTGAGGAAGATGTAGGGATGTTACCCATGACTGAAGTGGTATTTAAAGGTGATACGGCAGAGGAATTGAGAGAAATATCGCTACACCGGGCAGATGTATTACAACTATTTGATAAACTGAATAGTAACAAATCACCTGGACTGGATGATATACATCCAAGAGTGTTGAAAGAACTGAAATATGAGATTGCAGACCTGCTATTAGTAATCTGTGAACTTTCATTAAAATCATCTGTAATACCTGAAGATTGGAGGATTGCCAATGTAACGCCAAATTTTAAAAAGGGTTCCAGGGGTGATCTGGGAAATTATAGACCGGTGAGCCTGACGTCGGTACCGGGGAAAATGGTAGAAACCATCATAAAGAACAAAATTACATGGCATGTAGATAGTCATGGCCTAATGGGAGACAGCCAACATGGCTTTAGACAAGGAAGATCTTGTCTTACTAATCTGATATGTTTTTTTGAAGGTGTGAATAAACAGGTAGACAAAGCTGAGTCAGTCAATATAGTGTATCTGGACTTTCAGAAAGCCTTTGACAAGGTCCCTCATCAGAGACTTTTGGCAAAACTAAAAAGTCATGGGATAGGAGGCAGTGTACTGTTGTGGATCGGGAACTGGTTAAAAGATAGAAAGCAGAGGGTTGGGCTAAATGGCCAATTCTCCCAATGGAAAAGGGTGAATAGTGGAGTACCCCAGGGATCTGTACTGGGTCCGCTACTTCTTGACATATTCATAAATGACCTGGAAAAGGGAATAACTAGTGAGGTTATCAAATTTGCGGACGACACAAAACTGTTTAAAGTTGTTAAAACCCAAGAGGACTGTGCAAAACTGCAGGAGGATCTGGATAAATTGGAAGACTGGGCATCCAAATGGCAGGTGAAATGTAATGTGGACAAGTGCAAAGTTATGCACCTAGGAAAGAACAACCCAAACTATGGTTACACGATGCAAGGTTCCATATTGGGAACCACCACCCAGGAAAAAGATCTAGGAGTCATCGTGGATAACATGTTAAAACCCTCTGCCCAGTGTGCAGCGGCAGCCAAGAAAGCAAATAGAATGCTAGGTATCATAAGGAAAGGAATGGAAAATAAAACAAAGGATATTATAATGCCTCTGTATCGTTCCATGGTACGACCGCACCTTGAATATTGTGTGCAATTCTGGTCGCCATATCTTAAAAACGATATAGCGTTATTAGAAAAGGTGCAGAAAAGAGCCACCAAAATGGTAAAGGGGATGGAAGGCTACTCCTATGAAGAAAGGCTACAAAGGTTGGGGCTCTTCAGCCTGGAAAAGAGACGGCTGAGGGGAGATATGATAGAGGTCTATAAATTAATGAATGGAGTGGAACAGGTAAACGTAGATCGATTGTTTATGTTATCAGAATATAGAAAGACTAGAGGACATGTAATGAAGCTACAAGGTGATCTATTTAAGACAAATAAGAGAAAATATTTTTTCACTCAACGTGTAATCAAACTCTGGAATTTGTTGCCGGAGGATGTAGTAAGAGCTTTTAGTGTAGCTGGGTTTAAAAAAGGTTTGGACAAGTTCCTGGAGGAAAGATCCATAAATCATTATTAAAAAGGGACCCAGGATATCAATGCTTGACCCAATACAAGCATTGTGGAACCTGTGTCTCTTGGGGATACTGCTAGGTTTGTATGACCTAGATTGGCCACTGTTGGAAACAGGATACTGGGCTTGATGGACCTTGGTCTGATCCAGTATGGCATATCTTATGTTCTTATGTTCTTAGAAGAAAGTGACTGGAGGAATTGTAACTGAAAAATAAAATACTCAGACAACAAAAGACAGAAAAATACTTTTTTATTTTGAATTTATTAACTGGAATATGTCAGCTCTGGGAAATGTGAATCATTAACGTCTTTGCATTTCAACGGCACTTAACAACAACAACATTTCTAAATTGTGATCCCTTGTTCCATGTTTGGTGACAGTCTATGTTCTGCATGTTCAATTGAGGTGAGGTATTCTGTTCATATAGCTTCTATGTGACAGTGCCACTTGTTCTCTTTCCCCAGTAGGAGATGTATTGGTATTCTCCGAGATGCATTGGTTTAATATTTGCAGTGTTGCATTTTGATAGGTAGGGTTTGGTGCTTTGTGAGTCCTGGTAGTGCTGTTATGATACAATGAGTTGGTATGGGATCTAAATGCTACAAAAACCAACCTGATACCGTGAAAAAATTCAACATCCAAAGAAACATTCACCGGTATAGTCCCCAAAGCAAATATAAATTTTTTGTCAGAGCGTACCGAGGGAGGAATGATCAATAAATCATCCACACCAGACGATGCACTTCTTTTAGTCATATAAGGTTCACCACCCACACTATTATATTTAAGTTCACTTATCTGAAGTGATGCCACTGAAAATTGCAGTTAAAATTGTAGAAAAGCACGACGTGCACGTTTCGGGCTTGATGCCCTGTCTCAAGTGCCCATTCAATCCGTACTAGTGTCAACTGTCAAAAAACGCCAGATTCATATACGGCCATCGAGAACCTCCAATGAAAACAGGGAACACCCCACTCTCAGGGGAACCCCTATTACCATTGGTTAACACAGACAGATGCATCATCGGGAGATCAAATACTTCAGGGGATTTCCAATTCAAAAAAGACTAGCCCAGTCAATCTCCTGATTTAATCCATTAGGTTGAATGGTGTTCAAAAGAAAAATCCATCGTTGTTCAGTCCACTGGAGTCTACAAGTCATCAACCCCGCGAGGATCATATGGTACCTGGTCAATAACTATCCAGCTAAAATCTTCAAAAGTATGATGTGCCACGCAGTGCTCCACAACAGGTGCTGACTGAATCTCTTGACGTATACAAGATGCATGCTCTCCAAGCCGTAATTTAATAGATCGGGTTGTCCTTCCAATATAAAGCAGCTTACATGGGCATTGTAAAATGTAAACCACAAAGGAAGACAGACAATTCGTGGTCCATCGCCATATATGAGAGTAAGTTGTAGTTGGATGCTGCCAGACTACTCCCGACAGAGTTTGTGAACAATAAGTACAATTATTGCAAGGTTCATGTCCCCCAGAGTCCTGTATCGGCTTAGGTGGTCGGTCAATTGGCGAGGTTGATTTAACCAAGATATCACTCAAATATGAGCCCCTAGAGTAGGCGATCATCAAGGACTTATCAAAACATGAATGTAATTGTAGCATAGACCAGTGGCTATGAAGAATCTGAACAATCTCAGGACTGCGTATTGTAAATGGTAGTACTCCCACAATCTCATCAGAGCGTTGAGATTCAGCTGTAGGGCGATCACAATTCAATAGCCATTCACATTGAACATGATAAGCATGCCGATAAGCCCGATCAACTATATGTGCAGGATAACCTCTGCAAAGAAGTCTAGATTTTAAATCGAGAGCATGGCGTTTAAATTCATGCAATGAAAACCATAATCTTCATAGCCTTAAAAATTGGCCAAATGGAAGTCCTCTACGAAGTGGACCAGGATGAAAACTCTGGAAACTTAGAAGGCTATTACGTTGTACTGGTTTTCTAAATAGAGTAGTTCGCAATTCCCCTTCCTCCAAAAAAACCCAACATATCCAAAAACTCAACTTTTTGTTGATCAATATGTTCTGTGAAATGAATATTAGGTTTTAAAGAATTCAACCATATGATAAAATTATGGAGGGACTGCAAATCGGATGTCCAAATAAAAAATATGATAGATGGAAAAATACTCTGCACTCTGCACTGCTCCGAGGGAGCCGCTTTTTCCCCCGCAGCCGTCCAGCTTCACTCCTGCCCAATCCGGGCAGTGGGAGGGCTCCTGTCCAATCGGGACAGTGGGAGCAGCTGTGACCAGGCACCCGCAGCCGATTTAAGCGGCGTCCCTGCTCCGAGGGAGCCGCTTTTGCCCCCCGCAGCCGTCCAGCTTCACTCCTGCCCAATCCGGGCAGTGGGAGGGCTCCTGTCCAATCGGGACAGTGGGAGCAGCTGTGACCAGGCACCCGCAGCCGATTTAAGCGGCGTCCCTGCAGGGCGTGCCCGCGCCTGGCGGGCCCGCGCCTGAGGGCCTCGCCAGAGGGCCCTTTGGCGTGGCCCTTAGGCGAGGGCCGATAGGCGAGGAAGAGGTAATACTGCTGCAACAAACCAACGCCCTGAGGAGGACAAACCAAGCAAGGAACCACAGCTACGCCGGGCTGGAGCTCCCCTAAATGGGTTCGAGATCGCCCTCACCGTCGTTCTAAGTACACCCGAAATCCGCAAAAACCCCTCTGTTGCCCGGCTGGAGCTCCCTCTGACCAGGTCGAGCTCGCCAACATTAGGTGCAGCAACGCGGGAACACCGAGAGACACGCCAACTGAAAGCAACAACAGGCATGCGATAACAGGAGGCAGTACCCAGGAGGTAAGAGACACGAAAATAATCACACATGGAATGCGCTCCAGAAAATCAATGGATAGGACACGATCCTAGCTGGTCAACTCAAAACCGGGCTATTAGTAGACTGGAAGGGCAGCCCCTGACGCTGTAGACAACTATTACTTGCTAACCCAGATCACGACCGGCAACTGCTGAACTGACTTATATCTTAAAAAACTGAATACTAGCTACTCTGAATAGATCACTGCTGCGTATATTGTGTTACCTATAACCAGGCAATGTTAAGGGCTGTTTGCTTACTGTTACTTAACTCCCTGTTACATGTTCTAACTACTCAAATGTACTGTAACCAACACTATACGACTTATTTAGCACCCTTGCAAACATACTGATGACCCATTCTCACGCTGATACTATTACCAGCTGATACTGTTAACTATTACATGCTGATGCTGTACTACTGTAACTATTACATGTGATATTGTATCTATTACATGCTGCTGCTGTTCTACTGTGTGCTGAGACAATAACACTTACCACTGTACCAAGTTTTACCTACTGATACCACAACCGTTACATCTGTCCTACGATTAGCATTAGATACTAAGCAAATTGTATTGCACTGTTGCACACCCACACCTAAACATGCATCTACTAAAACTGGTATTAGGGATTAGCCTGATCACCCTAATCTCAACTTACACAACTGAAGCAAACATCTACCAACCTACCCCACTTATATGTGGCCCAATATACATCCTGTATGCCATCCATACCCCTCATGAACCCCCTCCCTCAACCTACTTCACTACCAATATAGGACCATCACTCATGACCTATCAAGGGCACACAGGCAGAAAACACGCGGGAGCACCGAAGCGCAACAAGCCAAAATCAAAAAGGCAACGGATGCAGAAACCCCGCCGACCCCTTGCTCAACAAAACCTTGCGCAATCAGAGCCTTCAGTGATCTGTAGCATCACCCTCATAAACGCCCGATCAATCAGAAACAAGACCCACATTATCTTTGACTTAATCAAAGATGAACAACCTGACATCCTCTGCATAACAGAAACCTGGATAACAAACACCGACACTGCCTTACTGAACCAGATAGACAGACCAGGCTACAACCTGTACAACTGTCCACGTTCCAACAAAAGAGGTGGAGGAGTGATCATAATTGCACGATCACACTTGAAACTCTCATGCACGTCCCTGGACTCAAACCCGGATATAGACCTGATCAAAGTGGAGAACTCAGCAATATCCATCTGCCTAATATACAGGTCCCCCTCACCGAATCATGAAGGACTTGCTGCAGCGTTGGAAAACATATCCTCAACACAGCCAAGGAAATTCCAAATCATTCTCGGTGACCTAAACCTAGCATCAACAACAGAGGTGCACGCCAACACATTCCTCGAAGCTATGTCACAACTTGGGTATCATCAAATAATAAAGGAGCCGACATACGAAAAGGACATACACTGGACATGGTTTTTGCTCCCAAAAACAAGCCACCCAACCATGTTGAACCCCTGATTAAAATCAAAGCAATACCCTGGTCTGACCATCACCAAATAGACCTACGGATGAAACTCCCATTGGCACCAAAGAATGCGGAAGCCCAACGAGAAACCCGTCAGCAGAGATCTTTCAATAAGCTTGAACTGGATAATCTCACGAGTAACATCAAAGCGCACATCGATTTGGAGTCTACAGACCTCGATGCCCTAACAAATAGCTGGAATGAAGGGATCCAGGCATCAGCAAACCCGAAATGGAAAAACACAGCAAGCACAGACAAACAAAGGTCAGAGCCCTGGTACACGACTACGCTGTCCAAAAGGAAGAGGGAACTAAGAAGATGTGAAAAAAAGTGGAGACGCAACAAAACTTTGGACCTCAGAGCTGAATACCTCAACACCCTCAGAAAATACAAAGACGAGGTAGATGATGCAAAAAGGAAACACCACAACAACCTGTTGAATAAAGCCATCAATAAACCACGGGAACTATTTCGAATAGTGAAAACACTAACCAAAACAAACCAACCAGAACAGCAGAGCGATACCATTCAGCCCCAAACCCTAGCTAACCACTACGCAAGCAAGCTGACCACAACTGCAACCACGCTATCTTTGGCCAAACCCAAATTGACAACTGTAGAGAAGCATGAACAGACGTGGAACGAATTCTGCAAAATTGATGATAAGCAAGCAGTGGAAATAATAACCAGCATAAATACCACCACCTCACTGCTTGATCCATGCCCAGCTACCTGGATTAAAGCGGCAAAAAAGGACATTGGCCACCAAGTCGCTCACATTGTGAACCAATCACTGTCCCAAGGAATCATGCCTAACCAGCTCAAAAAGTCTATAATAAGACCAATACTAAAAAACAACTCGCTAAACAAAGAAGATCCATCTTCCTACCGTCCAATCTCCAGTATATCGTTTTTAGCAAAAATCATTGAAAAAGCAGCCCTCATCCAACTGCAAGAACACCTTGAAGACAACGAAATACTGGACAAACAGCAATACGGATTCAGAAAAAATCATGGGGTCGAAACCCTGCTTTTAGCCCTGTTTAACAACCTCCTCAAGGGGCTGGAAGACAGGAAGAAAATGTTTATCCTCATTTTCATCGACATATCCGCTGCATTTGACACTGTCCATCACTTAACCCTCCTGAACAAGCTGGAATTAATTGGAATTATAGGAACCGCCTTGAAATGGTTCTCCTCCTATATAACGGGCAGAAAGCCACAGGTCCAGTTCAACGGAGAGAAAGCTGAACCGTTCATCCAAACACAAGGCATTCCTCAGGGTTCGGCACTCTCGGCGCTACTTTTTAACATTTACATGCAACCACTCAGTGAAATATTCAGGAAATATGGCATAAACTACCACATATACGCAGACGATATCATGCTGTACACCCAACTAGAGACCACCGACCCGAACTACGCCCAGCTTGAAACCTGCATGGGAGAGATGTCAGGATGGCTACAACAAAATAACATGTCGATTAATCATAAGAAGACCGAAGTAATGTTTATATCAAATACCTTGGGCTTCGAACCACCTCCAACAATCACATTGTGCAACAATACATACAATACTAAGAAAGAAATAAAATATCTGGGAGTCACAATTGATAACAAACTGAAAATGGAAAAAACACCTCAACAACACCAACAAAGCCATCTTCCACAAGCTTAAAGTGCTACGACCCCTGCGGAACATACTAGATCCGTGCGATTTCCGATCAGTTGCTCAGGCTCTCATCATGCCCCACCTGGACTACTGCAACGCCATCTTGCAGGGGCTACCAAGGAAAACAACCAACATACTACAGATGGCCCAACACGTAGCAGCAAGGATCATCATGAGAACTAGCGTCACCAAACATATCACACCTGTATTGATGGAACTACACTGGCTTCCAGTCGTTGCAAGGATTCAATACAAAACATTGGTAACTACATTCAAGTTAATTCACAACCTGGCCCCCTCATTCCTCTCCACCCTGATCTCCATGCAACCTACAACCAGAAGCAGGAGAACCATGAACTCTGACACACTAAGAGTTCCAAACAGCTTTAGGCACGTAAAGGTCAGTACTAGTCGCAGAGCGTTCTCCTTATCTGCCCCCACGTTATGGAACCAGCTCCCACACGAGCTGAGAGAAATTAAAGACATAAGCAACTTCAGAAAACAACTGAAGACGCACCTGTTCAATTGTCATTATACCAGATGAAAATCCAAAAGGACAAAAGAAATTGAATTGCAGTATGTACAAATGTAAATAGATGGTGGTTAGTGCCTGTGTAAATGTATGATAATAGCTAAGGTCTGTATATGGACCCGCATATGTGTGCTGTGTATCCCCCTGCTCTCTCTATCTAATCCCCAAATAATTCTGTCTGTAATTTATGACAAATCCCGTAATTGTAATCAAACCGCTTCTGATCGCTGGAAGGAGCGGTATATAAGTCCTTACTAAATAAAATAAATAAAATAAATAAATAAATAAACTAGAAAGTGTTCTGCAGTCTTTGTTTGACTCGCTACTAGGTATCAACAAATAAAAAATATGTCATCCAAAAACCGTTTCCAGATTAAGACATGAGCAAAATATGGGGAACCCGATATGTACCGATCCTCCATTTCAGCCATATACAAGGTAGCTACCGAGGGAGCCACTGTCGCTCCCATGACTATACCAAAAACCCATTGGTAAAACACTCCTTCCGACAGAAAATAATTCTTCATCAGAACAAATCACATCAGATCAATCAAAAACGATTTGGGGAGTCTAGCAGGGGCCAATCGGAACAAACTCTGCAACAAATCCATAGCCTCTAATTGGTCAATATTCATGTATAAAGCCACAACATCCAGTGATACTAAAAAAACAGTCATAGAAGGTAACAATAATAGAGACATCTGTTGTATAAAGTGTGTGGAATCACAAATAAAAGAGGATACCTGGGATGCCTCTTGCTGTAAAAACACATCAAACACACAAAATTTTGAAAGTGGTTCTAATATCAACCCCCGACAAGAAACAATCGGTTAGCCTGGAGGAGAACTCAACGATTTGTGAATTTTTTGAACCATATAGATAACTGGAATTTTTGGATGTGATATCAGCAAAAAAGTTATATTCCTTAGATGTAATCCAACCGTTCTCTAAACCTGTAGTAAGAAGTGATCTAATATCCTCTTGCAAAGTTGGAGTGGGATACTTTGTGAGGGGTTTATACACACATCTATCCGCTAAATGAATGCGGAGAGAGGTGTAATAATCCTGAGAGGATTGGAGTACCAGTGCTCCCCCTTTATCCGCTTTTTGAATTACTACTGAAAAATCCTGAGACAACTCATGAAGAAAATTCCAAGCAGCCCGATCTAAATTGGAATGATATCTGTATGGAGTCTCCTCCAACTTTTTAAGATCTCTCATAACCAATGTTTGATACGCAGTAATAATAGGATCAGGATTACAATCCGGTGGCATCCATCGTGAAGGTGGTTTAACTACTGATTCATCAACGCTCTGTAGCTTATCATGAAAATAATGAATAACCCGTAGTTTACAAAAAAATCGATGTAAAAATACCCGAATACGAAATGAATCATATCTCGTCGTTGGCACAAAAGATAAACCATAATTCAATATCTGTTCCTGTACAGGGAAAAGCGGATGTCCAGTTAAATTGACTACGATGGAGGGCGCTGTTGCTTGGACTGCTGGCGTGTATTTGGAGGCTCCCATTGTTCGTCCTGGTAAAAACCTCAAGTCCGCCTGCCTCGCGGCTGGCCGGGCCAAAAATCCTGTTTTTCCCTATGGGAAAAATTACTGTTAGACCGATGTGTGTCTACTGTACCCATACTGTCATCAGTGTCTTCAGTATACGTCTTCTCGTATACGTCAAGGGATTCAGTCAGCACCTGTTGTGGAGCACTGCGTGGCACAACATCATACTTTTGAAGATTTTAGCTGGACAGTTATTGACCAGATACCATATGATCCTCGCAGGGGTGATAGGATTTGTAGACTCCAGTGGACTGAACAACGATGGATTTTTCTTTTGAACACCATTCAATCTTATGGATTAAATTGGGAGATTGACTGGGCTAGTCTTTTTTGAATTGGAAATCCCCTGAAGTATTTGATCTCCCGATGATGCATCTGTCTGTGTTAACCAATGGTAATAGGGGTTCCCCTGAGAGTGGGGTGTTCCCTGTTTTCATTGGAGGTTCTCCTTTGATTGATAGTATATCAGCCATTCATGTGAGTTTAAGGTCCTTACAAAGATGGCCGTATATGAATCTGGCGTTTTTTGACAGTTGACACTAGTACGGATTGAATGGGCACTTGAGACAGGGCATCAAGCCCGAAACGTACATGTTGTGCTTTTTTACAATTTTAACTGCAATTTTCAGTGGCATCACTTCAGATAAGTGGACTTAAATATAATAGTGTGGGTGATGAATCTTATATGAATAAAAGAAGTGCACTGTCTGGTGTGGATGATTTATTGTTCATTACTCCCTCGGTATGCTCTGACAAAAGATTTGTATTTGCTTTGGGGACTATACCGGTGAATGTTTCTTTGGATGGGATCTAAATGGGCAGTGTTTACAGTACTTCATAAAGTGCCTGGCGGTTAGCACTGGTGTATAGTAATGTAGAAATCTGATAGTCCTCCTTTATCCTCACTGCCCATGCAAATAGTATTGAGACACTCATTAAGACGTGTTTACTAAAAGTTAATGCACATTCACAAATGTTCATGTGCATTAAGTGCAGGAGCACCCATTTATTTCTATTGGCACAGTGGCACTTAATGCACATTAAAATTTAGTAAACATGCTCCTAAGTGATTGCCAGGAGAAAAAAAAAGAGACTTGTGAAGGGCTCCTTTGAAAGCTGTCTAAAATTTTAGATAGGCAACATACACATTTTAAAATAAAATAAATTAAATTTATGCAAATCAGGCCCCACAATGAGTCTCTGCACATGGCCCCACATCACCCTTGGGTCACCCCTAGCTATACAAGCTAAGTTTCTCCATGTGGTGGGAGACAGAAGAGAAATGAAGCCTCTCCCCTCCCCTCCCCCCCCCCCCCAAAAAAAAAGCCTTAATGCATTTCTATAGGAAAAGCTTTTCCAACAGCTGCAGCATACAAACACTTATTTCCAGTAGCATAGTGATATCGGAATTGCACCGTCAAACAGCCCTCCCCTCTCATCTCCTCTTCCAATCACAGACACACAAAAAAATGAATACACGGCAACGCAGCGATGGAGAGTTTGGGTAAGGGCTGGTTGCCATTTAAATGGCATTGCTACCAGTGCAGGTCTCGGAGAAGGGCAGTAGCGAAAGTAGTGAGCTTTCCCGGAATACTGGTACTCTAGGCAGCCACCTAGTTAGCCTATTGGGTCACACCGGCCTTGCATAAACAGCAGGTTAAGGCAGTGGTTAAAGGAGAGTGAATTTGCACTTCCTCATTTGAAGAATTATTGTTCTAACACTCCCTCTGCTCTGCCAGCTAGAAATTAAATTGTATACAGCATTGTTACAAGTAGCAGCTACTGAGCCTTGAAATGAATCTAGCTAAGCAGAATGCATAAGCCCTGGAGGCGTCCTTTACAAGGATTAGTTGTATTAAACTTCAGCGATGCTTGAAGCTAGAGATCAACTAGTCTTGAATGCTCTACAGTAGCTACATTCTGGGCAAATCCCCACTTTTACTATGATCAGGCATTATTGATGATTATTTATTTTATTTATTTATTAGAATCTCTTTTATACCGCGCTATTCAGCATCAGTGCGGTTTACAATGAACAATAAAATACACATTTCCGATGGTACTTTGTGTTTACAGTTGAACAGGTAATGCAACTTGGATAACAGGGTAACTATTTACAATTTAAGACATAATTGGGAACTCTTTTGACTTCAGTCAAGGGGGTTCTGAGAGGCTTGTGAGGATGGTGCAGCGTCCACATTGGCTTCTGGGTAAAACTGGAGGAAGAGGTGAAGTTTTAAGGCCTTTCTGAACTGAAATAAGTCCTGGATTGATCGGATGCCGTGAGGGAGGCTGTTCCAGTACCTTGGTGCGCAGAAATTGTAGGCCCTGCCTACTGTTGCCTTGGTGCATTGTGTTATTAATTTTGGGACTACCAGGGTGTTAAGTGTTACTGACCTTCTGTCCCTATTGAGAGGAGTTGTCTGGATTAGTTCAGTCAATGATGCCGACGAAAGCCCTTTAATAACCTTGAAGGTAAGTAGTAAGGTCTTGTAAGTGATTCTACCTTGTATCGGGAGCCAGTGGAGATGTTTTAGAATGGGTGTGACATGGTCTTTCCTAGAAGCGCCATGTAGAACTCTTGCTGCGGCATTCATTGCAAGTTGAAGTGGATTTAAGGTGGCTTGAGGGAGACCTTGCAGGATTGAATTTGCATAATCAAAATGCGGTATGATTAGTGCCTGATAGATGGTTCTGAAATCGTCAGGTGCAAGCAGGGATCTTAGATGTCTAAGGGATCGGATTTTATGGTATACCGCTCTTACAATGTTTCCTATGTGCGCCTTCATATCCAAGTGCTGATCTAAGGTCACGCCAAGGTATCTGATAGTGGGCTTGGTCTGGAGATCTGCATCCTTCACTTTTATGAAAGACGGAGCAGTGAAGTTTCAATTCAATGTAATAAATAAAACCTCCGTTTTCTTGTGTTGGATCCTAAGGTTTTGGGATTGCAGCCAGTTAGAAACTTCATTTATGCAGTTTGTTATAGGTGTGAGGTTGGGTTTCTCTGTTGCAGAAGGCATGTATAACAGCACGTCATCAGCGTAAATAAGGCAGTTAACACTGAAGGACCGGATCAGGTTGCAGATAGGCTGCATGTATATATTGAACATCAGGGCGGAGAGGGAGGACCCTTGTGGAACACCTTGCTTTTGGTGGAACGGATCAGATGATGTATCGCTGGATCGTACCTGCTGCCATCTATCAGAAAGGTAGGACATACACCGCTCAAGTGCTTTATCGGTGATTCCCTTCTCCTTGAGTCGTTCAAGGAGGCACTCATGGCTAACGGAGTCAAACGCTGCTGCAATGTCTAGGAAGACAAGGACGAACCCTTGGCGGATGTTGTCAATGCCTGTTATTATGCTACTGAAGAGTGTGGTGAGAAGTGTTTCAACACCATGGGCTTCTCTAAAACCGTGCTGGCATGGGTTCCAGTGGTGCGTTGGTATCAACATGATCTTGGATTTGTCTTTGAACTTCCTTTTCCATTATTTTTGCCAGAAACGGTATACTTGATATCGGTCTATATGATTCAGGCTTCTGAGGGTTGAGCTTGTTGTTTTTTAGTAAGGGTCTTATAGATGTGCGCTTGAGGATACTTGGGAAAGCTCCTGTAGTGAAAGATTGTTCCATGAGTCTAGATATGAAGGGACTGAAGTCGGTCCGAAGTTCTTTAATCCAGAACGCTGGGCATGGATCAGTTTGGGCGGTAGTCATGTTGATGCCAACAATGGTGTCCTCAATGCGTTGTTTGGATGGTATTGAGAAGATGGTGAGTGGTGTTTGGTCGTATGGTTCAGGGATAGTGCTAGGTGATGAGTTGTTATTGATCTTGCAGAGTTTGGATTGCAGATAGTCGGCGAATGTTTGAGGGTGGATATCGCTTATTTGCTCTGAGGCAGGTTCCTTTGTCAAACGCTTGACGAGAGCAAACAGGTCATGTGGTTTGTTCAAAGATCTTTTTAGTATGTCTGTGTGATAACACCTCATGGTTTCTGTCACTGAGGTGCGATGTGCTGCGAGATGTGAGTTATATGCATTCCGGTCTTCATCTGAGTGTGAGCGACGACATCGTCTCTCGAGTTTCCTTAGTGTTGTGCGTGAGGTTTTTAGCTCAGCTGAATACCAGGTTGTAGAGTGACGCTTCCCTTGGAGTTTGTTAGTTGATGGACATACTGCGATTGAACTGAGTGTTTTATTCCAATCGGAGACTAAATTGTCAAGGTTGAGTGCCAATGAGGTAGTTAGTGGGAGTGTTGTTTTTAGGATTAGGTCTTTGTCGAATGGTTGGAACCTTCTAGGAGGGGAGCTGGGATGTCACTATTAGTCACTATTAGGCAGGTATAACTGATAGATAGATAGATACGGCTTGCTGAAAGAAGCCATCAGTTTATTTTCCTCTTTCGCCTTGCTGCTGTATAGACACATGGCATGTATAAGGCTTGCTTGTATATATATATAGACACATGGCATGTATAAGACTTTTAGGTTTTTAGGATTAGGTCTTTGTCGAATGGTTGGAACCTTCTAGGAGGGGAGCTGGGATGTCACTATTAGTCACTATTAGGCAGGTATAACTGATAGATACATAGATACGGCTTGCTGAAAGAAGCCATCAGTTTATTTTCCTCTTTCGCCTTGCTGCTGTATAGACACATGGCATGTATAAGGCTTGCTTGTATATAGAGCTTCTGATTTTAGGTTTTCACTGATAAACACCAATAAAACATTACCGCTACTGTTGATCATTTGTACAGCACTACGAGGTGTATGAAGCACTGTACACACACATGTAAGAGACAATCCCTGCTCATCAGAGCTTACAGTCTCGTCAAGACAAAGAACACAACAACCAAGGGCTAGGAGATGTCCAGAGAAATAGTAAGGAAAGCAGGAGAGTGTGCGGATCAGGATCCAAAAGCGGCCTCAAAGGGGTGACTTTGTATTCTGGATTTGAAAAGGACCAGAAATGAAGCCTGATGTACCGACTCGGATAGTTTGTTCCAGGCAAAAAGAGCAACAAGATGGAAAGATTGAAGTCTGAAGTTGGCAGTGGAAGAGAAGAACACAGATAGAAGGGATCTGCTGGAAGAGCGGAGTTCCCAAGGAGGTGTGTAGGGAGAGATAAGAGAGGAAAGGTAGTGAGGAGCTGCAGAATGAGTGCACTTATAGGTTAGCAGGAGAAGTTTGAACTGGATGCGGAAATAGATAGGGAGCCAATGAAGTGACTTGAGAAGAGGGGTGACATGAGCACCTCCAAAACAAATAAAATGAAAATAAGTGTTCATTGGATAGATAACAGAAAACACCACTTTCTCTAGTACTCTCTCATCCCTTCACTGGCTAGTCTTCTATCCTCCACTCTATGCTGACAACTCAGAGTGACAGAAATGTACGTATTTGATTCTATCAGAAAAGGTACCCAGCAATAGTACCTGTGGTGAGAAAACACAGATAAACATCACTTTTTTTGTAACCTCAAAACTCCTAGTTAGCTAAAAAATAAACAACTAAGGGAGTAATATTCATTTATTTATTTATTTAATAGGATTTATTAACAGTCTTTAGGAAAAGATTAACACAAAGTGATATGTTTACTAAACAGCGATGACGTCGCAGCGGTGACGTTATCGCGTGATACGTAACATTATCGCGCGATAAAATGACGTGATAACGTTACATTTCACGCGATAATGTCTCCAGCGGCATTAAGGCACACAGAGGGTGGAGTAAGTCTTTCCAGAGGGCGGAGAGAAGGGGCCAATAGGCGGAGAGTGGGCGGTGAGAGGCTCCAGGCACACTAACGTTGTGAAATGTAAGGCAGAGCATTACCGTGATTGAAAACCTCGCGTTAGAGGCACAATTGCAGGAGAGAGAAACAATTTCAGTCAGCAATGTACAGCAAAGGCAGGGAGACCCAGAAAAGTGATAGTAGTGATACATGTGCAGCAACAACATAGTGCTCAAGTAAGAAAGGGCACTATGGTGAGGCTGCAAATGGGGTACAGGGGGCTGCAGGCAGGACATGTAGTGGGGCAGCTGGGGAACAGAGTGGGCTAGGCAGATGCCTAGGTGACACATAGGAAGGCAGAAACAGAGAATCAGCAAGACAGCAACTGACCAAGCGCAAACATGTCCACGAGTGTGAGTCCCACAGTGCCCCAATGTACATTAGCCAGCAAGTACCCCAAAGGGCACATAACATTGGCAGGTGGTGCTGGGGGGGGAGCGTGTATGTCTATGTAGGCACCCCTACCCCAGATCCTACACTATAGGCAGCCACCTACCGGCACACTGGATGGCCTGGGACTGTGCACCACCAGCACCACCGGTATAAGGGCATGTCAGCATGGTGGCGGAGGGGTGCTGGTGGTGGAGGGAGCAGTGGCATCTGACCACAGCAGACCAAGGCAAAGCCCTGTTTAGGTGGGTGGCATGTAGTGCAACAGACAAGGTCTGTCTGAAGAACAGTCATGGTATCTTCAGGGAATGTCTTCCTTCTGTGGCAACAGTTTGGTGCAATACACACAGCCAGTGTGTTCAGGGGCAGAAGGTCACAGGTTCAAACCCCAGCTGTGGCTCCTGCAGACCATGTCCCCATATTTTACCCTACAGCGCACATATACCATAAACATGTGCAGTCCCTAGAGCAGAGGTTCCCAACTGCAGTCCTGGAGGGCCAAACACCATTCAGGTTTTCATGCTGTCCCTAATAAATATGCATAAGATGCATTTGTATGCAGTGCCCCCATTGTATGCAAATGTATCTCATAGATATTCATTAGGGACAGCCTGAAAACCTGAATCGTGTTTTGCCCACCAGGACCAGAGTTGGGAACCTCTGCCCTAGAGCATCGGCCAACAGGGGCACAAACACCCACACCCACGGGCTCCACTATCCAAAGCCTCATGGAGAGTCAGGCTGTTGGGTCCTGCGTGGAGCAGCAGCTTCCAATACTAGCACCTGCATACCTTAGCAATGGCGTCATAAACATGGAAACACGTTCCATATATATCAAAAGGTTGCTGTGATTAATGTCAGATAACAAATCCTAAATTAAACACAATTTGTTAACAGAGATTCATATAGCAACCTCTCTGATATATGTGGAGTGTGTTTCACGTTTTGTTTCTGACAGTGTTTACCACCCTGGAGAGCAACCATAACAGTATTCAGTACCTTAGCAATGCCTGCACTGTGCCCAGGACTGGTGTGGCTGCCAGGGCTGCCAACCACCTCTATCTTTGCAGAATTCTGAAATAGGTATGGGAGTGTGTGTATGTCTATCCAGTGTTTTGTGGCTGCCTACACCTTACTGAGCCCCCAATGCTTGCACTGTTTCCAGTGTTAGCCTGCCAATGTGCATAATGAGGAGCAAGGTATTGTGAGTATGGCCTGGACACAGCGGTCTGGGCAGGATGCATCTGCACAGGGTATAAGGCAATGGCTGGGACATTTTAGTGCCTGACCACCACCTGCACGGACAGCATGTCATGTTGGGAGGTCACTCTCACCCTGACTGAGCAGTGACCATGGCATGGCTAGGTTCCCACATAGTGCTATACAGTGTTTCTCTCAAGTAATATCTATGAGTTCCTTTTTTGGGGCCCAATCACTGACATACTTGCTTGGCGTGTGTGCTTACATTCCACTTTTGGGTGCACACAGTTCTTCCAGGAACATGCACTATGTACTAGCTAGCAGACTGTCTGCAGTTAGCATGTGTATGGCTGGAACAGCTTGCAGGGTGCAATGGGTAAAGACTGACCTTGCCCTCAGCTGGTGAATGGCAGATTGTGGTGGGGGGCAGCTGAGATTTTCCAGGCCTACTGCCTGGTCTGCCAGTGCCCTATGTGATAAGTACAGATCTGCATATACTGCCCTGGAGGGTGCCCATTCCCCAGCAGGACTGGGGTTTATGGTCCCCTCTACTGCCTCCATTACAGAGATGTAGAGTGTGGTTCTGTTGGTGGGAGATCCTGTCCTCCACCCTGACCCAGAGAGAGGAGGTTGGGTGGTGCTACATAATCCACATGTGGGTCCAAACACCACCCTTCTCTTATGAGAAATGACCATGGCAACCACATAGGATATGCACTATTCTGGGTGCATCATAGTCCACAAGGGCTAGATGTGACTGGGAAATACAGATGGACACAGGTGTATCCTACATGTGTCTGTAAGGACTACCTGTCACACAGTGGCACTGATGGGGACCTACAGCACAGCCTGTCTCAGTCAAACCAGGTGCTGCGGACCTGGTGATGGGCGCCCCACCTCACCCTCAGGGTGAGCACAGGAACTGCACAATGTCACGGTCTGTAGCTACTCTGTGCCAGTAACACACATGGTCAGTTCCCCCTACCAGGCTGAGGTGCTGTAGAGGCGCATACCCCATCTTGTGATCAGATGTAGACTGCTGATCTGCATGTGCAGTGCATCGTGGGTACGGGTGGGTTTATCCTATCCTGGTAACCACAGCAGTTTGTGCGGTGATCTGCAGTCTTTCTGTAGGCAGCCAGTGCTGTGTTATAAGCTATAGAGATGTAGCCCACTGGTTACTGCAATGACTGTTGAGACAGAAGTCATGAGTTTGATCCTGCAGTGGTGTTATGCCTGTCAGAGGCATTTCCTTTTAATTCATGTAACAGTCAGACACATCTCTAAAATCTGTGCTGCCAGCAAAAACACCCTCACTTCAGTGCCATAACATAGGGTGCCTCATAAGGCACCCTATAGAGCGCCCTATAGGGCACATAATAAGGTGCCTTGGCAGATGGGGCACTTTATAATGTGCCCTATGGGGCGCGTTATAGGGTGCCTTATGAGGCACCTTAGGTTACGGCACTGTGAGGGTGTATTTGCTGTCAGCACAGATGTAAATTAAAAGGAAATGCCTCAGACAGCCTTATGAACTAACACCTCTGCAGGATCAAACTCATGAACTCTGCCTCCACAGGCATTGTAGTAACCAGTGGGCTACATCTCCATAGCTGCTAACACAACGCTGGCATGAACTTAAGGTTAACGCGCGTTAACAAGCCAAGGCGCCCTCTATCGCATGATACAGATTCATTGCTACCTTGCCGCCGGAACGCCCACTACCTTATATGGCATTCCTCACATTAACGCTGCAACTAGCGCCGTTAACATTAGGACGGTTTAGTAAATATACCCCAAAGTGGTGTACAACAGGTCTCCCCTGACATAGGCAAATTATACTGTAGTAGCAGCATAACAATAGCAAAATGTCAGCATAATAGACAATTAGAACACTGAGCTAAACTTGGCGATAGACTAAAACAGATAGCAATAATATGATGCAATGTCAATGTCCACCTTAAAACAGCACAGTAGAACATTCAAATAACAGAAATATGATACAAATATGATACCGTGTCAATAGAATACAAATGACATACCTTAACAGGCAGCATGGTAGAACATTCAGATAATATAGATAGGATACTCCCAATGTTAGCACTATATAATGAAACATCTTAAAACTCCACGGTTCATATTATTTGTAAATGATATACCCGAATATTCAGCACTGGCTGCTATCCAGATGGCGGTGCTGAATATCTGGGTAAGTTGCCAACCACCACACTATGTGGATTGCAGCAGTATTCATTGCCATTATCCAAGAGCCATCTACATAACTTAGGACAGCTATTATGTTGAAAATTGCCGCTATTTGGATAAGTTGCTGTTCTTCCCTGACTCTGCACCAAGACCACCCTGGCACCATCCAGAAAATGCCCCGGCAATTCAGTGACTGGCCCCTGGTCAGTGGCATTTGTCTGGCTAGCAGGTGCTGCTTTTAAATATCAGTCCCTAAATTTACAATTTATGAGCACCTAGGAATAGAAGTCCTACTTATATATAGCCTGGAGGTGCCTTCCTGTATCTTAGTGCCCCAGAAAACATATTTTTCTCATGTGAACTGTTACACATTCTCTACTGTCTGCTGTCCTTCTCACTGTGCGGGTGACTTACCGTATACTCTTGCGTATGCCACTCATCTGCTGTTACTTTCTCTGACACTGTCACAAAGCTTCTGGCTTCACTTGACAACACCATTCTCTTTCAGATCTCTCTCATACTAATGCTCTTGCACAGATATGTACGGCGTAGAACTTTTCCTTTCAGTTGCTCACGTATATAGAGTCCAGGGAGGAAGAAGACTGTGGGCTTCGTTCAAGGATACTCATTAAGCCACTAGTAACAGAACCAATGAGGCTTGGGCTTGAACATTGGTAAAGTCATAGGAGGTAGTCAGCTGAGATCCAGACTATTTTATAGCATGGGGGGAGCAAAGGGGGGAGCAACATATTTGCATATCATTTATGGTTTATCATATTTATATCATATGGTTATCTTAAAAATAAACACTAGATGGATAGGAAGCTAATATACCAAACAGGTGAGGGATGAGCTGGAGCCTCCCTCAAGATACTCAAAGAGGGAGCAGAGGCCTCATTCTGTGACTTGGCCAAACAAAAGGGATGGCAACATATTCCCAGGCTATACAATTAAAATGCAGCAAAAATTGGAGCTGTTTAATTATTTAGCCCGGCACTCTAAGATTAAAAAACTACTGACACCTCTAAATATATATTCTGCAAAAACAAAGGGAGATGTAAGGTGCTCACACGCCAAGGGACAAGAAGAAAAAGAGAACTACAACTTAGTTTCTAGCACCAAAATAAATTAAAACTAATTTTATTTTGGCATTAGAAACTGTGCGATGGTTCTCTCTTTTTCTTTTCAAACATCTATTTATCATACAACAAAACCCCTCCTCCAACAGCAGGTGCAGAGCAGAACTAGGACATTTCACCACAGAACCCAACATACAAGAAAAAAATGATCTGATTCCAGTGTCATCTCATTAACAGCCTCTCCAGTACCAGGCATATTGTAAATTATCACAAAACCCTGCAAAAGTCACTGAAGACCTATAATACAAATCTATCATACCATAATGACACCAGCTTCTAAAATTAATGCAATAAGGAGCCTACCTAGAAAAGAGCAGCACTATAAATATTGCAGTGGGTCTTATAACATCCTTTTACCTATTCAGAAAACCGAACAATCCAGATTACTACAGATCCTATATAGAAACTACCTGTTAAAAGAACACAGTCACACAGGCAAAACACAGTTAGAACCTCATCAAGTACAGAATAAATTATAATAACCTGAAGGAGAAATGTGTAGATAAAATTAAATTGAAAACTCAATAAACCAGACTCTGTATGCAGTGTAACATAAAACAGAAGAGGCAGACGACACTTTGCCAAACAGTAGTATGAGATGCACAAAGGCCTCTGTGATCCCACATGAAGGCAGCACAGCTTCTCTCCAAAGTTTTCCCCCTCCATCTAGGGCCACTTGCTCAGAGGTGGCCATGTCACTAATTAGGTGAAGTGCTGACTCTCTCCACAACCCATCTCTGAACAAGAACAACCAGGCTCAAGGGAAGGGCAGACCATGGGGATAGGCAGAGTTGTCTGCATGTGGGGTCAGAAAGAACTGTGCCTCATATTACTGCTCAGCAAATGTAAAAGCAGCAGCTAGCAGAGAGGTGCACATGGTGATGGGACTTTATTTGTGCAGTTGTGCAGCTTATAGCTGGCGCCAAAATTCCAACCATGCTGTGCCTCTATTGCAGGCCTCAACAAATTTTGTGTGGATTTAGGAGCCAGGCAAAATCTTAGGAGCCAGTGATTGTGATCTCTTTGTGCCCCCCACCCGCCCCCCCCCCCATTATCTCTTATACTGGTCTCATGTTCTCAAGTCTCAAAAGAGCAGTGCCAGAGTTCCTATACCATGTGATATCTTTAGACAGAAATACAGATAATGACAGTTATAATTTCAGATATTAAGTGTTTGTACATGTATGTGGTGCAAAGGTGGTATGCCTGTCTGTGCTTTAGAGAGATGTTTTGGTAGCTGCCTTTGTGTGGGTAGGGTGAGGGGCTGCAGTGCATATGTGTGTGGTGCAGAGGTGGGGTACCCATGTATGTGTGTGAATGGTGCGGTGGCAAGGTACCCATGTGTGCGTCAGTTGTGTGGAGATAGGGTGCCTATGTGTGTGCATGGGGGGGGGGACATACACAGACAGAGTGGAGAAGTAGCCCAATGGTTAGAGCACTGACTTAAGAACCAAGAGACCAGGGCTCAATTCCCAGTAGCACTCCTTGTGGCCTTGGGCAGGCCAATCAACCCTTGATTGCCGCAGAAGAAAATCCAAGTTATCAATGTCCCTGTTTAATGTATGTTACCAAATTTAAGCTACAATGTAAACTACTTTGACTGAAATGATAAAGCAGTATAAAAAGCCTGTTAAATAAATTGTGCTTGTTTTGAGGGGAGACAAATACACCTTTTGGCAACACACTGCACTCTTCCCTTCCCTTCTAACCCCTCTCCTGCTGGCTCCCCTCCTCTGTTACCCTTCCAGATTTTCCCCCCTTCACCAACCCCCCTAGCACTCTTATCCCCTGCCCTAAAATTCCCCCATCCTCCTTTTTTACATAGGCTCCCTGCCCCTTTAAATTGTCCCTGTTTATTCTCTACCTCACTTTAACTCCTCCCTCTTGCCTGCCACCATTTTGCTGCAGGCTGTGACCGGACTTCCCCTTCTCTTCTGCCTGCGGGTATTGCCTCTGCAGTCCCTTCTCTTCTGCGCGCATGGGGATCCGATCTTCCGCAGGCAGATTGAAAGGGACTTTGCCGCGTTTGTGGCCTCCTGCTTCTCTTCTGCCAGCGGGAGATCGGATCCCCATGGGCAGACAAGAGTCTCAGCCATCATCAGGGCAGTTCATTTGGGGGGGGGGGAGTAATGCTCCCCTCACCACCCCCCCTCCCCCAAACTACATCCATGTTTTATAGGCTTCCCAAGATCAAAAGAGGGTTTGCTAGGCCCAGTCTGGATAATTATTTATTGATTATGCAACTGGTGTCATTGCATGAAAAGCAGTCTGGTTTTTAACCAGACATAGCACAGAAACTATTTTACTATAATCATAGATGATGTGCTGTGTAGAGCAGAAAAAAGTTCTGCTATGTTTATGATCCCACTAGACCTTTCTGCAGCTTTTGATACTGTTGAACTCTTAGAATACTCACAACAGTCTGGGGACTGCTGGCCAAGCTTATTCCTCGCTGCAAGCTTTTTAGACATACGGGATTCGGCAGAGTGTCCTTAGAGATATTTTGTCCTTGCCTGGGCTTGTTCTTTTATAGCAATCCCTAAGAATCGACATTATCCTCTCTTTTTTAAAAAATGTATTTATAACCCATGGCAGTCCTGATATGGTGCTTGGGTTTATGATATTTGTTTTTATGTGTGCAGATGATATTCAGATATTGTTCCTTTGGAAGGAGACAGAAATGCATTGATTAGGAAGCTAACGTGTTCTGAATACTGCCGTGGCAGGAGGGACCCCTCAGTTAACTTTAGATGCCAGTGGCTTATTCCTCTCAGAATCTATACACCATCTGGGATCCATTATGGATAGAAATTTTAATATGGAATTCCACATTTCGAAGGGGACTTGATAACTTATTTTTATTTGCGCAGATTGCTGACTACACATAGATATAAGGTTGGATTTTATTAAATTTGTGCATGTATTTAGGTTTGCACAGTTTGGTTACTATAACACCTTATATCAGTGATGGCTAACCTTTTTGAGCCCGAGTGCCCAAACTGCCGCACAAAACCAAAGAATTTCCTCAAAGTGCCAGCACGTCAATTTGCATAAATATTTGCATAATGCTAACATACACTAACTTTTAGTAAACATGTCTCTTAATGAGTGTATGGATAAAGACAGACTAAAAGATTTCTACATTACTATAATCCAGTGCCAACCGCCAGGCACATTAGGAACTACTACAAACACTGCCCATTTAGAACCAATAGCAAACCTGCCATGTCCTAACAGCACTACCAGGACTCACAAAGCACCACACCATACCTATCAAAAGGCAACACTGCAAATATTAAACCAATACATTTCAGAGAATAACAATACATGACCTACTGGGGAAAGAGAACAAGTGGCAATGTCAAAAAGGAATTACATAAACAGAATACCTCAGCTCAGTTACACAGTTGCAATTGCTCCAGCCACTTTCTTCTGGTTTCTTCATGTTTTCTGCTAACTCTCCATCATCTGCTGTCCATTTGTCCTTTCTTCTCTCTTCTAGTTTTTTTTTTCCATTCTCTCTCTCTACATCCGCTTTAACATACTAATCTTTCTCCTTTTGATCTTTCCTCATTCCTATTTCATCCACTCAAATTTTACCCCTCCATCCTCAATCCACACTTACTCTCCCAATACCCGGCCAATTGTAGATTTTTTATCCCTCCCACACAAAATATTTTTCCCCTCTCCATTTTACTCTCCCAGCCCCATCCCATTCTAATCCTCCCCCAACATCAGCTCCCTTCTAGTTCCAGCCTCACCCAGCATCCATTCCCTTCTAGTCCCTGCATCAGCCCATTTCCAGTCCTAGCCCCCCATCAGCCCATTTCCAGTCCTAGCAACCCCCCAACCCAATACCAGTCCTAGCCCCCCCCCATCAACCCACTTCCAGTCCTAAACCCCCATCACCCCATTTTCAGTTTAAGCCCCCCCTATAACCCATTACCAGTCCTAACCCCATCACCCCATTTCCAGACAGCCCCCATCAGCCCACAGCCCATTAGCAGTCCTACCCCCCCAGCCCATTAGCAGTCCTACCCCCCCGCCCGCCCGCCCGTCCGCCCGCCCATTAGCAGTCCTAACCCCCCCGCCCTTTCGAATTCCTACCCCCCCCCCGCCCGCCCGCCCCCCCCCCTGCCCATTAGCAGTCCTAACCCCCCCTCCCTCCCTGCCCATTAGCAGTCCTAACCCCCCCCTCCCTCCCTCCCCATTAGCAGTCCTAACCCCCCCCTCCCTCCCTCCCTCCCTCCCTGCCCATTAGCAGTCCTAACCCCCCCTCCCTCCCTCCCTGCCCATTAGCAGTCCTAACCCCCCTCCCTCCCTGCCCATTAGCAGTCCTAACCCCCCTCCCCACCCATTAGCAGTCCTAACCCCCCCTCCCTCCCTGCCCATTAGCAGTCCTAACCCCCCTCCCTCCCTCCCTCCCTCCCTGCCCATTAGCAGTCCTAACCCCCCCCCCTCCCTGCCCATTAGCAGTCCTAACCCCCCCCTCCCTCCCTCCCTCCCTCCCTCCCTGCCTGCCCATTAGCAGTCCTAACCCCCCCTCCCTCCCTCCCTCCCTCCCTGCCCATTAGCAGTCCTAACCCCCCCCTCCCTCCCTCCCTGCCCATTAGCAGTCCTAACCCCCCTCCCTCCCTCCCTGCCCATTAGCAGTCCTAACCCCCCCCCCTCCCTCCCTCCCTCCCTCCCTCCCTGTCCATTAGCAGTCCTAACCCCCCCCTCCCTCCCTCCCTCCCTCCCTGCCCATTAGCAGTCCTAACCCCCCCCCCTCCCTGCCCATTAGCAGTCCTAACCCCCCCTCCCTCCCTCCCTGCCCATTAGCAGTCCTAACCCCCCCCCTCCCTCCCTCCCTCCCTCCCTGCCCATTAGCAGTCCTAACCCCCCCTCCCTCCCTGCCCATTAGCAGTCCTAACCCCCCCCTCCCTGCCCATTAGCAGTCCTAACCCCCCCTCCCTCCCTCCCTCCCTCCCTGCCCATTAGCAGTCCTAACCCCCCCTCCCTCCCTCCCTGCCCATTAGCAGTCCTAACCCCCCCTCCCCCCCCTCCCTCCCCATTAGCAGTCCTAACCCTCCCTCCCTCCCTCCCTGCCCATTAGCAGTCCTAACCCCCCTCCCTGCCCATTAGCAGTCCTAACCCTCCCTCCCTCCCTGCCCATTAGCAGTCCTAACCCCCCTCCCTCCCTGACCATTAGCAGTCCTAACCCCCCCTCCCTGCCCATTAGCAGTCCTAACCCCCCCTCCTCCTCCCTGCCCATTAGCAGTCCTAACCCCCCCTCCCTGCCCATTAGCAGTCCTAACCCCCCCTGGCAAATTTTTTTAAAAAAAAAGCAGGCTCTGGCTGCTGCCGCGGCAGATTGCAATGTCCCGCGGGGCCCCCTCCGCCCGCTAAGCCCCTCTGCAAGGGCTTTCAGATTCGCGAGGGAGAGCATCTCCCTCGCGTCTCTGTTAAGCCCGCAGGGGCTAATGGGAAATTTCCCATCAGTCCCTTGCATCTAAAGGGGCTGATGGGAAATTTCCCATTAGCCCCTGCGGGCTTAACAGAGACGCGAGGGAGACGCTCTCCCTCGCGAATCTGAAAGCTCTTGCAGAGGGGCTTAGCGGGCGGAGGGGGCCCCGCGGGACGCTGCATTCTGCCCTTGCCGCGTCCGCGGCAGCAGTCAGAGCCAGCTTTTTCTTTTTTTGCGGACCTTCCCGCGTGCCAGCTGCAAGGCCTTCGCGTGCCACAGCTGGCACGCGTGCCATAGGTTCGCCATCGCTGCCTTATATGCAGATCTCCCTGAAAAAGCATAATATAGAATACGGGAACATCCAGAATAGAACATCCAAAATTTGGAGGGAGTGGCAGCAGGAAAGGAGACACATATAAGTGCCTTTTGAAATTGCTCCGTGTCTACCCTGAAATATGAATGCCCCTCTAACTGGTTATGGAGGCGGTTCCCCTACAGGTTGCAAGGATGAGTACATGCACAGGTGCAGGCCATTTCACAAATGTGGAAGTTCCTGAATTGCATGGCCTCAGAGCTGGCTACTTGGACATACTGGCAAGGGTATTTCAGAAAGGGAGTGACTATGCTATGAGACTTGCACATACTGACCTGTCGTTCCAGATATTCTCCTGGAAGAGTAACTTCTATGAAACAAGCACCATTTTTCACCTTATTTGTGTTCAGGAGCAGGTATAGACATGGACATCTCACCAACCAGAACCAGACATGTTTTTGTCATTCTCAAATTGCACCCACTTGCTCCACTCAGGTCATTCCTCCATCATGCCCTTGTGCTACATGGACATTCTCAGACTAAGGATGTCTATAAACCCCAGTTTCTAAAATGTCTCCAAGGATCTCTCCCTGCTTTGCACATCCAAGTTCCCGTTTTCAGATTTCTAACTCACAAATATGGCTTTTAAAATATCCCCCCTCCCCCATGGCTGCAAGGATGCTTACAAGTTGCCAATATAAAGACCATATCATGCTGACATTAAGGCATCTGGTTCTTTTCAAACTATATTTTAAGGAATTAAGCTTAGCATTTAGGGGTAAATAGGAGAAGAAATAGAAATAATAGAGAACTTTAACCTACTTGGATCAATCAATAAAGAAGCAACAAGCAGTCAAGAAGTCCGGCAATGCATTGCTCTTGGCAGAATGCCTATTAAGGACCTAGACAAGATTCTCAAGAGCAGAGATGTCTCTCTCCATACAAAGATTCAACTCGTCCAAGCCATGATATTTTCAACAATGTCATATGGATGTGAAAGTTGGACAGTGAAGAAGAAAGACGGGAAGAATATCTATGCCTTTGAATTATGGTGCTGGTGAAGAATATTGTATATACCATGGACCAACCGATAAACAAATCAGTTGGTACTAGAGGAGATCAAACCTAAGCTTGCCTTAGAAACTCAAATGACAAGATTTGGACTTTCATACTTTAGTCAAATCATGTGAAGAGAAAGATCATTAGA
This sequence comes from Ichthyophis bannanicus, assembly GCA_033557465.1. NCBI lineage: Eukaryota > Metazoa > Chordata > Amphibia > Gymnophiona > Ichthyophiidae > Ichthyophis > Ichthyophis bannanicus. The sequence goes on from CM066033.1 coordinate 517,355,342, forward strand.
AAAAGAAATAATGCCTGGTAAGGTCGAAGGTCAGCGCAATAGAGATGTGTTGGATCGATAAAATAACAGAGGCTATGGATGCCTCTCTATGAACAATTAGCCGCTGGACTGAAGACTGAACACAGTTCAGGATAACTACCCAGAGGGTTGCCATGAGTTAACATCAACTCAACAGCACTTAACAACAACAGCAGTTTAGCATTTAGGGGGTAAATATAGAAAGCTTTTCCATGTGTGTTTTATATGAAAAAAAATATATTTTACAAAATTGCCTGGCCACATACATAGAAAGAAAATATACCTGCTCTTAGGCACCCTGCATATAAGCATTCCTGGGACATAGTCTGAGTGAAGGTGGAGTTGTGATGTAATGCACTCACTTATACTGTACCTCTTTTAGACTTAACATGTGCGTCTTTGAATTTCTCACATAGGTGTCCTTCTATAAAATTCACCCTTATAAACATAAAACAGTAAGGGTGCCAAATATCTAAGGTTTAAGGTTCATGCTCCAGTTTGCATTCTGTCATACGTATGTTAGCATTACGTGTACCTCAGGTTACAGGAGTGTATCTATCCTGTACAAGGAGCTGGGCACTATCTTGCTCTCCTGCTATATGGAATTTCCTGCCTGAGATGATCAAGGCTAGCCAGGATTTTGTGTAGTTTCACAGTTATTCAAGTGTGTCTCTTCACTCAGGCTTTTCCAGTCTGATAAGGCTGGGGACCTTTTATCCGTCTGCTCGTTTCCTGGAAATCTGTTCCTTTTCTGAAGCCTGTTTGAGCTGATTTGGGTGTTTTGATTTATTATTTATATAAAATGTGTTCTGATTCTGTTTTCTTCTTTTAGAGGAGGGAGGGGGATATTAGGCGGTGGCTAGCCCCTGTAAAGTCGCTAGCTGTCATCGCCGATCTTAAAACTTGAATATACAATGCTGGGGCCATAACCGGCCATCAGCACTGAATATCTGGGCCAGCCAGTTAGCTTGTGTGGAAATCATTAGGCCAGCCTCTAAGGTGCCGAACGCTTGCCACTTGGGGATAAATCTGGTTATCCCTGGGTTATCTCCAGGTGCTATCTCTGCTCTGCCCCCCCCCCCCCCGAATGCCCCAATGCTAGCCATCTAGCATCAGGGCTTTCAGTGGTGGCACCAGACGTTATTCAGTAACACTAACCGCAACAGTGCCATGGAATATCCTGGTCATCGTGGTTCATGCGGTTAGTAGGTCTGCTAACAGCATTAATTGCGCTGAATATCGGTTCCTTAGTTTTTAATGTGAATGGTATGGTATGCATCACGCTGGTTTATTGTGGTATCATAATTTGAACTCTTGGTAGGAAGAGGCATGTAATCAAATGCATGATGATGATTAATATTATGGTCAATAATTTCAGGTTTGAGAAATGAAGCAATTTCTTGAGCAATTGAATGTAAAAAGCAAAGGTAAATCTCTAAAAATAATCAGTCAAGCAAAATACAAAAAATAAGGAGGAAAAAGACTTCAGTGAAAGCCACGTTAAATATTTGGAGGGTAATTTTATAACAGGGTGCCTAGTTTAAGGCTAAAGAAAGTTCCAACTTTTCTTTATAAAATGCTAGCATAAGTGTCCAAAAACATGTCTTAATTTAAGGGCAATCATTTACACAATCCCTAGAGCTACATTTTGCAAGTATGCATGTAAATTATAGTATTCTATAATAAGAACATAAAAAAGTCATACTGGGTCAGGACCAAGGTCCATCAAACTAGGAATCCTGTTTCCAACAGTGGCCAATCCAGGTCACAAGTACCTGGCAGATTCCCAAAAGGCACATAGGTTCCACAATGTTTCTCCTGGGGCAAGCAGTGGATTTCCCGGGTTCTCTTTAATAATGGTTTATGGATCTTTCCTCCAGGAGCTTGTCTAGACCTTTTTTAAACACGGCTACACTAAGGGGTATGTTTACTAAAACCCCGGTAAAGTGCAGGCCCCGGTAGTGTGCGGGTGCCATATAAGGAGTGGGCGTTCCGTCCTGAAAAAGGAAAGGCGGAATTTACATATGCGCTAAGGTGCGTGGCGCCCATGTGCGCCCCGCACCTTAGCGCATGAGATAGCTGCGTGGGAGGCATAAGTGGCGCGCTGAAGTGCAAGAAAATGAGCAGAGCCACAGCACAATGGTTAAGACACTGACCAACAGTGCAGGGATCAGGGGTTTGATCCCCCACTGTGCCCAATAAAGACAGCTGGCTGAGGGGTTAATCTATGAGGCACAGAAATACTGGGCAGCATAAGGCAGCACACTAACATTTTTGGCGGCATATTTGATCCCCCACTGTGCCCAATAAAGACAGCTGGCTGAGGGGTTAATCTATGAGGCACAGAAATACTGGGCAGCATAAGGCAGCACACTAACATTTTTGGCGGCATATTAATACTGGGCGGCATAAGGCGGCGCGCTGTTTATGGAGGCATTATAATACTGGGCGGTATAAGTGGCGCGCTGATGTGCAGGAAGAAGAGCAGAGCCACGGCACAATAGTTAAGGCACTGACCAATGGTGCAGGGATCAGGGGTTCAATCCCCCAAAGTGCCCTATGAACAAGGCTGGCGGAGGCAGAACATATTATGGGGAAGATTGCTTTAGGAGGCATTTTAATTATCACTACTAGCAAACGCACTCCCAAAGCGTGTTAACATAAGGTGCCCATAAGGCACATTTTAAAGTGCACTATCAGCCAAGGCACCCTAGAATGTTGCTTATAGGGCGCTTTAGAGGGTGCCGTATGAGGTACCGCAAGGTCAGTGTACTGTTTTTTATGGCAGCACTGTGCAGTGTAAGGAATGAAAAGCATAAGTAGGTGCGCTGACAGGCAAGGAGGAGCAGCTGTGGAGCACAATGGTTAAGGCACTGACTGCTGATACAGGGGCCATGAGTTTGCTCCCCAGTGTGCCTAATACGTAAGGCTGGCTGTGGCATCAGCTTTGCATTCTACATATTTTGTCCTGTAGCACTTTATTTTCATGTTATTAATTGCTGCCAGCAAACACGCCCTCACGTGCCGTAATTGAGGGTGCCGTATAAGGCACCCTATAAGGCACTCCATAGGGCACATTAGGAATTGCACTGTCCGCCACAGCACCCTAAAATGTCCCCTACAGGGCACCCTATAGGTTGCATCACAGGATATTGTATAGTGCACCTTATATGGACAGGAACCATAAGGTGCCCTATAGGGCGCCCTGTAAAGCACCCTCAGAGGCACCTTATGGGTACAGTACACTGAGGGTGTTTTTGCTGGCATCAAAATATGTACATTAAATAAAATGCATTGGACAACCCTACCAAATAACCCCACTGTGGGATTGAACCCATGACCTCTGGCTTCAGAGGCAGTGAAGTAACCATTGGGCTACAGCTCTATAACTGCTAGCAAGCCCCTGGCTGGCTGCAGAGAGCATGCACGTCACCACACAGACAGTCTGCTGTGGTCACCAGGATAGGGTAGCCCACCCATACCCATGATGCACTGCACATGCAAATCAGCTGTCCACAGATGAACACACCTCGGCCTGGTAGAGGGAAGTGACCATGTGCACCCACACACTACCTCGGCCTGGTAGGGGGTACTGACCGTGTATTTTACTGGCACAGAGTAGCTACACACCGTCACATTGTGCGGGTACTGTGCTCACCCTGAGGGTGCAATGAGGCATCCAGGACCAGGTCCACAACACCTTCCATGGTTGAATGAGGCAATGCCAGAGATCCAAAGCAGTGTTAATGTGTGAGATAGGTAGTTTCTTCACAAACACCTTGGATACCTATGTCTGTTTCAGTCAGGTGTAGGACCCCCCAGGTGGGCCATGCACCACCATCCCCCTCTCCCCCACCAAGAGATCCACACTCTACCTCCCTGCAAAGGTAGCAGTAGAGGGGTCCATCAGCCCCAGTCCTGCTGAGGAGCAGACACCCCACAGGGCAGTCAATGCAGCTCTATACACATCCATAACACAATAGACAACAGATATTATGCCTGGATATGGCAAGCTGCACCCCACCACTATCTGACATTCTCCTGCAGCAAGTCACCACCCACTGCACCATGCAAGCTGCTCCATCACAACACATACCAGCTGCAAACAGTGTGCTAGTTAGTCCACAGTGCATGTTCCCAGTGGAGATGCATACACAGCAGATAGAGCAGTGACTGGGCCCCAAAAGAAAACCCATATCTATCACATGAGAGAAATACTATATAGCACTATGGGGTGCCTAGCCATGCTGTGGTCACTGCACAGTCAGGGTGAGAGTGATCTCTCAGCAGGACATACTGAGGTCACCCTGTCTGTGTAGGTGATGGCCGGGCACTAAAAATGTCACAGTCAGTGCCCTATGCCCTGTGCAGATGCACCCTGGCCAGGCCACCCTGTCCGGCCTATACCCATGGTACCTTGCTCCTCATTATGCACATTGGCAGCCCAATACTGGCAACATTGCTGGCAGTGTGGGCTGTGGAAGGTGTTTGCAGCCACCACACACTGGATAGGCAGACAGCCACCCCCACACCTATGCCAGCATTGTGCTACTATAGAGGAGTCCAGCAGCCATACCCACCACACCAGTCCTGGGCACAGTACAGGCATGGATATGGTACGCACTACTGTTGGGGGTCACTCCCCAGGGTGGTAAACACTGTCAGAGACCAGACCTGCAGCGCACACCGCAGACATCACAATGATTGTTATGGTGGAGATCAATGAGCAAAAAAGTGCTTAACGTAGGAATTGATATCTGCCAGTTATCAAGGGCAACGTTTGATAGCTGTGTACCATATACCCAGGTGTAGAGTGGCAGTGCTAAGGTATGCAACTGCTAGTATTGGGGGATACAGGCAGGGCCCAATGTCCTGCCTCTCCAGGAGGCATTGGCCAATGGGGCCTGTGGGGGGGGGGGGGGGTGTCTGGCCCTGTTGGCTGCTGCTTTACGGCAGAGTGTCCCAACTCCAGTCCTGGTGTTCCAACCACTGTTCGGGTTTTCATGCTGTCCCTCATAGATATGCATGAGCTACATCTGCATACCATGGGGGTGGTGCATAGGTATGCAGCACAGGCATCCTTATTAGATGCAGCATGGATCCTGAATGGTGTGGGGCCCTCGAGGACTGCATTAGGGAGACTGCTCTAGGTAATGCGGCTGTTCATGGTGTCTGTGTTTGGTGTGGTAAAATATAGGCGTATGAACCATACGTATGTTCTCAGCAATAAAGGTTTGTCCGTACTATCACGGTTTAGTTGTAGGAAAAATATGTGTACTTGATTGGCAGTAGCCCCAGCTGGGCTTTGAACCTGTGACCTTCTGTTCCTGCACACACTGTCTATGTGCACTGCACCACCGTGTTGCTGCAGATATGCTGTGTTTCCTAGGGAGTCCATGACTGTACATCTGACAGAGCCTGTCTGTTGCAGTGGACAGTGCCAGCCTGCACAGGCCTAGGCCACTGTTTGCTGTGGTTTGCAGCCACTGCCCCCTCCACCACCTGTACCCTTCTGCCGACATGCAGACATGTCCCTATCTAGGACAAAGCATATGACCTGATTGAGTTGTGGCATTCCAGGACTGAATTTGGGGGACTCGGCTGTAGGTAATGCCCATTGTTATGGTTTGTGTGCGGTGTAGGGTAAAATATAGGTGTTGGAACCATGCTTATGTTCTCTGCCATAAAGGAGTGTCTGTACTATCACTGTTTAGTGGTGGGTAAAACTATGGGGATTGGGTTGGCAGGAGCCCCAGCTGGGATTTGAACCTGTGACCCTCTGGTCCTACAGGCACTGGCTGTGTCCACTGCACCACACTGTGACCACAGAGACAGGGCAGTCTCTGGAGATAGGTAACCTGGCCGCACGAGTCAGACACCCTGCTCTGCACAATTTTACTGTGGGCTCGTTTACCTTGTATGGGGACAAAGGTGCAATTAAACCTCACAAATGACCTCGGAAAAAGGGTAAAAACCACAACCAAGCTGGGCAACAGTGATATCAATGGGCAACATGACAAACACTCCCAGGAAAGCGTCATTAAAATGCAGTGCTTTTTGAACGTGTCTACGGAGCGTAGACCCTTCCAAACATCATTTCCTTTTTTTGGAGCTTTCCTGGGAGTGTTTTTTATGGTTGCCCATTAATATCACTGTTGCCCAGCTGGATTATAATTTATTTGGAATTTGTTGTGGTCATTTTCAATTTATATTTGCTATTTTGTTCTGTGTACATGTATCACACTGCTCACGTTTTGCAGGTTTCCCCGGTTTTGCTGTACATTGCTGACGGAAATGGTTTCTCTCCCCTTTAAATCGGCTCTAACGCGAGTGTTTCACTCGCGGTATTTTTTTGGCCGAAATTCAGCCCCGCTCCTGTGCGGGGAGCCTCTCCCCTCCAACTCTCCACCCATTGACCCCGTCCCTCCGCCCCTCGGGGGCCTTCCTCCGCCCTCCGTAAGCCTTTCCCCGCCTCTATCGCACATCAGCGCCCCGCACACGTGCGCCGGCCCGTTAATGTGACGCGCACGCGTGCGCGGCACTTAAGAGCACTTAAGTGCATCATTAGCGTACGCTATTGTGCGCCACGCAAGTGTGCGCAGTTTAGTAAACATACCCCTAACAGTTTTTACTACATCCTCCAGTAATGAATTTCAGAGTTTGATTATGTGTTGAGTGAAAAAAATTCTCTTATTAATCTGTAGCTTCATTGCATACCCCCAGTCTTTCTACTTTTTGATGGCATAAACAACCGATCTACATTTACCCGTTCCATTCCATTCATTAATTTATAGACCTCAATCATATTTCCTCTCAGCCATCTCTTTTCCAAGTTGAAAAGCCCTAATCTTTAAAGTCTTTCCTCATAAGGGTATCCTTCCATCCCCTGTACTATTTTGGTGGCTCTTCTCTGTACCTTTTCTAATTCTGCTATACCCTTTTTAAGATATGACGACCAGAATTGCACACAATATTCAAGGTGCATTCACACAAAACTATACAGAGGTATTATAATATCCTTGGTTTTATTCTCCATTCCTTTCCTTATGATACCTAGCATTCTATTTGCTTTCTTGGCCACCACTGCACACTGGGCAGAGGGTTTCAACATGTTATCCATGATGACACCTAAATCTTTTTCCTGGGTAGTGGTTCCTAATGTGGAACCTTGCATTGTGTAACCATAGTTTGTGTTGTTCTTTCCTAGGGGCCCAATTTTCAAAGGCATTTACATGGGTAATTGTCCTAGCTACCCCTGTAAATGCCTTATCCAGGATTTTCCAAAGGCACCTACATGGGTAGTGCCTTTGGAAAATTTTGGATAAGTCCCTAATGCACACAGATGCTATGTGGATAGCATCGGGGCATGTTGGGGGCATTCTGGGGCAGAGCAGGTTCGGAGGAAAGGGCCAAGCGGGTAGTACCAACCTTTGATGCTACCCGCTAAGCCCTCTGCACCTTAAAGATAGGCAAGGTTTTTCCTTGCCTATCTTTCAGGCGCAGGGGCTAAGCGGGTAGCATCAAAAATCGGTGCTATCCGGCTAGCTCCTGTGGCTTCTGGGTTGTGCAGGAAAAACCAGATTTTCAATGCTGGGCCGCATATGACCCCAGCAATGAAAATACGGGTTAGATGGACAGTGTGCGGGCTATGTGCCGATGCCGGTCTATAGAATTCCCCAAATGAAAATCGGCCCTATGTGCATAACTTTGCATATGTCCATATTAAATTTCATCTGCCATTTGAACATCCTGTCTTCCAATCACAGCACTGTTTTATGTATTTCATGTTGTTTGATGTAAACCGCCACTGATCTTAGGAAGTGACGGTATATAAAAGATTTGCAAATAAATAAATAAATAAATTTGTCAAGGCCCTCTTGCAATTTTTCACAATCTTCTTGTGTTTTAAGAACTTTGAATAATTTTGTGTCATCTGCAAATTTGATTACCTCACTAGTTATTCCCATTTCCAGGTCATTTATGAATATGTTAAAAAGCAGTGGGCCCAGCACAGATCCTGCAGTACTTTGCTATTTACTTTTCTCCACTGAGAAAATTGGCCATTTAGCCCTGCTCTATATCTTTTAACCAGTTCTTGATCCACAATACTACACTGTTTCTAATCACATGACTTTTTAATTTCGCACAGTGTATCTCATGAGGGATCTTGTCAAAGGCTTTCTGAAAGTCCAGGTACACTATAATCAACCGACTCATCTTTGTCTACTGTTTATTCATACCTTCAACAAAATTTAACAGATTATTTAAGACAAGACTTTCCTTGGCTAAATTCATGATGGCTTTCTCCCATTAAAGCATGACTACATGTTCAGTAATTTTATTCTTTATAATGGTTTCTACCATTTTGTCTTGTACAGATGTAAGGCTCACCGGTATGTAGTTTCCCGGATCCCTCCAGAACACTTTTTAAAAATTGGCGTTACACTGACCATTCTCCAATCTTAAGGTATTACAGATAATTTTAATGATAGTTCACAGATTACTAATAGTAGACCTGCAATTTCATCTTTCAGTTCTTTCAAGACAATTTGATGTATACCATCTGGTCCAGATGATTTACTACTGTTCAGTTTATCAAATAATTGTAAAACATCTTCCTGGTTTATCAATATTTATTTAAAATCTTCCGATATATCACCTATGTATTTGAAAAAGTTTTTATTATGCATTTTTGCTTCCACAGCAAGCTTTTTTTCAAATTCTCTCTTTCCCTGCCTTATCACTGGCTGCATCTAACTTGCCAGTGCTTATGTTGTTTCCCGTTTTCGTCATTTGGCACCTTTTTCCATTTCCTGAAAGATGCTTTTTTGTCTACAACAGCCTCTCTGACCTCTACTTTAAACCATGCTGGCAGTTTTTTGACCTTCCTTCCACTTTTCTTAAAGCATGGAATACATCTGGCCTGGACTTCCAAGATAGTATTTTTAAACACCCACCATGTTTGATGTAAATCTTTAACCTTGGCAGCTGCATCTCATAATTTTTTATTAAATATTTTCCTCATTTTATCATAGTCGTCCTTTTCAAAGTTAAAAGGTAGTACTGTGGATTTCCTTGCCATCCCTTCTTGCATTTATCAGTGCTATGATCACTATTGCCAAGTGGCCCCAAAACTCTTATCTCTTGCACCAGATCCTGTGATCCCCTCTTGCTTTTTTTATAAGCCAGCCTCTCCAAGAAGCAGTCATTTATTTCACCTAGAAACTTTATCTTCCTAGCATGTTCTGCGGTGACTTTGACCCAGTTGATACCGGGGTAATTGAAATCACCCATTATTACTGTGCTGTAACTTTTGTTAGCTTCCCTGATTTCTCTTATCATTTCATCATCCATCTGGCCAGGAGATCGATAGTACACCACCACTGCTACCGCCTTTCCCTGTTTACATGGAATTTCTATCCATAGAGATTCTACAGTATATTTTGTTTCCTGCAAAACTTTAACTCCTTTATGACAAAAAGTCTACCACCTAGTCAACCACTGCCCGAGGAATTAACTATCCAATTGTAGAGTTCATTCCCCGCAGTGATTGCCGATCAAGCACTGCTCCTGCTGATTACCAATCTCCCTACTTCTCTCTGCAGTCTGTCAGTCACCGCTGTGATAACTGACAGACTGTGCAGAGAAAAGAAGGAGGATTGGTAATCAATGGGAGTAGCAGCAGTCACTGTGGGGAATGAGTTAACTCAACTTCCCCATTGGCTGAATGGCTATGGTAAGACGAGTTAACTCAGTTTTTCGCAGTTAAGAGGTTAATCCTGTGTGACTCAATGCCCTCTCTAATATAGAGAACAACCCCTCCACCAATTTGATCTACCCTGTCATTGCAATATAGTTTGTACCCAGATATCATAGTGGTTGTCCTCCTTCCACCAGGTCTCTGAGATGCCAATCATATCTAACATTTCATTTAGTGCTATATATTCTATCTCTCCCATCTTATTTTTTAGACTTCTAGCATTTGCATACAGGCATTTTAGAGGTTGTATTTTATTCATATTAATCTGATTATCAGTTGATGGGGTAATTTGGAATCTTTCAGCTCGGTACCTAAGGACATCTGAGTTACTTGTACTCAATGAGCATGTTTGCACACTCTGCTCAAACTCTGCCCCTGTGGATGTCTACTGTGAAAGTACTTGCCATGAAATTAACGAGCACTTCTACACTGAGTATAATTTTTATGAAACCATTAATGCACAAATATTATTATTATTATTATTTAACAGGATTATACCTCCTTATCATTAAGTCAAAGTGGTTTACTTTAAAACTCAACACAACTGCTATATTACAACAAGGGTATCAAACTTGGAGAACTTTAACAAGGGCATGAAACTCATGGTTTAGCAAGATGTGAGGAACATTGGATATGGTCCTTGAAGCTTCTGGGTTAAGTGATATTTCCATAGTAGTCAGTGAGTAGGGAGGTTTTGAGTTTTCTGCAGAAGTCGTTTGTGTCTGCACTTGATCTCAGGTCCTCTGGTAGCATGATCCATATTTTGGCACTGCTATGGAAAATGTCCTGGTGCAGGTGGCCTGTTTACTTATTGCCTTGTTTTTTTGGGACTATTAGATCATTTATGGTATTGGACCTTCTAGGTCTAATTTCTGGATATCATATTATGAGTGATTGTAGTGAAAATACCTTTTTTTAGGTACCTACTTTTCCATGTAAAAGTAGTTGACTCCTTACACAATTACTCCCTGTGTAATTACAATACAAGGAGACATGCAGCTCAAAAACACATCAGTGGTCATTAAAAATTCCTTAACAAACAATAATCTGTGTGATGTGTGCAAAATAGGATCTCAAAAAGCATTTGATAACAAGTAATAGTTCCAAAAACAACTTCTCAAGGTGTCTTCTTCATAATAACAACCAACCCAAAGTTGCAGAATCAGCGAGCACAAGGAAGCAAAGGGTAGTGGTGGTTGGTGACTCTCTTCTGAGGGGTACTGAGGCATCCATCTGCTGACCAGACTTGATGTCCAGAGAGGTATGCTGTCTGACAGGTGCCGAAATCCGAGATGTTACGGAAAGTTTGCCAAGACTCATCAAGCCCACTGAGTATTACCCAATGTTGCTCATCCATGTCAGCACAAATGATACTGCCAGGTATCCCTCTCAGCATATCAAAAGTGACTTCATGGCTCTGGGACAGAGGATGAAGCAGATAGGGGTGCACAGGTGGTGTTCTCTTCAATTCTCCCCATTGAGGGTAAAGGCCAAGGCAGAGAAGCTTGCATCCTGGAGATGAATGCATGGCTGTGTGGATGGTGTCATCGAGAGAGTTTTGGTTTCCTGGACCATGGAATGCTGTTCTAAGGCGTCCATCTGTCCAAGAAGGGTTGACGTGTCTTCAGTAGCAGACAAGCTAACCTACTGAAGAGGGCTTTAAACTAGATTCATTGGGGATGGGTGAAAAAAGCCCCCAGGTAAGTAAAACATTGAATACCTTTATAGAAATAGGTAAAAGGGGCAACATCTGGAAGGCAGTGTCTATAAATGCTCGTAGCATGGGAAATAAGATCCCAGATGTTGAGGCTTTAATGGGAGAGACTGATTTGGATTTAGTGGCAGTAACAGAGACATGGTTCATGGACAGCCATGACTGGGATGTAACTATACTAGGCTATACTTATTCAGAAAGGACAGCATAGGAAAAAGGGAAGGAGGAATGGCACTATAAGCAAAATTAATATTAAAGCTATGGAAATAAAGAACTTAAAAGGGAGAGAGGAGGCACTGTGGGTTAAACTAGAAAGAGGAAAAGAGAAATCTATTTGATTTGGCGTGATATACAGACCTCCCTCACAAGAGGAAGAGGTGGATGGAGAGTTAATTGAAGACATTTGCAGCATTGCCAGGAAAGGCGAAGTGCTACTGATAAGGGATTTCAATATGCCAGATGTTGATTGGCACATTCTTGCTGCAGTATCATCTAGAAGTAAGGAGATCCTGGATTCTCTAAAGGAAGAAATATTCAGGCAACAGGTAACAGAACCCACACGTGAAGGAGCCATACTGGACTTGGTGCTTACCAATGATGAAAGTGTTTCTGATGTTATGGTGGGAGATCATTTTGCATCTGGTGATCACCAGATGTTGTGGTTCAGTATTAGGACTAGGACTGATAAAATCCATTCAAAAGCGAGGGTCTTAGACTTTGAAAACTAACTTCACCATGATGGGCCAATACCTCAGGGAATCATTAGTGGGATGGGAACAGCTGGGGGATGTAGAAAAACAGAAAGGGGCTATTTTAAGGGAACCAACCTTTTTGTTAAAATGGAAAATAAAGGTAAAAGGAAAAAGAAAACGCTATTTTTTTCAAAAGAAGTAGTTGAAAAGGTAAAGAAAAAGAGGGAGGCCTTCATGAAATACAAGAGATCACAGAGATAGGAAGACAGGCATTTATTTGGTAAAACTAGCAGAATAGTCAGGAAAACAAAGATTCAGAAAGAGGACAAAATAGCCAATGGATTAAAATAGAGGAATAAGTCATTTTTCAGCTATGTTAGTGAGAAGAGCATAAGTAAAAGTGGTATTGTCAGACAAAAGGGTGAAGGGGAGGAATATGTAGAAGCTGATGAGGATAAAGCGGAATTGCTTAACAAATATTTATGTTCTGTGTTCACAGATGAAGAACCAGGAGCAGGACCTCAGAAAACACCCACAAAGAGGAACAGATGAGAGGGGCATCTTGAACAATTTTCAGAAGACCGTGTTTGTGAGAAGTTAGCTAAACTTAAAGTAGACAAAGCGATGGGACCGGATGGGATACACCCTAGAAACTGAGGGAATTTGGGGATGTTCTAGCAGCTCCACTGACTGACCTTTTCAATGCTTCATTGGAGTTGGGAGTGTTGCTAGAGGACTGGAGAGAGGCACATGTGGTCCCTTTACACAAAAATAGAAGTAAGGATGTGGTTAAAAACTACAGGCCGGTTAGTTTAATCTCGGTGGTGAGTAAATTATTGGAAGCGCTGCTGAAAGAGAAAATAGTGAGGTGTCTGGAGTCCAACGGATTACTGGATCCGAGGCAGCATGGATTCACCAGAGGCAGGTCTTGTCAGATAAATCTGATTGATTTCTTTGACTGGGTGACTAGGGAGTTAGACCCAGAGAGAGCCCCATATATGGTGTATTTAGATTTTAGTAAAGCGTCAACACCGTTCTGCACCGGCAACTTATAAACAAACTGAGCACCCTAGGGATGGACCCTAAAGTTACTGTTTGGGTTAGAAACCGCTTGAGTGGGAGGCGACAAAGGATCATGCATTTGGGCTGCAGCAATCCAAGGGAGCGATATAGTATAGGGGGTGAAGTACTTCTATTCACAAAAGAAGAGCCGGAGCTGGGCATGATTGTGTCTGATGATCTTAAAGTAGCTAAACAGGTAGAAAAGGTGATGGCAAAAGCTAGAAGGATGCTTAGGTGCATAGGGAGAGGAATGGCCAGCAGAAGAAAGGAGGTGATAGTGCCTCTGTATAGGTCTTTGGTGCGACCTCATTTGGAGTATTGTGTGCAATTCTGGAGACCGCATCTTCAAAAGGATATAAACAGATTGGAGTCGGTACAGAGGGTGGCTACTAAAATGGTCAGTGGTCTTCACTATAAAGCAAATAAGGACTGACTTAAGGATCTTAATATATATATATATATATATATATATATATATATATATATATATATATATATATATATATTAGAGGAAAGGCGAGATAGAGGTGATATGATTGAAACGTTTAAATACCTCTGTGGCATAAATGCAGAGGAGGAGAACCTCTTTCATATGAAAGCAAGTTCTGCTACGAGGGACATAGGATGAGCGTGAAAAGAGATAGATTCGGGAGTAATATGCAGAAATATTTCTTTACAGAAAGAGTGGTAAATGCGTGGAATAGTCTCCCAGTGGAGGTGGTAGAGATGAGGACAGTATCTGAATTCAAAAAGGCATGGGACAAACACAGAGGATCTCTAAGGGAAAAAGCGGACTGTTGTAGTGGTTGATATGGAAGGGCAGACTAGATAGGCCATGTGGTCTTTTTCTGCCTTTCTGTTTCTATTTTTTCTATGAAAGGATGATGTTTTGCCGTATATAGCCATATCAGACTATCCTTTGCAAAACAAAAACTTCAAGTATATTAGTACTTAAGATAGAAATGTAGGGAGATAAACACCCAGGAAGTGCAATCAATAAAAAAGTGGATCAGTTATTAAATATATTTGGGAAGCTTTAATAGAAACAATAAAACCAAATATTACAAAGCAAAACCCCATTTTAAATAAAACCCATTTATTTCCTCTACAACCATTAAATCTGTGCCCCCTCTCCTGCTCCACCTCATGTTCATATGGTGGTAGGACCAGCCCTGGCACCTTCCAAACATCAGGAAAAACACAACGAGGAGCAGCGCTCTTGCAACGCAGACCAGGGTACACAAGAAGCAAGAGACGAAATCAGGAATGGATGGTAAACGGATGTTTATTCATGAAGAACCCCAACGCGTTTCGGCGCGTACGCCTTCTTCAGGGGGTACACAGCTAAAAACATAAATACAATCAAATAAATATACATATAAAGTAAACTAAATTAGGATAAAAACCCCATGCAAATATATTTATATTTATATAAACATATAAAAACATAACATGGTTAAAAATAAAATTTTACATGGTAAAACCTATATTCCAAACGCAGGACAGGAGACAAAGAGACAACACCAATAATAAATGAAAAGGTTAAATATCAATATTGTCTTCCATAAAGCTGTTTAGTGCATTTATAAGATAACAATCACTACCTATCATAATATATAGAGATTCTTAAAAACAAACTGAAAAAGCAGACTGAAAAAACATTTATAACACCCTTGTACATTCAAGAATTACATATCACTACATGAGGAAGTATTATGTTCATAACAGAAAGCTATCAAATGTATAACACTCAAAATATGTTTATATAAATATAAAAATACTGTTTAACCTTACAGACAGCCAGGAAACTAAACAAATTTTAAAACCTTGCTTCATTAAAACTTGCTCTAAAAACCCCGCCTGAGAAATACAGGCTTCGGTCATTCGTATCAGCTCTATATAATGTCAGACCTGTAAATACCCCAAAATATCTTTGGACCCCAGATGAAATTTGACCTGCAACTCCCTCAATATAATCCCCTCATCTCCTATCATTTTTGCTTATGGAATGAGTACATCTGATAAAAATGGTGCTGCTACCCAAGTATACATAAGAACATAAGAACATAAAATATGCCATATTAAGTCAGACCAAAGTCCATCAAGCCCAGTATCCTGTTTCCAACAGTGGCCAATCTAGGTCACAAGTACCTAGCAGTTTCCCCAAAAGACACAGGTTCCACAATGCTTGTATTGGGGCAAGCAGTGGATATTCTGGGTCCCCTTTAATAATGGTTTATGGACCTTTCCTCAGGAACTTGTCCAAACCTTTTTTAAACCCAGCTACACTAACAGCTTTTACTACATCCTCTGGTAGCAAATTCCAGAGTTTGATTAATGTTGAGTGAAAAAAATATTTTCTCTTATTAGTCTTAAATAGGTTACCCTGTAGCTTCATTGCATGTCCCCTAGTCTTTTTATATTCTGATGATGTAAACAATCGATCTACGTTTACCCATTCCACTCCACTTATTAATTTATAGACCTCTATCATATCTCCCCTCAGCCGTCTCTTTTCCAGGTTGAAGAGCCCTAAACCTTTTAGCCTCTCTTCATAGGGATATCCTTCCATCCTCTTTACCATTTTGGTGGATCTTCTCTGTACCTTTTCTAATAACGTTATATCCTTTTTAATAATTGCACACAATATTCAAGGTGCAGTTGCATCATGGAACGGTACAAAGGTATTATAATATCCTTTGTTTTATTCTCCATTCCGTTCCTTATGATACCTGTAGATAGAGTTCTAGGGAGTGCAAAGGTATGTAAGTGGAGTGAGAAAATATTGAACTGAGTTTGAGTGGTGTCTGGTGAAGTGTAGGTATGGTGGTATGAGGTTGTAACCTTCAGTAAGATTTGGGATATTACAATTTTAGTTCCAAGTTTACTGGCCTTGGATGAGCTTGCAAGCCAGAAATTTAGTTCAGGGATTCCCTTTAGTTGAGGAGAGGGAGGAGTGTTAGGTTGGGGCTAAACCTCAAAGTATCCTGAAAAGTAAAAGAAAGAAGAAAAGAAATAGAGGAAAAAAGCCTGAAGAGAAGAAAAGAATTCTGCCAACCAGTTCCTGACAGCCTTTCGACTGGGCCCCAAAGAGAAGACATCGAAGTGATAAGTACTCATGCTCAGAAATGTTTTATTTACTGAGCTCAATAAGGACATTATTTTAGAAAATGGGGCCCCTACTACAAATAAATGCGCCACACGGGGTGTTTTTTTTTTAAATTTGTTTATTCTCTAAGAACTTGTAAACATACACATCAACCAGTGAAGTTTGGGAAAGTTCATGGATATGTCATTGCTCTCACTATATATTCAAATAAACATCTATTGTAAGATCTTCTGATCTGTCTAAAATCCTTTTAGTTTTTTTCATTTTCTTACTTGAAATACTTCTCTATCTCAGGAGGGGAAATTCTGTAAGAACTTAGGGGTATGTTTACTAAAGAGCGCTAATGTCGCAGCGGTGATGTTATCGCACGATACGTGATGTTATTGTGCGATAATGGCGCATTACCGTGCGAGAACATCATGTATTGTGCGATAACGTCTCCGCCGGCGTTAAGGCACACAGAGGGTGGAGTAAGGCTCCCCAGGAGCGGAGATAAGGGGTCAATGGGCAGGTAGAGGCTCCATGCACACTAACAATGTGAAATGAAGGTCTCAAAATTAGTGCCAGTGAAAACCTCGCGCTAGAGGCACATTTCAGTCAGCAATGTACAGCAAATGCAGGGAGACCAACAAAAGTGATAGTAATGATACATGTGCAGTAACAAAACATGCAAAATCCAGAGAGATAATGACCAGAACCAAAATAGAAATACAAAACACCGAGCTAGCCAATAGAAAAAACAATGATAAACGGTAATCAACACTACCCATAAAGAATAAAATGGAAGATGTCACTTTTGGAAGGGGCAATTCTGATTCCCCCCACAAAGTGAATGTTCCAACATTGATAAGTGTTGATGAGGGTTTGCTGTGGTGTATATTGGGCAGCTTGCTTATGTGGCGTTCACATGTGCAGCAACAGCAGAGTGTCCACGTAGGAAAGGGCACTATGGTGATAGTGTAAATGGGGTGCAGGGGGCTGCAGGCGGCACATGCACTGGGCCAGCTGGGGCACAGGGTGGGCTTGGCAGATGCCTAGATGACACATAGGAATGTAGAAATGGAAAAACAGCAAGACAGCAACTGACCAAGGGCAAACATGTCCACGAGTGTGTGTCCCACAGTGTCCCAGGGGACAGTACCCAGCAAGTATCCCAAAGGGCACATAACATTGGCAGGCGGTGCCGGGGGGGGAAGCATAGATGTCTAGGCAGGCACTCCTACCCCATATCACTCACCATAGGCAGCCGCCTACCGGCACACTGGATGGCCTGGGACTGCGCACCACCAGCACAAGGGCATGTCAGCATGCTGGTGGAGGGGTGCTGGTGGTGGAGGGGCAGTGGCTGCTGCCCACAGCAGACCAAGGCCAAGCCCTGTTCCTTATCGTTCCTCCAGCTTAGTCCTCCACATCTGGGTAGTGCACCTCCTCCTGCAGCTTGGAGACTGGACCAATCAGAACTTGGCATCACTGGTAGTAGCGTGCTGGCATTCCCTTACAGCTCCAGTGTGTCCAGTGTGCAGCAGGAGGACGTGGTGAGCCTAGGTGCTTGGCTCACTTGAGAAACAGATAAGGAGCAATAAATTTTATTAATTTGTCTTAATTTTGCTACTTGGCCTTTCAAATTTGGTTTTTAGAATTTGGCTTTTTAATCTGAATGGGAATCCCTCTGAAGAATGAATAGTCCCTTTAAGGGCGCTATTCTTAAAAAAAAAAAAAAAAAAAAAAGAGGAAACGGCAAAAGTGCGTTAGCCTTTGAGAGTTCGGGGTTTTTTCCTACGTCTCTCTGCCCCCCTGCCCAGCCACAAACCACTTTGCGAACGGATGATTGACCATCGGATCTCTGGTCCCAGGACTAATCGGGACAGAGCTCCTCGGTTAACGCGCCACTGGGCTGCTTCAGTGGAACGACAGCCCGCGGCTGCCCTGAAAGACCTCCTTCTGTCTGCCGAAAGCTTACCGATCAGCTGTTAACCGGACTGGTGGCAGCGGTCCGTCCCCTCCCTTATTCGTGGGGTCCGGGGAACAGGAGACCTTCCCGGAGGCTTCGGGGGCTAGTTCTCTGTGTCCAACGAGCCGCCGGTGCAGCCCGCCAAAACTTTGTGTGGAGAGCAGCGGCCATCTTGGGTCCTGCTCTCCCGCGGCTCTCGGGAGTCAAGCGCTGTTTTCGCTGCGGGCTTCACAGTACTATTCCCATCGAGACTGCACTCCTGCTCAGGTAGTTCAGACACTTTATTTCTTTGGTTATTTATTTCTTTATTTCTTTAAGTTTATTTTATTTTGGGTTCTTTCCTACCGGTGGTTTTTGTTCCGTGCCCAGGCGCCCTCGGGGGCTCTAGGAGAGTTTTCCTTTCTTCAGCTATAGCAGCCTTCTGAATTTCAAAAAAAAAAAAAAAAAAAAAGAAACGCTAACAGCAGAAAACTGTCACAATAAAAAAAAAAAAAAGAAAAGAAAAACTTAATAATTAAATAACATACTTAACTTAGAGGAACCCTAAGTTGGCTGGAACTCAGCAATTAAGGGCAACATAGCCCATAGCTGTAGTCCATGCTGGGTGCTTCTCAGTGCATCATTTGTGGTGCTCGCAGGAGTGCCAGCGCAGATACCGGCATTTGTCACTGCTGTGCCTCTGTCTCGCTTAGTATGGAGCAGCAGTTGGAGAGTCCCCTGCCCTCTTCTGCTTTCGCGGGAACGGAGGGGGATGGTGCAATAGCGGGCCCTTCAACTGCTCCTCCAGAGCCAAAGTCTGCGGTTCCCAGTCCGCAGTTGGATCTGGGAGCCGTGCTCCCTCTGAGCGGTTTTTCGCCAGACTTTATTCTGTTGATGCATGAGGCCTTTTGTTGCAGAAGACAGGGGCTTGGAGGGGCCCCTACGTCTTTTTCTCCCTCTAGGGAGCGCTCTGGTATGCCGGAGCGTGACTCTTTGGAAATGCGGTCATCCAAGAGACCGCGGATGGCTGATCCTCTCCTTACTGAAGTGGACTGGCACGAGGGGGAGGAGACCGAGTTTGAAATGGAGGGAGATATAGAGGATCTTGAGGAAGGTGAGCTGCCTAAGCTGGAGGACCAGACCAGAATCATACGAGTGTTTCGGAAGGAAGAGTTACCGGCTCTTATTACCGAGGCCCTTCAGACGCTCAAGCTGTCGGCTGAGCCTCCCGTTGAGGACGAGGATGGTGCGGATCCCATCATTCAGGCGGTGCGACAGACGCAGGTGGTCTTTCCTATCCATAAAGTAATATCCCAAATGATACAATCGGAGTGGGATACTCCCAAGTCCGGACTTAAAGGGATGCGGGTTATGAATCGGTTGTATCCGCTCGCAGACAAGGACAAAGACAAGTTCCGCTCCCCGAAGGTGGATGCCGCTGTCTCTGAGGTCACCAAGAAGACTACTATACCAGTTGAAGGCGGTGCGGCCTTGAAGGAGGCACAGGATAGGAAAATGGATGGGTTGTTGAAGCAATCCTTTGAAGCGGACGTAGTGGCGTTACAAGCTTCCATTTGTGGAGCTTGGATCACGCGGGCCTGCCTTCGCTGGGTGCAGCGTTTAAGGCAGTCTGCTTCCTTGGAGATAGACGAAGTGCGGAAGATGCAACGGTTAGAATCTGGCTCGGCATATTTGGCAGATGTGCACTATGACCTCATCAGAGCGCTATCCAATAGTATGGCCTCCTTAGTAGTGGCGCGCAGGGCACTCTGGCTAAAAAATTGGGCGGCTGATGCGTCTTCTAAGGCGCGTCTTGGAAAGCTTCCTTTTAAGGGGCAACTGTTGTTTGGTGAGGACCTAGACAAGTTGGTTAAAGAATTGGGCGAGTCCAAGGGGGGCCGTCTACCGGAAGACAAGCCCAGGTGGGGAAAATTGCCTGGGGCCTTTCGAGGGCAGTTTCGGGACTTTCGGAGGTTTTGGTCGCCCCGTTTTGCAGGATCCCCAAGAGGTCGATTTGCCTTTCGAGCCCAGGGATTTCGCGGATTCAGAGGGGCGAGTAGGGGATTCTCTTCAGCGGCCTCTGCGGTATCTCGTAAGCCACAATGAAGGGCGGCGGGTCCAGGCAGGAATTTACCCGATCGGTGGTCGTCTTCGGGAGTTTCTTTCTGCTTGGACCCATATTACGTCCGACCAGTGGGTCCTCGAGATCATCCGCAACGGCTACGCCTTGGACCTTGTGCTGCCAGTGTTAGACTCGTTCGTGCTCTCGCCCTGCAGGAGTCCTCAAAAGGCCGTGCAAATTCGTCAGACCTTGGACCGTCTTCTTCGACTTGGAGCGGTCGTTCCTGTTCCTCCGGAGGAGTACGGCCAGGGTCGCTATTCTATCTATTTCATGGTGCCAAAGAAGGATGGCTCCCTTCGCCCCATTTTAGATCTCAAGGGAGTAAATCGTTTCCTTCGGGTGCCCCATTTTCGCATGGAAACGCTACGGTCAGTCATTGTCGCGGTGCGGCGTGGAGAGTTTTTGACGTCCCTCGACCTCACCGAGGCCTATCTCCACGTCCCTATCAGAGCGTCCCATCAGAGATTCCTACGTTTCGCAGTTCCGTGGGGTCATTTTCAGTTTCAGGCTCTGCCTTTCGGGTTGGCGACAGCGCCGCGCGTGTTCACCAAAATAATGGTTGTCATAGCGGCAGCGTTACGGAAAGAAGGCATTCTGGTACATCCCTACCTAGACGATTGGTTGATTCGAGCAAAGTCCCGAATCGAGAGCTTGCAGGCCACAGAGAAGGTGGTAGCTCTTCTACAGTCTCTGGGCTGGGTGGTCAATGTAGCCAAGAGTCATCTGGTTCCATCGCAGGTTCTCGAGTACTTGGGGGTGCAGTTCGATACCCAGAAGGGCTCGGTGTTCCTGACCGAACGCCGAGCTCTGGCTCTACGGAGCCTGGTACGGGATTTTCGCAAGCTCGCAGCGCCGTCGGCCTGGAAATACCTCCAGGTGCTGGGCACGATGGCAGCGACGTTGGAAGTCGTTCCCTGGGCCAGGTTTCACATGAGATCTTTGCAGCGAACCTTACTTCGACGCTGGTCCAATCAGTCCGACTCGTTGAACAAGCGACTACCCTGCCCGCCCCTAGTCCGACGAGAGCTGCAGTGGTGGTTGCAGCCGGCGTGCTTGCATGCAGGAATGCCGTTGGAGCAGCCGGAATGGATTCCTCTATTGACGGATGCGCGTTTAGCGGGCTGGGGGGTGCATTGCGGAGTGGACTTTGCGCAGGGTCCCTGGTCGTCAGAGGAAAGCAGCTGGTCGATCAACCGGTTGGAGCTCAGGGCGGTGTTTCGCACCCTGCAGAGTTTCGAGGCCCAGGTAACGTGACAAGCCGTCCGGGTTCTTTCAGACAATGCGGCAACAGTAGCCTACATAAATCGTCAAGGCGGCACCGGGAGCTCAGCCCTGGAAGAAGAGTTCCGGAAGCTGTTTGCTTGGGTAGAGCCGCGCTTGCAGGCGATATCAGCGGCACACATTGCCGAGAAAGACAATGTGACGGCGGATTTTCTCAGCAGGGTGCAAGTGGATGCAGGGGAGTGGGAGCTGCATCCCTTGGTATTCAAGCAGCTGGTGCGCCGCTGGGAGATGCCGGTCATGGATCTAATGGCCACCTTCCATTCGACAAAAGTAAGTCGATTCTTCAGCAGAAGACGAGAGACCATGTCGGAAGGACTCAACGCCCTCTTGCAACCGTGGCCCTCGATAGGTCTTCTCTATGTGTTTCCTCCGTGGGCGCTCATCGGTCGGGTGATCCAGCGCATCGAGGCGCATCAAGGGAGAGTTCTGTTGATAGCGCCGGACTGGCCCAGGCGTCCGTGGTATGCCGACCTGGTGAGATTGCTGGACGGGGATCCGTGGCACCTTCTGCTGTCTCCGGAGCTTCTGGTTCAGGGTCCACTCCTGATGCCGCAGGTGGACAGATTCTCGCTTATGGCTTGGCCATTGAAAGGGCGTGGTTAAAAAAGAAGGGTTATTCCAAGGCCGTGGTTTCCACGTTACTTCAAGTGCGCAAATGTTCAACTTCGCTCGCGTATGTGCGCGTCTGGCGAATTTTCGAGGATTGGTGTTCGCGGCGGAACATTCGTGCGGCCACAGCATCGGTTTCGGTGGTGTTGGATTTTTTACAGGATGGCTTCGATAAAGGGTTGGCCGCCAGTTCTTTAAGGGTACAACTAGCGGCTTTGGCCTGTTACAGAGGTAAGGTGCAAGGCATAACTCTAGGGACTCATGTCGATGTAGGACGTTTTCTTAAAGCCGTATCCAGGCTGCGTCCGGCTCGTAGGATTTCTATTCTGCCGTGGGATCTCAATTTGGTGTTGCGAGCGCTGAGTGGAGCGCCGTTTGAGCCTATTTCGCAAAGCTCAGTGAAAGATTTGACCCTCAAGGTGGTGTTTTTGGTGGCTATTTGTTCAGCTAGGCGTATTTCGGAGCTGCAGGCGCTTTCGTGCCGGGAACCTTTTTTGTCTTTTTCTTCTCAAAAAGTGGTCCTCAGGCCAGTGCCTTCTTTTCTACCGAAGGTTTCTTCTCCATTCCATGTCAATCAGGTCGTTTCGCTTCCTGTCCTGCGGACGTCAGGGGAGCAGGTTGCGGATCGCGGCCTTAGTCGTTTGGACGTCAAGAGGGTTTTGCGCCGTTATTTGTCGGTCACCAGGTCCTTCCGCAAAACGGATCGCTTATTCGTGCTATTTGGTGGTCCCAGAAAAGGGGAAGCTGCGGCGAAAGCTTCTATTTCTAGGTGGATCAAAGAAGCGATTGTTTCAGCATATTTACTGCAGGGACGCTCTGCTCCGATGGGCTTACGAGCTCATTCAACTAGAGCGCAGGCGTCATCCTGGGCAGAACACGGTCTAGTTCCGCCGGTAGAAATTTGTAAAGCCGCAACATGGTCGTCGTTGCATACCTTCAGTAAGCATTATCGGCTGGATGTTCTGGCGGCTGGGGATGCCTGTTTTGGATCGGCAGTGTTGCGTGCCGGCTGGCAGGGTCCCTCCCGTTAGTACTGCTCTGTTACATCCCAGATGTGGAGGACTAAGCTGGAGGAACGATAAGGAAATGATAATTACACTTACCTGGTAATTGTAGTTCCTTGAGTGACGACAGCTAAGTCCTCAGGCCCGCCCTCAGTATTATGGGTTCTTGCGGCACGCGGTACATCCTTTGCGGTGCTATACAGGTGAGTATTTCTGATTTGTAACCAAGACTTCGGTCCGGTTGGATTGCATAGTCTATTCCCCTCTCTCGTTGGCGATCTGTGGCTCGGCAGCGGGGTGGGCGGACTTATCATAAGTTTACGCCAGTTGGCATTTTAAGAACTGTTAATGATTGTTTAAAATAATTAGCTACTTGTTTGTTGCTCTTTTGAGTCTGCTTTGTCAATAGTTCACTGGAGCTGTAAGGGAATGCCAGCACGCTACTACCAGTGATGCCAAGTTCTGATTGGTCCAGTCTCCAAGCTGCAGGAGGAGGTGCACTATCCAGATGTGGAGGACTAAGCTGTCGTCACTCAAGGAACTACAATTACCAGGTAAGTGTAATTATCATTTTAGGTGGATGCCGTGCACTGCAACAGACAAGGTCTGTCTGACAAACAGTCATGGTATCCCCAGGGAATGATCTGCCTCTGTGACAAAAGCTTGGCGAAGTACACACAGCCAGTATATTCTGGGGCAGAAAGTCACAGGTTCAAGTCCCAGCTGTGACTCCTGCAAAGCATGTCCCTATGTTTTACCCAGAACTAAACCGTGGTAATAACGATGGAACCATTATTGCAGATAAAATAAACACACCATAAATGCCTATATTTTACCATACAGAGCACATACACCATAAACATGTGCAATCCCTAGAGCAGAGTTTCCCAACTGCAGTCCTGGAGGGCCAAAGACCATTCAGGTTTCATGCTGTCCCTAATAAATATGCCTGTGATGCATTTGTATGCACCGCCCCTATTGTATGCAAATGTATCTCATGCATATTCATTAGGGACAGCATGAAAACCTGAACCGTGTTTGGCCCACAAGGACCAGAGTTGGGAACCTCTGCCCTAGAGCAGCGGCCAACAGGGGCACAAACACCCACACCCACAGGCTCCACTATCCAATGGCTCATGGAGAGTCAGGCTGTTGGGCCCTGTGCGGAGCAGCAGCTACCACTACTAGCACCTGCATACCTTAGCAATGCTGTCTTAAACTTGGAAACACATTCCACATATATCAAACGGTTGCTATAATTAATGTCAGATAACAAATCCTAAGTTAAACACAATTTGTTGACAGAGATTCATCATAGCAACCTTTCTGATATCTGGGGAGTGTGATTCAGTTCTTGTTTCTGACAGTGTTTATCACCCTGGGGAGTGACCCTAACAGTATTGAGTACCATAGCAATGCCTGCACTGTGCCCAGGACTGGTGTGGTGGCCAGGGCTGCCAACAACCTCTATATTTGCACAATGCTGAAATAGGTGTGGGAGTGTGTGTGTATGTCTATCCAGTGTTTTTTGGCTGCCTACACCTTACTGAGCCCCCAATGCTTGCACTGTTGCCAGTGTTAGCCTGCCAATGTGCATAATGAGGAGCACGGTACTGTGGGTAGGGCCCGGACAGGGTGGCCTTGGCAGGCTGCATCTGCACAGGGCATAGGGCAATGGCTGGGACATTGTAGTGCCCGACCACCACCTGCACGGACAGGGTGGATACAGCATGTCATGCTGGGGGGTCACTCTCACCCTGACTGAGCAGTGACCATGGCATGGCTAGGTTCCCCCCATAGTGCTATACAGTATTTCTCTCAAGTGATATCTTTTCTGGGGCCCAATCACTGACATACTTGCTTGGTGTGTGCGCTCACATCCCATTTTGGGGTGCACACAGTTCCTCCAGGAACATGTACTAGCTAGCAAACTGTCTGCAGTTAGCATTTCTACGGCTAGAACACCTTGCAGGGTGCAGCGGGTGGAGACTGACTCTGCTCTCTGCTGGTGAATGTCAGATAGTGGTGGGGGGGCAGCTGAGCTTTTCCAGGCCTTCTGCCAGTGCCCTATGTGATGCATACAGATCTGCATTGACTGCCCTGTAGGGGTGCCTATTCCCCAGCAGGACTGGAGTTGATGGTCCCCTCTACTGCCACCATTGCAGAGATGTGGATCTGTTGGTGGGAGATCCTGTCCCCCACCCTGAGCTACAGAGGGCAGGTTGGGTTGTGCTACATAATCCGCTTTTGGGTCTAAACACCACCCTTCTCTTATAACATGTGACCATGGCAACCACACAGGATATGCACTATTCTGGGTGTATCATAGTCCACAAGGGCTAGACGTGACTGGGAAATACAGATGGACACAGGTGTGTCTGCAAGGACTACCTCTCACATACTGGCACTGATGGGGGCATGCAGCACAGCCTATCTCAGCCAAGCTAGGTGCTGTGGACCTGGTGCTGGGCGCCCCACCTCACCCTCAGGGTGACCACAGGAACCACACAATGTCACGGTCTGTAACTACTCTGTGCCAGTAACACACCGTCAGTTCCACCTACCAGGCCAGGGTGCTATAGAGGCGCATACCCCATCTTGTGATCAGATGTAGGCTGCTGATCTGCATGTGCAGTGCATCATGGGTACAGGTGGGTTTACCCTATACTGGTAACCACAGCAGACAGTTTGTGTGGTGACCTGCAGTCTTTCTGTAGCCAGCCAGCGGTGTGTTAGACGCTATAGAGATGTAGCCCACTGGTTCCTTCAATGACTGTGGAGGCAGAGGTCATAGGTTTGATCCCACAGTGGTGTTATTTAATAAGGCTGTCTGAGGCTTTTCCTTTTAATTTAAATCAGTGCTGCCAGGATAAAGTACCCTCACAGTGCCGTAACCTTAAGGTGCCTCATAAGGCGCCCTATAGGGCACTTTATAATGTGCCCTATGGAGTGCCTTATAGGGTGCCTTATGCGGCACCTTAGGTTATGGCACTGTGAGGGTGTTTTTGATGGCAGCACTGATTTAAATTAAAAGGAAATGCCTCAGACAGTCTTCTTACATAACACCACTGCAGGATCGAACCCATGACCTCTGCTTCCACAGTCATTGCAGTAACCAGTGGGCTACACCTTTACAGCATCTAATGCTGCGCTGGTATGAACTTAGGGTTAACACGCGTTAACGTGCCACGGCGCCCACTATCGCGCGATACAGATTCTTGCTACCTTGCTGCCAGAACTCCCACTACCTTATATGGCATTCTTCACATTAACGCTGCACCTAGCGCTGGTAACATTAAGACGGTTTAGTAAACATACCCCTTAGTGTACACTGCAGTCCATCCTTTTGGAAGACATCAATTTAAGGTAACATCTACACCATGACTTAACATCAAGGGGAAATAGAGTTGGTGCTTCCAAAGCAGGGCAGTGACAGAAATAGCCCTGACCACCACCCCTGTACTTCTGTGAGATCTACTCATTACCAGGAACACTTCATTCCTCCCCCCTGACTCCATCACTCTCAACAACACTCAAATACTGATCAAACCAGAAGTTAAATACCTGGGGATCACCCTCAACCACCACTTCACGCTGAAATCACAAATAGCCAGAGCAATGTATCACAAAACCTGCATGCTTCAACATCTCTGCCCCCTCCTTGCCCCTTCCAACTTCCGCATGGTCCTACAAGCCCTCACAACTCCCCATGCCAACTACTACAACTCAATTTACCACGGACTCCCTAAATCAACTCTCCACCCCCTCCAAATGGCACTACACACCACTACAAGAACCATCACACACACATCCAAATATGAACACATCACCCCGATCCTCAAAGTCCTCCATTCGCTCCCGCTTCAAAGTAGAATACTCTACAAGATACTCCTACTGACACACAAAGCCCTGTTCCATGACTCCTCCACCCACTTCAGCACTCTCATCACCCCCCAACAATCACACAGACCCCGGAGAACCTTCATCACAAACACACTTACCACCCTCCAATCCATAACAAAGAGCACGCAAAAAGCCTCTTCCAGAGCCTTCAAATTTTATGCCCCAATCAACTGGAACTCCCTCTCAGACAACATAAGAAACAGCACAGACCTCCTAACCTCCCGCAAACTTCTCAAAATGCACCTCTTTACCCTTCACTTCACCTCCTCCCCCACTAACATCCCAACTACCAAACACCTGTCTCAACCCGCTCCCAAAACCCAGCCCCACACAAATATATAGACAGTTCACAATCACACATATAACAAACATATCAAACGACATAATACATACCCAATTACTGTACATACCTGTACATAACTAATCTTGTACATAGTTAACCATCCCAACTACCCTACCTTTGTTTATTGTACAAAGTTATCTGTTTGAATGTAACGTTACTTGTATTTTCTCTAGTTCCCTGTAAACCGCTTTGTCCAATGCGAAAAGCGGTATATAAGCCTAGCCAAATAAATAAATAAGATCTAGAGCTACAAATGTCCCTCAATTCACTTTCAACCCAGAAATTTGTGGAAAGCTCTCTAACAACTTCAGAACCCATGGCAAGGATACTACAGGATTACCAGGCATTACCATGGGAGCATCTGCAAATAGGGCAGAGCAGACCTCATGCTCCCCAGTTGTCACTTCCTGAACCCCATTGTCCTGTAACAGATGCCTTACAAAGGGCTCAGTGCATAACACAATGAGCATTAGAGACAGGGGACATCCCTGATGGGTCCCCCTCTCAACTCAAAGAACGAGGACAGCTGCCCATTTACCAAAACTTGAGTTTTTGGTTGATGGCATAACTCCTATTAATCAAAGCCTCTTCAAGCCCAAATTTCTCCAAAACAAACCATAAGAATCTGAAGACTTTCTCGATGTCAGAGAGCCTCTCACTTCCTCTGCACAGCCTCAATCCCCACTAAAGTTCACCTAAGATTCATAACCCCATACCTCCGAGAAACAAACTCAACCTCCTTAATCTATCTGCCAAAATTTCAGCATAAATCTCTGCATCGATACTGGAGAAAGATAGGAAATACAGTTATCAATGACTGGTTGCTCATAGACAGAAAAGCCCCAACACAAAAAGCCCAGTCAAACATTGCCTTCAGAGGCTGCAGAATCTATTCCCCCAAAGTTTATAAAATTCAGCTCTTCATCCATCGAGTCCAGGAGCTTTCATGTGTTTCAGTTCCTTAATTGTACTAGCCAACTCCTCAATGGTAATAAGAGCATCTAAAGCCTGACACTGTTGTTCTATAACCTGTGAAAGGTTGAGCCCCTCAAAAATATCATGAAGATTCTGTTGCGAGGGTTTTAGGCCAAAATACTATTTGCTTATAATATCCACCCACAATTTCTCCAATTTGTTTATTATCTGTACAATGGATCTCCTTTTCATCCTTAAGTACCAGAATGAAGTGGGCCCTCTGTGCCAAGGTCACCAACCTGTTCCCAAATTGAAAGGGCCTATATTTTTGATAGATCAGGGAATTCACCATTTTTGGATGTACTAGAGTATTAATAGCTGGCTTCAGCTGTAAAATTGCCCAGTGTCATAATCAGTGCTAATTTCTTCTGAATAATTTGTATTTGCCCAGCCATCTTAATCAACATAGCATTGAACCTTTTTGCCTTCTGGCATGTATAGGAAATAATAGTACCCCTAAGAATAGCCTTGGCAGCCTCCTACAACAATTCCAGATCCTTGAAGACTTGTTTATTACTCTGCTACCCAGTAAGTCTCCAACTATTACCCATTGCAACCACTATACAATATGCTCTGTCTAATAAATATAATGTCAACTGCTGTATTCACTGAAACACAAAGAGAAAAGACAGCAAGGATGAATGTCGCTGACAAACACCAGCAGCTGTTGTCTCAGGTTAGGTAATCAAATGTTCTAGCTGTAGAGGCTGCTTTTTAAAAAAAAACTGTCAGCGGAATTTGTACAGCTTCAGGAAATGGCAATTTTTAAGTTTCTTTTACACAAAGTCAATCATGGCTTTTAAAAACTGACACTGTAGCTACAAGAGCCATTGCTGCTGAGAAAAACGATGAACCAAACATGCAGCCACAGCTTAGGAAAATGAGCTGGAAAAAGCTATTAATGCTAATAACGCTCCTGGCTGCTGCCTGTGCAAACCACCATTCACAGTACCATAAGAAACTGAAAAAAGGCTTATTTAAAGTCCCAACAGTGGCCAATGTTTCGTCATTGCCTGCATCAAGAGAAAACATTTTCTAGCCTTAATGAAGCTGCCCAACAGTTTTCTTACATAGTACACAGTGGCGGGCTTGGTCCAGCGAGACTTGTACATGCTAAGCAGTGAAAGAAAATGAGAAGAGCATAAAGAGCTCGATATCCAGCAGCCCTTACTCCGTCAACGGTAATACTAACTACATAAGTGCTTTTTTCAAACATTTTTGCAGCATTAAAGGAACAACTTTGGCCATTTAAGCAAGTAAACAAGTAAACCTTAGGCGTTGGTCCGTGGCGTTGGTTTCTGGAAGCTAGATTGATGTCCTGCTTATTTATCTGGGTAATGTGCTGTTCCGTGTCTCTCTCCTCTTATCTGTTTGACTGTTTCTTTACTCTACTCTGTCCTATCCTATAATTGGCATTCTTTTCATTTTCACTAAATGATGTGGCATTGTAAACCGCTCTGATACCTTTTTGGTCTGAGCGGTATATCAAATTCAAATAAACATAAACATAAAATTATCCCTTTGGTTAGAACAGTGGGCTGCAACCCAGGTCATCCAGGGTTCAGATTCAGCTGCCAATCCTTGTAATCCTGGGCAAGTCACCCAGGGCTGGCCCAAGAGTTGTTTTGAGATGTAGGCACCTTAGGCAAACCTTAAGACTTATGTTCCGCTGGTTGTCAGAATGTATTGTTTAGCTTTCAGTACCCTGCATTTTGCTGCCCCTCAGAAGCTGTCGCCCTAGTCAATCACCTAGTTTCCCTAGTAGTTGGGCCGGCCCTAAAGTCATCTGAGTTCTCCAAAATAGGAAAATACTGTCTGTACTTGGATGCAACTTGCCTTGAGCTACTCCTGAAAAAGGCATGAGCTAAATCCAGAATCTCTTTCCCTTCCCCTTCAAAACAGAGGCATGGTTTGGGGGGCGTACTGGAGGCAATATTACAAGTTACTCATTCAGCAGCAACGTTCAGCCACTAAGGGGGTAATTCATAAAGGCTTGTTCATGTGTACATGCCAGTATACACTGTGCAAAATGCCTCTTCTAAAATTGCTCCATACATAAAGGTACAAGTGATGACAAGAATGTGCATATTTTTAGGTGACTCAGTTCAGGGAGGAGTTAGGACAACGCATGGCCAGAGTCGCAATGTATGTTAGTAGATTATAAAATCTGCACATTTATCCCTGCTTCCTGACTGGTATAAATGCACGCAGGCTCCTTTTACCCATGATTTCTGCAGAATGTGTGCTAGTATTTTATGCAGATGCAGAGGCGCCTATGTGTCCTTATAATAGAGGCCAAAAACTGCTCACTTGACCTTCCCGCCTAGGTGACTTGCTATAAAATTATCCATCAAATGGAGAACTTATCTGTCTGCCTGCAAACAGATAAATAACAGTGGCATGCAGGCAAAAGAATTTGGTATTGCTTTGTTTTTCAACAAAAGTGATAGAACTTTTGTCTTGTTTTGTCTTTTTTCTTTTTTTTTCATCACAGAAGTTGGAAAGAAATATACAAAAGGGGCCAAGAATGTCTGTCTGTCTATTTGTCTGGGCAAAATAACACTCCAAAAATTAATGGAATGGGATGAAACTTGGCATGTGGGAAAAACTACTATAAAGACGTATCAAAGTCGAAAATGAGCCAGATCGGATCAGGGGTTCCAGAGAAATAAGCCCTCCAAAAATCTAGCCCAATGGATTTCTATGGGAGGAGTTCCAGCTTCCATAGCATAGAAACTGACAGAAAGTGAAATATAGCAGTTATGGAATTCTTCCTTTCAAAGTCTCGCTCCCTGTTCTCTACTCTCCCAAACCTCAAACCTGCCCCATACCCAAAAAAAAGCCTTGCCACAACGGCCCCACCACCCCACACACTGTTTCCATCCCCAAAAAATGCTCCTTCACAACTGTCCAACCAACCCGCCAAATGCCCCACTTCAAAAATGACCCCTACAACTGTCCCACCACCTAGAAAACTGATCCACACCTAAAAAAAGCCTTCGACTGATGTCCCCTACCACTCTGCAAACTGCTCCCACCCCCACAAACTTACTCCACTGCAACTGTCCCACTACCCCGCAAACTGCCTGTCCCCCAAAAAACACTCTCATAAAACTGCCAGCACCCGACTGCTAAAAAATACTTCCTCACAACTGCCCTATCCACTTCACAAAGTGCCCCATTCATAAAACATATCCCCCTGCATTTTTCCCATCCCCTGCAAACAGCCCCACCCAAACATTTGCTTCTCAATTGCCCCATCGCCCTGTCAACTGCCCCATCCCCAAAAACTACCCTCTCCCCCCAACTATCCCAACTCTTAAAAACTCCCCTCAGGCAACTGCTCCATTCTCAAATACTCCTCCTTGGCAACTTTCCCATCATCCAGCAAACTACCTCCATTCCCTAAACTTCCTCCCTGCATATTCCCACCCCCCAAAGCTACTCTTCCACTGCCAACTCCAGACTTCAGCCATTCTACCTTGCTGCTCCTTATGCCTGGAACAAATTACCTGAGTCAGTACGTCAGGCTCCATCTGTGACCTTGTTCAAATCCAGGCTAAAAACTCACTTCTTTGAGACTGCTTTTGGATCCTGATTCCATTAGTCTCCTGGTCACCTCCTATGTGTTTCCTTACCATTCCCCCAGATACTGTATATCTTAGTCCCCAGTTGTTGTGTTGTCTGGCTTTAAAAATTCCAGGTCAGGTATTCACTTTCCACAACCAGCAGTTTTTTAAAACACTGGCTGTGGCATTTTTTAAAAAATCTGTATGATCAACGCTGCTATACGGATATGGATTTGCGGATGACTGCTGTTAGCTATACAAACAGTGGCAATACTCACTTGCAATTCGTAAAGCTATGCTGCCGACTTTAGGGCGGCTTTCCCCATAGTAAGGCATTACTCTGTCACCCACTCTGACATAGCTCTGCCCTGGTACAATGGGGGCAATTTTATAAGGAAGTGCCTACTTTTACACATGAAAGTGGGTGCCTAAAAGGGGTATTTTAATCATTTGTGCATGTAAATGGCCTTTTATAAAATCAGACACTGCATAAAAAGACACGCGTTAATTTCATGGAACGTATTTTCATTGTGGGCATCCACAAGGGCAGAGTTTGGGCGCAGCATGCAAGCACGCTTGTCGATTGTAGAATGCTATCATTTATGTGCATACGTGCAAAATGTAGGTGTGATCATTTGCATCGATTCTAGGGCTGGTGTAAATGAGCACGCCTTAAATTAAAGCACACTTTTGGCCATTTGTACTAATATCTTAGGCAGAAGAGTAGCTGCCTACTTTTCCTTATAAAATAGGCTTAAAATAAGCACACTTTGCCTGCTTTAAACTAGGCACCCTGTTAGATCATTGCCACCGACATTGGTTCTGCTGAAGCAGTTAGAGTTTCCATAGTCTGCCGTTGAAAGGTGGCAGCCAAGACATTCATACGTTCACCAGCTACTGGTAAACAGACCAGTCCTTTTGAAAATTGGCCCATTTATGTGAAGGCACATTTTAGAAAGGCTGTTTATGTGGTTGCAGAGATGACCAAGAGAAAACATCTGCAAATCTATGTCGATTTTAGAGGAGAGGGCGGGCACATAGCTCTGCTCCTCACCATGAACACATGCTTCAAATCAATGAAGGACACACAGGAACATGTGAGGATGGGGATTCATGTGCAGCGGGAGAAGTCTTTTTACAAAGATGCATCTGGGAAAAATTGATGGTGGAAACCTGGAATCTTGCATATCTATTTATTTAACAGGTTTTATATCCCACTTTATCAATTCAATTTACATTGAAGCTCAAAGATAACTTGGATTTTTCTGAGGCAATGGAGGGTTAAGTGACTTGCCAAAGGCCCCAAGGAGTGCTAGTGGGAATTGAATGCTGATCTCGGGGTTCCCCAGCCAGTGCTCTAACCATTAAGCAACTCCTCCATTCCAAACCTAGACATGTAGAAGCTGCTAATTAACTGCAGAGGCATCTTTCATTCCCTCATTGTGATTTAAGGAGGGAAGTAAACAATGGGGATGAATGAGCATAGCCCTCTTAATCTCTCGTGTAAGCAGAAGAGCAAAAGGAGCGCTTTTAATTTTTCCTTTTTGCGTTGGGGTGCAGGTATAAATCCGGACATGGACAAGTTTAGTCTTAGACCTGCATCCCCTATATGAAGTCAGGGATAACATACGTGGAGGCCAATTCTAATCGGGGCACATCTGGGCCGTTGGGACATCCAAAAAAATGGACGGGCCCAATATGTACCCAATTCTGCAAGCACAGGAGCTAGATGTTCCTGCGGGCTGTGACAACGCACCGCCTAGCCTGTGGCGTAAGCAGGCCAAGGGGATGTGAGCCACACAGTGGGGTGAGTTTAAAAGAGTCCTTGTTAGTGCTGAAGCCTTCCTACTGTAGTTGTGGAGTGAGTGACGACAGCCAAGGTTGGGTTTCCAAAGTAAGTAATGCTTTATTCATGCATAAGGTATTTGCACAAAGTATAGCAAAGGACACCGTACAGGACTTACTCCCCAGCCACAGAAGTATAATGGTAACCTTCTGTACCAAATAAAAGTTCAAGTGTTTATATAGCTTCTCCTGATACTTCTCAGGGACACATAAAATATTTACAAACTTTCATCATTCTTCCAGCTTCATTATTACAACAGGGCTTCAATCTTCTAGTACTGCTTCTCAGTATCTACTGGTAATAAAGAATCTTTCTCCTGTTGTACTTCTTTCTAGTGTCAAACAGCTTACCATAGAAATGGCAATCTCCACAACTCTGGCTTATTAATGACTGCCTTCTTGTGTAGGAGCAGTTTCTCTATATTGCCTTCTATTCACAGCTGTACCACATGAAGCTTTGATTCATTCCATCCACTCGAACGCTGCTGTCTCTCATGCAAGTTCTAGAACATTGGCTTAAGGCTTCTCAGCACTCAATCATCAATTAGGAATACTTATAGTTCTTCACTCTATCATGCAAATCCTTAGGTAGCTGCTTTGTACGATCCCTCAGCTCTGCCTGTTCTTCAAAGGCTTCTCTTAGCTCTCTGCACGGTTGCTGCCAATTAGCTTCTTGCTGGCAAGCAGGTGTGTGCTCTTCTGAACTAGAGCTTGGCTCACGCTGTCTATCATAGGGAAATATTTGCAGCTTTCTAACAGGGATTTTTCTATAGCCCCTCTTCCCTCTATTAACTTCAGGTTTATATTCAGGGCCTGATTTACCCCTGCCTCCTTTAGCAAGCAGTCTATTGTCAGATCCTATAGACTGACTTCTTTCCAAGCTATTTACTTTACAAGGCTTAGAAGAGTTTGCTCTGACCTGGTTTTTGCAGCGTCTGCCTCTGGGAAACTCCCCTGACTCCAAGTCAGTATTCCAGGCTTCTGAATCCAGTTCTAGGTCACCTCCAAGGTTTTCTCTCTCATGGAGCTGAAGTCTGCCTGTGCCTCTTCCTGGACCACTTGCAGGAACTCTCCCTTCCCTGGTTCTCTCCTTAGTTCCTCTGGGCTCAGCCTTTCTGCTTGCACTGCTCTGTAACCAGTTCCTCTTCTCCAGGCCTTGCTCCTCGAGGGCTTGCTGCTCCCGTGCTTGCTCCTCGAGCCCCTTCTGCCTACTAACTGCTGCTTCCTGGTTATGAGTGCAGAGTGGCCCAATCCGGTCTGACTCCTCCCACCTCCCTGATTGGCTATGTCTCTGGGTTAGCCTAGAGCTAGGGTGTGGTTCTTTCCCTGCTCTTCTCTGCAGAGAAAGTTTGTGCACAGGAAACCTAACCCCTTCCTGTCCTGCCTCTCCAAGCATCTGAGGTGACAGAAAGTGATTTAAACCCATTTTCTCCTGTTTCTGGGGCTCTGCCTTGTCACAGGGCGCAGAATTGGGCACTTAGATGGGCTGGATTGGCCCAGATTCCGCAGCACGGGACATTTACCCACCTGCCCAGTCAGTCCTCTCTATACTCCTGCTGGTGTCCCATCGCCATGGCACTAGGATGCCCAGCAGGAACACCAAAAGCCTGCCGCAGCCAAAAACCTGTTTTCCCCACCACTTGACCCTCAGTGGGGCCTACCAAGGTTGGGATCGGATGGTGAGGGCTTACCTCTACCTTCCCTGCGACTTTGATGTGTCTGCATACCCCGATTGC
This sequence comes from Ichthyophis bannanicus, assembly GCA_033557465.1. Lineage (NCBI taxonomy): Eukaryota > Metazoa > Chordata > Amphibia > Gymnophiona > Ichthyophiidae > Ichthyophis > Ichthyophis bannanicus. The sequence goes on from CM066033.1 coordinate 517,391,017, forward strand.
TGCAGCCCCTGGGACTTATTCCACCTCCAAGGTGAAATAAGTCCCATGTCCATCTTGCAAGCGCCAGATGTACAGGGCCGTGATCTGAATAGGCCGTTTGTCCGGGTTATGTGGCCCACCCTCACTCCACCCACTCTCTGCCTCTGACCCTGCCCCTCCCACCCCCATGCAGCGCTCCTCGCACAATGCCACTGTACGTGCAGGGAGCCTGATGCTCAGAATATGGGGCAAGCGAATAGCAGGGGTTGTATATCCAAACTGGACATACATCCCTGCTATTTGCTGTTCGGAATGACCCCCCATAGTAAGATAACATAGTATATGATGGCAGATAAAGACCAGTATGGTCCATCTAGTCTGCCCAGTAAGGTGGCTAGAGTGGTTGTAGCTGCAGCTCCATGCAGGTCACCCCCCTCTATTTATTGAAGTATAAAAGATATTTACGTTTGCTTTGATTTCATCCTCTTGCTATAAAGGGATCCACTGTGTCTATCCCAAGCCATTTTGAATTCCCTCACTGTATTTGCCCCCAGCACCTCCATCGGGAGGGCATTCCAAGCATCCACCATCCTTTCAGGGAATGCACATGTAGATTTTGTTGCAGCCCTGGCCACACCTCCAACACACCTCTGACCCCTCCCCATGCATCCATGAGTAAAATGGACCCTTTCTAAAATGTCTTTTTATACATGAAGGTGATTTACACATGCACGTGGTCATGTTTATAGGTATAGTTTGTGATACTGCGGACCCTCTGGCACAAAGAAAAGAAGTTTTAAATCTTGAAAAAAACAAGATTTACATGCAATTTCCTGAAGGTCCACATAGAGGGAGCAGGAGAGCAAGCCTGGAAGCAGAGGAACCACGCCTCTATGGGCAGGACCTTGAATCAGTTAGTCCCGATTTAAGCAGGGACAGAGCTCAGTCAAGCAGAGACAGAGAGAGAGACAGAGACAGAGCCAGAGTGAGCGTCAAAGCCGGACTGGAAAGAGCAGCTCGGAGAGTTGGAGTCACTGTCAGACCCAGAACAGCTCAAGGAGTTGAAGCGACTTGGAGAGCAGGCCAGAGAGTAGGCCGAGAAGCAGACCAAGGGATAACTCATAGAGCAGGCCGAGGTGAAGGCCCAAGAGCAGGCCTAGAGGAAGGCCAGATACAACTGGAAGGAGCAGCATTGCAGAGAGCAGCCAAGGAAGGAGGTGCTCTCCCTTCCAACCTGAGAGGAAGCCCTATCCAGGGAGAAGGATTGGGATACAAGCTGAGGAAGAGATATCCGGTTGCAAGGAATACCCAAGGAGAAAAAGGTACTTTTAAAAGTTTTTATAAAAGTAACCTGAAAGAGGAATGGAAAACTCAGAGGCCTGGGGAACAGGGAAGTGCTGAGAGGGCGCGGCCAGTAGCCAACTGCCACAGGGGTGGAAGTGGAGGACAAGCGCCTCAGGGGAGTTACGCCCCATTCTAAAGGAGGAAAGACACCCAGGGAACATTTGAGCCTGCAAGAAGTGGAGGACATTCAGGCTAGGCCTCAAGCCTTTCCCAAAAGAGACTGCAGGAAGTTAAAAGGTGAAACAGTGGTTGCCTGCAAGTGCTTACATAAGCCTAGCACAAGAGAGAAACAAAGGAATAACTTTTATCTGTATGATAAGGACACTTTTATGCCAAAAGTACCAGATAATCTCTCTAGGAAAAAGGCTAGTAATACTAAAAGCTGGGATAAGCGAACTTTTAATCCTGTAGCAGAAGAAAATCCAGGGTTCTACAATATAGCTAAAAACCGACGCCCCAAACTGACAAGCCAACATTGGAACACAGTATGGCATGCTTTTAGAAAGCCTGAATCCAACCTTCCTGAGGTTTCAGAGTCAGACCCCTCAGAGATGGAGTGGATGCCAGGGGAATCTGAGGTTAATGAGGCCGTGGAACCCATGGATTGTAATTATTGCACAATAGGAAAGTTTTAAGTTATTTGGAGCAACCAAATGTATGAAGAGAATACAGGACGCCTTATGTTTTGAGTTTGTGAAGATTAACAATGTTACTTTGAATGTTTTTGTGAATTGCACTTGATACAAGAAAGGATACAGCCCTGTTATGTTTCTTAACCACATATTTTGAACCGTTTGCGTAAAGGTGAAATAAATGCCTTTTTCTTTTTCCCTACACTTGGCTAAATGTTGCTTTATTGGGAAGTTGACCACGAGGCTGACACAGAGGGCCGCTACCTCATGACCCTCGCAACAGGTCAACCCTAATTCCCCTATTCTTATGCGCTCCCCCAGCCCCGTGGAACCACTACGCCGCCACCAGAGGGGGCTGCGGGGGACAAGTTGCAATTAAATGTTTTAAGATAATCTCTATATTCAGTATTTGTGAACAATCCAAACATGCTTAATGACCAGCTGTACTGGAAATGTCAGATGGCACACTCATAGGCAGAGCGGATGAGACCATGAAGTCTCTAAAAGGGTAAGAAAGGGTAAAATGAAGGTAGGACCACCATTGGGCTTCTCCTGTAGCCCAAAAGGCAATTCTTTATGGAAAGTTGGCACTATAGCATTCGACGTTTAACAGAAGCAGATGGACGGCCTCTTTCCAAAAATCTCTGTGATATGACTCAAGCTTATAAGATGGCAAAATTCAGTTACCCAGATGCTCCGCAAAAACAAGCTTCAGATGACTTATCTGCTTATTTTTATACCCTATCCATTTACGTAGGGCTGTTCTTTGTGTGGTCCTACCAAATAGATAAAGTATTCAGATAGAAGATAATTTTATAACCGTTGCCTAGGCAAGGCTGTATTCTATTCAGGAAGGACACGGTAGGAAGAGAGAGAGGAGGAGGGGCACTATATGTAAAAAAAAAGATTAAAGCAACAGAATTGAAGGGCTTATGAGGTAAGGAGGGGGCATGGTGAGAGGGAATGGAATATCTACTTACATTGGTGTGGTGCACAGACCTCCCTCACAAGCAGAAGTGGACAGAGGTTTAACTGAAGACATTCACAATATTGCTATGAAAGGAGAAGGGCTACTGCTAGGTGATTTCAGTATGCCAGGTGTTGATTCGGACATCACTGATACAGTGTCATCAAGAAGTAAGGAGATCCTGGATTTTCTACAGGAGGAGCTATTCTGGCAACTGGCAAAAGAACCATATTACAGGAGGGGTCCACACTGGACCTGGTGCTTACAAATGAGGATGAGTTTTGATGACATTATAGTGGGTGAGCATCTAGCATCCAGTTATCACTGGCTAGTGTAATTCAGTATTAGGACATGGGTAGAGATGATTCATTCAAAAGTGAAGGTCCTAGACTTCAGGATAACTAATTTTGTCATGATGGGGAAATACCTCAAGGAGTCTTTAGACGGACAGGGATATCTAGGGAAAGCAGAAAAACAGTGGGCAAAACTGAAAGGAGAGATTTTAAGGGTACAGAACCTTTTTGTTTGGAAAGTAAATAAAAGTAAAAAGAAAAGGAAGCTGCTATGCTTCTCAAAAGAAGTAGCTGAATAGGTAAGAAAAAAGATTTGCTTTCATAAATTACAAAAGACTGCAAGAGGAGTAAGACAAGTAAACCCCATTAACACCTCCAAAAATGCCTCAACACATTTCTATAGGAGAAGCTGCCAGACACAAACACCATTTCACAGTAACAGCATTTACAAACTGCACCTTTCAAACAGTCCTTCCCTCTCATCTTCTCTCCCAATCAGACACACAAAGTACCAACACAGACATACACCCACACACACTTACTGTATGCATGCCCACACTCACACAGACACACAAATGCAAGCATTCATGCAAACACATACCAACATATGTGCACATACATACAAACACAGGAGTAGCCTATTGGTAAGAGCAGCAGGCTGAATCAAGGGTTCAATCCCACCAACACTCCTTGTGACCTTGGGCAAGTTACTTAATGTTCCATTGCCTCAGACACAAACTTAAGGGTGTGTTTACTAATGCAATGCAATGCAATGTGCTGTTGAGTCAGTGCTGACTCCTGGCAACCCAGCAGCTTTCATGGCAGTGTGACTGGAAGTAGATTGCCAGGCCTTTCTTCCAAGGCAATGGAAGGTTTAAGTGACTTGCCCAAGGCCACAAGGAGTGCTAGTGGGAACTGAACCCTGGTCTCTTGGGTACCAAACCAGTGCTCTAACCACTGGGCTACTCCTCCACTCCAGAGCTGTGTTTACTAAACTGCAGTAAAGTTACTGGTGGTAAGGGCAGCGTTAAGGTGCCTGAAGCCATATAAGGCGGTAGGCAGGTAGGGGCATGCCGGCATTAGGGTACCTTAGGCCATTTAACGTGAGCTAACAGGACCCAAGTGCGGTAAGGTGACAAGATGTCCTAAGGAGAGAAAAGGCGCCTTAAGAGGGAATAAGGTGCCTTACCAGGAGATAAGGAGTCTTAACATGAGATAAAGTGCTCTAACAGTTAAGGTGCCCTAACAGGGGAGAAGGCATCCTAAGGAGAGACAAGGTGCCCTAAGGTGGAAAGCATGCATCATAAGACAGGAAAATGGCTGTAAACCAAATGCTGGATAGAGCACCAAGGAATGTCAATGTACAGGTGATGGAAGGAAGGACAGGTGGGCATTGATGGACCTGCCATGTCAATGGGCACCCTATGTGGCAGCCAGTAAAGCGGACGTGCATGTGGGAGACAGCTGTACTGATGTACAGGATGGTGCCAATGTAAACTGCAGCAGTGACAGTGTTGGGCATAGGATGGGGAAGACGTGTCCCCCAGTAGAGGCAGAAGCAGCAGGATGTTTGCAGCGACCGGACAGAGTAGTAGCAGTTACATGCAGATTAGGCATAGGAGAGGTGAGAATGAAGAGCCGTAATGTGGAAAATGGTACCATGGTCATGGAGTAACAGCTTGTACAAAATGACAGGACTGTACAAAGCCGACAGAGGCAGATAGATGGGCTGAAGGACAGATGGCAGCTGAGGAGAGGGTGGTCAGGGCTCTGCCACCACCGATCTGCAGAGCCCTGACTGTTACCGGCATGAAAATGATCTGAGTAGCACAGTCGCAAAAAGAACAGGTAGGAATCAAACCCCTGTCCCCTACTTATGGAGGTTGTGAACAAACCATTAGGTTACACCTCCACACCTTGCTGCACAGCAATGGCTGGATACAAAGAGACTGCAGATCACCACCTAAACTGTCTGCTGTGTGTGTAGGTATAGGGTAGTCCCACCAGTACCCATGATGCAGTGCACATGCAGAACAGCAGTCTACAGCTGATCATCAAACGGAGAATGCACTTATCCATCACCTCACCTCAGTAAGATGCACTGACAGTGTGTGATACAAGCATAGCACAGCTACAAATCATGCTACAGAGCAGTTTCCACGGTCACCCTGAGAGTAAGGATGGGAACCCAGCACTAGGTCCCTAGTACCTGCATTACTAGAGTTGGTCTCTGCTGCAAATCCTCATTGCTGCCAGTGGGTGGCAGGTATTGTTCAGAGTGAGATGTGCCAGTCACATCTGATCATGTTGGATTAGGTCCCACCTAGAACAGGGCATTACAATACCCACTGTTACAATGCAGATGCTATGGCTACCAGAGGAGAAAGACCTCTAAACCTGCATGGGGTTGTTAATGGGGTCTTGCTAGTCCTACCAGTAATACTGGCAGTAGGCCTGGAACACCTCACTTCCCAACCACATAGGTCTAACATTCACTTACAGCAAGCACAATCAGACTGCATCTCTGCCCACTACTGGGTGTTGCAGCAATGTACAAACCGACTGTAGACAGTTTGCTGGCCAGTATGCATTGCATGTGTGCAAAGTGACCATAGCCACCCAGGAGTTGGTTCAGTAATCAGGCCCCCAAGACAGGACGCAAACCCCTTTCACTAGACCAGCGGTGGGGAACCCTGGTCCTGGAGAGCCGCAGACCAGTCAGGTTTTTGGGATATCCCTAATGAATATGCATGAGATATATATGCATTAGAGATATCCTGCCAACCTGACTGGTTTGTGGCCCTCCAGGGCTGGATTTGGAGACCCCTGCCTTACACCTCTGTCATTTAAGATTGTGAGTGGGCAAGGTACAGATGTCCTAGACATCGAAAGGGTATATAGAATGTATCACATTCCTCCTCGATTCTCACCACCACCAAAAAGTTGTCTAATAGACAATATTTTGGTGGTGGTGAGAAGTGAGGAGGAATGTGACACATTCTATCTAACCTTTTTGATGTCTTGGACATCTGCACCTTGCCCACTCACAATCTTAAATGACAGAGGTGTAAGGCAGGGGTCTCCAAATCCAGCCCTGGAGAGCCACAAACCAGTCAGGTTGGCAGGATATCTCTAATGCATATATATCTCATGCATGTTCATTAGGGATATCCCAAAAACCTGACTGGTCTGCGGCTCTCCAGGACCAGGGTTCCCCACCCCTGCACTAGACAGAGGTTCTCAACCCAGTCCTCAGGACCCATCTAGCCAGTCGGGTTTTCAGGATAACTACAATGAATATGTATGAGAGAGATTTGCATACACTGCCTCCATTATATGCAAATCTCTCTATGCATATTCATTGTGGTTGTCCTGAAAACCTGACTGGCTAGGTGGGTCCCAAGGACTGGGTTGAGAACCCCTGCACTAGAACCAGACACCATATAGCACTGCTCAGTCAGAGTGAGAGTGCCCACTTCTACCACCCCCCTCCCCCCCATCATCTCCAGCATAACATGCTGTGGCCACCCGGTCCATGCAGGTGGCAGTCAGGAACCACGACATTCCAGCCATTGCCCTACCCCCAATGCAGATGCATCCAGGCCAATCCGCCCTGTTCAGGCCATACCCACAATACTTTGCTCCTCTGGTTGGCATTCCTGCCTGCCACTCTGGTCTCAGTCTCAGCTCAGGCATTGTTAAGGTGTGCTCATTGTGCAGGGGCTAGTAGTAGTGCTCTGGTGTTAATGGCCGCTCAGTGTGCCGGTGCTGTCAGCCTGACTCTCCATCTAAGTGAGGATAGTGGAGCCAGGGGTGGCCCAAGGGGGGTGTGGGGCCATGTGCGGAGATTCATTGCTGGACCTCATTTGCATAAGGGGCCTCATTTGCATAAATATTTGCATAATGTTACCATACACTAACTTTTAGTAAACATGCCTCTTAATGAGTATCTGGATAAAGAAAGACTACCAGATTTCTAAATTACTATATTCCAGTGCCAACCACCAGGCCCATTAGGAAATACTATAAACACTGACCATTTAGAACCCATAGCAAACCCACCAAATCATAACAGCACTACCAAAACGCACAAAGCACCATATTCTACCTATCAAAAGGCAACACTTCAAATATTAAACCAATACATCTCAGAGAATACCAATATATCTCCTACTGGGGAAAGAGAACAAGTGGCACTGTCAAATAGAAACTACATAAACAGAGTACCTTGGCTCGGTTACACATGCAGAACATAGACCAACACCAAACAAAGAACAAGGGATCACAGTTTAGAAATATGAAGACAATAATTAAACTGGGAACCCCAAAAGCCAAACTTGGAATGTACAGCAACACTGGAGAAATAAAACTATAAATTAATTTCCTCTTGCACTAAACAAAAACACAAAGATGTTAGCAATACACACTTCCCAGACCTGACATATTCCAGTTAATAAATTCAAAATAAAACGTATTTTTCTACATTTTGTTTGGGCATTTTATTTTTTAGTTGCAATTGCTCAAGTCACTTTCTTCTGGTTTCTTTGTGTCTTCTGCTAGCTGTCCATTTGTCCTTTCTTCTCTCTTGTAGATTTTTTCCATTCTCTTTCTATATCTACTGTAACATACTGATCTTTCCCCTTTTGCTCTTTCCCCCATTTCTTTCTTTATTTCTTTATCATCCACTCAAATTTCACCCTTCCATTCTCAATCTCCACTTACTCTCCCAATACCCGGCTCATCGTAGATTTTTCTTCCCTCCCACAGAAAATATCTTTTCCCCTCTCCATCCTCATTCCCCATCCCCTTCTAGTCCTTCCCCAAAATCAGCTCCTTCTAGTTCTAGATCCACTCAGCATCCACTCCCTTTTAGTGCCATTCTCCCATGCCCCCACATCAGCCCATTTCCAGTCCTAGCCCCCCATATGCTCCTTTCCAGTCCCATTCCAGCCCCCCATCAGTCCATTTTCAGCCCTATTCCAGCTCCCATCAGTCCATTTCCAGTCCTATTCCCCAATCAGGCATTTCCAGTCCTATTCCAGCCCATTTTCAGTCTAAGCTCACCCCATCAGCCCGTTTCCAGTCTTAGCCCTTCCCATCAGCCCATTTCCAGTCCTATTCCAGCCCCCCATCAGCCCATTTCCAGTTCAGGTTCCTCCCATCATCCAATTTCCAGTCCTATTCCAGCCCCCATTAGTCCATTTCCAGTCCCAGCTTGCCCTCCCATCACAGCTCATTTCCAATTCAAGCTTCCTCTCCCATCACAGCCCATATGCAGTTCAAGCTTCCCCCCTGTCACAGTCCATATGCAGTCCAAGCTTGCCCCCCCCCATCACAGCCCATTTCCAGTCCTAGCACCCCCCCCAGCCCACCGAAGAGCTCCACGGCCGTGTAAGGGGCTTCAGAGGGAGCCGGGGAAGCCCGCGCAAGGCTCTGGCTCCCTCTGTACAGCCGCCAGCGTGAAGAGTGTTTTCCCTCACACTGGCGGCTGTTTTAGTGAAGCTCGCTGAATGCCAGGAAAGGTTAAAGGTCATTTCCCGGCACTCGTGCACTTCTCTGAAACAGCTGCCAGCGTGAGGGACAACACTTTTCATGCTGGCGGCTGTACAGAGAGAGCCGGTGCCTCGCGCGGGCTTCCCCGGCTCCCTCTGAAGACATCTGTGTGAGAATGGAGTTCGCACGAGGCCCTGTGCAAACAACGTTCTCTCACAATGGACGGGCCAGCCCTGAGTGGAACCTGTCTGTGTGGGTGTTTGTACCCTTGCTGGCTGATTCATTGGGGGTTACATATGTTGATGTTGTACCAGCACTGTGGGATAAAATCAAGGGAACATACACTGCATGATCCACAGCCAGAACCTGCACTTGTGACCCTCTGCTCTGATACACACCAACTGTGTGTAGTGCACCACAGTGCTGCCACATAGGCACATCAGTCCCTGGATCTGACCTGCTTCCCATCAGACAGACCTTGAAACATGTTGCACTGCACAGAGCGCAATGGAGCAGGGCATGACTTGGTCTGCTGCAGGCAGGTGCCACTGCCCCCTCCACCAACACCCCTCAAGCCATGTTGACATGCCCATGTGCTGTCATTGTTGGTGGTGCACAGTTCCAGGTCAGCCAACATGCGAGTAGGCAGATGCCTAGGGCACAGGTTCCGGGGGCGGGGGGGGGGGGGCTGGAGGCAAACAAGGATGGCCACACATTCCCCCCCCCCCCCCCACAACCATCTGCCTCTCCAGGGACCCAATCACCGCCTGCCAATGTTATGTCTCTTCAATCTGGGGAAGAGACAGCTGAGGGGTGTTATGTTAGAGGTCTAGAAAATATTGCCTGGAGTGGAACGGGTAAACATTGATTGAGTGTTTATGCCATCAGAATGTAGAAAGACTAGGGGACCTGCAATGCGGCTACAGTGTATCCCATTTAGGACTACTAGGTGAAATTATCTTTTCTGTCAACACATATTCACATCCTGCAATTCATTACCGGATGGTATAGTAAAGGCTGTTAGAGCAGCAGGGTTTACAAATGTTTTGGACAGGTTCCAGGGGAGGGTCCATAAACCATTATTAAAGGGGACCCGGGATTTGCGCTGCTTGCCCTATTACAAGCATTGTGGATCCTGTGTGTCTTTTGGGGAAACTGCTAGGTACTTGTGACCTAGATTGGCTACTGTTGGGCACAGGCTACTGGGCATGATGATCCTATGTTCTTATGTGCCCTCTAGGGAGCCACCTGGTCCACCCTGTGCACCAGCAGCCCCCACTGCATGATCCACATGCACCCTCCTTTGCCCCATTTGCATGATCAATATAGTGCCCTTTCATACTTGCGCACTAAGCTGTTGCTGCTAATGGAGCACTATTATCACTCCCTTGGGCTCACCTGACTGTGCAGCACATTGCAGACGTTTAACATAGGGTTGCCAACGTTTTCACCGAAAAAAACCCAACACCTGTGGCTCGCCATGCTCCACCCCTGCCCCGCCCCCAGCCCCACCCACAAAAATTACCAAGGATTCACTCACACCCCCCCCACAGTGCTGGTTCACTCACCCCCCCTCCCCTCAGTGCTGGTTCACTCATTCACCCCCCCTGCTGACTCACTCACCCCCCTCCCCTGCTGGTTCACTCACTCACCCCCCCTCCCCTGCTGGTTCACTCACACCACCCCCCCCCCTTTGCTGGTTCACTCACACCATCACCCCCCCTCCCCTGCTGGTTCACTCACACCAACCCCCCTCCTGCTGGTTTCACTCACACACCCCCCCCCCTTTGCTGGTTCACTCACACCATCACCCCCCTCCCCTGCTGGTTCACTCACACCACCCCCCCCCCCACCCCTGCTGGTTCACTCACACCACCACCCCCCCTCCCCGGCTGGTTCACTCACACCAACCCCCCCCTCCTGCTGGTTCACTCACACCACCCCCCCTCCACTGCTGGTTCACTCACACCACCACCCCCCCTTGCTGGTTCACTCACACCATCACCCCCCCTCCCCTGCTGATTCACTCACACCCCCCCCCCCCCATGTTGGTTCACTCACACCATCACCCCCCTCCCCTGCGGGTTCACTGACACCCCCCCCCCCCTGCCCAAGCCGCTGCTTCTGCTTTGTACAGAGCAGCGGTTGCAATACACTTACTTTGAAAAGTAAAGACAAACTGTGTGAGGAGCCCTCCGGTCATCGCAGCGCCCGAGGAAGTGATATCATGGGGGCGGACTCCTCACAGGTTGTCTTTCCTTTTCAAATTAACTTTATTGCAGCTAAAGTTAATTTGAAAAGGAAAGACAACCTGTGAGGAGCCTGCCCTTATGACATCACTTCCTCGGGCTCTGCGATGACCGGAGGGCTCCTCACAGTTTATCTTTAGTTTTCAATGTAAGTGTATTGCAGCCGCTGCTCTGTACAAAGCAGAAGCAGTGGCTGCACTGCTATGGGGAATCGCGTTCGCGCCGCGGACTTCGGGACAAAAGCCGTTTTTTTGCTCTGGCCGCTTCCGATCTTGCGGCCAGAGCAAAAAACCGGCTTTTCAATGGCCGGTTTTACATCTGTGCTGGCAGCCGGACTGGCCATGGAAAAACCGACCAGGCCGGCTGAAAACCGTCCGGTTGGCAACCCTAGTTTAACAAGGCTTTCTCTCCTCAAAATACACCCTTACCGACAGGTTTTGATATGCAGTAAGGTTCCTGGTGTTAATGTGCCGTCGTTAAGGGAGCAGGGCCTTGTTCCCGCCCACTCCCTGCCCATTGACCCCCTACTCTCCGCTCATAGGGCGCTTTATGCTGCCAGTCCTGTTAGCGCGCACTAAGGCGGCATTTTATGCATGTTAAGGGTGCAATTGCGCCATTAGCGCATGCTAACGGCACACTTGCTCCTTTAGCGTGGTTTAGTAAACATTCCCCTTAGTTTGTAAGTCCTCTGAGTATAAAGGAATACAGTACCTTCTATACCCGAATGTAACTATCTTGAGATATTACTGAAAGTGCATCAGTTAAATACAAAATTAAAAAAATAAATAAATAAGAAGAGAGGAGGGCATATTCAGCAGCAATGGCCAGTGCAATTAGAATGACTGGCTGTTGTCACTTTAAATAATGCCCAGTTATGCAATACTGGGGCCATATCCGGCCAGTGGCATTGAATATCCAGGTTGCCTGGATAGCAAATTAGCTATCTGGTAGCAGCGATATTCAGCCACTGACCAGACAGCTAAACTGGATAAAGTTAGGCCTGCTTTTTTGTTAACTGGCCAGTGACTCAATATCGCCACTGAACTCTAACCCTCAGTGCCTCCCATAGAATGCCCCAACCCTAAGCACTTAGCATCGGGTCGTTCAGTGGCACTAAGAGGGGATAGTCAGTTGCACAAACTGGATATGTGCTGCTGAATATCCCACTCAGCAGGAGTAACGTGGTTATCAGGTCTGCTAACAGTTACACTCATTGAATATGCCCCCCCAGAGATTATAACACACATACAGACTCAGGGTATATGCGCAGAGGTAATTCAGATACCAGTAGGTGTGTGTGTGCATGCACATAGATATGAAGATAGATTGGAAAGAATTCCAAGAGCCATGCTCTACCTGCTTTCCCCACTTGTAAGATATGTTAGTGACAGGAGGAAGTGCAAAAGTGGGTATTGTAAGAATCAGGGCGAAGTGGAAAAATACATAGGAGCTAATGAGAATAACTCTACCAAAGTGATCCAGTACAGGGGTCAACAGTCTACTACTGCTACTACTATTACTACTACTGATAATTTGTATAGTCTAAATCAATAAATCCAAATTGAGCCCACAGGAGCTTAAACCATACAGAATTTTTTCAAAAAATAATAATTTTAAATCAGATTTTTGTCGGACCTTATTTTGTCAAATACACTATACTCACTCAGTTTGCCTGGTCCAAATAAAGTCCCTTTTAAGACAGATAGATATAAAATTATCTCTTCTTATTAAAATGTCCATACACCTTCCCAGTGCAAGAAATCTTCCATAGAGGTTCATATAACTCTTCGCACCTTAGATGCAATGGACTGCCCACCAGAGCCGTACCAAGGGCTGTACGAGCGGTGCAGCTGCACAGGGCACAAGCACAGAAGGGGGCACTGATATCATCACTGCGCTTCCAGGAAGCTCAAAAAGAGTGAGTTACTGAATGTGGCTGGGTGCAGGAGGGGCACCAGATTCATTAGTCACACAGGGCGCATTTCTAACTTGGTACAGTCTTGCCCACTCTCCATGTATCAATACCATACAATATACCTCGGACACAGTGGGTTTTAACTCATAGTATGATTATCCAGGGAAGTTCATACAACTCTTCACACCTTAACACAATGGACTTCATAATATTCATATATAATTTTTGCAAAACACACTTCAGACACTATGGGGCTTGTTTACAAAGCCGCGGTAGTGGTTCGCGATCGCGATCGCAGCCGCGGCCCCATTGAAATCAATGGGGCCGCGGCTCCGATTACGATCGCAAACCGCTACCGCGGCTTTGTAAACAAGCCCCTATGGGTTTTCACTTATAACATACTCATAGCATATGACATAGCACTATGTTTCGGACTGCCACATTCGCCCTTGCAAATCCTGCATCATTTAGTTAGTAAAGTACTTCCCATGTAACTGTCCAAATCCACTACTGTCCACAGACGCTCACTGGTCACTAAAATCACTGCTCCAGTGTAAATCATGCCCAGCGTCTTACATGATATGCTGCCATTCAGCTCTTCAGTGTTCTTTAGTACCATGTGCCCACATCCTCTCAGTGTCTTTAAAAGGCCCCATGCCACTGTTCCCTCATATGACTTCCACTCCTGCTTTTCACAAGCCAGTCTAATTGCTTATGGTTTCTGCATGATCTCAACATCGAGACTACTAAAATTCAAACATCCTTCATGTTCTCTTCCATTACAACAGCTCATTCCATTCTATTGCTATATTCACGCCATGAGGGATAACCGTGTGTAAATGGTAAATCCAGTACTGTTCCTGATAATTCAGTACACCTTCTTTATTTCCTCCTCTCCAAGGAATGGGAACATGGTCAAGAATCCTCCACCTTAAAGGCTGAAACAAATGTGAGGGACTAGGGATGCTAATTTATTCAACATTTCTAGACGTGATTGATAGTCTGGCAGAGATATATTAAACTGCTTACTAGTCCATCCCACATAAAATTTAGGGTAGGGATGTATAATTACATAGATCACATAAATAGAAGTGCATGTAGTGTAATGTAATGACTCACATTTTATATGGGTCACTGGATCCTTCCATAAAGCACCCTCAATCGTGTTCCTCCTCAACAAAAAAAACATTCATATTACTGGGTGACTTTGATCTAGCAACACAACAAAGCACACACGCCACCACATTCCTTAACGCCATAGTAACTGCCCCTACACATGCCAAAGGGAATATCCTTGATTTAATATTCCTACCTAAAATAATCTATGATCATCACAAAACCACTAGACCACAAATACTACCTGTTCTTTGGTCAGATCACACAGGTACACTACCAAAAAACTGCCTCCAGTTTTGCAACTGATTCCTATAGATTTTGGGGTGCTGAATCCAGGAAAAATAGCCAAAATGTTCCATCACGTCACGTTTTCTTGCAAAATAAGATTTCTTACCCATATAAGGAATGTTCACATAATTTCTTTTTAGCCGACTGCAGTTTATTTTCTTGGCCCAAAATAGAGGTTGTTATGGTTAACTAACTAGAAACACTCCCTCATGATATTCTAGAGTGTTTTGTATTCATTTTATACATTAACAGGACAATTGGGAGGCGGGGGGGCTAAATCCAGTACTCGCGCTGGCGTATGTTCTTTCCTGTTCGCCTCGCCTCGTTCGCTCGCTCAAACACGGTGGTTGCGACATGAACGTTCCTGTCAAATTTCAGTTTCTTGCAAGTTCATTATTACCTTTTGTTTGCTCAGTCGTAATCCAGCTTTATTCCGAAGTGGTTCACTACAGTTGTAGTTTGCAGTGCTGTGTATTTGTGATGGCTCACAGAGCCACAGGTTGCGTCAACTCTCCGGACAGTTTTTGTTTTATTTGTGGGGAATATACCGTGAAAAAGCGGCAGAGGAACATTTCTGCATTTATTAAAAAAAGTATATTTCACCTATTTCGGTTTGAAGTTAGGCGATCAAGACAAACCATGGGCTCCTCACAAAGTGTGCAAGACATGTGAGGAAGATCTACGCTTATGGATGAAAGGTAAAAAACAAGCATTTTGTTTCGGAATACCTATGATGTGGCGTGTGAACAAAGAGACCACAGCAGTGACTGCTATTTTTGCTCTTGCATTGTGAAGGGATACAACTTAAAAAATAAGAACGTAATAAGTTACCCCAACCTTCCCTCAGCAATTAGGCCTATGCCTCATAGCAACGAAGTACCTGTGCCTGAACCACCAAAATCTTTGGATCATATTTGTGTGGACGGTTCTGATCATGATGAGACTCATCAGATGGCTTTTCCCGATGAGTCCAGTACTTCCGAGTTTGAAACTGAACCAGATCCGAAACCTGAACTTTTCTCTCAAGCTGAATTGAATGATTTAGTCCGGGATTTAGGACTCCCAAAAGATGCTGCCCAACTGCTAGGTTCTCGGCTTAAACAGAAAAATCTATTGTCACCAGGAACAACTTTTTATTGGTACCGCAACCGCGAGACACAATTTTTGAAGTATTTCAGCAAAGAGGAAGATTTGGTATTTTGCAACGATATATACGGAGTGATGGAAAAGTTTAAACTCAAGTATGATCCTGCTGAATGGCGGGCTGTTCATTGATTCGTCAAAAGACAGCATAAAAGGTGTTCTTCATAATGGCAACACATTCGCCTCAGTTCCTATTGCTCACTCTGTTATTCTCCAAGAAAAATACGAGAATTTGGCCCTGATTCTTCAGAAGATTCGTTATGATGAGCATAAGTGGATGATTTGTGGAGACTTTAAAATTCTATCCATGCTATTAGGGCAGCAATCCGGTTTCACCAAATATCCCTGCTTCCTTTGCTTGTGGGATAGCTGGGCCCGCGACCTACACTGGGGGGAAAAAGACTGGCCAATTCGGGAGTATTTGAGACCCGGTGAGAAAAATGTTCTTCATGAGAGCTTGGTACCTCGTGATAAAATTCTATTACCACCTCTCCACATTAAGTTGGGTCTCATTAAGCAATTCATCAAGTCCCTTCCAAAAGATGGTGAGTGCTTTCGGTACCTTTGCTCAAAGTTCCCCCGACTTTCTGAAGCAAAACTAAAGGAAGGAGTGTTTGTTGGCCCTGATATAAGGAAACTCATTTCAGATGGAGCATTCGCTGAAACGATGTCTGAGAAGGAAAAAGAAGCCTGGGATTCCTTCAAGGATGTTGTTCTCAAATTCTTGGGGAACAGGCGGGATGAGAACTATAAGGATATTGTTGCCAGGATGCTCAATGCCTTCAAAGAACAAGGCTATAACATGAGCCTGAAAGTCCATTTCTTGCACTCCCATGTGAACTACTTTCCCGAAAACTTGGGGGCGTACAGTGAAGAACAAGGTGAAAGGTTTCACCAGGACATCAAGGACGCAGAGAGAAGGTACCAAGGAAGATGGAACACCACTATGATGGCTGATTTCTGCTGGTTGCTGCTGCGGGAAACCCCAGATGAAAAATACGCCAAGCAGCACACCAAGAGAAGCATTCGGGGGAAGAAGAAACGGGCCCACCAGGAGATTGATTGACCCAAGAATGACTTTAAAATCTAAACTGTGTTGACAAATATCGTGTTTTTACTAAACTTTGAAATAAAAATTTGCTAGTTATTACCACAGTGTCGGATCTCATTTATTAGAATTTTATTTTCACACCATCGGGTGTTTGTCTTCATGTATTGCAATGGTGCGGTTTGCGTTTTCTATTCTTACATACATACCTGTACAACATTTTTTGCACATTTCTTTGCTTTGCTTTGTGTCTAACCTCGCTCTTATATGCTCAATGTTTGTGCCCATGTATGTGGCTGTTTTAAGTGCAGACAATTTTGCTACCATCACAGTGTGTTTTGTTGACATTACTCTATTCTTATGTGCTGCCTTGTTACAATTTTCTTTATTCTTATTTGAATAACTACTAAACAATTAGTATAAAGAATTCATCCAAGAAACTTTTATCTCGATCGCACTCAATCTGAAAAGTTCACCTCAAACTGCTAACCCAATGTAGCAAAAAATCTGTACGTGATGGAGCAAATTGGTTACCAGATTTGGATTCAGCGCACCAAAAAACGTAAAAATCAATCGAAACATTAGAGGTAGTTTAAAAAAAAATTTTTTTTAGTGTACCTGTGTCATCATCTAATAAACTTCACATTAGCATACCAAATCTCTAATCACGTATCTTACTCAGGAACCGACCATCATACAAAATTTAAGAGCTTTAATAAAGGTGCATTTTTAAATGAGACCCTCCCAAATATTGATCCTGAGATCAGAGACTTAAATAAACTCCTCTCGACATGGAACTCTACCATCTCTAAAGCAGCCACTAGACTAGCCCACAACACAAAAGGCACAAATCAAATAAATCAAAGCAATGGTATTCTCCAGAGATAAGAAACTTAAAAAGACAATTAAGGAAAATAGAACGCATGTGGAAAGCATCCAAATCCCCCAAAGACAAACAAATATATATGGACAGACTTTCACTAAACCGAGAGACACAATCAACAAAGGAAAGAGGGATTTCCATACAAAAATCTTGCTTAATTCGCTGAATCTGCCAAGGGAATTATTTGACATTGCAAGAGGACCTTAATAAATTGGAAGACTGGGTATCCAAATGGCAGATGAAATTTAATGTGGACAAGTGCAAAAGAAAGAACAACCCAAACTATGAGCAGCAACGGCCAAGAAAGCAAATAGAATGCTAGGTATCATAAGGAAAGGAATGGAGAATAAAACAAAGGATATTATAGTGCCTCTGTATCGTTTCATGGTGTGACCACCCCTTGAATATTGTGTGCAATTCTGGTCACAGTATCTTAAAATATTGCATTATTAATACAGAGAAGAGCCACCAAAATGGTAAAGGGGATGGAGGGATACCCCTATGAAGAGAAGATAAGAAAGTTATGGCTCTTCAACCTGGAAAAAAGATGGCTGAGGGGAGATATAATAGAGGTCTATAAATTAATGAATAGAGTAGAAGAAGTAAAAGTAGATTGATTGTTTATGCCATCAAAATATAGAAAGATTAGGGGACATGCAATGAAGCTACAGTGAAACCTATTTAAGAGTATTAAGAGAAAATATTTTTTCACTCAACATGTAATCAAACTCTGGAATTCGTTACCGGAGGGTGTAGTAAGAGCTGTTAGTGTAGCTGGGTTTAAAGAAGGTTTATTTATTTATTTATTTATTTCTCTTAATATACCGCGCTCTTCAACATCAGTGCGGTTCACATGGAACAGTTATGTTTTACGGTGGGTTAACCGTAAAACTACAGATAACAGGAAATTCAACTTGGATAGTCAATAATTAAAATTAACTATTTACACAATTTTTAAAGCATAGTATTATTTACATAATATACAATATTTGAGAGAACATAGCATTATATTGGATGCATGGCTCAGTTTTGGGGAGGTCGGGATGGTGCATCTTCATTTGGGTAGTATTGAGAGAAAAGGTGGTGTTTCAAAGCCCTTCTAAAATTGATTAGATTTGGGATTGCTCGTATGTTGGGGGGCAGGGCATTCCAGAGTCTGGGAGCATTAATACTAAAGGCCCTGCTTGCTGTGGCCTGAGTGCATTGGGTCAGTGCTTTGGGAATTGCCAAAGTGTTTACTGCTGTAGTTCTTCTGGCTCTATTGGGGGGGGGGGGGGTTTGTGTACGAGACCAGCGAGGGACATGGGGGAGAGCCCATTTATGGCTTTGAATGTTATTAGTATTGTTTTGAAGATGATCCTATAGTGGATAGGGAGCCAGTGGAGACTTCTGAGGATGGGTGTTATATGGTCTCGCCTCGAGGCCCCATTCAGAACTCTGGCAGCAGTGTTCATGGCAAGCTGGAGAGGGATTATCGTAGATTTTGGGAGTCCTTGGAGGATTGCATTGGCATAGTCCAGATGTGGGAGGGTTAGGTCCTGGAAAATGGTTCTGAAGTCTTCTGGCTGTAAAAGGGGACGTAGATGTTTGAGAGTCCTAATTTTGTGGTATGTTGATTTGACCATGTTGCCAATGTGTGTCTTCATGTTGAGGCTCTGGTCTAGGGTAACCCCCAGGTAGCAGATTGAGGGTTTGGATTGAAGCTCTACTTCGCCGACTTTTAGGTGGGTCGGTGGAGAGAAGTTAGAGTTTCTAGTGATAAACAGCACTTCAGTCTTTTTATGTTGTATGCGAAGATTCTGATTCTGGAGCCAACTTTCTACTGCGCTGAAGCATTTTGTAAGGGGTGAGAGGTCAATTTGGTCAGTCTCGAAAGGCATGTATAGTAGGACATCGTCTGCGTATATCATGCATTCAGTGTTGTATGAGCGAATGATGTCGCAGACGGGCTGCATGTAGATGTTAAACATAAGAGCCGAAAGGGAGGATCCTTGCGGGACACCTTGTTTCTGATGGAATGGTTTGGATGTAGATGATTCGGTTCGGACATGTTGCCATCTATCGGCGAGGTATGACTTGCACCAATTTAGTGCTAAGCTGCAGATGCCTTTTTCTTCGAGACGTTTCAGGAGGGTTTGGTGACAAACTGAGTCAAATGCTGCAGCTATGTCTAGGAATATAAGGGCCACTCCACGATGGATGTTATCAATTGTTGTGAGGATGTTGTTGAAGAGTGTGGTAAGTAGAGTCTCCACACCATGAGCCTCTCTAAAGCCGTGTTGGCTGTGGTCAAGAGGTGCAGCGTTGTCTATGTGCTGCTGGAGCTGAATTTGGACCTCCTTTTCGATTATCTTGGCCAGCAGTGGGATGCTGGCAATAGGTCTGTAGGATTCTACTTTCTGGGAGTCTAGTTTTGGGTTTTTTAGTAGTGGTCTAATGGATGTATGTTTGAGACTTAGGGGAAATAGGCCTGAAGAGAATGATGCATCAAAGAGTTTGGCGATGAAGGGGCTAAACTCTGTCCTCAGTTCTTTAATCCAAAAAGCTGGGCAGGGGTCGGTGTGGGCCGTGGTCGTGTTGATTGTAGTGATTAAGTCAGCGATTTGCTTAGGGGAGGGGATGTCGAAAGTTGTTAGCGTTGGTATGCATGCTGGATTCTTAGAGTCGGTAATATCAGTCTTGGTGGTTTGGTGAAGTTTTGATTGGAGGAAGTCCGCATAGTCTTGAGCGAGGATCTCTGTTGTTTGCTCTGGTCCTGGTTCCTTCGTTAGGTTTTTGACGAGGGCAAAGAGGTCATGTGGCTTATTTAGTGATCGCATTTGACAAGTTCCTGGAGGAAAGGTCCATAAACCAAGTCATCATATGACCACTCAGCACTACCTCTGATTCCAAACATAATGTACCCAAAGATATGATCAAGTTTCCATAAAGATTCCTTGGACTACTTAAAAAAGATCATATCAAATATTAATACCACTACTTCTGGGTCTTGACGCATGCTCAGTTAGCTGGATAAAGGTAACTTACACTGAATTTGCAACAATACTACTAAACATTGTTAACATGTCACTTAATCAAGGTCAAATGCCCAAGGATCTAAAACAAGCAATAATCCGCCCAATCTTGAAAAACATCTCTTGATAAATCATGCCCTTCCCCAAATATGCCTATTTCCAGTCTGCCATTCTTAGCTAAAATTATCGAAAAAATAGTACATAACCGACTTCAAGACCACATTGAATTACATGCCCCTTTAGATGATCAACAATACGGGTTCAGACCATTCCATGGTGTGGAAACCCTGTTACTAGACTTCTTCAACAATTTGATAAAAGGGATAAATAATTCCTTATTTTCTTAGATACTGCCTCTGCCTTTGATTCCATTAACCACCACATCCTACTGCAGAAACTCCAACAAATTAGCATATATAGAACAACGTTTTCCTGGTTTCAATCCTACTTATCCGCAGGGGCAGCCCAAGGGGGGTGCGGAGCCATGTGCGGAGACTCGGTGCGGGGCATCATTTGCATAAGGGGGCTCATTTACATAAATATTTGCATAGTTACCATACACTAACTTTTAGTAAACATGCCCCTTAATGAGTGTATGGATAAAGAAAGACAAAAATATTTCTACATTACTATAATCCAGTGCCACCGTCAGGCACATTAGGAACTACTACAAACACTTCCCATTTAGAACCCATAGCAAACCTGCCATATCGCAACAGCACTACCAGGACTCACAAAGCACCATACTCTACCTATCAAAAGGAAACACTGCAAATATTAAACCAATACATTTCAGAGAATAACAATACATGACCTACTGGGGAAAGAGAACAAGTGGCAATGTCAAATAGGAATTACATAAACAGAATACCTCAGCTGAGTTACACATGCAGAACACAGACCATCGCCAAACAAGGAATCACAATTTAGAAACAGGAAGACAATAATTAAACTGGGAACCCCAAAAGCCAAACTTGGAATGTACAACAACGCTGTAGAAATAAAACTATAAATTAATTTCTTCTTGTACTAAACAAAGCGCAAACGTTAATGATGTACATTTCCCAGAGCTGACATATTCCAGTTAATAAATTCAAAATAAAGAGATATCATTCTACCTTTTATGCATTTTTTTTCAGTTGCAATTTCTCCAGCTACTTTCTTCTGGTTTCTTCATGTCTTCTGCAAACGCTCCATCGTCTGCTGTCCATTTGTCCTTTCTTCTCTCTTCTAGTTTTTTTCCATTCTCTCTCTACATCTGCTTTAACATACTACTCTGTCTCCTTTTGCTCTTTCCTCATTCCTATTTCATCCACTCAAATTTTACCCCTCCATCCTCAATCCCCACTTACTCTCCCAATACCTGTCCAATTGTAGATTTGTCTTCCCTCCCACACAAAATATTTTCCCCTCTCCATTTCACTCTCCCAGCCCCATCCCATTCTAATCCTCCCCCAACATCAGCTCCCTTCTAGTTCCAGCTCCACCCAGCATCCGCTCCCTTCTAGTCCCCACATCAGCCCATTTACAGTCCTAGCCCCCCATCAGCCCATTTCTAGTCCTAGCTCCCCCATCCATTTCCAGTCCCATCCGAGTACCTCCATCATCTCATTTCCAATCCCAGCCCCCTGTCATCCCATTTCTAGTCCTTTCCTAGCCCCACCATCAGCCCATGTCAAATTCTAGCTCCCCTCCACTCAGCCCATTTACAATCCAAGCCCCCATGAGCCTACTTCCAGTTCTAGCCCCTCCATGAGCCCATTTCAATACAAGCCCCCACCACAGCCCATTTCCAATCTTAGCTCCCCCCAAAGCCCATTTCCAGTCCTATCCTAGCCCCTCCATCAGTCCATTTCCTGTCCTAGCTGCCCCCCCCCCCACTCAGCCAATTTCCAGTCCTAGCTCCCTCCCCTCATAGCCCATTTCCATTCCAAACCCCCCTCTCCATCAGCTATTTGCAGTTTAAGCCCCCCTTCCACTCAGCCCATTTCCATTCCAAGCCCCCCTCCCCATCAGCTATTTGCAGTTCAGGCCCCCCTTCCACTCAGTCCATTTCCATTCCAAGCCCCCCTCCCCATCATCTATTTGCAGTTCAAGCCCCCTTCCACTCAGCCCATTTCCATTCCAAGCCCCCCTCCCCATCAGCTATTTGCAGTTCAGGCCCCCCTTCCACTCAGTCCATTTCTATTCCAAGCCCCCGTCCACATCAGCTGTTTGCAGTTCAAGCCTCCCCTTCCACTCAGCCCATTTCCAGTCCTAGCAACCCCCAACCCATTACCAGTCCTACCCCCACCATAGCCCATTACCAGTCCTAAGCCTCCCATCAGCCCACTTACAGTACTACCCCCCCCATCACCGCAATTTCAGTCTTAGACCCCCCCCCATAGCCCATTACCAGTCCTAACCCCCCATCAGCCCACCTCAAGTCCTCACCCCCCCAACACCCCATTTACACTCCTACTCCCCCCCAAAGCCCATTAACAGTCCGACACCCCCCCATCAGCCCACTTCCAGTCCTAACACCCCCATCACCCCAATTTCAGTCTTAGCTCCCCCCATAACCCATTACCAGTCCTAACCCCCCATCAGCCCACAGTCCATTACCAGTCCTAAACCCCCCCCCCCCCATCAGCCCAGGGAAAGTTTAAACTAAAATAAAAAAAGCTGGCTGCTGCTGCTGCCACTGCTGCTGTGGCAGCGGCAGAATCAAGTGTCCCACGGCTCCCCCCCCCCTGCCCAGCAGAGCCCTCCCTCCCTGCATCAGTCCCTTTGGCGTGGCTTTCAGAGCCGCGAAGGGAGAGTTTCTCCCTCACAGTTCTGTTAAGCCCACCGGGGCTGATGGGAAACGGACATTTCCTTTTTCCCATCAGCCCTGGCGGGCTTAACAGAGTTGCGAAAGGGAAACTCTCCCTTCATGGCTCTGAAAGCCGTGCCGAAGGGACTGATGCAGGGAGGGAAGACCTGGGGGGGAGCCCCGCGGGACACTCGATTCTGCCACTGCCATGACGGCAGCGGCAGCAGCCAGCTTTTTTTTTTTTTAAATTTACTTTTAAAGCAGAATGTTCTTTGCGCAGGGCCCCCTGAAACGCGTGGCCCTGTGCAAATATCATTCTCGCTCAATGGATGGGCCGGCCCTGCTTATCCGACCATTCCCAACAGGTGAGAATTGACTTACAGTATAATCTTCCTCTAAATGTAGACAACAAGGATTACCACAAGGCTCAGCTCTTTCCGCATTACTGTTTAATATCTATTTGCAGCTTTGACACTTGCAAGGAAATAGAAGCAGAAACTATTAGAGGAAGAACAAGATCGGCTTTCCTAAAGCTACGAGAGTTAAAGAAAAAGTTCCAGCCTCGAATTGGAATGTAACAAGATGCTCAAGGTTCTATGTTGAATGATGCTGAGAAGATCAAGAAAAGGTGGAAGGAATATACAGAGTTTTTATATGATAAAGATCAAGTGGACCAACAGCCGTTTCAACCTGTACCTTATGATCGGGAACCATTGGCGATGAAAGAAGAAGTTGAAGCAGCATTGAAAGCCTTATCAAAGAACAAAGCACCAGGCATTGATAGCATTCCCATAGAGGTATTGCAGCAATCTGATGCAGCTGTTACCATACTCACAAGACTCTGCCAAGAAATATGGAAGACAACATCATGGCCAACTGACTGGAAAAGATCTGTGTTTATACCAATACTAAAGAAAGGTGATCCAACTGACTGTGGAAATTATCGCACAATCGCTCTGATCCCACATGCCAGCAAGATTCTACTGAAGATTATTCAAAAGAGATTACAACCATACCTGGAACAAGAACTACCTGAAGTGCAAGCAGGGTTCAGGAAAGGGCGAGGAACGAGAGACATCATTGCGGATGTGAGTTGGATCCTTGAAAAGACTAAAGAATACCAAAAGGATATCTATTTGTGCTTTATCGACTATAGCAAGGCTTTTGACTGTGTAAACCATGAGAAACTCTGGGCCACATTAAGAAGCATGGGTATACCAGAACACCTGATCATTCTCTTGCGCAATCTGTACATTGATCAAGAAGCAACAGTTCGAACGGAACAAGGAGAAACAGAATGGTTTAAAATAAGCAAAGGTGTAAGACAAGGCTGCATACTTTCCCCCTACCTGTTTAATTTGTATGCAGAACAAATCATCAGAGAAGCAGGATTGTATGAAGACAACAGAGGTGTGAAGATTGGTGGAAGAGTCATCAACAACCTTCGCTATGCTGATGATACCACATTACTGGCTGAAAGTGAAGATTATCTGAAACATTTGCTTCTCACAATCAAAGAACATAGTCTCAAAATGGGCCTGCACCTTAATGTAAAGAAGACAAAGATCATGACAACTGGCATAATCAACAGGTTCATCGTTGAAGGAGAAGAAATTGAAATTGTGAACAACTTTAACCTACTTGGATCAACTATCAATAAAGAAGCAACAAGCAGTCAAGAAATCAGACGACGCATTGCTCTTGGCAGAATTGCTATGAAAGACCTAGATAAGATTCTCAAGAGCAGAGATGTCTCTCTCCATACAAAGATTCGACTTGTTCAAGCCATGGTTTTTTCAATAACATCATATGGATGTGAAAGCTGGACAGTGACTAAGACAGACAGGAAGAAAATTGATGCCTTTGAATTATGGTGCTGTTGGCAAATACTGTGTATACCATGGACTGCTCGAAGAACAAACCAGTCGGTACTTGAGGAGATCAAACCTAAGCTTTCTTTAGAAGCTCAGATGACAAGACTTCGACTTTCATACTTTGGACACATCATGCGAAGAGAGAGATCATTAGAGAAAGACATTATGCTTGGCAAGATAGAAGGTCAACGCAAAAGAGGAAGACCAGCAATGAGATGGATCGATACAATAACAGCAGCTACGGGTACCAGTCTGTCAACAATGAGCCGCCTGACTGGAGACCGAACACAATTTAGGATAGCTATCCAGAGGGTCACCATGAGTCGACTCTGACTCGACGGCACTTAACAACAACATGCCACCTCATACAAAAATACAACACTGAATATGCCATATACGCTGATGACATAGCATACGCTAACTTTCATCCCATTATCTCATGCGTCAACGATATTTCACAATGGCTGAAATCACACAGCCTGAAGATCAACTACAATAAAACTGAGGTTCTAGTTATTACCAGACACCAAGACTTCAACCCACCCCCTCACCTTGATGTAAAGGAGGCTATTTTAGAAGTAAAGAACGAAGTTAGGTACTTAGGAATCACCACTGACCAGACACTCAGGGGTCTGTTTACTAAATCGCGGTAAACGTGAATAACGCGTGTTGTATGACGTTAACGACCGCAAGTGCAGTATAACGCGCGTAAACACGCGCCAACGACCGGTAACGTCATACTACGCACGTTGACCGCGTTTAACGATCGTAAAGCCCCGCGGCGCGTTAAAACAGCGCAGAAGGTGGAGAGTGGGCGGAGAGAAGGGGTCAATGGGCGGAGAGGGGGCGGGGAGAGGCTCCCCCTCACTAACGCGCTGTAATTCTGAGCTCAATTCCAACGCGAATGAAAACCTGCCGTTGAAGGCATCTTTAAAGGTAAGAGAAACCATTTCCGTCAGCAATGTACAGAGAAACCTGGGTAACACACAAAACGTGAGCAGTGTGATACATGTGCACAGAATGAAATGTCACAGAAGACAATAAAAATGACCAGAGGAAACCCCTTTAAAAGCATAAATCAGCAGTTAAACAGTGATAGCAATGGACAACAAGGAACAGAACTCCCTGGAAAGCACAAAATAAAACCTAATGATATGTGGAAGGGTTCACACTTCGCAGACCCTCGAAAAGGGAAAGTCACTGTAATGGAGCTGACCTGGGAGTGTAGTGTAATGTCTCCCAATGATATCATTGTTGCCCAGCTCGGATATGGGTGTGTGTCCCTTCTGTGAGGTCCCCCTGAGGTGTATGTGCACCGTTGTCTGCATACAAGGGAAATGAGGCCACAGTAAACCTTTTGCAGAGCAGAGTCCCTGACCAGCCAGGCAGGTCATACTAACACCAGGGACAGCACCATCTCTGTGGCCCCAGTGTGGTGCAATGGACACAGCCAGTGCCTGTAAGACCAGAGGGTCACAGGTTCAAATACCAGCTGGGACTGCCACCAACCCAGTCACAATAGTCCTACCCACCACTAAAAAGTGAAAGTAAAGACACACCTTTAATGCAGAGAACAAAGGCATGGTCTATTTTTACACCACACCAAACACAGACACCAGAAACAGGCACAGCAACGAAAGCTGAGCCCCGCAAATGCAGCCCTAGAGGGCCCCACAGCATTCCTGTCCCATGCTGTCACATCAAAGATGCCTGTGCTGTATAGCTATGCCCCACCCCCATGGTAGGCAGATGTAGGTCAGGCATATGTATGAGGGACAGCATGAAAACACAGATAAAACGTGGAAAATAGCAGAAAGAAAACTGTAAACATCACAAGTCAGCTGGGCAACAGTGATAGCAATGGGCCACAATAAAAAACACACTCCCTGGAAAGCGAAACCAAAAAAAGAAAAGATACTTGGAAGGGATCACGCTACGGAGACCCTTTCAAAACACATCCCCTGTTATTGGAGCATTCGCGGGAGTGTCGTGTATTGTTGCCCAATGATATAATTGTTGGCCAGCTTGGTAATGGGGGATTGCCCCCTCATGCGAGGTTGTATGTGAGGTTACGTGCAAATTGCCTCCATACAAGCTATATGAGTCCACAGTAAAATGGTGCAGAGCAGGGTCTCTGACCTGTCAGGCCAGGTATCCCATCTCCAGGGATCGCATTGTCCCTGTGGCCTCAGTGTGGTGCAACAGACACAGCCAGTGCCTCTAAGACCAGAATGTCACAGGTTCAAATCCCAGCTGGGGCCATGCCAATCCTGCCCACATATTCTCCCCACAACTAAACTGTGATGGAATGGTCACACCCTTATTGCTGAGAACATACGCATGGACAAAACGCCAATATTTTACCACACCAGATATAGGCGCATTACCCAGAGCATAGTCCCCCAAATGCAGTCCTGGAGGGCCCCACACCATTCAGTTACCATGCTGCCCCCAATAAAGATACCTGTGCTGCATAACTATGCCCCCCCCCCTTGTCTGCAGATGTAGCCCATGCATATTTATGAGGGACAGCATGAAAACCTGATCAGTGCCTGGAATGACAGGACTGGAGTTGTGGAACCCTGCCGTAAAGCAGCAGCTAACAGTGACACCCACCCACCCACCCACAGGCCCCATTGGCCAATGAAACCCGAAGAGGTAAGACAATTGGCCCTGCTGTCAACTCCCAATACTAGCAGGTGCATACCTTAGCAATGGCACCCTACACATGGGTATATGGTACACATGCACTAAAAGTTGCCAATAATAAAATGTAGAACTCATGTCCTATGTAAAGCACATTGTGCACATTGAGCTGCGCCACAACAAGCAGTCAGATGTCTGTGGTGTGTGCCGCAGGTCTGGCCCCTGACAGTGTCCAACACCCTTGGGAGTGATCCACCAGAGTATGTCGTACCACATCCATGCATGTACTGTGCCCATGACAGGTGTTGTGTGTATGGCTGCAGAACCCCCCTACAGTAGCACAATGCTGGCATAGGTGTGGGGGTGGCTGTCTGTCCAGCCAGTGTGTGGTGGCTGCAAACACTGTCGACAGGCCACACTGCCAGCAATGTTGCCAGTAGTGGGCTGCCAATGTGCATAATGAGTAGCAAAGTACCATGGGTAGAGGTCGGATAAGGCGGCCTGGCCAGGGTGTATATGCACAGGGCAAAGGGCAGTGACAGGTACATTGTAGTGCCAGGCAACCACCTGCCCAGACAGGGTGACCACGGTAGATGCCGCTGCAAGCTCAGTGTCACCCTGAATGTGCAGTGACCACAGCATGTCTAGGCTCCACCATGGTGCTACATAGTAGTTCACTCATGTGATAAATATGGGTGTTCCCCTGGGGCCCAGTCACAGATATATCTGCTGGCTGTGTATGCTGGCACCCCAGGTCTGGGTGCAGGCATCTCTGCTGGTCACTAGCAGCCTGTTTGCAGCTGGTAGGTGATGTGATGGAGTGGCCTGCAGGGTGTGTTGGCCTGCACCAGGGGAATCACAGATAGTGGTTGGGATTGTCATTTTCTACCAAGTCCCAATGTCAGATTGCTCCTGTGGCATGCATGTGTCTGGATCTGCAGTGACTGACCTGTGGGGTGTCTGCACCTCAGTAGGACTAGGGTTAATGTCCCCCCTCCACTGGCACCTTCCAAGGGAGGTAGAATGTGCAGATTATGATGGGTGACCCTGTTTGCCACCCAGGGGTGAGCGGTGGGGCATGGGTCTACACCTGCCCCAAACAGACAGAGATGTCCAAGGTGGTCATGCAGAAAATATCTATCTCACACAGTAACACTGCTGTGGACTTGCGCCATGGACGGTGCTGAGGACCTAGGGCTGGATGCCCCACTGCACACTCAGGGTGAGCAGAGCACCCGCACAATGTGGTGTTGGGCAGGTCCTCAATGCCAGTACAACAAATGGTCAGTACCCCCTATAAGGGCAAGGGGCTGTGGGGGGTGCACATGACAATTTACCCCTACCATGTCCAGAGTCTGTGGGGATGCATTCCATATGGTGTGCCTGTGTGGAGAGCTGATTAGCATGTGCAGTGCATCATGGGGGTGACTGTATTATTCAATCCCTCTGAAACCGCAGCACGAGCTCGCAGCCATTGATAAACCATGGGACAGCACACGTACATCTGGTAGCAGAAAGCATAGGTGCACGACACCCTACAGAGTCTGTAATATATGAGATGCCCACACTGCTGAAACCCCGACGTACCCACACACATAAAAGAAAAGATCCCCGGGCTCAATGGTACGCGCGTCGCTACGCGCGGCGCTGCACACGCAACAACGCACGTAGCTCGGCTCGCATACGCAATGTCCCGTCCAAAAGCCTCAGCAATCCCCCTCCAATATACAGGCCAATACCCCTTCCAATATACAGGCCATTGCCCGGGACTCGAACCCATGCTGCCCGTATCAGCTGTCAGTGCAGTAACCATTGTGCTACAGCTCTGTATGGGTCAGGGATGTTTGCTGGCAACCCTCCGACACATAACAGACATATACATGCCCCCACACTCAATGAATAATGTGTGGGTGTGCTTACTTACACCCCATACGGACAGCAAACATAGACATGCCCCCTCACTCACTATCTGATATATGGGTGTGTTTGCCTGCATCCCTCCGACACGTCCAGGAAATAAAATATAATTGGCACTGCCCCCTCCCTCATTGTGTCATGTACAGGGTGCTACATCAGCCAGCCTTCTGCTAATGCCACCCTGGGGACTCGAACCCATGCTGCCCGTATCAGCTGTCAGTGCAGTAACCATTGTGCTACAGCTCTGTATGGGTCAGGGATGTTTGCTGGCAACCCTCCGACACATAACAGACATATACATGCCCCCACACTCAATGAATAATGTGTGGGTGTGTTTACTTACACCCCATACGGACAGCAAACATAGACATGCCCCCTCACTCACTATCTGATATATGGGTGTGTTTGCCTGCATCCCTCCGACATGTCCAGGAAATAAAATATAATTGGCGCTGCCCCCTCCCTCATTGTGTCATGTACAGGGTGCTACATCAGCCAGCCTTCTGCTAATGCCACCCTGGGGACTCGAACCCATGCTGCCCGTATCAGCAGTCACTGCAGTAACCATTGTGCTATAGCTCTGTATTAGTCTTGTATGTCTGGGTGGCTACTTATGCTTTACGCGCAGTGGCCCGCTCGTTAGTTTCGTAACGCGCCAGTTAACGCTCGTTGGTTTCGTAACGCGCGCTAGGTCTTCCGCGGTCCCGCCCATCTCCTTATTTGGGGGTTTGTCTTCTTAACGCGGCTCCTACCGCGAACTGCACTAACGCGATTTAGTAAACAGACCCCTTAGCTTCACATCCTACATAAAATTAACAGCCAGAGCAATATACAATAAACTAAGAATGATTAAACAATTAAGACCATAAGAACATAAGATATGCCATACTGGGTCTGACCAAGGTTCATCAAGCCCAGTATCCTGTTTCCAATAGTGTCCAATCTAGGTCACAAGTACTTAGCAGTTTCCCCAAAAGACACAGATTCCACAATGCTTCTATTTGGACAAGCAGTGAATATTCTGGGTCCACTTTAATAATGGTTTATGGACCTTTCCTCCAGGAACTTGCACAAACCCTTTTTAAACCTGGCTAAACTAGCAGATTTTACTACATCCTCCGGTGGCAAATTCCAGAGTTTGATTACATGTTGAGTGAAAAAATATTTTCACTTATCAGTCTTAAATAGGTTACCTTGTAGCTTCATTGCATGCCCCCTAGTCTTTCTATATTTTGATGGCGTAAAATATCGATCTATGTTTACCTGTTCCACTCCATTCATTAATTTATAGACCTCTATCATATCTCCCCTCAGCCACCTCTTTTCAAGGATGAAGAGCCCTAACCTTTTTAGTCTCTCTTCATAAGGGTATCCTTCCACCCCCTTTACAATTTTGGTGGCTCTTCTCTGTACCTTTTCTAATATGATATACACATGTACAGTATATAGGCACCTAATCTTGTAAATAGTCACCAAGCAGCCCTGTCGCCACTCCACTTCTGTTGACCCGACTGCTTAGCCTATATGTTGTTGTTGTTAAGTGCCGTCGAGTCGGAGTCGACTCATGGCGACCCTCTGGATAGCTATCCTAAATTGTGTTCGGTCTTCAGTCAGGCGGCTCATTGTTGACAGACTGGTACCCGTAGCTGCTGTTATTGTATCGATCCATCTCATTGCTGGCCTTCCTCTTTTGCGTTGACCTTCTATCTTGCCAAGCATAATGTCTTTCTCTAATGATCTCTCTCTTCGCATGATGTGTCCAAAGTATGAAAGTCGAAGTCTTCTCATCTGAACTTCTAAAGAAAGCTTAGGTTTGATCTCCTCTAGTACCGACTGGTTTGTTCTTCGGGCAGTCCATGGTATACACAGTATTCGCCGCCAGCACCATAATTCAAAGGCATCAATTTTCTTCCTGTCTATCTTTTTCACTGTCCAGCTTTCACATCCATATGAGGTTATTGAAAATACCATGGCTTGAACAAGTCGAATCTTTGTATGGAGAGAGACATCTCTGCTCTTGAGAATCTTATCTAGGTCTTTCATAGCCATTCTGCCAAGAGCAATGCGTCGTCTGATTTCTTGACTGCTTGTTGCTTCTTTATTGATAGTTGATCCAAGTAGGTTAAAGTTGTTCACAATTTCAATTTCTTCTCCTTCAACGATGAACCTGTTGATTATGCCAGTTGTCATGATCTTTGTCTTCTTTACATTAAGGTGCAGGCCCATTTTGAGACTATGTTCTTTGATTGTGAGAAGCAAATGAGTAGCCAAGCTTCTGCGTAGCCTGTACATAGTTACCCCAGTTAGCCCAAATTGCAAAAGCCTGTTCTTTGTAAGTATAGTGCAGGCGGTATATAAAAGAGCTTAAATAAATAAATAAATAACGTTATATCCTTTTCATGATACGGCGACCAGAATTGCACACAATATTCAAGGTGCAGTCGCACAATGAAATGATACAGAGGCATTATAATATCCTTTGTTTTAGTCTCAATTCCTTTCCTTATGATACCTTGCATTCTATTTTCTCTCTTGGCCGCCGCTGCACACTGGGCAGAGGGTTTTAACATGTTATCCATGATCTTTTTCCTTGGTGAAGGTTCTTAATGAGGAACCTTGCATCGTGTAACCATAGTTTGGGTAGTTCTTTCCTAGATGTATAACTTTGCACTTGTCCACATTAAATTTCATCTGCCATTTGGATGCCCAGTCTTCCAATTTATCAAGATCCTCTTGCAGTTTTCCACAATCCTCATGGGTTTTAACAACTTTGAATAGTATTGTGTTATCTGCAACTTTGAATAGTATTGTGTTATCTGCAAATTTGATAACCTCACTCATTATTCCCATTTCAAGGTCATTTATGGATATGTTAAAAAGCAGCGGATTCAGCACAGATCCATGGGGTACTCCACTATTCACCTTTCTCCATTGGGAAAATTGGCCATTTAGCCCTACCCTCTGCTTTCTATCTTTTAAGCAGTTCCTGATCCACAATAGTGCACTGTCAACTATCCCATAAGCTTTTAATATTGCCAAAAGACTCTCATGAGGGACTTTGTCAAAGGCTTTCTGAAAGTCCAGATATACTATATCAACCGACTCACCTTTATCTATCTGTTTACTCACACTTTCAAAAAAACATAACAGATTAGTAAGACAAGACCTTCCTTGGCTAAAGCCACATTGGCTGTCTCCCTTTAAGCCATGACTATCTAAATGTTCAGTAATTTTGTTCTTTATGATGGTTTCTACCATTTTTCCCGGTACTAACGTCAGGCTCACCAGTCTGCAGTTTCTTGGATCACCCCTGGAGCCCTTTTTAAAAATTGGCGTTACATTGGCCGTCCTCCAATCTTCAGGTATTACAGACGATTTTAATGATAGTTCACAGATTACTAATAGTAGGTCTGCAATTTCATATTTTAGTTCTTTCAACACCCTTGGATGTATACCATCCGGTCCAGGTGATTTGCTACTCTTCAGTTTATCAAATAGTTGTAATACATCTTCCCGGTGCATCGATATTTCTTTCATTTCTTCCGCAGCATCTCCTTTAAATACCATTTCAGTCATAGGTAACATTCTTACATCTTCCTCAGTAAAGACCAAAGCAAAGAATTTATTCAGTCTCTCCGCTATGGCCTTGTCCCCTCTTTGTGCCCCTTTTACCCCTCTATCATCTAATGGTCAAACTGACTCTCTCACAGTTTTTTTTGCTACAAATATAATTCAAAAAGTCTTTATTATGCATTTTTGCTTCCATAGCAAGCTTCTTCTCAAATTCTCTCTTTGTCTGCCTTATCAATGTCCTGCATCTAACTTGCCAGTGCTTGTGTTGTTTCCAGTTTGTCATTTGGCTCCTTTTTCCATATCCTGAAAGATTCTTTTTTTGCAACAACAGCCTCTCTGACCTGATCTTTAAATCATGCTGGCAGTTTTTTGGACTTCCTTCCACTTTTCTTAAAGCATGGAATACAGATGGTCTGGGCTTCCAAGATAGTATTTTTAAACAACACCCAAGCTTGATGTAAATCTTTAACCTTTGCAACTGCTCCTTTTAGTTTTTTCTTAACTATTTTCGTCATTTTATCATAGTCTCCCTTTCAAAAGTTAAAAGGTAATACTGTGGATTTCCTTACCCTCCCTCCTCCATTTATTAAATCAAACGTGATCTTGCTATGATCACTATTGCCAAGTGGCTCCAACACCCTTATCTCTTGCACCAGATCTGGTGTTCCACTAAGGAGTAGGTCCAAAATGGCTTCCCCTCTTGTTGGTTCATGAACCCAGCTGCCCCAAGAAGCAGTCATTTATTTCATTTAGAAACTTTATCTCCCTATCATGTCCTGCCGTGACACTGACCCAGTCAATACAGGGGTAATTGAAGTCACCCATTATTACTGTGCTTTAACTTTTGTTAGCTTCCCTGATTTCTTTGAGCATTTTATCATCCATTTGTTCATTCTGGCCAGGCGGTCGATAGTACAACTCCACTGCCATTGCCTTCCCCTGACCCCTTCCCCTTTTTACATGAAATTTCAATCCTAGAGATTCTACAGTGAATTTTGTTTCCTGCAAAACTTTAATCCTTTGTGACTCAATGCCCTTTCTAACAGAGAGCGCCACCCCTCCACCAATTTGATCTTCTCTATCATTACGATATAGTTTGTACCCAGGTATCACAGTGTCCCACTGGTTGTCCTCCTTCCACCATGTCTCTGAGATACCAATCATATCTAACTTCTCATTGAGTGCTATATATTCTAACTCTCCTGTCTTATATTTTAGACTTCTAGCATTTGCATACAAGCATTATAGAGACTGTATTTTATTCATGTTAATCTGGCTATTGGTAGGCAGGGGTAATTTGGAATCTTTAAGCTCGGTTTGCTCTGTACTCAAGGGCATTTGGGCTACTTTTGTCTTTATTGGAACCTCCCTACTGATATGCCCTAACTTCAATCTTTTGCTAGTATCCTTCAAGGATACATTGTTCCAAACCATGCCATCTTGGGCGACTGTGGGCTTTGCCCTATTTTCTAGTTTAAAACTACTTTGACAAAATGATTTCAGAACAGTGTTACATGCAATGATCTTCCTTCATATAAATTATTGCAATAGCATACTCCAAGGGCTCCCCAAACAAAGATTGCATAGCCTCCAGATGGCACAACACATGGCAGCTCGAATAACCCAGAAAGCTCAACTATCCAACCACATAACCCCAATCCTATACAACCTTTATTGGCTCCCACTGCAGAGTAGAATTAATGCTTATATTTAAACTAGTAAGAAACACAGCATCCTCACAGCTATCTAAACTCATCAAAATAAATCCAAGTGACAGAATTAGAAGAGGATGTACCCAGAATACACTAAGGGGTATGTTTACTAAACTGCGTTAGTGCAAATCGCGTTAGGAGCCGCGTTAGTGAAAGGAAAGCCAAAAAAGGACATGGGCGGGACATCGTAACCACTAACGCGCGTTCCAAAAACTAACGAGCATTACAGAGCGCCGTAGCGCGTTACTGCACGTTAATCATATGAAGGCGTACAGACACAAATCACTGAAACAGAGCTGTAGCACAATGGCTAGTGTCCTGACCGCTGTTACAGGCAGCATGGGTTCGAGTCGCCAGTGTGCCTAACGCAGAAGGCTGGGCGAGGCATCGCCCTGTACATTACATAGGGAATGAGGAGGCATGTTTTTCTTTAAGTTGAGTAGGAGTTACAGAAACACACCCTTGCAGTGTGCATAGCAATGTACGTTGGTGCGTGCGTGGCTGCGTGTGTTGGTACGGGCGTAGCTACGTGCGTTGGTGCGTGCGTACAATCGTGCGTGGGTACGTGTGTTTTTACCAGCGTGGGCACCTTATATTACAGACACTTTAGGGTGTCCTGCACCTATGCATTATGCCAACAGATGTACGTGTGATGGCCTATGGGTTATCAGAGCCTGTGAGCAGGCGCTGGATTTTCCCCGGGTTGGATTGTGCCAGTCACACCCATGATGCACTGCACATGCAAATCAGCTGTCCACAGATAAACACAAGATGGGGAATGCACACCCACAGCACCTCGGCCTGGTAGAGGGAAGTGACCATGTGCACCCCCACAGCACCTCGGCCTGGTAGGGGGTACTGACCATGTGTTGTACCGGCACAGAGTAGCTACACACCGTCACATTGTGCGGGTACTGTGCTCACCCTGAGGGTGCAGTGAGGCGCCAAGCACCAGGTCCACAGCAACGGCCATGGCTGAGAAAGGCCATGGCGCAGGTCCAAAGCAGTGTTAATGTGTGAGATCGGTAGTTTCTGCAGAAACACCTTGGACATCTCTGTCTGTTTCAGTCAGATGTAGCCCCCATGGACCCCTAGGTGGCCCATGCACCACAACCACCCCCCTCCCCCAGGGCCAAGGGTGGCAAACAGGGACTCCCATCAAAAGATCTACAGTCTACCTCCCTGCAAAGGTGGAAGTAGAGGGGAACATCAACCCCAGTTATGCAGTCAATGCAGCTCTGTACACATCCATAACACAATAGCAGACAGACATTAGGCCTGGATATGGTATGCTGCACCCCACCACTATCTGATATTCCCCTGGTGCAAGCCATCAGCCGCTGCACCCTGCAAGCCACTCCATCACAACACATACCAGCTGCACTCAGTCTGCTAGTGCCCAGTGGAGATGCCTGCACCCAGAACTGGGATGTCAGCATACACAGCAAGCAGATACATCAGTGACTGGGCCCCAAAAGGCAACCCATATCTATCACATGAGAAAAATACTAGATAGCACTATGGGGGTGCCTAGCCATGCTGTGGTCACTGCACAGTCAGGGTGAGAGTGATCTCTCAGCAGGACATACTGAGGTCACCCTGTCTGTGTAGGTGGTGGCCAGGCACTAAAATGTGCCTGTCACTGCCCTATGCCCTGTGCAGATGCACCCTGGCCAGGCCACTCTGTCCGGGCTATACCCATGGTACCTTGCTCCTCATTATGCACATTGGCAGCCCAATACTGGCAACATTGCTGGCAGTGTGGGCTGTGGAAGGTGTTTGCAGCTACCACACACTGGATAGACAGACAGCCACCCCCACACCTATGCCAGCATTGTGCTACTATAGAGGTGGTCAGCAGCCATACCCACCACACCAGTCCTGGCCATAGTACAGGCATGGATATGGTACACAAGACTGTTGGGGGTCACTCCCAAGGGTGGTAAACACTGTCAGAGACCAGACCTGCTGCACACACACCGCAGACATCAGGATGATTGTTATGGTGGAGCTCAATGAGCACAATGTGCTTAATGTAGGAATTGATATCTGCCAGTTATCATAGGAAACATTTGATAGCTGTGTACCATATACCCAGGTGTAGGGTGGCATTGCTAAGGTATGCAAGTGCTGGTATTGGGAAATACAGGCAGGGCCCACTGTCCTGCCTCTCCAGGAGGCATTGGCCAATGGGGCCTGTGGGTGTGTGTGTGGGTGTGTCTGGCCCTGTTGGCTGCTGCTTTACGGCGGAGTTCCCTAACTCCAGTCCTGGTGTTCCAAACACTGTTCGGGTTTTCATGCTGTCCCTCATAAATATGCATGAGCTACATCTGCATACCATGGGGGTGGTGCATAAATATGCAGCACAGGCATCTTTATTAGAGGCAGCATGGAACCTGAATGGTGTGGGGCCCTCCAGGACTGCATTTGCGCGACTCTGCTTTAGGTAATGTGCCTGTTTCTGGTGTCTGTGTTTGGTGTGGTAAAATATAGGTGTAGTAACCATGCGTATGTTCTCTGCAATAAAGGGGTGTCTTTACTATCACTGTTTAGTGGTGGGTAAAACTATGGGGACTGGGTTGGCAGGAGCCCCAGCTGGGATTTGAACCTGTGACCCTCTGGTTTTACAGGCACTGGCTGTGTCCGTTGCACCACACTGTGGCCACAGAGACAGTGCAGTCTCTGGAGATAGGAAAACTGGCCTGACGAGTCAGAAACCCTGCTCTGCACATTTTACTGTGGGCTCATTTACCGTGTATGGAGACAACAGTGCAAATAACCCTCAAAAACGACCTCAAAAAAAGGGGCAAACACCCATAACCGAGCTGGGCAACAATGATATCATTGGGCAACAATGAAAACACTCCCAGGAAAGCTCCAATAAGATGAAATGCTTTTATGAATGGGTCTCCGGAGCGTAGACCCTTCCACACATCATTTCTTTTTTTGGAGCTTTCCTGGGAGTGTTTTTTATTGTTGCCCAATGATATAATTGTTGCCCAGTTGAATTATCATTTTTACACTGTTTCTTGTGGTCATTTTAGAGTTTTATTTGAAGTTTTGTTCTGTGCACATGTATCACACTGCTCACGTTTTGCAGGTTTCCCCGGTT
This sequence comes from Ichthyophis bannanicus, assembly GCA_033557465.1. NCBI lineage: Eukaryota > Metazoa > Chordata > Amphibia > Gymnophiona > Ichthyophiidae > Ichthyophis > Ichthyophis bannanicus. Next base: position 517,429,009 of record CM066033.1, read on the forward strand.
TTGCTGTACATTGCTGACGTAACTGGTTTCTCTTAATAGGTTTTCATTCGCGTTGGCATTGAGCTCTGAAATTCAGCGCGTTAGTGTGAGGGGAGCCTCTCCCCGCCCACTCTCCGCCCATTGACCCCTTCTCTCCGCCCACTCTCCACCTTCTGCGCTGTTTTAACGCGCCACGGGGCTTTACGATCGTTAACTATGGTTAACGCGCGTAGTATGACGTTAACGGTCGTTGGTGCGTGATTACGCGCGTTATACTGCACTTACGATTGTTAACATCGTACAACGCGCGTTATTCACGTTTACCGCACTTTAGTAAACATACCCCTAAATGTACCCTCAGAATATACCAAAGCAAAGTGCAGCACTAGAAATAGAGCATTCTCTCTTTGGGCACCTATCTTATAGAATGCCTTTCCAGTAAAGTTAAGAGCCACTATCGACTTCTCCATATTCAGAAAAAAACTCAAGATAAACCTATTCATTGAGCATTTCGGTGATCTAATGGCAAGAGTGACCCAACCCAACCTATCCACTTATCCATAAATCCATCTAAAGTAACACTGAGCAAAAGCCAAGACATTTGATAAACCAACATTAACACCTCACACACCTACCATCATGAAACTGTATATAAGTTTATGTTCTGATTATAATTGTACTGTATATAAATTGATTATGTCACTCCTATTATGTGCACATCCTCTCCTAAATTAATCTTTTGTAATTTTTGATTATCATACCACCCACTATGTATACTGTAATTCTTATTAATGTTATAATGTATTGGTTTTATTGTTCATTGTGAACTGCTTTGATGATGTGAAAGGCGGTTTAGAAAACCTTTAAATAAATAAATAAATAAAATTTACCTCCTGTATAGCTTCCATAGTTAAGTTTTCAAAAGGAGAAGCTGCATTCACTATTTAATTGGCTATATGGCTAATTACCTCTAGAGATAAGTTTATATATAATTAATTAAGGTGACATTTTACTTACCTGTTAAGAACATAAGAAATGCCATACTGGGTCAGAACAAGGTCCATCAAGCCCAGTATCCTGTTCCAAAAGTGGCCAATCTAGGTGAGCAGTGGATTTCTCAGGTCCACTTTAATAATGGTTTATGGACCTTTCCTTCAAGAATTTGTCCAAAACCTTTTTAAACCCAGCTACACTAACAGCTTTTACTACATCCGCCCGTAAAAAATTCCAGAGTTTGATTACGCATTGAGTGAAAAAATGTTTTCTCTTATTAGTCTTAAATGGGTTACATTGTAGCTTCATTCTGTGTCCCCTAGTCCTTCTACTTTTTGATGGAGTAAACAACTAATCTACGTTTATCTGTTCTACTCCATTCGTTAATTTATAGATCTCTATCATATCTCCCCTCAGCCGTCTCTTTTCCAAGTTGAAAAGTCCTCATAAGAGTATCCTTCCATCCCATTTACCATTTTGATTGCTCTTCTCTGTACCTTTTCTAATTCTGCTATATCCTTTTTAAGATATGGTGACCAGAATTGCTTACAATATACAGAGGCATTATTGCTTACAATATACAGAGGCATTATAATATCTTTGGTTTTATTTTCCATTCCTTTCCTTATGTTTCCGAGCATTCTATTAATGTCCTTTACTTGAGTCCTGCTAGACCTGTCCAGACAAGAGGGTTGTGTTCTCCTACCAGCAGATTTGTGGAGACAAAGAACCAATGAAAAGGCTAGGTTTCAATGACATCAATCCCATGACTCCGTTCAGCTCAGCCACCAGAGGTCCCTTCAATATCGTTCCAAAGCATATGGGAGAAACATGGCAAGCCTCACACAACCTCATTCATGGGTAACAAGGATTAAGGAACAGGAGAGAACTATGTACAGGAAAGCATAAACAGAAAGCTGACCATAGAAGATGAATCTACAGAGCCAAGTATAAAAATCATAAAAGACCCAAGGGAACCACAGTAGAGAACAAAGCAAATACAGTTTCAGGGGCAGACCCTGGACTGGTCTAGCAAGACTCAAGGAAAGGAATTAACTGGTAAGTAAAATGTCACCTTCCATATCATCCTGCTGGACCAGTCCAGACAAGTTGGATGTACCAAAGCTACAATTCCACTAGGCGGGAAGAAGACACAGCAGCTCGTGAAACCCCAGAGCCAAAGACCGTGTCTGCCCACGCATGGACATCCAAATGGTAATGCTTGACAAAAGTGGAAAGCGATGCCCACATTGCTGCCCAACAAATGTCTGCAGGGGCTACCGAGCTCTTTTCTGCCCAGGATGACAAATGTGTTCAGGTAGAATGGATGTGCAAACTCTCCGGAACTGGCCAGTTCTGCAACAGATACACTGAGGCAATGGCCTCCTTGATCTAGCAGCCTAAAACTGACTTGACCACCGCATCACCCTTGCATGGGCCAGCAAACAGCACAAAAAGATGATCAGAGACTTAATGAAGGAAATTTATAACCTCCATGTACCAGAGAAGCACCCTCCGGACATCCACAAGACGAACATCCTTATCTTTCCCCCAACACAACTCCTTAGAGAAGGAGGGCAGCAGACCACCTGGTTCTCTTGAAGTCACCTCAGACAAGTAGAAAGGCACAGGCTGAATGGAAATGGCTTTCTTAGAAAAGATAGATAAGGATCTTGGCAAGACAGAGCCTGTAACTTGGAAATCCACTTTGCAGCACAAATTGCAACCAAGAAAACCATCTTAAGCATCAAATCCTTGAAGGTAGCACTCTTCAGTGGCTCAAAAGGTGCTGCCTTTCAGGACCCTGAGTACCAGACACAGATCCCAGGAAGGGATCACAGACTGGAGGGGAGGATGCAGACACCAAACCCCCTGGAGAAAGCATAAGACCTCCAGGTGGAAGGCTAGAGATTTACCAGGCACCGGACCCTGGAAACAGGCCAAATCTGTTGCTTGAACTGTAGCAATAGGCCCTGAGACAGAGACAATCAAAAAGGAGGAGCCTTCAGGAGCCATATCAGGTCTCTGAACCATGCTCTCCTCAGCCAATCTGGCACCACCAGAACAATCATGCCCAGGTGGCGTTTTATATGCTGAGACACACACCTCAACAAGGGCCACGAAGAAAACACATATAGCAGCTGCTGACTGCCAAAGCTGGGTCAGGGCATCGATTCATTCAGACCCAATCTCCGTGTGATGACTCAACGAGCAACAAATGTTGGCATTGGCGGGTCACCATCAGAGCCATTTTGGAGCTGTGGCAGCACTGATAGCATGCAACAAATAATACCCGGAGTCAGTTCAAGGATCCAAGGCAAGTTTAATGTGCACATGGCCCAAGCATCAAAGGACTGAGCAATGGCGAACAGGAACAACTTCCTTATATACAAGCTTCACAGTTTGATAAAGGCAGACTTTCTATTGGTCCCAACGCCCCCTGCACCTATCCAATCGGGGACCTTCACTGGGCTATTGCTCCCTGTTCACCCTTCTCAGACTAGTCTAACAAAGGCACAGTTCTATGTTATGACTACACTTCTACTGCAAGGGTCATATCTAGCTCGAGGAATGCAACAGTATCCATTTAGTATGGAAGTATTGTGCAAGCTTTGTCATAAACTGATTTTTCTTACTTTTAATTCTTTATTCTAACAACAGGAAGGTGGGGGTTAGAATCCAGGCCTATCTTACAGGCCTTTCACATCTATATAGGCCATCGCCTACCACATTCCCCCCTTTGATTATTCTCACCCTCAAGTTAGAAAGGGTGGGAATTAAATCACATAGTATACTTGTGTAACAGCATCATCTTGGGGTATATAGGGTAATATTGTCACATAGCCAACACTTTAGTTGCTGTCTGCCGCTTCACAGTGCTATCAATAACTGAGGTTATAGTGCGCAAGCAAAGGGGTAGGAGACATAGGAGAAACAAGCACACAGCCAATATTAATAATACAACTAACACATGAGTTTTCAGGTCACCCAGTCCTGAAAACATGGAACCAAACCATCCATCAAGCTCCAGTCCATGCCATTTCTTGCTTCTGCATCTGTTCGGCTATGTCTTCGACAACTTGGCTTTCATTATCAATCTGCAAACAACGGTTAGTTAAATTCAATTTTTCATATACACCACCTTCAGCTGCTAACAAATAATCCAGTGCTAAACAATGTTCAGGAGCGTTTACACCTGACCACCAGGACGTCTTTCTAGTGGTGGCATTATAAAACCTCTGGCTTAGATGAGTAATCTTTATTCCAGTCTGAGTAGTAGTGATGAAGGCTGCACAAGGGGGGAGAGTAAGGGTTGTAGATTCTTAGTCTCTTACAGTAGTGGTTGTCGTCGCAAAGTGAGCTGCAATGGAGTTTCAGGGTCATTTACGCATTTACGGAAGTTCAATGACCAAGTACAGGAGCGGCTGCTGGCTTTACTCGACTGTGATGGATCCAAGGTTCAAGCTCTGCAACTTTAACTGCTGTTGGGGTTATTAAGGTCCCTTTCAATGCGGTGTCCTTCTCCGCTCTGTGATCCACACCGAGACTCCAGGCTTGAGAGAATGTAGAGGTTGATGGGCAGCTGAAGACTCTGCAAAACAGAACTTAAAACCAATAGTTCTTGCCTAGTAATTTCAGATACAATCTGTTTCATATATCCTTTTGTTCCTTGTACCATAGGCGGGGGTCGCCTATACAGAATCTCAAAAGGGGAAACTCCTAAAGACTTAGTAGGGGCTAAACATATCCTGAGAAGGGCTATAGGAAGAACTCAGAACTGGAGCTTCTTCAGGTGAACTTCTTGGCAAAGGTTAGATAACTGAGGGCCAGAGCTGTGGACTCAACTACCAGATCAAGGGTCACCACTGCATATCTGGCATAACAATGTCCATTAATGATGATAGGGCTGCTTCCATCTACAAAGAAAGTCCGTTCAGGGTTCTCCAAAGGAACAGCAGTCAAATCCAGGCGACTTGAGAATACAGTGTCCATAGTTTCTAGACAGTCATGATCAGGGGCGGGTCAAGACCAACTGGTAACAATGCAGCAGGATTCAGAGCTTGACTGACCATCAATTGTACAACATACTTGGATACTACAACATCCGTGAATGCGTGAGCCAAAAACTTCCTTTGTGTTCCATGAGGGTCAGAACAAAGTGCAGTACAGTATCTTGAAGATTTTGTCCCGGTGTGAGCTTGTCAGCTTTGCTCACTTGGAGGGCTGTAGCTGCAACAGCTCTCAAACAAGGGGGCCAGCCTTTTACAACTACATCCAATTGTTTTGACAGATAGACTACTGGCCGTTGCCCAGATCCAAGCGATTGAGTCAACACTCCTAGAACAGTTCCTTGTGACTCCTGGACTGAAAGGTATTCTGGACATCTGGTAGACCCAGAGCTGGTGCTAACATCACATCAGAGCGGTTTTTTGAAGATCGAAAAGCTGCATCCCATTCAAGTCCCCATTCCAATGGAGAGTTTTCCATTCCTTTGATAGCTTGATACAAGGGTTTTGCTAGCAGCGTAAAATGGGGGATCCATATACGACAGTACCCTGTGGCACCCAAGAAGGCTCTCACTTGCCTCCTGGTGGCTGGAGTGGGAATACTGCATACAGCTTCTTTGTGTTCTGGTCCCAGGCGTCGAATTCCGCTGGACAACTGGAATCCCAGATATTTAACTTGTTTGACATAATCGTGCTTTGGCTCTTGAGACTTTGTATCCAGCCTCATTGATAGCTGCAAGAGTTCACTGGTGGCTTGTAGACATTCACTGTTTGGAGTTGGTGGTCATTCACATACTGAAGAAGAACCCTGTGTCCTGTGTTCACATAGTAGCTTGAAAGATCCTGATTTAAAGCAGCACTGAAAAGAGTGGGTGAATTCTTAAGTTCTTGGGGTAATCAAGTCCAGGTGCGTTGGCCCCGCCTTCCTGTTGCGGGGTCTTGCCATTCCAAAGCAAACACAAGTTGACAGGTAGGGGCTAGGTGTATACAGAAGAAGGACTCTTTCAGGTTCAGGACAGTGAAATGAGTAACCTCTGGTACTGGGCGGTAATCCCCTGTCCCAGGTTTCTTAACTGGGAGAAGGGGGATGTTCCAAGGTGACTGGCACTCCTTGAGAAGTCCATACTTCAGCAGTTTCATTAAATGGCAGTGGATACCCTCAATGGCTGGTCGGGGAAGAGGATACTGCTTCACATGCACTGGTTCCGCTCCTGGCTTGAGGGTGATGATAACAGGGCCTATGTTCTTCGCTAGGCCAGGTGGATATCTTCTGCCCATACTGCAGGTGGAGCTGAGAGGTTGGTGGGTATTCAGGAGATAATTGTCTTGGCTGGAGATGTACTATAGAACCGCTACTCTTCTTCTCAGGGAACAGTCAGCACCATCAATCCATTTCTCCCCCTTCAGCAAAGGGTATCTGTGCCTGGAGCTTAGCAAGCATATCTCGGCCCAAAAGTGGAATAGGGCATTCAGGCATATACAGGCATATACAGGAACTGGTGCGCTATTTTCTGTCTTCCTAGTTCACATATGCGGTTCTGCGGGAAAGGTTTAGTGGCCCAGTAGCTCTGACAATGGTGATGCTTTGAGAAAATAAAGGGGCTACTGGCTCTGGTATTTTGCTCCTGTATCCCCCATAAAGTCCATATATTGGTCCCCCTACTTTCAGACTGACCATAGGCTCCTGGGGTGAACTTGGAGTCCGGTCTGGCCTAGTCTTCATCCATGTCAGAGCCTGTTGCAACTGCCACTCCCTCAATAGCTTCTTCCCTCTCTTGCTGGAACATTGTGCTCGGTTTATTCTTCCATGACTCTGAAATCAAGTACTCTCTCCTCCCCTCCTGGGGGTGGAGTCAAGATACGGGCATGCACTTCTCTAGTGTCCTTCTTCTCTGCAATGAGCGCACTGATTTGCACCCAGAGGGGACTAATCATTTTCACGACCCCTTCCACTTTCCTCTGCTCTTTCAATTAGGAAAACCTCCTCCACATCGTTCAACCAAAGCGAAGGAAGAACTGCTCTTTTTGCCATTTTGCAGTCACTTTCTCTGTCACATCCATTTTCACAATTCACATACTTCCTGAGCAACTTCCATTAACTGTCATGCCCGTAAATCCATCCAGTTTCTGCAATGTCCAGTTTATATCTCTCTGGGACTGACTGACAAAAACTGCATTTTGTTGTTGTTAAGTGGCGTTGAGTCGGAGTCGACTCATGGCGACCCTCTGGATAGCTATCCTAAATTGTGTTCGGTCTTCAGTCAGGCGGCTCATTGTTAACAGACTGGTACCCGTAGCTGCTGTTATTGTATCGATCCATCTCATTGCTGGCCTTCCTCTTTTGCGTTGACCTTCTATCTTGCCAAGCATAATGTCTTTCTCTAATGATCTCTCTCTTCGCATGATGTGTCCAAAGTATGAAAGTCGAAGTCTTGTCATCTGAGCTTCTAAAGAAAGCTTAGGTTTGATCTCCTCTAGTACCGACTGGTTTGTTCTTCGGGCAGTCCATGGTATACACAGTATTCGCTGCCAGCACCATAATTCAAAGACATCAATTTTCTTCCTGTCTATCTTTTTCACTGTCCAGCTTTCACATCCATATGATGTTATTGAAAATACCATGGCTTGAACAAGTCAAATCCAGAGAGTGCTGGCTGATGAAGTCCACTTCCACATTGTCCACACTGGAAATGTGCTGAGCTGAGAAGGCTAGGAGGTTCTTCTTTGTCCAAGCAAACAGGAGAGCCACCTCTAGCACTACCCCAGCACTCCTCATGCCACATTACTGATTGACATAAGCCACCACTGTGGTGTTGTCTGAAAACACTCGAACTGTCCGGCTCTCAACCAGGGGCCAGAAATGCAGAAAAGCCAAGCTGATGGCCCTCATCTCAAGGCAGTTGATGGACCACACTGCTTCCCTGCAGTTCCAATGGCCCTGATCCATACAGTCTTGGCAATGAGCTCCCAAGCCCGAGATACTGGCATCCATCATCAGAAGGATCTGGGAGAAATTGTCCAGAGGCACGCCCTTCCTCAGATGTCAGGACTGCTGCCACACTGCAGGATGGACTTCACCATCAATGGAAGCAGGAGTCTGCACACAAACTCCTGAGAATTCTGGGACCACAGAGCCAGCAAAGATCACTGGAGCAGTCGCATGTGTGGATGTGCCCATGGTGCCATCTCTATGGTCATCGTCATCAATCTGAGGAGCTGAAGATAATCCCAGACTCTGGGAGCCTGCTGTGCACCTTACAGTGCCTGGCAATCCAACAGTCTTTGACTTTCCTGATTGATCACCTAGCCGAGACTTTCCAAAAAGGACATCATTCAGGATGCCAACCAAGGGAAATGGCCCAGATGAGCCAGCCATCCAGATAGGGATGGACACAGATCCCTCGGTGCTGCAGCCACCACCATGACCTTGGAGAATGTCCTCAGGGTAGTGTATAGTCTGACAGGGAGGACGACAAACTGATAGTAAGAACCAAGGACGGCAAAACCCAAATACTCTGCTGATCCACCCAGATTGGGTATGAAAATATGCCTCAGCCAGATCCAGAGAAGCCAAGAATTCCCCTTGGTGCACAGCTTGAATCATGGAGTGCAAGGTTTCCATCCAAAAGTGCAGGAAGCGCAAGTGCTTGTTGACCCCTTTGAGGTCCAAAATGGGCTGGAAGGAACAGTCCTTTTTTTTTTCTTGGCAACACAAAATAGATGGAGTGTCTGCCCTTGTCTCACTCATCTGGCAGGACGGGCACCACCACCTTTAGGTGCAGCAACTTGACCAAGGTGGTCCACACAACAGCACTTTCAATCGCAGACCCACAAGGGGAGATGAAGGCATTCGGAATCGGTTCCTGGCATCCCAGGACAGAGATGAAATGACTGGTTTCTAGCTCCCAGTGATCCTTAGAAATCTGGGCCCACTCCTGAAAGAAAAGGAGAAGCCTGTCTCCAAACAGAGGAACCAGGGAATGGGCCGCCAAACCTTCATTGCACAGTGAACCTCTGGGTGGGACCAAGTCCCTGCACTCACATGCTTCACGGCAGAATTGAGAAGAAGCCCAAAACCCAGAAGCAGAGGGGAAGAAAGGGTTAAGGGTTTTGTGTGTGTGTGTGTATGTGTGTGTGTATGCATGGGGGGGGGGGTTCAGGTTGGTAACAATGAGAGTCCCAAGATCTCTTGGGATCCAGCCAGTGCACCCTCAGTTAACGGACGGAGGCTGATGGGAGAGGGGCACCAGCCCGCTTCACAGGTCCCTTGGACCTGTATTCCAGAAGGCAGTAAGATTTTGTCTCACCCAGGTCCTTCAAAAGCTTCTCAAAATCAGCTCCAAAAGAAGCTTCTCCTTAAAGGCCAGGTGGGCCAACTGGGCTTTGGAAGATGCATCTATTGCTCAGTGCCGGAGCCAAATCCAATGCCGTGACACCGTCATCAGTGCACCATCCCTGGCCACCAGTTATCAGGTCATACATTAATTTAAAAGCATTTCTATCTCGCCATATGCCCCAAAGCATACAAGGTGGCATACAACATAAATGCATACTGTACCTGAATGTAACTCACCTTGATCTCCCCCTGGAAAGGAGTGAGCTAACTACTACAAATAAAGAAAATAAACAAACACACCTCTGTGTGAGTAGATTCCTGAAAAAGCCAGACAGCTGTTAATCTTAACTTCCTGAGTACAGAGCACATCTAACAGAACACCCACAAAACTTTGAACCTAAGATATGTTCCTAGCTTGTCAGTGCCTTATTCTAGCATTGCCCAGGGCAACAAATATTAGCTGCAAGTAAACATAGCAACCAATAAGAAAGAAGTATCATTCAGTCAGTAGCTTTCACAGTAGAACTAACAGCAAGGAAAATGTGATATGTATATGTGAATAATTAAAAATGCAGGACATCACCGCTAGAGAATTATTTCAAATCCCCATGTTTTGTGTACGTGGCGTTCACATGTGTCTCCCTCTTATGTGTTCTGTGCATGCATTGTGTGTATGGGGGGGGGCGGAGGGGGGAGTAGCTGGGGATGGAAGGGCATTTCTGGGGGATATAGTTTTAGAACATAGGGATAAATGCAGGGGGTAGTGTGGTTTGCCGGGTGGAATAGTAATTGTGGTGGTGTGTTTTGGGGAGTGTGGGCAGTTGCTTGGGGGGAGTTACTGAGAATGGGACAGTTGCAGGGGGATAATGTTTGAGGTGGGGCAGGTTTCAGGGTGATAAGTCAGTTGTGGAGTAGTGTTTGGAGGTGAGACAGTTGCAGTAGATTTTTAGAGTGGGGTAGTTTGCAGGGTTGTCGGGCAAAATGCAGGGGGCAGTTGGCAAGGTGGTGGAACAGTTTGGGGGTTGTTTTTGAGAAGGGGATAATTGCAGCATCATGGGCAGTTACAGGGGATAAATTTTGAGGATATGTGTAGTTTATTTATTTATTTAGCTGTATTTATATCCTGCTTTTCACTGGGTCAAAGTGGTCAATTGGGGGATACATTTAACACGAGGGGATATAAGACACATATGCTAATACTTACAGGGAACATGGGCAATGGAGGGTTAAGTGGCTTGCCCAAGACCACAAGGAGTGCCTGTAGGACTAGAAATCCCAGTCCCTCCGGCCTGAGATTGCTGTCCCCAGGTGGGACTTGAACCCCTGGCCCTCCAGCCTGAAGTACCTTGTCCTAACCACTAGGCCACTCTTCCCTCTAGTAGTGCAGTAGTTGCGGGGGCTAGGGTTTGTGGCTCGGATATTCTGTGGAGTGGTGGGGCAGTTGTGGGGGGTAGGTTTTTGAGGTGGGGTAATTTGAAGGGCTGTGGGACAGTTGCATGGAGTAGTTTTGGGGAGTGAGGTAGTTTATAAAGTGGTAGGACAGTTAGGGGAGGTAAATTTTGGAGGATGAGGTAATTTGTGGGGCAGTTGTAGGGGTAGTTTTGGAGGGTGGGGTGGTTTGCAAAGCTGTAGCGAGTTATGGAAAGTGGTTTATAGGGGTGAGGATAATTTGTGAGGCAGTGGATCATTCGTGGGTGGTAGTTATTGAGGATAGGGTTAGTTTACAGAGTGGTGGGGCAGTTTCAGGGAGGTTATTTTTTGGGAGTATGGGTAGTTTATGGGGCAGAGAGCCAGTTACGGGTGGGTAGGTTTTTTTTTGGGGGGGGGGGGTAGTTTGCAGGACAGTAAAGCAGTTTTGGTGATAGTTTTTGGTGGTGGAGTCATTTGCAGGGTTGTGGGCAGTTGTAGGGAATCGTTTTTGGGTTGGCTAGTTTGCGAGGCTGTGAGGCATTTGCAAGGGTAGTTTTAAGAGTGGGTCGTATATGGGGCAGAGGCAGAGTTGGAGCAGAATTGGTTTTGAGGATGACGTTAAACCCCTCTGTGTAGGGCAGTAGGCAGTTGGTGCTGAACAGTTTTGGGGGGGATGGGGAGTTGATGGGACAGTGGGGCAAGTAGGGCAGTTGGGTAGGAGAAGCTGATGGAGTGGTGGAGCTGTTGCAGGTGGTGTAGTCATTGGGGATATTTTTTTTGGGGGGGGGGGCAGTTTGCATGGTGATGAGGCAGTAGTGCAGGGTATTTTTTTGGGGTGGGAGCATTTGGCGGGTTGGTAGGACAGTTGTCAAGGAGTATTTTAGGGGGTGGGGCAGTGTGCAGGATAGTGGGAACAGTTTTTGGGATGGGGAAAGTATAGCTGGTTTGGAGAATAGAGAGCAGGAAGAGGGAGTTGCACTGTATGGCAGTTTCTGTGCTACAGAGCTGAAACTCCTTCTCTCCTAGAAATATAGTGTGCTGCTTTGGGAAGGCTTATTTCTCAAAGACTTGTCCAATTTATCCCATTTTCGAACTGGTTGTGTCTTAAGTTTCATCCCATTAGGTTAAATTTTGGGGGAGTTACCAGTATTCCAAAACTGACAGACATTCTTGATCCTTTTTGTATAATTCTTGCCAACTTCTGTTGTGTTGGAACTAATACAAAGAAATGAAACAAAATGAAAAAGCGCAGGATGATACAAAATGACACAATGTGAAATTTTTCCGCCTGTGGATCTCCTACTTTTTTTTCTCCTTTACCTTAAATGCAATCCCAGAAATGCTTTTTACTTTAACCTTGCTACACATTCTTTCAGCTGGATAAAGGAGGATAAGTTTCAGCCAGTCCTATTTAGCTAGGCAAATGGCTTTGAAAATTGTACCCCCCACCTCAGGTATATAAATTCTGACCTGTATATAAATTCTTATGTTTAAAATCCCTGCATGCCCCCTCCTATCTCATTGTTGCAATATGAATTGTTCAAAGTTATAATGCAAACTGCTTTGATTTAAGGATAAGGCGGTATAAAAAAATGGTTAAATAAAATAAATAAATAAATATTTTTCGCAGCACAAACAAACTGTTATGCCAATAAAGTTTTTGAATTGATAATAGTGGAGGGCCAGCAGCAAAATGAAGACTAGATAAGGAGTATGAATCACTATTTACAGCCTCGGGCTCATGTCGGGTTCACAGTAGAAGGGATATATGGGATGATAATGGGTCTGCCATGAGGCACTGACAGTCTGTCCTGCTAACCTCTCTAATTCGCTTTCCATCCATTAGCACAATTCTCTCTGCTCTTCTAACTCCCATCTTCTTTCTGTGCCAACCTTTAATCTAAACTCCATTAAAAAAAACAGAGCTTTCTTTATTCCTGCCAGCATCTGTCAGGTACTACTGATCAAGGTCCTTTTCACTCAACAACATTCATTCCCTCTTTCTTCATATCTCATCTAGAAGTTTAGCTCATCGCAGTTGCTTAACAACAAAAAAACTCAGTACAATGGCAGACGGCATCACCAAAGGCATACTTAATACACTACCTCACAGGTCCACCATCTACTCAAATGCAGAATAATATACAATTCACAGCATTTAAAATATAAATAGCTTGCTAGAACTTCTGTATGGGCCAGGCTCTGCTCTTTGATCTTATTCAGCAGTTAGATTTAATTTTCCTGAAAGAAACATGGCTCATAGATGTGGATGACTGTGCTGTTTCCCTGGCTTCCCCAATCATCCTCGGATCGGAAGAGAGCATATGGCATTGCCCTGATCGATTGTTCATGTCTGAAGATAGATGTTACTCAGCCACTCTCCACTAACTCAATAGATTGCCCCCTAGGTTAACGTACCGCAATGTGACAGCCGGGAAATTTTGTTGATAAATAGACTACCAAAAAGCAAAGGCATATATGAACTTTTAAATTTCATTTCTGATCATCTGTTATAGTTATTTATATTTTAGTAAAGTACAATGAGCACACTCCTCAATTGCAAGTTGTGAGATCTATACAAATTAGATCACGACACTGGCCTCGGGGCAGCAAGAGATAAGAGATGATATGCACTTAAATGCTGCCCCTGCTACTGGTCAGGGTGAGGTGTTGCGGAGAAGAGTCAGGAGGCAGGGAAGGCATGTGGCCAATAGCAGCAACCATCTAGTTGACCACGTCTGGCCCCAGCTCAAAAGACACCTGATTTGCCAGTGTGCAGAGAGTGGGAAGGGTGGGGGGGGGGGGACGTGTAAGGAAGGGGGGTGAGAAGGGAGAAGGAAAGAGTGAGGAAGCTGAGAAGGGGGAAAATGGAGGGAGAGGGAAGGGGAAAAACAAAGGAGGAATGTACCAAAGCCTACCAAAATTATCTTAGAACAATATGAGCCTTATTAAGACTTTTAAAAACATGGCTTCTTTGTCCCAGCTGGTAATACTTTTCTTTTTTCAGAATTAGCACCTCACATCAACCAAACGCTCACACAAATGTCCAGTGTGTGGATGTGAGTGTGTAAAAGTGCTTCTTGAGAGTTTTGACTGTAAAGTGTGGTGGCTGCTCATGCCCTGAAAATCTCCTGCAGCTTAAACCAGGCTGGTCTCGCCCCCCTGCCGACACATGCTTTGGCATCAGAGAAGGGCCGGACTGGAAGAGCCTTCCAAACACAGGAGTCGCAAAGAACCACACTCTTTTTCATTTATTTTGTTTAATGCTGGTGGCCTTCCACTAGCAGCAAAGGAGCAGCCTAATGGTTAGAGGAGTGAGCTAAGATTGCAGGAAGCCTAGTTAAATTCCACTGCTGCTTCTTCAGACCTTGGGCAAGTCACTTAACCCTCTATTGCCTCAGGTATAAAACTCAGATGGTCAGCTCTCCGGGGACAGGAAAATACCTACTGTACCTCAATATAACTCACCTTGAGCCCTGAAAGGTGCAAACTGAATTCAATTTCCTTTCCCCTCCCCTTATTCCCTATTTTTAATTTAGTGATTGGAATATGTCAGTCTTTGGAATTTACATATTGTATCGTCATGCTTTGTACAGATCATGGGCATCTGCATCTCTTTCTCTGGTGTATTGCATGCAGAGTTTGGCTTCTTGGGGTTTCAATTTAAATTTGTGTCTACATAATTTTATTTTTAGTTTATGGTAATTAATTCTGTACTTGGTGAGGAGCTATCTATATTCTGAATGTGTGACTAAGGCCAGGTATTCTTTTAGCACAGAGTTTCTATGTAAAGATCTGTAGAATCCAACTTGTTCAGTTTTCCAAACAATTGTATGGATGTTCTAGGGACCACTGCCATATTTACTGTGCTGCTCTTTTCTGAGTAGTTCCCTTTTGTACGTTTGGGAAATTTGATGCTGTTATGGTATGATAGATTTTCTCTATAGGTCCCAAGTAATTTTGGTAGGGTTTTGTATTACCTTACAATATGCCCAGTACTGGTGAGGGTTTACATTGTTGTTACTGAGATGACACCAGAATCAGAAATTAGTTTTTGTATGTTGAGTTATATGTGGAAATAGCCTAGTTATATGTGGAAATAGCCTCTACACTCATTGTTCAGAGAAAGTTTTCTTTGAATGTAGAATATATCTTCAAAAATAAAAAGCAAGAACCACAGCATTGCTCCTTGGTGTGTAGTCACTTTTTGGGTCATTCGTGCCCCTTTCCGCTGAGGGGTGGATTGGGAGCAGAGGTAGGGTGGGTGTGGGGTGGTCATTGGCACTGGATGTACAGGGTCGATTCTAATGTTGGCCCTATACATCCGGGGTCAGCGACCAGCACCAGGAAGTTATTCCACCTCTGAGGTGGAATAACTTCCTTAGACACCAGGGGTTGGCGGGCCTGGGGCCAGAAAGTAGCAGGCGGGGGCAGAGAGCATTCTCCGCAGCCCGACTCTGGCCTTGGGAGGCTGGATCAGGGGTCGGGTTGTGGGGAAAGCAGTGCAGGAGCCGGCAGCCGGGATTGTGGCTTTACACTGGAACCGCGGTTCCATGGCAACTGGATGCCATGGCGCCGCGGCTCCATTGTAAAGCCCAGACTGAGTTAGCTGGGCATGGCCTGTACAAGCAGGTTGGGCTGAATCGCAGTCCCGGCCTGCACATACAGGCCTGATCATGATTCTGATCCCGCGGGGCTAGACATGCCCCGCAGGATCAGAATCACAACGCCCTCTGTTCGTCTGGTTCAGACCGGGCATATAGAGCTGGCTTGTACGTCCAGGACGGAATCGGGCCTTTTATATTCTGCAAAAACAAAGGAGATGTATATTTACATTTAATACCATGCCTGTCCTGATATGTTTTATATTTGATTCCCAGATTACATAATTAAACTGCTACACTTTTTTGCTGCATATAAACAGCATCGCAAAACTTAAAAATAAAAATTATACAGCCTGGGAATATATTGCTTTTTTTTATTCTTGGGACAACCACCTGGTTATTTTTCTGAGTGAGGTGACCCCCTGGTTCCTGACTAGAGCCCTTGGGAGGCCCTTTTATTTTGGCTGCTGAGGGGTGGAGCACCAGTATATATCTTGCCTAAGGCAGCAGATTGTCTTGAGCCGCCCCTGGTGTCCGAGTGTCTGTGTCACTATACTTACATAACTCCTTTTCTCAAGTCACTCTCTTGGCTCACTATCCATTCCTGCGCGCATTTCAGACTTCTCTTACTGACCTGCGAGTACATTCATTCTGCAGCTCCTCACTCCCTCTCCTCTTATCTCTCCCTACACTCCTCCTCAGGAACTCTGCTCATGAGATAAGTCACTCTTATCTGTGTTGTTCTCCTTCACTCCCAACTCCAGAGTCTGTTCCTTCCACCTTGCTGTGCTGTACGCCTGGAACAGACTTCCTGATGTGTCAGGCTCCATAGCTGCTCCTATTCAAGTCCAGGCTAAAAGCCCACCTTTTTGAGGCTGCTTTTAAATCCTAAACCCCTTATTCTCCTGTTTAATACCCATGATGTTTTTCATAGTTTGTTGTGTTTGTCTTTCTCAAATAGATTGTAAACTCTGTCAAGCAGGGACCGTCTTTCATGTATGTGCACAGTGCTGCACACATCTAGAAGTTCTGTAGAAATGGCAAGTAGTAGTAGTAG
This sequence comes from Ichthyophis bannanicus, assembly GCA_033557465.1. Classification (NCBI taxonomy): domain Eukaryota; kingdom Metazoa; phylum Chordata; class Amphibia; order Gymnophiona; family Ichthyophiidae; genus Ichthyophis; species Ichthyophis bannanicus. The sequence goes on from CM066033.1 coordinate 517,445,395, forward strand.
TAGTACTGAGCACATGGTTGGGCCTCTGCATGTATGCAGTTGCTATATTGGTAGTGGGCCTGCATGCATTGGCAGTAGTTCTGGGTATACTTGTAGGTTGTGAATCTAGCATGAGTAAAAGGAATAAGTGGTTTATGTGTGCTCTGTCTCAGAGAAGGAAGAGGCAAGAGGGAAGAGGAGGCACTCCCTGCAGAAGCTATCAAGGCTCTGGACCCAGTTCCTAGACTTGCCAGAGAAGCAATGCCTACTCAGCTTTAAGTATGATAAGGAGAGCCGTTTGCAACTATACCAGGTGAGGTTGGTGGAGATGCAGTCTTCCAGTCAGAGAGGACACACCATGCCAGTACACCTCAAGGTCACCACAGCCCTTATCTTTTGGACATTGGAATGTTCCAGACCACTCTAGTGGCCACAATGGATATAAGCCAATTGGCCAACTCGCAGTTTAAGTACTTTTCTCATAAGAATCAATGTTGTTTTTTTTTTCATGAAGATGTACAGTACCGACCGCTAACCATAGGGTCTATTTGCCAATTATGCAGTTTAACACAGAACTATTTTGCCAAAAGGCATGTTTATTTATTTATTTGTAAAAATGTTATATACTGCTAAATGGTGGGCACATCATAGTGGTTTACAAGGCATAAGTATTAATGAAGGACAATAACTAAAAATCAACAAAAAAGGGAAGGGGTATGTAGTAGCACAACAATATTCAAGGAGACAATGGCGCCTGGCAAACAAGAGGAGGGGTGAGCAATGAAGAGGTCCTATAAGGAAAGAACGAGCAATTACTGGAAGGCCTGTGTATAAAAACAGGTTTTAAGACCAATCTTAAATTCTTATAAGAGGATTCGGTCTGGAGCTCTATGGTCAGGTGGTTCCAAAGGTGAGAGGCCTGAAAACAAAAAGCGATGGAGCAATAAGTTTCTAGGTGGAGAATGAACTTAATGGGGACTGTTAGACTTGGATTAGAATTAGAAGAACAAATTGTACGTGTTGGGCAGTAAGGAATAAGAACTGAGTGAAGATAGAATAGGGAACCGTTGTAATAAGCTCGATGGGTCAAAAGTAATAGTTTGAACGGTGCAAAATGCGACCAGGAGCCAATGTTGTTTAGCAATAAGACGGCGTCATGATAACAGAGCTTGGCGTTATAGATGAGTTTAATGGCAGTATTTTGAATCACTTGAAGGCATCATAACCTTGCTTGGGAAGTATCTACAGTACCAGCAGGGAGTTGCAATAGTCCAGTCTGTTCATGACTAGACAATGAAGCACAATTTTGAGGGCCTTAGCATCAATAAAAGATCGATAAAAGTGCAAAAAAGCAACTTTGGACAGTTTTAGAAAAATGGGAGTTGAAAGTGAGGTGGTCATCAAGTAAAATTCCAAGAGAGCGAAGCTGACATTTAGGTGAGATGGGTGATTTTGAGACATGCAGAATGTAGGGAGGTGGCTTATCATGTGATAGTCAAAGAGCTTCAGTTTTGTTTGGATTAAGAACCATTTTATGGGAATAAAGCTAGGTTGCTATGGAGTATAACTTGGAATGGATTTCAGATTGAAATGTAGGGTCCCAGGAGTCATGAGATATGATAAGCTAAAAAGAAGCTAAATATCGTCCGTGTAAAAATAGGAACTGATGTTGAGATCTTGAATGAAGAGTACTAAGGGAGAGCTGCAAAACATGCAAATACATGCAAAACAGCTCATTATTATGCAAAATAAATAACCTAGTTATTTTATTCATGTTTTAACTGTTTTATTCATGGAAAGATAATACTTCAAGACTGGGTTGAGAACCCTGGTTTGGCACCTGCATGTAAAGACATTTGTAGAGCTTTCTTTATAGAAACATAGAAACATGACGACAGAAATAGACCACATGGCCTATCTAGTCTGTCCTTCCATATCAACCACTACAACAGTCCCCTTTTTTCCTTTTTTCCCCTGATCGTAGGCTGAGAGATTCGGATTGAGGGCCTGTTTACTGTTAGCTCATATTATCTCTGTTGCTATGCCCATACAACTAACATGAGCATGATGGCAGAGAGCATACCCTAATGCCCGTTAGAGTGTGCTAATATTTGGTAAACAGACCCTTAAGTTGCCTTTACCATAAACGTATCATCTAAAAGCTTTGAGACACGTTTTCAGGATAACTACAATGACTATGTATGGGAGAGATTTGCATGTACTGCCTCCACTGTATGCAAATCTCTCTCATGCATATTCATTGTGGTCTGGGTTAAGAGACCCTGCTTAAGAGGTATTATCTTTCTTCCCTAAGAGCAATGGCTGCTAATGTACAGCCCGATGCTACCAGGGAGCTTCTTAAAGGGAAGACTTCGACCTCCACCCCAAATTCAATCTTCAACCCTTCTATGCAAGCCCCAAGCCACCTGATCCAATGTTGAACCCATCAATCCATTCTCTAGTCTTACCCCCTCACCCCAACAATAATCTTCTCATCCTCTAATTCCCTGGCACCTACCAGGGTGTCTCTGTTTGTTAGCTGGGGCAAGTGCAGCAGCAATCCCAGTTACTCCTACCCTGTTGGTGTGAGGGTTCAAAGGGGAGTGCTCCCTTATTTTGGCATCTTGACCCTTAGCAGTACAACTGCAAGACTACCACTAGGGGGATTTTGATGCTATTTTTGAACCAGGGCAAAATTGACCAGGATCACTCCTACTCCTCATCACTAATAACCATGGACACTCTCGGAAGATGCTAGGGAGTGTCAGGGGTGAGAGATTTCATATTGGGGGGGGGGGGAGTTGGATTGGACATTAGATCAGGGGGATTGAGGCTTAGAATGGGATTTGGTGTTTGGGAGCTGGAAGTTAGTCCTGACACCGCTGGGCCCTTTGAAAGATGGTGGTCCTGACTTGGGACTTGCTCTCCTTGTATTGCTGCGGCCAGGAACACATGATATTCCCAGCTGCAGCAAAACAAATTACAATATACTTCATGAGTCACTAACTCGTGTTACCGAGGTACCATAGGTTAGTGACTCATGCGGTTAATTGAGCTTAGGTAAGTTCCTGTAACTGAGTAACTACAGCCTCTAAATGTGGCCACAGTAAGAGAGAAGTTAGTGATGCAGCGCAAATTAGAACAGCTGGACAATTTTTCAGGCATCTCAATCTGCAATTTCTGAATTTTGCTAAGGCTCTTGTCATATCACTCCTAGAAAATTTTAGATCTTATCTGAAAGAAATACTGAGATTTCCTGAAGCTGTAGTATTACCTGTAATCAAGGCCTGTTTTATCCCTGTGGCTGGATCTTAGACTCAGGAAGTGCCTTCTGGTGACCCTTCTCTGAGGGTGGCTTAGATCTTCTGGGGGTTTTGGAAGGGACTAATAAATACTAATGCTTGTGGCATTTATTTTCAAACAGAACCTAAATACTGTGATGTGCTTAGTCTTCAGGAGCAGGCACCTTATTTTGGCAACAGAAAATCTCAGTTTACCGAGATCTTTCTAAAATGATGCAAGAAAGAGGAACAGTTTTTCTAACAGTGCACCAGGAGGTTTGTACCCTTGGCAGAGAGATGTTTCTTGGGACCCTTGTAAATGTCATTAATTTCTCTAATGTTAAGTACATATTTGTTTGATCCTCTCAATTAACCAGGGTATGTGGGTGAACATAGAAACACAGAAAATGGTGGCAGATAAAGACCGTACAGCCTATCCAGTCTGCTCATGCATACCATCTACTAAGCTGTACAATTCCTTACTCCCCTTAAGAGATCCTCTGTGCTTGACCCATGTTTTCCTGAATTCATATGCAGTCTTCATCCCTACCATCTCTGCTGGGAGGCTTTTCCTCACATCTACAACCCTTTCCATGAAGAAATATTTCCCGAGATTACTCCTGACTCTATCCCTTTTCACCTTAATCCTATGACCTCTTATTTCAGAGCTTCCTTTCAACTGAAAGAGGCTCTCCTCCTGTACATTTATGACAAAGAAGTATTTAAATGTCTCTATTATATCTTCTCAGTCCTATCTTTTTTCCAAAGTATACATCCCTGTGTGCTTTATGACAACGACCGGTAACTATTTTAGTAGCCACCCTCTGGACCAACTCCATCCTGTTCACATCCTTTTGAAGGTGCGGTCTCCAGAATTGCACACAATACTCCAAATGAGGTCGCACCAAAGGCTTATACAGAGGCACTATCACCTTCTTTCTTCTGCTGGCCATTCCTCTCCCTATGCACCCAAGCCTCCTTCTAGCTTTTGCTGTTGCCTTTTCTACCTATTTGGTTATCTTAAAATCATAAAATACAGTCACCCTCTAGTCTCTGTTCTTTTGCATACACAACTAGTTCACCCCCTATACTGTAGTGCTCCCTTAGGTTTTTGCAGCACAAATGCATGACCCTACATTTTTTACCATTAAGTCTTAGCTGCCAAACTGTACATCCTTCCTCATGTTATCCACATCTTCCAGAGTGTCTACCCTATTTTTAACTTTGGTATCATCCATAAATAGGCAACCCTTACTCAACTTCTGCAATACTGCTTACAAAAATGTTGAAAAGAACTAGACTAAGGACTGATCTGTGTAGCACACTACTGGTAATGCCCTTATCCTCGGAGTGAACTCCGTTTACCACTACCCTTTGTTGCCATGCTGTCTCGGATCCTGCAATCCACTGAATTCCAGAAAGTATACTGTCCTCTCTTTTAGCAGATTTCTATTACTTTACTTACCACATAGGTAACATTAACCAGCCTGTAATTCTCAATCCCCTTACTTCTGCTTTTCTGGAAAGGAGCCACATCTGCCCTTCTCCAGTCCTCTGGGACCACATCTGACTCTAAAGCACTGTAAAGGACAGACTGCAGAACCGCAAGAATTTCCCTAATTCCTTTAATACCCTGAGACATAGTCCGTTCAAAATGTAAAAGTTGATTACAATCCACTGTATGTAATATACCATTCTCATAAACAATTCGGACATCCAAAAGAGAAATCCGTCATGATGAACAAGTCATGGTAAATTGCAGGTTAGGATCTTGAAGACTGAGCCAAATGGTGAACTAGGTAAGGCTCTCTTAAGTATCCTTCCAAATACAAAAAATATCATCAATAAACCATACCCATAGACCAACATCAGAAAACCAAGAGGCTGGGTACAAATAAGTCTGGTATCTTACACACTTCTATATATAAGAAACCAGTGGATCGTAATCAGCTTTTACATTTTGAGAGCCATCATCCTTTCAAATTGAAACGGGCATTACCAATTGGTCAATTTTTAAGAATTTGGCTTATTTGTTCTTCTGAATGGGACTTTATACATCAGGCGAAGACTTTAAAGAGCAAATTATGTGATCGTGGATAACCTGAGGAGATTATTAAAACGGCATATCTGCGAGCAAAGTTTGCAAATCGTAATCTACTTCTGACCAAACAGACCACTGCCGAAATGGATAAGCAAGTTGTTGTTTCACAATACTCAGATAAAGCACAGCAGATAGCATGGAGAATTTCGAAACATTGGCACATTTTGGCTTTACATCAGTTATTCCAAAATGGCCCATGCTTTGCATTTCGTAGACCAAGGAACCTGAGAGACATTTTGGTGCATACTGACTTCTTATATAGAAGACATCATCAGCCTCCAAGTGGCCGTCATCAACCTTGCAATCATTGTTCCATGTGTGAGATCTCTTTGAACTTATCTCAATGGCAAGACCCTCAGTCTAACAGAGTATTTTTATTGAGATATGATACACATTGCCAATCCACCTGGGTTATCTATGTGATTGTCTGCCCATGTCAGAAGGCATATGTGGGCAGAACTTGCCTCAAAGTTAGAGTTTGGCTACTCGAACACAAATCACAGCTCTCTATTCACACCATTGGTGCACCTATGGTACAACATTGCCTGCAGTTTCTTCATTAGTGGGAGGACTTGTGATGGTTTATCATTGATACTGTTAGTGCATCAAGGAGTGGTGATAGACTAAGGAGACTCACAAGACTAGAATAAAAATGGATTTTCACTTTGAATACCGTGTATCCAGCAGGTCTAAATGAGACTCTTGATTGGCTGATGGTACTTTAATCTGATTGGTGGAGGTCTGTTTGGAGTCCTAGCCGCCACCTTTATAATCTGTTAAGGGGTTTTGGTTTCTCATTCCTAGCAACCTGTGAGAAGCTGGCATTCTTGATGCAGCCTGATTGAAGTTTATGGGCTAAATTCGAGTCAACTCTAGTTCCAGCTCTATTGGAATGTTAGCATTGCAAATATTGAGGAACCTGCATAAATCAGTTAAGTGTTTCTCTGCTTTTAAATGCATTTACAATTTGTTAAGCACATCTGAAGCCGATGAATGACAACACAGGAGGCGAGTGGTTGTTTGAAGTAATGGTTTACTGCCACGATGCTTTTTCTACCCCCCTTCTTTATACTTTCTGTGAGTTTTATTTCCATGCATACACTTCTTATTAGTTATCATCTCATAAGGTTAGGTAGATACTATCTTTCCCTTTAGTGATACACTTTGTTGCTCTTTGACTGTTGTGTTTCTAGCATTGTTTGATTGAGAGTCTCTGGGGATTTGTTTGGTTTTGGAGGGTGGGCAAGTACAGTGACAGAATTCAAAAAGGCATGGGACAGACACAGTGGATCCCTTTATAGCAACAGAATGAAATCAAAATAACCTTAACTGTCTCTGCTATCTCAACAAATAGGGGTGTACCCACCTGCACATAACAGTGGGTACACCCCTAAACAAAGGCATGGGGAGAGGGGACCTGCACGGAGAGGCTGGCGCACCTACTCTTACCACCTTGCTGGGCAGACTAGATGGACCATGATGGTCTTTATCTGCCGTCAGATACTATGCTATGTTACTATGTAACTCTGACAATACTACTTTTGCACTTCTTCCTGACACTAATATATCTATTTTAAAGAGTCTCCCCCATTTTACTGTATTGGCTATTTTTAATTCTATTTTTATCTTTGCTTTTCTAACTGTTTTCCTGGCTTCTCTTAGCTTCTCCAGATATTGTTCCTTATCTTCCTCTTTCTGGGATTTCTTATAAAAGATAATCTCTTTTTCCTTACCTTTTCAGTTACAGTACTTCTTTTGAGAACCATAGCAGCTTATTTTTCTTCTTGTTTTTATTTACTTTCTTAGCAAAATGGTTTGTTGTCATTAAAATATCTCCTTTCAGTTTTGCCCACTTTTCTACTTCTTCCAGATGTTCTCATCAAGCTACTGTCTCCTTGAGGTAGTCGCCTATCTCAACAATTAGTTTTCCTGAAGACTAGGATCCTCACTTTTTGAATGGACCCTCCCCTTTCACGTCCTAATGCTGAACTGCATCATCTGGTGATCACTGAATGTCAGATGATTCCCCACAATAACATCAGAAACACTCTCTCTATTCATAAGTGCAAAGTCCAGTGGCCCTCTCCTATAGGGGTTCCATTACCTGTTGCCAGAACAGTTCTCCTTGAAGGAAATCAAAGAGGGCCGCTTATTCTAATCGCCCAACAGGGATGTCCCAGTCAACATCTGGCACATTGAAATCATCTATCAATAGCAATTTTCCTTTCTTAGCCATATTATAAGTGTCTTCAATTAAATCTCTGTCCACTTCTTCTGCCTGAGAAGGTCTCTGTATCACATTAATGTAAATAGATATTCCATTCCTTCTAACCAGATTAACCCACAGGGCCTTCTCCTTACCTCATAATCCTTGCATTTCTGTTGCTTTTTTTTTTTTTTTTAATTTTATATTTAACATTTCCAATACAATAATTGAAAAAAGGCAAAGGAAAAAAAAAGGATTACATTTCACACACAAAGAAAATTCAGAACCACAAATATTTCAATAATACATTCCATCCCAAAGATAGACCCCAAAGTAAAAAAACCCCAATACGGTTCCAAGGTAGGAAAAGTAGATAAGGAAAAAGAGAGAAATCCCCTCTATCATATGAGCATGATGACATAATGGCTGCCAGTAGAGAAGCTACCCTTCCACCGCTGCCTCCCTCGCCTGAAGAAAATCAATCAGTTGTTTAGACTCAAAAAACAGAAAATGTTTAGTCTGAAATAACACATCACACTTGCAAGGATACCGCAATTTAAATTGGGCACCCAGGGCGATGGTTCTCTGGCACAAAGCCAAAAACTCCTTACGCCTCTTCTGGGTGTCCCAAGATAAATCAGGAAATATATGGATTTTAGAGCCCAAAAACTGAGAAGAAGAAATCCTGCGGAAATACAATCTAAGCACGGCATTGCGGTCGGATTCGAAAGCAAAACCCACCAGCAAAGTTGCCCTGCTTGTAACAACCTCTAAGGAACTCTCTAGAAAATCAGACAACCCCATCTGACCAGCCCCAGCAGGGCCCCCAGATCCCTCCACACCACTAGCCCCAGAAGAAATTACAACATACTGAGCCTTAACAATAGGAGGTAAATTATCCTGAGGCATCAATAAAACTTCTGTGAAATATCTACGAACCAAAACTAGGGGATCCAACAGGGGCGATCTGGGAAAATTCAAAAAACGCAAATTATTCCTCCTAAGTGAGTTGTCCATATATTCAAAGAGCCGCAAGGAAATTAAACGATCCTTAGAGAAAGTAGCACCCATAACTTGCAAGTCCAAAACACTTGTCTCCAGCAGCGCTACTTTACCGGCTTGCTCTGAACATTTCGTTTCCACCGCTGCACACTGCGCTTTCACCAACGAAAATTCCTGTGTCAAGGCACCCACAACTGGAGCAAGGGAACTCTGAAGTGAAGAGATAGCCTCCCATAAGCTATCCAAAGTTACTTTCGCCGGTTTCTTTAAGCCGCAAATTACCCAGGGCTCCGCAGACGCCGTCAAGCTGGTCTTCCACCGAGCGCCTCCCGAGCCTCCCACAGCAGAGCGTACCTCTTCCTCAACACCTCCACGACGTTCACCGGGACTCAGACTCAGTAGAGAAGAGGCACCCCCACACACGGAGCTGACCTCCTGACCCGGAGACACTTCAGCTCCGCTTTCCTCATCCCGACCTCTACCGGGTTGCGGCGGCACCAGCTGGACGGGACTCAAGTCCACTCCGTCACTGCTCAGATCCCCCACACCACCAGGCGGATCCGCTGAAGCCATTCCGGCTGAACGGACAGTACAGAAAGGCACAATAGAGGCTTGCATCGCTCCTCCCAGGGGTGTCGAAGAAACTGGGGGCTTTGCTGTCGCCTGCTTCCTCTTCTTCCCCATCGGAACCTCGTCTGCCTCACTGCTGATCCGCACCTCCGATCAGCGTTTGTGCTCATCCGCCATCTTGGAACCCTGCATCTTGCATTTCTGTTGCTGTCTCCTTTAAGAGAAAGACTGATAGAATTCTGTAAGACCAACAATCTATTCATCTCAAACGCCTTCTTCCAGCAACACAAGCAGTATCTGTGCATGCACATGGACTTCACCCAATGGATTGTACAAAAATCGAATTGACTACATCTGTGGAAGTCAATGATGGAAAAGCTCTATAACTTCAACAAAGACAAAACCTGGAGCTGACTGTGGTATAGATCACCAACTACTAATATGCAAACCCAAGCTAAAATTGAAAAAGAGCAAGCCACTCATGAATGTAGCAAAATATAACCTTGAGAATATACCACTGGAATTTAAAAACTGCCTGAGAAATCAATTTGCTGCTTTAGATACAAATGACAGAGCTCCAGAAGAGTTATGGAATGACATCAAGAAGATTGTGTTAGAAGAAAATGAGAAGTCTCTACAAAATGTGAAAAGCAAAAATGGCAAAAATGGATGACCAAAGAAACTCTGAAAATTGCCCAGAATGCAGAGAAACTAAAGCCATGACAAATGCAAGGAAACAGAAGCAGAAACTATTAAAGAAAGAACAAGATTGGCTTTCCTAAAGCTATGAGAATTAAAGAAAAAACTCCAGCCTCGAATTGGAATATTACAAGATGCTCAAGGATCCATGTTGAATGATGCTGAGAAGATCAAGAAAAGGTGGAAAGAATAAACAGTCATTATATCATAAAGATAAAATGGACCATTTCAACCTGTACCTTACGCTCAGGAACCATTGGCGATGAAAGAAGAAGTCAAAGCAGCATTGAAAGCCTTATCAAAGAACAAAGCACCGGGCATTGATGGCATTCCCACTGAAGTATTACAGCAATCTGATGCAGCTGTTACCATTCTTACAAGGCTCTGCCAGGAAATTTGGAAGACAACATCATGGCCAATTGACTGGAAAAGATCTGTGTTTATATCAATACTAAAGAAAGGTGATCCAATTGACTGTGGAAATTATTGAATAATCGCTCTGATCCCACATGCCAGCAAGATTCTACTCAAGATTTTTCAGCAGAGACTACAACCATACCTGGAATGAGAACTACCTGAAGTGCAAGCAGGGTGAGGAACCAGAGAGACATTATCATGGATGTGAGATGGATCCTTGAAAAGACAAAAGAATACCAAAAGGATATCTATATATGTTTTATCGACTACAGCGAGGCTTTTGGCTCTGTAAACCATAAGAAACTCTGGGCCACATTAAAAAGCATGGGTATACCAGAATACCTGATCGTTCTCTTGCACAACCTTTACACTGATCAAGAAGCAACAGTTCAAATGGAACAAGGAGAAACAGAATGGTTTAAAATCAACAAAGGTGTACAACAAGGCTGCATACTTTCCCCCTACCTGTTTATTTTATATGCAGAACAAATCATCAGAGAAGCAGTACTGTATGAAGACAACAGAGGTGTGAAGATTAGTGGAAGGCTCATCAACAACCTACGCTTTGGGCACATTAATGGCTGAAAATGAAGATGATCTGAAACATTTGCTTCTCAAGATCAAGGAACATCGTCTTAAAATGTGTTTGCACCTTAATGTAAAGAAGATCAAGATCCTGATAACTGGCAAATTCAATGTCCATCGTTGTTGGAGAAGAAACTGAAATAGTGGACAACTTTAACCTACTTGGATCAACTATCAATAAAGAAACAACAAGCAGCCATGAAATCCAACAATGCATTGCTCATGGCAGAATGGCTATGAAAGACCTAAACAAGATTCTCAAGAACAGAAATGTATTTTTCCATTCAGAGATTTGACTTGTCCAAGTCAAGGTATTTTCGATAACATCATAGGATATGAAAGTTGGACAGTGAAAATGATACAGGAAGAAAACTGATGCCTTTGAATTATGGTGCTAGCGACAAATACTGTGTATACCATGGACTGCCCAAAGAACAAACCAGTCAGTACTAGAGGAGATCAAACCTAAGCTTTTTTTAGGAGCTCAGATGACAAGACTTCGACTTTCATAATTTGGATACATCATGTGAAGAGAAAAATCATTAAAAAAAGACATCATGCTTGGCAAGGTAGAATGTCAATGCAAAAGAGGAAGGCCGGCAATGAGATGGATCAATACAATAAAAGCAGCTATAGATGCCAGTCTGTCAACAATGAGCCACCTGAAGACCGAACACAGTTTAGGTCAACTATCCAGAGGGTCGCCATGAGTTGACACCGATTCGACGGCACATAACAAAAAGATAACTATATCGCAGTCTCTGTGATTGCCACGAAATTCAAGTCAGCCTCTTGATCCAGAACTTCATTTTCTTTGCTGTGGGCATCAGTGTTCACAGTTTTCTAAATGGTGCCCTATTTCCCTTCTCTATACAGCTGTTTAATGTTTTACTTCCCTTAGGTCCTTTATATATATTCAGAGTGAGCTAAATGCCAATAGATGATCTACTGTCTGTGACGGATAAAAGAATGAAATTGGATGAACAGTTCAAAAGTAGTTTGGTAGTGACAGACAGACACATTGACATGTAGGGTTTTTTAAAGCCAGTCTCCTTGTAGGAAACAGGGCTAAAAAAGTATGAAAATAATATGAAATAACATGTAATGAGATGAAAGAAAGAAGATTTTGGAACTTAGGGGTGCTCGTAACCCACTCTCCCACTGTTGACCATTTCCATCTTGAAGGACTAGAAAGGGGGACTGTTACTTCTGGAGAGAAATCTGCAACTGTGAGTATATACTTCTGGTAATTTTCTAAAAAGAATTCTTTGTATTAAAGCTACTTAATCTGTGAACCCACTGTTTTTTGTTGGATCAGTTAGGGCCTAGTAGCAGCAATTAAAGTTTGAATTTAAAACACAGAGGAGAACTTTCTGGTTACATTTCATACCCAGCAGAGAGTTTGTAGTTTAAATTTAATAGTCACTCAGGGCCAAGTAACAGCAAAGTACTTTTAGTTTAAATTTAACACACAGAAGAGAGCTTTCTGGTTACATTTGGAACCCAGCAGAGAGCTTGTAGTGTACATTTAATAGTCACTCAGGGCCTAGCATCAGAAAAGTACTTTTAGTTTTAAAACACAGAAGAGAGCTTTCTGGTTAAATTTAGAATCCAGCAGAGAGCTTGTAGTTTAAATTTCATAAGAAGTTAGAGCCTAGCAGCAGCTAAGAGCTATAATTTAAATCAAATCAGAATTTAGCTTACCTCAGCAGCACAAGACAGGGTACTGTGTAGCAGCCCTCTTTTAATAAGTGTTATTTCCCACCCACCCCTGGGATAATCATAGCTTTATAGGTACTTACACATCTTAAAAGACAGGAGGTGCTTTCAGGTGAAGCTCATTACCCAAATCAGTCATACACTAAGGACCTGAGATTAATTAAGCTTCAGGTGAACAAGGTATATTAAACGTGTTAGGTACAGTTTTATTGGTATAAATACCCATAGCAACCACTAGTAAGTAAGAACTTAAAGATCTAGACACAAACTTAAAACTAAGATGCAGACAGCAGTCCAGCAGCGGGATGGGGGCTTTCCAGTCTTTTGCATTGAGCGTCACATGTATGATTTTCTCCCAGTTGGTGAGAGGTCTTACGTGTTGTAACACAGCAGATCTGTCCCTTGCTTTAAATAGACAAAAACCTGATGCAAACAGGCTAGGTTCTGACAGGCAGGCAGATCAGAAGCATTTCTGTTGCCATAAGCAACCCAGGCAGGCACAGGATCTGCAGCCGTGCCTAGTTAGGAAACACCTCTCATTAGAGGAAGAGAACAACTTCCACGTGAGGGAAGACACGCCCCTAGGGCATTATAAAAACTGTGTAGAGAAAACAGCTGATAGCTCAGACAGGACGAGAAGCTCAGAGAGGACCAAGAGCTCCGAGAGAACCGGGAGAGCAGAGAGGACCCGGAGTTCAGAGAGGACAAGAAGTTCAGGGAGGACCCAGAGAACTCAGAGACCTGATAGGACCAGTGGAACAGGAAACTCCAAAGGAAGTTACACGGGAGACTTCAGAGGAAGTTACAGAGGATGTTGTAACGTCAGAAGCTGCCATGAGGGAGAAGTGCTGAGTGATTCTGAAACAAGCTCAGACTTCTCAGAGACGGAGTTTGAACCCCCTGCAGTTCCAGTCAGAAAGCTACAAAAGAGTTCTACACCAGGAACTAGAAAAGGTTCCATTTGGCAGGTTAGTCAAAAGAAATATCCACCTCTGATACAGAGAGGAATTCCTCAACACCCACTTGAATGGGAGAGACGTGAGACAGTGAAAAAGCCATGTGTGTTTGAGAAGCAGGCTTGTAAGAAGCGGTCTCAGAACGTTGAGGGAAACTGGGCTATTGAAAATGTTTGTATGGATGAGACAGACAATTATATACCAGATAAACCAAGGCACAGAGTGATAAGAGAGAAACCTGTTCATTATAAAGAGCAGTGCTGTGAGCTACCAGTAAATGGGAGTAGCCGAGAGCCAGCAGTTAACAGAGGGAAACGTTATTCCAGGAAGTGTGTTTCTCTGCCTTGCCATTATAAAGTAAATGGTAATTACTTGCCTTGTACTGACTATGACTATTTGAGAAACCCAGGAGAAGATATAGAGCAAAGATATACGCAGGCTGATTGTTCACAGGACAGTGATATTGAGCCAATGATCACAGAAGATAGCTGTTTGAATCCAGGCTTGGAAGAAATGGAATGCTCTCTAATGATAGCTGATGAGAATCCTTCTTTGTTGTAAACTAGTACAAAAAGTTAAGAAGAGATTATCAGCTGCCTGCTATAATTATTCAGTTTCTGTTACATTTGAAAGCAAGTTTGCTACCTTTAAGTTCATCCAGTTTTGTATCCTAAGTTTTACTTCTGTTGTTGATGTTTTTGAAAATCCATAAACCCCGGGAGGGGAAATAAAATCCTTTTGAACCTTGACCACTTGGATCCACGACTACACTCCTTTCCAATACAAGGTCAGGTGACTTAATAGCTTGGCTAACTGCCTATACCACAGCCCTGCTGGGACTATAGGTGTTACAGTGTGCACTAGGTGCAAGGAGCTCTTTGCTCTCAGGGAACAAGTCCATTCTCTTGAGGCTAAAATAGCAGACTTGGAAAACATAAGACAGACAGAGAGGTACATAGACGAGACCTACAGGGATATAGTCCTGAAGTCTGTCAGACGGATGCCTGGGTGAGAATGTTCACAGTCTTGGCAAAGGCATATATCAATATGATTTGCAAGGGATTGTGGGAAATGCAGTCCATTCACACCAGACACAGCCGCTCACAATAATTAGTTGTGCTTGAGTGTAAAGCCAATAAGATATTTATTTATGGGGTTATTTCTCCCAACACAGATATGCTTGGTAGCACATAAAACAGGATACTTGCTTTCTGTGTTAAACTTAGAAAAACAAAATCAGGAAAACAACAGATGAACTTGTCAGGCAATCAAATCAAAAGAATAAAGACCTGGTTGGTAACAAACTGGTCTTTTCTGTAGGCTCTAGCTAATATTTTCTTAGCAGTGCTTTAATCAACAAACAAAACCCACAAAGTAGGGAAAAACTGTTCTTTTCAGGTTAACTTCTTATATCTTCACACATAGACTCAGAAGTGATTTCCTCAGAGCTCACAAGCAATTAGGTAAGGCTCAATTGCTAGCAGTTACCCAGCTGAAACCCCTTAGCTGGCTTGCTTTCTACTGCGTGGCTCAAATCCTACTCAGGAGCTTTTCTGAGTAGATTAAAGAACAAGTTTGTATTTCTTTGTGATGGTTGTTGTACTTTGTAACAGTAAATTACCAAAGGAGTTTAGACAGAGAGCAATCCATGTATTCACAGCCTGTGTCCATAACCTCTCCCCCTTCTTCAACAATCATGGGTTCAATATCATGGATTGGCACAGAGGAATTTCTCAATGGAGCACTCTCAGGAGAATACTTGTTTCCCTGCTGTCTTTCAAGGGTATAGCTAGGGCATAGATCAGTGTTCATACCTGAGCTTCCATTGCTGTTAGAGTTCCTCTCTAAATAGCCTGGCCAGTATGTAGTCCAGTTCTTATGTCCAGCCTTCCAATCCAGATCCCTGGACACTGGATCTCTCTTCACATACCTTCTGGCACGGGTCCTAGGGTCCCTTCCAAGTGCAGCCGTCTCCCTCACAGGTACCGTCTGGAGATTTCTAGCTCTGCAGCACCACTCCTCTGGTTTTCCCCAGTCCAATGGTGTATGCTGGCCTTTTGAATGTCTCCCAGTATACGTACTGCTCTGGACTCCTTTAGACCTCCCAAATGCTTTTCTCTTCCTTCTTCCAAAGGGTTTCTTGCCCTCTGTCTGTCCGCTCTGGCTTCTGCTTCTGATGATCCTCCAGATGATGAAGCTGTCCAAGATCATGAAGATGATTCTCTGTAGAATAAACTCTACCTTTATTCTGCTTAGATGAGTGCTCCACCCTAGCACAGCGCAGCTGTGCTGAATCAGGCCCTGCCCTTTGAGATGAGTGCTTGGGGATTACCTCATAGCCCTCCTGATTGAACACACGTTTCCCCACTTCAGCTCCTCTAATGGCTGTTGGAAACCTGGTGCATTCTGGGACTGGTAGTCTTTTATGGAAATATTCTGTTTTCTTGTTTCTACCAGAACTGACAGGTTGCTTGTTCAGAGTCACTTCACCTTTACTATAGCTCCTTCCTGAGCTATGATAAGCTTCCTTATCACAAGTCCCACCTCCAGTCTGGCAGCACCCCTGTTGCCATGGAGGAGAGAGGTCACGTGACAGGAGAGCATCACCCTGGTGTGGCAGGAAGTGATCCTGTAACTAGGACCTGTCCTCCAGGTGATGTAAAACACTCTCGCACCGAGGAAGTTTCTCCAGGGCCATGTGCCCATGAGGGAAGGGTTAGTACAGCCGTTATAGTTGGTGATTCGATCATTAGGCATGTAGCTAGTTGGGTGGCTTGTGGAAATGAGGATCACCTGGTAACATGCCTGCCTGGTGCGAAGGTAGCGGACCTCACGCGCCACCTAGATAAGGTCTTAGATAGTGCTGGGGAGGAGTCTACTGTCTTGGTACATGTCGGTACCAATGACATAGGAAAATGTGGTAGGGAGGTTCTGGAGGCAAAATTTAGGCTTTTAGGTAGGAAGTTGAAATCCAGAACTTCCATGGTAGCATTCTCCGAAATGCTTCCTGTTCCACGCGCAGGACCCAAAAGGCAGGCAGAGCTCCGGAGTCTCAATGCGTGGATGAGACAATGGTGCAGATATGAGGGGTTTGGATTTGTTAGGAACTGGGGAACATTCTGGGGAAAGGAGGGGCTCTTCCGAAGGGATGGGCTTCACCTTAACCGGGATGGAACCAGGCTGCTGGCATTAACCTTTAAAAAGGAGATAGAGCAGCTTTTAAACTAGATATTAGGGGAAAGCCGACAGTCGCCCAAGAGCGGATGGTTCGGAAGAATGTATCCTTGAAGGATACTACCTAAAGCAGAGAGGTTCCACAAAAGAGTAAAGTAGCCCAAATGCCCTCAAGTATGGAGCAGACAGAGCTTAAAGATCCCAATTACCCATGTCTAACAATAGCCAAATTAACATGAATAAAATACATTCTCTAAAATGCTTGTATGCAAATGCTAGAAGTCTAAAGAATAAGATGGGAGAGTTAGAATATATAGCACTAAATGAAGGGTTAGATATGATTGGAATATCAGAGACATGGTGGAAGGAGGACAACCAGTGGGACACTGTGATACCTGGGTACAAACTATATCGTAATGATAGAGCAGATCAAATTGGTGGAGGGGTTGCGCTCTATGTTAGAGAGGGCATTTGACTCAGAAAGGATTAAAGTTTTGCAGGAAACAAAATCTGCTGTAGAATCTATATGGATTGAAATTCCATATAAATGGGGGAAGGCAATGGCAGTGGGGGTGTACTATCGAGCACCTAGCCAGAATGACCAAATGGATGATGAAATGCTCAAAGAAATCAAGGAAGCTAACAAAAGTTACAGTGCAGTAATAACAATGGTTGATTTCAATTATCCCGGTATCGACTGGGTCAGTGTCACGTCAGGACATGCTAGGGAGATAAAGTTCCTAGATGAAATAAATGACCGCTTCTTGGAGCAGCTGGTTCATGAACCGACCAGAGGGGAAGCCATATTAGACCTAGTCCTTAGTGGAACACCAGATCTAGTGCAAGAGATAAGGGTGTTGGGGCCACTTGGCAATAGTGATCATAGCATGGTCGCCTTTGATTTAATTAGTGGAGGAGGGATAGTAAGGAAATCCACAGTACTACCTTTTAACTTTCGAAAGGGAGACTATGATAAAATGAGGAAAACAGTTAAGAAAAAACTAAAAGGAGCAGTTGCAAAGGTTAAAGACGTACATCAAGCTTGGGTGTTGTTGAAAAATACTATCTTGGAAGCCCGGACCAGCTGTATTCCATGCTTTAAGAAAAGTGGAAGGAAGTCCAAAAAACTGCCAGCATGGTTTAAAGGTGAGGTCAGAGAGGCTGTTGTTGCCAAAAAAGCATCTTTCAGGAAATGGAAAAAAGAGCCAAACGACGAAACCTGGAAACAGCACAAGCACTGGCAAATCAAATGCAAGGCATTGATAAGGCAGGCAAAGAGAGAATTTGAGAAGAAGCTTGCTGAGGAAGCAAAAACGCGAAATAAAGACCTTTTCAAGTACATTCATAGCAAAAAAACCTGTGAGAGAGTCAGTTGGTCCATTAGATGATAAAGGGGTTAAAGGAGCACTAAGAGGCGACAAGGCGATAGCGGAGAGACTGAATGAATTCTTTGCTTCGGTCTTTACTGAGGAAGATGTAGGGATGTTACCCATGACTGAAGTGGTATTTAAAGGTGCGGAAGAATTGAAGGAAATATCGATACATCGGGAAGATGTCTTACAACTACATCCGAGAGTGTTGAAAGAACTGAAATATGAGATTGCAGACCTGCTATCAGTAATCTGTGAACTATCATTAAAATCATCTCTAATACCTGAAGATTGGAGGATCGCCAATGTAACACCAATTTTTAAAAAGGGTTCCAGGGGTGATCCGGGAAACTACAGACCAGTGAGCTTGACGTCAGTACTGGGAAAAATGGTAGAAACCATCATAAAGAATAAAATTACTCAGCATGTAGATAGTCACAACCTAATGGGAGACAGCCAACATGGCTTTAGACAAGGAAGATCTTGTCTTACTAATCTGTTATGTTTTTTTGAAGGAGTGAATAAACAGGTGGACAAAGGTGAGTCGGTTGATATTGTGTATCTGGACTTTCAGAAAGCCTTTGACAAGGTCCCTCATCAGAGACTTTTGGCAAAACTAAAGAGTCATGGGATAGGAGGCAGTGTACTATTGTGGATCAGGAACTGGTTAAAAGATAGAAAGCAGAGGGTAGGGCTAAATGGCCAATTTTCCCAATGGAGAAAGGTGAATAGTGGTGTACCCCAGGGATCTGTGCTGGGTCCGCTGCTTTTTGACATATTCATAAATGACCTGGAAAGTGGGATAACGAGTGAGGTTATCAAATTTGCAGATGACACAAAACTATTTAAAGTTGTTAAAACCCAAGAGGATTGTGAAAAATTGCAAGAAGATCTTGATAAATTGGAAGACTGGGCATAAAAATGGCAGATGAAATTTAATGTGGACAAGTGCAAGGTTATGCACCTAGGGAAGAACAACCCAAACTATGGTTACACGATGCAAGGTTCCACATTAGGAACCACCACCCAGGAAAAAGATTTAGGTGTCATTGTGGATACCATGTTAAAAACCTCGGCCCAGTGTGTAGCGGCGGCCAAGAGAGCAAATAGAATGCTAGGTATGATAAGGAAAGGAATGGAAAATAAAACAAAAGATATTATAATGCCTCTATATCGTTCCATGGTAAGACCGCACCTTGAATATTGTGTGCAATTCTGGTCGCCGTATCTTAAAAAGGATATAGCGATTTTAGAAAAGGTTCAGAGAAGAGCCACCAAAATGGTAAAGGGGATGGAAGGATACTCCTATGAAGAAAGGCTAAAAAGGTTAGGGCTCTTTAACCTGGAAAAGAGACGGCTGAGGGTAGATATGATAGAAGTCTATAAACTAATGAACGGAGTGGAACGGGTAAACGTAGATCGATTGTTTACCTTATCAGAATATAGAAAGACTAGGGGACATGCAATGAAGCTGCAGGGTAAACTATTTAAGACTAATAGAAGAAAAAAAATTTTCACTCAACGTGTAATCAAACTCTGGAATTTGTTACCGGAGGATGTAGTAAAGGCTGTTAGTGTAGCTGGGTTTAAAAAAGGTTTGGACAAGTTCCTGGAGGAAAGGTCCATAAACCATTATTAAGAAGTGACCGAAGATATCAATGCTTGACCCAGTACAAGCATTGTGGAACTTGTGTCTCTTGGGGATACTGCTAGGTACATATGACCTAGATTGGCCACTGTTGGAAACAGAATACTGGGCTTGATGGACCCTGGTCTGACCCAGTATGGCATATCTTATGTTCTTATGTTCCCCACATCACATATGCGCTTTGAGCCTTGCTGTTTGCAGTGAAAACAAAGGTTGAGCTGAAAGGTAAATCCAGAACATGGTCGGGCACTGTGACAGAACCACGTGCGCCTTGAAGTTGTAGTAGGGTTGAAAGGGATGCCAAAAGAAACAGAAGGCAAGATGGGCCAGAAGATTATATAATAGCCTGGTGATGTGGCACAAAGAGCCTGCTATTAGCGAAAGCAAGTAGCATAAACATCGGACATGTCCACACAGCAGCTTTGTGAAAACATTAGGCAGGAAAATCAATTGATCTCAATTAGATGCATTCGAGCCCAGCAGGAAAATGGAAGATAAAAGTCTGAGGTAGCTATTTTTCACAGAGATAAAACAAAGGTTTGTACATATTACCTTTATAGTTTTCAGAATTAAAAATATTAAAGAAGTGGTAGAAGCTATTTATGTGATGCAGGCTAAGTGAAATGCACAAGAGGTTTATCAGAGGCAAGATCTAAAAGAGAACAGCACAACCATAAGACAATTTTGAGAACTTCCAGGGGAACAAAACCTCAACTGTTTCTATTTAATTGCTGTGGAAGGTACAAGGCAGGCTTAAGAGAAGCTGGAGGATTAATAAATACATACAGAAATGGGAATCAGTCATGGAAATGCTAACTAAAGCCTAAATCCTAAAAGAATTTTAAAAGGTGCAAATTTCAGGCAGCCCATAGGGTCCGTAAAGGGAAAGCGCACATGGGACTTCCCATTGCAAATTGGGCCAGCTGCAGGAAGGGGTTGCTTCTCTCTGGATAGATTTATACCTGCTGAAATAGGTGCAAATATAACCACAGAAAGTACATAGGAGGCTTTGAAAACAAAATCCCATAAGTATTTTAGTTTCCCTGCTCCTGGTCATGTGTTTGTTAAGCCACAGGTAAATATTGTGATCAATGCAAATACTTTTACCCACCTTGGGGAGGGCAATTTTCAGCCTGCCTTCTCCCATCTGCAGAAAAACCTTAGAAAATCCCTTCCTAGAAGTAAGTTTGTACATATAGCCTGTGCTATTTGCAATATACTTGAGTGCTCAAAGTTGGACACATTGCAGTGAGTTTTCAAAGAGAAACAGCGCTTGTTGTTTCTCATTGAAAATTAGCAGATATCTGCTATAGTGCAGGCAGCAAAGCAGAGGCAAGACAGCATGTGTACATAATCCTCATTTTGTAAAACGCTCCCTGAAAAAGCTAGGGTCAACCTTCAGAAGCTCCCGAGTACCGAGAAACTCGCTGCAGTGTCTGAAACAGATTCTTGGACGGAGGAAAGCCAGGTGTAAGGTCCTAAGGGGATCGCTCACTTAATTTTCCACAAAAAAAGTACTCCACATGCAGAGCCTAATTCCAAACCAGAAAAACAAACTACTGAAGCAAAAATCAACAAAAGCAATGCACAAAGGTCCACGGCATAAAAGAGATGGGGGGGGGGGCAGGGGGGATATTCAAAGGCATTTACACAGTTTGCAGACTTTTAAACTATGTAAATGCCACTCAACAGGATATTCAGCAGCACTTACATGGTTAGCTTGGGGCATGCCGGTGGTGCTGACCACTAAATCTAGATATTTAGCACCTGCCAGTATCCAGATAATTGGCATTGAATATCTGAATTTCTTTTATCAGCAGTGGCCAACATTTAAAAAAGTAATCGCTGACTGCCGCAGGCTGAATATCAGTATGGGATGCAAAACAACCTTACGACAACGAAATATCAAAATAACACCAAAGTGATAAACTAAGGAAACCATAGAGATAAATTGTCACTTAAAAAAAAAGTCTAAATCTACACAAACAAGAATAAAAGTCTAGCAGGAATTACCTAAAGGACTAGAACAGGGGGAAAAGATCAAGGGAAAGAGATACTACAGAAACCCCTGGCCCAAAACCCAGATCAAAACGGAAACATTAATCACACCATCAGTGATATAGTCGCATGAACCAAAGGTCAAGTGGCATGCTTGCACCAGATATTCATTATTTAATGCCCGAATGGAGACACAAATCTTCAGTCCAGTCCTCTAAATAGGAAGGCTCAAGCCTGAGTTCATCTGGAAATATAATCCAAAAGCTGGGAGCAAGATAACTAAAAGATGTTTGGTAGGTGAGTTCCAACCGCATCGGAGAAGAAGAGGCAATTGGAGTCATTCCAGATTCCAACCAGGCCATTTGCACGAGCATGGGAGATGTGTATCTCGTGAAATCGTCTACGACCCTATTCCAGTGCACGGTGCCCGTGCATGTCCACAAAGCTTGCATGAGGATGTCAGAATGTGCCCGGGAGGAGCAGAACGGTGAAATGGTTTGCCACGGAGGCATGGTTTGCCACGGTGAAATGGTTTATTTTATTTATTTATTTATTTAGCATATATTTATATACCGCTACTTCCAGCGATCAGGAGCGGTTTGATTAAGTAAACAGGGAGTGCCAGATCAAATGACAAATT
Source organism: Ichthyophis bannanicus (assembly GCA_033557465.1). Lineage (NCBI taxonomy): Eukaryota > Metazoa > Chordata > Amphibia > Gymnophiona > Ichthyophiidae > Ichthyophis > Ichthyophis bannanicus. Next base: position 517,467,740 of record CM066033.1, read on the forward strand.
TCAAGAATTACAGCGTGATTTACAAGGTTGTCTGATAGGTTGTCAGAACAAAGCCAGAAATTTTCAATAATGGGTACAACATGATTCATGGGATATTCACAACACACAGTTAGGAGGGGGAGAGAGGGATATTTACATATATACATTTTACACTTGTTACATTCAGGAGCATAAGACTTTTGCCACGGTTTGCCACGGAGGCATGTACTAACTTTTTACACCCTCGTCAATCTGGATTCCGTCAAGGCCATAGTGTCGAAACAGTTCTGCTTGCTTTCACCAATGCACTGCATGTGGTTCACGATCGTGGGGACATCTCGGTGGCGGTAGCTCTTGACCTTTCCGCTGCCTTTGATTTAGTTGACCACTCTCTCCTTCTTCTTTGCCTACGGGAAGCGGGTCTTTGCAGCGTTGTTTATCACTGGTTTCACTCCTTTCTTTCCTCTCAATCTTGTGCAGTTCTCTCCTCCTCTCCCTCCACCCCCTCTTCAGATCCCTTTCCTCTTCCATGTGGGGTCCCCCAAGGTTCTGTTCTGGTTCCCCTTCTTTTCAATCTCTTCTTAGCCCCCCTTGCTCTGCTAATTCAACAATCTGGTGTCTCCGCTTTTTACTACGCAGACGACATAGTCCTTCTTCACCACACTTCTCCCTCTTGCCCTGGTCTCTCTGCATTGAATTCCTGTCTTTCCGTCGTCGCAGATTGGCTGATTCGGAACTGTCTTCACCTTAACTTAACCAAAACTAGTGCAATTTGGTTTTCCCACGGTAGCCCACCCCCCTCGCTAGCCCCCTCTTTTTCAGGCACTCCCATACCTGTGGTATCCACCTTTCGTTATCTGGGTGTGTTCTTTGATTCTGATCTTTCTTTTCAGGCCCACATCTCACAAATCGCTAAGACCTCTTTTTTCTTTCTCCGCCAGATCTGTGCAATCGGCCCCTTCCTCTCCCCGTCTGCTCTCAATACCTTGTTACTATCTCTTGTTATGTCACGCGTTGATTTTTCCAATTCAGTCTTCACTGGTCTCTCTAAATCTCAACTGGCTCATCTTCAGAGGGTTCAAAACACTGCTGCACATCTCATTACTCACTCCTCCCTCCCAGACCATGTAACACCTCTTCTCCTTCATCTTCATTGGTTACCGGTTCCCTTCCGCACTCAATTCAAACTGCTCTCTTTTGTTCACAGGGCTCTCCACACCAGCACTCCACAATACCTAGCAGATCTTATCACTTTCCACTCTCCCAGATACACTCCCTGCTCCTTTCACCTCAACTGCCTTCACCTCCCTTCTCCCTCCCTTGCCCATCTACACTCCACCCACTCCTCTGCCTTCTTCTTCGCCGGTCCTGCCCTCTGGAACTCCCTCCCCTCCTCCCTCCGCTTAGACCCCCATCACACCACCTTTAAGCGAAACCTAAAGACCCATCTTTTTTCCATGGCCTTTGACCTCCCCTCCCCCTTCGTGTAACTGCCTCCCTTATGTTTTGTCTACTCTCTCCTTTCTCTCTTACTGTCCTGTCAATGATTGTAGTTCCTTTTCCTTTCTACTGGCTTTGTGCCTCTACTAGATTTTATAAGTTGTAAACCGCCTTGCTTACCACAGAAGGGCGGTATATCAAATAAAATAAACATAAACACATATTCTGGGAAGGCCTGTGTACATTTTTGGACTTCTCTGCAGATGTGCCTGTTATTCCTGCCAGAGACGTGGAATAAAACCAGCACTTAGAAAATATTCTGCTGTGTTTTACAATTCGTCCCTACAAGTGAGAGTGTGTATGGGTGTGTGTTTTGAGGATTGCATGGGAGGATCTGGTGTTCTGATCTGCAGTTCAGGGGGGACATGAATACCTGGCCTGTACCTGGACCTTACAGATGACCACAGTGACACCAGGTGCCACTGTGATAGGGCAGCCATTCAGCAGCTGTGCCAGGCACTGGGAGATCTGACAGCTGTCGTGTCAACATTCTCCAGATTGTGCCATGAAGCCTACATCCTTACCCAGTCAAGGATCTATGAAGCTGAAAGAGTAGTGGTATAACAGGAGGTTGGCTACTTGGCATGATGGCACAGCGATCCCCCCTCCCATGCCCACATAGGCCTGACTAGGGGAGCAGTGCCACAAAGCAGACTGTTGGAAGGCTGGCAGGTTTGCCCCGCAGATGGAAGATGTATACAGACCAACATAAGCCAGGACAGAGAAAGGGCATTGTATGAGATAGGTATAGCCACATGTAGGGGAGCTGCTGTGAAAAATGCCAGTACCCAGATACGTGGCAAACAGATGCCATAGCCAGACAGCCATAGTCATTAGAAGAACATAGTTATGTTGCTCAGCAATACAATGCATCCTTTGGGGAATTGCAAAGTTAGTTTAGGTTTTTGTGAGTTTGGTAAGAGTCCATACTTAGCATTTTAAAGAGTGTTTTTAGGGATGACCAATGCAAGAATAACTAAGGAGTTGTTATACTGCCATGTATGTTTTGATACAGAGTATATCAGGACAAACATGTTAAGATCTACTTGATCTTATAATATCTTAGAGTGCACTGAGATTACATTGCAGTGCTCTGGGCATGAAACAGACTAGTATATATAGGGGTATGTTTACTAAACAGCGCTAATGTAGCAGCGGCGACATTATCACATGATACATAATGTTATCTCACAATAAAGTAACATTAACGCATGATAATTTTACGTTTCGCGCGATAACATCTCCGGCGGTGTTAAGGCACACAGAGGGTGGAGTAAGTGTCTCCAGAGGGCGGAGAGAAGGGGTCAATGGGCGGGGAGTGGGCGGGGAGAGGGTCTAGGTACACTAACGCCGGGATTTTAAGACCAGAACATTACTGTGCTTGAAAACCTGGCGTTAGAGGCACAATTGTAGGAAAGAGAAACCTTTTCAGTTAGGAATGTAGAGCAAAGGCAGGAAGACCAAGAAATGTGATAGTAGTGCAAAATGTGCAGCAACAGCATAGTGCCCAAGTACGAAAGGGCACTATAGTAAGGCTGCAAATGGGGTACAGGGGGCTGCAGGCGGGACATGCACTGGGGCAGCTGGGGCACAGGGTGGACTAGGCAGATGCCTAGGTGGCACATAGGAACACAGAAACTGCAAATCAGCAAGCCAGCAACTGACCAAGGTAAAAACATGCCCACGAGTGTGTGTTCCACAGTGTCCCAGGGGACAGTACCCAGCAGGTACCCCAAATGGCACATAACATTGACAGGCGGTGCCGGGGGGAAGCATGAATGCCTATGTAGGTACCCCTACCCCAGATCCTACACCATAGGCAGCCGCCTACAGGCACACTGGATGGCCTGGGATTGCACACCTCCAGCACCACCAGCATAAGGGCATGTCAGCATGGTGGGGGAGGGGTGCTGGGGGCAGAGGGGGCAGAGGGGGCAGTGGCAGCTGCCCACAGCAGACCAAGGCCAAGCCCTGTTTAGGTGGGTGGCATGCAGTGCAACAGACAAGGTCTGTCTGAAGAACAGTCATGGTATCCCCAGGAAATGACCTGCCTCTGTGGCAACAGTTTGGTGCAGTACACACAGCCAGTGTGTTCAGGGGCAGTAGGTCACAGGTTCAAGTCCCAGCTGTGGCTTCTGCAGACCTTGTCCCTACATTTTACCCTACAGAACACATACACTATAAACATGTGCACACCCTGGAGCAGCGGCCAACAGGGGCACAAACACCCACACCCACAGGCCCCACTATCCATATCCTCATGGAGAGTCAGGCTTTTGGGCCCTGCGCGGAGCAGCAGCTACCACTACTACCACCTGCATACCTTAGTAATGCCATCATAAACATGGAAACACGCTCCATATATATCAGAAGGTTGCTATGATGAATATCAGATAACAAATCTTACATTAAACACAAATTGTTAACAGAGATTCATCATGCAATCTTTCTGATATATGTGGAGTATGTTTCCTTTCTGTTTGTTTTCTGACAGTGTTTACCACCCTGGAGAGTGACCATAACAGTATTGAGTACCTTAGCAATGCCTGCACTGTGCCCAGGACTGGTGTGCCGGCCAGGGCTGCCAACCATCTCTATCTTTGCACAATGCTGAAATAGATGAGGAAGTGTGTGTATGTCTATCCAGAGTTTTGTGACTACCTACACCTTACTGAGCCCACAATGCTTACACTGTTTCCAGCGTTGGCCTGCCAATGTGCATAATGAGGAGCAAAGTATTATGGGTATCGCCCAGACAGGGCAGTCTGGGCAGGATGCATCTGCACAGGGCATAGGGCAATGGCTGGGATATTGTAGTGCCCAACCACCACCTGCACGGACAGGGTGGCCACAGCATGAACTGCAGTCTTTCTGTAGCCAGCCAGTGCTGTGTTAGATGCTATAGAGATGTAGCCCACTGGTTACTACAATGACTGTGGAAGCAGAGGTCATGAGTTCAATCCTGCAGGGATTTCCTTTTAATTTAAATCAGTGTTGCCAGCAAAAACACCCTCACAGTGCCGTAACCTAAAGTGCCGCATAAGGCGCCCTATAGGGCGCCCTATAAAGCACCCTTGGCAGATAGGGCACTTTATAATGTGCCCTATGGGGCGCCTTATGAGGCAGCTTAGGTTACAGCACTGTGAGGGTGTTTTTGCTGGCAGCACTGATTTAAATTAAAAGGAATCCCTCAGACAACCTTATTAAATAACACCACTGCAGGATCAAACTCATGACCTCTGCCTCCACAGTCATTGTAGTAACCAGTGGACTACATTTCTATAGCTTCTAACACAGTGCTGGCATGGACTTATGGTTAACACGCATTAACAAGCCAAGGCGCCCTCTATCGCGCAATACAGATTCATTGCTACCTTGCCGCCGGAACGCCCACTACCTTATATGGCATTCCTCACATTAACGCTGCAACTAGCGCAGGTAACATTAGGACGGTTTAATAAACATACCCCATAGTCTAGTTTACATCAGAATTTATGTATCATCAGTATGTATGTCTAGTTTGCATCAGTACAACACTGGCAGTGAGAAAAGCAGCTTAGGAGATTCAGGGTTTAACCAAGGAGGCATGGCCATCGGAGGTGTCCACGGGTATATCGCGGAGACAGGCAGGATCAGAAATGTGCAACTTTCCAGAATACAGTGAGCATGGGGATGTCCAAAACAATTGCAGTGTTTACCAATGTCCCCTTAATATTAGTGGGGACGTGTTTCTCCGCTACACTCTATGACACATGCCTGGTGCTGGATACTTGCACGGGCCAGCTGAACAGCATGTTGGACAGGCCACACCAGATTCATCTACGAGATCATTCCAGAAACACAGGCACATCTACAGGGTGGCCCAAAAAAAGTGAGAACATCTCGTAGCATATAAGTTATTTAAAAATTCAAAAAGAGAGATGTAAAGGATTGACAAATTTAAAAAAAAAAGATGGTGACAGGAAATTGTCGAAATAAAGACGTTATATAGCTAAAAAAGGTAAATAAGTAAACTATTTAAGCTTTCAATTTACGAGATGTTCTCACTTTTTTTGGGCCACCCTGTATACCCACGGCTGCGGAATTCACTGTGAATCGCAGCCGTACCCAATTTAAACTTTTCCGCAGGAGCTAGACAGCCTATATGGAATCTGCTTAAATGTTACTAAGTTATTCTGAGGTGATCTTAAAGGCCGAGGGGGGACAAATGGGATTAGATGGTCTGCAAAATAATTTGGAAAACTGCTGGATATTATGTGATGGGGTAGCATGAGGACCTTAAACTTAAGCCTATGGCAAACAGGACGACAGTACTGAGCAGATAGAAGAAGAGCTGTATGATCAAATCTGTGAGCATTATAAAGAAACTTAATGGCTGTGCTCTGTATGAGTTGAAGCATCTTTGTAGAGACGGCTTGCAAATCATTGTAAAAAATCTTGCAATTGTCTAGGCAATTCAAAACTAAGGTATAGAATAGGAGATAAGAACATAAGAACATAAGATATGCCATAATGGGTCAGACCAAGGTCCATCAAGCCCAGTATCCCATTTTCAACAGTGGCCAATCTAGGTCATAAGTACCTAGCAGTTCCCCAAAAAACACAGGTTCCACAATGCTTGTATTGGGTCAAGCAGCGATATCCCAGATCCCTTTTAATAATGGTTTATGGACCTTTCCTCCAGGAACTTGTCCAAACCTTTTTTAAACCCAGCTACATTAACAGACTTTACTACATCCTCTGGTAACAAATTCCAGAGTTTGATTACACGTTGAGTGAAAAAATATTTTCTCTTATTAGTCTTAAATAGATTACCCTGTAGCTTCATTGCATGTCCCATAATCTTTCTATATTCTGATGACATAAACAATCGATCTACATTTACCCGTTCCACTCCATTCATTAATTTATAGACCTCTATCATATCTCCCCTCAGCCGTCTCTTTTCCAGGTTGAAGAACCCTAACCATTTTAGCCTCTCTTCAAAGGGGTATCTGTCAGCATACATTTCATGCAGCTATGGACTCTGTTTAATTCAGTCTAAACTCTGACCCCTGGTTGACGTCAGTCTCTAGGACCTGGCTGCAGCCCCCTCTTGCTAAATCAAGATGGGTAGACCTTAAAGGGAGTGGCCAAAGACAATAGCAGACCTCAAGGGGAACTGCTGGAGAGGCACTATAAAGGACAGACACACTTCCTGTTCACTCTCTCTAAGACGGGTATGTAAGTGGCATATTGGGTTCCCCCCCCCAGTAGTGGCTGCTCAACCTAAGACACGAGGTTTGGACTCATAAGGAGACCTGTTTATCTCTAGAACACTAGAGACAGTACTAGAGACAGTACTGTGCAGGACAGGGGACCTGCTAGACATAGCAAGGTATTTAATACAGGAGGTATTCGACGAGCTGCCTACTATCAGGTAATGGCAGCTGGGACAGGTACCACAGGTTTGCTTCCACCAATTCCAGGCACAAATAATAAATAAAAATAAAAAAGGTGTGGGAGATGTCAGCATACATTTCATGCAGCTATGGACTCTGTTTAATTCAGTCTAAACTCTGACCCCTGGTTGACGTCAGTCTCTAGGACCTGGCTGCAGCCCCCTCTTGCTAAATCAAGATGGGTAGACCTTAAAGGGAGTGGCCAAAGACAATAGCAGACCTCAAGGGGAACTGCTGGAGAGGCACTATAAAGGACAGACACACTTCCTGTCTCTCTCTCTCTCCCTCCTTCATCGGACAGGTTTGGACACTACCATGAGGCTCTGATACTCAACTCCCTTCACCCCTCCCCCCCTCTCTCTCTCTCTACCCACATGTTCTGGCCTACCATGCGGCCCTGACCCACAGGTTCTGGCCTCTATCTCTCTCACACTTCACACATGCACACACACAGATTCAGTGATGCACACTGAAACAGCTCTGTAACAATCACTATATACCTCTGTTCAATACCTATGTATTAAGCCTATTTTTACATAAAAACCTTTCTCCAAGCCACACCTGTTTGCTTGTCTTATTACAATACCCTCCTGCGTCTGTGAAGTGAAATGAACCCAGGACCAAGCGGAGACTAGACCAGAGATTACATATTCAGAAGATTACAGTATCCTTCCATCCCCTTTAGCATTTTGGTGGCTCTTCTCTGTACCTTTTCTAATAACGCTATATTCTTTTTAAGATAAGACGACAAGAATTGCACACAATATTCAAGGTGTGGTCGCACTATGGAACGATACAGAGGCATTATAATATTCTTTGTTTTATTTTCCATTCCTTTCCTTATGATACCTAGCATTCTATTTGCTCTCTTAGCCGCCGCAGCTGCACACTGGGAAGAAGGTTTTAACATGTTATCCACCATGATGCCTAAATCTTTTCCCAGGATGGTGGTTCCTAATGTGGAACCTTGTATCGTGGAACCATAGTTTGGGTTGTTCTTCCCTACGTGCATAACTTTGCACTTGTCCACATTAAATTTCATCTGCCATTTGTATGCCAAGTCATCCAATTTATCAAGATCCTCTTGCAATTTTCCACAATCCTCATGGGTTTTAACAATGTTAAAAAGTTTTGTGTCCTCTGCAAATTTGATAACTTCACTCGTTATTCCCATTTCCAGGTCATTTATGAATATGTTAAAAAGCAGCGGACCCAGCACAAATCCCTGGGGTAACTCTCCACTATTCACCTTTCTCCATTGGGAAAATTGCCATTTAGCCCTACCCTCTGTTTTCTATCTTTTAATCAGTTCCTGATCCCTAATAGTGCACTGCCTTCTATCCCATGACTTTTTAGTTTTGCCAAAAGTCTCTGATGAGGGATCTTGTTAAAGGCTTTCTGAAAGTCCAGATACACTATATCAATTGACTCACCTTTGTCTACCTGTTTATTCACACCTTCAAAAAAACATAACAGATTAGTAAGATGAGACCTTCCTGATCTAAAGCCATGTTGACTGTCTCCCATTAAGCCATGACTATCTACATATTCATGTTCTTTATAATGGTTTCTACCATTTTTTCCTGTTCTGACATCAAGTTCACCAGGCTGTAGTTTCCTGGATCACCATTGGAACCCTTTTTACAAATTGATGTTACATTGGCCATCCTCCAATCTTCAGGTATTACGGATGATTTTAATGATAGTTCACAGAGGAGGGAGGGAGGGGGACCATCAACCCCAGTCCTGGTGGGGAACAGACACCCTACAGGGCAGTCAATGCAGATCTGTACACAGCCATAAGGCAAGGCAGACAGACAGTAGGCCTGGAAATGCTCAGCTGCCCCCCAACATTATCTGACATTCTCCAGCAGCGAGAAAAGTGAGTCTCCAGCCACTGCACCCTGCAAGGTGTTCCAGCCAGACACATACTAACTACAGACAGTCTGCTAGCTAGTCAATAGTGCATGTTCCTGGAGAAGATGCATGTACCCAGAACTGGGACGTCAGCATACACACCAAGCAGATAAGTCAGTGATTGGGCCCCAAAAAAGAGAACCCATAAATATCACTTGAGAGAAATGCCATATAGCACTATGGGGGAACCTAGCCATGCCATGGTCACTGCTCAGTCAGGGTGAGAATGACCTCCCAGCATGACATGCTGTGGCCACCCTATCCGTGCAGGTGGTGGTCGGGCACTACAATGTCCCAGCCATTGCCCTATGCTCTGTGCAGATGCATCCTGCCCAGGCCACTCTGTCCAGGCTATACCCACAGTACCTAGCTCCTCATTATGCACATTGGCAAGCTAACACTGGAAACAGTGCAAGCAGTGTGAGCTGCGTAAGGTGTTGGCAGCCACCACAAATTGGATGGACAGACACACACTCCCACACCTATGCCAGCATTGTGCAAATATAGAGGCTTTTGGCAGCCCTGGCCACCTCGCTAGTCTTGGGCACAGTGCAGGCATGGCTATGGTACGCAATACTGTTGGGGTCACTCCCCGGGGTGGTAAACGCTGTCAGACACCAGAACTGAAACACACTCCACAGACATCAGAAAGATTGCTATGATGCAGCTCAATCAGCAAATTGTGCTTAACCTAGGAATTGCTATCTGCGATTAATCATAGCAACCTTTTGATATATGTGTAACGTATTAACAGGTTTAGGGTGGCATTGCTAAGGTATGCAAGTGCTAGTATTGGGAGATGCTGCTGCACGCAGGTCCCAACATCCTGCCTCTCCATGAGGCTGTGGATATTGGAGCCTGTGGGTGCGGGTGTTTCTGCCCGTTGGCCGCTGCTCTGGGGCAGAGGTTCCCAACTCCGGTCCTGGTGGGCCACACACTGTTCGGGTTTTCTTGCTGTCCCTAATGAATATGCATGTGATACATTTGCATACCATGGGGGCGGCGCATAGATATGCAGCACAGGCATCTTTATTAGAGACAGCATGACACCTGAATAATTTTTGGCCCTCCAGGACTGCATTTGGGAAACTCTGCTCTAGGTATTGCACATGTCTATGGTGTCTGTGCTCTGTAGGGTAAAATATAGGCGTTTGAGGCATGTTTATGTTATCTGCAATAAAGGTTCCCTCTTTATTACCACGGTTTTGTAGTGGGTAAAATATGGGGACTGGGTTGACAGGAACCAAAGCTGGGACTTGAACCTGTGACCTTCTGCTCCTGAACACACTGGCTGTGTGTACTGTACCACTGTGGTGCCACAGGGACAGCTCATTCCGTGGGGATACCATGACTGTTTGTCAGACAGGGCCTGTCTGTTGCAGTGCATGGCACCCACCTACACAGGTCTAGGCCATGGTCTGTTGTGGGCAGCTGCCACTGCCCCCTCCACCACCAGTACCCCTCTGCCACCATGCTGACATGCCCTTCTGCTGGTGGTGCTGGTGGTGCACAGTCTCAGGCCATCCAGTGTGCCTATGGTGCGGGTTCTGGGGTAGGGGTGCCTGCATAGATGTCCATGCTTCCCCCCAGCACCGCCTGCCAATGTTCTGTGCCCTTGGGGGTACCTGCTGGGTACTATCCCCTCTGACACTGTGGGAAACACACTCGTGCCCATGTTGAGCCCTCATCAGTTGCTGTCTGGCTGCTCTACTGTTTCAGCATTCCTATCGGCCACCTAGGCATCACCCTAGTCCGCACTGTGGCCCAGCTGCACCACACCTGCAGCCACACCTGCAGCCCTCTGTATCCCCTTTTCCAGCATCTGTCCAGTTGCCCATTCCAACATGCCCACCCTGCTGTTGTGGAACATGTGCACGCCATAGGAAACCTGTCCAATAACAAGGGAAAACCCTGATCAGCGCTATTTCACTGTGGGATCATTCACCTTGTATGGGGACAGAGCATAGACCCTTCCAAAATTAATATCTTTTTTTTGTAGCTTTCTTGGTAGTGTTTTTTGCTGTTTCCCATTAATATCACTATTGGCCAGCTTGGTTATGTTTTTTTTCCATTTTGTTCAGGTCATTTTCAATGTTTATTTGCCCTTTTGTTCCGTACACATGTATCACGCTTATCACTTTTTGTAGGTTTCCCTGATTTTGCTGTACATTGCTGACGTAAATGGTATCTCTTCCCTTTAAATCTGCTCTAACGCCAGGGTTTCACTGGCGTTAGTTTTCAGACCCGGAATCCACAGCGTTAGTGTGCAGGGAGCCTCTCCCCTCCCACTCTCTACCCATTGACCCTCTCTCTCCGCCCCTGGGGAGCCTTCCTCCGCCCTCCGGGAGCCTTTCTCCACCCTCAGCGCTCATTATCGCGCAATAAGGTACCTTATCGCCCGGTAAAGCACCATTATCGTGCGATAACGTGCCTTATCGCCCGATAATGTCGCAGCAGCGCAAATAGCGCCCTTTAGTAAACATACCCTTAAGAAGCAGTCATTTATTTCATCTAGAAACTTTAGGGCTTGTTTACAAAGCCGCGGTAGTGGTTCGCGATCGCGATCGCAGCCGCGGCCCCATTGAAATCAATGGGGCCGCGGCTCCGATTACGATCGCAAACCACTACCGCGGCTTTGTAAACAAGCCCCTTTATCTCCCTAGCATGTTCTGCCGTGACAGTGACCCAGTCAATACCGGGGTAATTGAAATCACCCATTATTATTACTGTGCTGTAACTCTTGTTAGCTTCCCTGATTTCTTTGAGCATTTCATCATCCATTCATTCATTCTGGCCAGGCAGTCGATAGTACACCCCCCACTGCTATCGCCTTCCCCTTTTAACATGGAATTTCAATCCATAGATATTCTAGAGCAAATTTTGTTTCCCGCAAAACTTTAATCCTTTGTGACTCAATGCCCTCTCTAATATAAAGCGCAATCTCTCCACAAATCTGATCAGCACTATCATTACGATATACTTTTACCCGGGTATCACAATGTCCCACTGGTTGTCCTCCTTCCCCATGTCTCTGAGATACCAGTCATATCTAACTTCTCATTTAGTGTTATATATTCTAACTCTCCCATCTTATTTTTTAGACTTCTAGCATTTGCATACAAGCATTTTAGGGACTGTATTTTATTCATATTATTCTTGCTTTCGGTAGGCAGGGGTAATTTGGAATCTTTAAGCTCTGTCTACTCCGTATTCAAGAGCATTTGGGCTACTTTTGTCTTTATTGAAACCTCTCCGCTGATATGCCCTAATTTCATTTTTTTTGTAGTATCCTTCAAGAATACATTGTTCCGAACCATGCGCTCTTGGGCGACTGTCAGATCTCCTCTATTATCTAGTTTAAAAGCTGCTCTATCTCCTTTTAAAGGTTAATGCCAGGAGCCTAGTTCCATCCCGGCTAAGGTGAAGCCCATCCTTTCAGAAGAGCCCCTCCTTCCCCAGAATGTTCCCCAGTTCCTAAAAAATCACAAACCCTCATCCTTGCACCATCGTCTCATCCACACATTGAGACTCCAGAACTTTGCCTGCCTTTTGGGACCTGCGTGTGGAATGGAAAACAATTCGGAGAACGCTACCCTGGAAGTTCTGGATTTCACCTTCCTACCTAAAAGCCTAAATTTAACCTCCAGAACCTCCCTACCACATTTTCCTATGTCTTTGGTACCAACATGTACTAAGACAGCAGACTCCTTTCCGGCACTATCTAAGACCTTGTCTAGGTGGCGCATGAGGTCCACTACCTTCACACTAGGCAGGCATGTTACCAGATGATCCTCATTTCCACAAGCTACCCAACTAGCTACATGCCTAATGATCAAATTACCAACTATAACGGCTGTCCTAACCCTTCCCTCATTGGCACATGACCCTGGAGAAACTTCCTTGGTGCGAGAGGGTTTTACGTCACCTGGAGGACAGGTCCTAGTTACAGGATCACTTCCTGCCACACCAGGGTGATGCTCTCCTGTCACATGACCTCTCTCCTCCATGGCAAGAGGAATGTTGCCAGACTGGAGTTTTGACTTCAGGACTATATCCCTGTAGGTCTCGTCTATGTATCTCTCTGTCTTCCTTATGTCCTCCAAGTCTGCTACTCTAGCCTCTAGAGAACGGACTCGTTCCCTGAGAGCAAAGAGCTCCTTGCACCTAGTGCACACGTAAGATCCCTCACCAAGTGGGAGAAAATCATACACGTGACACTCAATGCAAAAGACTGGAAAACCCACATCTTGCTGCTTGACTACTGTCTGCATCTTAGTTTTAATGTTGTGTTTAGGTATTTAAGTTCTTTACCTACTAAGGGTTGGTAGGGATACTTATACTAATAAAACTACACCTAATACGTTTAATGTGCTTTGTTCACCTGAAGCTTAATTACTCTCAGGTCCTTAACGTATGCCTGTTGAGGACAAACAGCTGCATCTGAGAGTGAACATGGCACTTCCTTTCCTTTGAGAGGTTTATGCACCTATAAAGATACAATTATCCCAGGGGTGGGTGGGTGTTGGGGAGGGAGGAAGGGAAAAAGATGTATTAAAAGCTGGCTGCTACACAGTACCCTGATCTGTGCTGCTAAGATAATCTGTGACCAATTTCCAGGGGGAGTCCCACAGCCCTTGCTTGGATAGATGGGAGTCTGGGTTCTAAATTTAACCAGAAAGCTCTCTGCTGTGTTTTAAATTTAAACTGAAAGCTCCTTGCTGCTACTAGGCCCTGACTGGTTTAACAAATACACTGCATTCACAGATTAATCAGCTTTAATCTAAAGAATTCCTTTTTCCCCAAGATTTAGAAAAATTACCAGAAGTAAATACTTACAATTGCAGATCTCTCTCCAGAAGAAGCAGTCCCCTTTTGTAGTCCTTCAAGATAAAGATCTTTTTCATCACGCAGATGTCTAATAGAGAGGATTTACAGAGCACAGAAAAAAGATCCTTACTTCTAATATTTGGACATTGAATATCACATAAGTATCAAGACAAACTCTGAGGGAAGTTACAATATCCTTTAGGATAATGGCAATTTCCAAAATAGATAGTGACAAAGACAGAGAGGCTTTCCTTCTCACAAATCAAGATATCAAGATTCTTGAAGCTGAGATCTACATAAAAGTCAGATAGCCAATTTTCTCAATGGAGAAAGGTGATAGTTGAGTATTCCAGGGATCTGTGCTGGGCCCACTGCTTTTTAACATATTCGTAAATGACTTGGAAATGGGAATAACAAGTGAGGTGATCAAATCTGCAGATGACACAAAATTATTCAAATTTGTTAAAATGCAAGAAGATTGTGAAAAATTACAAGAGGGCCTTGATAAATTGGAAGACTGGACGTCCAAATGGCAGATGAAATTTAACATGGACAAGTGCAAAGTTATGCTCCTAGGAAAGAACAACCCAAACTTTGCTACATGATGCAAGGTATCACCTTAGAAACCACCACCCAGGAAAAAGATTTAGGCATCATCATGGATAATACATTGAAACCCTCTGCCCAGTGTGCAACTATGGCCAAGAAAGCAAGTAGAATGTTAGGAACCATAAGAAAAGGGATGCAGACAAAAACCAAGGATATTATAATGCTTCTGTATCGTTCCATGGTGCGACCACACCTTGAATATTATGTGCAATTCTGGTCACCGTATCTTAAAAAGGATATAGCAGAATTAGGAAAAGTACAAAGAAGAGCCATCAAAATGGTAAAGGGGATTGAAGGATACCCCTATGAGGAAAGGCTTAAAAGGTTAGGGCTCTTCAACCTGGAAAAGAGACGGCTGAGGGGAGATATGATAGAGGTCTATAAATTAATGAATGGAGTGGAACGAGTAAACATCGATTGGTTGTTTACTCCATCAAAAAGTAGAATGATTAGGGGATATGCAATGAAGCTACAGGGTAACCCATATAAGACTAATAACAGAAAATATTTTTTCGCTCAAAGTGTAATCAAACTCTGGGATTCGTTACCGGAGGATGTAGTAAAAGCTGTTAGTGTAGCTGGGTTTAAAAAAGATTTGGGCAAGCTCCTGGAGGAAAGGCCCATAAATCATTATTACAGAGGAACCAGGAAATCCATTACTTGCCCCAGGACAAGCACTGTGGAACCTGTGTGCCTTTTGGGAACCTGCCAGGTACTTGTGACCTGGATTGGCCACTGTTGGAAACAGGATACTGGGCTTGCTGGACCTTGGTCTGACCCAGTATGACATTTCTTATGTTCTTATATTCTTAGATGTTATTTGTATAGAAAAAAACCACCTATATCAAAGCTTTGAACAAGTGCCACATGATGGAGTCTATGTAGCTTAGCTGGTTAGATTAGTGATCTTCACGATTTTTTTTCAGTAGGGACCATTTTGGTAAAAAATACTTCAATGTGAGAACCATGATCATCACTGGACAAAGTAAATGGCATACTGAACAAGGGAGGGTGAATCCTCCAATTATAGAGTTGGCCAGGAGGGTTTCCCCTCTGATGGTATGGTAGACCCAGCTCCTCAGGCACACTCAGTGATTGTTGCAACTAAAACAATGTCTACTCCCCCACATTATCTCTTTTCTTAAGCCCATCTCCCCCAACACATTGTCTATCCCTTTCCCCCAAGTCTGTATCCCATACATATTCTCCTACCCCCCCCCCCCATACTCTCTCCTGCATACTCATCCCCTGTCCCATCCCAGCCAATCTCAATCCCCATCTCCATTCTCACCATCACATACATCTCACGATCGTGGTGACATCACTCTTCTTGTATCCCTCGATCTGTCTGCAGCATTCGATTTGGTTGACCATCACGCACTTCTTTCTCGGCTCTCTGATATTGGCCTTCGAGGTTCTGTTTGGTGTTGGTTTCATTCATTCCTTTCATCCCGTTCTTTCTCAGTACATGTAAATGATCAGTCCTCGTCCATCTTCCCTCTCACTTGTGGTGTCCCACAAGGCTCTGTGCTTTCCCCTCTGTTATTTAATATTTTTCTTGCCCCGCTGCCCCTGATCATTCAACAATATTCGATTTCATCCTACCTATATGCAGATGACATAGTTCTCCTATTCCATACTTCACCTCTCTCCCCTGACATTGCACAGCTGAACCTCTGTCTTTCCCACATTGCCTCCTGGTTATCGGAAAATTTTCTTCATCTTAATCCAGCAAAATCTTCAGCAATGTGGGTTTCTCTCAGTGGTACATGCCCCACTCTTGCACCTTCTATTGGATCATCTAGTATTCCCCTTACCTCTTCTGTTCGCTATCTGGGTGTAATTCTAGACTCTTCTTTAACTTTCTCTGAGCATATTTCAAAGGTTTCCCGTTGTTCTTTCACTGCTCTGCGGCAAATTAGGGCCGTCCGGTCTGTTTTACCCTCTAACGCCCTAATTACTCTTGTCATTGCCCTTGTAATCAGTAGGCTGGACTACTGCAATGTCTATCTGGCCAATCTCCCCAAATACTGTCTTCAGCGGTTACAGCGTATTCAGAATACTGCAGCTCGCCTCGTTACTTTTTCCAGTAGATATGATCACATCACTCCCGTCCTGCTCCGTTTACACTGGCTTCCTCTCCAATATCGCTTTCACTACAAATTTCTGATTCTCCTTCACCGGACCATTTACACCTGTACTCCCCGTTACCTGGCAGACTGTATCTCACTGTATTCTCCCCATCGGCTGCTTCGTTCCATTCATGCTAACCGTTTGTCTCTCCCTTCACCTTCCCAAGCCCGTCTGGAGCAGACGCGGCACTCAGCTTGGTTTTTCCTTGGTCCTTCACTCTGGAATATGTTACCCACCTCACTTCGTTTAGAACCATCTTACCCTCAGTTTAAGTCACTGCTCAAAACTTACCTTTTCCAGAAAGCTTTTGACCTTCCCCCTGAAGCTCCCCCCTAATTGGTCTCTGCTTGTGTGTTAACCCCATGTATTGTCCTTGTTTGTTTACCTATGTTCTTTTCTGTACCCTGGTTTGGTTAATATCATTTCTCCTTATGATTTGTTATGATTTGATGTTAAATGTTAACGTGATTTGTTTTGCGACTTATTATGATTTACTGTTAAGTGTTCCAGTGTGATTTGTTCACTTTCTCTTTACCCTTCTTTCCTGTCTTAATTTTGGCGTTCTGTTTCTTGGATTGTGGTGCTAATCAGTTTTTATTGTACACCGCTTAATGCTTTTGCCACAGCGGTATATCAAATTTTAATAAAGATAAAGATAAAGTCAGTCTTCACAATCCTATTTCCACCCCGGCCCCTTCATGGTGACTCTCCTTGCAGTTTTTACCCCCCCCCCTTCCCCTCATATTTTCTTCATAGGCTTGTTGATGGTGCTAAGTCTGGATCTGCTGTTCTGTTTTCCTGTAGCAGCACATGACTCTCAGTGTGCTTGAATTTCACGATACCCTGTCTCCGCACTGCTCTCTCAGATTCACAAGATAGGGCAGGAGCTTGGGCAGCATTCAGCTCAGAGTTACAGAGAGCTGTGTCATACAGGTAGAAAACAAAACAACCATAAGAGAAAGTTAGGTGGCTAGCACTGAAAATCAGACTATTGCAATCCTAAATCTGGCTGGTCAGAATACTCATCCCTCATGCCTAAAAATAAATGCTATACAGGGGCTGGGAAATGAAAACCTTCCCATGTTCCTCCTCCCTCCTACCCAAATATAAACGTTAAAACAAGGAGTATTTACAGCCCCCCACTCCCACTTCCCCCTCCAAACCACCTGAAGGTAAGCTCTCTCCCTCCCTCCTACCCGAAGGTAAACGTGAGTAGGGGCCAAACCCCCACCCCCTAGCTCCCCTTCCACACACACCCCAGCTCCCCACCACTCAAACCCAACTCCCCACCCCTCAGCTCCCCTTCCACACACACACTCAGCCCTTTCCAGGTCAAGCCAGGAGGAGGATATAAACCTTACCTCTTACTTGCTTAGTATCCAGTGTTGCTCTGATATTTGAGATAAGAACAGAGAATTCTTGTTTGAAAAAAGTGAAATGAATGATTGCAGAAGAATTGGCAGCTGGGTCTATCCGGTCATCTGTATTTTCTCCTTCTTTGCCTCTGCTGACATTTAAATGTCTCTCCATTCCCTTCCCTTGCTAGTTATAATGGAGTTTAGCAGATCACCAACTGCTTCCCTCTGTACTGAGAAGCAAATCCCATGTAGCCAGGTTTGGTTGTGTTCTTTGGAAACTAATGGGAGGTATAAAGAGGAAAATCAAAGTGAGAATGCTCAGTTCCACTTGCTCCCTCCCTTACAACATGTTCCTTAGCTTGTCCTCAGTAAGAAGCTCGCACATGTTTGTATTAGGGAGAAGCAAGTCCCATGTAGTCAGATTTGATTGTGTGCCCCTTAGAAGCCAACAGGGGGTATAAATTGTAGTACACATGGTCGTGCTGTTTGGTTTGCCTTTGGTAATTAACCAGCTCACATGCATTTTTGCATTACTATACTTGGTTATGATGTGGCCAGGTTAGTTTTGAAATATTTTGTGTGAGCTTGGCCAATCTTTACGCATCACCCATTCAGTGACTTTTTAAGGCCTGTTAGATTTTTTAGTGAGCTCCTGCTAATTTGTATAGGCCCCTAAAAGGAGAATTTTCAAATCGTTTTTTCATGAGTGAAAACAGCATTATGCATGCATTAATAGGTTCTTTACAAATATGTACTAAGTTTTACAAAGTTTTTACAAATATGTACAAAGTTTCCCATGGTTAAATTCCCAGTTGTATTCTCCTGTTATATGTAAACTCATCACAGTCTGTTGCTTGCAATGAGTATTCTGTTTAATGTAAACCGCGCTGATGAAAAAGAGTGCGGTATAAAAGAACTATAAATAAATAAAATAAATTAATAAATTAATTGGCTATCTAAAACTTACCCCCCTTCAACATGGCCGAAAGTCTGTGCATTGTGCAACATGCACCCTTTTAGCCACATTCACGGGAGGCGTTCCCAGGGGCATTGAGCTCAGGGGAGGAAAGGTATGCACCTATAGAGAGCGCATTTTTCAGACCTCTGTATGTTCCTTTGCATTAAAGTTTTACTCACAGGAAATACAGGTGCAAGTGACTATGCACCCTCTGCAGCCATAGCAAGTGTGGAAGTAAAGCTGCCTCAGTACTGATGCAAAGCCCATGGCTAGAACGTACACACAGGCTTTGCTCCAGTGTAGACCAGGTGAAAATTGCTCCATGAACTGTTCTCCCAAAGAACAATTTTCCACATCATTTAGAAATAAAAAGTAGGAATGATGGGTGCTTCCAAATAAATGTAATTGAAGTTATCCTTTTCTTTCTTTCATTCTGTGTGTGCGTGTGTGTGTAGGTATGTGTGAACCCGGGGTCACTAAGAGGGTAACTTAGCAACAGGAGGTGGCAGCGGCTCGGCTCGGCTCGGCATGAGGGAGGATGGTTCGGAGGGCAGCTTGAGGCAGGGAGGGGGCAGCACGGCCAGGGCCCCTGCCTAGGGTGGCAGAAACCCTTGGACCGGCCCTGCATGTGCATGCTCACAGTGAAAACATGCATGTATTTTCACTCTAGCTGGTATTTTATAAAAGGTCAATTATGCACATATGTTGCCAATTACGCACATAAATACCAGAATTTATGTGCGTTGTTCACATTAAATCTATGTACCCCCCCCCCCCCCCATGTGCCCTAGTGTTAAAGCATTACTTGTTGAGATATCTTTTTTGAAGTGGATTGCATGTATTAATTAGTCTGGCAAAGGTACTTCTCGCCTCAGTCAATGCATAATGGGATAACCACTCAGGCTTTTTCTAGCTGGCTCCCTACAAGGAAAGCCAGGGAAGGAGTTGATATGCCATAGAGATTATAAAATGGGAGGGGTTTTTTTTTGGGGGGGGGGAATGTCTTCCTCTCACCTACTTCTGCTAAACTGACCAGAAGAATGCATAGCATTCACAGCTCAGTAGGGTATCAAGTGCTGGCTAAAGCCCAGGACAAGAGTAAGAAGGGGTTGCTCTCAATCACCTGAGTTCCTGCCTCCCAAGAACCAGGCTGTGGCTTAAGGGGCAGAAACCTTACAGGCTGTTGAGGGTGGACCTTACAGGCTGTTGAGGGTGGAACTTACAGGCTGTTGAGGGTGGACCTTCACCCAGCCAAGTGGTGTGAAAGATGAGAGGAGAATATGTGTTGTACCTTATTGAGAGTACTCAGAGTAAAGGAGGATCCATCGTGCCTCTCTCCATCTGAGAGAGGAAATTCTGCCTGGATGTCTGCAATATAATCTACTGTAAGGGAATCTATAAGCAGCAGGGAAAGTGGGAGAAGGGGAAGGAGCAACGTGCTGTTCCCTGGGTTCACGGAACCCACAGATGTGAGCGAGTGTGTGGAGGAACTTTACAGATTCATAGGGATATGCAGAGGTGAGATTTTATTTATTTATTTATTTAAACATTTCTTAAATACCACCCCTTCCATCGATCAAGGGTACTTTATAATGAACAAAAATTCCCAAAAATTGGTTACAGAGAACAAATCAATAACTATGATACAGGAAAACTATATACATGATAGTTTGTTACCTATACAGTGGTAACATGACAGCTGAGTCTGAACTATTTATAGTAAGTAATGATGGCGGAGCAGGTTATAAAGGTGTATTGGTGCCATTAGAGGGAGGGGTTTCATGGTTAGTGGAGGGGGAAGAAGGGATAGGATATGAAGAGGCATTGAAATATTCAGTGAACAGTAGAGTTTTTAGCTGTTTGTGAAAGGTTTGAAGATCCTTGATTGATCTAATATAGTCAGGGAGAGAGTTCCAAAGTGTGGAAGCGGAGTACCTGAAGGCTCTATTGCTAGTAGATTGGGTTTTTTTTCATATTGAGGGGGGGAATGGCAAGAAGGTCCTTTGTACATTTTCTTCTGAGTCTGCTATCAGCTTGTGCATGTATAAGGGTGGTTAGGTGGGAAGAGGCGATGCTGTTATGTAATTTTTCTCCAGGAACAAGCAGGAAGTCAGTCCTCACTTATGGGTGACGTCGGCGCCGACGGAGCCCTCGCGGAGCAATTTCCCCAGCTTTCGAAGAAAGCCTTTGGGAATTGCAGCACGCATGCGCGGTCCCCTTCCCGCCCAAGGGTGCCATCTTGCTCAGTCTTCTTTTTTCCGCGGAGCCCTACAGACGTAGTTTGTGATCGCCGCTGAAAAAGTTGATTTTTTCATTCTGTTTTTTCTCGGTTCGACGCCATGTCCTTTTCCCGCCCGGCCTCAATACTCCGGTGTCGAGTCCGTTCACTATTTTTCGGTTTTTGTCCTTCGTGACTGGCGTTCCCGCCACTTTTTTCTTTTTCTCTGGCAGCACGGTCTTTTGACCTCACAGGGGCCCTTTTTCCCCCGATGGCTGCCAGCGGGTTTAAAAAGTGTGATCGGTGTACGAGGCTTATGTCTCTTACCGGCACACACGACTGCTGCCTCCGCTGCCTCGGACCCAATCATAACCCGATGATTTGTGGTCCGTGTACCAACATGTCCTCGAAGGCGTTGAGGAGTCGGCAGTCTCAAAAGGAGCGAATCTTCTCTGACTCCGCGTCCGGCCGGGCCCGGACCTCGTCAGAGGCTTCGACGTCTCGTGACTCCGGCCCCGAGCGTCGTCGGAGTTCCTCTGAGCGGGGGTCTCCCGCCTGGGAACATCGTCGGAAGAAGAGACCCGCGAGGGCGGCGTTGGAGGACGCTCCTGGTCCCTCGAGGGCCAGGTCGCATAGCCCCGATAGCCGCCCCGGGTCCTCGGAGTCGGAGAGGCCTTCGAAGCATCCTCGTCTCGAAGTGGAGTCTCCTGGACACGTGAGTACTGTACTCCTCATGAACTCGCCTCCGAAGGAGCCGACGTCGGGCCTGACGCCGTCGGGGCCCGAGTCGGGGGCTGCTGGGTCTCCTGAGCTTGGACTCAGGTTGATGGCCTTGGAGAGCAGTTTCGCTGCCTTCATGGACCAGCAGTGGGCATTGATCGCTGGCCTCGCCGGTGCATCTGCCCCGACCACCGGGACGTCGACGTCCAAGTCGACCCTGGAGGCCGAGCCAATCCTCGAGTCCATGCGGGCTCGAGTCGATCCTCGGCCATGGTCTCCCTCGGCCTCCCGTTCGGGACCGAGGTCATCGACACCGGCCTCGGCGTCGGGGCGGAGGTCCTCGGCGGCCGCCCGCACGGAGCCGCTTGATTCCTCCACGAAGGAGTCGGGCTGGGACACGGAGGAGGACGAGTCACCCAGTTCTTTTCAGACTCGGTGCGTCCCCTCGGACTCGCCCGAGTCTTAGCCTCGGAGACGGTCCCCCCGGACGATACCCGGTTCTCAGACTTCGTGAGGGATATGGCCAAGGCTTTGGCCTTCCCCGCGGATCCCGAGGAGGAGCCTCGAGCCGAAGAGCTCGAGGCCCTCCAGTATGACTCTCCCCCGAAGGAGGCCTTTACTGTACCGGTTCCTCCAATGCTGGAAAGACTTCTCTTCCGCATGTGGGAGAGCCCGGCATCGACGCCAGTGTTAAGCAAGCGGGTCGATTCCATGTATCGAGTCCGCAAGAGCCCCGGGTTCCAGAAGGCACAACTACCGCACCATTCCATGGTGGTGGAATCGGCCATGCATCGACTCAAGAGTCAAAAGATGCACTCCTCGGTGCCTCCCGGCAAGGAGGCCCGAAACCTGGATGCCCTCGGTAGGAAGTGCTTCCAGGGCTCTATGCTTGCTTGTCGAGTCCAGACATACCAGCTCTACATGGGCATGTATCTCCGAGACCTGGCAAAGGAAATTGCCGGGTTCTCTGCTGGTCTCTCCGAGGAACCTTTGCAGAGGTTCCAGGCCTTGTCCACTGGTATTCGAGAGTGCTCGAAGTTTATTTCTCGAGCAGCCTACGATGGCTTCGAAGCATCGGCTCAAGTAGCCGGGGCCGGCATCGGTGCCCGCCGACAGGCTTGGCTTCAGTCATCCGACCTCGAGCCATGGGTGCAGGACAAGTTGGTCGATGTCCCCTGCAGAGGTGAAAACCTCTTTGGCAAGCCCATGGCTGAAAAGGCTGCACAACTCGAGACCGAGACTTTAACCAGGACGCGCCTGTCCAGGAAGACCTCTGCCCCTTCACAGAAGAGGAAGGGCTCGGGGAAAAAGCCCTTTTACCCGAGGAAGGTGTCTGCCTATAAACAACACCACCCACAATATCAAGCCTCAGCAGCTCCCCATCAGGGTCAGCAGGCTAAGGGACAGGGTAATGGGTCCCGTAGGCAGAAGGCCCCCAAGCCCACTACACCGGCCCCTGCTCAGCAGGGTGGGGGTTTTTGACTCCGTAAGCATAGCCTCTTCCCCCCCCCGCTGGCTTCTCTCAGCACGGGAGGCCGGCTGGCCCACTTTGCCCACAGGTGGTCAGCCATAACATCAGATACCTGGGTGCTTCAGGTAGTTCAAGAGGGCTACCTTTTGCATTTTCACCAAGTACCTCCCTCCTACTTTCCAGGGGAGCCTCCAAGACCCCCTCTGCACAGGGACTTACTCCTTCAGGAGTTGGCAAGTCTTCTTCAGGAACAGGCTGTGGAACCGGTGCCCCACCACCTGAGAGGTCACGGCTTTTATTCCAGGTACTTTCTGATACCAAAAAGAACAGGAGGCCTCAGACCCATCCTAGACTTGCGCAACCTCAACAAGTTCCTGCAAAGGGAAAAGTTCAAGATGCTTACCCTTGGAATCCTGCTGCCCTACCTCCAGCAGGGAGATTGGCTATGCTCCTTGGATCTAAAGGATGCTTATACTCACATCCTTATCCATCCGGACCACAGACAATATCTACGATTTGTTGTGGCAGGAAATCATTATCAGTACAGGGTACTGCCCTTTGGCCTGTCCTCCGCTCCCAGGGTGTTCACCAAGTGCCTGGCAGTGGTGGCAGCCTACCTGAGGCTTCAGGGTCTCTTTGTGTTTCCGTACCTGGACGACTGGCTCATAAGGGGCCATTCTTCCCAAAAGGCCAACCAGGCCACCCTTTGCACTGTGGCTCTGCTTCAGCACTTGGGATTTGTCATAAACTTCGCAAAGTCCACTTTGCTCCCCTCTCAGGATCTCGAATTCATAGGAGCACGGTTGGACACTCTGCAGGCTCGTGCCTTCTTGCCTCTGGAATGGGCCAACCGGCTCAGAGCTCTGGCCAGCAAGTTTCACAGCGCTTCCCTGGTCTCGGCCAGGCAATTCCTGCAGCTGCTCGGCCATATGGCTTCCACGGTCCATGTCACTCCGAATGCCCATCTACATATGAGGCCTGCTCAGTGGAGCCTTCGCACTCAATGGCATCAAGCCACAGGGAGCCTTGCGGACTTAGTACAGATCTCCGACCGCCTGGTCTCCTCTCTGCAATGGTGGCTTCATCTGCCCAATCTGGTACTCGGCATGACTTTTCAGTCTCCTCCGCCTTCCCAAGTGCTGACGTCAGCTGCCTCTCTCCTGGGCTGCGGAGCACATTGCCAGGGGACATGTACTCAAGGCCTTTGGACCCCTTGGGAGGCTGCTCAGCAGATAAACTTCCTGGAGCTCAGGGCGATCCGCCTAGCTCTACGGACCTTCTCTCACCTCACTTCTCATCAGTCTGTACTGGTCCAGACGGACAATCAGGTTGCCATGTTCTATGTGAACAAACAGGGTGGCACCGGCTCCCTCCTTCTATGTCAAGAGGCTCGGAGACTGTGCTCTTGGGCAGTCGACCATGGCATCCTCCTCAAAGCTGTTTACCTGCCAGGACAGGAAAATTGCCTGGCCGACAAACTGAGCAGGTTTCTGCAGCCACACGAGTGGAGGTTAGACCCGTTGGTGGTTCAGCGGATCTTCCTCCGGTGGGGCCTCCCCACCATGGATCTTTTTGCCAGTCCTCTGAACCGGCAACTTCCCAGGTTCTGCTCCAGGCACCCGCATCCGCTCAGAGTAGCAGCGGATGCTTTCCTCATCCCGTGGTCCATGGGCCTACTGTATGCCTTTCCTCCCACGCCACTCGTGTCCCGGACGCTTTTCAAAGTTCTCCGGGACAGAGCCTCGGTAATCCTGGTAGCGCCCAGGTGGCCGAGACAGCCCTGGTTCCCGCTCCTGCTACAACTGGCGGTAGACACTCCTCTTCCTCTGGGGTTTCAGCCCGATCTCCTGACTCAGGATCAAGGCACGCTCCTGCACCCCAACCTCCGGGACCTTCACCTGATGGCCTGGCTGCTGAAAGGGTAGTCCTAGCTCCGCTCCTACTACCTCCGGAAGTGGAAGATGTCGTCCTAGCGTCTAGGCGACCATCCACCCGGAAGTCTTATGCCCTTAAATGGCGTCGCTTTTCCGTGTGGTGTTCTCAGCAGTCTGAGAACCCCTTCTCCTGCTTGGTATCGGTGGTACTGCAATACTTGCTTCACCTTTCCAATCTAGGCCTCAAGTCCAACTCTGTCAGGGTCCACCTCAGTGCTCTCTCTGCACATCACTCACCGGTGGACGGCAGACCTCTTTCCGCACACCCCTTGGTGGCGCGTTTTCTCAGAGGCCTCCTTCTGCTTAAGCCTCCTTTGCGCCCACCAGCCCGACTGGGATCTCAATGTCGTCTTACAGCGGATTACCTGTCCGCCTTTTGAACCTATGGCTACCTGCCCTCTTCGTTTCCTTTCCTGGAAAACTCTCTTCTTGGTAGCCCTTACCTCCGCTAGGCGCGTTAGTGAACTGCAAGCCCTAGTGTCTGAGCCTCCATACACTAGGTTCAACCCGAATAGGTGGTTTCCCCTTTTCATCTCAACCAAGAGGTGGTTCTTCCAACCTTCTTTCCCAGGCCGCATACCAGCCGAGCTGAAACAGTTCTGCATACCCTGGACTGTAGGAGGGCCTTATCCTTCTACCTTGACCGTACGTGGGAGCATAGAAAAGCTGTTCAGCTTTTCATTTCTTTTGACCCCAATAGGTTGGGGGTTCCTGTCTCCAAGCGTACTTTGTCCATCTGGGTAGCTGACTGTATCGCTTGGGCTTATGGGGCAGCTGGCCTCTCCTTAGAGAGTCGAGTCACGGCTCACCGTGTCAGGGCGAAGGCTGCGTCAGTGGCTCATCTCCGCTCTTTTCCGTTGGCAGACATCTGCCGGGCCGCTACTTGGTCTTCAAGCCAGACTTTTGCGGCTCATTACTGCCTGGAGAGGGAGTCCCGCAGGGACAGTGCTTTCGGACAGGCAGTCCTCCACAATCTCTTTGAGGTTTAGGCAACTCCTACCCTCCGGCCCTGGTTTTGGGCTACCGGCCGGGAGCGTATTCAGAGAAGATTCCTTCCTTCTGTTCTGCTGAGCTAGAGGGAGCTCATTTTTCGGCTTGAGGTCTCCGTTAGCCTTAAGCTTGGGAGTGACATAAGTGAGGACTGACTTCCTGCTTGGTCCTGGAGAAAGAGTAGTTACTCACCTGTAACAGGTGTTCTCCAGGAGCAGCAGGAATCAGTCCTCACAACCCTCCCTCCTCCCCTCGGAGTTGCAGTCATTCTTATCCATTGTTTTTGCTAACGTTTTGCTGCCTTTTCGCTATGTCATCAGACTGAGCAAGATGGCACCCTTGGGCAGGAAGGGGACCGCGCATGCGCGCTGCAATTCCCAAAGGCTTTCTTTGAAAACTGGGGAAATTGCTCCGCGAGGGCTCCGTCGGCGCCGACGTCACCCATAAGTGAGGACTGATTCCTGCTGCTCCTGGAGAACACCTGTTACAGGTGGGTAACTACTCTAAATGCAACTAACATTTTTTATCTCACTCTGGTGGCAATGGGGAGCCAATGGCAGCTATAGAGTATTGGAGTGATGTGCTCAGTGAGGTTTGCTTTCACAATGATCCTAGCGGTTACATTTTGTGCAAATTGGAGTGTGTGGAGAGACGTTTTAGGGATGCCTTGTAGTAGACTGTTGCAGTAGTCCAAGTGAGGGATAATCAGAGCTTGGACCACAGTTCTTAAGTCGTGTGCTTCCAGGATTGGTCTAAGGTGTTGCACAGTTTTTAATTTAAAAAATATTGTCCTGGCTGTTTATTTGATTTGGGCAACCATATTGAGAGTTCTGTCAAAATGACTCCTAGATATTTAACCTCATGTTTGACTGATAGGTCAATGTTATGAAGTTTAAAGGTATGGGGAGGCATGAAGTTCTGATTCCTAGTTGTGAATAAAATTTTGGTTTTATTGAAATTTATTTGCATGTTGTTTGAGTTGAGCCACGATTCTGCTTCGGTTATGCAGTTAATAATGCTGTGGTATTGAGGATTTTTTTACATCGATTGAGCCATAGATCATTATATCGTCTGCATAGATGTGATATTTGATATTGTGCTTCTTGAAAATTGAGCAGATGGGTTAGAGGTATAGGTTAAATAGTAGAGCTGAAAGAGCAGAGCCTTGTGGAATGCCCTGTTTTTGGAGAAATGATGTTGAGGACTCTTGATCGATCTTTACAAATTGGAATTGATTGGATATGTAAGATTTGAACCAATTTAGAGGTGTACCAGTGATACCTAATTGAGCTAGTCTTGACAGGAGGATGGTGTGGTCTACATTGTCGAAAGTGGATGAGATGTCTAGAAAGATCATGATGGAGGTTTGATTTGGGTTGTCCAGACCGCAGATGAGACTGTCAAATAATACTAAGAGAAAGGTTTCAACACCGTGAAATGGGCGGAAACTGTATTGGTGTGTATCTAGGGGGGAGTCCAAGTTCAATGAAATCCTGTAACTGAATTTGAACTACTTTTTTGATTACTTTTACTAGGAATGGTATGCTGGCTATTGGGCAGTTTGAAGTAGGATCATCTTTGCCGAGAGATGTTTACTTGAGTAGCGGGCGAATTATGGATAACTTAAGAGAGCCTGGCATAATTCCTTGGGAGAGGAATTGGTTTATGATATTGAGTATGACCGGCACCAGTTCCGATTTAGAAGCCTTTATTCAGGAGACTGGACATGGGTCAAGGTATGAGGTTGTGGTGTTAATCTTAGTTATTGTTTCAAAAAGTTGTTTTTCTGTTATAAGATAGAAAGCTGACCATTTATTTGAGTGGGGTTGGTGATCATTAAAGATGAATGGGGTAGAGTTGTTTTTGTTTTTTAATTTGGAAGTGTGATAGTCTGCTATAGTCTGTGGCTTGATGAGGGCACTGTTTGACAGGTTCATGTGGGACTTGGTTAGGGATTTTACTAGTTCAAAGAGCTCCCTAGGATGGTTGATGGACTTGTTTAGAATGGAAGAGAGATAGTGTCTTTTTGCATTGTGGATTTCCTCTTTATAGGTTTTTAATGCTGAGTTGTAACATTCCTTATTTGTAAGGGTTTTGGAAGACCTCCATTTCTTCTCGAGCCTATGGAGTCGTTTTTCGAGATTGTGTAATTCTTGGGTATACCATTGTTCAGATGGTTTTTTGATGGGACCCTTGTTGGAGTAGTTGGACCTTGCAGCTTTATTGATTATTGCAGCCCAAGTTTTTATAGTGTCCTTGCGATCCTACATAGAGGAGATGAGCTTAGTGGTAACCTCTGAGTTAAAGGCATCTTTGTCAAATTTTTTAAAGTGAGGTATTAAGTTAGGCAGGTGGATACTTTAGAGGAGATGCTTATTGGGAGGTTCATACATAGGATGTGGTGGTCTGACCATGGTGCCTATGTCAAGGATGGATGTGTGAAAGTGAGGGTGAGAGATTAGTGCTCTTGGAACGAAAATCAGATCTAGCATGTTACCTTTTGAATGGGTAGGTTGTTTTACTATTTGTATGAAGTCCATGTCTTCCATAAATTCAAGAAAGTCATTGGATTGTTGTGAAGTGAGGGATGCTAAGTTGAAATCTCCAAGGATGATGTGGGGTTTATTTGATGGAGAAATACAGGCTAATTCCAGTATGGTGGTGAGGTTGATGAGGTTATTAGTAGGTGGTCTGTAGAGAAGAAATAATACTAGGTGCTTGTTCTCAAGTTTTATCAAGTCTATGCCATCGCAGTTTGTGCATAAACTGGTAAAGAGATTGAGGCTTGATTTTGTGATTATGAGTACTCCATCACCCCTTTTGGTGTCTCTGGGGCAGTTGAACATGGAGTAACCAGTTGTGTTGAGCTAGTTTAGAAGGATGGAGTCATGCTCAGTGAGCCAAGTCTCTGTAATACAGAGAAAATCCAGGGATTCGTCAGTGAGGATGTCTCTGATTAATGGAATCTTGTTTCTCATGGAGCGTGCATTTATCAGTTGTCCATTTAGGATGGTGAGGGAATCAGCTTGTGTTAGAGGAGCGTTGGTGTTGGTTGTGTTAATGCAAATTAATCTACAAAGGTGTTTTTTGTGTGGTTGTGGGGTAAATTTGATACCCTGGTTGTAAGGTGTGTAGCGTTGTATATGTGGGATATGAGGGTATATTGAGATGGGCTAGGAGTATGTTGGAAGAGGCCAGGAGTGTGGCTAATATACAGAGGATGAATAGCTCTATGGGTGTGAGCTCCATCTTTAAAGAAAGTTAAGAGGGCGGTTGAAGCTAAGAAGTTCTGGAGAAGGGCTAGATAAAGCAGTGTTGGAAGCTGAACCCTACACTTCAGGTGTCATAGTAAGTTGTAGGATGAGTGCAAGGAGATAGAAATTGCAGTAGCATGTAACAGAGCCAGACAATGGATAGAGGTCTTCTGAACAGGCTCAGGTGGTGTGACAATTATGGATACAGAACAACTAAGAACTGTCTGCCACTTCTGGAGCAATGATATTGAGGCAGAAATTGAAAGAGCAAAGAATTTAAACTTAGAACCTTCTTAAGCACTGATATGATAAGTATTGATCTATGAAGTAGAGCAAATACAAAATGGCTACCAGTGGAGGCGAAGTGATCGAGACACCATTATGTAGTTAGCTCAATTTTGTGCTGACGTCGCCTGAAGTACCAGTGGAGGCGAGCTGCTGATTAGGCAGCAGTTTACTGGTTTGCTTGGGATCTACAGCTTATGAGTAGACACGACTGTGTTCCACACCTAAGGGCCACACCAAAGGGCCCTTTGGTGAGGCCCTTATGCGCGGGCGCACCTGAGCCATGTTTACTTTTAAAGTCCGTGGTAGCCGGTGGAGGGAGGGCTTGGTGGGCGGAGCAATGAGGCCGCATGCAGGAGCTGGGAAGAGTAGAGCAGCAGGAGGGAGCTGAGCAAGGCAGCACACTCTCACCTCTTATGTCCTTGTGCAGAGAGTTCCTTGTTGCACAGGGTTGCTAGGATTGCAGAGAGCAGTTGTTGAGCCGACTGTGCAGCAGAGCGGGTGAGCGGCAATCCTGCTAAGATCTCAACTAGGGAGAAGTAAAGAGAACTGACTGTAGAAGAGGATCCGGATTGGAGCAGCCAACGATGCACGAAGTAAGGGGAGGAGAATAAAGAAGAAGACTGAGTGAGTTTAATTCCCAGCCTCTGAAACTGTCTTTTCCTTTGCTTTTTATCTAGTTTTGTCATCAGTGTAATGTCTGTCAAGTAACAGATGAACTATTAATTTTAATATCACCCAGTAAATTATCGGGCCGGTATTCAAAACCCTTAGCCAGACATTCAGCAGCAGACCGTCCAGATAAGGGCGCTGACCATGATATTAAGCAGCACTATCTGGATAGTGTCATTGAATATCTTCACAGGCCGCTCTGGCACTATCCAATTAGTGCGCGGTGGTTTGAGACAGATTGAGGGTGGTCGGCTCTATCTGGATAAATGCCAACTGTATCTAGTGTGGTACCGCAGAGCCTATTCATGAAGAAAAAAGGGTTTTAAATCCTGAAAAAAGATTTTATCATCAGCTGCAATATTATGAGGAGCCCAATAGAGGGAGCAGGAGTGACCTTCCAAGGCCCAGAGAACTGCACCTCAGAGCTGATGAGGTAATGCAACCTAACAGCCAATGGAGAAAAGGGGGAGTTCCCCTGAAGAAAGGCTGGGAACTTGAAAAGGAGGAACTAGGACAAGTTAGGGAGAGACCAGGGAGAGAGAGACCAAGGAGAGGCATACCAAGGAAGGCCTACCAAAAGGAGGCATACCAAGAAGAGGCTTATCAAGGAAAAGCAGACCACGGAGAGTCACACCACAGAGAGCTTCTGGAAAGGAACCAAGAAGGAGAGCACCATAAGGAGTGTCCAGAGCACCAGAGAGGAAGGAGTTCCTGGCAGGAGGGCATAGTGAATCCGAGGCCACAGAGTTCCAGGAGTCCTTGGTTAAGAGGTACTGGAAAGAAAGGCACAAGGGGAGAAATAAACCCCAGAGTTTGGTGTGAAGAACCGGCAGCAGTAAATGCAAGACACAGTAAGCATTATCTGAGCAAGGATGAAGTCTTTGCTGCAAATGGTAATATTCCTTATTCAAATGGTAAAAGGTGTGAATGTGAGAGAGTGGTGACTCTGCATGAAGGCCAGCTGGAGTGTGAAAAGCCTACTGCTCAAGACAGGCTGAACTACAGCAGGACCAGGCCGTGGGACTCAACTAAACAAGGTAAAATAGCTTTTTATTCTGATAAGCAATATAAGTTAAGAAGAAAGGAAACACAAGATACTGGAGTATATCCTCCCTATCAAACTGTTTGTGAAACAGGGCACAAGCCCTTGGTAAAAAGACTGTATAACATAAGGCAGCCTGCAAGGGGAAGTAACTGCCATAACAAACACTCACATGGGCGCGGCCCTGACTTGAATGCTGAACATTGGAAGCTAGTAAATGTGTTATATGAGAAACCTCAGTACACTCCTCAAGAGTTTACTGACACTGATTCACAGCTGTCTGATACTCAGCCCATGCAGGTGGAATTCAACGAAGACCCACCTGAAACCCCGATGGACTGTAGCTACTGTCAGGCAGGTAGCCTAAGGTCTGTGCATGGTCTGTGCATGTCTCTGCCATCAGCTCTCCGGCGTCCCTCTGCTCTCCTCTGCTCTCCTCCGGCGCGAGGATCGAGCACACCGGAGCTCCCAGGACCACCGGAGCTCCCAGGACCTCCCACACAGCCCGAGCTGACCAATCCGGGCCATCGGACCCAGCGCTTAAAGCAGCGCTGCAACGCTGAACTCCCTCTCTGCCATCAGCTCTCCGGCGTCCCTCTGCTCTCCTCCGGCGCGAGGATCGAGCACACCGGAGCTCCCAGGACCTCCCACACAGCCCGAGCTGACCAATCCGGGCCATCGGACCCAGCGCTTAAAGCAGCGCTGCAACGCTGAACTCCCTCTCTGCCATCAGCTCTCCGGCGTCCCTCTGCTCTCCTCCGGCGCGAGGATCGAGCACACCGGAGCTCCCAGGACCTCCCACACAGCCCGAGCTGACCAATCCGGGCCATCGGACCCAGCGCTTAAAGCAGCGCTGCAACGCTGAACTCCCTCTCTGCCATCAGCTCTCCGGCGTCCCTCTGCTCTCCTCCGGCGCGAGGATCGAGCACACCGGAGCTCCCAGGACCTCCCACACAGCCCGAGCTGACCAATCCGGGCCATCGGACCCAGCGCTTAAAGCAACGCTGCAACGCTGAACTCCCTCTCTGCCATCAGCTCTCCGGCGTCCCTCTGCTCTCCTCCGGTGCGAGGATCGAGCACACCGGAGCTCCCAGGACCTCCCACACAGCCCGAGCTGACCAATCCGGGCCATCGGACCCAGCGCTTAAAGCAGCGCTGCAACGCTGAACTCCCTCTCTGCCATCAGCTCTCCGGCATCCCTCTGCTCTCCTCCGGCGCAAGGATCGAGCACACCGGAGCTCCCAGGACCTCCCACACAGCCCGAGCTGACCAATCCGGGCCATCGGACCCAGCGCTTAAAGCAGCGCTGCAACGCTGAACTCCCTCTCTGCCATCAGCTCTCCGGCGTCCCTCTGCTCTCCTCCGGCGCGAGGATCGAGCACACCGGAGCTCCCAGGACCTCCCACACAGCCCGAGCTGACCAATCCGGGCCATCCGACCCAGCGCTTAAAGCAGCGCTGCCCAGGCGCACCCGCGCCTGAGGGCCTCGCCAGAGGGCCCTTTGGCGTGGCCCTTAGGCAGTGGCACACACCCGAGCAGCAAAGACGCCAGAAAAATCTCATTGACACACCTACATCTACATCAATTCAAGAGTCGGTAGCTGGAGCTCCCCCACGGTCGAACTCGCACCCCTCCAACACCTCAGTCATCAGTCATCATCCCAAGCCTATACCATCAACGCAGCCAGCTCACCACCACTGCAACAGAGCGCAAGAACTGGATGCAAAACATCTAACTCTGTAAGTGTAAGTGACTTGCGCTCCAAGCTGTTACTCACGTATAACACATCAAATTTTCATAAGAAAACCCCTCCCACTACAATTATAAGTCTGCTTAACTGCTTAACTGCCTGTTGCAATTTCTCCTGCTGTACAATGTTTGTATGCTCCCTCTACTAGCCTTATGTAACTCTTAATGCTGTACAAGATATCTGTTACAAAGTATAATTACAGACCCTGTTACAAAGTATCCAGCACTTGCAACCGTTGTAAATATCTGCAATTAAGTATCTATGCTGATGTAGTAAGTATAGCTAATCTGATCCGAACATAACACTCTGAAACTCTCCCTGAGCTATATAGACTGAACATATTCATACCCCACATACGGTTATATCCGCTTCCACCCCCCAGTGCATTACTGTAGTCTTCCCATTACCATCATTAGTAGAACTTTACCTCTGCTATAACCCACAACCTGGAGAGGACACTTACTCTCTCTTCCTGAGTCACACTAGAAACAACTGCCTGAGTAAAACATCCTTAACCAGGGGCCACACCAACCCATTCGTCCTTACAAAAACCTCAGCCTCCCCTGTACTGGCTCAGAAGCTCAAAATGGAGCGCATAGTATTCACCCTGAGTCTCTACCTTCTACTTACAATCTTGCCAGCCAGCTCACTGGCACTCCTTACAACACAAAACCACATCCCAACACTCTCGACGGGTGGAAGAAAATGGCCTGACGACTCCCACAACCACTATCATGGAGCTAGCTATCCACACCGCCACCACCTAGTATACATCCCACTACAAAACTCTTCAAAAGCCAAGCAAAGTAAAAGCCCACACACTGGCAATCTGAAGTGCGCACTTATTAACTCTCGCTCACTTCGCAAAAAATGGCCAGCAATCACTGAAACTATAATACATCACAAATTAGACATTATTATGATCACCGAGACCTGGCTCTCACCGGAAGACAACACCATACTCAATCAACTACTACCACCTAACTTTGTTGCTTTCACCAGCCACAGGCAGAACAAAAGGGGTGGAGGAGTTGCCATCATCACCAGATCCGACCTGCAGTTCAAAATGGTAGAATCCAACAGCATCAATACCCTTGAAACAGTGTCTATCTCCAACAGCACCTGCTCTATAAACCTGATTTACAGAGCGCCTTCTGCAGATCCAGACAACCTCTCCAATATCATAAACATAGCATCCAACACCCAGGGCCCAAATAAACCAAATTGGATCCTAGGTGACTTCAACTTGCCATCCCTACAGGACAATCAAGCAGCTGCTTTCATAGAAGCCCTAGATATCTTGG
This sequence comes from Ichthyophis bannanicus, assembly GCA_033557465.1. NCBI lineage: Eukaryota > Metazoa > Chordata > Amphibia > Gymnophiona > Ichthyophiidae > Ichthyophis > Ichthyophis bannanicus. Next base: position 517,502,102 of record CM066033.1, read on the forward strand.
GATACACCCAATTGGTACAAGAACCAACACACACGAAGGGCAACATTCTCGACCTCATATTCGCCCCACAAACAGTGCTTCAGCAAGCACAACATATCACACTGTCTTTAACAGCAGTACCATGGTCGGACCATAAGCTCATCTCCTTCCATATTCCCACCCCCATCAAGCCACATAGACCCAATGTGAATTTAAGCATGAACTCAACCTCAACTGCCAGACGTTTTCACCCGTTTAATAAAGAACGCATCCTAGCTGAAACAAACACACTCCTTGATAAGACTTCACAAGACCTAGATGACCTAATCACCACATGGAACAGCAAACTCAGCGCCATCGCAATCCGTCCCCCAACAACTAAAGCCCCGAACAAAAGACCATCTGCACCATGGTTCACAGCCGACCTAAGGGCATCGTTAACCCTATTACGGAGACTGGAAAAGCGATGGAGGAAGTCACGCACCAACAGTGACCAAGCAGCATACAACCAGCACTTACACACGCACCGCAGGGCCGTCATAGACAAGATGAAACAACACCACACAGACACCCTGAGACGGTCATTAAACAAGCCACACGACCTCTTCAACCTGGTCAAATCTCTTGCCAAAGAACCCACCCCGGAGCACCCTGGAACTATACACCCGCAGGATTACGCCGTCTTTATGCAATCTAAACTGTGCAAGACCGACAAAGTGGCGATACCCGACCCCCTCGATGAACAAGAGTGCACAGCGTCTCTAACTACCTTTATCACACCATCTAAGAGAACTATTGAAGACACCATTGCAACCCTAAATACCTCCACAGCACACTCGGACCCCTGTCCAGCATTCTGGATAAAAGATCTGCGAGGTGACCTCGCCCCGATCTTAGCTAAAATGATAGGCCTATCTTTTAGCACCGGGTCTTTCCCCTCCACGCTCAAACAGACCTCCGTTAGACCGCTGCTGAAGAATGCCAAACTAGACCCTCAAAAGGTGGAGTCATACAGACCCATTTCCAGCATCCCGATGCTCGCAAAAATCATTGAAAAGATAGTCTACAAGCAGCTACAAGATCACATTGACACCAACGCCCCTCTAGACTCATCCCAACATGGATTCAGAGAGTCACACGGAGTGGAAACACTACTCACAACTCTTTTCGACACCATAATCTCAGGCATTGACAACTTACGTCAAGGTTTTGCACTCGTATTTTTAGATATAGCGGCAGCCTTTGACTCGGTCTGCCACGAAATTCTCCTGGGTCGACTAAGAGAGAAAGGCATTAGTGGAACAGCCCTCGACTGGTGTAAATCTTACCTGTCTGGAAGATGGCAATACGTCCAAGCAAACGGGACCACATCCGATCCATTCCTACAAAGTCAAGGAGTTCCTCAAGGATCTTCCCTATCTTCACTTATGTTTAACATCTATATCCAACCCATTTGTGACATCATTAGATCGTTCAATGTGAGTTGCATGATATACGCAGATGATGTCCTACTATACTTGCCAATATCCTTGGACTGCCCAGACCTCACCCCACTGACCAAGTGTTTCAACGCAATATCCGAATGGCTCCTCTCTCAAAATCTGCGCATCCAACATAAGAAAACGGAGGTCCTGTTCATCTCCAGAAATCCTGAGTTTACACCACCCAGCCACCTGGAAGTGGACAACGCCGAGTTGCAAGTAAAATCAGCTATACGGTATCTCGGAGTCACATTAGATCAGAACCTCAACATGAAGCAACACATAGCCCAAACTGTAAGAGCGGTCTACTTCAAGATTAGATCCCTCAGACACTTACGCCCCCTACTCGAACCAAGCGACTTCCGTACCATCTACCAAGCCCTCATCCTTCCTCATTTTGATTACTCAAACGCCATCCTACAAGGACTCCCTCAGACCACCTTACATCCCCTGCAACTTGCCATGAACAGTGCAGCGCGCGAATTCTCCTCGGAGCGCCAAGAAGAGAGCATATCACACCCCTCCTGAAGCAGCTACACTGGCTCCCCATTCAAGCCAGGATCAGCTTCAAGACCTTAGTGATGACATTCAAGGCCATCAAGGGGCTCTCATCCTCTTCACTATGTGACCTCATCCAACCACCCACACCCAACAGGCTAAGAAGAACCGCAGTAGCCAACATGCTAGTGATACCGAGAGACATGACAAAATGCTCCAGGGCAACATCGAACCAGAGCCTTTAGACTATGCGCCCCAAGTCTCTGGAACTCCCTACCACCACACATCAGAGCAACCTCCAATTTGAGCCAGTTCAGGAAGGCCTTAAAACACTTTCTCTTTATCAAACACCTCACTGACTGCCCCGAACCTGAACCCCAGCCACCAATTATGATCAGTACCCAATAACTCCATCTGACATGTATATAGTTACCTATTCAACGCCACGCATATGTATATAGTTTTCCCGGTTATCCAAGTTACTTGTTCCTGTTCAATGTAATGACCTGACTTTTGTTTATTGTTGGATACTGTTTGTTTTATGTAAACCGCGCTGATCGCAAATAGTGCGGTATATAAGAAATGAAAATAAATAAATGAAACATAAAATAGTGAACAGTAGCGAATGCCTGTAAAGTTTGTTTATGCCTAGCACTGTGAAGCAACAGTTAAACAAAGCAAGTGTGAATATAATTTCTTTTTGTTGCCTGAAGCAAGGTTTCTTTTCAGTTGGTTGAAGTAGTCTCCCATAACTTGAACCATTGTGCTTAAATGGAAATAAAGCCTTATTTTCCCTACATTCTGGCTAGTGTGTTCTCTTGAACTTTGGCCCCCGGTAGGTCCTGGGAACATTACCAAGACCTCTTACAGAAGGACCAAATTCAAAATATATAAAAAAACTCTCATGTCCATCTGACCTGCCCATGCCAACCTTGGCCTCTGGGGCGGCAGCATGACATGAAAAATGGCGTAGTTGGCAGGATGTTTTCGTGGAGCCTACGTCCAGCCTACAGAGAAGAAGCTTGAGCTACAGGTCTCAAGAAGAAGAAACGGAAAAAAAACCCACTTGGATTACAAAAAAAAAAAAAAAACCCGGAGTGGAGCAGTCAAATCCGGAGCGGATTGGAAGAAAATCCTGGAAAAGAAAAATCCGGTATCCAACTGTCGGCGGAGAATCGCGGAACGACAGCGACGTATACTGTTCCAGAGCTGATTCTACACTGTCATCAGGCAAAACGTAGATATACCTGAAAAGTGTAGGATACCAAGGAAAGTATAGAGAAAAAAAAAAAAAAAAGGATTAGGAAAGGAAATTTTCTTTGTGAAAGAGCCACACTTGGTTGTGTTTTGTTGTTTTGTTTCCTTACTACAGATTACCATGGATCCCAAAGAAGTATGTGCGTGGATGGCTAATCAATTTGACAAGCAGGCGAAACTAGCGCTGCAGAACCAAGCGCAAGCGCTGAAAGCCATGCAAGAACAGCAGTCACCTCTTCTGCACACATTGGACAAATGGTTAACCCAGCAGAAGGAAGAAATGGCAAAGAAGGAAGCGGAACTATTGCGAGCCTCTGAACTCCATAACACAGAGTTGGGACAATGGTCATGTAGTGACCTGACAATGGGAAAGTTAAGCCCCAGTGATAATCTGGATGATTTTCTGGATTCATTTAGCAGAATAGCAAAGTCAGCTCGGTGGCCGACTGAACAGTGGGCAGTCAGACTAGCTGCATCCCTGACGGGAGAGGCTCTAGCCGCCTACCGGTCGATGCCTCCAGCTTTAGCAGACAATTATGATGAGGTAGTAATGGCAATTAAAGATCGCCTAGGTCTCACCCCATTTGCTTATAGGAAATTGTTTAGAGCCACTATGCTTAACCCAAATGAAACTCCGAAAGCCTTGGGACATAGAGTAAAGAGCTTGGCGTACAAATGGTTACAGCCTGAGAGAAAGAATATTGAAACTCTCATGGACGCCCTAATCTTAGAACAGTTTCTAAATGCAGTACCGAGTAGAGTGCAAAATTTTATAATTCTTCAGAATTGCTGCACTACTACCGAGGCCGTAAGCCTAACAGAGAGATATCTTGAGGCAGAAAAAGTGTCCCAGCCAAAGCTAGCGGTTCCTAAAATGCACTTAGGGATGGAAGCTAGGAGGGTAGATGGTTCCTCCAGACCAATGTATAGCCCTAGGAGTAATTATGACCCTAAGGATGTGGAAACAGTAAGACGATGTTTTTCATGTGGTAAGAAGGGCCATATAAAAAAGGAATGTTATTCACGTGTTGCATTAGTGGGAGAAGTCCCAAAAACAACAAAAGAAGGTTTTGTGTTGAGAGTAAAAATACACGGAGTTCAGGCTAAGGCACTTCTGGATTCAGGTGCGGACCAATCCATGATGTCCAAACAGCTGTGGTCTATGATCCAAGACCAAGGATGGTCCGTCCCTGAATGTCCAGAAGCGCAGGTCAAAATTAAATGTGTTCATGGATCAGCTACAAGCTATCCCGTGTACAAGCTGTGGGTAAAGGCATGGGGAATGAGAAAGCAAATGTTGGTAGCCGTGGTCCCAAGATTACCGCAAGAGCTGGTATTGGGTCGCGACTGGCCGCAATTTAAAAAGACTCTGAGAGAGGGTTTATCTCCTCAGACAGTCATGAATTCCACCTGCAGTAGGCATGAGCACACGGGTAGTCCTGACCCTACTGATCGCCTCAGCACCCAGCGAAGCAGCCTAGCGGCAACCACTAACTCCATGGTCCCTAGTCCGCTCTGGGGAAAGCCAAAGAGAGGCCTGATAAAGGAAACACCGGAGGCGCCTAAGAAATTCGTGTTGAAGTTCTGTAAAACTTCAGAAAAGGCCCGTAGTCCCCAAAGAGCATCAACACAAGCAGCAGGCTATGATCTCCATAGTGTGGAAGACCAGGTCATCCCAAAGCAGGGGCGGAAGCTAATTAGCACTGGAATACAAGTGGAAATCCCTCCAGGGTGTTATGGAAGGATAGCACCCCGGTCAGGATTGGCTGCCAAACACAGTTTGGATGTAGCCGCAGGGGTCATCGACCCTGATTATAGGGGAATAGTAAAAGTTCTCCTGTGCAATTTTTCTAAAGAAGATTTCGTGGTTCAGGTTGGGGACAGAATAGCGCAATTGATTTGCGAGCGAGTCGGGTTCCCCAGCTTGGAAGAGGTCACCATGCTCACTCCCACTAGCCGAGGTGCAGATGGTTTTGGCTCTACGGGGAAGGCAGAGCTAGAAGGACTCATGGCCATAGGGAGTGATTTTCCAGAAGAAGACCTGGGCCCCCATGTGGAAGACCCCAAGGAGGACTCCGTGCCGAAAATCGGGGAGGAACTCTCATTGAGCCAACAGCACGACTTAACCCAATTGTTGGGAGCTTACAAGGATGTTTTAACCTCGATACCGGGAGAAACGTCACTGGTGGCTCACGAAATACTCACACCCCCAGGCAAAATCATCCGGCAACGGCCCTACCGTATGCCGGAGGCAAAAAGGCAGGAAATTATTAAACAAGTGGATGAAATGTTGAAAATGAATGTCATCGAGGAGTCGCATAGCCCCTGGTGTAGCCCGGTCGTTCTGGTACCTAAGCCAGATGGCTCGATGCGTTTTTGTATCGACTTTCGCCAATTAAACGCTGTGTCTACGTTCGATGCCTATCCCATGCCTCGTATAGAGGAGCTACTAGACCGGCTTGGACAAGCGAAGTTTTTGACAACATTGGACATGACAAAAGGGTATTGGCAGGTCCCTTTAACACGGGATGCCAGACCAAAAACTGCCTTCAGTACGCCCTTGGGGCTATATCAATTCCACAGAATGCCATTCGGTCTGCACGGGGCAGCCGCCACCTGTCAACGTTTGATGGATATCATCCTGAGGCCATACCAAACGTTCGCAACCGCTTATATGGACGATGTAGTGATCCACAGCGCCACCTGGGCGGATCATCTCCACCACATACGTACCATATTAGAAGCAATGAGAAGAGCGGGCCTCACTTTAAATCCAAAAAAGTGTACTTTTGCGGCAAAAGAGGTCAAATATCTGGGTCACCTCGTGGGCCGGGGAACAGTGCGACCTCTACGAGATAAAGTAGAAAGTGTGAGACAATTTCCCGCTCCCCAGAATAAAAAACAATTACGAAGCTTCCTGGGCCTCATCGGGTATTACCGACGTTTTATACCCCATTTTGCGGAGGAAAGCAGTCTCTTCACGGGGATGCTGCGGAAAAACGCCCCGAACCTGCTACAATGGTCGCCGGAAGCGGAGACAACGTTCCAACGCCTGAAGGAAAGGTTGTGTAGGGCCCCCATACTACGAGGAGTTGACTTCCAGCAACCCTTCCTATTGCAAACGGATGCCTCCGAGACAGGCTTGGGTGCTGTTCTGTCTCAAATACAAGAGGGAGCAGAACACCCCATTATGTTCCTTAGCCGGAAACTTTCGGTGGCTGAGCAAAAATATGCCACTATAGAGCGAGAATGTCTCGCCATTAAATGGGCCATTGAGGCATTACGATTTTATCTCACAGGAAGGAAATTCGTTCTCATAACGGATCACGCCCCATTAAAATGGTTACATACCATGAAAAATGACAATAACCGATTAACCAGATGGTATATGGCTCTGCAACCCTATGATTTTCGGGTGGAACATCGAGCGGGCAAACTACATTTCAACGCCGACGCCATGTCACGAATTCCGTGCTGTGTGAAGGGGGCTTCACCAGCCCGTCATATTTTAAGAGGGGGGATATGTGGTACCGCAGAGCCTATTCATGAAGAAAAAAGGGTTTTAAATCCTGAAAAAAGATTTTATCATCAGCTGCAATATTATGAGGAGCCCAATAGAGGGAGCAGGAGTGACCTTCCAAGGCCCAGAGAACTGCACCTCAGAGCTGATGAGGTAATGCAACCTAACAGCCAATGGAGAAAAGGGGGAGTTCCCCTGAAGAAAGGCTGGGAACTTGAAAAGGAGGAACTAGGACAAGTTAGGGAGAGACCAGGGAGAGAGAGACCAAGGAGAGGCATACCAAGGAAGGCCTACCAAAAGGAGGCATACCAAGAAGAGGCTTATCAAGGAAAAGCAGACCACGGAGAGTCACACCACAGAGAGCTTCTGGAAAGGAACCAAGAAGGAGAGCACCATAAGGAGTGTCCAGAGCACCAGAGAGGAAGGAGTTCCTGGCAGGAGGGCATAGTGAATCCGAGGCCACAGAGTTCCAGGAGTCCTTGGTTAAGAGGTACTGGAAAGAAAGGCACAAGGGGAGAAATAAACCCCAGAGTTTGGTGTGAAGAACCGGCAGCAGTAAATGCAAGACACAGTAAGCATTATCTGAGCAAGGATGAAGTCTTTGCTGCAAATGGTAATATTCCTTATTCAAATGGTAAAAGGTGTGAATGTGAGAGAGTGGTGACTCTGCATGAAGGCCAGCTGGAGTGTGAAAAGCCTACTGCTCAAGACAGGCTGAACTACAGCAGGACCAGGCTGTGGGACTCAACTAAACAAGGTAAAATAGCTTTTTATTCTGATAAGCAATATAAGTTAAGAAGAAAGGAAACACAAGATACTGGAGTATATCCTCCCTATCAAACTGTTTGTGAAACAGGGCACAAGCCCTTGGTAAAAAGACTGTATAACATAAGGCAGCCTGCAAGGGGAAGTAACTGCCATAACAAACACTCACATGGGCGCGGCCCTGACTTGAATGCTGAACATTGGAAGCTAGTAAATGTGTTATATGAGAAACCTCAGTACACTCCTCAAGAGTTTACTGACACTGATTCACAGCTGTCTGATACTCAGCCCATGCAGGTGGAATTCAACGAAGACCCACCTGAAACCCCGATGGACTGTAGCTACTGTCAGGCAGGTAGCCTAAGGTCTGTGCATGAAACATAAAATAGTGAACAGTAGCGAATGCCTGTAAAGTTTGTTTATGCCTAGCACTGTGAAGCAAGTGTGAATATAATTTCTTTTTGTTGCCTGAAGCAAGGTTTCTTTTCAGTTGGTTGAAGTAGTCTCCCATAACTTGAACCATTGTGCTTAAAGGGAAATAAAGCCTTATTTTCCCTACATTCTGGCTAGTGTGTTCTCTTGAACTTTGGCCCCCGGTAGGTCCTGGGAACATTACCAAGACCTCTTACAGAAGGACCAAATTCAAAATATATAAAAAAACTCTCATGTCCATCTGACCTGCCCATACCAACCTTGGCCTCTGGGGCGGCAGCATGACACTAGATAGCACGAATTTCAGTTGGCACTTATCCAGATAACGTAGGCCACGTGAAAAGCTCTCCTGAGTTGCAGTCTGGATATGTGCTGGCTGAAAATGACCACTATCTGGCACTTATCTGGAGAGCAGCACGTAACCTGAATAGTAGTAATAGTAGTAGTTGCTATGATCCGGGTACCACCGCAGAAAAAAAAAATCTATATATCCTGCTGATATTTAAGTGCTGCAACTGACTGCCGCAGTTTGAATATCCGCCTTTTAAAAACTGGGCTGTATATTTTTAAAGCTGGTGCTGGGGTGATTTGTCATTTTGGGCGTGGATTGTGTGAAGTGAAGGTGGATGCTAGAGCAGAATTATGAAATCACCTCTGCACGCAAAGTCTTGAGGGTTACCCCTCTGCAACTCCACAGGCCACAAATCAATTTCTCTTCCGTAGCTGTGGGAGCTGCACCAAACCTCAGCCCCCTGACGGACCGGCTACACACATCTCTTTATATTTTTTGAAAGAGTGTTGTCATGCTACTGAGTTATATCTGCTCTCCAATCTGAGTGATAGGCTCAGCTCTGCAATTGTAATGTGGGCTGCATAGATTTTATAGTGAGCCCACACAAATTTGTTTTTTGTGTAAATTTTCTTACACAGGGCTCTGAAAGGAGACAGGTTGCTACTTATGATCTAACAATCCTTCTCTAGATAAGAGCAAGCCATTAAATCTTTAGGTTTTCTTTTAATTAATATCCATTCTAATTTGCAATATGCGATGCCAACTCCAAATCCATACATTTCTCTTTTAGGAAGGAAAAGCGGTAACTAGAAGCCTACTAGAGCAATGCCAGCAGAATGTCATCATGACATTCATTACTGGTCTGATATCCATTCCCCACAGTGCACAGTGTCTGTTCCCATCGTGCCCCTCAGTGTGACCTTTACTTGACAGAATCCATATGGTGCCCCCTCCTTGTCTTAATTGTCATGCAACTGTCATCGTCGCCTTCCTTTGTCTTTTATGTGGCAGTCTCAGTGTGTACTGCTGTGGTATCCGACAGGAAAAGTGTAACAGATGATGGGACACATCTTAAAGAGTAAAAGAACTTTAAATAATGAAAATTAACTTCCATGATGCTTTAGTAATTGTGTTATGGTAGACTTCTGCATGACAAAGCCCAGGAGATGCTCAGATTGTCTCCAGTAATATATCACGCCATCTGTAGAATAGATAAATCTTTTGATCACCTTCTCAATTAGAGGGCTGCATCTCTTTTTTTTGTTATTATTTTATAGAAAACCAGCCTTGTCTATTTTTCAATAATTTTAGTCATCAGCTTCAGTCAAACAAAAGTGTACATTGATATCCCAGAACAGCCCTAATGGGCCCTATGCAATAAACCACATTTTGGAAAAAGGTTAGCACCTGAGTTTAACACGTACAATAAAAACACACGCAGGTGATAATATTATAACACAATAACTATGTAAGATATCCAACAAGGTTCCTATTTCATAAAGACAAGCTAGGCAACTATGTGCTTTTATAAAATAGGCTTCCAGGAGCAGCCTAATACCTGCTCAAATGCCGATATCCAAATTTACACTTCCTCTAAATAAGGTGCAAATATATGCGTGTGTTCTACCAGGTCCAGTGGCGTACCTAACCTATGTGATACCCGGAGCGGACACCCCCCCCCCTCCACACCCTCCAGTGACACCCTGCACCTGCGTTCGGCAAACTTACTTCTACTTGTTTGCCGGCTTGTCGCCCTGCTGTTCCCTCCCGAGCTAAAGTCTCATGGTGCAGCTGTCATCGGGAGAGTTCGGGAGGTAACAATGGGCCTGGATCAAAGGTAGCGTGGCAAGCCTGCAAACAAGTGAACGTTGTGATAAGGAAACTTATCATAGCTCAGGTAGGAGCTATAGAAAAGATGATGTGACTCTGAACAAGCAACCTGTCAGTTTTGGTAGAAGTAAGAAAACAGAGTTTTCACATAAAAGACTACCAGTCCCAGAATGCACCAGGTTTCCAGCAGCCATGAGAGGGGCTGAAGTGAGAGAACGTGTGTGCAATCAAGAGAGCTATGAGGTAATCCCTAAGCACTCATCTAAAAGGGCAGAGCCTGATTCAACACAGCTGCGCTGTGTTAGGGAGGAGCACACATTAGGACAGAATAAGAATAGAGCTTATTCTTCAGATAACAGCTTCAGGAACAGATACAGCAACAGCTTCAAGCTCAAGCACCAACATCATCTCGAGAAGCAGAAGCCAAGTCAAGCGGATAGAGAGAGAAGGAAACTCTCTGGAAGGAAGAGAAGAAAGGCCATTGGCAGGTCTGGGAGAGTCCAAGGCAGTACCTATACTGGGAGGTATTCCAAATGCCAGCGGAGTCCATTGGACTGGAGTCAGCCAGAGGAATGGAATGGCAGAGATAGGAATCACCAGTGGCTACCTAGGAGAGAGAAGACTGCACGTGGAAAGGACTTTCAGACCTATGCCAGAAGGTATGTGAGAGAAGATCCAGTGTCCAGGGATCAAGGTTGGAAGGCTGGACATCAGAACTGGATTACATACTGGCCAGGCTATACAGAGAGGAATTATGATAGCAGGAGAGGCTCAGGTATGAACACTGATCCAGACCCTATCTATAATAGTGAATGGCAGCAAGGGAATAAGCATTCTCATGATAGTGCCTTATGGAAAGACTCGTCTGTGCCAATGTATGATAGTGACCCTATGCTGATTGATGAAGGGGGAGATACAGCAGATGAAACTATTGATTACATGGACTGTTCTTTATCCAAGTGCTATTGCTAGCTTTCTGTGAGCAAACACATCAGCCATCACAAAGAAACCAAACTTTGTTCTTTATTTCCACTGCAAACAGCTCTTAAAACAGGATTTGGGGTTCACACAGTAGCAGCCAGCCAGCTAAAGGGTTTCAGCTGGACAATTGATAGTAATTAAAGCTGCACCTGATTGTGTGTGTGAGCAAGGGAAAATCACTGCTGGGACTGTGTGGAAAATAAGCAGAAGTTAACCTAACAAGCAAAGTTCATTTATTTCTTTGTGCCTTTTTTATTTGGTAATTATTTGCTAAGAAAACATTAGCTAATTGCCTGACAAGCTGAAGGTTGTTTTCTGATTTGCTTTGTGACTTTATGTTATCCATTTAAACACTGCAAGCAAGTAACCTCATTTATATTGCTACCAAGCATACTTGTGCTGGGTGAATTAAACCCCATCAATAAAAGAAGTATTTTATTGGCTTTACCACTGGTTACACAACTCAATTATTGTCTTCAGCTGTGTTTGGAGTGAAAGAACTACATTACCCACAATACCTTGCAAGAATCATATGAATATATGCATCGTCAAGATTGTGTAAGTTCTCACCCTAGGCAGCCGTCTGACAACGTTTGCTAAGCGTGGAGGAGTAGCCTAATAGTTACAGCTCTGGCTTGGGAACCAAGAGCCCAAGGTTCAATTTCTTAACTCTCCAATGCCTTTAGGAAAAAAAAAATCCAAGTAATCAATGGCCCTGTTTAATCTACATTACCAAGTTTAAGTTACACTGATTGAAATGATAAAGTGTTATAAAAAAAACCCTGTTAAATAAATAACTGCTGTTATGTGGGCCTGGAATTTACACCGTGTCCCCCTTCTGACCAGCAGCTGGGGTGGACCGCACCACCCTTGCTAAACCATTGACTAGGTCAGTATTCAAATGCCATGGCTAGTGGTTTCTTTTAAGCACCAGCCAAGACATTTAAGTTGTCCATATCTATTCAGTACCACTATCTGGGTAGCTAGCAGCGCTGAGGGCATGAGGAGAGAGGTGACTGTCACTATTCTATGGAGAGCAGCGATATTAGGTAATTTTTTTGCTATCCTTAATTGAACTACACAGTTATACAGATCACTGAATATCACCAACGATCTGTAGAATTAGGCAGAACACCCACCCTCCACCCTTGCTCCGCCCAACACTTTCTAGATAGTGCCAGGGTAGTCTGTGATAATCTACAGTGGTATTATCTGGAAATTCACAGATAGAGCACTTATGATAACGACATCTGCTATATGGATTGTCCTTTTGAATATCAATCCACAAGTTTGCAGCTGTTCATTTTATAAAATATGCGTGCGCATTCCAATTTCATCTCCACTCCACCCATACTATGCCCCGTTAATGTGACATGCAGATTGCATAAAAGAAGACACTCTTTCGGGATGCCTACTTTTTAAATGCTTATGTGGTCATACAGTTTTATTAAAGCCCTTTTCTCATGTAAAGTAGTTTTTATATGCAGAGGAGGCTTTATAAAATTACCCCCTTAATAACCTATGCAGAAAGATTTATATTGTGTGCACTTTAAAAGTTGCCGCATTAGTGCAGCCAAGGTAATATCGTGCATAGTAACCTATAAAATATCTTCAATAAGAATCCCTCAGGCTAATTGGCTCATTCATTCTTGGCCAATTAACAGAGAGCATTGCATCAATCTGCACAGATGCCAAGTCTCATTAGGAATTTATCACATTCATTTGAAGGCTTTCTCACTCTTACACGCGTTGAGCCCCTCCTTTCAGAGCCTCAGTACCAGGACACCGACTCTGATCGCCACTTTCATCAGATACAAGGCTACCAGGAGAAAAGCCAAGTGACCCAGCTAGCAGGAAGACATCTACGCTCACCTTCCTGTGTACTGCCTCCCCTTCCCCATCCCTTCTCCCTGCACCTACAAGCACAGTGCTGTGAAATCTATGCGCCTAGTTTCAGCCACGGACTGGAGAACCATTCTCAGGCCAGAGAATTTACCCATATAGACTCCATTATGTCTGTATCCTTTCAGGGGCTCAAAGAAAGGTAAGTATTGTCTTGACTAGACTGTAAGCTCTGATGAGCAGGGACTGTCTCTTACATGTCTGTGCAGCGCTGCGTATGACTGGTAGCGCTATACAATTGCTCAGTAGTAGTAGTAGTAAGTATTACTGTACGCTGCTCTTTTTCATTTGCAAAGTAATACTACATTTAAATCTTTCTAGATCTATACCCTGGGTGCACCAAATCTCACTCTCTGGATGTCAATCTCACTCTTGGCATCTCTGTAAGGATTCCACTCTCTCTGCACACACACCATGCAGTGGCTGCGCAGACCCCCAGTCTGAAGACCAAGGAAACTTAGGCCCCAATCCTCCTGTCCAGCCTTACATAGGAGCAAATGAAGGTAAAAATTAAAAGCTGTGTGCAGGATAATTTATAACTCATGAGGGGGTGCCAAAAAAAGCAGGTTCTTGACTGAGCTTACAAATGAACTGAATATTAGACCTACCAAGTTGTGATTTGTATGCTCAGCAGGGATGGAACCTACAGTACTTTTTTGTGAGCAGAGGACAGGCAGTGAGGACTTCCCCCACTGGGAGGGGCTACAGAGAACTGCCTGTCTTTTTGCTGTGTGGCAGACTGGGAGGACAGCTTCAGGAAGGTGACGCTGTCTTTTCAGGTCTGTCTGGGATGTCTGGGTTCCAGGTTGAGACCACTTGAGACCTGTGGCTTCTTGGATCCACTCAGTCTACCCTCCAACACTTCCAATAACTTAGTCCAGGCATGGCGCCTTTAATACTGCCCAAGCAACCCCTGCAGAGCATTGGGGGGGGGGGGCCCATGCTACAAGAGGGCCCACTCAGTCCAGCGATTCCTTCACGGCAGCGACAGCACACCGCAAGAATCACTCTTACTTTAAAAAAAACATGCTGTGCTGCCAGGGCCATATCAAGCCATAAATGTGCCCTGCGCGACTTGAAAAGCTGGTGCCCCCCTCAATGACATCAATTGTCATTTGCCCCTATCCCCCAATGCCCAGCATCTCCCCATCCTGCTCCCCCCTTCCCCCACGCTGCCTGCCCTCACCCTGTTGCTGCTTTTCCTCTTCCCTTGGCTGCCGTGGTGGTGGCAGCGACAGACCTCCAATTAAAAAAAAACAACACAAGTCTTTCAAACTCCACGCTTGCATAGTTGGTCTGATCCCTCCCTCCTCTGTCACATGCTTGCGTCACAGGAGGGAGGACCAGACCAGCCATTCAATCGCAGAGTTGCAAAGACCAGCCTTTTTTTTAATTGGAGGTCCGCTGTCATCACTGCCAAGGGAACCGGAAAAGCGACAGTGGGGCGAGGGCAGACAGTGGGGGAAGGGGGGCCGAGACCAGCGGTCAGCAACCCTAAATATGCCCTTATTTATTTGCACCCTGTGCGACTGCACCACTCACATTGGCCTAGGTACGACGCTGTGTGCTCCCTCCGCTGCCTCTTTGTCTGCTCTGTGGCAACCAGAGACTCGGAAAAGCATTTCCCATGGTTCCACTGAAGTCCTGTGACACTTGACACGTCAGCCTGGCAGCAGGATCTGCTTCTCCAGCCGCCACGGAGCAGCACTTTACAGGGAAAGAGGTAGCCGAGGTGGCACGGAAGACTTCTTTTCAAGTAAATATGATGTTTGCCACTCTCTGCTACTTGGGTTTTTTTTTTTTTTTTTGGAAGAACCGGAGGGGAAAAGGTATCTTCTCTCCCTTCTCATGACTGCCGCCGTTATCATGAGGGGCCTCAGCAAATTTTGCTTGTGGGCCTATCATTTGAACTTACACCACTGTCCAGGCCACGTTTTGTTCTTAACCAAAAGTTTACTGAAAATCTTTAAGAGTCAAAAGCGATATTTAGGATCTGGCAGAGTGTAAAAGCAAGAATAAATACAGACACTTTCCTTCTGCTGGGACTTTCCCTGATTGTGGAAACCTCTCTCATTCTGCCCCCCCCCCCCTATGAAAACCTTCTGGAGCTGGGTTCAGATGTGATCAATGGAACTGAGCAATTGCAGAATCTTCTTGTCTCAGTTGCAAGGGTCATCCACTGTAATTGCTTTTTCCCAGAATCAGTGGCAGCCCTTTCCTTCTGGCTATTCAGAGCTTCCCCATATCAAGTAGCTTCTTTAAACTCCTTAAGCAAGATGCAGCCCAGCGGCCTAGATTGTCTGGTTCAATGGCCGAGTTAGATGAAAAATTGATGAACACAGCCTATGTATTACTATTGATGTTCTCTAAATTATTTGGAGGAAATGTGTCATTTCTCATGCCCTAAGGGAACTGGCCACTGGTCTCTGCTCTAGGACCAATCTTCATGGGTCTTTAAACAACTCCGACATTTTTAATTATAACTTACAATATCAAATTTAATGATGTGACTTATCTTAAAAACAATTTTCAGTCCTGATACCCAACGATGGCCAGTGCTTCGCAATATATGTGCTTCATAACTGCAACACTCATACTATGTATAAAAACTGAACTTAAATCAATATTTTTGCTAGTCTTTTATTTATTTATAGTTCAGTATTTTACTCATATCTTTACACTAGTGGTTCAAGGCAAGCTACAATCAGATACACTTGGTATTTCCCCGTCCCCAGGGCATTCAATCTGAGTTTGTATGTAAGGCAATGGAGGGTTAAGTGACTTGCCACAAGGAGTACCAGTGGGATTATGAACCCTGCTCTTTTTGGTCAGAGGCTGATGCCCTAACCACTAGGCTACTCCTCCACTCCAAATGGTTTCCAAATGGCAGCATTTAGGTTACTTTATACGTTGCATCATTGAATTAATATTTACAAATCCTGCTATCTTTACTAAAAAATTGATGAAACACTGTGAATATATTATTGTATATCATTATTAGACATTATAGAGGTCATTCTGATCCCCAAATAGCAGGGTTGTATGTCCGGGTTGGATGTGCAATCCCAGTATTCGCAGGGATCGAATTCAGCTTACCAGGCTCCCCGCACAGCGGTCCTGTACATGCGGAGAGCTCTAGACAGGGGTAGGAGGGGTGCAGGATGGAGCCGCAGCAAAAGAGTGGCTTTCTGGCTGGCCGTGAAGGGCCTATTCAGGTCAGGGCCCCTAACATCCACTGGCTGCCTGCTGGAAGTGGAATAAGGGCCAGGCGCAAGAGTTGTCGGGCCCTGCAGCCCCCCTCACAGACATTGCAACATCACGGGGGGTGTCCCGTTGCCCTGATCCCAGCCCTGGCTTCTCCTACTGAAGGACAGGGGGTGGGGAAAGGGGCATGCACTGCGGTTGGGCATTGGGTGATCCTGCTGGATGTGCCAGTGCCAAGGCGATGGGATACCATGGCACCAGCACACCAGCCAGAGCAATGAGCAGGCTAGCCCGGCAAATCCCCCAACGTCCCCCTAATCTGAATCCTGTGCACGCCGGGCTAAGTGCCCTGAGTCTGCAACTGCGAGAATGTATAGCTCCCGCAGTTGCAGAATCAGGTACTAATCAGCCCCGTTCAGTTTTTGGCCGTCTGGACTGCACAGACGTGCACAATGCTGAATCGGCCTTCACATGTTTTCCTGCAGTTTTAGCATTAGTATTTCCACAGTCACAATGGGGCATGTTTACTAAGGTTCACACCAGTACTACATGTTCAGCCCCAAAAATGAGTGTGTGGGGGGGGGGGGGGGTGTGGCACTAGACCCGTGCTATAAAATGGAGGCGTGCCCATCATGTCATCATATAACTAGTGTGTGTTTCGCGCCATCCTTGTGCTCATTCTGCTTGGTGTGAAGTGCAACATTGTCGGTAGGTGTGCGCCAAAAACAGCCGCGCTATCTATGATATGCATGCTCCGTCTCTGAACCACCCAGCATGTAGTGTGGGATTTCTAGCACAGCTGCATTTTTAGTGTGTGGTAAATTTTACTATGGCGCATTTAGTGCACACTAAATCCTGAGCTACTAAACTGCGCACTTTGTGATCAGTGGTTGATGGAACTTGATCATGGGAAGATTGTGTTGGTTGCGTTTTTAGATATTGCTGCTGCCTTTGATTCTGTTTCCATAATGTGTTATTGCAGTTGTTTTCCGAAATTGGGGTAAGCGCAGAAATAGTGAAGTGGTTTCAATTCTACATTAAGGATAAGATGCAGAGTGGTTGGTGTGGAAATTCCATGTTTCGGACATTGTGCAGTTTGCCACAAGGACTGTCCTTGTCTGCTATTTTGTTTAATACGTATTTACTTGCTGCCATTGTGTCAGTTTTTGTGGACGCTTGAGATTTCTTATAGATCGTATGCCAATGACATTATGCTTTTTCTCCCCGGATAGGGGATGTTTCCGCAGGTGTAAAGATTTTGACCAATGCACTGTCGCGTGTTGAACAGTTTTTAGATCTTTAAGCATTGGAGCTTAACATTAAGAAGACTGAATTTATGATTCTTTCTCAAAGTAACACAGTATATGATGGCAGATAAAGACCAGTATGGTCCATCAAGTCTGCCTAGTAAGGTGTCTAGAGGAGGTGCACCTGCTTCTCTGTGCAGGTCACCCGCTCTATGCCTTTGTTCAGGATTGTAGTCTCTGCTCCGTGCAGGTCACCCCTCTCTATTTGTTCAGGTATAAAAAACAGTTAAATTTATTTTGATTTTATCCTCCTGCTATAAAGGGATCCGCTGTGTCTGTCCCATGCCATTTTGAATTCTGTCACTGTGTTTGCCCCACCACTTCCATCGGGAGGGCATTCCAAGCATCCACCACCCTTTCAGTGAAAAAGTATTCAAGATGTGTCTAGGCGAGTCCTTTTCATGCTCCATCTGTTGCGGAAATTTCAGCCTTTGTTGGATCCTGCTGATATTAGGATGGTCATGCAGAGTTTGGTATTAAGTCCTACGGACTATTACAATTCTTTGGTTTATGGATTGCCCGTCACATCGCTGAGACCATTGCAGCTCATTCAAATTCCATTACATCATCATAGTACTCCTTCATTGGTACAGTTTCATTGGCTTCCGGTATGGTGGCGCGTTAAGTGTAAGGCAATAATATTGTTTTTTTAAGGTACTACAATTGGGTGTGTTTCTGCCAGTATATTTTCCTTTGCAGTTTAGGTTGGCTGCTTTACATTCCCAGGAGCAGCTACACTATGTTGTTGATTCAGACTCCAGCTTGGTTCCTGAGTGTCAGAGCTACTGACAGGATTTGTTTTCTTTGTCTGTACCTATTTTATGGAATCAGTTGACTTTGACTGTGCACTTGAGGACTGACCTACTAGATTTTAGGAAGAAAGTAAAAGGGTTATTTTCTACTGAAGTTTATTCTTAATTGGGGCTTTATTTTGTGTTTGCTTGCTGTTTTAAGTTTTTCTAACATATTGATATTGTAATCCACCGAGAATAAATGTATGAATAAATACCTCTATATGCTTTCACCAGGACAGATTTAATTGCCATCTGAGCAAATTCAAATACTTCCCTCATTCACCAAACTGAATTTTAATTACCATCTACACAGATTTTAAATGCCGAAGCTTTGTAAATAATGATACTCACAGGGCTCAGTGGTTCTAAGCAAATGTCCTCATTCTCTTCATTTGTCCAAAAGGCAGCCAAAATGGTGCTGCCTTTTAAAAACAATGTGAGAGTTTCTGGTGCTGTGAACCAAAGCAGAGTGACATCATTGCATGCTGTCTCAGTTGTGCAACATTACCACCCGCTACTTTCTCCTTTCTTTAAATTCAATGAGAAAATACGATTTCTCCCTTGTGGTGTATAAGTGACTTACTATAGAATTCTGACTGGTGTTAAAATATGGGCCCGATAATCAGTGACAGCGGCCAGCCCTTGTAAAGAAAGTTAAACCCAGATATTCAGTGCTGGGTCATATCCGGCCAACGGCATTGAACGTCCAGGTAGGCCAGATAGCAGAAAAGCTAACTGGGCGGTGGCAAAATTCAGCCACTGCCCTGCTAGCTTTCGCATTGAACGTTAGGCCATCTTTTAAGGTGCCTAACTTGCGCTACTGAGAACTAACAGGGCAGTGGCTGCATATCGCTGCCGTTTGGTTATCCACGGGTGCCACTTCTGCTCCGCCCTCAGATGGTAGCTGGCTGGCATAGGGGAGTTCAGTGGCAGTACCCACAGATCTTCAGCAATGCCAATGTCATTATTGCTGCTGAACATCCCAAATGCCTTGATTAACGTGGTTAGCGAGTCTGCTAACTGCTTTAATCACTTTGCATATTAGGCCCGATGGGGGTTATTTTGTGCTACGAATAGCAGGGATGGACGGCCCAACAGAACGTCCATCGCTGCTATTCATGCTGGCTCCTGCCCTCGACTAACTTCCCCACAGTTGTGCGGGGAAGTAAGATGGGGGCGTGGAATGGGCAGCCTGGGGGTGGAGTCTGGCTGGGCAATGGGCGGTTGCCTGCCGTGGATGTACATGGCCGATTCTAATGTTGGCCCTTTACGTCCAGGGCCAGAGACATGTGCAGGGAAGTTATTTCACCTCTGAGGTGGAATAACTTCCCTGGACGTGTCTTAATGTCAATGCCAGGGCACGGATGGGGAAGGGGGAGACAGGGGACATTTCCCGCAGCCCAACCCTGGTCTTAGGAGGCCAGATTTGGGGTCAGGCTGTGGGGAATAAACCCTTTTTAGAGGCTGCTGGCATTGTGGCTCTTCAATGGCGTCACGGTGCCATGGCAACATGATGCCGCGACTCCATTGAGGAGCCTTGACTGAGTTAGCTGGGGGCAGTTCTGCACATGCAGGCTGGACTGAATTGCAGTCCTGGTCTGCATGTGCAGGACTGTTCGCAATTCTGATCCCGCGGGGCTAGACATGCCCCATGGGATCAGAATCGCGATCCCCTCTGTGCATCCGGTTCAGACCGGACACACAGAGGGGATCTACATGCGGGACGGAATTGGGCCCTATGTGCTTTTGTATGAAAACGTATACTTTGCTGGTAGGCATAGGTGTGGTCTGGACAGAGCATGGACCAGGTTTTCATGTATGCCCGCACAATATAAAATACCTTACTACATGTGCTTACAAATGTAAAGTATGTATGAATATTCACACCTCCTTGTGAGCAGGTGTAAGTAGTTCTGTGAACGTGCATAACATCGGCCTTACATGCATACTTGTAGAATAGAATAGAATAGGCAGTAGTGGCCTAGTGGCTGGGGCAAGTTACCTCAGGCCGGAAGGTTGGGGGTTCAAATCCCACTAGAGGACAGCAACCTTGGGCTGGAAGGACTGGGGTTTCTAGTCCCACAGGTGCTCCTTGTGGTCTTGGGCAAGCCACTTAACCCTCCATAGCCCATGTTCCCTGTAAGTATTAGTGTATGTGTCTCATATCCCCTCATGTTAAATGTATCCCTCCAAATGTGTGCTGTGACCACTTTGATTGAAGGATAAGGTGGTATACAAAACTGTCTAAATAAGTAGAGACTGGCTAAAATGTAGCTATAAAGACCCATCTAGGAGCATAAGGCATTGAAAATATGTGATTTATGTGTAGATGACACATAACCTTCCATGACTCCTGTAGATTTCTCCCTCTCTCTGAAACTAAATCATTGGGCAAAAAAATGCACTATTTCAATAATGTGCAAGCAAAACTGACTGACTTTTTGTCTTCCAGTTATATAAAATATTATCAAAATAATTACAGCGCGTCTCTCTTTAAATATTAATATTCAGCTGCAGTGATTGGAGGCTTTTTACAAGGCTAAAAATCCTGAGATATTCACTGCCAGTGTCCAGATATAGAGTCTGGAGCTGAATATCTGGATAAGGAGGTCAGGGCCAACACTCTCTAGATAGCACCGATAGTCTGTGTCACTCTCCGGATAGTTATCTCAATGATTTGGGACAACCTGGTTTCTGTCCTAAGTTATGTGGATAGTTATCCAGATACTGGCACTAAATTTAATGGTTTATTCAACAAGGCTTATATACTGCTTTTCTACCAGTCAAATCATTGTATATTCAGGTACTGTATATATATATTATTTCCCTTATTCCCGAAGGGCTCACAATCTATGTTTTTGTACCTGAGGCAACAGAGGGTTAAGTAGCTCAGGGCCCCAAGGAGCACCTATGAGACTAAAAACCCCAGTCCTTCCGGCCCAAGATTGCTGTCCTCTAGTGGGATTTAAACCCCTGGCTCTCTGGCCCAAGGTTACTTGCCCCAACCACTAGGCCACTCCTCCCCTAAATATCACTACTATCCAAATAATACATCACTTCACCCTCCCTTTGCCTATGGACCAGCTTGGTATTATCTGGATAGTGCAGAGGTGGCCTGTATGAATATTCGGCAACACTGTCTATTTAGAATATCTGAAGATTCTGTTCAGAAATATTTATCCACATAGCAGATGCTGCTACCTGGACAAGTGCTTCTGAATATTCACCCATAAATCTTGACACTAAAATGTTCTCCAATACAGCAGCCCAACTGTGCCATAATAAAATGTTTTGATGAATGAAGTGAAAGAAGTAATGTGGCGGCCAGTCGTCAAAAGCTCAAAAGCAATGAGCGCAAATGCTCAAAGCCTAGCCAACAAAGTTTCTGACCTGGAAGCCCTAATGGTGTAAATGGACTTGGACATTGTGGCCATTACAAAAACATGGTTTAACGAGCCG
Source organism: Ichthyophis bannanicus (assembly GCA_033557465.1). Taxonomy (NCBI): domain Eukaryota; kingdom Metazoa; phylum Chordata; class Amphibia; order Gymnophiona; family Ichthyophiidae; genus Ichthyophis; species Ichthyophis bannanicus. Next base: position 517,523,803 of record CM066033.1, read on the forward strand.
CATGAATGGGATCTAGCCATAGCTAGCAATAATCTATTTAGAAGAGATAGAGAGGGTAGAAAAGGAGGAGGAGTAGCCCTATATGTCAAAAGAAATATTAAAGCAGAGGGACGTGGGGAAAAGAAGAAGCGCTGTGGATTTGTTGTGTTGGAAAAAGAGATGGCACTGTCATCCATACTGCTTATTCTACAGGCCTCCAACTAAAACTGAAGAAATAGATAGTGAATTGATTATTGATATTACAAAGATAGCCACTAAGGGGGAAGTGATCATATTGAGTGACTTTAATCTACCTGATGTGGATTGGAGTATTCCTTCTGCAAATCTGGAAAGAAGTAAAAAAAACTGTGGATGCCTTCCAAGATGATGGAACCGAATAGGGAAAGCTCAATACTGGATTTAGTGCTCATCAACAGAGATAGCATGTCGAATGTCTGGGTGGGTGCCCATGTGAGCAGCAGTGATCGTCATATGTTGTGGTTTGAGATAAAAGCCAAGGCGGAATCCAAGCACAGCAAATTCAAAGTCCTAGACTTCAAAAACACTGACTTCAGTAAAATGGCCAAATACCTGAAGGAGGAGTTGGCAGGGTGGAAGGGGATAAGGGCAGTGGAACTGCAATGGGCTAAACTAAAGGAGGTAATAAAAGGGGCAACAGATACATGTGTAAGTAAAGTAAATAAAAACAAGAGGAAAAGTAAACCTATTTGGTTCTCCAAAGAAGTGGCTACACTAATAAAGGCTAAAAACACAGCTTTCACAAAATTCAGAAGCTCGCAAACAGAAGAACACAGAAAAGAATACAAGATCAAACTAAAAGAGACAAAAAGAGAAATAAGGATAGCAAAATCAAAGGCAGAAGAAAAGATGGCTAAAGATGTGAAGTGTGGCAACAAAACTTTCTTTGGGTATATTCGGGAGAGGAGGAAAATCAGAGGTGGAACTGCAGAACTCAAAAGTGCTGGGAACGTATTTGTGGAAAGTGATATTGAAAAAGCGAAAATGCTAAACAAATACTTCTGCTCTGTTTTTACCAAAGAAAATCTCAGAGAAGGGCAACCTGTGATTCCCAAATATAGAAATGACAATGGAGTAGATACTACACCATACACAGAAGATGGTGTGTTAGAACAGCTTGCAATACTGAAAGTGGACAAGGCCTTCAGACCAGATGGGATACATCCCAAGATACTGAAAGAGCTGAGAGAGATTCTTGCAGGGCCATTAAAGGATGTTTTTAATAGATCCTTGGAGACAGCAGAGGTTCCACGGGACTGGAGAAGGGCTGATGTTGTACCTCTTCACAAAAGTAGTAACAGGGAACATGTGACAAACTACAGGCCGGAAAGCCTTACCTCAGTGGCAGAAAAAGTAATGGAGGTGCTCCTGAAAGAGCGAATAGTGGACTTTCTCAAAACCAACAGGTTGCATGATCCGAGGCAACATGGTTTTACCAAAGGTCGATCTTACCAAACAAATCTGATTGAATTCTTTGATTGGATGACCAGACAACTAGATCACAGGTATGTAATGGACGTCATCTACCTGGATTTCAGCAAAGCCTTTGATACTGTTCCTCAGAAATTTGTTGACTGAGAGATGACAGAAGGTGATGGTAAATGGAACTCACTCGGATGAAAGGAAGGTGATTAGCAGTGTGCCCCAGGGTTCGGTCCTGGGACCGGTACTGTTCAATGTATTTATGAGTGATATTGCTGAAGGACTGAATGGAAAAGTTTGTCTTTTTGCAGATGACACAAAAATTTGTAACAGAGTGGATTTCCCTGAGGGAGTGGAGAACATGAAGAAAGATCTACAAAAGCTGGAAGAATGGTCTAATGCTTGCCAGTTAAGATTTAATGTGAAGAAGTGCAGTGTCATGCAATTGAGAAGCAGAAATCCAAGGGAACTGTATACAATAGGGGGCAATAGGTTGGCATATATGGACCAGTAGAAGGACGTCAGAGTAATTGTTTCTGAGGATCTCAAGGTGACAAGACAAGGCCATGGCAAAACCAAAAGGATGCTGGGTTGCATACAAAGAGGAATTATCAGCAGAAAGGAAGAGGTACTAATGCCACTGTACAAGTTGCTGGTGAGGGCTCACTTGGAATATTGTGGTCAGTTTTGGAGACAATATCTCACAAAGCATATAAAAAGGCTGGAAACGGTTCAGAGGGAGGCAACCAAAATGATTTGGAGCCTGCATCAGAAGATTTATGAGAAGAGACTTGAAGACCTAAATATGTACACTCTGGAGGAGAGGAGGGACAGGGGAAGATATGATTCAGATCTTTAAATGCTTAAGCGTCTTCCAAAGACGGGGAAGCTGTAAAACTAGAGAGCATAACATGAAGCTGCAAGGGGGTAAATTGAAAGGCAACGTCAGGAAATACTTTTTCACTGAAAGGGTGGTGGATGCTTGGAATGCCCTCCAGATGGAAGTAGTGGGGGCAAATACAGTGACAGAATTCAAAATGGCATGGAAGAGACACAGTGGATCCCTTTATAGCAACAGGATAAAATCAAAATAAACATAACTATCTCTTATATCTCAACAAATAGGGGTGACCTACATGGAGCAGTGGGTACACCCCTAAACAAAGGCATGGGGAGGGGTGACCTGCACGGAGTGGCAGGTGCACCTGCTCTTGTCGCCTTGCTGGGCAGACTAGATGGACCATGCTGGTCTTTATCTGCCATTCTATACTATCTTACTGTGGTCATGTGAAGACACAAAGGATTACCTTTATCAACTACACGATTACCAGCACAAAACCAGAACTCCATCAAACAAGCCCTCAACAGTAAGCTACAGAGAACCAACCAAACATGATATCACACATTCTCATATTATACATGGTGATACTGCTGTCTACATTCCTCCCTATATCATTCACCCAGATACTGAATACTCAGAATAAAAAACCAATTCTTCACAGTTCAAACATTCTTCACCTCACACCCTATCATAAAATATTACCTTCTAAACCAACTCGCAGACTCATACAGATCAACACAGATCCTCTGCAGCTCATAACAATAGATCTCCAACCCCAAACATATCCAATCAAATGCTCACTCTGTCTGAAACAAAATTTAGAGCATTGTAGACCATATACAATACACAGACATTGACCTGATATGCATCACTGAAAGCTGGATCACAGCTCTGACAACATACTTCTCAACCAGCTGACTACTTCACAATACACTTTTCAACTGCCCCAGATCACAAAAGAGAGGCAGAGGAGTACTAATTCTCATCAAAAAAACATTTTAATTTATCCTTGACCAACTCTCAGTCACTACAAACAATAGACTACTTAACCATCTCCAACGCTGAGCACACAATATGCCTGACCTACAGAAAACCCACCACTATCACTGAAGATCTATCAGCTATTCTAGATGAAGTTTGTATTTACTCAGTCACAAAAAACTCTTTATATCATGGGGGACCTGAACCTATCCACTACCGCAGCAAAACATGCCTGTGCGTTCCTAAATGCAATGGAATCTTTACTCCTGACACAGATAATTGATGCTCCAACCCATTACAAAGGATCCCTTCTTGACCTTATATTCATACCCAATACGCTACACAAAGCAGATTTCAACTTACAAATCAACCCAGTTTCATGGTCAGACCATGCTATGATATCCCTTGTTATTCCAGCCAATACTAGCCAGCCAAATACCCCGATACAACATCAACATAAATGTCATTTCAAGGCTTTCAACTCAGAAAACTTCCTAGATAAGGCCTTTCCACTATTAAACTCCGACATACATGACCTAGACGCATTTATCAGCTCATGGAATCAGATAATAAATGGGGCCGCAATATTCAAGGAATGTCAATCAACAAAGCACATCAAATCCACGCACCCACCATGGTTCACCAAGAACCTGGAACAGTTCAGACGGGACTTCAGATGTCTAGAAAGAAAATGGAAAATGTCACAAAACAATAATATTAAGACACAGCTTCGTAACAATCATAAAGAATATAATAACCTATGCAACAAAAGGATTGCATCACAAGCATACTTACAAAATCACTCGACCGCCCTATTCTCGATGGTGTCCCAAATGTCCGATGAATCCAACTCAACTGACACAGCATTCAACAAAATGCAAGTTGATCCCCAAGTTATGGCTGACTACTTCTACAACAAACAGAGCACATCTTTGTTACAACACTATGTACAACTGCAGCAACAGAATGGCAGAGCAAAAAATCATCCCTGGAACAAATTCAACCTAATAACCAAAAAAGAATTACTGGATATCATCAACAATATAAATACCACATCATCACCTCTGGACCCATGCCCTGTAACATGGTTAAAAATCCTGCACAATAAATTTGCTCAGACCATCCTAAAGATGGTACACACCTCCCTCATGAAAGGATACCTACCTCCAGCATTCAAGTAAGCCTCAATACTCCCCATCCTAAAAATGGCCTCACTAGATGCAACAAGCCCCAGTTCATACCGACCTATTGCCAGCATCCCATTTTTGGCCAAAATAATAGAAAAAGTTATACAATAGCAGCTTCAAGACCATGTTGACCTGCACACCCCACTAGACCCACAACAACATGGCTTCCGCTCTCACTATGGCATTGAAACATTGTTAATGGACCTCTTCAACATCATCAGCTTAGATAAGCATTGACAGGAATTTGTGTTTATCTTCCTTGATATCAGTGCTGCATTTGACTCAGTAGCACATCTCATCATGCTAGACATACTCACCAACATCAGTTTAACAGATGGCACATTAAAATGGTTCTCATCTTATCTGCTGGACAGAACTATGCAAGTAAAGGTCGGTACCACCAACTCAAAATCCTTTAAATTAACCTAAGGTATCCATCAAGGATCAGCTCTCTCTGCATTACTATTCAACTTATACATCCAACCCATCTGCAGTCTACTGAGAAATTGGAACATGCACTTTCATCTCTACGCAGATGACATCATGTTTTACATGCCATTCAATACCACCAACCCGGATTTCAGGATCGTTTCTGATGCCTTCACTGCAGTTACAAACTTCCTTGCAGACATAAACCTCACAGTAAACAAAAACAAAACAGAAGCCCTACTCATATTCAGAGATCAGGAATATAACCCCCCCTCCCCCCAAAAAAAGATCATTACACATACATCGGAAATATTAATAAAGAAAGAAATCAAGTATCTAGGTATAACCATTGACAACAGCCTCAACATGTGTGCACACATGTTATTGTATTCTGCAAATGGCTTGTGTGCCTACTGTTGGTTGTAACGTTGTGCTGCCTTTAAATAAAAAAAAAAATGCAGCAAGAACAGCTTACTGGAAGTTGAAGCTTTTCAACCCTTACAACACTTGCAGATCTGTAGTGCAAGCCATCATCACACCTCACCTGGACTACGGAAACATTATATCTATCAAGGTCTCCCCAAACATGCACTATATCCGCTAGTTAGTACAAAATACTGCTGTCAGAATACTAACAGCCAGTGCAAACAGACAACACAACTCCAATCCTGAAAAGTCTACACTGGCTTTCAATCTTTCAATGGACAAAACACAAAGCCATCACAATATTCAAAATCCTTCACAACCTCTCAGCTCCCTGCCTCAATGCTCAGATCACAAAAGCATCCTCTACAAGGTCAAGAAGAGGTACAAACCGGAATCTCCTGATCATCCCTCCACTCAAGACCAAGACCACACAACAGACAAGTAACAGGGCATTTTCACTATTTGCTCCCACATTTTGGAACTCCCTGCCTGAAGTCATCAGAGCTGCACAAACAACTAAAGATCTGATAAAACTACTTAAAACGCACCTATTCAAAGAGCACTATGGACCTTATCACAATACCTAACTATAGCTGTATCATAATATCACGATCAGTCATCCAAATCAACCCTCCAGAATTATCCCCCTCTGTAATATAAATGAGCCACCCCTCCCCCATATTTGATCCTCTGTTGAACTGTGACCTATTCCCCTCCCCTTGTTAACCCCATATTTATCTCCAAGTTATTTCTCCCTGCTTATTGTAAAACAAATCCAATGAGATCATGCTATGTTGTTCGATGTAAAACGCCTTTGACAAAGGCGGTATAGAAAAACTGTTAAATAAATAAAATAAATAGAGACATGAAAGTCTGGAGATTGGTTGAAGGAAATATCTTTTTATTAGGCAATACAATAAATTCTTAGTTCACGTTTACGAATTAAACTCCCTCAATTAGGCCAACTTGACCAGTGCAAAATAAGCCAAAGATGATTTCTTTGAACACATAACTAAAATTATTAGTTGAATCATAACATCAGCATTTGTTTTAGGATGGAAATAGATGTAAAGGATATAAGGGAAAATGATAAATGGAAGGTGGAGTGAGACAGAAGATGGAATACTCTTTCAGTCATAAGACTTACTTGTCTACTTTTCTTCATTAAGGACAGAGAGGAGGGAGAAAGACCAATGGGGAATAAAAAATCCAAACAAAATACAATTTGCAATAACCTGAACCATAATATTTTCAAACTGCCAATTATTTTGTTTTCTCCTCTCCTGGCCCTTCCAATTCATCTCTCAATTCCTCACACAGTGAAGGGGTAATTTTTAAAAAGGCTTTTTTGTTCATGTAGGCCAGTAGAGAGATGTAAAAGGCTGCTTATAAAACGACTCTGATGTAGGCAAGTGTGAGGGTGGAGCCGTGATTTACATGCATATATGGGTACCTTTTATACCTGCATTTGAGCTGATATAAATGTAGTCCAGTTCACTATAGTCACGATATCTGCAGGATTTGTGCTAATACTTTATAAAGGAAAAACAACAAAAAAAAATCCTTAAAAGAGATTGCGTTCAAAATTTAGAAGCACAACAGTTAAAACTAAGATGAAAAAGAGGTACGCTCATAATCAGTTTGAATAGAGGCACACAGCCATCAAACATCTATTCTAATAATCGCTTACCTCAAAATACCTCCAACAAGTGTTCAGATTACACGTCTAACAAGGTTAGAAAAGATAACTCTGAAAAATAACCCTTTGTGGGCACATACTATGGGGCCAATATTCGAAGTGGTCGATATTTAAATGCCACAGTGGTTAGCCACGGTGCTTAAATATCAGCGGGACATTCAACAGCAGTATCCAAATTGGAGCTGCCGCTGGATATCCTGGCTGTAACCAGATAAGTGACGGCACTAATTCCGTTATTCCAGGACTAATCCAGGACATGTGCAGATAGCAACCTAGGACTGCCTTTTAGGTGGCCCAAGTTGCCCGCAGAATTCCCGGCTGAATACTGAACTAAATTAGTGCTGGCATTTAGCCGGTTATTGCTGGCATGCCTTCTCTCTGTCCAGACCACCATGCACTAAATGAATACTGCAGAGGCAATCTGTAGGGATATTCAGCAGCACTATCCGGATAAATGTTGCTGAATTTTGCGGTCAGCACCCTTAGCAGGCCAGCCTCCATTGACTATATATCTAATCCTACATTTTGCCACAACATCCCTTAAACTGAAGGTGTACTCTCCGACCCCACAAAATTCTTCAGTCCAATCCTCCAACCCTCCAACCCAGCAGTATGTTTCACCACCACCAGCTTCTTCAGGCAGAGTGAGGCTACATCAATCTTACCAGGAAAATAATAAAACAAAAGAGAAGAATAACCAAATTACAACAGCATTTTCCAAAGAAATTAATAAAAATGTAAAAACCCCAAAATGAGCCCAATAAAGACAAATCTCTCAACACTCACAGTTTTGTAAAATTTAAAAAAGCAAGGCTGGAGAGGAACTCCAAGGTAGTGTCTGATGTGCACATGTGGCCCAGCTGCTCCCATAAGTTTGCAATTCTGAGCTAAACTTTTTTTTTTCCTGTAACAGTGGTTATGGGTAAAAGGAAGGATAAATCATGAGGGACCCCGAAGTTCTCATCTTGGAGTCAAATTCCTATAACCCAGTTTTCGGTGGCCGGTGTTCTGGCAGCTGGAGAAGGGAATGGAAGCCCACTTAGCCCAGAGGAAGTATCACTGAGCTCAAATTCCCAACCTCTTCCTAGAGACAAGAGGTAATAACCCTTCATATTATATAGCAAGCTATTGTGAGTTTGGAAGGTGCTGTGGTTAACAAGATTGGAGAACTGGAGCATACAGTAGGATTTGTGATGCAGCATGTTACATCTGTTGAGGAATGCATGAAAGGACATGATGACCAGACATCCAGGCTGGTCAGTCTAAGACAATTAAGACTTGTATGTCACTATATCATAAGGTGGAATTGCTGGAGAGTAAATTGAGGCATTTGAACTTCAGAGTGCTAAACTTTCCACATATGCCTAATATAGCTCCTCATGGTTTATGGTTTATTATATTTGATATACCGCATATCAAATTAGCTAAAACAAAAAAATAACACAACAGAAAGGAACTCCAGAATAAAAATAGGAAAGGTACATAAAAACAGTTAATATAAAAACAAAACCAATACTGAGGTAAAAAAACTCATAATGACTGTAACTATCCACAAACAGAGTCCCTCAATCACCACCAAACGCAATCCTAAAAAGATAGGTCTTCAAAGAAGACCTAAATTCCTTTAAGTCTAAAATGGTATGCAACTGATGGAAGACTATTCCATTTCAAAGGGGCTATAGCAAAAAAAGCCAAACACCTAGTAGACTCATACTTAATAGCAGATGGAGATGGTAACACCAAACAATAACTATGTAGGGACCGCAACGGTCTAGCTGGAGCATAAAGGGTCACTAACATTGACAAACAGTCTGAAGCAAGATCAAGAATTGCCTTAAAAGTAGTAAGCAAAAGCTCACACTGTAGTCACTCACTAATAGGAAGCCAATGATATCTTGCAAGCAATGGTGAAACATGATCACAACTTTGGGCATGAGCCAAAGTACGCAATGCTGCATTTTGCATTGTTTGTAAACACCGGAGCTGATACCATGGTAACCCAACATAAATGATATTTCAGTAATCCAACAGAGATATCACAGTATGGATTACAACTTTCATCTGTGCATTTGGCTCTAAAAAAGGTTGTATAGCTCTAAAACGTCATAGTGCATAAAAGGAAGACTTCAGTACATGAGATGTAAAAGTTAAACTAGAAACAAGTGTTACTCCTAAATATTTAATTGTCGTCTGGAGTGCTAATGAAACTCCTTCAATGAAAGGGGCAGGATCAGTCACGTTGGTAGAATCTGAGAACCACATTGATACTGACTTACTTGGGTTCAATATCAAAGACTTATTCCACAGCCAAGAAGCCACTTGTGCCAAACAAAGATTAATATCTGACATATCCGGCCTACTCAAGTCCATGGGATATAAGAGTAGAATATCATCAGCATACATAAAAGCAGCAAGCCCCAAACTCTGGATTAAAGTAGCCAACAGCCTCAAAAAGATATTAAACAATAACGGTGATAATATCGAACCTTGAGGCACTCCACAGGTAATGTCATAAGCAGAGAACATATAATCATTAGTCTGAACCTGGTAGGAACGCCCCTGCTAAAACGAATGAACTTCTGAAAAGATATTTTCTGGACAGTTTGAAGGTCACTGCTGATGCAATGCCTCCACTTAATAAAGTGGTGGATGAAATGGAGTGAAGTTTAGCCCAGGTATCAGCAGACAGTCTGGATGTGACTGCTACTGTACGTTAGAAATACCATCAGAAGCACTACATGATGCAGCTGCCTTTCTTGTTACACTTGTCTTTGAGAATGATAAAAATTCCATTACACGTTTATTTATTCACAGTAGAAATTTATTGTGTATGGGGCAACACATTTGGAGATTTCCTGATCTTTGTAGGAAGACACAGAGGAGGAAGCTTTTTCTGCAACTTTGTCAAATCGTTATTGCTAATGGAGATGAACTTATTCTCAGATGTCCGGCTAAATATTTAGCGAAAATTTCTAATGTTGGATATGTTTTCTAAGATTCCATACATTTGAGAAAGTATCTGCCGTCATTTACTATGTTACTATGTATCTTTCTAATACATTTCCCCAGCAAGAAATAGCAGTGATGTCAGGTGAAGGATCAGATCATAATACTGGCTGATGTAAGATCTAATTCTCGAGATGAAGCAGAAGTCTACTATGTCTAGTGAATTTTGCTACATAGTGCATATACCTTCTCTTTGTTTGCTTTGGAATGTTAGTAGGGAATGGTTGGGCATATTTTATTATTGCCTTTTTTGTTTTCTGTTGTTTCTTTTTTTAATGTATTCTTTATTGAAATTTTAATATTCCAGAAATAATCTTGTACAGAAAATGGCATAACAAAAACAATTATTAAGGAAAAACACAAAGAAAACCAAAACATGTTGTCATATCATATAATCCACAATATGGGAGAGAGAGCAGACTCAAATCAAGGCAACGAGAGAAATTCCCAAACAAAAACAGGATATAAGATGATAGTAGTAGAATTTAAACATATACTAGCCTCTAGAGGCAGGAGCAGAGCAACAGGAACTGTGCTAGCTGCAATGGATCGGTAAAAACATGTTTAAATCTGAATCCTTAATGAAAGATAATATCGCAATGAAAGCAAAGTTGGAGACATTAGAAAATGCTACCAGAGCTTCAAATATTCGGCTATTAAAATTTCCGGTTGTTCCGGCGGTAACTCCTGTGGAACTTTTCAAGAAATATCTTCAAGAGTCTCTAATGATATCTTCTGATTTGATACCTCTGATTTCCAAAGTATACTATTTACCTGCTGGGAGGAAAGAAGGGAAGCAAGTAGTTGGTTCCTTAGAGATGGACTCTCTGAATATTTCAGCATTACTTCAGTCTCCTCAAGAAGATTTAGTGGTCTCTACGTTATTGGTGACTTTTGCGTTGTCTTCTGATACAGACTGTTTGATTTTCTAAACCCACCAACTTGGAACTGTTCTTATATAACTGAGTAAGGACTACAGGTCTCAGTAAATCTTATAGCACTCCAGCAAGGGTATCTACCCATTAACTGTGCTGAAAATCACATCAATGACCTGTTTCAATACTCATGTTATTTTAAAACATAACTTTGAATCGCATTCCTCTGCTCTTAAACTTATCTTAATAACACACAGGAAATTCTCCTATGAGCAGAAGGAATGAATGAAGAGTAGTGTATAAACTATAGCCAAGACCATCGGGAGTATGATTGATTTCAAAGTAGATCATCTCGCTCAAAAAACTTAGTCAGCAGGTCTTATTCAGCTTATTATTCCATCCAATATATTTTTTTTACAAAAACTAGGCTGAAAATCGACACTTAGCTTGACAACTACGTTGAGCTGAGAGTGACTGGATCTTCATCTGTCCCGCTGTATTCCGAGGTTCCGACGCCTTCTGCAGGCTCACCCAGCGTTTCACATCAAAAGTTTCCTCAGGGAACTGCACTCTTTGGCTTTTGAGATCATGCTGCACACGTTTTCGATGACTGCTATTTCGCAAACTCCGTATACTACTGAAATCGTTGCAGAAAAACGCCGCGCATATATCGTTATATCGTTTGAAAAGATTTGGCTACTTTCTCCGGTTCTGATACAGACTGGCTTCTTAAAGTATATTATAAAAAGAGAGCTAATTTGTTTATGGGAAAAAAATTTCTATTTTCCCGGATGTTGCTAGGGACACCCAGAGAAGGCGTAAAGCCTTTCTTTTATTAAGACCTGGGGTCCTTCAGTTAGGTGCTTCTTTCCTATTGAGATTTCCATGCAAATGTATTGTGGTTCATAATTCTCAGAAATATGTTTTTTTTTCAACTAGTGGATTTGTCTACCTATCTCAGTACTCAATTAACTACATCTTCACCTGTATAAGGGGATTTCATTTTTGTTCATTTTTAATTAAGTTCCTCGTTCTCTGCCATCATGTCATAATTCTTGTTAAAAGATAAACTTGCCTTTATTTTTTTACGCTGTCGGTGCCTCCTACCTTCAGTGTTTATTTCCTGTGCTTCTCCCCAAACTTTGAGGGCTATTGATGCTTCTGTTTGAATTTCTGGTAAATGTTTTTCCTTTTTAAAGATTGTGTAAGTATGCATCTTTTCTGTACAAGCTGTTGCTTGGTTTTTCTTTGTTTGAAAATTCATAAATAAATAATTTAAAAAAAAAACATGTTCAAGATTTAAATATTTAACAATGCATTTACATGGAATAGTCAACCAAAAAGAGCCCCCATCTATAGCACCCCAAGTCTCAGCAAGAGGAAGCAATGCCTCCTTTGTTGGGCTATCTTGGTTACATCTGGGAACTCCTTAATTTTTAACCTAATAACCAAAACTTCCCGATATCTGAAGAACGATTTTAGCAAGAAATCATGGTCAGAGTCCAAAACTAGTGGAAACTACTAAGGTAGCCAATGTGTTTTCTGTTATTTCTAAGTTCTTTGTCACTGTTGTACAAGATTTGATTCTTGTATATTATCAGAAACTATAATAAACATAAAATTTAAAAAAATGTTGGGTCAACCTCCCAACTCTTTCCTTCAGTATTCATAAATGGAAATAGCAGACATCTTAAAACCCCAACAAATGATGACTGGTCATCTCTGCGGAGTGCAGTAGTCATCTAGTGATTAGGGCAGCAGCCTGGAAGCAGAAAGACCAGGATTCAATCCCACTGATGCTCCTTGTGGCCTTGGGCAAGACACTTAAACCTCCATTGCCTCAAGTACAAACTTAGGGGTATGTTTACTAAATGACGGTAGCGGACTTTGTGCGATATCAGAGCCGCGTCCCACTGAAATCAATGGGGTCGGGGCTCCAATATCACACGGAGTCCACTACCGCCGTTTAGTAAACATACCCCTTAGATTGTAAACTCTCTGGGGATAGGGAAATACCTACTGTACCTGAATGTAAATTGGCTTGAACTACCACTGAAAAGGTGTGAGCAAAATACTAATAAATAATAGAAAGAGAAACTAGTGCTTATGCTCATTAGACATCTCTCCATCCATAGACAAAACAATTTTGCAAAATAAATGCCAAAAACTTTAACTTGATTGGTCAGTTGAAAAATGCTTGCCATTCAGTTTCCTTATTAAGGTCTTCAGAAGCCACCGTACACAAGTAGAAAATGTATTTCTGATCCCTCCCCACGTCAACTGTAAAGTAATATCCCCATGATAGGGAAACCAATTGCCGCAAATCCTTCCTCTGTGAGCAGTCTGTCACCAGTGCACTACTAAAGAGGCTTCATCTCTTCCACAGGAGATTTTACTTAGGTGCTTGCTAATCCCCTGATTAATTTTACATATAGTATGACCAATACAGAATAGCTTGCATGAATATATGAGGTAAATTACTTGAGGTATATCACAGGCAATAGCAGTTACAGATACATGTTTAAAAGGTAAGATGGGATGCTGAAAATATTCAGATTCAATAGCATATTGGCAGTACACACACACTGACCACATCGAAAAAGATCCCTGTGAACATATGATGCGAGCATACTTTGAGATGGAAGATAAGAGGATACCAATGTATCTCACAAGTTTCAACTCCAATGAAATGTAAAACATGGACATGCTTTCAATGAAGGATGTAAGGCTATTTTAAAATGGCCATTTTAATTTAATCTGGTATGGCAGAGACGAAAATGATAACACACATACCAGTTCTGAATTTACCTCTTGTAGCCTTGGAGCCAGTAATAAATCCTGGTTTACATTCAAAGTTCATTTGTATATATATTGCACTATAGCATGAGGATAGCCTCTTAATACAAACAACTCCTGCATATTAGGTGCTTTTGAACAAAACTCCTCTATGGTAGCATATATTGTTCTTAGTCATAAAAACTGGCCAACAGGAATATTGTCCCAGAGCACTCATGGGTGGTAACTTCAGTACATCAATAAGTTGTTACTGTCCGGTGTTTTGGAAAAATGGAGGTAAACAACTGATCCCCACAAACTCGAAAAGTAAAATCCAAAAACTCACTAGCTGCATCACTTATAGAGCTCATGAACTGAAAATTCAAATTACAAGAATTAAGCCATACTTTAAATGCTTGAAATTCCATAATGCGATACAATGTGTGCCTTCTGAGTCAATGCAACTCCTGGGTTTTCTTGACAGTGTGACTGGAAGTAGATTGCCAGAATTAAACCCTGATCTCTTGGTTATCAAGCCAAACCAGTGCTCTAACCATTAGGCTACTCCTCATTGATACCAAAATAAACAAAATACCATCTATATATCATCTCCATATATGAATGTTCGACCAATATGGAAATCAATACAAAAACGACTCCATACATAGCGATATAAAGGCATGCCACCAATGGGGCCATAGTAGAGTCCATGCCTTTGAATTGAAGAAAAAAATTGATCTTGAAATAAAAGGTATTATTCAGAACAAATTTTGTTAATTTGTCCTAGGAACTCTACCTTAGCCATAGAAAACTGAAGGCCAGTATGCCAGATATTAAAATGTCAATTGTCTTATTTTGAAATGTATTAATTTATACAGCTGCAATGTCCATAGTAGCCAAATACCAACCAGCCTGTATGGCGACCATAGAAAAACAACTGATAAAATATGTAGAATCCTGCACATATGAATGGCTAAGAGGTACTAATGGTTGTAAAAAAAGGATCCAAATACTATGAAATAGGCTCCATTAAGGAACCATTACAAAATATTTTATAATGAAATCAAGCACCTATAGGACCTTTTTACTAAATGCCACTAAGAATTTGCACTTGACATGCGTTACCTACACACATTAAGTGCAAAGCCTGTGTGTTAACTGCTGGGAGCATGACCTGAATGTCCCCGGCAGCTAACTTGCATTGGGAAACCCTAAAGAGTAGCAAAGTAATATGGGGGGCACCTAATGGTACTACAGAGGTGCCATAGGTGAATCCACGCTACGTGCCACAGTAACTGCCTCTATGTGCCCACTGTCCACAGTAGCATGTAAGTGCCAGTTAATGTGCGTTTCAGCAATCAATAGCGGGCCTGCCCACTCATTAGAGTTCACTGAGGCCAGTTACTGCTCGCTAAAATGTATGTTGATTGTTGGTGGTGTTTAATAAAAGGGCCCCTATGTATCTTTATCTAGTAGGCTCAAAACAGGTGCATACTTGCCCTTCATAATTTTATAACAGGTCACCTAGGTGGGAAGGCCAAGTGGACCACTATTTAAGGCCTATATGATAAGTCATGTGGAGGTCAATTCAGATCGGGGGCCGTCAGGACATCCAAAAACTGGATGTGCCCCCGAGACACCCGATTCTGCAACCGCAGAAGCTATACATTCCCGTAGTTGCAGAATCGAGGAACTTGGACATGCCCCAATTATGCCACGGGAGACGTACTTCACCCTGCAATGCCAGCCCTCCCTCTGCTCCTGCTGGAGCGCCAGTACCATGGCATCCTGTCAACATGGCACCGGGACGCTCAACAGGAGCCACAATTACCCACACCTTTGCAAAACAGCATTTCCCCACCGCTCACCCCCATAGGGGCCTGCCAGGGCCGGGATTGGGAGGAAGGGAACCTCCTGCTGTTGCTCACCTCATTGTGGGGGTCCATCAGGGTTGTGGGCCCGCCTCCACTCCACCCACTTTCCACCTCACCCCCTCACGCCCCTGTCCAGCTTTCCCCGCACAAACTTTCTATATGTAGGGGGGGGGCTGGCTCCAGAATCACATCCAGGGTCTCTTCGGGGGTTGGACATCCATCCTGGACGTTCAACCCTGCTACTCGTGGGTTGGAATGACCCTTATAGGCAACTATGTATCATAATAAAATACTGGCTAAAACGAAAGTGCATATGTGCCTAACCTCGGCTCTGAGAGTCTTCACCAAATGCCTGGCAGTGGTGGCTGCCTTCCTCCGTCTCCAAGAGGCCTTCGTCTTTCCATATCTGGACAACTGGCTGATAAAAGGAGACACTGCCTCAGAGTTGCAACAGGCCATGGCCCACACCATCCAGGTCTTACAAAATCTGGGGTTCATGATAAACCACCCCAAATCCCACCTTACTCCAGCACAGGACCTGGAGTTCATAGGGAGTCACCTGGACACCCTCCAAACCTGGGCCTTCCTCCCCCTGGACAGGACAGATCGCCTCATGGCCCTGGCAACCAAGGAAAAGCACTGTCGTGCCGTATCGGCATAGTCCATGCTATGCCTGCTCAGCCACATGGCTGCCACAGTCCATGTGGTCCCCAATGCCTGCCTCCACATGCGATAGTTACAAAAGTATTTTTTCGTTCACTATCACAATGTTCTGGATTGGAGTATTCAACTGAAAATCCTCAGAAGATAATATATCTAAATACAATTTCCATTGAGGTCTCAGTTAAGCAATGGCAAAGCCTCATAGACTCACGTCATGATAAGGCTGATTGCGTGATCACATCAATGACCCCAATGAAATTAAAATAACAGGGTTCTGTTTTTATTTTAATTTCATTGGGGTCATTGATGTGATCACGCAATCAGCCATATCACGACGTGAGTCTATGAGGCTTTGCCATTGCTTAACTGAGACCTCAATGGAAATTGTATTTAGATATATTATCTTCTGAGGATTTTCAGTTGAATACTCCAATCCAGAACATTGTGATAGTGAACGAAAAAATACTTTTGTAACTATTGAGTGATGGTTCAAACAACCAGGCCCATTGATTTTTGTGCCTCCACATGCGGGCAGCTCAGTGGTGCCTCCGCTCTCAGTGGACTCAGGCCATGGGCAGGCTCTGGGACTAGCGGAGTCATTCCACTGGTGGCAGAACGCACAGCACCTGGAGAGGGGTATGTCTTTTCAACAACCAAACCCCCCGAGTGTCCTCACTATGAATGCCTCCCTATGGGGCTGGGGAGCCCACTGTGAAGAACTGCGCACACAAGGCAACTGGTCTCTTGAAGAAAGCCAGCAGTAGATCAACCTGCTGGAGCTAAGAGCCATCTTTCTGGCACTCAGGGCGTTCCGACACTGCCCGCAGCACCAGTTAGTGCTAGTCCAAATGAACAACCAGGTCGCGATGTTCTATCTGAACAAACAGGGGGGCATAGAATCTCATCACCTCTACCGGGAGGCTATAGCCCTCTGTTCATAGGTGATCAGTCAAGGAATGCTCCTCAGGGCGATATACCTTCTGGGCCAGAACAATGCCCTAGCGGACAGGCTGAGCAGGGTCCTCCAGCCACACAAGTAGCGCCTAGAACCCAGGGTGGCGCAGTGGCTATTTTGACTATGGGGAACCCAGAGTCTGGACATCTTTGCCAGCCCAGCCAATGCTCAGCTGCTCCGTTTCTGCTGTCCCCAACCACACCTGTCCTGGGTAGCGGGAGATGCCTTCCTCATCTTGTGGTCGAAGAGCCTGCTGTATGCCTTCCCTCCTATGCCGCTAATCGGGCGGACCCTCTTCAAGATCCTGCGGGACAAGGCTTCCATTATCCTGGTGGCCCCACAGTGGCCCAGACAGCCCTAGTGTCCCCTCTTATTCCACCTCTCAACAGAACTCCCATTCCTCTGTGGAACTCCCCGGGACTACTGACCCAGGAGGGCGGCTCAATTCTCCACCCCAACCTGGGGTCCCTCTCGTTAACAGTGAGGCAGCTGAACGGGTCACCCTAGCGCCCTTCAATCTCCCCAGGGAGGTAGAGGACGTCCTTCTGGCCTCTTGCAAAGACTCCACGAGACGAGCTTATGCCTTCAAGTGGCGCAGGTTTTCAGTAGGTGCATGGAGCAACGAATTGACTCATTCTCCTGCCAGGTGAACCCGGTGCTCCAGTACTTGCTTCATGTCTCACAAGCCGGACTTAAGTTCAACTCCATTAGGGTACACCTGAGCAAGCTTCAGGCCTTGCTGGCTGAGCCACTCTACACCAGGTTCTACAAGAACAGGGTCATGCTCTGCACCCACCCCAAATTCCTTCCGAAGGTGGTATCTGCCTTCCACCTCAAGCAAGAGGTGGTGCTCCCCACCTTCTTTCTACACCCTCACACTGACAAGGTGGCAGCCATTCTTCATACTCTGGACTGCAAAAGGGCCCTGTCTTTATATCTGCAACATACTCAGGGCCACTGCAAAGCCTCACAGATTTTCATTTCATATGTCCCCAGTCGAATGGGGGAGACTGTCACCAAGCAGACTCTGTCCATCTAGGTGGTGGACTGTATCGCCTTCGCCCACGATCCGGCTGGGCTACCATTGGAGTGCCGAGTTAGTGTGTACAATGTCAGGGCTATGGCAACTTCGGTTGCAAGCCTATGCTCTGTCCCTATGGTGGACATCTGCCGGGCCACCACCTGGTCTTCCATTCACACTTTTGCAGCACACTACTGCCTGGAGAGGGAGTCCCGATGGGACAGTGCTTTCGACCAGGCCGTACTCCGTAATCTGTTCGGGGTTTAGGCAACTCCTGCCCTCCGACTCTTCTTGTTCAGGCTACCAGAGCCATGGTTCTCCCTGGACAATGGGGTTCTCAAGAGTCTGTCCTCAGATTCGCTTGCGGCTGCTTACGGCTGAGCAGTGTTTTGCCTTTTTCTACAGGTTCTTGATAGCCTGTAGCTAGGGAGTCCCATATGTGAGGATTGACTTCCTGCTTGTTCCTGGAGAAAGCATAGTTACGCACCTGTAACAGGTGTTCTCCAGGGACAGCACAAATCAGTCCTCACAACCCTCCCTCCTTCCTCCCCTTGAAGTTGCTGTACAGTTTTTGCCATCTCCTTTTGTCGGCTTTAGCTATGTCATCTGACTGAGCAAGATGGCACCCTTGGGAAGGAAGGGGACCACGCATGCATGGTGGCATCTCCCAAAGGCTTTCTTTGAAAGCTGGGGAGATGCTTCCGTGAGGGCTCCGTCGGTGCTCACATCACCCATATGCGAGGACTGATTCCTGCTGTCCCTGGAGAAGACCTGTTACAGATGAGTAACTAACCTTTATCTGCAGAAAGCTGCCTGTCCACTATGTTGGTAAGGATAGAGGCACAGAGCCTGTATGTGCCTACATTTACTGAACTGAGGGGGAGCAGTCAGAATGGAATATTTGGATGTAACTTTAAAAGCTGTGGCCAACATTTAAAAGGAATACCGACCATGGAGTTTAAAAATTGACTTGAATGAATCTATTTACTTGCATGATCTGTAGCATTGTTTTAACAGTAATGCCTTTGTCTGTTAATGCAAACAATTCACATGCATTCTGTTAACCAACTAAGCTTTGTACATCTTTACACAAACTAATGGGTTAGCTCAAATCCCATTTTTTGCACAGAAAGATCACTATTATTAATGAGATCCTAGGTAGAAAATGCCACAAAATGGTGAAAAGATTTACAGACATTATGCTTGAACCAAGTTATATGATGCTTCATAAGTCATGTGTGTGTGAAAAGTGACGGAAACATAAGAAATTCTAAAGGTGGCGCAAAGGAAAGTGACTTTTAGGCAATTTTTATTTCCCATTAAAATATCTCCAAAGTACAAGTCTAGCACCTACTTGCTTCTCATCCTTTTACTGAATGCTTGAAGATGCCTTAATGATGAATGAACTTTCATTCAGGATTATTGGTGAGGTGGTCATCCTTCTATGATGTAATACGGTGAAAAGGGGTAAGGGAGACACTGCAAAGTACTGGACACACATCCAAAAGTTCATATGGACGGTAGGGACTGGGCAAAGCAGACGACCTCACAGAAAGCTTTACATAGTCAGGATTAAGAACACTTTGTACAAAATATCATTGTAAACATCCATAACATCCCTTGAGGTACCTGAGTAAGTAAAACTTGAATATTCCTGTATTTTCTTTACTTTAATCATCTTAAATTACCTTGCATATAAAGATAATAGCAGCAAAACACTCTGGACCCGATATTCAGTGGCACCCACTATCTGGGTAAGTGCTGCACCCTGGGATATTAGTGCCAATATCCAGACAGTGCCACTGATTAGTCTTATGGACCGCCATGGTACTATCCCAATAGCGCTAGGACGGTCCACAGGGGGAGCTGGGATGGAGCCAGAGATTATCCGGATAGAAGCGATACTTTGCGTCACTATATGAATAACAATCCGAATAACTGAGGACAGCAAAAAACCTGTCCTGAATCTATTTGGACAGCCTATCCATATACAGCGCTGAACATAATGGCAGCTCTGGCCTCAGTACCAGGATATTCAGCGCCAGCCACAATTCAAATATCAGCATTGAATATCCAAGTTTTTTTAGTCATGGCAGCCAGCATTTATGAAAAATATTGATTGCCATGACTTAATATTGCCCGTCTATTCTCTATACATGGCCATCGACAACCACATTCTTCAACTGTGATTTACTATACAAAATGCTTATTGTAAATACAGACACTAACATTAAATAAGCTTTTAATATATTTATATATATATATATATATATATATGCAGAGTTCTCTAAGGCACTAAAAAAATAATCACTTTTGGGACATGCAAATAATTCACACAAACCTAATTTAAAAATAGCTTCCAATTTTTAAGTATAAATATTTTATATTTTATTGACTAAGGGGTTCTTTTACTAAAATGTGCTAAGCAGATAGTGTGCATTTTTGCACACACTAACTGTTAGTGCGGGGGATGACAGTAACCGCATGATAATTCCCGCATTAACTGCGCATCATACATTGTAGTTAGTGTGAGGGGCATATTGCATGTTGTCAATGTTGCAATTAGCTTGGATGCACCTAAAGCCACCTCAACAGTGGCAATTACCATGGAGGCATCACACTTAACATCTGCAGGTTTCAGCTTTAAACACCCATTTAGTGCAAACCCTAATGCACTTTCATAAAAGGGCCCCTAACTATGCTAACTGCATGAATTAACATTTTCCAATAAAGTAAAAAAAAAAAAGCTGTTTTTGTCAAGTTAGACTTTAAACTAACTAGAGTAGCTTGTAAGTTATAATTTTTCAAGTATTTCCCTATAGCTAATAAGCCTCTAAACACTGTTGTTCACAATGGAGGTAATTTTATAAATCTTTTTCATATGTAAAACACTACTTTACGCATGTAAAGGGCATCTTATCAGAATAGGTCACACCCAGAAGTACACGTGGTATAAGTGGGAGTGTACCTGTAGAGCGAGCTGCCTCAAGGGAGGTGTCTGGACAGAGTATAGTTAGAGTTGTGATTTGCGCACACACTTTACGTGCTAACATTTATGCTCCCGTGCTTCAATGTAGGCAAGATTTCTGCAGGATTTGTGCTAGTATTTTATATAAACACCTTAATGCCTATGGGGGTCATTCTGTCCCGTGAATAGCGGGGATGAACGTCCATCCTTGCTATTCGCCCCCCTGCTGGCCCTGGCAAAAGCCTCCCCATATGAACAGCGGGTTTGTACGGGGAGGCCTAGATGGGTGCAGAAGGGAGCATTCTGGAGGCAGAGTGAGGGCGGGGGATGGGTGGGCCATGGCCCTGGACGTACAGGGCCGATCCAGAGGTCAGCCCTGTACGTCTGGGACCTCAAATCTAGATGGGAGACTTATTCCACCTCAAAGGTGGAATAAGACCCCCTGGATGGAGGGGGATCGCGGTGTGGGACCCGGGGATGAAGGTGAGGGGGCGCATGGGGTGCCCCGTGGCCTGACCCAGGTGTTTGAAGACCAGATCGGGGATCGAGCTGCAGGGAAAACAAGGCTTGGTCAGTGGCCAGGGATTGCAGTTCCTGAGTGAAGCTGCGGTGCCATGGCAACGGGATGCCATGGCACTGCAGCTCCATTCAGGAGCCTGACTGAGGTAGTCAGGTATGTGGCTGGGCGTGCAGGCCGATCAGAATCGGGGCCCGGCCTGCATGTCCAGGCCATAGACCCAATTCTGATCCCACGGGCATGTCTAGCCCCCACAGGATCAGAATCGGGTCTACCTCTGTGCGCCCCGCTTCTGATCTGCCACACAGGGGCTGCACGGCCTGAATGGAATAAGCCTCCAGGTGTCTCTAAAACAGGTAAAAACATGTGCCTTCCTCCCCAATTAACCTAGGTGATTTTATAAAATTACCATTATTAGGATTATTTGTTTTTCCTTTGAAACTTAATATTACAGGTCACACAGAGCATTCGAAGATTTTTCTAAGCTCCTGATGAATAGCTTCTGAAAACATTTACCCGTGCTTACATTCTACCTGCCATAGAAGTTATTGATTTTTCTTACTGTACAGTAGAGTCTTACTGAAATGAAATCTGAGGAAGGGACTTGTGCAGTCTCAAAGGTTCATGTACTACTATGTCTATGTTGTTAGCTCTAACACAACCTAATAGGACACCACTTATCTTCAAGACTGACACAACTACTAAAATTGCAATACTGTACAGTAAGTTCATGACACTTGTATACACAACATTATGCTAATTGTTTAGAGAGTCATCTGTGGCATAATAAGCTACTACTGGTTGAACAGACACAAAAGGTTCATTGACTTTCTGGTCCTCTTTCAAGGAAGCTGCTTGGTCGGATACTGAAGAGAAAGAAAGCTGGTCATGCTCCATAATGTGCTCTTGGTCTTCTGCCTTTTTCTTTTTCACGTAAAACATTTTTCTAAACTTCTTAAGTTCATTGAGCTCACAAAACGTTTCTAGAACTACCAGCATTGCGATGAGGCCCAGCATCAAGTAGCCTGTGAAAGATATGAAACAAAGAAAGGAGCAACTTTAGTAACATTCGTAAAGTCAGTTAAACGAATGGGGAAAGCATGCAGAGCACGGCTCATGGAATTTTTTCCAACCTCTCTGTGTGTATCTCTCTGTATGTTTAGCTTTTTGTGCGTGTGTGTATGTATATCTCTATTCTGTTAGTGTGCACGTATGTGTATCTTAGTGGGTTGGTATGTCTGTATATATTTGTATGAATGTGCATGTGTTTGTGTGCAGAGGTAGTTTTGGGGGTGGGGTAGTTTGCAGGATGGAGGGGACAGTTACAGTTGAATGTTTTTAGGGGTGGGACATTTGCATAGGGAGTGTTTTTGATAGTAAGGCAGTTGTGTTGGGGATATTTTTGCAGGATGGGACAATGCAGGATGGTGAGGTAGTTGAAGGGGGGAAGTCGTTTTGGGGTACAGGACAATTGCAGAGCAGTAGATTTTGGGAGTGGAAACATTTTTGGATGGTGCGACAAATATAGGGGCATTTGGTGAGGTAGTCAGCCAGTTGCGAGGGCAGTTTTTGGGGGTGGGCCATTTTTCAAGGTGGTGGGAAAATTTAGTTTATTTTTTAAGGGTGGGGAAGTTTGTGGTGTGGTAGGCCTGTTATAGAGGAATGCATTTTAGGTGTAGATTGGTGGAGCAGTAGTGAGGGGATAGTTTTTGGGGATGGGGAAATTGTGGGGCAGCAGTTCTTGGGAATGAGGACAGTTTATAGGGTGATGGGGCATATGCAGGGCAGTTAGTGAGGTGATGAGACAGTTACGGGAGCATAGTTTTTGGGAGTTGGGCATTTATTGAGGTGGTGGGGAAGTTGTCAGGGGTATTTTTTTGGGGAAGGGGCAGTTTGTTGGGTGGTAGGGCAGTTGTGGGGTAATTTTTGGCGGTCATGGTTTGCAAAGTGGCAGGGCAGTTGTGGGAGGTTGTTCATTGGGGTTTGTGGTGTGGAGGGGTAGTTGCAGGAACTTGGGAGAGTTATTGATGTGCTAAAGTCATTGTAGAGATGTAGTTTTTAAGGGTGGTGAGTCAGTTATGGGGGTTATTTTTTGTGATGGTGGCATTTGGTGGTTTATTTATTTATTTTAAAACATTTCTATCCCACCATATGCCCAAAGGCACTCAAGGCGGCATACAATGTAAAAGAAGCCAAAACCTAACATAAAATACTAATACTACCGCTGTAAAGGGGTGGGGGTGGTGTGCAAGATGGTGAGGCAATTGTGGGGGGTGGTCATTTTTTGGTGATGGGGCAGTTTGGGGGAATTAAGACAGTAAAGAACAGAGAGAGGAAGTTGAAAGGAGCAATTCCCTTACTGCTATGTTTCACTGTAGTAATTTTCTATGCAACAGAAGCTGGAACTCCTTTTCCCATAGAAATACATCTGGCTAGTTTTCTAAGAAGCTTATTTCTCTGGCATACCCAGTCCAATTTGGTCCATTTTCGAACTTGATATTTCTTTTTACCAGTTTTCCCCACATGCCAAGTTCACTTATTCCATTAAATTTTTGGAGAGTTATTTTGCCTCCAGACAGACATTATCAAACCCTTAATCTTTCCTATCTTCCACTGGGTTGGAAGGAAGACAAAGGCTGCGCTATAAACTTGAGGAAAGCATAGTTACTCACCTGTAACAGGTGATCTCCGGGAACAGCAGGAATTTAGTCCTCACATATGGGTATCGTCGGTACCGACGGAGCCCACGCGGGAACGCTCCCCAGCGTCCAATCAGAATGCTTTTGGGAGCATCCCACAGCGCCTGTGTGCTGCCTTCCCGCCTTTCCCAACTGCCTCTCTCCAGTTGAGTTTTAAAGCTGAGACAAAGAGAGAGAGAGGGAAAGGAAAGAGATAGAGAGATACAACTCCTAGGGGAGGTGGGTGGGTTGTGAGGACTAAAATCCTGCTGTTCCCGGAGATCACCTGTTACAGGTGAGTAACTATGCTATCTCCAGGAACAAGCAGGAATGTAGTCATCACATATGGGGACTCCCTAACTTTAGGTGCCAGGGAGAGACCCCAGAAGTTGTGTGTCCCTGAAAAGGGCTCCACTTCCCCCCATGGATCTCTGGCATCCTATCAGGGATGGTGGGCAGGAGTTGATTAGGTATGGATAGGTTGATGGTGGGCAGGAGTTGATTAGGTTTGAGTACAGCCTGACCAAACAAGGCATCCCGGTGGGAGTCCTTGTCCAAGCAGTAATTGGCTGTGAAGGTATGAACCGAGGCCCAAGTGGCTGCTCGACAGATGTCATCAATAGACACAGAGTGCGGTTGAGCCATTGAGGCTGCCATGGCTCTCACATTATGAGCTGTGACATGGCCCTCCAGAGAAAGGTTCTTACTCTGATAGGCGAAGGAAATACACTGAGCAATCCAGTTAGATAGTGTTCTCTTGAAGACTGGAAGTCCCAAATGAGAAGGATTAAAAGCAACAAAGAGTTGAGAGGACTTCCTATGTTGCTGTGTTCTTTGTAAGTAAAAAGCTAGAGCTCTTTTACAGTCCAAGGTATGAAGATTCCTTTCTGCATTTGATGCATGAGGTCCTGGAAAAAAGACAGGTAGGTAGACCGCTTGGTTTAGATGAAAAGGTGAGACCACCTTAGGCATAAAGTGTGGATGAGTCCTAAGGACTACCTTGTCATGATGGAACCTTGTATAAGGTGGATTAGCTACTAGTGCTTGCAACTCACTAATGCGGCATGCTGATGTGATTGCAATGAGAAAGATAACCTTCCAAGAAAGGAATTTTAAGGAGGTTGTAGCTAAAGGTGGCTTCATGAGCTGCCCAAGAACCAGGTTTAAGTCCCATGCCACCGGAGGCAGTCTAATGGGAGTCTTAGTTAGAAGGAGGCCTCTCATAAATCTTGCTATGAGAGGATGAGAGGAAACAGGCTGTCCATTTAGAGGTTTAAGAGAAGCTGCAATAGCACTCAAATGGACTCTTACTGAATTTGTCTTAAGGCCTGCATTAGATAAATGGAGGAGATACTCTAGCAAAGATTGCAGAGGTATCGCAAGTGGGTTAAGACCCTTTTCCGAACACCAAATAGTAAACCTTTTCCACTTGAAAGCATAAGAGCATCTGGTGGAAGCATAAAGAACATCTTTCACTTGCTGAGAAAGATTAAGATTTTGGAGATCTAGGCCTTCAGCAGCCAAGCCCTGAGATGCAGAGACTGGGGATTGGGATGCCATAACATTCCGTTCTCCTGAGATAGGAGATCTGGAGCAGACCCTAACTCCAGGGAGGGAGCTTGAGAGAGATGTAGAAGCAGAGGGTACCACACTTGCCGTGGCCAATGTGGAGCTATGAGAATCATATGGCCTCTGTCTCTCTGAAGCTTGAACAGGGTTTGGGGAATTAGGGGAATGGGTGGAAAGGCATACAGGAAGTCTTGACCCCAATAAAGGAGGAAAGCATCCCTGGCCTGAGCCCCCTGAGCCGGAATTCTGGAACAGAACCAGGGAAGTTTGGCATTCTACGGACTTGCAAAGAGGTCTATGTCTGGGGTTCCCCAAATTTGAAATATCCTGGTCACCTGGTCTGCATGCAGAGACCACTCGTGTGGAAGCAGAACTCGACTGAGTCTGCCTGCCCAAGAGTTTTGTATGCCTGGAAGATACACTGCCAGGAGATGAATCTGATGCTCTCTGGCGAGGGCCCATATTCGCAAAGCTTCATTGCAAAGTGACAGAGAGCCTGTTCCCCCCTGCTTGTTCACACAGAACATGGCTACTTGATTGTCCGTATGGATGAGGACTGTCTTGTAGCTGAGCAGGGTATGGAACACTCGAAGAGCAAGGAAAATTGCTCTGAGTTCCAGAAGATTGATATGTAGATGAGTCTCCTGTGGAGACCAGGTGCCTTGGGTGGAGAGGTCTTGCAGATGAGCTCCCCAACCCATTGGAGAAGCATCTGTTGTGAGAGTTGCTTGGGGTAGAAGTTGTTGAAAAGGGGACCCCAGCAACAGGTTTTGAGTGGACTTCCACCACTGGAGGGACAAAATAAGGCGACTTGTGTTTGCTATTTTGTCTGACAGGCATCCGGATGTCTGGGTCCATTGGGTGGATAAAGTCCACTGAGCTGCCCTCATGTGGAGGCGAAAAACAAATCAAAAAGACCCTAAACAAGGCAGACTGGAAAGAAAAAAAGAAAACCAAAAAGAAAAAGAAACAAGAACATGAGACAGACACCACCCGTTGGAGTGACCAGCAGAGGGAAAAAAGGGGGCCTCAGTAACTCTCCAAAGCAAAAACGGAGAGGACGAGTCATGCAGTAAGGCACACAGCCCAACAAAAATGCAAAGACTCTAACTCACATCAAAGGCCTACCCAAAAAATCCTCTGAAGCACACAGCAAATCAAACCCCAACAAGTGTGTTTGAACATAGCAGTGAAAGTACATGAGACACCACACAACGGCAGCAAACTAGCAAATCAGCACAACAATGAAATCCAAAGTCTTATCTGAAGTCAAAGCAGAAGGAAGAAACCCAAAATGAGCCCCGACACCAGGTGTTTCGCCTTGCAGCTTCCTCAGGGAGCTTCAGAAGATGCAAAAAGAAGAACGCTGATTCCAAAAGCCATACAAATGGTAGTGTGTCACGGCGTCTCAAAAGAAATGCCAACCTGCAAAAAACATGCACAAACAATCTGTCTCATGAAAAAGAACTCACAGAAAATCTTACCCCAAAAAACAGAAGAACAGATTCAGAAACTTACTGCATTGCTATGCGAATGGCGCAGAAAAATATGCTGTAACCCAACGTCCAAGTAACAACCCTACTAAAAAGACTCCAAAAAACGAAGACAGCCATGCGCTTAAAAAGGAAACCCCATGATGTCAGGGAAAAACCCAGTGTCAGGGAACATGAATATGAGGCCAAACAAAACCATAGCAAAGTTTGGAAATGCTGAACCAAAGGTGCACCTTCCACGGCATGAGTCAAACGGCTCCGATGTTCTATCAGCCGGGTCCGCAAGGTGCGAGTGGGCTTCCCAACATATGCCAAATCACAAGGGCAGTGAAGTAAATACACCACCCTTGCACTGCTACAAGAGGTGGACTGAAATAAATAATAACACCGTTGATTATGATAAAAAGATAGACAAGTCTCCATGACAGAGCACACCGAACAGTGGCCACAACTTTGATGCCCGCCTGACTCTGACGATAGTGATGGTGCTCGTGTAAACGTGGTGGGACACAGCAGATCCTTGAGATTAGAACTCCTAGTGTTCACTGAACGGACATGCTGATGTTCCAAACCAGGAGTCAACCGAAAAACATGAGAATGTCGTTGAATAATTTTAGATAATTGATGACTGAGAGGATTGAACCTGGTGATGAAATGTACAAAGGAAGGATCCAACGACGCTGAACGATCACGAGGATGCAACAACCAAGCCCGATCGTTATAACGGGCTCGAGTGCAAGCTTTACGAATCAAAGAAAATGGGTACCCCCGACGTAAAAAAGGTCTGTATCCCCCTGTTTTCTTTGGAATAAGAAAATAAGGGGAATAGAACCCTGTGCCCTGTTGATGAAGAGGCACTTCTTCAATTGCCCCTTGGGCAAGAAGGATGGCAACCTCCTGACCTAACAGGTTGATGAGAGAGGTCGGAGAATTGAACTGCTTCACTATTGTGTGAGGGGGCATGCTTGAAAAATGAAGTTTGTACCCCTCCTTTATGATGGAGAGCGTCCAATGCTCTTCTGTTATTTGCCCCCATCTGGGGTCAAAATGACATAACCTTCCTGGAATGGTGGACGATTCTGGTCCTTCCAGAACCAGAAAGGCTAAGTTCATTAGCTTGAAAGTCAAAGGCCCTGAGGAGGCTGAGGCTGCTGGGCCGGTGGAGGCCTAGCAGCCTTTGCTTTCTTCTGTTTGGGTGGTTGCTGACGTTTGCTTGAAAACTGACCTGCAGCAGATGCCTGCTGACCATAAGTGGGATAAAATCTTTTCTTTTTAGAAAAAGATGTTTTCTTGAACAATTTCTTTCTAACAGGATCAGCAGTGGACTTGGATAACACAGGTACACTAAAAAAGTTTTTTTAAACTGCCTCCAATGTTTCGATTGATTTTTACGTTTTTTGGTGCGCTGAATCCAAATCTGGTAACCAATTTGCTCCATCACGTACAGATTTTTTGCTACATTGGGTTAGCAGTTTGAGGTGAACGTTTCAGATTGAGTGCGATTGAGATAAAAGTTTCTTGGATGAATTCTTTATACTAATTGTTTAGTAGTTATTCAAATAAGAATAAAGAAAATTGTAAGAAGGCAGCACATAAGAATAGAGTAATGTCAACAAAACACACTGTGATGGTAGCAAAATTGTCTGCACTTAAAACAGCCACATACATGTGCACAAACATTGAGCATATAAGAGCGAGGTTAGACACAAAGCAAAGCAAATAAATGTGCAAAAAATGTTGTACAGGTATGTATGTAAGAATAGAAAACGCAAACCGCACCATTGCAATACATGAAGACAAACACCCGATGGTGTGAAAATAAAATTCTAATAAATGAGATCCGACACTGTGGTAATAACTAGCAAATTTTTATTTCAAAGTTTAGTAAAAACACGATATTTGTCAACACAGTTTAGATTTTAAAGTCATTCTTGGGTCAATCAATCTCCTGGTGGGCCTGTTTCTTCTTCCCCCGAATGCTTCTCTTGGTGCGCTGCTTGGCGTATTTTTCATCTGGGGTTTCCCGCAGCAGCAACCAGCAGAAATCAGCCATCATAGTGGTGTTCCATCTTCCTTGGTACCTTCTCTCTGCGTCCTTGATGTCCTGGTGAAACCTTTCACCTTGTTCTTCACTGTACGCCCCCAAGTTTTCGGGAAAGTAGTTCACATGGGAGTGCAAGAAATGGACTTTCAGGCTCATGTTACAGCCTTGTTCTTTGAAGGCATTGAGCATCCTGGCAACAATATCCTTATAGTTCTCATCCCGCCTGTTCCCCAAGAATTTGAGAACAACATCCTTGAAGGAATCCCAGGCTTCTTTTTCCTTCTCAGACATCGTTTCAGCGAATGCTCCATCTGAAATGAGTTTCCTTATATCAGGGCCAACAAACACTCCTTCCTTTAGCTTTGCTTCAGAAAGTCGGGGGAAACTTTGAGCAAAGGTACCGAAAGCACTCACCATCTTTTGGAAGGGACTTGATGAATTGCTTAATGAGACCCAACTTAATGTGGAGAGGTGGTAATAGAATTTTATCACGAGGTACCAAGCTCTCATGAAGAACATTTTTCTCACCGGGTCTCAAATACTCCCGAATTGGCCAGTCTTTTTTCCCCCAGTGTAGGTCGCGGCCCGGCTATCCCACAAGCAAAGGAAGCAGGGATATTTGGTGAAACCGGATTGCTGCCCTAATAGCATGGATAGAATTTTAAAGTCTCCACAAATCATCCACTTATGCTCATCATAACGAATCTTCTGAAGAATCAGGGCCAAATTCTCGTATTTTTCTTGGAGAATAACAGAGTGAGCAATAGGAACTGAAGCGAATGTGTTGCCATTATGAAGAAGAACACCTTTTATGCTGTCTTTTGACGAATCAATGAACAGCCGCCATTCAGCAGGATCATACTTGAGTTTAAACTTTTCCATCACTCCGTATATATCGTTGCAAAATACCAAATCTTCCTCTTTGCTGAAATACTTCAAAAATTGTGTCTCGCGGTTGCGGTACCAATAAAAAGTTGTTCCTGGTGACAATAGATTTTTCTGTTTAAGCCGAGAACCTAGCAGTTGGGCAGCATCTTTTGGGAGTCCTAAATCCCGGACTAAATCATTCAATTCAGCTTGAGAGAAAAGTTCAGGTTTCGGATCTGGTTCAGTTTCAAACTCGGAAGTACTGGACTCATCGGGAAAAAGCCATCTGATGAGTCTCATCATGATCAGAACCGTCCACAGAAATATGATCCAAAGATTTTGGTGGTTCAGGCACAGGTACTTCGTTGCTATGAGGCATAGGCCTAATTGCTGAGGGAAGGTTGGGGTAACTTATTACGTTCTTATTTTTTAAGTTGTATCCCTTCACAATGCAAGAGCAAAAATAGCAGTCACTGCTGTGGTCTCTTTGTTCACGCCACATCATAGGTATTCCGAAACGAAATGCTTGTTTTTTACCTTTCATCCATAAGCGTAGATCTTCCTCACATGTCTTGCACACCTTGTGAGGAGCCCACGGTTTGTCTTGATCGCCTAACTTCAAACCGAAATAGGCGAAATATACTTTTTTAATAAATGCAGAAATGTTCCTCTGCCGCTTTTTCACGGTATATTCCCCACAAATAAAACAAAAACTGTCCGGAGAGTTGACGCAACCTCTGGCTCTGTGAGCCATCACAAATACACAGCACTGCAAACTACAACTGTAGTGAACCACTTCGGAATAAAGCTGGATTACGACTGAGCAAACAAAAGGTAATAATGAACTTGCAAGAAACTGAAATTTGACAGGAACGTTCATGTCGCAACCACCGTGTTTGAGCGAGCGAACGAGGCGAGGCGAACAGGAAAGAACATGCGCCAGCGCGAGTACTGGATTTACCCCCCGCCTCCCAATTGTCCTGTTAATGTATAAAATGAATACAAAACACTCTAAAATATCATGAGGGAGTGTTTCTAGTTAGTTAACCATTACAACCTCTATTTTGGGCCAAGAAAATAAACTGCAGTCGGCTAAAAAGAAATTATGTGAACATTCCTTATATGGGTAAGAAATCTAATTTTGCAAGAAAACGTGACGTGATGGAACATTTTGGCTATTTTTCCTGGATTCAGCACCCCAAAATCTATAGGAATCAGTTGCAAAACTGGAGGCAGTTTTTTGGTAGTGTACCTGTGTAATCTATCTAAGGTGGAATTTTCAGCATCCATTTCATTGGCCTTTTCCTGCCAATCTTTACCAAACAGGTTCTCACCAGTACAAGGGATATTTCCCAATTTATCTTGTACCCAGAGCTCTAAATCAGATGCCTGGAGCCAAGCAATTCTACGTGCACCTATGGCAATAGCCGAGGTTCTGCTTATACACTCAAAGCAGTCAAAGGCTGCACGGTTGGAGAACTTAGAAACATCTTGGGCATGTTTGACCCAAGTGAGAAAATCCTGTCTTGTATCCTCAGAAATGAAAGGACTTAAAGTCTGTAAATTATCTGTGACCTCCTTTAGGAACATTCCCATGTAGAGACTATAGGAACTGATTCTTGCAGCAAGCATGGAAGCTTGGAAGACTCTAAGTCCAAAAGCATCCAGGGTTCTGCACTCACGTCCTGGAGGATTAGAGGCATGTCTTTTTGCACTTCTGATCCTTCTCATAGCTGACTCCACCACAATGGAGTGGTGAGGAAGCTGAGTCTTATGGAACCCAGGACAAGGAGGGACTCGATACATAGTATCTAATCTACGAGAATGAGGAGAGGTGGTAAGAAGTGTTTCCCACATCCTCAACATGAGATCATATAGAATCTCATGAATGGGTAAGGTAGCTGCCTCTTTAGGAGTTTTGGGATATTGCAAAATTTCCAACTCCTTGGCCCTTGGCTCTGTTTCAGGGGCCACAATAATAGACAGGCCCCGAGCCACCTCCCTGATGAAGTCTTGGAAGGACATGTCCTCTGGAGGAGACATCCTACGTTTAGGGGAGGAGGACTCCTCTGGAAGAAGCATTGCTGCATTGACAGAACTATCAGAATCCTCAGATTCTTCTGAGGACTCGAAGTATCGTCTGTCCGGATGCTCCTGTAGAACCCGATACCCGTACCGACCCAGGTCGGTACCGGGAAAAAACGGTACCGGAGAATCGGTACCAGAGGACATCGGAGGACAGGGTACCGGCATAGCAGACACCGATGCTGATGTCAATGCTATCGGTACCGGTACCGATACAGATTCCGGTGCCAGTGCCGGTACCGGTGGAGTTGTCTGTCGCGGTACCAAGGGCGTCGATGCCGCAAGGAAAGCCGCCAGACTGCGTTCGATGGTCAGAATTCTCTGGTCCATGGACGCCGCCAATGCCTGGATGTCGGTACCGGTGGAGACCACCGGTACCCCAGAGCATGGCACCAGGAGATCTGTCGAGGCCGAGCCATCTAGAACATCCTGGAACCCCGATAATGCTTTGGAAGCCGAAGCCTCCCGCCGGGGTAATTTTGCTGGTGCAGAATCCTCGAGGGCAACGCCAGAGGCATCTCGATGCTTAGAAGGAGATCTACCCTTCGAGGACCGGCTGGATTTATGTTTAATTACCTGAGATCCACGGGAGGAAGAAGAAGCCCTGGAAGACGTCGATGCCACCGAAGCCGCATCAGAGGGAAACAGGGTACTGAGCTTGGCAGCTCGGTTCTGCCAACCTCTTTTAGACATCATGGCACAGGACACACAATCTGTGATGGAGTGGTCAGGACCTAAACATTTTAAACATCATTCATGGGTGTCGGTGACGGAGATGGTACCGCCACACTTGGTGCACTTTTTAAACCCTGAAGCAGGTTTTTCCATGTTGAGGAAACGTTTTTGGGCCTAAGGCCCAAAAAAGGCGGGTGCACCTGAAGAAAAGGAAAAAAGAAATATATATATCTATTTTTTTTTTACAGAAATAAGAAAGAAAGACCGGCGGTACCGGTAGAGCGTCGAAGAAGGCAGACGCGACCACAAAAAGAAAGAAATAAAAAAGAATTCTTCTGCGGTGACAGGAACACGACCTGCTGGCTCCGCGGAAAAAGAAGAACTGGAGAGAGGCAGTTGGGAAAGGCAGGAAGGCAGCACGCAGGTGCTGTGGGATGCTCCCAAAAGCTTTCTAATTGGACGCTGGGGAGCGTTCCCGTGCAGGCTCCGTCGGTATCGACGATACCCATATGTGATGACTACATTCCTGCTTGTTCCTGGAGATATATTCTTAGCATGGGATATTTAAACACCATGGCAGTCAGCTGCGTTGTTTAAATATCCTCCAAATATTCAGCGGTAGTATCCTGATTCTGCAGCCACTATCAAGATAATTGCTGCCATTAAGTGGATAGTGCCGATTTTAAGTCACCGTCTGGATAATTAATGCAGATGGCAACTCAGGACAGCTTTTTCGCCTGCTAAGCTGAAAATCGCCACTGGCCAGGACTGCCCCCATTTATCTGCGGATTGTGATGTGGTGGTCTGTAGAACTAGTCAGTGGCAGTATCTGGAGAGTGCCCTTATCTACATAACCTCCCTGATTATCTAGAAAAGGGCTTTTACTGCCCTTGTCCCTTTTAGAGACAGATACATTTAGCCATTTTGCAAATACAACACAACATCTATCTGTACAACAAAGCAATTTAAACAAACAACAAAGCATTTATATGATCATCACTGGCGCCAATCGTGTAAAAGCTTTTGAATGCTGGTCCATTTGATTTTAAATGTTAATACTTACATGTGATTCCTATCTTGTAAAGCTGTCTGAATTTTTGATTATAGCCTTCCCCTGGGACATAATCTCCAAGGCCGATGGTACTCAGGGAAATAAAGCAGAAATAAAATGATTCCAAAAAGTTCCATTCCTCCTCAAGAACCGAAAATACTGCTGCAGGGATGAAGAAGAAGCACGAAACAGTAATGAACCCCAGCACCACAGCATGGACGATGGAGACGATCTGCTTAGAAAACCCCCAGTGCAGGTGGAAGTAGAGTACAGGTCGCCTGGTGACATAAACTATGATGCGCTGCACTATAGCCGTCAGGAACAGGAGGGTGAAGGGAATTCCTATCACAGAATAGATGATACAGAATGCTTTTCCACCGTCAGATAGCGGCACTGTGTGTCCATAGCCTGGAAGAAAGAAGGGATGGATTTCATCAGATGGAAGAAAAAGAGCTATATAAGGATGCCAGGGCAATCAAATTCTGCAGCACATCTCCAAATTTTGACACAGCGTCTTCCGGTATCTATTTTGTGGGACAGAAAGAAAAAAAATTTTTTTCCACAAGTTCTCTCAGGAAGAATCCACCACAACAGGAAACTAAAACTGCAGAATCAGAATGCCTGACTACCTCTCAGAACAGTTTATATGGCATCACAACATGGAGACAACGGGAAGCTGACCCACGAGTCACTCTATAACTCCTACTAGCATTATCAGAGTCCACATTGCTAATCAGGCGACAGCTTGATACCTGGAATAAAACAACATTTTAAAGAAATAATAGGGCCAAATTTTGAAACTACAGATATTTAAACTGCATTTATTATCAGTGCTGATAGCCAGGTAGTGGCCAGTGCAGACAATGAGTACAGTGGTTAGTGGCGGTGATGATCTGATAGCAGTGACATTCATCCACTATCTGGAAAGACTTTCTGGATAGCTCTTGGGACAGGTTTTTTTGTAATATCCTCAGTTATATGGATACGCTGCCCACATAAGAGCAGAAATTACCTAAATAAGGATGAATATTACAACTATTCAGATAGTTGCCAGTACCGCCTTCTTCTACCCACAAACCACCTCGGCACTCTCCAGAAAGGGTGAAGGTAGTCTGTGGAGACATTCAGCAGCACTAAGTGGATAACCTCCATAGTTATTACTACTGATACTACTTATCATCATTAGTACAGTGCTACAAGGCATATGCAGCACTGTATATATACACACGGGAGACAGCAGAGCTTACAATCCATGCAAAACAGAAACAAAGAGGGGACTAGAGAATAGCCATGTTTTCAACTGTCATTAAAATACCAATAATTCTTCCTCCTGACATAAGCACTGAGGCAACATACTCTATAGAACTGGAACTCCATAAGAGAGCCTCTGTTCATAAACAGGTTTTTTCTTACAGAGGTCCAACTGAGGTGAATACTTTGCCCCCCACAGGAAAGTAGTTCCTCTTTGCCTAGCTTTGGTTCGAATAGGCTGCAGTGTTTCATCCTCTAATACCCATGATTTATACTTCCTTTTCTAATTCTGTATCTATGTTAGCTTTATCCACTATGAACAAAAAAAAGCCAGACCACAATATTTTGAATAGATGCTCACATGAGAAACACAACAAACCTTCTTTAGCAATGCTTCAAATCAAAAGGGAGGCTAAGCATATTGTCACAACTCATAGCTTCTTATGCCTACAGCATGCACAATTGTCTGTTCTCAAATATCATGATAAACAATATCCACATTTTTTTGGAAACAGATATATAGATTTTTTTTTACACTGCAGATGAAATATAGTATTTCCCTGCAACTACCAGGGATGAATACTGATAATGGGGAGAATGGTTTTTTTTTATGCATGTGTTTTGGTGCTTCTGGAATTGATATGCATTGGTGATATATGAATGTAATTTTATTTAAACTGCATGAGTCTTGATGTTAACATTATTGGCTCCATGTTTATGTGCTTGCTCCCGTTTCTATTTAAACTTCTGCTGGAAGAAAAAAAAGACAGCTTGTTGCAAGAACAATGTTGAGGTTCATTCAGTCAGTTATATTCCTATTACAGCTGGACTGATGAAACACAGAGTCCATGTCAGTGGCTGTCTACAGGAAGCACTATGTTTTAAGTCTCTTAAAAAAATAATATCAAAAATTATTTGGTGAAATTAGAGACTTACCTGCTAATTTGCTTTCCTCGAATACCTCCAGTCCAGTCCCGACAAGCAGGTTGTCTCCCCCTACCAGCAGCTGGAGTCTGAGCGTGCTCAAAACCTTGGTGATGTCATCCCTCATAAGCTACCGGTATCCCTCACCAAGACCAGTATCCTATTGCCCAAGCTGTCATAACTACCCAACAACCTAAGAAACAGCCAATCAAACTAGTAAACAGCCAATCAAACTAGTAAACTAGTAAAGACCACATGTGGTTCCAGAGGAACAACCCCTCAAGCAGACGAATTTCCCAACCACCACCAAATTGGAACTTACTTCCTCTCATTCTGTGCATTTATCTTATATTTTTTCCTTGGGTTTTTTTTCACTTTTTTCTTTTTCTTT
Organism: Ichthyophis bannanicus; assembly: GCA_033557465.1. Classification (NCBI taxonomy): domain Eukaryota; kingdom Metazoa; phylum Chordata; class Amphibia; order Gymnophiona; family Ichthyophiidae; genus Ichthyophis; species Ichthyophis bannanicus. The sequence goes on from CM066033.1 coordinate 517,560,488, forward strand.
TTGACTGGCCACAGCACTGAGTACACACTTGAAACACTGGTACCCTGCAACAACTCCCGAGGGAACCCAGAGAAGCCCCGGCCCCTGATCTTTAGGAAGACCCAGGCTTACCCCACAATGCTATTTCCTGGCTCGCTCACTCACTCTTGTATAGTCTCGGGCGGGTCTGGAACTGGACTGGAGGTATTTGAGGAAAGCAAATAAGCAGGTAAGTCTAATTTCACCTTCCACATCATACCTCCAGTCCAGTCCCTAGAAGCGGGATCTGCCAAAGCTGACCTACACCTGGGTGGTACCTGCAAGCCCAGCTTGCACCTCCGAAGCCCCAAAACACACATCCCTAGCCGCCTGCACATCCAGATGGTAATGATGGGCAAAGGTATCCAATGACGACCAGGTTGCCGCTCATCTATATCATGTTTGATGTAATTTAAATGCACCTGTAAATTCTCTGTTTCATCCTGTTCATTGTACACCATTTTGGCTGGTAGATAAATGGTACAGCAAAACCAGTTAAATAAATAATAAATAAATATGTGGTGGTAGAGAGCTATGTGTAGATACGGAGAGGTGTGTGGGGGGGGGGGAGAGGGCTTGATCTGTGTAGGGAATGTATGCATTTTATGGTGGATAGGGTGATGTCTGAATGAGGGCTTAAGTGGTGGGGATGTGTACAGGAGGGAAGAAAGCTGTAAGATATGTGCTGTGTAGGGGTATGGATTTGTGTGTGTGTAGATAGCATGTGGGAGGCTGTGTGTGTGTGGGAGTGCAGGGGGGTATGGATGTGCATGTGTGAAGGGATAGGTGGGGTTGTTGGGGGATGGATTTGTGTGGAGGGTGTATCTGGGTAAGACTTAGGGCTCCACTGCAGGCTTCCAGGAGGAGCTGTGGTTCAAGACCCTCAACCAACAACTTCTGCAGAAGTTACAGCATCATGCAGCGATCCATCTCCTAATCTCCAGCATCCCACTGGTATGTATAGAGATTTCTGGACTCACACTTCAAAGCAGGAATGGATGGTCCCTAAGGAATCACACATTAGTCTGGATTCAGTGTTAGCTGCCTTCATAAATAAGGTTTAATCTGCAATCAGCGTGTCTGGTTTATGGTTAATTTACTTATTTTGACTATTCTGAAAACCAGATTGCTTTTAGTGGCTTTTAAGGACCAGAGTTTGCCAAAGCTGCATTAAATACAGTAGCACCGTCTCTGCAGGGACAAAGAAGAGTGGATTTCACGACTTAGTTTGTTTTAATGGAGTGGTATCTAAAAATGCACTAGTACGAATGCTTTACATTCTGAGAAAATTGTTTAGCTGGATTTGAGAGTTTCTTCTGTTAACGTAAGTCAAAACTACAAGGGCAATTGCCACACTGTCCACTTTGAAGGTAATTTTAGAACACGGCATCTAGGCTGTCAAGGTACAAAGACACATACAATATCTTCCGCAGATTTGCCTATGAGCCTTTATGAAAACAGCCAACCTGAAAGCTACTGTGCAAAGTAGTCATTTCCCTGTGTATGTGACCTCATACATGCATAAATGACCTTTTATAAAATACCGGCTACTGTACAAGTAAAGGCTTTGGCATGAGGGCACAAACTTTGCCGGCAGACATAGCTGCAAGCACAGTCTAGGTGGAGCGCAGGTGGCGTTCAAATATACTCATGTAGATTATAAAATACAGTAACCTACACACTAGCAATATGTCCTAAGTGGTGTACATCACCAGCAATACATAACAGTACATCATTATAGCACAACTTACCCCATGGCTCTCCAATCCCTCCCTACACAGATATAGCAAACCTTGTAACTCAGAGCCTCACTGAAACTCCAATTAACCATCCCCTTCATATGCCCTCCTAAACAGATTAAGTCTTTAAACCTCTTCAAAATTTCCTCACGTCACCAACACCCCTTAAATCAGGAGGCAAAAATTTTCCATAATAATGGGTCTGCACCAAAAAGCCCCTAGGATGATGCCCTACTCTCCTCATGACCTGAACACTGGGAATGACTAACATGGCCATCCTGAGAGTAACGCTCTCCTTGGGACCAAGTATAACGGAGCTAACCCCTGTAATGCCTTAAATATCATTTGCAAAATGCTAAAATATGCAGGGACTTGCATTTGGGTTGCAAAATCCCAAGGGAATAGTGAAGTATTTCTGTGCATGAAAGGACCTGAGGAAGATCATATCTAATTACCCTAAGGTGGCCAAACTGATAGAAAAGGTGATGGGAAAAGCCAGAAGGATACTTGGGTGTTTAGGGAGAGGAATGGCCAGCAGAAAAATGGAGGTGATAGTGCCTCTGTGTAAGTCTCTGGTGGGAACTCATTTGGAGCACTATGTGCAATTTTGAAGACCACATTTTCAGAAAGATATAAACAGGGTGCAGAGAGCAGCTACTAAGATGCTCAGTGTTCTTTATCATAAAGCATATGGGGACAGGCTTAAAAATCTCAGTATGCATACTTTGGAAGAAAGGTTGGAGAGGGAAAATATGAGACATTTAAATACCTCTGTGACAAAAGCACAGGAGGTGGGCCTCTTTCAATTCAAAGGAAGCTCTGGAACAAGGGGGCATAGAATAAAGTTGAGTGAAGGTGTGCTCAGTTTCTCCCCTCTCCTTTCCCCCCAATCCCAATCTCCCCTCCCTCTCTCCCTGTCTGCCCCTATAGTATGTTCAGAATCTCCACCTACCTCTCTCGATGCCCCCATGCCAAGCATCTCCTCTCTATCTCCTTTTCTCCCCCACCCAGTGTCCAGCAGCCCTCCTCTGTCTCATTGACCCCCCCCCCCCAATGCCCAGAATCTCGTCTGTACCTCAGCTTTCCCCTTTGCCCCCTCCCAAAAAAACCCCCAAAGCACTCAGCATCTCTTATCTTTCCCTTCCCTTGCCTCCTCACTCCCAGTGTTCAGCATCTCTATTCTCTCCCTGGTGCTCAGCATTTATCTTCCCCTCCCCCCACGCTACTATTTCTGACACCACTTCTCTCAAGCTCAGTGGTGATGGCAATAAAATCTGCATTGTATGTGGGGCTTCTGAGGTGTCCACAGGCTTCAAAGGCCCTGCTGTCCTGCCTCCTCTGACATGAAAAATATGCATCAGAGAGGCAGGACTAGCAAGGCCTTTGAAGCAGACAGATGTCTCAAAGGACCCATATCTGGTGGACAAGGAAATGTATTTTTTCCCCTGTATATCTAAACAGAAGAATGATAGAGTTGAAGGGTGGCCAACGTTCTATACAAGAACAACAAAACCACAATGCACAGTAGTATGGAGCTTCACCTTCGAGAAGGGGTGGGACAAAAGGGAATAAGTCCCCCTACCTCTTAAGAAAGGGCCAACTTTCTCAATGTCTCTTTCATCCCCATCTGCCTCTATCATACCCTCCCTAATATTCACCTTATCCGTTTCCACTAGTCTCTCTCTTGCCACCCTGTCTCCACCAATCTCTGTTTTTCTCATCTTGTCTAATCAATCTCTGTCTCTCTCACCATCCCCACCTCTTCTCCATCAGTCTCTTGCTCACCCCACTTCCACTGTCCTGACCCATCCCTGAGCAGAAAGTAATAAAAGAACCAGGTTCTCGAAAAGGCAAATTACTTATGTGTCTGCCCACACTCTAGGACTGGTTAGCAATGCCTGAGCTCCAAATACATAGTGGAATCCAAAATGACTCATCCATTAATGCTCATACTCTCAATCAATAAATCTTACACAGAACTTAAGATAAATAAATAATTGATGGCCCACAACATATTTATCTTGAGCTCTAAATTTGGACACTCTGAGGTCTGCAAAGCACAGACTGGGGAGAAGCTGGGGGTGGAAGATCCTCTTCATCTGCCTTGCGCTGCAGACGTCGCTCCTCCTTCACCTCCTAATAGACCTTTCTGAGTGTCCCCAGCTGGACGGGGTGCATGCTGAAGTGCGGCGGAGGGAGGGAGGACGGAGTAGGAGATATTTAAGCGGGTCCCAAGCTAGTGGGTTGAGCAATATGGGCTAATAGGTATGTTTTTTGGACAGCCTAATATAAAAGCTACCACAGCCTAATATAAAAGCTACCACAACAGGAGAAAAAAAGATTGAGGGTTTCATAAATTCTCATAAAACAAATATACATTTAATGCGAATTTACTGAGGGCAGTAGGTGAAGCAGAGGCAGGAACAACACATCCTTGAGTTCTGGTTACTGATCATGATTGTCTTTTGTAAGAATAGCATAGCTATTCAAAATCACGGAAACTGCATGCTCCCTACAGTGATAATCAAAATGAAATCAGAATGCTAAGTGGAGTGGATAATTGAAACCATGTCTTTGGCATTTACAAAACATCACCTGCTTCGCTCTCAACAAGTCTCTCTGGATCTGCCAATCCTGTAAAGCTTCTCTTCTGACCCTTTTTATCTCATTCTATTGTTTCTTTATGGCTGGAATATTGCCTGTAATTGTGCAGTATTCCTGTTACAATGTTTGCAGATGCAACATTAACAGCTACTTTTCACAAGAAAGACAGCAGACAAATGATACCGTGAGGAACCTGCACAGAAAAGACCTTTTAATTTTGTCTGCTGCATAATGCAGTCTCTTAACATTCTATGTATTCAAAAAGCTTTGTAAAGGAACTATAAATCATTTTCAAACATCCTCAAAAAACAGAAACAAGCTGATACCTCAGAGCATTAGTCCCATGAAGCACCATGATAGAACATGCTCAATTCATCTGCAAAACACTCCCAGCGGGAAGTCAGCACTAAACCACTTCCAGCCTGCAGAGGCCAATTCTGGACATCCAATGAAATTGGATGCTGAAATTGAAGGAAAATGCCAAACGATAATTTGCCTAATTTGGTGCTCCAGAAACCTCACCTTTAGCAATTTCACAGTCAAACTGTCACAGATAGGTCTGCCCATTTTGCTTTCAGATACCCAAATGATGTGGGAACATGTGGGTCTTTTGTCAAAATACTTTAAAACCAAGGAAAGGGAAGGGTCTTTTTTTAAAAAGGCAGCAATCCATTAATGTGCTCTCTGTGTCCTGCAACATTCCAGGGTGCCTGCCTTCCAGGGGTAGATCTAAAGACCATGTTGTGACATTAAACATATCATCTCCTGCCTATACAGTTCTATCAACGTGAACGGCAATTCCATGCACTGATGTCCCGCCCCTCAAAAAGCTCAGACTATTTTAATTGGTCACAAGTCAGCTAGAAGAAATGTCCAACAGTATGAAATGTTAGGTTTGGAAAGGCAAAGTATGGAAAGGTAGTCTTTAGTGACCTAATACATCATGGAAAGCTGTTCAGCTACTCCTTCACCATGTAGTAGTTTAGGGTGATCGGATGACCTGATGAGATCAGTCTGCTTCAGAAATGTGTTTTCAGCGGAGGCTTGAAGAAAAGAGTATAGCTCTTGAAAGCTTGCTAAAACTATATTGTTAGTCCAATATAAAGGTAACACCTACAACGTGTTTGTTGACCTTTATCTGCATATATCCAAGTGGACTAATATAGCAACTTACACTACAAAGCCTTCTGAAATCTGTGATTTTATTTTATTTTTTAAATTTATTTAGCTGTATTTATATACTGCCTTTCACCAGGTCAAGGCGGTTTACATCGAACAATAGAAAAAATACATTGTAACAGCATTGTCAACTATATACAACATGCAGTAGATACATAAGAGTTTGTAACTATATACAGTCTTAAACTAGGTACATTATACAGATTAAAGCTATGTGCAGGTGCAATTAATTGGCATATGTGATGGGGTGAAGTGCATTTTATAGACATATAAAGAAATGTGGTGAGCTTGAGCGGACGCGTGCAGCTTGAGCTCCGGGCCCCTTCCCCTTAAACCGTGGATTAGAGCCGTACCGGAATACCCATTCCAGCTCCAAATCGGACCGACAGCCTAGTAAAGTACGGGCTTGTATATCTGTGCCCCGGGATGGCCTCCGTGGTGAAGGCGGGGAGAAGGGAAAAGGAACGAGGGGTTGGGACATCTAAAATGGCGGATTCCCCCCCGAAGCAAAGTGGGATAACTGCTTCACCCACTATGTCCGCGGAAGTCTCGGCAGCGGTCACAAATGCACTATCGGGGCAGTTTGATGCCTTGCACATTAAAATGGATGCTATTCAGAACTCCCTTGGCGCATTGGGGACCCGCGTACAACAAGCTGAGGAGCGTATTTCCCAGGCCGAGGATGATTTGGAGACACTCCGGAGGGAGCTCCGTGCAGCACAAAAGCTTTCTCAGGACCATGCGCTCAAATTGGATGACCTAGAAAACAGGTCCAGGCGGAACAACTTACGTTTCCTGGGTATTGCTGATACCATTCCGGACAAAGACCTTAAACAATTTGTGGAGGCATTGGCGGTCTCCCTGTGCGAGGTAACGGGAGTTAGCAGCCCAGTCATTGTGGAGCGCGCCCACCGGATAGGGCCCAAACAATCTGCGACTGATCGCCGGCCATGTGTAGTCTTGGCGCGGTTCCTCTGCTACCCTCAAAAGGAAGAGTTGCTTAAAGCTGCGCGGCAGAAAGGCTTTGTGGAGCGGGATAATATGAGCATTCGTGTCGCCCAAGACTACTCTGCTGCATTGAGCCAGCGCCGAAAAGGCTATGCCTCAATCTGCCAGAAATTGATTGCGGCAAATGTCCGATTTAGTGTACAGTACCCAGCACGCTTGGTAATATGGCACCAGGGTACTCGCCGGATCTTCGAATCAGCGGGAGATGCGACTTCGTATGTGGAGCAACTTACAATGCCGGCGGCAGAGTGAAAGAATGAGCGAGGTGACTGTGCGGCTGGGTGCGGATTTTCTACTCTCCACTCCCTTTGAACTGTTTTTGGGAAGCTCTCACCTTTTGGAGACTGTAGCCTGCGCTGCTGAAGGCCTGACTCCCGTGGGGCGTATGCTCTTCGGGTCAGCACTGGGGCCATGCGTGTGCGAAGACAGCAGCCTTGGACCAAGGCGTGCTACTGAGAGACTGGGTGGTGTGGTTTTTCTTTTTTCTGCGGGCGAGGCGCACTCCATGATGTCCCCCTGTTTTGCCGAGGCCTGGGCCTCCCCTCTGCTGGCAGGGTCGGCGGCCTGTTGGGAGAGGCTTATAAGAGGTGCCCTGGCGTCTGTCGGGCACGGGAGCCGTTCGCTCTCTCCAGTTGTGTTGGGCCTGCGCCTTCGTGGAGTGCTCCCCGCCCGGTGTGTGTTTGTGTTGATACGGGTAACTCCTTGGGAGTAGGCTTTGTCAGGGTGTACTTGGGGTTCTATCTTTGCTGTTCTCCCTTCTTCCTCTCCCTTCACCGGCCGAGGGCTCAGGTTGGAGGCTGGTTGGGGGTGGGAGGGAGCGGAGGCCGTATTGGGGGATTGAACCCCATTGGGGCATCCTGTTGTTCTGGTGGGGGATTTGGGGGGGATTATTGCCTGCTTGGGGTGGTTGGGCATGGGGTAATTAATATGTGGAAGGGGGGGGGTCCTACTCACATCCTAAGTGTCTCCCATGGGCATGAGGTGGAGAGTATGCAAGGCGGGGGGTTAGTCGGTGGGTTAGAGAGGGGGGAGAAGGAGGAGGGTGGGGGCAGGAGGGGAAGGAGGGTGGGAGGGCGGGTGGGGGTGGGAGGAGTGGGGTAGGGATAGCACATACTCCATTGTGTTATTGCAGATGGTATTGTATCTTTTTCCTTCTTGGAAGGGGGCCTCAAGCTGGGGGAGTCCTTCTTGTAAACATGCAGATATATCTTTGGAGGAACCTTGGCACTGTCCCGCAATTTTGCTTGGTAGCTGAGAACGGGGGGCTTCAGGCTGGGGGAGCCCCTCTGAAATGCTCAGATTTTTCTTTTTGGTGGAGCCTTGACACTGCCCCATCGCTCTGAGGGTTATTACCTGGAATGTCTGCGGCCTGGGTAGCCCCATTAAAAGATATAAGGTACTCCAAGCACTAGCCCGACATAACTGTGAAATAGCCCTGCTGCAAGAAACCCACCAGACGGCTGAGGAGCATTGTAAACTCTGTAGGTCCTGGGTGGGGCAGGTCTGGGGGTCCCCGGCTGTAGGGAACAAGGCGGGGGGGTTGTTCTCTTAGTACAGAAGAGAATTAGATTCGTGGCGGAGACTGTTATTGCGGACGCTGCGGGTCGGTCACTTCTAGTCCATGGTCAATTAGAAGGGAAGCTGGTGACTCTCGGGGCTTTCTATGGACCTAATGTATCTGACCCTGGTTTTTATAGCAACTCGGCCTCCAGACTGGAGCAGCTTCCTGAGTGCCCCTTGATCCTGGGGGGGGGGGACTTTAACGGGGTCATGGATGTAGGATTGGATACCTCTCGAGGGGGGGACGAAGGAGAGGGGGATGTCCTCTCGGTTGCTACAACGCTTTTGCAAGAGGCTGGATGTAATTGATCCGTGGCGACTGTTGCACTCCTCTGAGAAAGATTTTACACATCAATCCAGGGCGCATGGCACCAGCGCCCGCATAGATTATTTGTTTGTATCGAGGGAGCTGTTTGCTCGTACAGAGGAGGCTCAGATTGGTCCCTTGGAGGTATCAGATCATGCCTTGGTCTGGCTGGATTTGAATTGGGGGGCTGATTTTGCTCGGACGCGTCTTTGGCGCTTCCCCTTGGGGTTGTATTATGATGTGCAATTTCGTCAGTTCCTACGTCAACGATGGAATGAGTTCGCTAGTGAGCACCAGGTCCACGAAGACGACCCTGAATTGATATGGGAAACGGCGAAAGTGGTCCTTCGGGGGGATATCATAGGATATGCCGCACGGAAGCGTCGGATGCTCGCGGAACGTATCATTGCATTAGAACATCAGGTCACTAAACATCGGCGTAGATGTGCCCAACTTCCGTCAGCTGAGAATAAGAAGCGACTTTGGGAGGCTCAAGTAGATCTCAACGAGCTCCTGCATCAGAAAGCCAAGAAATCAGTTCTTTACTATCGCTATCGGTTACATTGTCATGGCGATGAGCCTGGGAAATTGTTGGCTCGTTGCTTGAGGGGCAGAAGAGGCTCCACTCTGGTGCTGGGCCTTCGGGATGCTAAGGGAACTGTGTATAAGGAGAGTGGGGATATAGCCAGGGTGTTTCGGGGTTTCTTCCAGACACTGTACAAAGCTGAGTCTGGATCTGATATGACCCTGCCTGACTACTTACGGGATCTGAATCTGCCGCGGCTTACAGATGTGCAGAAGGAGGTGCTGGACCAGCCCCTTACTGCCCAGGAGATACAGTCGGTTATTTCTGCGGCCAGTTGTTGTAAGGCCCCGGGACCGGATGGCTTGGGTGCGGAATTTTACAAGATACTGGGTGATAGTATTAGTCCTGTGTTAAGAGAGGTGTTCAGTGTGAGGGGGGACCGGGGGGCCTTTAGATGGGGGCAGAATCATGCTCATATTACTATGATTCCCAAACCGGGTAAAGATCCGATGCTAGCAGCCTCTTATCGGCCTATTTCCCTCCTCAATTTTGATTTAAAGGTTCTTGCGAAAGTTTTGGCCCTACGACTGGCTGAAGTATTGGGGACCCTAGTCCACGGGGCACAAGTGGGCTTTGTCAAGGGGAGATACGCAGTTCGGAATCTCCAAAAAATCCTGGCCTCCTTAGAATGGGTACATGCTCGACAGATACCTTCGCTACTTGTCAGCTTTGATGCCGAGAAGGCATTTGATAGGGTGAATTGGCAATATCTGTGGGGGCTGTTGCCACGCTATGGAATTGGGGATGCCTTCTGTAGAATGGTGCGGAGTTTATATGTAACACCGACGGCGGGGATACTGTGCAACGGCGTGCTCTCGGAAAGCTTTACATTGGAGAGGGGGACGCGACAGGGCTGCCCCCTATCTCCGTTATTATTTGTTCTTTCACTGGACCCTTTGATTCGCACAGTTGTGAACTCGGGTGCAATTAGGGGGGTGGTGATGGGCTCGCAGGAATTTGTCATCTCGGCCTTCGCGGACGATTTGTTAGTCCATGTGACTTCTCCGGATGCATCTCTTCAGAATCTGTTGGAGGAATTTGGGCAATTTGGGGCGTTGGCAGGCTTCCGCATTAATCATGATAAATCCGAGGCGTTGGATACCTTGGGGCTTCTTCGTGGGTCGTGGGGGGGGCCCTTTCCCCTCCGGTGGGCGGGAGAGGAATTTGTTTATTTGGGTATAGTGCTGCCTCGTCAACCCCACATGCTCTATAAGCGCAATTTGGATCGTATTTTGCGGTCTTTGACGACACAGTTGCAGGTTTGGGAGTCCCTTCCATTGTCTCTGTCTGGGAGAATTGCGGCAGTACAGATGGTTATACTACCCCGTGTTTTGTACTGGTTACAGACTTTGCCCGTTTGGTTATTATGTCGGGACCTGCGTCGGGTGGAAGCCTTGCTCAAGGGGTTTCTCTGGAGAGGGAAGCGGGCTCGGATTCCGTGGGGTCGGTTGTTGAGGAAATGGAAGGACGGGGGTATGGGATTGCCTGATTTGAAGATGTATGCTTTGGCGTGCCAAGCGAGACATCTGGGAGATTGGTTAGGTGGGATGGATAATTATACGGCTCGGGCTGTGGAGGAGTGTTTAGTGGCTCTGTGGACCTTGTTGGGGGTTTTGCATGGGAGATATAGCGATTTGTCAGAGGCGGTCCGGAGGAGCGCCTTGGTGGACTCGGTTAGACGTACTTGGCAACAGCTTAATAAATACTGGATGGCACCCTGGGATGTTTCCAGTTGGTTACCCCTTCGAGGGAATGCTCAGTTCCTCCCGGGGTCTGACTCGACGGTGTTTAGAGACTGGTGGGCGCGTGGGATACGGACGGTGGGACACCTTGTAGAACCCTCGGGTTGCTGTAAATCTTTTTGGCCCTGAGCCGGGAGTATGATCTGCCGACCAGGCACTGTTTTGCTTACCTGCAAGTTTCTCATTACGTGGCCTCATTACCGAGGGAGGCGTTGCACATCGACCGTTCGGCCAAGATTCTGGAATTTTTTGGGATAGGGGAGGATGGACCCCCGTCCATCTCCCAGTTGAAGAGCCGGTTGGAGTGTTACTGGTTACGTCCCGACTATCGGGGGATTGAGTTGGCTTGGGCTGGTGAACTGGGCGGGGAGGTAGCTCCGGGGTTGGTCGGCAAGGCTTTGAAACGAATTGTTTGTGTGGCACGGGGGGCCCGTTGGAGGGAGCTTCAATTCAAGTGTGTGACTAGAGCTCATTTTTCCCCACGGCGGGCTTATCGTAGTCGGTTGGAGACGGATGGCAGCTGTCCTCGCTGCTCGGAACCCTTGGCGACTCTGCTGCACATGTGGTGGGGTTGTCGTAGAGTGCGACCTTATTGGGCAAGGATACGGGAATTTCTCAGTCAGTTGTTGCAACAGCGGGTTAGATGGACTGGCTTCTTTGTGGTCTTGGACCAGTTGGCCCCTCCCTGGCCTGTGAAGGCAGGGGAACGTATGCTCCTGCGTAAGGCCTGTCTGGTGGGTAAAGGGCCGATTCTCCGGTTATGGAGAGAACACCAGCCGCCCACCTTCAGCGAATGGCGGAATAGTTTTCATCACCTGATGTTGATGGAGCGCTGGCTCACGAGGGGCAGTGTCAAGCGCTGGACAGTGTTCATGTCAGTATGGGAACCTTATATTCAGCAACTAGGGGCTCGCTGCCGTAATGAAATCCTCCAGATGGGGAGCTGAATGGTGTAGGGGGCGGTAGGGTGCGTAGCTGGTGCTCCCCTTTTTTTTTTGTTCTTGCTCCTACTTGGCTGTTGATGGAGTGTAGGGGGGGGGGGCGGAAGGGAGGGAGGGAGGGTGGGGGGGAGGGGATAATATGATAAAAAGCCACCTGTTATATTTTTGCTGTTGTTTTCCGGAGGGGATAAGAGTACACCCCTCGTGGAAGGTTTGTTCACTGTATTTTGTTGTTGATATTTATTGGTGGATATAAATAAAGTATTTAAAAAAAAGAAATGCAATGCTGATAAACTACCGAGGGGCCAAATGGGTTAAGAATTTTGCACATCCCATTCAATATAGAAAGGGTCATCTCTTTTACTTGCCCTGCCACATAGTAACATAATAAATGACAGTAGATAAATACCAGCCTAGTCCATCTAGTCTGCCCAGTAAGACGGCAAGAGTAGGTACACCTGCCGCTCTGTGTAGATCACCCCTATTTGTTCAGATATAAGAGATAGTTATGTTTGTTTTGATTTTATCCTGTTGCTGTAAAGGGATCCACTGTGTCTGTCCCATGCCATTTTGAATTCTGTCACTATTTGCTCCCACCACTTCCATCGGGAGGGAATTCCAAGCATCCACCACTCTTTCAGTGAAAAAGTATTCTCCTAGGACAAGCAGGATGAGTCAGCCACACTTGGTGACATCATCCGACGGCGCCGAGACGAAAGTATTCTCCATAGCTCAGAAGGGCTTTCGCCCTTCTGAGCATGGGCCAACTGGCCCCACCCCCCGGCCCGCCCCTAGCTAGCCAGTTTCAGTTCTTCCGCCTTGCCAGCAAGACGGACCTCTCTACTCTCCAACTGAAATGACACAAATTCGGAACTTATTCTGAAGAAAATAAGAAAAACTCTACCTCTTCCTTTACTAACTTCGTTAAAATGTCTAATGTTGTTTCTGACCTGTTCAGGAAGGGCTGGCTGTGGCAGCCTGTGGATGCCGCTGATTACAGAACTTATGAACATCCAGCTGAAGTGCTTCGCTGTAGGTGGGGTTGAGAAACACCGCTGCTCCTGCAGCCACAGGCGCTGCCCCTCGGGATGTGCCTTAAAGGCCTCCATCCCCAGCCGCAAGCCCATCACCCAATGGCGTTGTCTCCGCCTGGATCTGCAGACGCTCTGAGCAGAGCCTAAAACAGACGCCGTTGCTCACTAATCCTGACGCCGTGCTCACTGATCCTAGTCAGTACCTGGCTGCCTCTTCTGATGCAGCCGCTGCCCGTGATCTTCTGATGCTGCCGCAGCCGCTTGGGATGTGCCTTGAAGGCCTCCAACCCCAGCCGCAAGCCCAGCACCCAATGGTGTCGATTCCGCCTGGTTCTGCAGACACTCTGGCCAGAGCCTGGGACAGATGCCGTGCTCACTGATCCTAGTCGGGACCTGGCCACCTCTTCTGATGCTGCCGCAGCCACCCGGGATGTGTCCCAGGGTCGCGCTGCCACGTGGGATTGAGGGCTTGATCTTCTGATGCTGCAGCTGTTGCCCGGAGGTGCTCGGGATTTGCCTCGGGGCCTCCATCCCCAGTCACGAGCTCTGCAATGTCTCCAGTTCAGCCAGCAGTGCTGACTCCACCCGGAGCACAGCACCCGGGGTGCCGTCCTGCTGCCCACAGCCTTCCCTACGCTGCAGTTTCTACCGCTGCCATGATCAGCTTTCAAGCTCCTCCCCCCCACAGCGCCATTGGTGGTGCCACGGCAGCCGACGCCCTCCTCCATGCTGATGTGGGCACTCCTGATTGGCTCAGAAGAACTTCAGTTTTCCCTTTCTGCAAGAACACAATGGCAGGACCTCACTCAGCAACTCTGCTGACGCCACGGCAAAAGCAGGGGAAGGAAGAGTGAAGAGCACCTCAGATGCTCTTGGTCCCAGCACAGAGATGCCTCCCCGGATAACGCAGGTACATTTGATTCGGGCCGCCATGCTTCTGGTAGTGCCCAGGTTACTCTATTGCTGGAATGCTCAGAGGACACTCCTCCCCAACGCGCTGATGAGGGCCCACTCTTGGCTGTGCCCGGGTGCCGGTTGGGTCGCATTGGACACAGCCGCAGCAGCCCAGGAAGCAGCCCTCGGCGCCATCTCGCCGGTCTCCCAAGTTCCGCCTGGATTCCGCCTCTGTCGTCATCTCTTCAGGCATGGAACTGATCCTAGACTTCACCCCACGATCCTAGAGGCAGGAAGGAGGCGAGGTCTGCATCCAACTTCACGGATACACCGCATGGATAGCTGCCCTATGACAGGGTTCAGATTTTGCCCTGTACTCCTTGACGGTCCCTCCATGGAGAAATGATGGCTCATCGCAAGACACTTGTCCTGTAGCTCCAAGGTCACAGATTGAGACCAGCTCTGGCTCTGAGAAATGAAGCCAGTAGGAGTTTCCTTCTTTACAGGCAGCATCGGGCCTCTCCACTCCTCTGGAACCGCCCGATGTGTGGCACCTCTGCACTTCGCACCTGACTGGTTCTGCCCTGCCTTAGGGATCCAGGGCAGCAGCAAGGGCCACAGCAGCACAGCAGCAGCAAGGGCCACAGCGGCACATGCCAGCCCCGAGGAAGTGTCTCGGCACAAAGCAGCTGCCTGAGGATCCTACATCACCACGCCTGCAAAGCTACAGCACTTCAGTAGTCCTAAAGCGCTTCAAACAGTGCCTCCCTGAGGTGACACATTCACCCGACCCCCCACTTGCCTTCAAAGGAAAGCTCAAAGGCTCTCCATCCAGTCACACGCGTGCCTCTCCAGAATGGATGATAGTGGACACATATCATTGCAGAACCTGTGTGGAAGATTACAAAAAAAGGGGGGGGGCCGGAGGCTTCGCGGCAGTCTAATGAGAATGCACAGGTCGCTCTGTCTAACGTTGCTCTCGGGTGCCTACCCAAAGAGTAGTCCAAGGACCAAGGGGTCCCATCCCCACCAAGTGACTTAGGTGAGCTGCACCAAAGGAACACTTGGCAGCCCACCAGATGTGGATGAGACGCACTCCTCATGACCCCGAAGGAAGCCCTGACAATCCAACACCAAAGGCAGGGACAACAAGGTCAGTGTGTCCTCGAGCACAAGGTCACAGGTTAAGATCCCAGCTGCGGATCCTACAGTGCATGTCCCTACCTTTCAGCCAAGGAGATTAAGAACCCCGCATTGACTGCAAGCATGACCATTCATAACCAGCTACTCTCTGGGCACCACCTGCTTCTGGGAGTGTGAAAGATGATATTCACAACCTCTCATTGCCTACTGTTGCCACATGGACATCCAGAAGAAGAACCCCATGACCCATTGGTTAGTGCATGGCCTTAGGAACCAGTAACCAGCGTCAGCTTGATCAGTCAGCCCTGGCATCCCTGGAACATCCGCTTGATGTACATTGTGACCCTACATCCGAGGTGTCGCCCCACCCCACCATCATGTTGGGATCGGCCCTACCACTTACCCCTCAGCAGCGGTGCCATTGCTGTTAAGAAGCAGTTTTCTTATGCCGGCCGGGGCCGCGTGACCAAGCACTCCTCCCATCATACCTTACTGACTAACCAGCAGAGGTAAAACCCACGGGATCCCTACACTCTTCCAGGCTCCATCTTGGTGGATGGACCCATGCTGTACCTCAAAACATGCGGTGGCAGCACACCTCTGTGGGAAGGGTTTTGGTCTTCTCACTCCTTGTAGATGAGCCCACCTCTGACTTGCCATCTCTGGAGCCCCACGCAGTGATCCAGCAAAACATGCCGCCTGTTCCCCTTGAGCCTTCGGGTGAACCACCTCAAGACCCACAGTGACTGGGTTTCGTTCGACCGGGCAATATACTACAGTCCAAGACAATCCTCCCGTAACTGGGAGAAACAACATCATCTTCATGATGTGGCTCATCTTCTCCGCCCAGCAGAGAGCACCCTGCCCCAGCAAGCTCGATGGCACTAAACCTAACAGCACGGGGTGCATGAAGGCAGAAGACCAGGCTCATGGCCAGCCTGGAATCTCCGGGCTGGATCTTCCTTTATGATCAACTCAAGAACAGCACTCTGATGCAGAATTCACAAAGGCAGGTGTATCTGACCAGCAGGGGTACAGGTTCAAGACCTGGCTGAGGACCATATTGGGCCAGTACAATGCATCACCACGGTGCAGCATGCCTGCAGCGCTGCACTCCAGGGCCTGGACGGGGAGGGAACGGATGCTCCAGGCAACCTTTCCCTTTGGAATCAGGGAGTGCGGGAAGGCAGGCTCAGCTATCAGATGAACCTGCATGTGGAGCTCAACCCTAGTGGGGCTGACCATAAAAATATCTGCTCACCATGTGGAGAACAGGAAGTGCAACTGTTAAAATGGATAATGCCCTTCATCATGCTCACTGTCCGGTTCCAAAGTGTTTCTCTCCCCAAGAGCCTGACCCTGTTGACAGGTTGTGATCCAGACCAGGCCCTGTGGTCTTCTACCTACCAATGCACTACAACTGAATGGCTGCTGTGGCTCCCATCAGCACGCAGTCCCCAATGCCGTGTGTGAGCCTCCTCAAGGACATTGCCATTGATAGCCCCGCTGCTGTGTGATGGCATAATGATCTGAAATAGATTTCCAGGCAAGTTATTTTGCATAGCATGCAAACGGCAAGCTCAGTCCTGGTGGCACCCCGCCACACATGCTACGCTGCCAGCTACACCCAAGCTATACTCCAAACTCTACAGTGCACAGGCCTGGCTGCCCAGTCCCGGCGGACTAAACCCCTAGGGACTCCGCCTGCATCTCCATCTGCCTGGATACAAGCAAGGGCGCAAGCCATGCCAGGGATGCACACACCATGTACGCATCTCTAGAGGTTCCCCCTGCGTCCTGCTCATGTAGCACACACCTGCAAGGTCCCTGAGACCTTGCAACAGGGACTATCACATCACCCTGGCACTGGTACACACCGTTCAAGAACACCAGTGGTAGTTTGTGCACCTCAGTAACCGCAACAAGAATTATAAATTCATGAGTCTAGTCAACCATGCAGCCCAACTATCTGGACTACCACCTCCACACGCCGGCTGGGCCCAGAACGGACATATGGCCACAGCGGGCCTAAGGATCAACCTCACACCACTCTCGTTACACAACCGATATTGCCTTGCTATCCCTGCATGCAGCGATCACCTCACTGCTAACATAGACCGTAAGATATGCCATACTGGGTCAGAGTGAGGCCCATCAAGCCCAATATTCTGTTTCCAGCAGTGGCCAATCTAGGTCAGGTCTCCCCAAGGACACAGGTTCCGCAATGCTTGTATTGGGCCAAGCAGAGATTCCCCGGTCCCAGTTATTACTGGCTATGGGTTTTCCTCCAGAAACTTGACCAAAAACCCCTTCTTCCAACCCTGATACACTAACGGTTTTTACAACATCCTCCGTTAACAAGTTCCAGAGTTGACTACATGTTGATTTAAAAAAAAAAAAAAGGACGAAAATCGAAGCCTCTCTCATTAGTGATGCCCCATTATTAATGCCCCATTTGCAGTGGCAACAGTATGGCGCAATACACACAGCTAGTGTGTTCTGGGGCGGAAGGTCACAGGTTCAAGTCCCAGCTGTGGCTCCTGCAGACCATGTCCCTACTACTGCTCGATGTGTATATCTCCATTACTGCACAGGTGTGCCTTGTAACCGCACCCTCTGCACAGGCGTGCATCATGGCTGCAAGCCTTTATAAGGTGCCGTGTAACTGCACCCTCTCACAACACTGCTACTGCACATAGGCGCATCGCCACTGCACGCCTACATGTTCTTGTCGCAACATGCTGTATGCTTCGCCTACATGCCTACCTGTTCTTGTTGCAGCATGCTGTACCACAGGGGCACATGCAGCCCTGAAGAAGTGTCTTGGCCTTCCCCCATCCACCACAGTGCATGTCAGCTTGGGAGACACCAAGTGTGGCTGACTCATTCTGCTTGTCCTAGGAAAAAGCGGAGTTACTTACCTGTAACTGGGGTTCTCCGTGGACAGCAGGATAAGTCAGCCACACATACCCACCCACCTCCCCTGGAAGGGGTTGGCCTTCGTCCTGGTGCCCGCCTCCTAGTGGCGAAAGGCTCAGCTAGTGACGTACTGGCTAGCTAGGGGCAGGCCGGGGGTGGGGCCAGTTGGCCCATGCTCAGAAGGGTGAAAGCCCTTCTGAGCTATGGAGAGTACTTCCGTCTCGGCACCATCGGATGATGTCACCAAGTGTGGCTGACTTATCCTGCTGTCCACTGAGAACCCCAGTTATAGGTAAGTAACTCTACTTTTGCTGACATTGCCTTGCAGCTTCTTGTTATGCCCTCTAGTTTTACAGCTTCCCCGTCTTTGGAAGAGGTTGGTTTGTTTGTTCATTAATACTCTAAGTATTTAAAGGTCTGAATCATATCGCCCCCTGTCCCTCCTCTCCTCCAGAGTGTACATATGTAGGTCTTCAAGTCTCTTCTCATAAGTCTTATGATGCAGGCTCCAAATCATTTTGGTCGCCTTCCTCTGAACCGCTTCTAGCCTTTTTATATCCTATGCGAGATATGGTGTCCAAAACTGAACACAATATTCCAAGTGAGGCCTCACCAGCGACTTGTACAGTGGCATTAGCTTAGCATTTTTGCTTTTTCAATGTCACTTTCCAGAAATCTGTTCCCAGCACTTTTGATTCCTGCAATTCCACCTCTGATTTTCCTCCTCTCTTAAATATAGCTTTAATATTTCAGTAGCTTTAATAAAAAAAAAAAGAGAGGTTTATTTTCTTTATTTTTTTTGTAGCCCTTTGTATTCACTGGCTATATTTTTTTTAATTTAATTTTTCAGGCTGGGAGTTGCTGGTAATTTTATTATATCTTAGATAGTTGCAACCAGTATTATTTCGATGGCGTCTGATGTCACGACCGTTGATCAGTTACCATCTTCAGTCCAACCGACATCGGGAAATGTTCTCTCCTCTAACACTTCCACTTTTGCCTATACATAGAATCAGATACAACGATTGATCCAATGTCCTTCAATCTTTGATGATGCTTTTGATGGTGCACAGTCCTCAAATACTTCCTTTTTGGACTTTAAGAATTTAAATAAAAAATTGATTCGCACACAGTTACATGCTGCAACTATGGTGCAATATTTGAAAACTAAAATGATTCCGAGGGATTACACCATCTAAACATTTTGCTGAGGATAAAGGTTTTTTAACTAAGTGGAATAGCATTCTTAACAAGTGCAGCCTGGATCTTATTGCTCTAATTGAACAACTTACATTTGAGGATAGTTCTACTTTACAACAAATTGATACAATAAAAGATTCACTTAAACCTGATTTGTCTGCATCTACAGGTACTTTTGCTTCGCAATTTGAAGAGATGTCAACTTATTTGTCCCAATATCAGGAGAATATTAGATTAGCTATAGTTAAGAAATTCAATCAAGACAAATTTGATTATGTTAATGACCAGATATATACTTGGTATCAGTCTATCAGAACTGCTGATAATTCTAATTCTTGACATGTATCTTTTGACACATATAGTGATACTGATATGAGCTATGGTTCTTATCATTCGAACCTCAATCATACATCTAAAGGTTTACCCACAGTTGAAACACATCAATTATTTGAACGGGATTTTCACAGGGACCGGCTGCGAGGCTGGCGATCACATCCCGCGTATGGGAACGAAGGGTGGAGAAGTCTGAATACGCGATCTCGGACCTAACAGCAGTTAACAACCTAACAGAAACCCCCTTACCCCTAACCAAGAGTGGGTATTGAATTTAGGGTTATCATTTGTGCCCACAAACCTTTATGATCCTTTTTGTATGCGCCAGGCACTATTTTGTTTTTTTTAGGAAGTTACAGGTTACTCATTATTTTTCTAATTTGTCTAATGCCTCTATGGATAATTCAGTTTTGGTCAAAACATCTAAATGGATCCCCCCAGGGGCAACGGATGCTACCATTTTTATATTCCAGAATTTGATTTTGCACAATCTTAATTTAATAGAAGATAATATATTAAAATGGACAATGAATTCAGCTGCGGGCGAGTTTCGGCTCTTAAGGAATTAAGGGCCTGCTCTGATATTACAATTCGTAATGCTGACAAAGGAGGTGTGGTGGTCATTCGGGCGACATCTGTTTATTATCATGAAGTGTTGGCTCAACTTTCTAACTCTAAATCAGCTTTTAGAGGATGACCCGACTCCCTCTTTAGTACAGGCTATAAAAACTCTGATATCGTCTGCTTTGGAAGCTGGTTGGATAACTAACCTGAGTCTAAATTTTTGATAAATTCATGTCCATGTATATCAGTTTTCTATACTGTTCCAAAAATATGCAAATCTTTGCCCTCTCCTCCTGGCCGCCCCATAGTTTCATGCAGGGATTCTGTGTTAGAGGCCATGTCTAAATTTGTAGATTTTTTTTTTTTTTTTTTTTACAAAAAGCAGCTAAGAATGTATGTTCATATATCCGTGATTTTACACATTTCATCATTATGTTGGATTCTATTACTGTGGATTTTACCACTACTATTTTGGCAACATTGGATGTTACATCCTTATATACAAATATTGACAAAGAGGAAGCACTGTGTCTGAATGTATGCTTGAACTTCTAACTAGATTACCAAAGGCCTTTTTATTACAACTTTTGGAAATTATACTGAGACAAAATCATTTTGTCTATGATTCTCGGTTCTATTTACAATCTTTTGGGATAGCCATGTGAGCCACAGTGGCTCCTTCAGTTGCCACCCTCTACATGGAGAAGTTTGAACGAGATTTTGTCTGCCCTTCCTTATGGTCTACCCATATTCCATTCTGGGTATGATTTTTGGATGACATATTCTTTTTATGGCAAGGTACTATACTGGATCTGCCACAATTTTTAATTTGGATTAATTCACTGAAACCTCATATTCAATTTACTCTTCAACATCATTCATCTCAGATAGAGTTTCTGCACTTACTTGTTTATAAACATGATGCTGGCTTGGCAACCACCTTATATAGAAAATATGTTCAAAGACACAACTTATTGCAATTTCATAGCTATCATCCTTTATCCTTACGTAGAGGGTTACCTGTGGGCTAATTATTAAGACTGTGCATGATTTGTACCACATTACAAGAGTTCTTTAAACACGGTATCAACTAGATCAGTGTCATGACAGGACATGCTAGAGAGATAAAGTTTCTAGATGAAATAAATAACTGCTTCTTGGAGCAGCTGGTTCATGAACCGACCAGAGGGGAAGCCATTTTGGACCTAGTCCTTAGTGGAACACAAGATCTGGTGCAAGAGATAAGGGTGTTGGGGCCACTTGGCAATAGTGATCATAGCATGATCACCTTTGATTTAATTAGTGGAGGAGGGATAGTAAGGAAATCCACAGTACTACCTTTTAACTTTCAAAAGGGAGACTATGATAAAATGAGGAAAATAGTTAAGAAAAAACTAAAAGGAGCTCTTGCAAAGGTTAAAGATTTACATCAAGCTTGGATGTTGTTGAAAAATACTACTATCTTAGAAGCCCAGACTTTAAGAAAAGTGGAAGGAAGGAAGTCCAAAAAACTGCTAGCATGCTTTAAAGATGAGGTCAGAGACTACTACTACTACTATTGAGCATTTATAAAGCACTACTAGTCGCACACAGCGCTGTACAGACATGTAGGAGACAGTCCCTGCTCGTTAGAGCATACAATCCAGTCAAGACAAAACAAACAAAACACAGAGCAACAGTCTATTCAGGGCAAAAAATAGAAAGCATGGCATTTACAATCTAGACAGACAAAGGACAGAAGTCAAGATCTGAAGGCGACAGTCAAGAGGTAGGTTTTCAACCTGGATTTGAAGAGGGCTAGGGAGGGTGCCTGGCGTTTAGACATAGGTAGGGTTGTTCAAGGCATAAGGTGCTGCAAGGTGAAAGGAGCGAAGTCTGGAGTCAGCAGTGCGAGTGGAGAGCCTGGATAGAAGTAGTTTGGAGTTAGAGAGGCTGTTGTTGCCAAAAAAGCATCTTTCAGGAAATGGAAAAAGGAGCCAAATAATGAAAACTGGAAACACAAGCACTGGCAAGTTACTGTAGATGCAAGGCATTGATAAGGCAGGCAAAGAGAGAATTTGAGAAGAAGCTTGCTGAGGAAGCAAAAATGCATAATAAAACCTTTTTCAAGTACATTCATAGCAAAAACCTGTGAGAAAGTCATTTGGACCATTAGATGATAGAGGGGTAAAAGAGGCCCTAAAATGGACAAGGCCATAGCAGAGAGACTGAATGAATTCTTTGCTTCAGTCTTTACTGAGAAAGATGTAGGGATGTTACCCATGACTGAAATGGTATTTAAAGGTGATGCTGCGGAAGAATCGAAAGAAATATCGATATACCGGTAAGATGTATTACAACTATTTGATAAACTGAAGAGTAGCAAATCACCTGGACCACAGGGTATATACATCCAAGGGTATTGAAAGAACTGAAATATGAGATAATAGACCTACTATTAGTAATCTGTGAACTATCATTAAAATCATCTGTAATACCAGACGATTGGAGGATAGCCAATGTAACACCAATTTTTAAAAAGGGTTCCAGGGGTGATCCGGAAAACTACAGACCAGTGAGCATGACGTCAGTACTGGGAAAAATGGCAGAAGCCATCATAAAGAACAAAAATACTGAACGTGTAGATAGTCATTACTTAATGGGAGACAGCCAACATGGCTTTATCCAAGGAAGGTCTTGTCTTACTAATCTGTTATTTTTTTTTAAGGTGTGAACAAACAAGTAGACAAAGGTGAGTCGACTGATATAGTGTATCTGGACTTTCAGAACGCCTTTGACAAGGTCCCTCATGAGAGACTTTCAGCAAAATTAAAAAGTCATGGGATAGGAGGCAGTGTGCTATTGCAGATCAGGAATTAGTTAAAAGATAGAAAGCAGAGTGTAGGGCTAAATAGCCAATTTCCCCAATGGAGAAAGGTGAATAGTGGAGTACCCCAGGGATCGGTGCTGAGTCCGCTGCTTTTTAACATATTCAGAAATGACCTGGAAAAGGGAATAACGAGTGAGGTTATCAAATTTGCAGATGACACAAAACTATTCTAAGTTGTTAAAACCCATGAGGATTGTGGAAAATTGCAAGAGGATCTTGATAAATTGGAAGACCGAGTATCTAAATGGCAGATGAAATTTAATGTGGACAAGTGCAAAGTTATGCACCTAGGAAAGAAAACACCAAACTATGGTTACACAATGCAAGGTTCCACATTAGGAACCACCACCCAGGAAAAAGATTTAGGTGTCATCGTGCAAAACATGTTAAAACCCTCTGCCCAGTGTGCAGCGGCAGCCAAGAGAGCTACTGTTCTACTCTAAATACAGCGCAGCCTAGGCCACAATGTATAGTCATTGTTGTAAGTAAACCGCACTGGTTTCAAATAGCGCGGTATAAAAGAGACATTAAATAAATAAATAAAATAAATAGAATGCTAGGTATCATAAGGAAAGAAAAGGAGAATAAAACAAAGGATATTATAATGCCTCTGTATCATTCCATTATGCGACCGCACTTTGAATATTGTGTGCAATTCTGGTCGCCATAATCTTAAAAAGGATATAGTGTCATTAGAAAAGATACAGAGAAGAGCCACCAAAATGGGAAAGGGGATGCAAGAATACCCCTATGAAGAGAGGCTAAAAAGGTTAGGGCTCTTCAACCTGGAAAAGAGACGGCTGAGGGGAGATATGATAGAGGTCTATAAATTAATGAATGGAGTAGAACGGGTAAACGTAGATCGATTGTTTATGCCATCAAAATATAGAAAGACTAGGGAGCATGCAATGAAGCTTGTGATAAGGAAGCTTATCATAGCTCAGGAAGGAGCTATAGAAAAGGTGAAGTGACTCTGAACAAGCAACCTGTCAGTTCTGGTAGAAATAAGAAAACAGAATTTTTCCATAAAAGACTACCAGTCCCAGAATGCACCAGGTTTCCAACAGCCATTAGAGGAGCTGAAGTGGGGAAACGTGTGTTCAATCAGGAGGGCTATGAGGTAATTCCCAAGCACTCATCTCAAAGGGCAGGGCCTGATTCAGCACAGCTGCGCTGTGCTAGGGTGGAGCACTCATCTAAGCAGAATAAAGGTAGAGTTTATTCTACAGAGAATCATCCCCAGAATCAGCTTGGATATCCTCAGCTTGGACGTCTTCATCATCTGGAGGATCATCAGAAGCAGAAGCCAGAGCGGACGGACAGAGAGGGCAAGAAACCCTTTGGAAGAAAGAAGAGAAAAGCTTTTGGGAGGTCTAAAGGAGTCCAGAGCAGTACGTATACTGGAAGGCATTCCAAAGGCAAGCTTACACCATTTGACTGGGAAAGCCAGAGGAATGGTGCTGCAGAGCTAGGAATCTCCAGACGGTACCTGTGAGGGAGACGGCTGCACTTGGAAGGGACCCTAGGACCCGTGCCAGAAGGTATGTGAAGAGAGACCCAGTGTCCAGGGATCTGGATTGGAAGGCTGGACATAAGAACTGGACTACATACTGGCCAGGCTATTTAGAGAGGAACTCTAACAGCAATGGAAGCTCAGGTATGAACACTGATCTATGCCCTAGCTATACCCTTGAAAGACAGCAGGGAAACAAGTATTCTCCTGAGAGTGCTCCATTGAGAAATTCCTCTGTGCCAATCCATGATATTGAACCCATGGTTGTTGAAGAAGGGGGAGAGGTTATAGATACGGGCTGTGAATACATGGATTGCTCTCTGTCTAAACTCCTTTGGTAATTTACTGTTACAAAGTACAACAACCATCACAAAGAAATACAAACTTGTTCTTTAAACTACTCAGAAAAGCTCCTGAGTAGGATTTGAGCCACGCAGTAGAAAACAAGCCAGCTAAGGGGTTTCAGCTGGGTAACTGCTAGCAATTGAGCCTTACCTAATTGCTTGTGAGCTCTGAGGGAATCACTTCTGAGTCTATCTCTGAAGATATAAGAAGTTAACCTGAAAAGAACAGTTTTTCTCTACTTTGTGGGTTTTGCTTGTTGTTTAAAGCACTGCTAAGAAAATATTAGCTAGAGCCTACAGAAAAGACCAGTTTGTTACCAACCAGGTCTTTATTCTTTTGCTTTGATTGCCTGACAAGTTCAGCTGTTGTTTTCCTGATTTTGTTTTTCTAAGTTTAACACTGAAAGCAAGTATCCTGTTTTATTTGCTACCAAGCATATCTGTGTTGGGAGAAATAACCCCATAAATAAATATCTTATTGGCTTTACACTCAAGCACAACTAATTATTGTGAGCGGCTGTGTCTGGTGTGAATGGACTGCATTTCCCACAATCCCTTGCAAATCATATTGATATATGCCTTTGCCAAGACTGTGAACATTCTCACCCAGGCACCCGTCTGACAAATGGCGTAGTTTTTCGGATTGCTTTTGCGCAAAGGGATTTACTTGCTAAGGATTACAACTCAAGTCTGAAGGAAAAGACAGTTCAAGCTTAAAAGCTGAAAGAAAAGATTTTCCCTCAACTGCACTTTGGAGGAGAGGTGGCTGTTTCAGGTTGCTGTTCCAGGAAGAAAAGACCCTGTGCAGAGCTGGATTCATCACTGGCATAAGGTAACAAGTACCTGGGCATGTCTAGTGGTGGATGGGAGTAAGGCGCAGGGGTAATTGAAAAAAAAAGTAGAAAAAAACACCTGTTTGGAAGGTGGTGCACTGTGGGTTTTTTTTTTTTTTTGTGTTTTCTTGCAGGGATCAAGATGGATCCAAGGGAATTAGCTGATTGGATGGCAGCCCAGTTTAGCAGGCAACAGGAGCTAGCACAGCAGGCTCAGGACACTGCTATGAAAGCCTTAATGGACCAGCAGAGGCCAGTGCTTGATCTGGTGCAAGCCCTAGTTAAACTGCAGAACCAAAGTGGACCAGATGCAAGACCAGCAGTAAATACTGGTACACCACATGTGGACAGTGTGGGACTCAATCAGGGAATTGGGGCATTTAGTTTTGGGAAGCTAACTCCAGATGATAATGTTGATGATTTTCTAGAGTCTTTTGAGAGAGTGGCACAAGCATTAGCATGGTCAGAGACCCAGTGGGCAGTAAGGCTGGCAGCCTCATTAACTGGAGAGGTGCTTGCAGCTTATAGAGCAATGCCAGCAGCCCAGGCTTTGAATTATAAGGATGTAAAGGCTGCTATTAGAGATCGCCTAGGGTTGTCTATTTCAGAGTATAGGCGAATGTTTAGAGCTACTACATTGAGAGTGGGTGAAACACCCAGGGCTCTGAGTCAGAGAATCAGAGGATTAGCTGTAAAATGGTTGGAGCCTGAGCAAAAGACGGTAGAAATGTTATTAGACATTATTATGCTTGAACAATTTATGTCTGCTGTGCCTAAAGATTTGCACACTTTCCTTATACAGCAAAATTGCCAAAATCTTGGAGAGGCAACCATGCTAGCAGAGAGATTCTTGGAAGCTACGCAGGCTTGCCATAGAATGGGTGGCCCTCTGAAGATGGGTGCTGAGGCAAGCTGTGCTGTATCAGAAAAGAAATTGATTAAAAATGTTTCTGAAAATAAATGTACTGTGCCAAACCAGATGACACAGTGGAGTAGAAAGAAATGTTTCAAGTGTGGAAAATGGGGACATTTAGAAAAGGGATGCCAGACACACACTAGCTTAATGGGTGTGGATTTAAAACAGCCCAAAGAAGGATTTCTTTTCATGATTGATGTGCAAGGAATTACCACAAATGCTTTGTTAGACTCTGGGGCAGACCTGAGTATGCTATCAAAAAGGCTTTGGAAGAGGATAGAGGCCCAAGAAGGATTTGTGCCTAGAACCCCTGAAAGCCAAGTTCACATCAGATGCATTCATGGTGCTGCAACATCATATCCCACCTATAGGCTAAAGGTTAAGTGCCTGGGGGAAACAAGAGGAAGTCCTGTTAGCAGTGGTGCCTAGGCTACCCTTTGATTTGGTTCTAGGAAGAGACTGGCCAAGATTTAAGCAGGGTCTAGTGGAAGGACTAGGAAAGAAGGAGGGAGAAGGATTAATGGTAATAGCTCCCGGGCCTTTATTTGGAAGTCCTCAGACCCCAGCTAAAAAGATGGTTAAGCGTCCAGAAGACCAAACTATCCCTAAGCAGACATTTGTCTTAAAGTACCATAGGGTCACAGAGAAGGCCCAAGCTCCTAAGCGGGCAACCCATCAAGCTGCTGGGTTTGACCTGTGCAGTATAGAAAATGTGATTGTATCTAGCCAAGGGAGAGCCCTGGTTGACACCGGTCTCCAAGTGGAAATACCTATTGGATGCTATGGGAGAGTAGCCCCAAGGTCCGGATTAGCCCTTAAATATTTCATCGATGTGGGTGCGGGAGTAATTGATCCCGATTACAGGGGCAATATTAAAGTTCTGTTATTTAATTTTGGACAGAATGATTATCCCGTGAAGACAGGAGACAGAATTGCCCAATTGATCTGTGAGAGACTGGGTTTTCCACCTGTGGAGGAGGTCACATCCCTGGAAAATTCTGAGCGTGGAACCAAAGGCTTTGGTTCTACTGACGTCAAAGGGGTTAAAAGCCTAGCTGCCACCTGTGCCCAAGAGAGGGAGGTGAATGAAGAGGAAGATTTGGGACCTCAGGTATCTGATTGTAAAGAAAAATCAGAGCCCCAAATAGGTGAGGACCTGACAGTGGTACAACAGGAAGAAATTAGGAAATTGCTTAAAGAATTCCCAGATGTGTTGACACCCATACCTGGGGAGACACATTTGGTTGCCCATGAAATAATAACTCCACCTGGGAAATTAATTCGTCAAAGGCCGTACCGCTTGCCTGAAGCCAAGAGACAGGAAGTAGTGGCACAAGTCCAGGAGATGTTGGACATGGGAGTAATAGAGGAGTCAAAGGATCCCTGGAATAGCCCCATAGTCCTGGTGCCGAAGCCTGATGGATCTTTAAGATTTTGTATTGACTTCCGGCAGGTAAACGCAATATCATTTTTTGATGCATATCCAATGCCAAGAATTGAAGAGCTGTTGGACCAGCTGGGACAGGCTCAATATTTAACCACCCTTGATATGACAAAAGGATATTGGCAAATCCCTCTAACCAGGGAGTCGAAGCCGAAGACTGCGTTCAGCACCCCCGTTGGCCTTTTCCAGTTCAAGAGGATGCCTTTCGGACTGCATGGAGCAGCGGCTACCTGCCAAAGGTTAGTGGATCAGGTACTTCGACCCCACCAAAATTATGCTTTTGCATATATGGATGATGTCATAATCCATAGTAACACCTGGGCGGAGCATCTAAAGAGGATCAGGGCAGTCTTGTGCTCCACGAAGCAAGCGGGGATCACTTTAAACCCGAAGAAGTGTGCCTTTGCAAATAGGGAGGTAAAATACCTGGGCCACCTAGTGGGAAGAGGAAAAATTAAACCTCTAATGAGTAAGGTAGATAGCATCAGGAATTTTCCCCCTCCAACAACAAAGAAACAACTAAGAAGTTTCTTGGGACTTATTGGATACTACCGCAGATTTATACCGCAATTTGCAGAGAAAAGTGCAATTTTCACGGATATGCTGCGGAAGAATTGTCCAAACCAGCTAAAGTGGACACCTGAAGCTGAAAAAGCATTTTCAGTCCTAAAAGGAAAATTGTGTACAGGACCGGTACTGAAAGGGGTGGACTTCAGGAAACCCTTTCTGGTTCAAACAGATGCATCGGATGTAGGGCTAGGAGCGGTTCTATCCCAGTGTCATGAAGGGGAGGAGCATCCTGTGATGTACCTGAGCAGGAAGTTGTCACCGGCTGAACAAAAGTATTCCACAATAGAAAAAGAATGTTTAGCTATCAAGTGGTCAGTGGAGGCGTTACGGTTTTACCTTACAGGGAGAAAGTTCCAGTTGGTCACAGACCATGCCCCACTTAAGTGGTTGCAGCAAATGAAGAACCACAATGCCAGGTTGACACGCTGGTACATGGCCTTACAGGCATTTGATTTTCAAGTGGAACATCGTGCTGGGAAGTTACACAAGAATGCGGATGCCCTTTCCCGTATTACGGACTGTAGAGAAGAAGTTTCACCAGTTAAACCAGTCCGTAATAACTTAAGCAGGGGGGTATGTGATAAGGAAGCTTATCATAGCTCAGGAAGGAGCTATAGAAAAGGTGAAGTGACTCTGAACAAGCAACCTGTCAGTTCTGGTAGAAATAAGAAAACAGAATTTTTCCATAAAAGACTACCAGTCCCAGAATGCACCAGGTTTCCAACAGCCATTAGAGGAGCTGAAGTGGGGAAACGTGTGTTCAATCAGGAGGGCTATGAGGTAATCCCCAAGCACTCATCTCAAAGGGCAGGGCCTGATTCAGCACAGCTGCGCTGTGCTAGGGTGGAGCACTCATCTAAGCAGAATAAAGGTAGAGTTTATTCTACAGAGAATCATCCTCAGAATCAGCTTGGATATCCTAAGCTTGGACGTCTTCATCATCTGGAGGATCATCAGAAGCAGAAGCCAGAGCGGACGGACAGAGAGGGCAAGAAACCCTTTGGAAGAAAGAAGAGAAAAGCTTTTGGGAGGTCTAAAGGAGTCCAGAGCAGTACATATACTGGAAGGCATTCCAAAGGCAAGCTTACACCATTGGACTGGGGAAAGCCAGAGGAATGGTGCTGCAGAGCTAGGAATCTCCAGACGGTACCTGTGAGGGAGACGGCTGCACTTGGAAGGGACCCTAGGACCCATACCAGAAGGTATGTGAAGAGAGACCCAGTGTCCAGGGATCTGGATTGGAAGGCTGGACATAAGAACTGGACTACATACTGGCCAGGCTATTTAGAGAGGAACTCTAACAGCAATGGAAGCTCAGGTATGAACACTGATCTATGCCCTAGCTATACCCTTGAAAGACAGCAGGGAAACAAGTATTCTCCTGAGAGTTATAGCCAGCACCCGCTCCCTAACCTTGAGGGTTTGGGGAGGGGTGTGCCTTGAGGTTAAGTTGTAGTTGTGAAGGTCGAATGACAAGGCAGGTATAAAGAATATTTTTTTATAAGGATTTATTTCTCCCGCTCCGTGGTGGAATGGAACAGGCGTAAAGGAATATATTTTACAGCCAAAACAAGAACAAAAGGAAAACAGGCTTTTTCCAACACTGTGTTCAAAACTGTCCTTTAACACAGGAGTTCACATTCCTCTCATGTGAGCTTTACTTTGACATCACTTAAACAAAGAGCAAATAATAAAGTTCATGCACTGTAACTAAGTTGTGCTTCAGCTTACTCTTTTTCTCCTCATAAGCTCTTCAGGTAAGGAACTTAAAACAGCACGCATTTCAGCATATTATAATGAATGACCACACAAGCTTTGCTTGACTATTCTTTGTCTATGAGACAGGTTGAGCAGTCCATTGGCTGATTCAAATCCACCATTGGTAAGGGGTGAACCAATGGCACTTGTGCTCCTGGGCTCTGTACTGATTCAATTACTTTCTGTCCAGGAACAGTTCGTTTCTCTAAGAAATTTCTAAACTCTTTCAGGAGTTCTTCAGCCTGCTTGCTATATGGGCTAGGCGGGGAATTAACTCCTTCCTGGGGTGAGTGATAGCTTGTGGGTTTCTCTTCAGGTAAACAAACAATGCCGTCTCTCTTACTATGCTCATTCACTGCACTGGAATTACCCCTCCCCCACTTGTCTCTGTCAGCAAGTGCTGGGTAAGTCAGTTCATTTGCAGGTGAAGGATTTTTAGGCAGCAATTCAAACTTAGAACCTCCTAAAACCTTCTGGCATATATCTCTAGCAAATATATCTGCTACGTCCTTGTAGCTAGCTTGCTTGCTAATTCTGTCAGCAGTTTGAGGAGAAAAGCAGGGTTTATCTGAATGAGCTTCTGGTTGCAGCCAACTGCCCTCATAAAACCTGGGTTTGCCCTGGGTTTTAAAATAAGCACTCACACAGTCTGGCTTCTCATAAAAGCTGTTATCAGAATTAAAGACACCTTGTACCTTGTGTTGAGGAATGCCTGAATGTTCTTTAGCAGTCTGCCATTCTTTCCATGGGTCAGCTCTCTGTTCCACAAGCATAGGCTTTACTCCTGGGTCTCTCAGTGCCTCGCCCTTCTCTTGCTCCCAGAAGGTTCTTCTATGCACTGAGTCTCCCTGGTACCTGCTTCTTGGCTTGGCAAGCGTTCTCCTGGAATTGCAGCTGGGGAGCATTTCTCCTTCAAAGTCAAAGGCTCTGGCATCCAAGGCTACTCCGTCTCTAAAGCACACATCTGCTTCTTCTGTTTCCTGTATTTTCTTCCACCTCCTCGGTTTCTCGTTCCCTTTCTCATTCGGTTTCCTGTTCTGTCTTCCTTCTTCCTGTTTAACAAGCTGTCTCTGCTCTGGGGAACCCGCCTCCTGCTAGGGCGTGCCCAATCAGCAACTCTGCTTCTCCCCTCCCCCGAGGTGAGCTGTGTTAGCTGATTAGCCCTATGCATTTTGTGCTGAGAAGGGAAAATCTTGCATTTAGCTGCAGTACCCGGACCTTCCACTGGGTCACTATCTGTTTCTATGGCTTCTAGCACTGCTACAGAGTCACAGAGTGCTCCATTGAGAAATTCCTCTGTGCCAATCCATGATATTGAACCCATGGTTGTTGAAGAAGGGGGAGAGGTTATAGATACGGGCTGTGAATACATGGATTGCTCTCTGTCTAAACTCCTTTGGTAATTTACTGTTACAAAGTACAACAACCATCACAAAGAAATACAAACTTGTTCTTTAAACTACTTAGAAAAGCTCCTGAGTAGGATTTGAGCCACGCAGTAGAAAGCAAGCCAGCTAAGGGGTTTCAGCTGGGTAACTGCTAGCAATTGAGCCTTACCTAATTGCTTGTGAGCTCTGAGGGAATCACTTCTGAGTCTGTGAAGATATAAGAAGTTAACCTGAAAAGAACAGTTTTTCCCTACTTTGTGGGTTTTGCTTGTTGTTTAAAGCACTGCTAAGAAAATATTAGCTAGAGCCTACAGAAAAGACCAGTTTGTTACCAACCAGGTCTTTATTCTTTTGCTTTGATTGCCTGACAAGTTCAGCTGTTGTTTTCCTGATTTTGTTTTTCTAAGTTTAACACTGAAAGCAAGTATCCTGTTTTATGTGCTACCAAGCATATCTGTGTTGGGAGAAATAACCCCATAAATAAATATCTTATTGGCTTTACACTCAAGCACAACTAATTATTGTGAGCGGCTGTGTCTGGTGTGAATGGACTGCATTTCCCACAATGCCTTGCAAATTATATTGATATATGCCTTTGCCAAGACTGTGAACATTCTCACCCAGGCACCCGTCTGACAAGCTACAGGGTAACATGTTTAAGACTAATAAGAGAAAATATTTTTTCACTCAACGTGTAATCAAACTCTGGAATTTCCTACCAGAGGATGTAGTAAAAGCTTTTAGCATAGCTAGGTTTAAAAAAGGTTTAGACAAGTTCCTGGAGGAAAGATCCATAAACCATTATTAAACGTGATCCAGAATATCCACTGCTTGAGCCAATACAAGCATTGTGGAACCTGTGTCTTTTGGGGAAACTGCTAGGTACTTTTGAGCTCTATTGGCCACGGCTGGAAACAGAATACTGGGCTTGATGGACCTTGGTCTGACCCGGTATGGCAGTTCTTATTTTCTTATGTTTGAGAGAGAGAGGATATCCTGACTACATCATCAAAAGTGCCTATACTAGGGGCACAGTATGCCCATCAGGAATGGTTACTGGACAGTCATCAATCCGATTCTGAAAAATCTGTTTAAAGGTGAAATTAGTCTTACCTGCTAATTGTAGTTCCTGGAGTGGACACAGTCTAGTCCCGAAACCTCTGAGTTCCCCATCTCATACAGCAGCCTGGAGACTGAGAAACTCCTCTTTTTTGTGACATCACTGGTATATCCATCCTGGATCCGCCTCCTGTCACCAGTTACCTATTGACAAAGCAGACTCACCGGAGCCACACGTAAGAACAAAGTAAGCAACAATAGCACTTATCTAAAACTTAAGACCCCAGGGGCCAACTGAACAGGTATCTTTAAAACCACTCTCGCATCGAAAGATAGAAAAAGGACAGAAAAGTAAAGAGAGAAAATACCCAGCGTAAAGTGAGGCAGGCATAGGAGCTGCAAGCACCCCTGGGAGAGGCCACCCAAGGCGGCCAACATCTTACTGATCATACCTGTGAACCGTCTCGGAACGCTGCAGGCGCTGAAGCCACCGGAAGGCCGAGGGAGGGATACGGGACTAGACTGTGTCCACTCCAGGAACTACAATTAGCAGGTAAGACTAATTTCACCTTCCTGATCGTGTCCCCAGTCTAGTCCCGAAACCTCTGGGTTAATACCAGAGCAGTAAAAAGGAACATCAGAGACGGGAGGGACCCTGAAGCGCAGCCTGAAGCACAGCCGTTCCGAAACAGGTGTCCCCCTCTCGCAGCACATCCAACCGATAGTGCTTGACAAAGGTATTCAAAGACGACCATGTCGCCGCCTTACAGATTTCATCCAGCGTAACAGACCTTCTCTCCGCCCAAGAGGCGGCCTGCGCCCTGGTGGAATGTGCCGTCAGACCAGCCGGCATCTGCTTACCTTTCAAGATGTATGCCGCAGCAATAGCGTCCCTGATCCATCTAGCAATGGAGGCCTTGGACGCGGCTTCTCCCTTTCTGCGCCCCGCGAAGAGCACAAAAAGCCTGTCCGACCGCCGAAAAGACTCCGTCCGCCGGAGGTACTGCCTCAATGCTCTACCAACGTCCAACCGATGCAACTTCTTAGCAGACTCCTGCTGAGCTGACCAAGGAAACACCGGTAAAGAAACATCCTGACTCACATGAAACGGAGAGACAACCTTCGGGAGAAAAGCGGGCACCGTCCGCAACACCACCTTAGACGCAAAAAAGGAGAGGTAGGGCTCCCTACAAGACAAAGCTTGGAGCTCGGAGACTCTACGAGCGGAACAGATCGCTACCAAAAACACCACCTTCAGCGTAAGGTCTTTCAGCGTCGCTCGCGACAGGGGTTCAAAAGGCTCCCGCTCCAGAGCGTCCAACACGAGCGGAAGATGCCACTTGGGAATGATCTCCCTACACGGAGGATGCAGAAGGGACACTGCCTTCAAGAAGCGCTTGACGTCCCTCTGCGACGCAATCGCTTGACCGCCTACTCTGCCCCTGTAACACGCCACCGCAGCCACCTGCACTCGTAGAGACGCTGCCGCCAACCCCTTGTCGAAACCATCCTGCAAAAAATCCAGTATCTGGGGAATGGAGGCCTTCAACGCCGTGCAACTCCTGTCCGCGCACCACGCTTCAAAGATCCGCCACACTCTAACATAAGCCAAGGACGTGGAAGTCTTGCGGGCCTTCAACATAGTCGAAATCACTGCTCCCGAGTACTCAAGAGCCAGGCCGTAAGCGAGAACCGATCCACATGTGGCATAAAGAGGGGCCCCTGAGACAGCAGATTGGGCCGAGTCGGGAGTCTCCACGGCTTCGCCACCAGCAGACGCACCAAGTCTCCGTACCAAGGCCGACGCGGCCAATTTGGGGCAATGAGAATGACCTGCCCGCCGAACTTTTCGATCCGCTGGAGCACCCTGCCGATGAGAACCCATGGGGGAAACACATAAAGCAGCTGCCCCACGGGCCAATCCTGAATGAGGGCATCTAAGCCCTCCGACATTCTTTCCCTGCGCCTGCTGAAAAACCGACTCGCCTTCGCAGAGTCGAAGGTCGCCATGAGGTCCATGACCGGCGCTCCCCACCTGCGAACGAGCATCTGGAATACCTCGGGATGCAAGACCCACTCCCCCGGGTCCACCCGCACCCGGCTGAGGAAATCGGCCTGCACATTGTCCACCCCTGCCACGTGTGCTGCCAACAGATCTAGGAGATTTGCCTCTGCCCAGGCGCATAAGCCGCTGGCCTCCTCCTCCAGAGCTGCACTGGAGGTGCCGCCCTGCTTGTTGACATAGGCCACCGCGGTCGCGTTGTCGGAAAATACACGGACTGCCGTTCCCCCCAGAATCGAGCGGAACGCCTGCAACGCGAGAGACACAGCTCGCAACTCCAATCGATTGATCGACCACGACTGTTCCGGAGCATCCCAGCTCCCCTGGGCAAACTGACCTTGGCAGTGGGCTCCCCAGCCGCTGAATCTGGCATCCGTCATCAGAGCAACCCAGGAGGGAGACTCCAGGGACTTCCCCTTCTGGAGCGAATCGGGATCCAGCCACCAGCGCAGGGCTAGGCGGACGTCCTCGGAGTAGGGCAGCTTTTTGGCCAGAGGATCCTGCTGGTGCGACCAACGGCGGCGCAGGGCAGCCTGCAAGGGACGCATGTGCGCTCTCGCCCACGGCACCGTGTCCAACGTCGCCGCCATGGTCCCCAGTAACTGTAGGTAACGCCACGCCGAAGGCGCCTTGCATGCCAGAAATGCGCAAACGAGGCAGCGGAGACCCCTCGCCCGCAGATCCGTCAGGAAAATCCGCCCCACGCGCGTCTCGAAGCGCGCTCCTAGGTATTCGAGATCTTGCGAAGGCACCAGCTGACTCTTGGAGGCATTGACTATCCAACCGAGGCTCTCCAGGAAGGCCACCACCCGTGTCGTGGCCGCCACGCTTTTCGCGTGCGATTTTGCCCTGATCAACCAATCGTCCAGGTAGGGGTGGACGAGGATCCCCTCTTTGCACAAGGCCGCTGCCACCACCACCACCATGACCTTCGTGAAGACCCGTGGAGCGGTTGCCAGGCCGAAGGGCAACGCTTGAAACTGAAAATGACCGAAGGGAACCGCGAAGCGGAGGAATTTGTGATGCTCGGGACGAATGGGGATATGCAGGTACGCTTCCGCTAGATCCAAGGAAGTGAGAAACTCCCCTTTTTGCACCGCAACCGCCACCGAACGCAGGGTTTCCATGTGAAAATGCGTCACTCGAAGACAGCGGTTCACCCCCTTGAGATCGAGGATTGGACGGAACCCTCCGCCTTTCTTGGGTACGATGAAGTAGATGGAGTATCGACCGCTGCTGCATTGGTCCGGGGGAACCGGCACAATCGCCCCGAGGTCCAACAGCTTTTGTAACGTCCCCCGCAGGGCCATGCGCTTGGAGAGCGACCGTCCGGGGGACTGCACAAAGGAGTCTCGAACCGGTCTTTGGAATTCCAGCGCGTAGCCCTCCCGAATGACTTCGAGCACCCATTGATCTGAAGTGATTTGGGCCAAGGCAGAATAAAACTCCTGCAAGCGCCCCCCTACGGGAACGAAGGGGGCCTGGACCCCCCTCACTTCATTGCGTCTTCTTGGAGGAGAAAGAGGACGCGGAGGAAGCACCGAAGCCCCTTCCGGCTCCACGAAACCCATGGAAACCTTGTCCCCTAACGGGAAAACGGCCGCGTGGAAAGGGAGAGAATCTCTGGGAGCGGAAGCGGCGAAAGTCCCGCTGCTGCCCCTTGCCTGGCGGAGCCGGACGCCCTTGCTTAGGCTTGTCCTCTGGCAACCGGCCTCCCTTAGATTCCCCGAGGTCCTTGACCAGCTTCTCCAAGTCTTCCCCAAAGAGGAGACGCCCTTTAAAGGGGAGCTTGCTGAGGCGAGCCTTGGAGGAGGCATCAGCCGCCCAATTGCGGAGCCACAAGTAACGCCGAGCCGCTACCGCCGAAGCCATGCTCTTAGACAAACCACGCATCAGATCATATTGAATATCCGCTAAGTAGGCCGCCCCTGATTCCAGACGGGCCGCCTCCTGCGCTCCCTCAAGATTTGACCCCGCACCTACACGCTGGGACCAACGTAGGCAGGCCCTGGCCACCCACGCCCCACAAATGGCCGCTTGAAGGGAGAGAGCATTAACGTCAAACACTTGTCGCAGGAGAACATCCAACTTCTTGTCCTGAGCATCCTTTAGGGCTGCGCTGCCCTCTACCGGGATAGTAGTCTTTTTCGTGACTGCCGAGACGGCAGCGTCCACCTTGGGGGGCTTAAACACCTCCTTGTCTTTGTCGGACAAGGGATATAAGCGACCCATAACACGGGCACCCTGGAGCGGGGCTTCCGGAGTGTTCCACTCCTCCTGAATCATTTCGTGGAACACCCGATGGACCGGAAAGACCTTCTGAGTGCATCTGAAGACCTGTAGCAAAGGATCCTCCAGAGCGTCCTCCTCTACCGCTCCAGGGACCGGCATGTTCAGCACCTTGAGCGACTCCGCGATTAACGCCGGCAACTCGTCTCTCCGAAACACACGTACAACTCTGGCTTGGTCTTCCTCCTCGGGGATCTCGCCCTCCTCCAGGTCCTCCCCCTCAAGGCTGAGGACCTCGTCATCCGAAAGTGGAGCCTCGGAGGCTAAGGAAGGGTCCGCGGAGAGTCCCTCCCCTCGAGGCCTCTTGAC
This sequence comes from Ichthyophis bannanicus, assembly GCA_033557465.1. Classification (NCBI taxonomy): domain Eukaryota; kingdom Metazoa; phylum Chordata; class Amphibia; order Gymnophiona; family Ichthyophiidae; genus Ichthyophis; species Ichthyophis bannanicus. The sequence goes on from CM066033.1 coordinate 517,597,613, forward strand.
CGCACGGGAGGAGATCTCTCCCTGACTCAGTGAAGCGGGCTGCTTGAGAGGGCCTCCGCCTGTCGAACCCCCTAGCTGCGGGGTACCTCCCTGCACTGATTGCTGCAGCAGAATGAGAAAGTCGGGCGAGAATATGGAGGCCATCTGAGGAGGCCAAGCCACCGGGGGAGGGGGAACATCCGTGGCTGAGAAGGGCCCTGCAACCGGCTCCTCTTGTGCCCCTCCAGACGTCTGCAAAGCCGAGGGCTCAGAGGCTGATAAAGAGGGACCCTCACTCTCCATCACTGACCCCGTAGCGTCCCGCAGGCAGGCCTTACAGACTCCCGCGTCTGTAACCTTCTTGGCCCCACATACTATACACAGGGGTTTGGGGGACATAATAAATCTTGTACCCCTTTCACTCAGCCAAGTGTGAAGTTAGTGATTTGGGCAATGGGGCACTGTCCTCCAAGCAAATGCGGTTGAAAGAGAGTGCTCCGAGGCGTCAAGAAAGTAGTATGCCGTGTCTTTTTTTTTTTTTTTCAAACGCAGCAAAAGAAAAAACAAGACTGAGAAAAGGAGAAAGCAGGACCGCGAATTGCCGGCAGGACTACCCCGGAGAATAGCGAAGGCCTCAACGAAGACGCTGTTTCTGCCTCAGAGCCGGAGCCTGACTGAACGCGACGGCCGCGTGCAGGCCCAGAGGCCTTTTGCACGCCAAAAGAGAGCAGCACGATAGCGGCACAGGAACAAACACTCACCTCCGGCAGCTCCAAACTGAAGTTTCCCGCACTTGAAGGAGGCCGCCGCCTTTTTCCCCCACGCCGCAGGACCCGAGGAACTGCCTGAACTGCAAACAGGGGAACAGCCTCCGGTCCCGCGCAAACGCTGTAAGCCGACCAGACGCACTGGCAGGCAAAGCCTCTGCACGGCGTCGGCACGGCCCAGAGACACAAGGTTACCTTTTACCCCCTCGGCTCTACCTGCGAGAGACCCGACAGAAGGTAAGGGAGCAGGAAGAAATAAAGGGGCAAGCCAGGTCTGATACTCTTAAAGATACAGACCCCCCCTCTCCTGACAGCACCAACTGCCCAGAAACTGATGCTGCAGTCCCTCTATATTTAAGTAGGTCTTCCTTTAGTATTATTATTATTTTTTTTTTTTATAAATGCAAAGATCCTAAAATAATATTCCTAATTGTTTCTCCAGTGAGCCCAGAGCCCCGGGCTCACCATCTATCCAGCTGCTTGGAGACTGAGGTAACTGATGACAGGAGGCGGATCCAGGATGGATATACCAGTGATGTCACAAAAAAGAGGAGTTTCTCAGTCTCCAGGCTGCTGTATGAGATGGGGAACTCAGAGGTTTCGGGACTAGACTGGGGACACGATCAGGAACTAATATTATTGGTGTCTTAACTTTTATGTCTAATTCTTCACATGCTGCACTTACATTAGGAAAACACTGGCATGTGTTTACTCACCATCCCTGCTTTCAAGAAGATCTGACAGTGACCTTTACCCAGGGCCGTAATATCAGGGATTGGTTAGTGCACACTTCAACTATTGTGGATCCTTCCTCCTCCATCTTTCAATTGTCTACATGTGGCCATTTTGCTTGTTGTCTTTGTAAATTTTGTTCAATGACTGTAGATGGCCCTAGTTGGACTGACCCTTATACGTCAAGAGTTTACAGACTGCGAAGTGGCATTCTACCTGTGAATCTTCTTTTGCAGTCTATCTGCTAATATGTCCCTGCCCATTGCTATATGTGGGCCAAACTACACGCTCTGCTAAAATTTGACGTACAGAGCATCATTCACAATTGGAATTATCACAGCACCTATTTTTTCTCATTGCATTGAGCATAACTATCTTTTTGATCAACTGAAGTGGCATATTATTGATCATATATCGGCTCAATCTCGTGGTGGTGACAGAGTGCTATGTCTACAAACCTGTGAACAACGCTGGATTTCTTCTTTGAACTCTTGTGTGTCCAGCAGGTTTGAATCAGGAGACTGATTGGTGAAATATCATCTGAGTCTATTACAACCATGTGGGAAGTCAAGAGTCTATGATGTCATATTTCTGACGGTATTTAAGAGCATTTTATTACCTCTGGTTTATTCATGCTGATATGCTTTGCTGTACCATACTGGCCCATGATTTTGCTTGATGCAGAGCTCCTTAAGTACATAGTACAGCTCAAAACACAGTCTGTGTTTTGGTCTTCTGTTTTGATCACTTTTTGGGTCATCTGGTGCTTTCATCTCTACCATTGATACTGCTATGACTACAGTTTGGACTACTGCTATTGCTGTTACCATGTAAGCTCTGAGAAGACAGGCTGCCAGAATCTCACCAGCTAAGTGCAGAGTTTTTTCTTTATATTGTCTTTTGTGGTTTACTTAGTAGTTATTTCACAATCTGACATCTGTGTTCGTCTTCCTTTTACTAGAACAAACAGGCATACTTTGTTACAAGAGGAGCTTTTGCTTCTCCAGACAAAGCTTCCAACAAAAGAAGAGAGGTTTCCTTTCTTTATTTTTTGTAGCTCTTTGTATTCTCTGGCTATATTTTCTTTGGATTTAATTTTTCAGGCTGGGAGTTGCTGGTAATTTTATTATATCTTAATATTGCTTTTGAAAGATATGGCTACTCCTTCTTTTCTACCCTGTCTCTTCTAAATAGATTATAGCCTGCTATGGCTATATCCCATTTGTACGACTCATTAAACCATGTTTCTCTAATGGCTACATTGTCCAAGTCCATTTCCATCATTAGGGCTTCCAGGTCAGGAACTTTGTTGGCTAGGCTTCAAGTATTTGTGCTCATTGCTTTCCAGCATTTGTTGAATGGCTTGGATATTGTTCTACATGCCTCTTCCCACTTGCCATTGATGTGTGGTTTAATAGTGTGGCCATTTCCAATGTTATTATGCTTTTGCTGGAAGTGACATTCTGAACTTGTACTTCTCCATCAGTCACCCCCTTTTCTTAGTTTAAATGCCTGTCCACATACGGCCTGAATTTTTCACTTAGGATCCTTTTCCCTGCGACGGAGAGATGTAGTCCATCAGCACAGTATAGCCTCTTATTGATCCATCTGTTTCCCAGTCGCCTATATATCTAAATCCTTCTTGTTTGCACCAGAAAACATTCCTTCAAAGGCCTTCCCTTACAGACTGGCCAAGTTATAGAAGTGTTTCCCATTCAATGTGTCATGGTATACACTCGTGCGACATCAGATTTCATGAGATAGAAACATAGAATCATGATGGCAGAACTGACCACTTGGCCTATCTAGTCTGGTCTTCCATATCAACTACAATAGTCCTCTTTTATCTTTATGAGATCTTCTGTATTTGTCCCATGCTTTTTTGAATTCAGAAACTTTCCTCATCTCTACTACCTCCACTGGGAGACTATACCACACATCTACCACTCTTTCCGTAAAGAAATATTTTCGCATATTACTCCTGAGTCTATCCTCTTTCACCCTCATCCTATGTCCCCTCAAAGCAGAGCTTGCTTTCAATCGAAAGAGGCACTCTTCTTATGCATTTATGCCACATAGGTATTCAAACATCTCTATCATATCTCCTCTAGCCCACCTTTCCCTCTGCAGACTCCATCCTGTTTATATTCTTTTGAAGGTGCGTCTCTAGAATTGCACACAATGCTCCAATGCACTTCCTTTTTTCTGCTGGCCATTTCTCTCCCTATATACCCAAGTATCCTTACGGCTTTCACCATCACCTTTTCCACCTGTTAGCCACTTTAAGATAAGCAAAAACAATCATGCCTAGGTCCCACTCTTCTTTCTTGGACAGAAGTACTTTGCCCCCCTAAATTGTACCGCTCCCTTGGATTTTTGCAGCCCAAGTGCATGCCCCTGCATTTTTTAGCATTAAATCTCAGCCGCCAAAATCTTGACTATTCTTCAAGCTTAGCTAGATCCCTCCTCATGCTATCTACTCCTTCCTGAATGTCTATTCTATTGCAGATTTTGGTATCATCCACAAACAAGCAAACCTTACCCAACAGCCCTTCCGCAATATCAATAACCAAGATGTGCTATGTAAAAGGCACCCGATGATGGACTAAACCAGCGCTTCAGCTCTGCTCCCAGCAGCTCACAGAACCATGAGACTCCAGCAAAGGCTCTTAAAGATGCAGGAGCAGATTAATGGACTTTTTTCCAGACCCAAACTGAAGATCCAAGTGCAGTACTTGTACCACAGACTGCAGTTTTGCTTAAATTAATTTGATTTCTTAACCTCTTCCCAGTCGAAGAGTAGCCTAGTGGTTAATTCTTCTTTTTGAAAATTATTTTTCCATTTTTATTTACTTCCTGTAAATGGGAAGGAGAGGCATTTGTGAGTATACATGTGGTCATAAGTCTGTTCCTGCACAATTAATGGACAGCATTCAGGGTACAATCAGCTGGACTTCGCTTTGCATAGAACCTACACTGCACACAGAATCACCTCCTTCTCTTCCCTCTCCTGAGCACCCGCTTTTCACTCCATCCTGCTTCACTCTTATCCCCCGTCTGAGAGAGACCAGGAATACCCACACAGAGCACTGGCAGCCAAAGTAAGTCATCAAGACAGCTTCCCACACTGTACGTATTCATCAAGCCAGCCTCCTGCACTGTACATACTCATCAAGCCAGCCTTCTGCACTGCACATATTTCTGCTTGCTGCTGCATATGGAGATGTCCAGAGTCCAGAAGTGGAGAGCTCTGTTCACAGCAAAGACTGTGCAGCCGCTGACCACACTCTTTATTCAGTGCCAGCCACTATCCAGATCCCTCACTTGGTTTGCAGCTTGTCGTGCTGTGAGGGCTTGGGTGCATCAGTGATGCTGAGAGCTAAACTATCAGTAATTTAACTACTGGTAGGGTCTCCCCAAGATGGACAGGTCTCAGCTGAGGTGCCAGACCAAGACAAACCACCCATCTGGGCAGCAGCAGAATGGGAAAGTGTTGACGGCGGAGGATCACGTTTCTGTGACAACGGCAGCACCACCAAGCTTAAACTGCGCACAGGAAAGGCCCGGCAATCTACTTCTGTATCTTGCCATGAAAACCCAACAGATAGTTACAACAAAACAAATTGTGCTATAGTGCTGGAAGATGAGACACCCAGGTCGGAAGGCACTCAACTAGCTACTGGGGAAGAGCTGAAGACTTTTCAGAGTAAAGCCAACATTTATGATTTGGTTAGATCAAAGCCCTTGGGACGTCTGCCTGCTGATGTAGCTGCGCATGAAATGAGAGTCAGAAGCTGTAAAGATGTCTTACACATTGGAGCATGGAACATACAAAGCATGAACCAAGGGAAGTAGGAGATGGTCAAGAATGAAATGGAACGTGTACAATGCTGTTGGGTGCCAGCAAACTGAAATGGACTGGCATCGGGCACTTTGCATCAGATGATCACATGGTCTACTATACTGGAAATGAAAGACAAAGAAGAAATGGTGTTGCATTTATAATAAAGAAGAAACTTGCAAGAACTGTAATGAAATACAATGCAGTCCGCGAACGCTTAATCTCTATTCGTCTACGAGGAATGCCTATCAACACAAATATAATTCAAGTATATGCCCCAACAACAGCCGCAGAAGAGAATGAAATTGAAGAGTTATATGGACAAGTACAAGCTGAAATTGACAGAACATGCAAACAGGATATCCTGATAGTCATGAGTGACTGGAACGCAAAGGTTGGCAACAAAGAAGAAGGCCAAGTAGTTGGAAAATATGGACTTGGCAACAGAAATGGAGCTGGGGAAAGACTGATAGAATTCTGCAAGACCATCGATCTAGTCATCTCAAACACCTTCTTCCAGCAACACAAGCGACGACTGTACACATGGACTTCACCCAATGGATTGTATAAAAATCAAATTGACTACATCTGTGGAAGTCAACGATGGAAAAGCTCTGTAACATCAACAAAGACAAAACCTGGAGCTGACTGTGGTACAGATCATCAACTACTAGTATGCAAACTCAAGCTAAAGTTGAAAAAGAGCAAACCACTCATGAATGCAGCAAAATATGACCTTGAGAATATACCACTGGAATTTAAAGACTGCCTGCAAAATTGATTTGCTGCTTTAGATACAAATGACAGAGCTCCAGAAGAGTTAGGAATGACATCAAGAAGATTGTGTTGGAAAAAAGCGAGAAGTCTCTACAAAAGTTGAAAAAGCAAAAACGGCCAAAATGGATGACGGAAGAAACTCTGAAAATTGCCCAGAAACGCAGAGAAGCTAAAGCCAGAGGAGAAAGAAAGACAATCACAGAACTCAACAGAGATTTCCAACGTGCAGCAAGACAGGACAAGGAAAAGTACTACAATGACGTATGCAAGGAAATAGAAGCAGAAATTATTAGAGGAAGAACAAGATCGGCTTTCCTAAAGCTACGAGAGTTAAAGAAAAAGTTCCAGCCTCGAATTGGAATGTTACAAGATGCTCAAGGTTCTATGTTGAATGCTGCTGAGAAGATCAAGAAAAGGTGGAAGGAATATGCAGAGTTTTTATATAATAAAGACCAAGTGGACCAACAGCCGTTTCAACCTGTTCCTTATGATCAGGAACCATTGGTGATGAAAGAAGAAGTTGAAGCAGCATTGAAAGCCTTATCAAAGAACAAAACACCAGGCATTGATAGCATTCCCATAAAAGTATTACAGCAATCTGATGCAGCTGTTACCGTACTTACAAGGCTCTGCCAAGAAATATGGAAGACAACATCATGGACAACTGACTGGAAAAGATCTGTGTTTATACCAATACTAAAGAAAGAGGATCCAAATGACTGTGGAAATTATCGCACAATCGCTCTGATCCTACATGCTAGCAAGATTCTACTGTGGAGGAGTGGCCTAGTGGTTGGGTCAAGGTACTTCAGGCCAGAAGGTCGGGGGTTCAAATCCCACTAGAGGACAGCAACATTGGGCTGGAAGGACTGGGGTTTCTAGTCCCACAGGTGCTCCTTGTGGTCTTGGGCAAGCCACTTAACTCTCTATAGCCCATGTTCCCTGTAAAATAGTTATCTCCAAGTTATAATGCCCTGTTCAATGTAATTTCAGTTTGTTCAATGTAAACCGCACTGATGCAGAATAGCATGGTATATAAGAGATAAATAAATACTGAAGATTTTTCAAAAGAGACTACAACCATACCTGGAACAAGAACTACCTGAAGGAAAGGGAAAGGGCGAGGAATGAGAGGCGACATTGCGGATGTGAGATGGATCCTTGAAAAGACTAAAGAATACCAAAAGGATATCTATTTGTGCTTTATCGACTATAGCAAGGCTTTTGACTGTGTAAACCATGAGAAACTCTGGGCCAGATTAAGAAGCATGGTTATACCAGAACACCTGATCGTTCTCTTGCACAATCTGTAAATTGATCAAGAAGCAACAGTTTGAACGGAACAAGGAGAAACAGAATGGTTTAAAATAAGCAAAGGTGTAAGACAAGGCTGCATACTTTCCCCCTACCTGTTTAATTTATATGCAGAACAAATCATTAGAGAAGCAGGATTGTATGAAGACAACAGAGGTGTGAAGATTGGTGGAAGACTCATCAACAAACTTCGCTATGCTGATGATACCACATTACTGGCTGAAAGTGAAGATGATCTGAAACATTTGCTTCTCACAATCAAAGAACATAGTCTCAAAATGGGCCTGCACCTTAATGTAAAGAAGACAAAGATCATGACAACTGGCATGATCAACAGGTTCATCGTTGAAGGAGAAGAAATTGATGAAATCGTGGACAACTTTAACCTACTTGGATCAGCTATCAATAAAGAAGCAACAAGCAGTCAAGAAATCAGACGACGCATTGCTCTTGGCAGAATGGCTATGAAAGACCTAGATAAGATTCTCAAGAGCAGAGATGTCTCTCTCCATACAAAGATTCGACTTGTTCAAGCCATGGTATTTTCAATAACATCATATGGATGTGAAAGCTGGACAGTGAAAAAGACAGACAGGAAGAAAATTGATGCCTTTGAATTATGCTGCTGGTGGCGAATACTGTGTATATCATGGACTGCCTGAAGAACAAACCAGTTGGTACTAGAGGAGCTCAAACCTAAGCTTTCTTTAGAAGCTCAGATGACAAGACTTCGACTTTCATACTTTGGACACATCATGCGAAGAGAGAGATCATTAGAGAAAGACATCATGCTTGGCAAGATAGAAGGTCAACGCAAAAGAGGAAGGCCAGCAATGAGATGGATCGATGCAATAACAGCAGGTATCAGTCTGTCAACAACGAGCCGCCTGACTGAAGACCGAACACAATTTAGGATAGCTATCCAGAGGGTCGCCATGAGTCAACTTGACTCGACGGCACTTAACAACTATCCAGATACTGATGCTGAATATCCGGATGATTTTTAGCCTTGGTGGCCGACATTTAATTCATTAAATTTAATTTGAAAACACTTTTATACCACAATTGTGGAACTTCATTCAAAGCAATTTATATGAAAATTAAAACACCATAAAAACAATTTAAAAAAACAACAATTTAAAAAGACGAGAACCACCACAGCTGAAACTTGACCCGTATACATTTTATTTGACAGGGAAAAAGTATCTGCAGAAAAAGCAGGTGCAAATCTCTGTGAATATTTATTGCTAGGGCAAGGAATCATAGAGATGGCAGGGAAAGGTCACAGGTAATGACTGGAAGAACAAAATCAGCAGCAGTTATCTGCATGCTGGGTGTATGCATATATATGTAATCCAATGGTTCTCAACCAGTCCTCTGGGACCCCTAGGCCAGTCAGGTTTTCAGGATATCCACAATGAATATGCATGAGATAGATCTTCATACAATGGAAGCAGTGCATGCAGATCTATCTCATGCATATTCATTATGGATATCCTGAAAACCTGACTGGCCTGGGAGTCCCAGAGGACTGGGTTGAGAACCACTGACGTAACCAAATGCGCTTAAAGCTGGCAGTGTGCAGCAGCCACTGTCGCTTCCTGCTGCAACACAGGAAGCTCAGTTAATCTCAAAAGTCACTGGAATGCTGTTCCATTTTGGCACCTCCATGTATGTCTCTGTCGCCTCTCTCCCTTTAATTTAAAGAGTCTGGTGGAACTTTCAGCGATTCACCTAGCTTTCTTATGGCCATATAAATCATTTCTGTATCTATACTACCTACTCTGCAGGAGTTGATATGCTACACAACATTTTCAGTCTTTCCAACAGATCATTAGGAAGAAATTATACATGTGGAAGGTAATTTTATAACAAAGCGCCTAGTTGTAAGCACTTAGAACATGCCTATCTTGAGCCTACTTTCATTTATAAAACAGGGGCATAAGCAGTGCCAACATCTAGGTGCCTGCCCTAAAGCAGGTGTAATTGCAGGTGCCTGGATTTGTCTAGAATGCACCTAAGTGATAGTATCTTGTAACTTAGGCACATAGATCTAGGCTGCATCTATGCTCCACTCCTGTGCACGCCCACACTGAAAGCAGATGTGAATTCATTTAGGCGTGCTAGTGTTGCTGAATCTTTGTAGGTGCCACTGCTATGCGCCCCGATGCTAACTGGCCAGATTTGGGGCATTGAGGAGGGCAGAGTGGAGGCAGCACCTCAGGATAACTAGTCAAATGGCGATATTCAGTCGCTGCACAGTTATTCCTCGGCAGCGAAAGTCAAGCATAATAAAGGCTGGCTTAACTTTTGCCACTGAAGCTGACTGGGCAGCGGCTGAATATCGCTGTTGCCTGGTTAGCTTCTTGCTACTTGGGTATCCAGCTATCTAGTTCTGTGATGATGGCTAGGCACTGTAATCACATTAGCCACTACCGCTGAATATTGGGCCCTTAATGGCATATATCTTTAGGAGCCTCCCTTATTCTTAACCTTTTTGGAGCTGATTCTATATATGTCTGGGGGTAAAATGGCTCTCCGAAAATTTAGCAAAACAGGATCAAATTTGGCATTCAGGAAAAGACAAAGAAAATGGGCCAGAAAAGAGACCCCCTAAAATGGGAAAGGCTGTTCCAGCAGCTGCAGCATAGACACTTAGATAGCGTAGTTACTCACCTGTAACAGGTGTTCTCCAGGAGCAGCAGGAATCAGTCCTCACATATGGGTGACGTCGGCGCCGACGGAGCCCTCGCGGAGCAATTTTCCCCAGCTTTCAAAGAAAGCCTTTGGGAATTGCAGCGCGCATGCGCGGGTGCCTTCCCGCCCAAGGGTGCCATCTTAGCCAGTCTGATGACATAGCTAAAAGACAGCATAAAAATTTGCAAAAAAACTGAAGCAGATGATTGCAACTCCACGGGGAGGAGGGAGGGTTGTGAGGACTGATTCCTGCTGCTCCTGGAGAACACCTGTTACAGGTGAGTAACTACGCTTTCTCCAGGACCAAGCAGGAAGTCAGTCCTCACATATGGGACTCCCAAGCTTAAGGCTACCGGAGACCCTAAGCACAAAAATGAGCTCCCTCTAGCTCAGCGGCACAGAAGGAAGGAATCTTCACTGAATTATCACCCACCGGTAGCCCCCATCCGGGATGGAGGGTAGGAGTTGCTCAAACCTCGAAGAGATTTCGGAGGACTGCCTGTCCGAAAGCACTGTCCCTGCGGGACTCCCTCTCGAGACAGTAATGGACCGCAAAAGTCTGGCTCGAAGACCAAGTAGCGGCCCGGCAGATGTCTGCCAGCGGAACAGAGCGGAGGTAAGCCACTGACGTAGCCTTCGCCCGAACACAATGAGCCGTGACTCGACTTTCTAAGGAGAGTCCGGCTGCCCATAAGCCCAAGCGATACAGTCAGCAACCCAGATGGACAGAGTACGCTTGGAGACCGGGAGCCCCAATTTATTGGGGTCAAAAGACACAAAAAGCTGAGCAGCTTTACGGTGCTCCCGCGTACGGTCAAGGTAGAAGTTCAATGCCCTTCTACAGTCCAGGGTATGCAGGACCCGTTCAGCTCGGCTGGAGTGAGGCCTGGGAAAGAAGGTTGGAAGTACCACCTCCTGATTGATGTGAAAAGGGGAGACAACTTTTGGAAGAAATTTTGGGTGAGTCCGTAGGACTACCCTATTTTTGTAGAACCAAGTGAAGGGGGGATCAGACACGAGGGCCTGCAATTCACTTACGCGTCTAGCGGAAGTGAGGGCTATCAGGAATAAGGTTTTCCACGAAAGAAAACGCAGAGAACAGGTAGCCATCGGTTCAAAAGGCGGACAGGTGATCCGCTGTAAAACCACATTCAGATCCCAGTCAGGTGCTGGCGGGCACAGAGGTGGTTTAAGTAGAAGGAGACCTCGGAGAAACCGTGCTACGAGAGGGTCGCTGGAAAGAGGTCTGCCGTCCACCGGCACATGGTGTGCTGAAAGAGCACTGAGGTGGACTTTGACGGAGTTGGACTTAAGTCCCAGATTAGAGAGGTAGAGTAGGTACTGCAAGATCACCGACACCGAGCAGGAGAAGGGATCCTGAGACTGCTGTACACACCAAATGGAAAAGCGACGCCATTTAAGGGCGTAGCATTTGCGGGTAGAAGGTCGCCGAGAAGCTAGGACGACCTCTTCCACCTTTGCCGGCAGGAGAAGGGGAGCGAGGACTACCCTCTCAGCCGCCAGGCCATTAGGTTGAGAGATCTGAGGTTGGGGTGTAGCAGAGACCCCTGATCCTGTGTTAGGAGATCCGGTTGAAACCCCAGAGGGAACGGATCCTCCACCGCTAATTGCAACAGGAGTGGAAACCACGGCTGTCTGGGCCAGCGAGGAGCCACCAGGATCATGGAAGCTTTGTCCCGGAGAACCTTGAATAGAGTTCGAGAGACTAGCGGGATGGGAGGAAAAGCATAGGGAAGGCTTTCCGACCATGAGAGTAGAAAAGCATCTGCCGCTACCCGAAGGGGATGTGGCTGACGAGAGCAGAAACGAGGAAGTTGCCGGTTGAGAGGACTGGCAAAGAGATCCATCGTGGGGAGGCCCCACTTCAGAAAAGGTTTCTGGACTACCAAGGGATCCAGACGCCACTCGTGCGGCTGGAGTATCCTGCTGAGTTTGTCCGCCAGGCAATTTTCTTGGCCTGGGAGATAAACTGCCTTGAGAAGAATGCCGTGACTGACGGCCCAAGAGCAGAGCTTCTGAGCTTCTCGGCAGAGAAGGAGGGAGCCCGTGCCCCCCTGCTTGTTCACGTAGAACATGGCAACTTGATTGTCCGTCTGGACAAGGACGGACTGGTGAGAAGTCAGGTGGGAGAAAGCCTTGAGCGCCAGACGGATTGCTCTGAGCTCCAGGAAGTTGATCTGTTGAGCAGACTCCCACGCGGTCCAGAGACCTTGAGTACATGCCCCTTGGCAATGTGCACCCCAACCCAGGAGGGAAGCATCGGTCGTCAGCACTTGAGCCGGCTGAGGCGACTGAAACGGCATTCCGAGCACCAGGTTCGGCCGATGAAGCCACCACTGTAGGGAAGAGGCCAGCGGCCCGGAGATGCGTACTAAGTCGGCCAGTCCGCCGGTGGCTTGTTGCCACTGCTTGCGAAGGCACCATTGAGCAGGTCTCATATTCAGGCGAGCATTGGGGGTCACGTGGACGGTGGAAGCCATATGGCCGAGTAGTTTCAGGAAGCGCCTGGCAGAGACCAGGGGCTGGCTGCGAAACTGGCCGGCTAGGTCCATGAGCCGTTGAGCCCTGTCTAGAGGCAGGAAAGCTCGTGCCTGAGGAGTGTGCAGTCTTGCGCCGATGAACTCGAGATCCTGTGAGGGGAGCAAAGTGGACTTTGCGAAGTTTATGACAAAGCCCAAGTACTGCAGAAGAGTCACCGTGCAGTGTGTGGCATTGGTGACTGCCTGAGAGGACGACGCTCTGATGAGCCAGTCGTCGAGGTACGGAAAGACATAGAGGCCGTGAAGCCGGAGATAGGCTGCCACCACCGCGAGACATTTTGTGAAGACTCGTGGTGCGGAGGATAGGCCAAAGGGCAGTACTCTGTACTGGTAGTGATTTCCTGCCACCACAAACCTTAGGTATTGGCGGTGGCTTGGGTGGATGAGGATGTGCGTGTAGGCATCCTTTAGATCTAAGGAGCATAGCCAATCTCCCTGCTGGAGGTAGGGCAGAAGGATTCCAAGGGTAAGCATCTTGAACTTTTCCCGCACGAGGAACTTGTTGAGGTTGCGCAAGTCCAGGATGGGTCTGAGGCCTCCTGTTCTTTTTGGTATCAGAAAATACCTGGAATAAAAGCCTTGACCTCTCAGGTGGTGGGGCACCGGTTCCACAGCCTGTTCCTGAAGAAGACTTGCTAACTCCTGAAGGAGTAAGTCCCTGTGCAGAGGGAGTCGAGGAGGTTCTCCCGGAAAATAAGAGGGAGGGACCTGATGGAAGCGGAGAAGATATCCTTCCCGCACGACTTGAAGCACCCAGGCATCTGAAGTGATGTTGGACCACCTGTGGGCAAAGTGAACCAGCCGGCCTCCGGTGCTGGGAGGAGCCAGCTGAGGGGGAGAGGCTATGCTGAGGAAGTCAAAAACCCCCACCCTGCTGAGCAAGGGCTGGTGGTGCAGGCTTGGGGGCTTGCTGCCTACGGGACCCGTTACCCCGTCCCTTGGCCTGCTGGCCTTGTTGGGGAGCTGCGGAGGCCTGATATTGAGGGTAGTGTTTATAGGCAGCCGCCTTTCTCGGGTAAAAGGACTTCTTTCCCGAGCCCTTCTTTTTCTGGGAAGGGGCGGAGGTCTTCCTAGAAAGCCTAGTCCTGGTGAGAGTCTCCGTCTCGATTTGTGCAGCCTTTTCAGCCATGGGCTTGCCAAAGAGGTTCTCACCTCTGCAGGGGACATCGACCAACTTGTCCTGCACCCAAGGTTCAAGGTCAGACGACTGAAGCCAAGCCTGTCGGCGGGCACCGATGCCAGCTGCGGCTACTCGAGCCGATGCTTCAAAGCCATCATAGGCTGCTCGGGACATGAATTTGGAGCATTCCCGAATACCAGTTGTCAAGGCCAGGAACCTCCGCAAAGGTTCCTCGGACAGTCCAGCGGAGAATCCGGCTATCTCTTTAGCCAGGTCTCAGAGATACATGCCCATGTATAGCTGGTAGGTCTGGACACGACAAGCCAGCATAGAGCCCTGGAAACACTTCTTACCAAGGCCATCCAGGTTACGGGCCTCCCTGCCAGGAGGCACCGAGGAGTGCATCTTTTGGCTCTTAAGCCTATGCATGGCCGATTCCACTACCATGGAATGGTGTGGCAGCTGTGCTTTTTGGAAGCCAGGACTCTTGCGGACTCGATAGATGGAATCGACCCGCTTGCTTAATACCGGCGACGAGGCCGGACTCTCCCACATGCGGAAGAGTAGTCGTTCCAGCATGGGAGGAACCGGTACAGTAAAGTGCTCCCGGGCGGGAGAGTCGTACTGAAGGGCGTCGAGCTCTTCGGCTCGAGGCTCCTCCTCGGGATCCGCAGGGAAGGCCAAAGCCTTGGCCATATCCCTGACGAAGTCCGAGAACCGGGCATCCTCCGGAGGGGACTGTTTCCGAGGTTCGGACTCAGGTGAGTCCGAGGGGACACACCGAGTCCGAAAGGAATCAGGTGACTCCTCCTCTTCAGACTCCCAGGCCGACTCCGAGGAGGAATCGGTGGGGTCGGCTCGGGCAGGCGGAGGCGTCGGCCGCCCCGACGCCGAGGGAGTCGGCGGCGACGACCTCGGTCCCGAACGGGAGGCCGAGGGTGACCTCGACCGAGGATCGACTCGAGTTCGCATGGACTCGAGGATCGGCTCGGTCTCCGGGGTCGACTTAGACGTCGACGTCCCGGCGGTCGGGGCAGCGGCGCCAGCGAGGCTAGCGATCAGTGCCCACTGCTGGTCCATGAAGGCAGATAGTCTGCTCTCCAAGGCCGTCAACCTGAGTCCGACCTCAGGTGACCCAGCAGCCCCCGACTCGGGCCCCGACGGCGTCGGGCCCGACGTCGGACCTCTCGGAGGCGAGTCCAGAAGGACTACAGGACTTACCCGAGCAGGCAACTCCGACTCCAGGCGAGGTCGCTTCGAGAGGTGCTCCTTCTCCAAAGACCCGGGACGGCTATCGGGGCTATGCGACCTGGCCCTCGCGGAGCCAGGAGCGTCCACCGACGCCGCCCTCGCGGGTTTTGCCTTCCGTCGATGGTCTCCGGAGGGAGAACCCCTGTCGGAGGAGCTTCGGCGATGGTCAGAGCTGGAGCCTCTGGATGCCGAGGCCTCCGACGAGGTCCGGGTACGGCTGGGGTCAGCGAAGATTCTATCCCGCTGGTGCCGCCGACTCCTCAACGCTTTGGAGGACATTTTGCCACAGGCCCCACAGATCATTTCTTCATGATCCGGGCCTAGGCAGCGGAGGCAATTATCATGTGTGTCAGTGAGTGACATATTTCTGTCACACTGACCACACCGCTTGAAACCACTGGCAGCCATCGGGGGAAAAAGGGCCCCTGCAAGGTCAAAGGACCGGGCTGCCAGCGAAAAACCGAAAACGAAACTGACCAAAAATCAGAAAAACCGAAAAATGAGAGAAGGACTCGCAACGGCGTCGTGAGTCCGGGCAGGAAAACGACCGGCGTCGAACCGAAGTGAAAAAAGAAAAAACTCACGAAAATCAACTTTTTTAGCGGGGACACGACGGGTACGTCTGTAGGGCTCCGCGGAAAAAAGAAGACTGGCTAAAATGGCACCCTTGGGCGGGAAGGCGACCGCGCATGCGCGCTGCAATTCCCAAAGGCTTTCTTTGAAAGCTGGGGAAAATTGCTCCGCGAGGGCTCCGTCGGCGCCGACGTCACCCATATGTGAGGACTGACTTCCTGCTTGGTCCTGGAGAAACACTGAACCATATCAGTTAGGGAACTGCTCATATCCAGAGCTACACACACACACACACTTTTCTCCATATTCTTCCCCCTCACACACACAACATACAAACACATTCACAGACACACATATGCATCCAAAGATGTACACAGACATGCAGAAGGCTGCTAGGCAGGGTGACACCTACTGTAGTGATTTAACCGCATAGTCTGAAACTGGTTACTAAGTGCAGAACCTCTTTGTTGTGGTTTATGGTTTATAGTTTATTTATTATTTGATATACCTCCCTTAGCAAGTGGCAACAAAGTGGTTCACAAAGAGATTTAAGTGGCAATACAATTAAAATATAAACACAAGAAAACCAACAAACACAAAAAGCCAGAGTAAAAGAAGTAGTAGAGCCATGTAGGGGACAACTCTGGGGCCCATTTCCCTAAAGCAAGCTAAAGGCTTATTCAAAGAAGAAGGTTTTCAGACTCTTCTTAAACAATTTCGCCGAGTTATCCTGCCAAATATACAAGAGTAGTGAATTCCAAATAACGGGGGCCAAAAAGAAAAACGCCAAGTGCCGCGTGGACTCGTGGTGAGCAATATTGTTAGACAGAACCACAAGACGATTGTGGCTCTGGGAACAAAGAGTTCAAACCACAGCATCTGACCGAAAGTGCAGGAATTCAGGGTAAAAGGACTTATGGGCCAGCAATGTAATTCGGTAAGACACCAATGGCCAATGATGAGATCTAAGCTGTGAGGGTCACATGGTCAGATCTTAGAGTAAGTAAGGAGTTTAATAGCAGTATGTTGCACTCTTTGCAGGTGCCGAATAGAAGAGCATGGAAGACCATTGTAAAGGGAGTTACTATAGTCTAACTTACTGATGACTAGGGCAAACACCAAACTAGTAAGAGCTGGTTTATCAAGCTAGTGAAGTAAGGTGATACCTGTTACCTTGGTACAATGGCATCCGGTGGTCAAAATATTAAATCCATTCTTTGAAAATAGTTGACAATGATATCTAATGATTAGATATGTTATCACACTTGGTTGCATTTTCTTCATTCCAAATCAAACAGAATTTTTAGGAATGACTTCATTCAAACCACACCACCCCCATCCTTCCAGATCAGACAGACAGAGACACACACACACACGCACACACACGAGTTGGTAAGTATTATTATTAAAAGTCTCAAAATTAGGACAATTTTTTGGTAGAACAGATAATTTTTTAAAACTGAAAATGAATAGCCCTAGTGATCTCTATATGCACATAGTGTGGTGTGGGGAGGGGGAGTTGCATCTTTCTCCATATCCAAAACGAAGACCCAAATGTAGCATCTGTACCAGAGGCTGCAGTTTTTTTTAACTTAATTGAATTTCTTAACCCCTTCCCCTCATTTAACAAAAATATTTACAGTGGTTTGTAGTACTGAATATCATTTTTACCTTCTTTTTGAATATTCTTGTTCTACTTTTCTTTATCCCTTTCTTTACATCTTTTCAATATCAAGCTCTTTTCTCTTAGGTTTTTTTTCCTCTAACTCATGTTCAGAACACAATCAGCGGGTCTGAAATAGATTGTGCAGTCAGGCAGGCATTGGTGATTTTTCTATCCTTTTGAAATACGATCTTACTTTTGACTTTCAGTAACTAGAAAGAACAATTTTCAAGGTCATTTCATAGAAACAGAGAAAATGACAGCAGAAAAAGACCATATAGCTTATCCAGTCTGCCCATATCCCTACCAATTATTGATCTCTACAATCTCTTTCTCTTTTTCAGATAGCCTGTGCTTGTCCCATGCTTTCTTGAATTCAGATCTTGTCCTAGTCTTCACCACCTCTGCTGGGAGGCCCTTCCACATATCACCACCCTTTCCATAGAGAAATATTTCCTCAGATTTACCTCCCAAGTCCATCCTCTTTCATTTGTATGCATATGAACCAGCATTTAACCTGCATAAATAAGATGTTTAAAAACTGCCCTCCCCATTTCAGGTAAAGCACAGTTACTTACCTGTAACAGGTGATCTCTGGGAACAGCAGGAATAAGTCTTCACATATGGGTACGTCGGTACCGACGGAGCCTGCACGGGAATGCTCCCCAGCATCCAATCAGAAAGCTTTTGGGAGCATCCCTCGTGCCTGCGCACTGCCTTCCCGCCTTTTCCACTGCCTCTCCTCAGTTGAGTTTCATAGCTGAGACAAAAGGAGAGAAAAGAGGAAAGGAAGATAGATAGATAGATAGATACAACTCCTAGGGGAGGTGGGTGGGTTGTGAAGACTTATTCCTGCTGTTCCCAGAGATCACCTGTTACAGGTAAGTAACTGTGCTATCTCCAGGAACAAGTAGGAATGAGTCTTCACATATGGGGACTCCCTAGCTATAGATGCCAGGGGGAGATCCCATAAAATGTGTGTTCCTGGATCAGGACTGCAGTGCCCACACATGGATCTCCAGCATCCCATGAGGGATGGTGGGTAGGAGTTGAAAGGAGAGGAGCTGTAAGAAAAAACAGCAAAGCTAAGGACTACAGGAAAGGAGTCCTTGGTATGTATGATAAGTACCATTAAAATTAATTAATGAACAATCATAAAATGGATCTTACCTACTGGATTGTAGGAAGTAGATAGCATGATGGAGTCTACTGGAGATTCAGTAGAGGATCCTCAAGGTGACCTCACAGCAGTGAGGGTGAAGGTCCAAATCTGGAATTGGCAGGTGACCCAGGTGTCAACTGGGGTAGTATAAGAACGGTAGGTCTTCAGTGGAAAGCTTTATGGAAAAAAGCTGAAAACTCTTTTAGGTACAGAGTCATTAACATTGAGGAGTAAAAGAGGAAGACTGACCGATTTGGACAAGTAGCCTAGTCCTGGAGGGAAGAAGGGGTATGGAAAAAAGCCCGCATTCCCAAGGAGGACAGATGTGTGAAGGGCTGAAACCTCAGAACTACTGAAGATCTACATTGTCTTTCCTAGCTGGTGAGAGATAGGAAAGATATTGAAGCATGATGTTTCAGGGATAGCGAGACCTAGAGTAAAGTGGAGTGTTGGTACCACAGTAGTGGTTGTGTGCATAACAGCCCCCACATACCGAGGGACAGTATGAAGATATGCCAGCCCACTGTCTGGAACCTCTAAGAAGGTAAACCTTTATAGCATAGACAGTTAGGGAGATGGTATGTAATACATATCTACCTATAAAAAGCATCTCAACAGATACATATATAGAGGGATATAGATATATATATAAATATAGATATATATAGGGGCATAACCTATGCACACACAGCTTACAGACATATGTATGTATAGAATATATAGAGATATATACATACATGAATATGTAAGTCTGAAGATACATGTCTGCAACTAAGCCCCATGAGAACATTCACATGAGAGATGTGAAGGAGAAAGATTCATCTAATAACAAGAAGGTGGAACCTACTTGAAAAGATATATAGAGAATCTATTCCTCCGGGCTAAGAGGGTGCAGGAATGCTATCCAGTGAAATAACCAGGATGGTTGCGTGAAAAAACAGAGGATAATTTCAGTCTGTAGAGAGCAAGTCGTGAGTTCTGTAGAACTCTGACATGGTAAATGGACAGAAAAACGCATAGAAGGAGATACCAGGATGACATACTGGAGGAACACAGGGGTATCATGCGTTACTGGTAGAATATGTTCTGTCCATGAGGAGTAGGATAGCAGGAGGGCAAGCTGTAAGGAAAAAAGAGCATATTCCTGCAGGATTGGGAAACTCCTTGGACATTCATGCAGAAAATGAATTAAAACAGGAGACAAGAGGGTGTGGAGAACCCTCACAGTCATGGAAAATGACTGATAAGCCTTTTCTACTATACAGAATAGCCATCAGAGACAAAGTTCAATGCTCTCTAGCAAGTGCCCATAGTAGAAAGCTTCTCTGAAGATTGCAGAGAGCATTATGCAGGAGAATTAGGAGATAAAACTGACTGTAGGTCAGCTGTGTTGCCATATCCAAGGAAATGGAGATGGCCAGAAAGAAGATAATGTGAGATGCCTGAAGTGAGTAGGATTATCCAAGATAGATGAGGACAATCTTGGAATCACTACTAAGGCTAGACAGACTGGAAACTCGTGGGAAAGTACCAGTAGATGAATTACTGGGACTCCTGCATGAACAGCAACTGAAGGAGACAGCAGAGAGAATCTGCCTGTGAAACACAGAGAGAACAGACAAAGGGAGAGGAAATGGACCTGTCCCTGTCTGATAAGCTGTCCAGAGAATTTAGTCAAAGAAAAACTCTACACTGAAATGAAGGTGTACAGTATGGTACCACTCATTCAGGAAAAAACCGGGATGAGAGGGTTGAAGGGTGACTTACCATATGGTGAGTCAGCTGAAGAAGAAAATGTTCATGTTGGGACAGAAACTATCATGGGATAGTAGTTAACTTCTCTTCTTGGAAGGAAGAAGAAGAGGAGAAATCTGTAACCCATAGACAAGAATATCCTGACAGCTGAGTACATCCTGAAGAAAGGAAGCCATGTGTAGAGCTTTAAAGAAAAAAACAGTGAACAAACTTCTGCTAAGAAGAGGTTAACTGTAGGTTGCAACCTTTAGGAACCTATGGTTGCTGGGTATGCTCAGACTGGCTAGAGTTTAGATTCTTCAGACCAAGACGAGGTGTCCCCTGCTGGGGTACATCAGGATGATGGGCAGGAGAAGAGTGAAACCTTCTTTTCTTAGGGAAAGAAGGTTTGGTAGGACATTTCCTACCTCCTGGGGAAGAAGAACGCTTAGGATGGTTCCTAGAACCAGGAAAGTCAGTGGAGCAATGAGCAACCTGACGTAAAGCCTCCTTATTGAAAAGATTTTCTCCAGTACAAGGAGAATTACCCAGTATGTGTTGTGCCCATCTGCTCAAGTCTGAAGCTTGGAGCCAGGCTCTACGACGTGCTCCAATGGCAATAGCAGAGGATCTGCTAACAGACTCAAAAGAGTCTAGAGAAGCACGAAAAAGAAACCAGGAGATATTCTGGCTATGACTAAGAAGAAAGGAATAATCTGCAGTCTTAGGCTCTGATAGAAAAGGAGTCAAAAGAGATAATTTCTTTGTGACCTCCTGGAGAGATAGACTCATATAAAATATATAAGAGATAATCCTTGATGCCAGCATAGATGTTTGGAAGGTTTGACGTCCAAAGGCATCAAGTGTTCTAGATGCACGACCTGGCGGATAAGAAGAATGCTTCTTCTTGCTTTTTACCTTCCTCATTGCTGATTCCACTACAATGGAATGATGGGGAAGTTGAGTTTTTTGAAACCCTGGAGAGGGGGCACCTGATACAGAACATCAGTTGCTGTAGAAGGTGAGAGAACCCTTAAAGGTGATTCCCATATTCTCAGAAGAAGATCCTGCAAAGAATGATGAAAAGGAAGCATTATATTTTCCTTTTCTGCAGGAGAGCCTCGAGTAGGATCACAGCCAGGGATAGGAATAGCAAGAAATATTGCCATGTCAAGGAGAAATTTCTGAAAAGAGGGATCTCCAATGGGAACTATCCCTAGGCAGGCTAAGGTTGAAGGAGCAGCCTGAGCACCAGAGGATGTACTGGTCTGGTGCAGAAAAAGAACCCCACTAGAAGGATAGTGGTACTGGCAGTCACGACTTGAGGCAGTGAGTACTGCATCGTCCATGCCAGGTATCGATTCCAAACTAGGCATAGAAAGGATCGATGGTACCGATGTAACTGCAGGAACCAACATCGATACCGATACTGGTAGCTGAGTCGGAATCGGAGACGGTAACGCCATCGCAGCAGTCATCGGAGGCTGCTCAAGTGGTACCGAGGGAACCAGAAACGCTTGGTGAATATCCTTAGTACTGCGTATCCGGAAACGATAAGGGTCGGTTCCGAGACGCGTCGGTACCCAGTCATCTAGACTAGATATCGATTCCAGACTCAGCATCGAAGGGAGCGAGTCTATCGATGCATGTCTAGAGGGTACCGACGTCGGTGGTGGTATCGGCGATGTTGCCGATACAGGAAAGTCAATCTGGGTCGTATCGATCGGTCCCGAAGGTACCGAGGACGCCAGATGACGATCCCTGGTGAAGAGTAGATCACTCAACACTGGAGCCGATGCCGGGGCATCAGTACCGCTCGAAGCGGATGCCACCACCGAGCATGGCTCAGATACAGGAAAGTCAATCTGGGTCGTATCGATCGGTCCCGAAGGTACCGAGGACACCAGATGACGATCCCTGGTGAAGAGTGGATCACTCAACACCGGTGCCGATACCGGGGTATCGGTACCGCTCGAAGCGGATGCCACCACCGAGCATGGCTCAGGTATGTTCTGTGAGGGGTGAGCCCCAGGAACAACCTGAAACCCCTGAAATGCTTTGGAGCCCGGAGACTCCCGTCGGGGTTTTAATGCCAATGGGGTCTTGAGGGCAAGGCCGGAGCCGTCATCATGCTTGGCATGAGACCTACCACTCAAGAATTGGCTAGTCTTAACAGACTGTTTGTGGGGTACCTGATCCTGTAGAGAAGAAAAAGCTGGTGCCCGCACTCCGGGAAGGAAAACGGTATCGAGGGAAACTCGAAAGAGGGAAGTTCTTCTCACAGTTTCGCAGCCTGATTGTTCAGGGGAAAAAGGGTCAGGACCCAAACAGGTTAGACACCAGGCATTGGAGTCTAAAAAGAAAACTGTGTTTCCACAGTGAAGGCACTTCTTAGGGGAAGAAGGCTCCATGATGGAGAGGCCTTGCAGGCCCAAAAAATTTAAAGGCAGAAACTGAGGGAAAAAATCTCCCTGAGTTTAAGAAAAAGAAAAGAAAAACCCACCGGCGGTACCGGTGGCGGCGGAAGAAACAGCCACGACCACAAGAAAACAAGAAATAAAGAATTAAAGAAAAACGTTTCTGCGGTGACAGGAGAACGTCCTGCCGGCTCCGCGGAAAAACGAAAACTGAGGAGAGGCAGTGGAAAAGGTGGGAAGGCAGTGCGCAGACGCGAGGGATGCTCCCAAAAGCTTTCTGATTGGATGCTGGGGAGCATTCCCGTGCAGGCTCCGTCGGTACCGACGTACCCATATGTGAAGACTCATTCCTGCTTGTTCCTGGAGATAAGTACTTGCACTGATCACAGCAGGTACTCTGATCAAGGGCCAAAATAGAGAGGGGGCAGAATTTAGCAGGGATAGAGAGAGTATATGTGGGGATTTCATATTTACAATTATACTTCACATGTGGGTTCATTAATGGTGCTGGTTTGAGGGACATCTTCACCTGACATAGCTGTCTTTCATCTCCATTTCTGCCGCACTCCTGTTTATCTTGCGGAGGGTTTGTCTCTCTGATCCTTCCTATACTTTACCTTCACTGTAGCAGGATCACCAAATTGTGCTCTCTTTGTCTTCAAGAAGGAACACTCTGGAGCCCCTGCTCCCAGGGCCGACCTAATCACTAGGCAAACTAGGCAGTTGTCTAGGGTGGCAGTTTCAGGGGCAGTGGCAATCAGCATACAATCTATGCTGTGTTTGCATGTGTTTGGCAAAGAGTATGGCATTCAAAGCTAAACAATAGATTTTGACAGTCGGGGAGGGGGGGGGGGAGTGTAAGGCTTAAGATTTGCCTAGGGCGCCAAACACTTTGAACCAACTCTGGGGTTGGCCTTGCCTGCTCCTTAATTGACACTTTCTAGCAACACTTCTTAATGGAGATTGGACCTGACTGTCAGTCACTAAGCAGGAATCATCTCTTCTCCAAAAGTCTTTTTTCCTTTAAAAGAGTCCAAAGGAGGAGGAAAAGTTGTCAGATCGCGGGGGGGGGGGGGGGGGGGGGGGGGGGCGGTCTATCATAGTTTGCACTTAGATAATCAGTTAGGCCACCTGCAAAAAGACTGCTGCCATCCCAGCTGGGCTTCAACTAGCTGCAAGAGTGAATGAAAGGCAAAAGAGAATAACATCCAAGAAGATTTAAGCTGCGAAACCAGCCTGTAACATCCAGTTCTCAAGGAGCCCTACACAGAACAGAGAGGAGACTAAGGTTCTATCAATGCCCGCCTGACTGCACAATCTGTTTCAGACCCACGGCTTGCAGTCTGAACATGAGTTAGAGAAACAAAACTAAAAGAAGAGACCCCAAGATTGAAAAGAAAAAAAGAAAGGGATAATTAAAGGTAGAACAAGAATGTTCAAAAAGAAAAAATATTATTCAGTACTACAAAGCACTGTAAACATTATTTGTTAAGTGAGGGGAAGGGGGTTAAGAAATCAAATAAAGCTAATCAAAACGGCAATCTCCGGTACAAGTGCTGCACTTGGGTCTTCAGTTCCAGATGCCAGATATGGCAATCAACATACCGTCTATGGTGACCCATTCCCTTACAGTCTACTTATACCATCATAAGGGCTAATCATTTTCAGTTTAACAAAATCCTCGTTTTACAAAAATTGTCCTTATTTTGAGACTTTTCATAATAATAATTACCATCTCTCCTGTGTGTATGTGTGCATATGTATACAATAAATAAACTCTGTGTGTGTCCCTGACCTGGAAGGATGGGGGTGGTGTGGTTTGAATGAAACGATTCTTAAAAATTCTGTTTGATTTGTAAAGAATAAAATGAAACTAAGTGTGATAACATATCTAAACATTATATATCACTGACAACTACTTTCAAACAGAATTGGTATTTAAACCACAGGATGCCACTGTACCAAAGCAACAGGTATCACATTGTTTCACCACCAACAGGAAGTTGTGCACAAAGCAATCAGCAGCAAATTACGCAGTTCAATCATTAGGTGTCACTCTACATAGCAACCTTCTACACGTCTGTGCGTATCTTTGCATACATCTGTGTGTCTGTGTTTTGTTTGTATGTAGGCGAGGATTTGCCCTGCTACAGGCAGTAGGGGGAGACAAAGCAAATCTGCTTGCCTTCCCTTCCTATGTTCCTTAAAGTGACTGACTGGGCTAGAAACTGATTGAGTGGAAGGTGATAAATGGTAGTAGTAAATGGAGCTCACACTGAGGATAGGGCCGTTGATGGCTGTTGTGGCTGAATAAAATTCAGATATTCAGCACTGAATATCCAGCTTCAGTACTGACTGCCAGCACTATCTGGTAGTGGTAATATTCAGCTGCTATTCAGATTGCTAACCAGATAAATTTAGGACAGTGTTTCAGATGGCCTAAATGTGTCCATCTAATATTTATCCATATAATGGCTGACTACCACTGCTATCCAGATAAGTGCTGGCCCCACTCAACTTCCACCCTTTGAATGCACCAGGTTGTCAAAGAGAATATTCGGTAGCACTATCCAGATAGTGCTACTGAATATAGTTCCTACCGACATTTATCCAGTAAGCAGATGCTGCTAACTAGAAGAGTCTGAAAACTGACCCCTATGACTGTGAAACCAAAGAGCCCTTTCGATTCCTTAGTCCACTGTCCTTCAGTTAAGTGAAGTACAACAGGGCAGAGGCATGTTTCCTATGGCGTAAAGAGCTCCAAATGTAAAGAGGACTCAGCAAGTCTCAGGATCCATGAAACCATAAACCAACGACAGCAAACAACAAACATGAGAGTTTGTCAGGAAGACTGCATCACCGAATTTCCACCGCCTAAGAAAGAAATGCAGTTCAGCTGGTCGAACCGTGGTTTCAGAAATCCAGACGGTACAGGAGCAGGCTCAGTACACAATACCAGGGACAAAGATCACTGTCATTTTGCTAATTGCAACTAGAAGAACAGAAAGTCTGACCTCAATGAACTATCAGCAAATTTTCTTACCACACCCACATTTAGTAGTATAATTTAGCTTCTGTACAGAAGGACATTAATGTTACAACAGAAAACATTTTAGGGAAAATCAGTCTCAAAGGACAGCCTCAAGCGATAGGTTCCAGCACAAGTGTCTGCTTGACAAATCAAATGCCATAATAGGTAAGCAATTGCTGAAACCTGAAGCAGTACTGACTAGATGCCAGCATTACACCACCAACATGTTTTCCGCAGCACTACTGAAAGCATTGCTGATTTTCCTGCTGTTCTGCTCATTTTTGCTGAAGATTCCGGGGGAGCTGGATTCTGACGGGAATCCAGCAAAATGCAGAAGCTAGATGCTGGCCAGAGCAGCGTGAGGCGGAAGGGCGTCTGATGGTCAGGTTAGAGAAGCACAGCTGCAAAGCACCTGAGGTAAAATTAACTTTGGAGGTGGGGAGGGGGTTTCTATCACAATTGCCATAAAGAGGAAGAACGCTTGGTATGGGTTTCATCTCTCACCAGAATGTTGCTGGAGTATAAATATTAATTAATTCTTTAATCCCGTTCTAGTTAGCATAAGCTTGTATGACTGGCACTTCTGTTCCCTAGGAGGCATGGGAACCAAGGGCACCGCAGAGTAACAGTATACGTCAGTGACTTGCCCACAATCGGGACAGGACAGAACACCTAGAGGTCCCCTGAAGAACAGAAAGGCAGATTCAGATAAGGACCTCTGCTTAATTATCTTTCTAGTTAATTGCTGTCCTGGACTATTGCACATACCCTGGCAGCTGCACACCTATTTTTTTTTTGTTCAAGAGAACGCTGAGCACCGATGGATTTTGACAAAGATAGCTTTGGCTACTGGAGCTTATATTCTCTCTCCTGCAATGCGCCTTGTCTTAAAATATGAGAAACCCGTTATCTTGATTCTGCTATTTAACAGCTGCACAGAGGTTACCTAATGCTTTCAACAATGTCATGTTATCCTTTCACTTTACACGTTCCCTCTGTGCCATCTCTCCTGCTCTCTCACACAGAGCACACAGCAGCTCTGAGCCTCATTCATTAAGCTTTTCTTCCCTGTAGAGCCTGAATAGGAGAGAAATCTTAATAAAGCTGGTCCACATTGCAGGAATGCTAATACCAGCCTATTTGGAAGATTGCTAAATATATTTGGCTGCAATTTCTCTGTGGGAGCATAAAACAAAGCTCTCAGCCAATGACAATGCTTTTATTTTCCCCCTCACAGGAGGAATCTGTTATAGTGACCCCCTAAACCTGCGGTAGGAGACTAAGACACTTCAAATCCTGCACCGCCTGCGTACCAGACAATCCAGCAACACAGTATCAAGGTGACCCTAATGCTACAGCCTGATGCAACTCTGTAAGAAATACAGCCAGCACCAAAAACTGACCAGCAGGGGATCTACTGCTGGTTATTTTATTTCAAGGGCTTTTAACTAGAGTGTAACTCTAGAAAGATCACGAGCACCGTTAAGTCCCAGAAGGTGAGAAATACTATCCCAGTTTCCATTACAAGAACTGTGCCGCACTGCTGAAATAGCCTTTGGCTTCTACAAGTAAAAGAAGAGTCCAAAGCTCACCTTATACAATAACCCTTTATTTCTGGTTTCTAACAGCAGCTGAGGAACACACAGGGCATCCCTAGGATTACACAGTATTTAGTCATCTCAATGATAAGAGAAACTAGTCATCTTAAGTAGATAAGAAGGGCATCAGTGGCGCTGCTCCAAAGATCAGTTTGCTTTCTAAACCTAACATTGTCCAAAGGCAAATTCAAGAACACACTGACTCCTCTGCTCGACCCGTGCCAACACGGATTTAGAGAGGCGCACGGTGTCGAAACACTCCTCACCACTCTCTTTAGCATCATAATAGCCGGAATCGATAACATTCGGCAAGGATATGTGCTCATTTTCATGGACATAGCAGCCGCTTTTGATTCAGTTTGCCACGAGATCCTCTTACAACGCCTCAAAGAGAAAGGGATACGGGACACAGCACTAGAGTGGTGCAAGTCGTATCTCTCGGATAGATGGCAGCATGTACAAATAGGGGAGTCAACATCAGAACCATTCCACCAGAATCAAGGAGTCCCGCAGGGATCCTCTCTCTCTGTCCTGATGTTTAACATCTACATGCAGCCTATCTGCGACATCATTCGGTCCTTCAAAGTGAATTGTCTGCTACACGCCGATGATGTTCTCCTGTACATGCCTTTCTCGACAGACAGCCCCGACCTCTCCCCACTAACCGACTGTTTTAACACAGTATCAGGCTGGCTACAAACACAAAACCTACGAATCCAGCATAAGAAAATGGAGGTCCTATACATCACAAGAAATCCAAACTTCAACACTCCACCCTACCTGAAGGTCAAGGAAGCAGAACTTATTACCAGACCCTCGATCAGATACCTTGGAGTAACCTTGGACCAGCGTCTAGACATGAAGACTCGCATATGTAATTTAGCAAGAGCAGTATACCATAAAATCCGAACACTCGATCCTTACTTGAACTGGACGATTTCTGGACAGTTTATCAAGCTTTAATCATACCACACTTTGACTATGCAAATGCCATACTCCATGGGCTCCCTAAAGCCACTCTGCATCCCCTACAGCTGGCGATGAACTCAGCGGCAAGAGTTCTCCAAGGGGCATCTAGCCGGAATCACATGACACCTATCTTGAAACGGCTACACTGGCTTCCCATACAAGGCAGACTCACTTTCAAAAACCTAATACTGACTTTCAAAATCATAAGTGGCCTCTCCCCTTTATCCCTATCTGAACTCAAACAGCTCAACCCCTCCAATAGATCTAGAAGGTCAACAGCAGTCAATAAGCTAGTAGTCCCAAAAGAAATAACCAATTGTACCCAGGCAACAGCAAACAGGGCTTTTAGGTTCTCTGTGCCTAGATGCTGGAACAACCTCCCATCCAGCATCCGGGCAATCACTGATCTTGCAGAGTTTAGAAAGGTGCTGAAACATCACCTCTTCCTACTGCATTACCCTGATGACAGCTCCTCTAGAGCCGAAACATCGAGCTGACCAACGTAGCACAAATGGACCTCCCAATCACTATTGCACAGATGCAAATAGTTACTCTCGTTCTTAATCCAAGTTCTACCACCTGTTTAATTGTAAACGCGGATCATCCTTGTGAAATGCGTATGTTATATGTTCCATGTGAACCGCACTGATGAGGAATAGTGCGGTATATAAGAAAATGCAAATAAATAAAATAAATAAATAACATTGAAAATGTTTCTGAGAACACTTTGAGTAAGAAGATGACACATAGTTCTATGATACGATTACAAATATTTTTCAAAACATACGATGGGGTAAATTTTCAGTTGGCGCAATCAATATATTACGTGCCAGGCATGGCAGTGGCGCTGAATATATAGACACAGGGGCTAAAGAGATTTAGGGGTCAGTAAGGCTCATTTTACTTCAGCATAGTTACCATGGGAGTCACTAACCTGCAGTAACATAGTACCAAAGGTTAGTGACTCCCACGGAAAAGGAATAAACGCAGCTTGTGGTAATCACTGCAAGTTGTGTTAATCCAAGGGGAAAAATAACACAAGCTGGCATTATTTTTCCCAGCTATCACATGGCTGGGTGCTCTAGGCTTCAGTTTTAAAGGGGCTGTTTTGTTAAAATACAGCCAGTGATCCAGGGAGTACCCTCTCCCAGCACCTCCAATGAGTCAGGACACTCCCAAATAAACTCCCCTCCCACAAAGAGCCCAGCGCCTGCCAATGCCCCAACAGTATACTCCCTGAACATCCTCCAACCCCTAAACCACCCGGGCTTTCCTTTTCTAATCACTGGAAGTCAGCGACAGGCCAGAGGAGCAATC
Organism: Ichthyophis bannanicus; assembly: GCA_033557465.1. Lineage (NCBI taxonomy): Eukaryota > Metazoa > Chordata > Amphibia > Gymnophiona > Ichthyophiidae > Ichthyophis > Ichthyophis bannanicus. Next base: position 517,627,116 of record CM066033.1, read on the forward strand.
CCCCCTCACTCCTGCTTCCACCAGCATCAGGTTATTTTGAATCTGCCCGCAACCCTAGTGATAGTCTCACAGTATTACCACTAGCAGTCAACCTGCCACGCAATGGCCTTTTGCCCTCATATAGCAGGTTGACCCCAGCGGTAGTACAGTGAGACCACCACTAGGGTTGCAGGCACCATTTTGAACCTGGCTCCAAATAAAATGTATATTAAAAACCACACTACCAAAACATCATTGAATATTGCTGTTTAGACATAGTTATATGTTTAAATGGCACTGCCCTATATTTTGAGCCATAGAACACTTTATAAGCATAATTTTATAAACTCCTGCCCTCACATGTTTTTCTGTGTGTCATTAGCGCTTATTTTATAAAATCAAGAATCCATGTGCTCTGTTGAATAGGGGTGGTCAAAAATATACATAAAAATCCAGTGACAAGCACTTATGCTGGCCCTATGGTCATTTTACTGCCACCTAAATCTCTTTAGCCCATGTCTAAATATTCAGCACCACCTCCATGGCTGGCACTTAGTATACTGATTGCACCTAGATTATAATTTATGTGCATAAATTTGCACTCTGCCCACATGCACACCCATAGTGAAAGTCTCCATGATCAACCTGATGTGCATAGTTACAGAATAGCAACTGCCCCCTAGAGTATGTGCACAAGTTACTGAAAAACGTGATTTACATGCATCAGTGGTGCACAGCTTTCCATGGCTCCTTATAAAATTATCCATTCAAGTAGCCCGGATTCTTTTTTAAAGAACCTATGCAGTCAGTCCTGCTGTCAACCATAAAAGTGCTTTTGAATACTAACTTCATTGTATTTATCTCCATCCAAAGTCAGTGTTCTAGTTGAGCTGGCCTTTGACATTGATAAGGACATTGATCAAGACCTGCTTCTGATAAAGAAAATCATTTTATGGCTCTGATGTTTCAGATATTTCCAGATGTTGCAAGAGTTACACAGACCCAAGGGAAATATTTTTGAGGTTTTGGGTATTGCTAGAAGTTTCTCAATGTGGTTTCCTGCTAAGTACAGGATAGGTTATAATGGGTCTTTCTGCAATTATTTTTTTAACCCAGATTAGTCAAAAATGTCTTTTGATGTCTTGTAAACCTAAGATGATTCATTCAGATATGGATAAAGTTAGATACTTCCTCATATGATCACACAGAATTTCTGTTGAAGTGGCCTCTGAGATGGGAGTGAATAACATTTAAACATGGCTTGCAACCTAAACTATATGCAATTGCGGTCTTTGCATCTCAAAATAGATATACAGGAAGGGCACTAGTGAGCACTTATGGCAGCACTTTCTGTCGAAACTCTGACCTACATTCTGAAAAAACTCACTGCTTCTCACCATACACTGAGCCACCTGTGCTCCTTTTAATTCCTGGGAGTCTTGAGATTTTGCCCTCTCATTGTACCAGATCTGATAGAAAAAAAGTTACTGTACCCAATTTGCCGATTATTATGGTGAACCTCAGAGGCTGAAGAGGCCTCGAGAAGGTGGCAGAAGTGAGATAGGAGAGCATTGTGATGAGAGAGAAAATTATTTTGGGGGAGTAGATCCTATCGGAGATGTGCTGAGCTATCTACTGAGATGAGAAGGTTATCAGAGTCAGCTGGAGAACAGAGTTGCAAATTGTACATGGTCAGTGGCCAGGGTAGGGGCGAGGGGTCTCTGCCCGGGAGGACTGGGAGACCAGAGCTGCAAAAACATAGCAGGATCTGCAGAAACATGTGGGAACTTTGCAGGGGAAAATGAATGATCTGGAGGACAGGTCAAGAAGGAGCAATGTGTACATCCTAGGAGTCCCAGAGGGAGAGAAGGAAAACATGGCTGCATCTGTAGAGTCTCTGCTTAAAGAGCTCTTCTGCCCGCTAATAATGCCCCAGACTCGAGCACAGAGCAGCTGCGCAGGGGAGAGGGAGCGCGTTGCTGGTGAAATGCACAGATTTCAGATAAAGAAGTGGGTCTTGCAGCAGACCCAAGAGCTGGGAAAATTTAAAGTACTGCAAGTAGTCAATTTCCAGATTATAGCTATGAGACCCAGAATAAGAGGGCCGCCTATGCTGATGTTAAAAAACAGTTTCACCAAAGGCAATTACAATTTAATCTACTGTACCTGGCATGGCTGAATGTCCTATGGGGCAGCACCTGGAAGATGTTTTCCTCTCTGGAGGTAGCAAACTATTTTATTGTTGCGGCAGGTATGAGGATTGGGAAGAACTGAAGTTCGTGAGTGCCGAAGAGCGGAACCCAGTGGATCAGGCTCCCACAGAAGAGCCCATGAGCCGAGATGGTGGAGAAGTGGCCTGCTCTAACCACTCAGTGCAAAGTATAAGTGCTCACAGAGAACAGAGGAAAAGCAAGAGCTCACGGGGCAACAAGATGCAAGTGGCACAGGACTACACTATGTACTGTCAGCATATAATGGTAAATGTGGGGCCTCATCTGCATAACCACAGGGCCTTATTTGCCTGAACATTAGCATACTGTATTTATCTAGTCAGTGTTATGATCAGGTTTATAGTGAGGAAGAAAGATGTAAAGGGCGAAAGAAATTCCTGGCAGCTGTGAATTTAAGATCATTTGCCCGGGTTGGGTTGGACTGGACCTTGCCAGAGACGGAAAAGCCCCAAAAATCAACAACAGTGAAGCTATCCAGCCACAAAACAAAATTTAAACTTAGATGATCTCTTAAAATGTTAGATTTTCTTGATTCTGAGCTGACAAAATATTTTAAATTTCAGACTGGCAGCATCAAGAACATAAAACTGCAAATCTCATTTAAAAAATCTATATTCCACTACCACTCCCCCCCCCAAACACCCTAAAGATGACTCCATCAACCTCAGAGCCCCCACAAACACAAAACTCAGCCAGTTAAGTTCCCATGTGTTTGATGCTATCTTGTAGATGCACTATGAGGTCTATGGGAAATGGTTTAATACACATGACCGATAATATTCCCATTGTCCTATCAGCACAAGTCTTCAACTCTATCATTATCTTCCTCCCCCCCCACCTCTTCCTCCCCTCCCCCACGCAGGCCCATCTTGAACTCACCTGCCACTCTGCTTTTTTCTTCCTTAGTCCCGCCATCTGGAATTCACTCCCGCAAACCCTCCGTACCCAAATGTCTTTACTTAGGTTCAAGAATATGTTCAAAACCCACCTCTTGCATCTTGCTTTTGACCTTCCCCCCTCTGACCCCTAGGTTACCCATCTTCCCCCTGACTCAGACTCTCTACCCCCTTCTCCTCTCACTCGTATAACTGGTGTCTCTTTTCTACCTGTTCTTCACCTATCACTTTCCTATCCATACAATGGCGTTTTTTTCTCTCTTTATCTTCACCCGCAGCCTTTACTGATTGATTGTACACTGCCCTGATGCTTACGCTTGGGCGGTATATCAAGCAGAAAAATAAAGATCTTGGTCATAGCCCCACATTCCAACACACTCACCAGGGCCAGCCCAACCATCAGGAAAACTAGGCAGTTGCCTAGGGCAGCAGCTTCTCAGGAGGAGGCCAGCAAAGAACAGGGCATTGAAAGCTGAACAATAGATTCTGACAGCCAGGAAGGGCATAATACTTAGGTTTACCTAGGGTCTCAACACCTTGAATTGACTGTGGGGACAGCCCTGACTCTCATTTATGGTCGGCTTATGACTAAACCATTTTGAAGATGGCTTATGGTTATATTAGCTTCAAATAAAAAAAAAAATAGACACTAACCTACAGGTTGGTTTCCTGATGGTCAGTTCTTGTCCCGTGCATAATTCCATCGCTGTGGTGCTCTAGCAGACACACACAAAATATTTGTGGTAGGTCCAGTACCAAACCATAGCAACCTAAACAACATGTGCAATTGTGGTCATTGCATCTCAAAATAGATATGGAGGAAGCGCACTAGTGAGCACTTATGGCAGAAAACAAACACTTTTTGTTGAAACTCTGACCTACATTCTGAAACAGCTCCCTCTAGCAGACACACCAAATATTTGTGGTAGGTCCAGCATGCAGTCCTGCCAAAAGCTGGCCCAGGCACCATCTCTTCTTTCCCTCTCCCTCACTTTTTTCTCCCCAAGGCACTCTCTCTCTTCCTTTCCATCCCCCATGAAAAGCACTCCCTTCCCTCTCCCACCAGGCCCACTTTTCCCTACTCTCTTGCCCCCCTCCAAAAGCACTCTCTCCCCTACAGCTCGCCTGCTTTCGAGGCCCTCCTGCTGCTCATAGTATTTACAGTAGTGCTGCATTACAAATTTGTACAAGACAGCAAACTAATGGAATTACCCTATAACGGGAAAACAAACAGTGGCAGCTGGTGTGAGATTTAACTTAGTAAGCAAATAGTAGGAGACACACACCCTCTGCTGATGCTCTCCATGAATCCATTTCTATTTTGTACACAAAATAAACAAAGACAGATAAATTAATGGCAGATTATCTTGACCTGTTGCAATGGTGGCGTCAGAAAGAGCAGCATGTCAGTTTTGGTTGGAACGCTTCCTCTCCCACTCCCAACTCCAGCCCACCAACCACTCTTTCATCTTTGAGAAGCAAAACATAAGTAAGGCCAAAATTAAAATAAACTGTTTTCCAATCTTTGCAGCCTCTTTGTCACATTTAGGACACTAGTCTAGTGGTTCAGGGTTTTGCTAGTTTCACCTACAACATGAAAGCAAACCCTGCCACTCTGGTGGGTGCTAAGGGAGCTATCAGGAGTTTCCCTGCACAGAGGCGGCCTGAGAGTGATGCAGAGACTCCTTGCATGGCCTCATTTGTGTAAATATTTGCATAACAACGACAAGCAGACTTCTTTGGTCAGTACTATGACCAGCTTAATGATAAGGAAGTAAGATATAAATTGAGAAAAAAATCCTTGTAACTGGAAATTGAAATAGGGGTGTGCAGGCTGGATTAGACTGTGCCAGAGCTGGAAAAACCCAGAAATCAATAACAGTGATACTGTCAGGCCACAAGATAAAACTAGATTGAGATATTCCTTTAACGTCTGAGATTTCCTTGAATTTGAACCAACAAAATATTTGAAAATTAAGATCTGTCCACGCAGCATCAAGAACACAAGACATGAGACAGACCCACAGGATCACCATATAGCAAGAGAATGGAATAAAAATAAACATAGGTCACTTCTAAATGGAGAGGTGTAACCTGCCTGGAGCAGTATGTACAAATCTACAATTCTGGCACCTTACTAGGCTGATTAGATGGGCCATACTGGTCTTTATCAGCCGTCATTCATTCAATCACTATATTACAAAATTGCAAACCTTAAAGACTCCATATTCGAGTAGCCCCGCTAGCACCCTACTGTTAACTCCACATAGGAAGCAAAAAGAAAATGTGAGAACCACAGCATAGGGCCTGTAGAGCAAATCTACCATTCCGTAACAGCACGAACTTCCAAAACTCCCACAAGAAGAAGCCTACCTAGAAAAGGGCAACATCAGAAATATTGCTGTGAGCCCTAGAAAATCCATACACCTACTAGGAAAATTGAACAAGCCGGATTACTACAGATCTTTATACAGCCTGTCACACATTTAGAACGTAGATAAATTCTCATCAAGCAGAGAATAGGGGACCACAAGCTAAAAATAGAAATATGTAGACAAAAATTAAACTGAAACCCCAAGAAGCCAAGCTCTTCATGCAGTGCAACACCAGAGAAAGCACAGTTACTTACCTGTAACAGGTGATCTCTGGGAACAGCAGGAATTAGTCTTCACATATGGGTACGTCGGTACCGACGGAGCCTGCACGGGGATGCTGCCCAGCTTCCAATCAGAAAGCTTTTGGCAGCCTCCCTCGCGCCTGCGCGCTGAGTTCCCGCCCTCTCCAGAGCCTCTCTTCAGTTGAGTTTCAAAGCTGAGACAAAGGCGAGGAGAGAAAGAAGAAGAAGATAAGAGATGCAACTCCTAGGGGAGGTGGGAGGGTTGTGAAGACTAATTCCTGCTGTTCCCAGAGATCACCTGTTACAGGTAAGTAACTGTGCTATCTCCAGGAACAAGCAGGAATGAGTCTTCACATATGGGGACTCCCTAGCTGGAGATGCCAGGGGGAGATCCCATAAAAATGCAGCAGCCTGGACCAGGGGTGCATTTTGTTTCCAGAAATCCCTGGCATCCAATGTGGGATGGAGGGTAGGAGTTGACAATAAAGGAGCTGTGAGGAAGAACAGCATAGCCAAGGACTAGAGGGCCGTGCAGATTGTAGGAGTCCTTGGTGTATATGAGGAGTCACATGAAACACATGTAACGTACCATTAGATATGTCACTTACCTACTGCACTGTAGGAAGTAGAACGCCTGATGTAGTCTGCTGGAGAAGCAGTGGCAGAATCATGAAGGGACCTCCCAGCAGTGAGGATGAAGGTCCAGACCTGGAGGTAGTAGACTAGACGATCCAGGTGTCAACTGGGTAGGATGGGACGTCATGTCTTCAATGGAGAGCTTTATGAGAAAAAGCTGAAAATTCCTTTAGTCATAATGTTATTAACAGGGAGGACTAAGGAAGAAGACTGACGGAGTTGGAGAACTAGCCCAGTCCTGACGGGGAGAGGGAAAGTGGAAAAAATCCCTATTCCCAAGGAGAAGAGCTGTGTACTCAAAGATAAAGATGTACACCGTTTTTCCTAACTGGCGAGAAATAGGAAAAAATATTGAAGCTTGATGCTTCAAGGATTTAAGAAAAAATAGAGAAGTTAGCACCACAATGGTAGTGGTGTCTAACAGTTTCTGCATGGTAATATGGTATGCGAAACAGGGCGATGGACTGTCTAAATCCTTTAGGAGGTAACATTTAGTATAGACAGTAAGGGTGAGAGTATAGAGATATGAACCCTTAAGAAACCGCCCAAGAGACACATATATATACAGATGTTTATATATATATGTGGGGGAATCTAAACCTGAATCGATATGTCCAGATGCAGAAATCGGGACATGGGTGGAGAGATATATCAAAATATAGATATAGATATATAGATATAGATATCTATAATATAGATATGAAATACGTAATTATAGATATCTTTGTGGGGCATGGGATTGCACCACCAGAGAAATGATATAGGTATGTAGACATATATAGAGATGCTACATACAAGATGACAGGTTGAAGAACATGTCTAGCACCCAGCCCCATGATTGTGACATGGGAAATAAAAAAAGAAAAAGATTCTGCATACTACCAGAGGGTAAAGCCACCTGGGATATGTAGAGAGAATCTATTTCTATGAATTGAGGGATGCAGGAAGGCAATCCAACAAAATAACCGTGATGATTGCGTGAGAACAGATTAGAAGATGAATCTGTAAGGAACAAGGCGGGAGTTCCACCGAGCACTGACACGGCAGAGGTGCAAAATGCAGGGGAAGATACCAGAGGGACCTATTAGAGGGACCCAGAGGTACCATGCATGAATGTCCGCCTTGGATCTTCACGCAGAAGAATATATCTCGTGCTAACACCCCAGGTTAAAGGGTGTGGAGAACCTTCACAGGCATGGGAAGGGTGAACAAGCTTTTTCCTACTAATAGCGAAGGTTCAGAGACAAGGTCAATGCTCTATAGCAGGCCCTCATAGTAGAAAGCTGCTCTGAAGATTGTAGAGAGCATTGTGCAGGAGAGATAAACTGACTGAAGTCAGGTTTGTTACCATATCCTAGGAGAGGAGATGGATAGAATAATGTGAGAAAGCCTAAGGGAGTAGGAGGATCCAAGGTAGCTAACGAATAGCTTGGAAACACTACTAAGGCTAGACAGAAACTGAACAAAAGACTGGAACTTGGCAAAAGTACCAGTAAGACAATCACTGTAACTCCTGCAGGCACAGCAGCTGACAGAATCAGCAGAAAGATTGCCCTGTGCCCCATAAAGAAAAACAGATAAGGAGGGAGGAGATATAACTTCTCCCTGTCTGTGGAATAAGCTTGGTAAAAACTTTTTAGTATGGTACCCCTCCGTTAGGGAAAAAAACCCCATTGGAGAGGGTAGAGCAAGTAATTAGAGGGTGACATACCCATAGGGTAAGTCAACAGAAGGAAGAATGTTCAATTGGGACAAAACCATCATGGGATAGGTGCAACTGCTCTTCTAGAGGATAAGAAGAGGAGAAGTTAGCAGTCCCTGAACATAAAATGTTTCACAAGGTAGTACCCTGAAAGAAACACAGTGTATAAACTCTTAATGAATTAGAAGGAAAGTATAGAGTATAAGTCCCAGCTCCTATGGTTGCTGGGAATGCTGAGACTGGTTAGAGCTGGAGGAGTTCAGACTAGGCTGAGGTGTCTCCTGTTTAGGTACAGCCGAATGATGGGCAGGAGAGGAATGAAACTTTCTTCTCTTAGGGAAAGAAGGTTTGGTAGGACATTTCCTACCTCTCGAAGAAGGAGGTGGCTTAGAAAGGTCCTTAGTGGAAGGAGAGTCAGTGATGCATTGAGCAACCTGACTTAAAGCCTCCTTATTGAAGAGACCCTCTCCTGTACAAGGAGAATGAGCCAGTATAGTTTGTGCCCATTTACTCAAGTCTGAAGCTTCAAGCCAGGCTCTGCGACGTGCTGCTATGGCAATAGCAGAGGATCTGCTAACAGACTCAAAAGAGTCTATAGAAGCACGAGACAGGAACCAAGATATATTCCGGCTGTGATTGATGAGTAAGGAATAATCAGTAGTCTTGGGCTCTGGTAAAAAAGGGGTCAAAAGAGACAATTTCTCTGTGACTTCCTGGAGTGTTAGACTCATGTGAAAAATATATGAGAGAACTCTGGAGGCCAACATAGAGTTTTGGAAGGCTTGATGACCAAAAGCATCGAGTGTTCTTGAAGAACGACCCGGTGGATAAGAAGAATGCTTCTTCTTGCTCTTAACTTTTCTCAGAGCCGATTCCACTACAAGGGAACGATGAGAAAGTTGAGGCTTCTGGAACCCTGGAGAGGGTGGCACCCGGTACCGAACCTCAATGTTTGTAGAAACTGGAGGAAGTCGTAAGGGTGATTTCCAGACCCTGAGAAGGAGATCCTGCAGAGCAGGATGTAAAGGAAATTGTATATTTTCCATCTGTGCCTGTGAGCCCTGAGAAGGACCACTACCAGGGATAGATATATTGAGAAAGGTTGCCATGTCTCGGAGAAAAGCCTGAAAAGACTGATCTCCTATGGGAACCATCCCTGGCCCGGCTAAAGAAAAAGCCGGGGCTCCAGAGGAGGCACAGGGGACTATACCAATGCCAGGTATCGGTTCTAAAGTAGGCATGGGTGCCAGAAGAGGCATGGATACTGATACAGGAGTAGCAGATGAAGCAGCCATCGGGAACTGCTGCAGTGGTAGCGAGATCATGAGAGAGTTATGACTCTGATCTTTGAAACTGCCGATCTGGAATCGATCCGAGTCGGTTCCAGGGCACGTCGGTATGGAGTCATCGAGACTAGATATGGACTCAAGACTCGGCATCGAAGTAAGTGATACTATCGATGCGCGTCGCGAAGGCGCCGACGCCCATGGCAGTATCGGCGATGCCGATACCCCTAAGGCAGACTGGGTCACATCGACCGATACCGACGGTACCGAGGATACCCGATGAACACCTTTTTCAAAGGGAAAGGTGGTCCACCTCGATGCCGATGCCAGGGTATCGGAACCGATCGACGCCGGTACCGGACCGGAGCATGGCTGAGGTTGAAGGAAGTCAATGCGGTGCGAATCGATCGGGCCCGAAGGTACCGAGGATGCCCGATGACAATCCTTGGTGAAGAGTAGGCTACTCGACACCGGTGCCGATGCCGGAGGCTCGGTACCGCTCGAAGCGGATACCACCTCCGCGCATGGCTCAGGTATGTTCTTTGAGGGGTGAGCCCCAGGAACAACCTAAAACCCCTTTAACGCTTTGGAGCCCATAGACTCCCGCAGGGGTAATGCCAATGGATTCTTGAGGGTAAGGCCGGAGCCGTCACCATGCTGGGCATGGGACATACCACTCAAACATTGACTAGTCTTAACAGACTGTTTTTGGGTTACCTGATGCTGTGAAGTAGAGAAACCTGGTACCCTCACTGCCGAGGAAAAAACGGTATCGAGGGAAATTCTAAAAGTTGAAGGTTTCTTCACAGAAATATCCCCCGACTTACCAGGGGAAAAAGAGTCAGGACCCACACAGATGAGACACCAAGCATTGGTATCTAAAAAGAAACAGGTGTTTCCACACCAAAGGCACTTCTTAGGAAAAGAAGGCTCCATAATGAAGAGGCCTGGTAGGCCCAACAAGTTAAGGCAAAAACTGAAGAAAAGGTTTCTCAGAATTAAGTCAAAAATCCACCAGGGGTACCGGTGGGAGCAGGAAATACAGCCGCGACCACAAGAAAAGAAAAAAACTAAAGTATTAAAGTAAGTAAATAAGTAAGTTTCTGCGGTGACAGGAGGACGTTCTGCCGGCTCCGCGGAAAAACGAAAACTGAAGAGAGGCTCTGGAGAGGGCGGAAACTCAGCGCGCAGGCGCGAGGGAGGCTGCCAAAAGCTTTCTGATTGGAAGCTGGGCAGCATCCCCGTGCAGGCTCCGTCGGTACCGACGTACCCATATGTGAAGACTCATTCCTGCTTGTTCCTGGAGATATAGAGAAGCATATAAAGAAAACATATTATTTACAAAAACTGACATATTCCAATCACTAAATTGAAAAGAAAATTATTTTTCTACCTTTGTTGTCTGGCCATTTTAGTTTTCTAAATGAGCTGGTACCAGTCTCTCTCTTCGGTTTTCCTTTTGTCCTCTTCTAACATAGTAACATCGTAAATGACGGCAGATAAAGACCAGTATGGTCCATCTAGTCTGCCCAGTAAGATGGCAAGAGTAGGTGCACCTGCTGCTCTGTGCAGATCACCCCTCCCCATGTCTTTGTTTAGGGGTGAACCCACCGCTCCGTGTAGGACACCCCTGTATATTGAGAAATTAGACAGTTAAGTTTATTTTGATTTTATCTTGTTGTTGTAAAGGGATGCACTGTGTCTGCCCCATGCCATTTTGAATTCTGTCACTGTATTTGCCCCCACCACTTCCATCAGGAGGGTATTCCAAGCATCCACCACCCTTTCAGTGAAAAAGTATTTCCTGACATTGCCTTTCAGTTTATCCCCTTGCAGCTTCATGTTATGCCCTCTAGCAGCTTCCCCGTCTTTGGAAGAGGTTTGTTTGTTCATTATTTCTCTTTAAGTATTTAAAGGTCTGAATCATATCTCCCTTGTCCCTCCTCTCCTCCAGAGTGTACATATTTAGGTCTTCAAGTCTCTTCTCAAGGCTTCTGACACAGGCTCCAAATCATTTTCGTCGCCTTCCTCTGAACAGTTTCCAGTCGTTTTATATGCTTTGCAAGATATGGTCTCCAAAACTGAACACAGTATTCCAAGTGAGGCCTCAACAGTGACTTATACAGTGGCATTAGTACCTCTTCCTTTTTGCTGGTAATTCCTCTTTGTATGCAACCCAACATTCTCCTGGCTTTTGCCACTGTCTTGTCGCACTTTTTTGCCACCTTGAGATCTGCAGAAATAATCACACCAAGGTCCTTCTCCTGGTCCGTGCACACCAACCTCTCGCCCCCTATCGCATACATTTCCCCTGGATTTCTGCTTCCCAAGTGCATGACACTGCACTTCTTCGCATTAAATCTTAACTGCCAAGCATTAGACCATTCTTCCAGCTTTTGTTGATCTTTCCTCATGTTATCCACTCCCTCAGGGGAGTCCACTCTGTTGCAAATTTTCATGTCATCTGCAAAAAGACAGACTTTTCCATGCAGTCCTTCAGCAATATCATTCACAAATACATTGAACAGTGCCGGGCCCAGGACCGAACCCTGGGTCACCCCGCTAATCACTCTCCTATAAACCGAGTGAGCTCCATTTACCATCACCAATTTCTGATCCAGTTCCCACCTTGGGACCCATCCCCAAACTACTGAGTTTATTGATAAGCCTCCTATGAGGAACAGTATCAAAGGCTTTGCTGAAATCCAGGTACATGACATTCATCACATGCCCCTGATCTAGTTCTTTGTTCACCCAGTCAAAGAACTCACTCAGATTTGTTTGGCAAGATTGTCCTTTGGTGAAACCATTTTGCCTCAGATCATGCAATCTGTTTGTTTTGAGAAAGTCCACTATTCGCTCTTTCAGAAGCACCTCCATTACTTTTCCTGCCACTGAGGTAAAGCTCACGGGCCTGTCACTTCTTCCCTGTCACCACTTTTGTGAAGAGGTACCACATCTGCCCTTCTCCAGTCCTGAGGAACCTCTCCTGTTTCCAAGGATCTGTTGAAAACATCCTTTAACGGCCCTGCTAGAACCTCTCTGAGCTCTTTCAGTATCCTGGGATGTGTCCCATCCGGTCCCATGGCCTTGCTCACATTCAGTTTTGCAAGTAGTTCTAACACATCATCTTCTGTGAATGGTGTGGTATCTACTTCATTCCCATTTTTATATTTGGGAGTCACAGATGGCCCTTCTCCAGGATTTTCTTTAGTAAAAACAGAGCAGAAGTATTTGTTTAGCAATTATGCTTTTTCAATGTCACTTTCCACAAATCCGTTCCCAGCACTTCTGAGTCCTGCAATTCCACCTCTGATTTTTCTCCTCTCCTGAATATACCTGAAGAAAGTTGTCGCCACACTTCACATCTTTAGCCATCTTTTCCTCTGACTTCTTTCCATTTCTTCTCTCTCCTCCTGTCTTCTTTTCTTCCTTCTCTACATGTCTTTGATGCTGATCTTTTATTTTTATCTTTTTTCTCCCATCGTTCTCCTCTGCCTGTCTAACCACTCATATCTAGATTTTACCTCTCTCCTTTTCTCTCACCCTCCAGTCCTTTAGTCTCCACTTTTTACCTTTCACCTATCTACCAGCTTTCCATCTCCCATTCTTACCCCCTTCTCTAGTGCTCCCATTGCCCTCGCTATATCTCTCTTCTCCCTGTTCCTATATCCTTCTCTACCTTTCACCCACTCCCTAGTTCCCTACAGTATTTCACCCTCTATACTCACCTCCTCAACCTTCATCCACCATTCTGCCTCTCATCCCTTCACCAGTCCTAGCCCCTTCCACCTTGCAGAACCCCCTCATCCACTGCCCCACAGACAACCTCCTCCATCCCACACTTCACTGCAAAGTGAAACAGCTTGAGGGTTTCCTTGTTTAAAGAGCAGTATAGCATGTCCCATGAATAAATCTCTCTCCCTCTCTGTCTCCATCCTTATTCACAGACTCCGCCACCAGAGACACCATTCCATATGCACTAAAAATCCTTCCCCCTCATCAATTCCATACCTCATAGACACTCCCTCCCCCAATCTCACACAAATACCCTGCCATCTCTGAACCTCAGACACCCCCAAAAACCGCTCCCTTCATCCATCCCACATATCACAGATACAGCTTCCAGCTCCCATAAGCAACCCCCTTTCCCCATCTATAACCAACCTTACAGACACCCCACATTGACACCCCTCCATTCTCAAATGCAACCCTCTCCCCCATACAGCCCCACATCTCATACACCCCCAATCTCAGATACCCCCTCTATCCCCTCCCTCTCATTCAACCCACATATACAGACCCCTTCATAAACAGCCCCTCCATTCCTACATATCACAGCCCCCCCCCCCTTCACAGAGACAACCCCTCCATCCTCACACCTTACACTGCAAAGCCCGGGGATTAAGCTGTGCTGCACATGGGAGCGGTGGGACATTTCTACTGCAGGCCCATTAGGGCTGAGTGAGCACAGCCTGGTCTCATCCAGCTATCTGGGCCTCTTCTCCAGCTCTGCCCACCTCTTTCTCTTCTGAGCATAAGACCAAGGTCCATCAAGCCCAGTATCCTGTTTCCAACAGTGGCCAATCTAGGTCACAAGTACCTGGCAGGTTCCCAAAAAGATATATAGGTTCTAAAATGCTTGTCCTGGGGTAAGCAGTGGATTTCCCGGGTCCTCTTTAATAATGTTTTATGGACCTTTCCTCCAGGAATTTGTCCAAACCTTTTTTAAACCCAGCTATACTAACAACTTTTACTACATCTTCTACTAATGAATTCCAGAGTTTGGTTATACGTTGAGTGAAAAAATATTTTCTCTTTTCATTGCACGCCCCCTAGTTTTCTACTTTTTGATGGAGTAAACAACCAACCTACGTTTACCCATTCTACTCCATGTATTAATTTATAGATCCCTATCATATCTCCCCTCAGTTGTCTCTTTTCCAAGTTGAACCCTAACCTTTTAAGTCTCTTCTCATAGGGGTATCCTTCCATCCCCTTTACCATTTTGGTGGCTCTTCTCTGTACCTTTTCTAATTCTGCTATATACTTTTTAAAATACGGTGACCAGAATTGCACACAATATTCAAGGTACAGTCGCAACATGGAATGATACAGAGGTATTATAGTATTCTTGGTTTTCTTTACTATTCCTTTCCTTATGATTCCTAGCATTCTCTTTGGTTTCTTGGCCGCGGCTGCACACTGGATGGAGGGTTTCAACCAATGTTCCCTCTAATTTTCTGTAGGCTGTGTGCGCATAAAGCACAGTTACTTACCTGTAACAGGTGATCTCTGGGAACAGCAGGAATAAGTCTTCACATATGGGGTACGTCGGTATCGACGGAGCCTGCGCGGGAACGCTCCCCAGCTTCCCAGAAGGAAAGCTTTTGGGAGCATCCCACTGCACCTGCGCGCTGCCTTCCCGCCTTTCCTGACCAGCTCTCCTCAGTTCGAGTTTAAAGCTGAGACAATAGAGAGAGAGAGGAAAGGAAAGACAGAAAAAAGAGGTACAACTCCTAGGGGAGGTGGGAGGGTTGTGAAGACTTATTCCTGCTGTTCCCAGAGATCACCTGTTACAGGTAAGTAACTGTGCTATCTCCAGGAACAAGCAGGAATGAGTCTTCACATATGGGGACTCCCTAGCTAAGATGCCTGGGAGATCCCCAAGGATATGAGATCCTGGGAAGGGGTCTACTTCCTCCTATGGATCTCAGGCATCCATCCAGCGAAGGAGGGTAGGAGTTGCTTAAGAGTGGAACAGGTGTTTGAGAACAGCCTGACCAAACAAGGCATCCCGGCGGGAGTCCTTGTCCAAGCAGTAATGGGCTGTGAAGGTATGAACCGAGGCCCAGGTGGCTGCTCGACAGATCTGGTCGATGTACACAGAATTTAGATGAGCCACAGAGGTGGCCATGGCCCTCACATTATGAGCTGTGACATGGCTCTCCAGAGAAAGGTTCTTACTCTGGTAGGTGAAAGAAATACACTGAGCAATCCAATTGGACAGTGTTCTCTTAGAGACTGGAAGTCCCAAATGAGAAGGATCAAAAGCAACAAAAAGCTGGGAAGACTTTCTATGTTGCTGTGTCCTTTGTAAGTAAAAAGCAAGAGCTCTTTTACAATCCAGAGTATGAAGACTCTTCTCTGCACTGGATGCATGAGGAGCTGGAAAAAAGACAGGTAAATATACCTCCTGATTAAGATGAAAAGGTGAGACCACTTTAGGCATAAAATGTGGATTTGTCCTAAGGACCACCTTGTCATGATGGAACCTTGTATAAGGTGGATTAGCCACTAAGGCCTGCAGTTCACTGATGCGGTGAGCTGAAGTGACTGCAATGAGGAAAATAACCTTCCAGGAAAGAAACTTCAGGGAGGTAGTGGCTAAGGGTTCAAAAGGTGGCTTCATAAGCTGACCAAGAACCAAATTTAAGTCCCATGCCACCGGAGGAGGCTTAATGGGAGGTTTAGTTAAAGTTAGGCCTCTCATGAATCTTGCAATGAGAGGATGAGAGCAAATAGGTTGTCCATTGATGGGCTTAAAGGATCCTGCAATAGCACTCAAATGGACTTTTACTGAATTTGTCTTAAGTCCTGCATCAGAAAGATGCAGGAGATAGTCTAACAGAGAATTTAAAGGTAGTGCTAAAGGGTCAAGACCCTTTTCAGCACACCAAATGTAAAATCTTTTCCACTTAAAAGCATAGGTACGCCTGGTGGAAGGTTTTCTGGAAGCATGGAGGATATCCTTCACTTGCTGAGAAAGATTCAAGCCTTGAAGGTCTAGGCCTTCAGTAACCAAGCTCTGAGGTGAAGGGACTTGGGGTTTGGGTGCCACAAAGTCCCTTCCTCCTGAGACAGAAGGTCTGGAGCAGCTCCCAAGTCCAGGGAGGGGGCTTGGGAGAGATGCAGAAGTAGAGGGTACCACACTTGGCGTGGCCAGCGCGAAGCTATGAGGATCATAGATCCTTGATCCCTCTGGAGTTTGAACAGTCTTGGGAATCAAGGGAATGGGTGGAAAGGCATACAGGAAGCCCTGACCCCAATGAAGGAGGACGGCATCCTTGGCCTGAACTCCCTGACACGTAACTCTGGAACAGAACCGGGGAAGTTTGGCATTCCACGGACTTGCAAAGAGGTCTATGTCCGGGGTTCCCCATTCTTGAAAGATTCTGAGTACCTGATCCATGTGCAGGGACCATTCGTGTGGAAGCAGAACTCGACTGAGTCTGTCTGCCCAAGAGTTTTGGATTCCTGGGAGATATACTGCCAGGAGATGGATTTGATGCTCTCTGGCGAAGGCCCACAATCTTAGAGCTTCGTTGCAAAGCGACAGAGAGCCAGTTCCTCCTTGCTTGTTTATATAAAACATAGCTACTTGATTGTCCGTATGGATGAGGACTGTCTTGTAGCTGAGGAGGGTATGGAAGACCTTGAGAGCTAGAAAAACTGCTCGAAGCTCCAAGTGGTTGATATGAAGAGAGGTCTCCTGAGGGGACCAAGTGCCTTGAGTGGAGAGGTCCTGTAGATGAGCTCCCCAACCTGTTTGGGATGCATCTGTTGTGAGGGTTGCTTGGGGCAACAACTGTTGGAAGGAAGACCCCAGCAACAGATTTTGACTGGACATCCACCATTGGAGAGACCAAAAGAGACATTTGGAGGTTGCTATTTGGTCTGAGAGAGCTCCTGATGCTTGAGTCCACTGGGTGGACAAGGTCCACTGAGCTGCTCTCATGTGTAGGCGAGCATAGGGTACCACATGTATTGTGGAAGCCATGTGGCCTAGCAGTTGCAGCATCTCCCGGGCAGTTAAGTGGTTCTTTGACTGAATCTTGGAGGCTAACTGCACTAGACGCTGGCAACGGGCCTGAGGAAGGTAGGCCCTTGCAGTGGTGGTATCCAACCAGGCCCCTATGAATTCTAGGGACTGAGTAGGGAAGACAAATATTCCCAGAGTGCGTAGAAATGCAGCAACTACTGCCATGCATTTGGTGAACACTCTTGGGGCAGAGGCCAGACCGAAAGGAAGCACTCTGTATTGGTAATGTTTTCCTTGGAAAAGAAAACGCAGGAATCTTTTGTGAGATGGATGGATGAGAACATGTGTGTACGCATCCTTGAGATCTAGAGAACAAAGCCAATCCTGACTTTGAAGGTATGGAAGGAGAGTGCCCAGAGAAAGCATCTTGAACTTCTCCTTGCATAGAAATTTGTTCAATTCTCTGAGATCTAGAATGGGTCTGTATCCCCCTGTCTTCTTTGGAATGAGAAAATAGGGGGAGTAGAACCCTGACCCTTGTTGAAGAAGAGGAACTTCTTCTACTGCCGCTTGGGCAAGAAGGGTAGTTATCTCCTGACCTAGAAGGTCGAGAAGAGATGTGGGAGAATTGAAGTGTCTCACCATGGTGTGGGGAGGAAGGTCTGAGAAATGAAGTTTGTAGCCCTCTCTTATGATGGAGAGGGTCCACTGCTCTGATGTGATTTGCTCCCATCTGGGAGCAAAATGAGCTAACCTTCCTGGAATGGTGAGAGGTTCTGGCTGTGTTAAAGCCAGAAAGGCTAAGTTCTCTAGCATCAAGTCAAAAACCCTGAGGGGGTTGGGACTGCTGAGTTACAGCAGCCCCTGTAGACTTAGGCCTGGCCTGCTTAGGTTGCTGACGCTTAGCGGTAAAGCGACCTGTAGAAGATTGTTGGCCAGAAGTGGAAGGAAACCTGCCCTTTTTGAAAAAAGACTTTTTAAAAGTCTGTTTCTTGGCAGGAATGGAGGTAGACTTTGAAAGTCTATCCAGAGTAGAATTCTCTGCATCCATATGAGTGGCTTTAATTTGCCACTCTTTGCCAAATAGATTTTCACCTGTACAGGGCAGATTTCCTAAGCCATCTTGAACCCAGGGTTCTAAATCAGAAGCCTGGAGCCAAGCAATTCTGCGAGCAGCTATGGCAATGCCTGAGGCTCTACTGGCACCTTCAAAGGAGTCAAAGGCTGCCCTGTTTGAAAACTTGGAGATGTCTTGAGTATGCTTAAGCCACATGCGGAATTCTTCCCTTTTATCTTCTGGAATAAAAGGGAAGAAAGTGTGCAGCTTTTCTGCCACTTCTTTTAGAAACATACCCATGTAGAGGCTATATGAGTTGATTCTGGCAATAAGCATACTGGCCTGGAAGATTTTCCTACCAAAAGCATCCAAGGTTCTGCATTCTCTCCCTGGAGGAGCAGAAGAGTGTCTCTTTGTACTCTTTATCCTCTTCATAGCTGACTGCACCACAAAGGAATGGTGAGGAAGCTGAGTTTTTTGAAAGCCAGGACAGGGAGGGACACGGTACATATTGTCCAACCTGCGAGAATGAGGAGAGAGAGTGAGAGGAGTCTCCCATAAATCAATCATGTGTTCATAAAGAATCTCATGAATTGGTAAGGTGACTGCCTCTCTAGGAGCCTTAGGGTATCCTAAAATATCCAATTTTTTTTGCTCTAGGCTCTGATTCAGAGGCTACTGAGATAGATAGTCCTTTAGCTACTTCTCTTATGAAGTCTTGAAAGGACAAGTCCTCTGGAGGAGACATTCTTCTTTTTGGAGAAGAAGGCTCTTCAGGAAGGGCTATGGATACTTCAGGTGATTCATCTGATGAATCAGAATCACCAGAGGAATCGAAGTACCGCCTGTCAGGGTGCTCTTCCAGCACTCGATACGCGTATCGAGCGGTATCGACATCGGGCGTTTTCGGAACCGGATCGGTACCGAGAAACAGCCCTGGACAAGGAACCGCTGTCCTAGTCGATGTCGATGCGGTCGGTACCGGTATCGGTGCTGGTGCCGGTACCGGAGCCGATACCGACAACGGAGCTCGTTGCGGTACCGACGGCGTCGCAGCTTGAATGAAGGCTGAAATAGCCTGCTGCATGGACAGAACATTCTGATCCATCGACGCCATGAATGCCTGGAGATCGGTACCGGGAGATTGTGCCGGTACCCCAGAGCATTCTAACAGGTGATCGGTCGAGGCCGTGCCATCGATGTCAACCTGTAACCCCATAGGAGGAGCTTTGGAAGCCGGAGCTTCCCGCCGGGGTTGTTTGGCTGGTGCAGGGTCCTCAAGGGCAAGCCCGGAGGCATCTCGATGCTTAGAGGGAGATCTACCCTTCGAGGACCTGCTAGACTTATGTTTGGTTACCTGAGATCCATCAGGAGAAGAAGACCGGGAAGAGGTCGATGCTACCGACGCTGCATCAGCGGAAACAGCACATGGAGCTTAGCTGCTCGGTTCTGTAAACCCCATTTAGACATTAGAGAGCAGGACGGACAATCCGGAATGGAGTGTTCAGGACCCAAACATTTAAGGCACCATTCATGGGTATCTGTAACAGAAATAGTACCGCTACACTTAGTGCATTTCTTGAACCCGGAGGCTGGTTTTTCCATGAGGGAAATTTTCTCTTGGGCCCTGAGGCCTAGAAGAAAAATTACACTAAGTGGGGAAAAGTATAGATATTATTATTATTTTTTTTTTAAAAGAAGAAAGAAAAGACCGGCGGTACCGGTCCGGAGTCGGGGAAGGCAGACACGCGACCAAAGAAATAAAATAAAATAAAGAACTTCTTCAGCGGTGACAGGGCTCGACCTGCTGCCTCCGCGGCAAAGAAGAACTGAGGAGAGCTGGTCAGGAAAGGCGGGAAGGCAGCGCGCAGGCGCAGTGGGATGCTCCCAAAAGCTTTCCTTCTGGGAAGCTGGGGAACGTTCCCGCGCAGGCTCCATCGGTACCGACGTACCCCATATGTGAAGACTCATTCCTGCTTGTTCCTGGAGATAATTTCAGCTGTGCAGCTTTTGAAGGAAGGTTAAATTTTTGTGCGTCACATAACAACACTCGGAGTTCTATACTTTAAAATTTGACTACATGTCAGAATACATTATGTACACCACATTGATTGCATTAGATAATATTGTAGAACTTGTGAAAACCATAAATACACAACAACTTTTAAATTTTAAGATGTCTGTGTTGTTTTCTATCAGAATCAGAACCGTAATTTTTGTGCGCTCTGTTATAAAGTATGTGTGCTCACTCGGCGAGGTGTGTGCGAACGCACACGCGCACAGCTTAGAGGGAACAGTGGTTTCAACGTATTATCCATGATGAGGCCTGGCCCTGGACCCCCCCCCCACCCGAAGCATGTTTCAGTCACTCACCAGGCTCGGACCCAGCCTCTTGGTGTGCAGAGGGCCCTATAAAGCCAGCTCTGAACCCTTAACTTACTTTAAGCAGGCTCCGGGCCTACTCCTGCAGCTCTCATTAAGCTCCAGAGCAGAGCCCAGGCCCAATCGCAGCTGCTACTGCCTTGCCTACCTCTCTCTGCTCTCCTCATGACCTCCTGGCCCCCCACCACTGCTACAGCATCACCGCAGCTGTGCTTTCAACTTTTTTTTAAAAAAAAAGTTACTTGCCACTGTTCCCTACAGCCGTGACAGCCTGATCGCAGTTGCAATCAAGTTTATTTTTACTTTTTAAAATTCTGCTCTTCCTCTCCTGCTGTTCCCCCTGGGACAAAACGCAATCAGGCCAGCAATATATATTTTTTTAATTTGGGGCTCCTCCTTTTTTACAGTACAGTCCACAGGAGGAGTTGGAGGCATAGGCGGCTCTATAATGAGGCCAAGTGAGGCAGTGGACTCAGGCGGCCGCTTTTTGGGGGCAGCAAAATTGCCCCCAAAAAGACCGCCATCACCGCCTCACTCGGCCTTCAAAACAAAAAACAAAAAAACACTCCGGCCCGGTGAAAGAAGCAGCTGCTGGCCTGCTGCTGCCGCTCCAGCGGCGGCAGAATGAGGAGCCCCGCGGACGCCCGCCCGCCCCCCCCCGGAGAGCCTCCTGTTTTCCCCGGCTCAGCTTTGCAGAGCAGCGGTGAAGGGACAGTGTTTCCCTTAACCATGGATCTCTTAAAGCTGAGCCCAAGGCACTCATGGAAAACAGGAAATCTGGTTTCCCATCAGCACCTCGGGCTCAGCTTTAACAGAGCCGCGTGAAAAGGAAACGCTGTCCCTTCGCCTCGGCTCTGCAAAGCTGAGCCGGGGAAACCAGGAGGCTCTCCGGGGGGGCGGCCAGGCGGCTCCTCATTCTGCCACCGCCGCCGCTGGAGCAGCAGCAGCAGGCCAGCAGCTGCTTCTTTCGCCGGGCCCAGAGTGGGTTTTTTTGTTCAATTTCCCTGGGTTGGGGTGGGGGAGGGGTCTAGGACTGGAACTGGGCTGATGGGGGGTTTAGAACTGGAAATGGGCTGATGGGGGGTTTAGGACTGGTAATGGGCTATGGGAGGGTGGTTAGAATTGGAAATGGACTGATGGGGGGTTAGGACTGGTAATGGGTTATGGGAGGGGGGTTATAACTGGAAACGGGCTGATGGGGTGTTAGTACTGGAAATGGGCTGATCAGGAGGGGAGCTAGGACTGGTAATGTGCTATGGGGGGTTAGAACTGGAAATGGGCTGATGGGGGGGTTAGGAGTGGAAATCAACTGATGGGGGTTTAGAACTGGAATTGGACTGATCATGAGGGGGCTAGGATTGGTAATGGGCTATCGGGGGGGGGGGTAGAACTGGAAATGGGCTGATGGGGGTTTAGAACTGGAAATGGGCTGATGGGGGGGTTAGGACTGGTAATGGGCTATGGGGGGAGACTAGGACAGGAAATGGGCGGATTGGGGTGTTAGGACTGGTAATGGGCTATGGGGGAGACTAGGACAGGAAATGGGATGATTGGGGTGCTAGGACTGAAAATGGACTTATTGGAGGGTTACGACTGGTAATGGGCTTATTGGGGGTCTAGGACTGGGGTGGGCTGATAAAGGGGATAGGACTAGAAATGGGCTGGGACAGGAAATGGCTAATGGGGGAGGGGAGGAGAGTGCTGCTGGCCCTGGAAGAAAACTAGGGGCTAGGGCTACAAATGGGCTGATGCGGGGGGGATGGTAGAATAGGACTGGAAGGGAGCGGATACTGAGAGTGTCTGCCCGGGGAAGGATGGGGCAGGAAGGGAAGGAGGGGGCTGGAAAGGAGCTGACTCCTGGAATGTACCGAAGGGGGACTGGAAGGGAGCTGACACTTGGGGACGGGAGTGGTAGGTAGCTGAGTAATAGGGAGGAGGCTGGAAGGGAGCTGACATGTGAATGGCACTGGAAGGGAGATGGACAGAGGGTAGAGCGACTGGAAGGGAGCTGACTGGGGGGTGGCATTGAGAATGAACCTGAGCTGATACCTGGGATGGTATTTGGACTAGAAGGGGCTGGGCAGTGGGAAAGGAGGGGGACTGGAAGGGAATGGACACAAGTGGCAGTCATGGGAATGCAAGGTGGTTGACATTGGAAGGTACTGGGAGGGGAGGACTGGAAAGGGGACTGATACTGGGGAGGGTTACTGGAACTGGAAATTGGCTGATGGAAGGAAGTGAAGAAAACAAAAGAAGAGATAAGAAATGGCAGATGGACCATGGACCATAGACCACAGAAAGAGAGCTAAGAGAAGACAAGAAAGCAGAAGCCTGAGATCGGGACCAGCATGATCAGAGAATAAAATGGTCAGACAACAAAGGTAGAAAAAATAATTTTATTTAATTTTGGTGATTGGACTTTGTGCTATTTTTATATTTTACACAATATTGGGGAACTGCATCTCTTATTTATCTGATATTGTACTGCATGTGGACTCTGCCTTCTTGGGGTTTCAGTTTAAATTTTGTCTACATATTTTTATTTTTACTTTAGATTGTGGTTGCTTATTCTGTACTTGGTGAGGGTCGATGTGCATGTGTGACTGAGGTCAGGTGTTCTGTTAACATGCAGTTTGTATATAAAGATCTATACTATACTGTAGTAATTTGACTTGTTCAGCTTTGCAAATAGGTGTATGGATGTTCCAGGGCCCACTGTAGTATTTACAGTGACGCTTTTTTTGGATGGGCTCCTTATGTGACTTTTGGAAGTTTGTGCTGATATGGTATGGTATGGTAGGTTTGCTTTTTGTTGTAGGGTTTTTTATTAGTTCACAATATGCCTGGTACTGGAGAATAGTGATTGTTGTTGTTGTTAGTGAGATGATCAGAATCAGATTTGTTTTTTTGAAATATTGGATTCTGTGGGTGAATGTCCTGGTTCTGCTCTGCACCTACTGTGGATGCAAAATATATGTTGAAAAAGAAAAAGGGAGAACCATAACGCAGTTTATAACAAAATAAAATTGGGTTATAATTTCATTTTATAAACTGTGCTATTGATTCTTGCTGTCTTTTAGTTCCTTGGTGTACAAACAGGACCATACCTAGCCCTGTGCAAGCAGTGCAGCCGCACAGGGCGCAAAGGCTTGGGGGGGGGGGCGCATTTCGGCTGTCTGCTGTTGCCCTGCTGCCGCTGGCAGGACAATAGCAGGCAGTTAAAATGCGCCCCAAAGCTTTTTCGCAGCACTTTAAGCAGGTCTGGTCCCTCCCTCCTCTGACACGATGTCAGAGCAGGGAGGGACAGATCTGCTTAGAGTGCCGGCGCCTTTCAGATTGGGTGCATGCCCCCTCCTCCTCCCCACACCTCCATCCAACGCTGCCTGCTCTTTCCCTGCTGCCGGCGCCGCCGTGAAAAAAACAGAGGACGGCAGCAGCAGGGAAAGAGCAGGCAGCACTGGATAGAGATATGGAGGAAGAGGGGGGCGTGCATCCGAGTTGCAAGTCGCACAAGGCGCGATTGCAGTTCTATACGGCCCTGTGTGCAAACATCTTGCATTTCCTCCATATAATCTAATCGGCTTTTTGATTTGGTTCAGTCTCTGATTGGATTTCTGAAAAAGCCCTGCCCCCTCTAAGGTGGTGGGGGGGGCACCATCTCATTCTTCGCCTCAGGCAGCAGACTGCCTTGAGCCACCCCTGGTTGGAGGCGCCTCCCCGACTTGCTCCTGCTCTGATGGCAGTGGCAGCGATGATGGTAAGTAAAGGAGGAAAGCAGAGTTGGTGAGCCACATGACAGAAAGGAGCCGAGAGCAGGGCCATTTGCAAAACACATGCCCACACATGCCTAAGGCTGGCCCTGTCCCTGCATCAGGAATACCTGAAGTGTGTATGGGGGAGGAGGGCTGGCCTTTCATTTTCTTTTTTGTTTTAATATGAGAAAGGTGCCTAAGAGAGTATACTTGGGCTGCAAAAGACCCAAGGAATCCCCTTGCTACTGGGCTGTCATATGACCACTGTTCCCTCTAAGCTGTGCGCGTGTGCGCGCGCACATACCTCACCAAACGAGCGCACATACTTTACAACAGAGCGCACAAAAATTATGGTTCTGATTCTGATAAAAAACAACACAGACGTCTTAAAATTTAAAAGTTGTTAAGTATTTACGGTTTTCACAAGTTCTACAATGTTTTCTAGTGCAATCAATGTGGTGTACATACTGTATTCTGATGTGTAGTCAAATTTTAAAGTATATAACTCCGAGTGTCTTTATGTGGCACACAAAAATTTAACCTTCCTTCAAAAGCTGCACAGCTGATATTTTATGCGCACACAGCCTACAGAAAATTAGAGGGAACATTGCATATGACCCCCCTCCAAATGCACTATGGAATCTGCTTCTTGAGGGGGGGGGGCTCATGGAGTGTGTGCAACTGAGTGGGCAAAGCTCTGGGCTAGGAAAACAAATGGCAGGTTTATATCATGCACCCTGCTTTGGGCCATACCGAGGCTGCTTTTGTACTGTGATTGTATGTGTGTGTTGGGGGGAGGGGAGGCGGGATACAAAGGATTGGGAGCAGTGGAAGCCTTTTTTTTTTTTTTTTAATTTAGCAATAGCTGGAGGGCGTTTTGATTTCTGAGGCTAAGAGGAATCAACAGGAGGAGAAAAATAAAAACTTACAACAGGCATGCAGAAAAGCTGTCTGATCCGAGCCACATAGAAAATCTGTCTCTGATGGACCACTCCCTTCTGGTCAAAGAATGCGATCAGCATGACTTTGATCCTTGATTTGGACATGCACGCCTTCTTGGGTCTGGGTGACAGTCGAGTCTTCCACTGCAGGCTCTGTCTCTTGCTTTCAGGGTGGTACTGGTCTCGTCTCCTGTGATGACTCGACCAACGAACTCTGGATCTTCTCCGATCTTCTCTAGCAAGTATCGACAAACATTGACCCAGTGCTCCTTCTGGTCATCCAATAAAAGCTTGGGCACCATTTTGGCGCACACCTTCCACATCCCCAGCTCCTGCACCAAGATGATCCACACTGACTCCCTGTTCAGGATGAGCTCCTCAGCTATCATCCGCACCGTCAATCTGCGATCACTCCACACCAGCTGGTTTACTCTGTCAATGTTCTCAGCCGTCTTTGTCGTGGGGGGTCATATTCCACCTCCTCACGGCCATTCTTGAAGCATTTGTGCCACTTGAAGACTCACGGCCTTGACACTGCATCTTCTCCATAAGCCTTTTGGAGAAGTTGGAGACATGCAGCTGGGCCCTTCTCCAACTTAACCAGAAATTTCAAGTTTATTCTTTGCTCCATATTTCTGCCACCTCCAGTTGCGTGACAAAGCGATGGAGCAGTGTGCTACAAAAAGACCCGAAAAAGAAAAAAAGAGTGAGAGAGATGAAAAATATTATAGCAGAATAGTGGCAAGATGTTGCACAACACAGTGACATAAGCGGTTAGCCAATTGGCATTGAGTCATGGGCGTGGCTGCCACAGTCTTGTTTCTTTTTTATCACACCTCGAATTATCCACCTCCCATGATTTCTGCCTCTCTGGATGAGCTTCATGTGATTATATCTGACCTTTTATACAGCATATTCTAATTTGTTTGTATTAAGTGATTTTAACGCTCATTCTGACAGCCCTGCTCACTCTATGGAGAGAGATTATTTGAACTTTATGACTGATTTCGATTTTGTTCAGCATAGTCATTGTCCTACCCATGTATCTAGGCATACCGTATCTTAAAAAGGACATAGAGTTATTAGAAAAAGTACAGAGAAGAGCCACCAAATTGGTGAAGGGGATGGAAGGCTACTCCTATGAAGAGAGGCTAAAAAGGTTAGGGCTCTTTAACCTAGAAAAGAGGCGGCTGAGGGGAGATATGATAGAGGTGTATAAATTAATGAATGGAGTGGAACGGATAAACGTGGATAAATTGTTTACGCTATCAGAATATAGAAGGACTAGGGGGCATGTAATGAAGCTACAGGGTAAACTATTTAAGACAAATAGGAGAAAATATTTCTTCTCTCAACGTGTAATCAAACTCTGGAATCTGTTACCGGAGGATGTAGTAAGGGCTGTTAGTATAGCTGGGTTTAAAAAAAGGTTTGGACAAGTTCCTGGAGGAAAGGTCCATAAACCACTATTAAAAAGGGACCCAGGATATCAATGCTTGGCCTAGTACAAGCACTGCAGAACCTGTGTCTTTTGGGGAAACTGCTAGGTACGTATGACCTAGATTGGCCACTGTTGGAAACAGGATACTGGGCTTGATGGACCTCGGTCTGACCCAGTATGGCATTTCTTATGTTCTTATCTTCTTACCCTCGATATGATTTACTCTCCAAGCTCTTCCTGTCTGGCTTTGTGCTTTGGTGGGATAATTTTCTTTGTTTCCAAGTTGCTGCTTATGGTGTATTGGCTCTTCCTTCAGAAAGTGAGTTCTCGGGCATGTAACTTTAAAAATTTGGATCTAAAGAGTCCTGTGACTCCTTTCTGGCTGATTTCATGGATAATTCATTAGCCAAACAAATGGATAGTTGTTATAAAGTATTGATGGATGAACTGAATTTAGTTGCCCCAGAGAGAGAATTTATTATGTGTACTAGATGATCCCAGCCATGGTTCCACCCCAGACATATCTTGTTGAAAAGACAGGCTTATTAAGATAAGCGGAGATGGCAGAAGGGTAAGTCTGCCTCAGCACTTTCTGTTTACAAGGAGGGGTTAAAAAACTATAAAATGGCAGTGAAAGCAAAGTGATTGCATTTTTGTCTGATTCGTACTAGTGGGAATCAGCCTAGAAAACGTATGTTTTACCTGAATGTTCAGGACTACCTCAGTTCAGTTTACATAACCATTTCTCATTAATATCATCTGAGTGATTTGTGAAACTTTTTAGCAGTAAGATTTCTGCAATGAGGCAACAGATTTTTTTTAATGCAGATCCAATGCAGCCCTACATGGAGTCTCCTCTATGACAGCAGTTTATTCTTCCATCTGGTATTGCCCTTGGCAGGACTATTTCTTCAATGAGTACAACCACTTTTGTTTGTGACCTGGATCTCTCTTACTTAGTTAAGAACAGGTCAGGGACTTAGGGTTTTTTCCATTTACACACACTATGGTTAATGCTAGTCCCTCACAGGGCAAACTTCCAGAATGTTGGAAGGAAGCCTCTTTTAAAAGGAAAGAACATGGTCTCATCTGTTCCTTCAAATTATTGTCTAGCATTGAATCCGCTATTCATCTCAAAGATGGCTGAAAGGACAGTGCTTCGCTAGCTTAGTTCTTAGTTGTAAACTGTGCTACATCAATGTCAGTCAGGCTTTTGTGCCAGACATACAGTAGCATAGACACACCACTTCAGTTGTGATTCTCTTGGATTTTAGCTCAGCTTTTGATCTCATGGTTCATGACCTTTTGCTGTTGCAGATGGGTATTGAAGGGCTAGTCCTCCAAATAGTTTCAGTCATATCCAAATTACTTGGGACTCTATTGGGTCCACCTGAGCGTTTTTGGACTGTGCTGCCCTACAGGGATCTGTTCTGGCTAGAACTCTTTTGAATGTGTTTCTTTCACCCTTATTTGCTCCGATTCAGAGTTCTGGTATACAGAATGTTTTATTTATTTATTTATCTTAAAGTGCTGTCAAAGTCAGTGCTGACTCCTGGCGACCCAGAAGCTCCTGGGCTTTCTTGGCATGGTATAACTGGAAGTAGATTGCCAGGCCTTTCTTCTGAGACAATGACCTGCCCAATGTCACAAGGAGTGCCAGTGGAAATTGAACCCAAATCTCTTGGGTGCTAGGCTGTTGCTCTAAACACTAGGCTACTCCTCCACTTCAATGTGCCAGATCTTTGTACATTAAATTAATATCTTGATGGGCTTGCTATTTGGTTGAAAGATTAAGGACTGCATCTCAGTTCAGGTACATCAGTAGCTGTCTGGTTCTCAAGGAAAAAGATTTGTTGCAGACCCGCTCCTAAAATCCTTGCCACTCCATTAGTTTTACAAGAAGGAGTCACCATATTGGGAGTGGAGTTGGACTCGGGTCTAACTTTTGATGGGCAAGTTTCTACCTTAATTCATTCTTCCTTTTATGTGTTGAGGACGTTTTGGACCATCGGAGTCATATTTGCCAATGCTGACTTACAGTGCTTAATACACTCTTTGCTTCTAAATCATTTAGATTCTTGTAACTCTTTGCTTTGTTCAAGTATGAGGGCAGTTAAGCAATTCAGAACGTAGCTGTACAGTTTCTTTCTAGGGTGTGAAAATATTATCATGGGCCCCCCCCCCCCCCCCCAAGTATTAGTGGCTTTTCCTGTACAGCTCAGAATTCAGTTTAAGATCTTGCTACTGACCCACATGCTTTTTATACAGATACTCTAAGTAACTTGACTTCTTTGCACATACTTCTTTCCAGGCCCTGAGGCCTTCTCAGCTTTAGCAGCCTTGTTTGCCATCGGAAACTGCTGTGAAACTTGATGTTACTCGTACGACAGCTTTTGCAACCCTTGCCCCATCACTCTGGAACAGATTGTCTGTAGAGTTCAGAGGCGAGTGGAATTACCAGAAGTTCAAACTTGCCCTTAAGATCTGGTTCTTGTCTCAGGCTTTTCCTTCCTGTTAATTGGTGTTCTAAGCAATGTAGCAGTGAATGGTCAGTTCCTGCGGGCAGTTGGCTGGTCAGCCTCTCCTTTCTTTCCACTACTATTTCCTTTTGTGTTGTGACTGTGATGTGATAGGATTATATTAACTGTGTTAGATGCCCCTCATGTGTTCTGTTTGTCTAGTCTGTTGTATTTGGGTAACCCTATAATTAATTTTTGCTATTTTACATTGCCTTGTTGCTACTGAAGGAAAGGCGGGCTATCAATTTTCACAAACCTTAAATCTTAATGCATGAGGAAAATCCTGGATGTGGAGGACACGTTTAACTTTGTGGAGATCACGCTACTCAATGTGTATGGACCAAATGGAAAAGCAAAGTCCTTTTACCAACACGTTTAGGCTTCTGGAGGAGGTGGGGAGACGTATTATTATAGGAGAGGATTGCAATCTGGTTATGGATCTCAGAGTGGTCAGGTCAGGGAGAGGATATTCTTAGATTTTGTTTTGGGAGGAGGGGTGTTGTCTGGGTGTATTTCCAAGAGCAAGATTACACTTTTTTCTCCCAGGTGCATTGGACCTACTACATAGATATGTGGTGGTTGGGGATGGAGGATATGTGGCATATTATGCAATGAGATCAATCAGATTGTTATTTCTGCTCATGACCCCATTCCTATTAGTGTTCAGATGCAGATGAGTAGTGAGCCTGGCCCTGACTTGATGTGCTAGGCGAATGAGTCTCTTCTACAGACTGAGAAATGTGTCTCAGCCACTACCAAGATAACAATCCGTATAATTTAGGATAGCAAAAACCTTTTCTGAGTGTTATGCAACTTGCCATTTGTATTTAGCTCACGCCTTTCCAGAAGATCAAGGTGAGTTACACTCGGGTACAGTGTGTGTTTCCCTATCCCCAAAGGGCTCATAATCTAAGTTTGTACCTGGATAATGGCTGAATATTGCTGCTATCTGGATAGTGCCACTCTGCGGATATTCACCGCCAGCCGGTATATACTGGCCCTGAATATCTGCATATTTTTATCCATGGTGAGAAGCAGTTTAGAAAAACTGCCAACCGCTATGGACCGAATATAACCTCATAAATCTCTGACCAAAAACAAAGTTGTCCCTATCTTTAAATTAGCTCATTTTAACCTATCTCACTATAAAGCTGGCAATTGCTGTGTGCTCTCTCATAATCCCTAATATCGACCCTATAGACAGGGAAAAATACTTAACTAGGCATGAAAGGACATAGCCAAGTGGAGATTGGAAGCTGCCTTTCAAGTGCAGATTTGTCTCAAGAACACATGCGTTCCAGTCAATCTTGCTGCTAGAGAGATAATCTGCCCAGAAGCTGGCTGAAAGTCCATTGAATAATGCAATCGCCTGTGATATCATCCCGCTCCAAGCTCCTTTTCAAAACAACTCTGCACCGGCAGCAGTCAGAGCTCACCACTTTCTCTGGGAAGACTATGCATGGGCTTATTACTGGTTCCTGAGTATGTGAGAAAGCCTGAGGATCTTTGCTAAGGAATCCCTTGTTGTATGGTTCCAGATGAGCTGCCCTGAAGCTGACAGAAGCTCCACCCACAGATGCAGGTGATGTCATCCTGCTCCAAATTCCTGTTCACGGTAACCCAGCAGTGGGGATAGGAGGTGAAGGAAGAATATCAAATGGATTAGAAAGCACTACAAAACGAAAAGAGCAGGTGAAATAAATACAACTAAAAACATTAACATAGGGAGACAACATGGGCAGAACCCTAAAACATCAGTTATGAAGCAAAAATAGCAAAAAATGCAGTTAACAAACTAAAAATCAAAAAGGCTCTAGTATTTAAAAACTGCTAATACAATTGAAATAAAAATGGACACTGTGAGTGAGTCATAAATAACGACAGAAGGGGAAAGAGTGTGTGTGTGTGTGTGTGTGTGTGTGTGTGAGAAAGTGTGGGACGTTGATTATGTACAAGGTCAAACTTACATTTTCATGGTTATTGCATATTTTTATGTTTGTGTGTCAGTTTTTTTTATTATCACTTTTCTCTGTGATTTTTATTATGTATATTTTAACTTTTTCTCTTATGTATTTTTTAACTGTTTTGTTTGTTTGTTTTTAGACCCCTGATGAAGGTTTATAGCTGAAACTTTTTTAAGTTGGGTCCTCAATAAAATATTTTTGTGGCTACCTACTCCAGTGTGGCCGTGGTGTTTGTGCCCTCTGCTCCTTGCCTGGTTCCTATCTTCTGCGGAGGTTTTCCTCTTTCCTTTGGGTTCTTATGTGCCTTTGGTCAGAGGGACTGCCTATTCCTGTTATACAGGTGAGATGGTTGATGGGGTCTCATAGGGTATACCAAACTCATTCTTGTCTATGTTAGCAGAGAGTGGTGGTTTTCTGGGGTCACAGGGATGTGGGTTTCTGAGGACAGCTATTTACAGGACTTCTGAATGTGAGAATATTAGGGAATACTGGGCAATTTATTCAGGATATTATTTTGGAACATAATTTAGGGGTTTTGTGTTTTCATAGAAGCTTGAGTGGGGGAGAGGGGGACTCTAGTGTCAGTGTTCTTCAACACATCTCATAGCACAATTAGATAAAAGGGGATGAGGATCAAAGTGTGTTTTTAAATTAGTTTTTGGGATTGGTTGAGGGTGAGAAGAAGCAGCTAGGGGGAAGCAGAGTGTTTGTGAGTATATTTTTCTGGGAAGTCTTCTCCTTCCCTTTTGTTAATTCATCATGCTCCATATCATAAGGTAGAGTGCGTTTTAGCAGTAGCAGAATGTATTGCAGCAATGAAATTAACTTTCGTTAGGTTAATAGTAGTGGGGTTTTTAATACTTGAGCTGAGTTCTCTGTGGTGGGAAGCAATGAATGTTTTTGGCATGATTGAAGAATACTGATTTCCACTATTAGTCGCTTTCCCTATGGATTAGCAAGGTCACACATTAGATCTGTTCTTTCAATCTAGTGAGTGTGATATCAGGGTAGATAGTGTAAGGATTCTTATGGTGTCCTGATCTGATCATTGACTGATCCTTTTCCAAACAGGGGTACGGGAAATCAGGACATCTCAGGGAAAGGAGAAGAAAGTTAGATGTGAGCAGGAGATTATAGATTGTATGAAGATTGCACGTTTGAGATCTTTGTCTCTTGAAGGTGAACAATGGGTGAAGGTCTGGAATGAATCTCTAAGTGAGGCTTTGGGTAGGATAGCCCTGGAGAGGGGGCTGAGGCACTAGGCGTGTAAAACTGCTCATTGGTATAATGGCCTGGTTAGTCTGAGCCATCAAGACCATCATAAGGAGAATCAGTGGTAGAAGATGATTCTGGGTCTTCCCAGAGGGCTTGTAGGACTGTTGTTCAAGAATATAAGCTTGTGATCTGTCATGAGAAGGCTCGGTTTGTTTCTGTGTAGTTAGCACAGGGAGATAAGAGACCATAACAGCTTTCTATGTCTTAATAGCCAGGAGCTCAGTTCTCTTGAGCTGTCAAACAGTATTTGGGGTTTTTTCATAGAGAAGCTTAAGAGTATTCAGGATTTTCTTTAGAACAGTTAGGAGGTGGGGAGAGGGATTTGCCAACCAAGGGTACTGTGCAGTAAGTGGGTTGGGATGCGATTGAGGGGTATGGGAAGGTGTAAAATCATATTATGTCTGAATTGAGAAAGATGATTCTGCGGGAAATTACTGTATTAATAAAAGGATGACTCATGTACAGTTTTCTGTTTTTGATGCTGTTCTCATGCGATTCATTAAGGAAGCAGGTGAACTAGTGGTGCCCTGGCTGGCAGATATTGTAAACCTAGTTTTGAGGTTAAATGTAATGCCACCTTCTTTAAGTGGGCTTATTAGTAGGCCTATGCTGAAGAATGTGAATCTGGACCCTGTTGGATATGAGCAACTATGGCCCGATCTCCAACTTGCTGTTTCTGGCTAAGTTGGTGGAGAGGGCAGTATATGCCCATTTAGGTTCTTTCTTGGAGGAAACCCTCAGCCCAGCGTGCAGCGGCGGCCAAGAGAGCAAATAGAATGCTAGGTATCATAAGGAAAGGAATGGAAAATAAAACAAAAGATAATAATGCCTCTATATCGTTCCATGGTGAGACCGTACCTTGAATATTGTGTGCAGTTCTGGTTGCCGTATCTTAAAAAGGATATAGTGTTATTATAAAAGGTTCAAAGAAGAGCCAACAAAATAGTAAAGGGGATGGAGGATATTCCTATGAAGAAAGGCTAAAAAGGTTAGGGCTCTTTAACCTGGAAAAGAGACGGCTGAGGGGAGATATGATAGAAGTCTATAAATTAATGAACAGAGTGGAACGGGTAAACGTAGATCGATTGTTTACGTTATCAGAATATAAAAAGACTAGGGGACATGCAATGAAGCTACAGGTTAAACTATTTAAGACTAATAAAAGAAAATATTTTTTCACTCAATGTGTAATCAAACTCTGGAATTTGTTACCGGAGGATGTAGTAAAGGCTGTTAGTGTAGCTGGGTTTAAAAAAGGTTTGGACAAGTTCCTGGAGGAAAGGTCCATAAACCATTATTAAGAAGGGACCCAGGATGTCAATGCTTGACCCAGTACAAGCATTGTGGAGTCTTTTGGGGAAACTGCTAGGAACGTATGACCTAGATTGGCCACTGTTGGAAACAGGATACTGGGCTTGATGGACCTTGGCCTGACCCAGTATGGCATATCTCATTTTCTTATGGGGTGCTTCATGATTGCCAGTCAGGCTTTAGGAGGGATATGGCAACATAGGAATGGAGAGGGAACTCTTTAGATTGTTCTATAGGATCTCTCTGTGGCATTCAAGATTGTGGATCAATTGTGAGGTAGTACTACTCTGGCCCATCTGGGGTTGGTGTCAGCCTTTCTTGGAAGAGAGGAGGCAGCAGGTTTTATGAAACCAGCAGCAAATATCAATGGCAGAACTGGGATATAGGGTCCTCCAGGAATCAGTGTGGTTGCAGATTCAGATTAAAATGTATTTGGCTCTTCTAATATTATTAATCAGCAGCTACAAGATTGAAAGTCTTGCCTATTCAGATGATGCACAACTAGGTGTACCAGTGGGGTAGACCAGCAGGCAGCAACTGATAAATTTGGTGTTTTGAGGTATTGTCTGTCTGTTTGGCTGGCAAAGATACAGCTGAAGCTGAACCCCAAAAGATATGAGGTCCTATGGATCAGTAGGAGGGAAATACCCTTTGTCAGCCTCTTTCTGTATCTAAGGAAAGTGCTGCCCTAAAAAAAAATGGTGGTCAATTTGGGATACACATTGATTCTAAGCTTGCTAGACCTATATTTCCTCTGTGGTTCAGGGCACTTTCTCCAAATGGGCACCTTTGATTCCCTTCATATGATTAACCAGCATGTCCACTGGTTATGCTGAAGGATTAAGCAACTATCATCCACTCTATGGTGAGTAGTAGAGTGGATTACTGTAGCTCCTTATATCAGAGTCTTCCAAAGTGAAGTATGCATTGACTCTAACTACTGCAAAACATGGCCACTAGCTGCTTGTGGGGAAGAGAGCAAAGAATCATGTGTCACCTGTACTTGAAGGTTTGCACTGGTTACTACTGACATGTCATATTTTCTTGAAGAGCATTGCTCTGGTTTTTATGGCTATTCATGGTGAAGGAACACAAGGAGCAGGAGACGTTGGATGAACTAATGCGTCTTTTATTGGTAAGGACCCCAACGCGTTTCGGCAACACCTTCCTCAGGGGAATTGTCACTTAAACAATCAATAAAAACAAATTAATGATACAAACATGTAAAAACAATTAAAACCAATTGGCATGATATGAAATATATAGCAACAAATCTTATATATAAATAACAAAAAATCGATAAATACATATGTTGATTTTAAAACCATAGATTAAATTTAAAACATAAAACACAGACAAACGTAGGGCTGTCTGTGTTTTATGTTTTAAATTTAAACTATAGTTTTAAAATCAACATATGTATTTATCGATTTTTTGTTATTTATATATAAGATTTGTTGCTATATATTTCATATCATGCCAATTGGTTTTAATTGTTTTTACATGTTTGTATCATTAATTTGTTTTTATTGATTGTTTAAGTGACAATTCCCCTGAGGAAGGCGTTGCCGAAACGCGTTGGGGTCCTTACCAATAAAAGACGCATTAGTTCATCCAACGTCTCCTGCTCCTTGTGTTCCTTGGTACTGCTTGCAGGAGGCTTACTCCTCCTTGTGTAACCTATTCATGGTGAAGGGCCAGTGTATCTGAAAAAAATTTGCTTTACCAGCCAGTGTAGGTGCTGACTCTTCTAAGCAGCTGCTTCCTGGGCGACTGCCATTCCTCCGTGTCAGATTTACGGCAACAAGGCAGAGGGTGTTTAGCTGTGTGACTCTGGCTTTGTGGAGTAATATTCCTTTGGAAATGAGGCAGGAGCAGAATCTTTTGATTTTTAAGATGATGGTGAAAGCATAGTTCTTTCCTAAGGCATTTGGAGTATGAGTTGGTCTGGAAAAGACAGTTGAGGTGCCGAGTCTTTGGATGAGGGGTAGGATGATGGGCTTTGGTATTATTATAATTTTGTGACTGTGTGATGTTTGATGTTTTTGAATGCTATCTTAATCTTTCTCAGGACTGGTGGTTCAGCAAGCACTGTCAAATATATAGAATCATCAAGATAGCAAGAACTTATATGAAAATGCTTGGTCTGGGTAGCCCAAGATACATCTGAGAATCCACATATTTTCATATTAAAAAAGGGACATTTTTGTTACAAAAAAGAAATAAATCTTTGTCTAAATCAAATTCACAAGTCATAATTAATGTGGCTTGGAAAAATTTCTTATCCCAAGAAAATTCTAAATATTGAGAAAGATAGAAGCTATTAAATGAAAGTAGCCCCCTCCTCCACCAGCAACCTTTTATTGAGCTTCCAAATGTTCTGCTGGAGGCAAATAAAGCACTTTAATGACTGGTGGCATTGCCTCATCCAGGATCTTAAAGAGCATGTGTAGCTACTTCTTAAACACTCTCAGCAGGGCTATCAAAGCAGTACAGTGGAAGTTCACAAAATGCAGATTCCTCCTGAACTAATTCTCCAAGTTCTCTCCTTTTTTTTTTATTATAGCTTTTCTCAAAGGATTTAATTCTTAAGTCCTGAAGCGACTCATTTGGCTCTCCAAAGCTGTCATCTGAGAAAAAACACCCTCAACAGTCCTCCTATTCTGAGCTGAGAACTCATTTTCATATACAGGGCTGGCCCCGGAGTTGTTTCAAGGTAATGAAACCCTAGGCAAACCTTAAGCCCTCCCCTGATTCTCATAATCTATTATTTAGCTTTGAATGCCCAGCTTTTGGCACCCCCAGAAGATGCCACCCTAGGCAACTGCCTAGTTGACCTAGTAATGGGGGCAGCTCTGTCCATACAGATTTGTCTAAAGCATTGGTCTGATCCATTATCCTCTGGTCCATCGCCATGCATACTTTTTTAACAGTAAAATCTCTGTGAATAGAAGTAATGAATCATCAGTTCCACTCCCAAATTCAGCAGTGGCTTGTACCGAGTTAAGAGGCTACAGTTCAAGGCAAGCTCCCAGACACAAATGTAGCCTCTTGAAACGTAGACGTTCTTACTGCTGCTATACATGGCTTCTGCAACATTCACATAGGTTGATTTTCAAAGGCATTTATCCGGGTAGCAGCACCTGAGGGTGACATCTGGCAGCACTATACAGATAGTGCCACTGAATATTCTCTCTAACTTCCCCGGTACTATCTGGATACTGCTGGGGCAGGCCAGGTCAGTCTTGGGTTATTCATATAGCAAATTTCAGCGCCACTATATGGATAGCTCTAAAGATAGCTTAGAACAGGAAAATGCTTAAAATCCTTACTATATGGATAGCAGCCAAGTCTGATATATCATAACCAGATATTCAGCAACAGCCACTGACTGGACACCAGTGCTGAATATAGTTTTTATTTGGCTGCAGCAGCTGCATGTAAAAAAAAAATGCAAACTGCTGATGCTAAATATTGAGCTTAGTGTCTTCAATGTTACACATTAATGACGTTTCTCACGGCTGTGGCACCTAATTTCACCCCTAGTGCTATTTATTGGGAGTGGAGGAGTAGCCTAGTGGTTAGAACACTGGCTTGGTAACCAAGCAACCAGGGTTCAATTCCCACTAGCACTCCTTGTGGCCTTGGGCAAGTCACTTAACCCTCCATTGCCTCAGAAGAAAGGCCTGGCAATCTACTTCCAGTGACACTGCCAAGAAAACCCAGGAGCTTCTGGGTCACCAGCAGTTGGGACTGACTCGAAGGCACACATTGCATTGCTATTTATTAGTTGGATACTTTGTCAACACATTACCTCCATCCAGAGTTCCAGTAAGCACCACTGGCTCTGTATTATTAGACTCAGCTGCTTCTTACAGGTTTTATTTATTTACATTCTCTTATATACTGCGCTATTCTGCATCAGTGCGGTTTACATTGAACAAACTGAAATTACATTGAAAAGGGCATTATAACTTGGAGATAACTATTTTACAGGGAACATGGGCTATGGAGCGTTAAGTGGCTTGCCCAAGACCACAAGGAGCACCTGTGGGACTAGAAACCCCAGTCCTTCCAGTCCAAGGTTGCTGTCCTCTAGTGGGATTTGAACCCCCCGATCTTCCGGCCTGAAGTACCTTGCCCCAACCACTAGGCCACTCCTCCACTCCAAGAAGAAGAATTCACTGCTCCAGACTGAAAGTGGCAGTGAGGTCTAGAAGGGGCAGCCAAAACTGCCGGACTCACGGATGGCAAAGGCATCCTTTGAACACTGGGAGAGTATAGTGGATACAGACAATAAGCTTGGCGTTTTGCCCTCTCTTTCCCCCATAATAGAAAGACAATGGAGAAGCCAGTGCTTAAATTTTTGATCCAGTGCGGCCATCCTGGACTGCCCCTATTCTCCTAAAATTGAATTTAGAAGCTTAAATTGCAATTGTTTCAATCTTTAATACTTAGTCTATTTACAGGAATGAAAAGTGAGGAAACTGGATTCTGAAAAACAAAACTTATCCACTTAATTCTTTTGATACAAAGTTCAATTTAGATTTGCATAATGCTTAATAACTATACCATCTGGAGCTAATTTAAGTGTGCACAATTGTAATCATTCCGCTCTCTAGTTGAAGTGCTCTTATGTGTGTGCGTTCTCGTTTAATTTAACAACCTATCGATGAACCACTTTTATATCCTTTTTGTAACCCGGTTTTTGTACGACATATCAGTGTCTCAATGTCCTTGGTATAATATATACCACAGATGGGCAATTGTCAAAACAATTTTCCAAGGCAAACCGATTTGTCTAAAAACTGCCTTAACTCAAACTACCTAAAATACAGGAAGATTCCACAACACATATTTTTAGGGCCTTAGTTTATATTACAGTACACCTATGTGAGAAGTCCAAAATGTTGCCTATTTTAATAAAGGCAACATGGGTGCATTTATAAAACAAGCTCCCAGAACAAACGCAACAGTGTATAAATGCCGCTGCACACATTACACCTGCTGCAAAGTTTTATAAATATGTGCACACCACTTCACCCAAACTATGACCCCAAGAATGCATACACAAAGATCATGTAAAAGAAGGCACATACAGCAGTGTTGCTCACCTGCAACTGGTGTTTTCCATAGGCAGCAGGATTGATCAGGCACAAATGTGGGTAAGGTATGTGAGACTGCCGAGGCAGAATAACTCTCCCGAAGCTCAGAATTTTGTGTAAAGCTTTGAGCATGCACTGCCCTTCTCGCGTGCAGCAATCTCTTCAGCTATTCAGTCAAGCCCATAGCTCAAGAATTAATGCAACTTTTGGGGAGGGGGAAAGGAAAGGGAATCATGTGCCTGATCAGTCTTGCTGTCTGTGGAAAACACCTATTGCAGGTGATCAACACTGCTTTTTCCATTGACAAGCAGGACTGAGTGAGACACACAAGTAGGTGGCACCCAACCTTAGGGCTGCCTGCTTCATTTCGCAACGTCCCATACATAAGAGCAATCCATACTGAGAGACTTGAGCTGCTATTTCCCCATGACAGACTGGCCAGCATAGCTTGACTGAAGGCACTGTCCCTTACTGAGGCTTCGTTCAGGCAGTAAACTAGTGGGCAATGAAGGTATGAGTAGAGAACCATGCCACTGTTCTACAAACTGTAGCCAGCAAGGCAGATTTTATAAAAGCCATGGTGGCTCTTGTCTTGGTTTTACACACTTTACAGCTTAGAGGAGCACCAATTCATTTATAACACTATTGGATGCAGGCTATCAGCAAATTTCTGAGGGTTCTTTTGCTGAATGGTATGTCAATTTTCTTGGGATTTAAAGGTGACAAAAAGCTTGCATAGACTTTCTGACTGGCTTTGTTGAATTGTGTATCTTTATCCGGAGGAGTATTGGAAAACTCCTATACTTCTTGACCTTCCTCATAACGGCTTTCAACTTCAGTAGAGTAGTGCGAAAGCTGGACTTTATTGAAAGTTAGTGCCAATAGGCCCTTAAGCTTTATGTCCATCTTTTTGGAGACAAGCTGCCTAATAAGTGGATTTTGCCACATACAGAATCCCTCCTTGTTTGAAAGGAAAGGAACACACCATGCCGTTCTTGATATTATTAAGACTCTATTCTGTTCTATGTAATTATCTCATGTATATAGTTTACCCCGGTTCTCCAAGTTTGTACTCCTGTTCGATGTAAACCAAACAGCTTGTTGTTATGGTCTTTATGTTATAATGTAAACCGCGCTGATGCCGAATAGTGCGGTATATAAGAACTTGTAATAAATAAATAAATAAATAAATAAATAGAAAATAAAACCAACTGCACCCTGATTATTGTGTGCAATTCTGGTCACCATATCTTAAAAAGGATATAGAAAAATTGGAAAAGGCACAGAGAAGAGTGACCAAAAGGTAAAGGGAAAGATATCTCTATGAGGAAAGGCTTAAAAGGTTAGGGCTCTTCAACCTGGAAAAGAGACGACTGAGGGGAGATATTGTATGATAGAGGTCTATAAAATAATGGAGTTGAATGGGTAAATGAAAATTGGTTGTTTACTCCTTCAAGAAGTAGAAAGACTAGGGGACTAGAAACATAGAAAAATGACGACAGAAAAAGACCACATGGCCTATCTAACAACGCTACAATGCGGCACACTTAAGACTAATCGGAGAAAATATTTTTTTCACTCAACACATAATCAAACTTTGCAATTCATTACCGAAGGATGTAGTAAAAGCTGTTAATGTAGCTGGGTTCAAAGCAGGTTTGGACAAGTGCCTGGAGGAAAAGTCCATAAACCATTATTAAAGTGGACTGGGGAAATCCACTGCTTACCCCTGGGACAAGCAGCATGGAAGGTTCTTTGGGAACCCGACAGGTACTTGAGACCTGGAATAGCCATTGGTGGAAACAGGATACTGGCCTCGATGGACCCTTGGTCTGACAGTATGAAAAAGAAAAAACAAACAAATCACCACCACTTGGATGCCTGTTTATACTAAAACTGATGGAATCCTGGAGCAGATGAAGAAAAACTCGAAGGGCACAGTAAAATGTTTGAAGCTCCAAGACAGGGCCG
This sequence comes from Ichthyophis bannanicus, assembly GCA_033557465.1. Lineage (NCBI taxonomy): Eukaryota > Metazoa > Chordata > Amphibia > Gymnophiona > Ichthyophiidae > Ichthyophis > Ichthyophis bannanicus. Next base: position 517,667,943 of record CM066033.1, read on the forward strand.
GCCCAAGGGTATCTTGTGCTCTAGGCAAACCTTCATCCAGGTACCCCTACTTCCCCTAACGTTGTCCAACATCTCTCACCTATCCCGCACTCCAAGGTGTTCAACATCTCTTCTCACTCCTTCTTCCCCCCACAGCTCTCCAGCATCTTCCCTTTTCCTATCCTTCTCACTTCTCCCCTACCACACACAGAGATATGTGTCCAGCAGTGGCATAAGTTCAAACTAGGGGTCCCCAAGCAACAATTTTGAAAATTTCCTCAGAGTAGAGGGAAAATGCACCTCAGAAGATCAAGAACAGCTGCAAGTGGACCCCCTTTTCCATGGAGGTCCCCTGAATGGCAGGATATTATAATGCCTCTGTATCGTTCCATGGTACGACCGCACCTTGAATATTGTGTGCAATTCTGGTCGCCGTATCTTAAAAAGGATATAGCGTTATTAGAAAAGGTACAGAAAAGAGCCACCAAAATGGTAAAGGGGATGGAAGGCTACTCCTATGAAGAGAGGCTACAAAGGTTAGGGCTCTTCAACTTGGAAAAGAGACGGCTGAGGGGAGATATGATAGAGGTCTATAAATTAATGAATGGAGTGGAACGGGTAAACGTAGATCGATTGTTTATGTTATCAGAATATAGAAAGACTAGAGAACATGCAATGAAGCTACAGGGTAAACTATTTAAGACAAATAAGAGAAAATATTTTTTCACTCAACGTGTAATCAAACTCTGGAATTTGTTACCGGAGGATGTAGTAAGAGCTGTTAGTGTAGCTGGGTTTAAAAAAGGTTTGGACAAGTTCCTGGAGGAAAGGTCCATAAACCATTATTAAAAAGGGACCCAGGATATCAATGCTTGACCCAATACAAGCATTGTGGAACCTTTGTCTTTTGGGGATACTGCTAGGTACGTATGACCTAGATTGGCCACTGTTGGAAACAGGATACTGGGCTTGATGGACCTTGGTCTGACACAGTATGGCATATCTTATGTTCTTATGTTCTTATCCTTCAATCAAAGTGGTCACAACACATTTGGGGGATACATTTAACACAAGGGGATATGAGACACATACACTAATACTTAAAAGGAACATGGGCAATGGAGGGTTAAGTGGCTTGCCCAAGACCACAAGGAGCACCTGTGGGACTAGAAACCCCAGTCCTTCCGGCCCAAGGTTGCTGTCCTCTAGTAGGATTTGAACCCCCGACCTTCCAGCCTGAGGTAACTTGCCCCAACCACTAGGCCACTCCTCCCTATCACACCAAGGTCCTTCTCCTGGTCCGTGCACACCAATCTCTCGCTCCCTATAGCGTACATTTCCCCTGGATTTCTGCTTCCCAAGTGCATGACACTGCACTTCTTCGCATTAAATCTTAATTGCCAAGCATCAGCTTTTGTAGATCTTTCCTCATGTTATCCACTCCCTCAGGGGAGTGCACTCTGTTGCAAATTTTCGTGTCATCTGCAAAAAGACAGACTTTTCCATGCAGTCCTTCAGCAATATCACTCACAAATACATTGAACAGTGCTGGGCCCCGGACCGAACACTGGGGCACCCCGCTAATCACCCTCCTTTCATCCGATTGAGCTCCATTTACCGTCACCTTATGTCGTCTGTCAGTCAACCAATTTCTGATCCAGTTCACCACCTTGGGACCCATCCCCAAACTACTGAGTTTATTGATCAGCCTCCTGACATCCATCACATGCCCCTGATCTAGTTCTCTTGTCACCTAGTCAAAGAATTCAATCAGATTTGTTTGGCAAGATTGGTAAAACCATGTTGCCTCGGATCATGCAACCTGTTGGTTTTAAGAAAGTCCACTATTCGCTCTTTCAGAAGTGCCTCCATTACCTTTCCCGCCACGGAGGTAAGGCTCACGGGCTTGTAGTTTGTCACTTCTTCCCTGTCACCACTTTTGTGAAGAGATACCACATCCGCCCTTCTCCAGTCCTGAGGAACTACTCCTGTTTCCAAGGATCTGTTGAAAACATCCTTTAACGGCCCGGCAAGAACCTCTCTGAGCTCTTTCAGTATCCTGGGATGTACCCCATCTGGTCCCATGGCCTTGTTCACGTTCAGTTTTGCAAGTTCTTCTAACACATCATCTTCTGTGAATGGTGTGGTATCTACTTCATTCCCATTTTTATATTTGGGAGTCACAGATGGTCCTTCTCCAGGATTTTCTTTAGTAAAAACAGAGCAGAAGTATTTGTTTAGCAATTTTGCTTTTTCAATGTCACTTTCCACAAATCCGTTCCCAGCACTTCTGAGTCCTGCAATTCCATCTCCGATTTTCCTCCTCTCCCGAATATACCTGAAGAAAGTTTTGTCGCCACACTTCACATCTTTAGCCATCTTTTCTTCTGCCTTTGATTTTGCTTTCCTTATTTCTCTTTTTGTCTCTTTTAGTTTGCTCCTGTATTTCTTACTGTGTTCCTCTGTTTGCAAGCTTTTGAATTTTGTGAAAGCTGTGTTTTTTGCCTTTATTTGAGCAGCCACTTCTTTGGAGAACCAAAAAGGTTTCCTTCTCCTCTTGTTTTTATTTAATTTACTTTCCTTACATATTTATCTGTTGCCCCTTTTATTGCCATCTTTAGTTTAGCCCATTGCAATTCCACTTCCCTTATTCCCTCCCACCCTGCGAACTCCTCCTTCAGGTACTTGGCCATTCTACTGAAGTCCGTGTTTTTGAAGTTTAGGACTTTGAGCTTGCTATGATTGGATTGCACCTTGGCTTTTATCTCAAACCACACTGTGTGATGATCGCTGCTGCTCACAGGGGCACCCACCCAAACATTTGACATGCTCTCACCGTTGGTGAGCACTAAATCCAGCATTGAGCTTTCCCTGGTTGGTTCCATCACCATTTGTTTAAGTGACGCATCTTGGAAAGCATCCACAATTGTTTTGCTTCTTGCCAGATTCGCAGAAGGAGTACTCCAATCCACATTGGGTAGATTAAAGTCACTCAATATGATCACTTCCCCCTTTGTGGCTATCTTGGCAATATCTATAATCAATTCATTATCTATTTCTTCGATTTGAGTCAGAGGTCTGTAGACTACAACAGTATGGATGACAGTGCCATCTCCTCTTTCCAACACAATCCAGAACGCTTCTTCTTTTCCCCATGCCCCCTGCATTGCAGTAGCTTTAATATTGCTTTTTACATACAAGGCTACTCCTCCTCCTTTTCCACTTTCTTTGTCTCTTCTAAATAGATTATAGCCAGGTATGGCTATATCCCATTCATGTGATTCATTAAATGATGTTTCTGTAATGGCCAAAATGTCCAAGTCCATTTCCACCATTAGGGCTTCCAGGTCCTGAACTTTGTTGGCTAAGCTTCGAGCATTTGTGCTCATTGCTTTCCAACATTTAACTGGCTTGCATGTTTTTTGCATTGATTTGTTCTGCCCACTTCTTCCTGCTTGTCGTTGATGTGTGGTTTAAAAGTATGGCTGTTTCTGATGTTGTTCTGCATTTGCCAGGAGTGACTTCCTGAACTAGTCCTTCTCCAACTGTCACCCCCTTTTTCTAGTTTAAATGCATATCCACATACTGCCTGAATTTTTCACTTAGGATTCTTTTCCCCACGACAGAGAGATGTAGTCAATCAGCACAGTATAGTCTCTTGTTGGTCCATCTGTTTCCCCAGTCGCCAATAAATCTGAATCCTTCTCTTTCACACCAGGTCTGGAGCCATGTATTAAAGCTGTTTATGCGATGCAGCCTTTCTGCCCCCTTACCACTGAACAGGTAGAACTTCTGAGAATGCTACAGTGTTAACAATGGGTTTGAGTTTCTCTCCAAGAGTCTGGAAGTCCCTTTTAACTGCAGAGGCACTGTTTCTAGCCAGGTCATTTGTACCTAGGTGGATAACAACATCAATTTTGGAGTGCTCACTTTCTGTGCTAAGTACATCAACAATTTGGTTTGTATTCCTACTGGCTGAAGAGCCTGGGAGGCATTTGACTATCTTCTCTCCTTTGAACTGTGTTTCCAAGTTGGTGCCTCTGATGATGGAATCTCCAAGTAGTAGTAGTTTTCTGTTTGGTGAGTTTTCCTTCATATTTGGTGCATTTGCAGGAGATTGGGCATTGACTGACTTGTTAAGGGCCCTTCAGTTTCCATGGATTGGTGATCCTCATTAACCAAAGCAGAGAAGGCATTATGCAGGGATATCTCTTGATGTATAGCAGGCATGTCCAACAGGTAGATCGCGATCTATCTGTAGATCACGGAGGGGTCAGAGGTAGATTGCCAGCCCCACTTGGCTACATCTCTCCAGCAGCTCGCCCCGTCGCTAGGAGAGAGCTCGATCTGGCAGGTCATCTGCCGAGGGCTTGCCGCAGCTGCTGATCCTTTGCCTGTCTTTTTTCCCTGCCTGCGGGAAACTTGCCTGTGGGTGTATTGGGGGCGCTTGTTGTTTTCGTGCCAATAGTTTGTGTGTACCCCAGGGGGCCACTGCATGCGCCCCGCAACGAAATGCCACAGGCCTGGCGTCATACCTGGTCTCCTGCCTCTCAGAATCACCCATTCCTGCCCCCGCCCCAACACCCCTTAGAAGTGTGTTATATACCGGGCAATATCCTTTCGCCCGGGCTTTACCTGAATATACTTACCATATTAGTTGTGTTGTGTGCTGGTCGCTTTATAGTTCGCTTTCATTAAACGTTTTCTGGCAGACACAACAAAGTGTCAAGAATTTGGTGATTTTGGCGGGCTTTTCCAATTTTGTTCTAACTTGCCTATGCCTTGCCTTCAAATTGGTTCAAACCACTGTGACTTTTGCTTGCCTCTGCAATTTTATTTTGCTTAGCCTTTGCATTGATTCTACACTGTAATTTTATTTCACCTTGCCTTTCCATTTATTCTACACTGTGTGCAGAATTTATGAAATCGTGTGTGATGGTATTTGAACTTGTTTGGCGGTATTTGATTTTATCTGGTTTGCTGGACAGGTGTTTCAGTTTTTTTGATGATTGTTTGGTGGTATTTGATTACTGGTGCCAGAATGATTTCTTATTTTTACTTTTAGAACTGCATGTGTGGTTTTGGCATCTCCAGTCCTTGTATTGCACATCATCCAGAGGTCTTCAGTTCTTGTTGATTCTTTGGGACAGTGACAGTTTTGGATCCGATTCGCAAGGGTTTATACCAACTTAGCAGATTTGGCCTTCTTACATCCAGCCACCCCAGTATAACGAAGATGAGTGTTCCAAAGAAGAGCAAAACCTACCACTTTCATGATGAATGGGAAATGGACTACTTCTTCATCATGGTGAAAGACAAGTGTTGTTGTCTAATTTGTAACGCCCCAGTATCCGTGCCCAAAAAGGGTAATCTGGAACGTCATTATAAGGCTCTGTATAGCAATAAGTTTGATGCTGATTTTCCACCCAAAAGTGAAATTCGTAAACTGAAGGTCAAAGAATTTAAATCGAAATTGGCTACTCAGCAACAGTTGATGGCGAAGCCAAGGTCACATTCGGTTAATGCAACCATAGCATCCTTCAAGGTCAGCAACCTGATCGCAAAGAAATGCAAACATTTCACTGAAGGAGAATTTGTAAAAGATTGTTTTCTTGAAGCAGCTGACAATCTTTTTGAAGGATTTAAAAATAAGAAAGAGATCATAGCTGCTATTCAAGATGTACAATTGTCAAGAAACACATTGTGCAGGGAATAGAAAAGATGTGTGGAGACACAACTGAACAATTGTTGGAGGATGTTTCAAATTGTGTTGCTTTCTCACTCCAACTGGATAAATCTACAGACATAAGAGACGTAGCCCAGTTACTAGTCTTTATCCGGATGTTTTTGGAAGACTTCAGTGTTAAAGAACTACTTGGAATGATTTCTTTAAAAGGGAGAACTACCGGTCAGGAAATATTCAGTTCTTTCCATTCATTTGTGACAAAGTGTAATCTTCCATTGCATAGACTTGATGGAGCAAGAGCAATGACAGGTGAGGTTAACGGTTTCATAGCTCTCTGTAGACAGCATGACAACTTCCCAGATTTCCTTTCTTACCACTGCATTATTCACCAGCAAATTTTGGCAAGCAAGAGACTCAATACAAAGACTGTCATGGACATCACTTTCAAAATTGTAAATTCAGTTCGTGGAAGATCACTTCAAAGACGGCTTTTCAATCTTACTCTTGATGAAGGGGCAGCGGAAATCATTTTGCACACAGATGTAAGGTGGCTAAGTAGACACAAATTTCTGCAAAGATTTTGTGATTTGCTGAATGAAATAAGAAGTTTTTTGAAGGAGAGGGGAGATGACCAAGTAGAGTTGGAAGATGAGGAGTGGTTATGTGATCTGGCATTTCTCACTGACTTTACAGGCGAACTAAGTGATATGAACCTTGAACTACAAGGTAAAAACAAATGCCTTGGTGAGATGATGAGTACAGTTTCATCCTACAAGAGCAAATTTGAGCTAATGACGACTGACCTTGCAAACAACACTTTTGATCATTTTCTTAATACGCAGGACCATCTGGGACAATTTCCAAATTTTGTTTTTCAGAACAAGAAGTATGTGACAGAAATCTGTTCTGTTATCCAGGAATTTGAAAATATATTCTCTGACTTCCAAAACATTGGAACAGTTGTGGAGTACTTGTCATACCCATTCAAAGTAGATGTGGACATTAAAGAAACTGCAGCTGCTATCAGTAAAAATTACTCATTGAACAAGCCATCTCTTGAAAACGAAATATTAACCCTTAAAAATGACATTTTTCTCAAGACCCGTGCTGAGCAAGAATCGTTTTGGAAGCTAGTGCCTAGAGACAAATTTCCCAACTTGAGAAGATGCAGTGAAGCTGTACACTCCTGTTTTGGTTCAACTTATTTGTGTGAATCTGCGTTTTCCCATCTGAAAATGACAAAGAGTACACAACGTTCCAACATGACAGATGAACATCTCCAGGATTCCCTGAGACTGGCCATCACACAATATTCACCCAACTTCAAAAAGCTGGTGGATGAAATGCAGACTCAGACGTCTCACTAATGAGCAAGAGCGAAATATTAAAGATTGTGCAAGTTCAGCCTGGATCAATACTCGACCTAAATTTAACACAAATTACTCAATAAATCTTTAAGAAAAAATGTGCTTTCCATTTCCCCTAGCAGTTCTTACTGGATCTTCATCTCTCTGTTTTGTTTTTGCTTAATTTGCTTAACAGCTGATCACATCCAAGTAAATGACAGAAGGTTCATTAAAAATGGGGGGGGGGGGGAAATCCTCCAACTTTATTGGGTTAAAATTTAATTTGAAACTTAATTTTCATGGTGGTAGATCACCGGCACTTTTGGCCAGAAAAAGTAGTTCACGAACTGTTTGAAGTTGGACATGCCTGATGTATAGGATGTCTCTGCATTACAGGTCACAATCTACCTGAGCCCACTGTGATCCATTTGTTCCTGGGATGTTTAATTCTTTGTGGGAGCGGTGGTGGACTTTGTTCTGTTTGTATCCTAGAAGAGGTGTGTTTCGTTGTAGCTAGTTCTTCCCTTAGTAGAGTTAATTCTTTATGCATGGCAGCTAGTTCTTCCCTTAGGATAGTCAATTCTTTATGCATGGCAGCTGACATGAGGCACATAGGACAAGCTCTTAGGTTCCAAATGATTCATCTCAGAATGAAAGCACCACAGTTATTGCACTGAATACACGACATGCTAATTAAGCAGTCCTATTGTTTAAATATCAGCAGTATTCAGATACTAGCTCCCGCTGAATATCCAGGAGAGAACAACAGGCCATCTTTCCATGCAGCCTAAGTTATGCAGTTATATGGACAGTGCTGGTATCCCCTCACTCCACCCATGAAACATCCATGCACTACCCGGATGTTTCCATGGCAGTCTGTGGGAATATTCAGCAATGCTGTTCTGAAAGGAGTGAAAGGGTGAGGATGGGAAAGGAGACAGAGTGCAATGTGGCAGGAAAACAAGGGAAGAGAGAGCAGTGAAAGGTAGGGAGGGTCAATAGTGCAAAAGGACGAGGACAGGGAGTTTGTGCAAGAGGATGGAAGCCTACATGATCAAAGCCACACATGCACACTTACCCAATATGCCGTTACCCCCACCCCAATACACATGTATAGCCTCATGACACCCCCCCCCCACACACACACACATACAGCCCTGAGACACAGTATGAACACAAACATCCTACCAACACTCATCACAAGCACAGACAAACTTATGCATAAGGGCAGACAGGAAGAGGCACTGAAGTAAAAGAGTCACAGTGGCAGTGAAGAGCCCCTGCACCTGGTCCCATCAGCAATAACAACAAAAAAGAGCCATCTGTGTCGGTGGGAACCTAACCCCTACTAATACAAGGAGCAAAAAACAAAGCCATTGCAACAGATGGGGAGCTGTTACTGCCTGGAGAGAGAAAGAGCTGCAGTGTCTATTGGCCAGGCTTAGAAAAAGGTTTCAAATAGTAGGGGGGGGGGGAGGGGAAGGTGACAAGGAAGAGTGAAAGGAAAGGGAGGGGTGGAGAAGAGGGTACAAGGGGGAGGGGCAGGGAGATAGAGGAAGCAGGGATATCCCTCTTCACCCCCACACAGTCATCCAACTATCCCTCGCAGAAATACCTATACACACCCCTCCCCATCTATTCCCACATCCCTCACACAAACAAATCCATCCACCTATCCTTCACACTACTACTAATTTGTATAGTACAGCAATCTAATCAAGACGTCCGCCTTTGCTTCCTTCACATGTATGCTTACCCCTTGCACACACAGATACACCACTTCCCTACTCCCCATCCATCCATCCACCTATCCTTGATAACATCAACACATATCCCCCACCCCTCACAATCAGCTCATCACCCCATCCCTATCTATACAGCTATCCATCATAATCACACCCCTCACATACACCTCTCTACCCCTCCCCAGATATCCCCACCCATTCCACACATATATACATCCACTTATCACTCATACTCCCCTCACATATCCCCACCCCTGCACACACACACACACACACACTCCACCTATCCTTCCCCACTTCCCCCACATAAACACCTTCCACCTCCACCTCTCACTCACGTCACCCTCCATCTCTTACCTACAGACACAAGCTTCTTATACACATGCACACCCTACCCATTCCATCCATCACACAAACACTCTTCATCCTCCCCTTATTCACGTACATACCCCTTACCCACAGTCTTCACATTCCTCCACTCCTACTCACAACCTGCATCCCTACCCTTCTTGCAAGCTCACCCATCCACTTTCTCCAGATAAGACACAAATATAAGCACAATACTATTCAGGAACATTCCTCATACAGTCTTCCCCATGCACACAGCCACCAAGCCTGACAGGTATGCTACCTCTAAGAAACACATTTTAGCAATGTCTCATCCCAGCGATTCCCCCATCCAGAAATGCATAAATTTGCAAATGGCTGAAGGGGAAATGCACCTTTGTGTTAAAGCCTGCAATTTTCAACTTGTTTTTATTTCCAAAATTCTTACAAAACAGGCTGCGATTACATTAAGCTAAGACTTCAAGACAGTGACAATGAACTTTCAGCAACAGAACTGCAACAGCAGCAGCTCTGCCTTCTGCAATGCTCTGAAGGAACGATTAGAACTAAGGACTTCAGCAAGACTGATCGAACATACCCATTTATTAACAGCTTTGTTTTGCAATACGGCAAAAGGGTACTTTGTTTGTAATTAGGAGCCCAAACACAACAGTATCGCTAACAGAGGTGACGACAAACTGTGTGCAGGGCTTGAAAGCAGTTATAACAACCCAGTGGTACAATTAAAGTACAAAATGAAACTGTTATCACCCTTTGAGTATTCCTCTGGAGTAAGTCATGCTGTAAAAGAACAAGAAAGCTGATGGCACCTTATAAACCAACAGATTTATTGAGGCATAAGCTTTCGAGGACAAGAATTCACTTTGTCAGATGCTGATGTCCTTGAAAGCTCATGCTTCAATAAATCTGTGTGCCTATACGGTGCCGCCGGCCTATGTGTTTTCTAGCTTTGGGAAAGAAGGCACTACCCTTCTGGATGTACAAAAAAAATTAGAAATTAGAGATTAGAAAAATTTTCTTCTTTGACTTAAAAGGCTTCAACTTGGAAAAGAGATGGCTAAGGGAAATATAATAAAGATCTATAAAATGAGTGGAGTGGAACAGGTAAACGTAGATCAGTTGTTTACTACTTCAAAAAATAGAAAGACTAGGGAGCATACAACAAAACTACAGTGTAGCACAATGAAGACTAATCAGAGAAGGTATTTTTTCACTCAATGCATAATCAATGTTTGGAATTCATTACAAGATGATGTAGTAAAGGCTGTTATTGTAACTGGATTTAAAAAGAGGTGTGGATGTGTTCCTGGAGGAAAAGTCCATATACCATTATTAAAGAGGACTGGGGAAATCCATTACTTACCCTAGGACAAGAGGCATGGAATCATACTTGTGACCTGGAATAGTCACTGTTGGAAACAGGATACTGGGCTTGATGGACTCTTGATCTGACCTTATCTTATGTTCTTATTACTAGCTACAGATAGTTGTTTCCTTTATTCAATTATGTCAACCAGCAGTGCTATGTTTAATGCATTTAAAAGTAATTTAAAATATTGCTTGGTTCAATATCCAGAATGCTTAAACATTTGGAGGATAATTATATGTTATGCCAAGATTTATGTGTCTTTTGCACCTATTCTATAAAGTCAAGTATGAGTGTACTTAACTTTATAAAATATGGCCATGAGCACTTAATAAAAGCGGTCATGAGCACTTACACCAGCCCTAGAGCTGCCCACGCATAGATTTGCAAGTAAAGCATGTAAATTATAGTTTGTCTCTTTGCAGATGATACCAAAATCTGCAATAGAGTAGACACCCAGGAAGGTGTAGATAACACAAGGAGGGATCTAGCTCAGCTTGAAGAATGGTCTAGAATTTGGCAGCTGGGATTTAATGTTAAAAAATGTAAGGTCATGCATTTGGGCTGCAGCAATCCAAGAGAGCAATATAGTATAGGGGATGAAGTACTTTTGTCCTCTAAAGAAGAGCGGGACCTAGGCATAGTTGTGTCTGATGATCTTAAAGTAGCTAAACAGGTAGAAAAGGCAACAGCAAAAGCTAGAAAGATGCTTGGGTGCATAGGGAGAGGAATGGCCAGCAGAAGAAAGGAAGTGCTAGTGCCTTTGTATAAGTCTTTGGTGCAACTTCATTTGGAGTATTGTGCGCAATTCTGGAGACCACACCTTCAAAAGGATATAAACAGGATGGAGTCAGTACAGAGGGTGGCTGCCAAAATGGTTAGTGGTCTTCATTATAAAGCATATGAGGACAGACTTAAGGATCTTAATATGTACACATAAGAACGTAAGAACGTAAGATATGCCATACTGGGTCAGACCAAGGTCCATCAAGCCCAGTATCCTGTTTCCAACAGTGGCCAATCTAGGTCATACGTACCTAGCAGTTTCCCCAAAAGACACAGGTTCCACAATGCTTGTACTGGGGTCAAGCATTGATATCCTGGGTCCCTTCTTAATAATGGTTTATGGACCTTTCCTCCAGGAACTTGTCCAAACCTTTTTTAAACCCAGCTACACTAACAGCCTTTACTACATCCTCCAGCAACAAATTCCAGAGATTGATTACACGTTGAGTGAAAAAATATTTTCTTTTATTAGTCTTAAATAGTTTACCGTGTAGCTTCATTGCATATCACCTAGTCTTTCTATATTCTGATAACGTACACAATCGATCTACGTTTACCCGTTCCACTCCGTTCATTAATTTATAGACTTCTATCATATCTCCCCTCAGCCGTCTCTTTTCCAGGTTAAAGAACCCTAACCTTTTTAGCCTTTCTTCATAGGAGTATCCTTCCATCCCCTTTACCATTTTGGTGGCTCTTCTCTGAACCTTTTCTAATAATGCTATATCCTTTTTAAGATACGGTGACCAGATTTGCACACAATATTCAAGGTGCGGTCGCACCATGGAATGATACAGAGGCATTATAATATCCTTTGTTTTATTTTCCATTCCTTTCCTTATGATACCTAGCATTCTATTTGCTCTCTTGGCCGCCGCTGCACACTGGGCTGAGGGTTTTAACATATTATCCACAATGACGCCTAAATCTTTTTCCTCGGTGGTGGTTCCTAATGTGGAACCCTGCATATTGTAACCATGGTTTGGGTTGTTCTTCCCTAGGTTCATAACTTTGCACTTGTCCACATTAAATTTCATCTGCCATTTTGATGCCCAGTCTTCCAATTTATCAAGATCCTCTTGCAATTTTCCACAATCCTCTTGAGTTTTAACAACTTTTTTGTGTCATCTGCAAATTTGATAACCTCACTCGTTATTCCCTTTTCCAGGTCATTTATGAATATGTCAAAAAACAGCGGACCCAGCACAGATCCCTGGGGTACACCACTATTCACCTTTCTCCATTGGAAAAATTGGCCATTTAGCCCTACCCTCTGCTTTCTATCTTTTAATCAGTTCCTGATCCACAATAGTACACTGCCTCCTATCCCCTGATTCTTTAGTTTTGCCAAAAGTCTCTGATGAGGGACCTTGTCCAAGGCTTTCTTAAAGTCCACATACACTATATCAACCAACTCACCTTTGTCCACCTGTTTAGTCACACCTTCAAAAAAACATAACAGATTAGTAAGACAAGATCTTCCTTGTCTAAAGCCATGTTGGCTGTCTCCCATTAGGCCATGACTATCTACATGCTGAGTAAATTTGTTCTTTATGATGGTTTCTACCATTTTTCCCGGTACTGACGTCAGGCTCACCGGTCTGTAGTTTCCCGGATCACCCCTGGAACCCTTTTTAAAAATTGGCGTTACATTGGCGATCCTTCAATCTTCAGGTATTACAGATGATTTTAATGAAAATTCACAGATTACTAATAGCAGGTCTGCAATCTCATATTTCAGTTCTTTCAACACCCTTGGATGTATACCATCCAGCCCAAGTGATTTGCTACTCTTCAGTTTATCTAATAGTTGTAATACATCTTTCTGATGTATCGATATTTCCTTCAATTCTTCCGCCCTTTAAATACCACTTCAGTCATCCCTACATCTTCCTCAGTAAAGACCGAAGCAAAGAATTCATTCAGTCTCTCCGCTATCGCCTTCTCGCCTTTTAGTGCCCCTTTAACCCCTCTATCATCTAATGGACCAACTGACTCTCTCACATGTTTTTTGCTACGAATGTACTTGAAAAAGTCTTTATTTCAGGTTTTTGCTTCCACAGCAAGCTTCTTCTCAAATTCTCCCTTTGCCTGCCTTATCAATGCCTTGCATTTGACTTGCCAGTGCTTGTGCTGTTTCCAGGTTTCATCGTTTGGATCTTTTTTTCCATTTCCTGAAAGATGCTTTTTTTCACAACAGCAGCCTCTCTGACCTCACCTTTAAACCATGCTGGCAGTTTTTTGGTCTTCCTTCCAGTTTTCTTAAAGCGTGGAATACAGCTGGTCTGGGCTTCCAAGATAGTAGTTTTCAACAACAACCAACGCCCAAGCTTGGTGTAAGTCTTTAACCTTTGCAACTGCTCCTTTTAGTTTTTTCTTAACTATTTTCCTCATTTTATCATAGTCTCCCTTTCAAAAGTTAAAAGGTAGTACTGTGGATTTCCTTACTATCCCTCCTCCACTAATTAAATCAAACGCGATCATTCTATGATCACTATTGCCAAGTGGCCCCAACAACCTTATCTCTTGCACAAGATCTGGTGTTCCACTAAGGACTAGGTCTAATTTGGCTTCACCTCTGGTCGGTTCATGAACCAGCTGCTCCAAGAAGCAGTCATTTATTTCATCTAGGAACTTTATCTCCCTAGCATGTCCTGCCGTGACACTGACCCAGTCGATACCGAGGTAATTGAAATCACCCATTATTTTTACTGCACTGTAACTTTTGTTAGCTTCCTTGATTTCTTTGAGCATTTCATCATCCATTTGTTCATTCTGGCCAGGCAGTCGATAGTACACCCCCACTGCCATCGCCTTCCCCTTTTTACATGGAATTTCAATCTATAGAGATTCTACAGCAAATTTTGTTTCCTGCAAAACTTTAATCCTTTCTGACTCAATGCCCTCTCTAACAGAGTGCAACCCCTCCACCAATTTGATCAGCTCTGTCATTACGATAAAGTTTGTACCCAGGTATCACAGTGTCCCACTTCTTGTCCTCCTTCCACCATGTCTCTGATATTCCAATCATATCTAACCTTTGATTTAGTGCTATATATTCTAACTCTCCCATCTTATTTTTTAGACTTCTAGCATTTGCATACAAGCATTTTAGAGACTGTATTTTATTCATATTAATCTGGCTATTGGTAGACATGGGTAATTTGGGATCTTTAAGCTCTGTCTGCTCCATACTCGAGGGCATTTGGGTTACTTTACTCTTTTTTGGAACCTCTCTGCTTTTGGTAGTATCCTTCAAGGATTCATTATTCCGAACCATGCGCTCTTGGGTGACTGTTGGCTTTCCTCTATTATCTAGTTTAAAAGCTGCTGTATCCTTTTTAAAGGTTAATGCCAGCGGCCTGGTTCCATCCCGGTTAAGGTGAAGCCCATCCCTTCGGAAGAGTCCCTCCTTTCCCCCGAATGTTCCCAACAAATCCAAAACCCTCATCTCTGCACCATTGTCTCATCCACGCATTGAGACTCCGGAGCTCTGCCTGCCTTTTGGGTCCTGCGCATGTAACGGGAAGCATTTTGGAGAACGCTACCCTGGAAGTTCTGGATTTCAAAAAAGCCTACATCTAGCCTCCAGAACCTCCCTCCCACATTTTCATATGTCATTGGTACCGACATGTACCAAGACAGCAGACTGTTCCCCGGCACTATATAAGACAGATAAATGTAACTTGTCTGAAGTTTCTTGTTCCATGTAAACCGTGCTGATATTGAATAGTGCGGTATATAAAAAATTGTAAAAAATAAAAATAAGACCTTATCTAGGTGGCGCATGAGGTCTACTACTTTCGCACCAGGCAGGCATGTGACCAGGTGATCTTCACGTCCACCAGCCACCCAGCTATCTACATGCCTAATGATCGAATCGCCAACTATAATGGCTGTCCTAACCCTTCCCTCATGGGCACATGGTCCTGGAGAAACTTAGAAACATAGAAACATGATGACAGAAAAAGACCACATGGCCTATCTAGTCTGTCCTTCCATATCAACAACTACAACAGTCCACTTTTTACCTTTAGAGATCCTCTGTGTTGGTCCCATGCTTTTTTGAATTCAGTTACTGTCCTCATCTCTACCACCTCCACTGGGAGACTATTCCACGGATCCACTACTCTTTCCGTAAAGAAATATTTCTGCATATCACTCCTGAATCGATCTCCCTTCACCCTCATCCCATGTCACCTCGTAGCAGAACTTGCTTTCAATTGAAAGAGGCCCTCTCCCTGAACATTTATGCCACGGAGGTATTTAAACATCTCAATCATAACACCTCTATCCCACCTTTCCTCTAAGGTGTACATATTAAGATCCTTAAGTCTGTCCTCGGTGCGAGAGGGTTTTACATCACCTGGAAGACAGGTCCTAGTTACAGGATCACTTCCTGACACACCAGGGTGATGCTCTCCTGTCACATGACCTCTCTCCTCCATGGCAACAGGGATGCTGCCAGACTGGAGGTGGGACGTCAGGACTATATCCCTGTAGATCTCGTCTATTTATCTCTCTGTCTTCCTTATGTCCTCCAAGTCTGCTACTCTAGCCTCCAGAGATCGGACTCATTCTCTGAGAGCAAAGAGCTCCTTGCACCTAGTGCACATGTAAGACCTCTCACCAACTGGGAGAAAATCATACATGTGACACTCAATGCAAAAGACTGGAAAGCCCCCATCTCACTGCTGGACTGCTGTCTGAATCTTAGTTTTAAGCTTGTGTTTAGATCTAGGTTCTTTACTTACTAAGGGTTGCTATGGATATGTATACTAATAAAACTGTACCTAATATGTTTAATATACCTTGTTCACCTGAAGCTTAAATTAATCTCAGACCCTTAGTGTATGACCGATTTGGATAACGAGCTTCACCTGAGAGCACCTCCTTTCCTTTAAGATGTGTAAGTACCTATAAAGCTACGATATTCCAGGGGTGGGTGGTTGTTGGGGAGGGAGGGAGGGAAATAACACTTATTAAAAGAGGGCTGCTACACAGTACCCTGTCCTGTGCTGCTGAGGTAAGCTGTGACCAACTTCCTGGGTGATTAACAGTCCTTGCTTGGATAGAAGGAGTCTTTCAAAATGGCCTTTTGATCTGCCACCTGGTGTTAACACCTATTGAAAAAGTTTCACAGGTCTCTTGCCCCCTAGGTAGAAGGCCTCTCTAGAAGACTTTATTTGTTGCTCAAAGAGTACTGACCCTTTTTTGCCTTTTATGCTAAGTTATATTCTGATTTGATTTAAATTACAGCTCTTTGCTGCTGCTAGGCTCTGACTTATTATGAAGTTTAAACTACAAGCTGTCGGCTGGGTTCTAAATTTTACCAGAAAGCTCTCTTCTGTGTTTTAAATTTAAACTAAAAGTACTTTGTTGATACTAGGCCCTGAGTGACTGTTAAATTTAAACTACAAGCTCTTTACTAGGTTCCAAATTTAACCAGAAAGCTCTCTTCTGTGTTTTAAATTTAAACTTAAACTGCTGCTACTAGGCCCTGACTGATTTACCAAAAAACACTGGGTTCACAGATTAATTAGCTTTAATACAAAGAAGTCCTTTCAGAAAATTCCCAGAAGTATATACTCACAATTGCAAATCTCTCTCCAGAAGTAGCTGTCCATTTTTCTAGTCCTTAGAGGAAAGGCGGGATAGAAGTGATATGATTATGATGTTTAAATACCTCCGTGGCACAGGAGGAGAGCCTCTTTCATTTGAAAGCAAGGTCTGCTATGAGAGGACATGGGATGAGAGTGAAGGGGGATATATTCAGGAGTGTTATGCGGAAATATTTCTTTACGGAAAGAGTGGTGGATCCATGGAATAGTCTCCCAATGGAGGTGGTAGAGCTGAGGACGGTATCTGATTTCAAAAAAGCATGGGACAAACACAGAGGATCTCTAAAGAAAAAAAGGAGACTGCTGTAGTTGTTGATATGAAAGGATAGACTAGATAGGCCATGTCGTCTTTTTCTGTCATTATTTTTCTATGTTTCTATTTTATAATTTATGTGCACACTTGTACACTCTGACCATGCTCTACCCAAACTCCACCCCTGTGCTTGCCCACAGTTAAAGGACGTGTGATTGGTCCAACACACATACTTTTGGAATAGCGACTATGTCAAATATATCTGTAAATACCCGTTTCTCTGTGGACAAGCAGGAAGTAAGTCCTCACGTATGGGTGACGTCTGACAGAGCCCTGCATGGGAACACTCCCCACCTTCTATTGGAAGCTTATGGGAGGCTGCATCATGCCTGCATGTCTGCCTTTCCACCTGCCGTAGTGGCATCATCTTTTCCAGTTTTCATTTTTCCGCAAAGCACCTCGGACATTGATCTGTCCCTCTACCAGTAAATGCTGTTTTTTTCCCTTTGGGGGCCTTCTTGATCAAGTAACCTGTTAGTGTTCATGTTAGTGCCTGCCGTTGGTCACATCACTTCGATCGATAATGGTTCCTTCATCGGTTCCGGTGCATTTTTGGTAAAGTTCCTTTTTCAGTTGTTCTCCCTGTGGCCCTGTGGTCACCAATAGAGCTGTTTGATTTTGCATTGGCCATTTTCCCAGACATGGCGCAGAAACCAGCCAGCAGGTTCAGGAAGTGCACTAATGTGTGCCAATACCATCTCTGTAACCAGCAGGCACAAATGGTGCCTCAAGTGCCTGGGTCCCAATCACCAGCTCTCTTCTTGCAATTTGTGCTTGCAAATGACAAGAAGAGGTCTGAGGAGTTGGGAGAAACAGAGAGAGCAACCCTCTTTGACCAGAGGTCAGATTCAACGTCTTCGGCACTACCATCAGTCTCATTGTCTTCCCAGGTATCTACTGAGGGTGCATCAACATCGAGAAGTTCTCGGGCTCAATCACAGCCAAGCACTAGCAGTGCCCCAGAGCATCAAGCATCGGTCAATCTTCACCTGGAGTCAAGAAAGGAGTCAACCTCATTTCCGTCAACATCAAAAGGGGATCCATCCGAGCCATGGGCAAAGTCCGGGTGCATCGGCGCCTGAGCCCTTCCAAGTGGGACGTTAAGAGCAATGGATTTGAGTGGCCCGTCAAGGTACCCCAGAGGGAAGATCCCTCAACCTCCAAGGTTTTGGAGGGGCACCGATTGGCTCCCGATAGCCAAGACCATGCCAATACCACCACAAGGGTGCTGGAGACAGTGGTTGAAGCTATGCAGGCCCAGATGCCTTCGGAATCGGCAGCCATGGAGGAATGTCTCCTTCAGGCATTCAAAGTCTGCACTGCACTGCTGCTGGAGAAATGACTGGCTGGTGATTTGGTGCCCACAGCATCGTCATCGAGCACTGTGTAGTCTATCCTTGAAATGCACGCTCTGCTTGCAGAGGCACATCAGAGCATTGAAGAGATCCGACACTGGTTCCCAGTGGGGCCATCTCCCTCTTGAGCGTCGTGGGTTCCGATGCCCCAATGAAACCTTGGAAGCCCTCAATGCATCACCAATCCCTCAGAAACCTTTACTCCCCTCGGGCAAGAAGGAGCTCTATGCAGAGTCTCAGAGGTACTTTGACTTCCTTTTGGAGTCTGACTCTGAAGGCTGGGTGATCTATGTGGAATCAGAGGACTTCTCAGAGGGCAGGTCTCCTGAGTTCCCATCAGACTCTCCCCCTCCGCACGAAAGGTGGAAGTCTCCTCCAGAGGACATGCCTTCCAGGACTTTGTGAGGAATATCGCGAAGGCAATCCCATTTTCACTGGAGACGGAGGATGAGCTCAGGGTGGAGGAGGTGGAGATCCCCCAATACTCTTTGGCCCCTAAGGAAGCAGAAACAGTGACAGTGCACTGCATACTGCAGCAGCTACAGATGAGGATGTGGGAGAACCCTCTCACTGTGCCACTGGTTAGTAGGAGGCTGGACTCAATGTAGAGTCTGAAAATCTCCTGTGTTTGAGAAGTCTCAGCTCCCACACCACTTCTTGGTAGAATCCACGCTTAAGAGGATCAAGAGCACCAAGGCTCATTCCTCAACAGCCCCCGGTAGGGAGGCTCAGGCATTGGACTTCTTTGGAAGGAGGTGCTTCTAAAGCTTCATGCTCGCAGCTCGAGTACACTCTTACCAGCTCTACATGAGCATGTTCTTGAAGGACAAACATGTGTGATCTTGCTGACTTGTGCCAGTTCCTTCCCCCAAAGGACTAGAAAAAGGGACTGTTACTTCTGGAGAGAGATCTGCAACTGTGAGTATATACTTCTGGTAATTTTCTAAAAGGAATTATTTGTATTAAAGCTAATTAATCTGTGAACCCACTATTTTTTGTTAAATCAGTCAGAGCCTAGTAGCAGCAGTTTAAGTTTAAATTTAAAACACAGAGGAGAACTTTCTGGTTACATTTCATACCCAGCAGAGAGCTTGTAGTTTAAATTTAATAGTCACTCAGGGCCTAGTAACAGAAAAGTCCTTTTAGTTTAAATTTAAAACACAGAAGAGAGCTTTCTGGTTACATTTGGAACCCAGCAGAGAGCTTGTAGTTTACATTTAATTGTCACTCAGGGCCTAGCATCAGAAAAGTACTTTTAGTTTTAAAACACAGAGGAGAACTTTCTGGTTAAATTTAGAACCCAGCAGAGAGCTTGTAGTTTAAATTTCATAAGACGTTAGAGCCTAGCAGCAGCTAAGAGCTATAATTTAAATCAAATCAAAATATAGATTACCTCAGCAGCACAAGACAGGGTACTGTGTAGCAGCCCTCTTTTAAATAAGTGTTATTTCCCTCCCTCCCTCCCCACACCCACCCACCACAGGAATAATCGTAGCTTTATAGGTACTTACACATCTTAAAAGACAGGAGGTGCTCTCAGGTGAAGCTCATTACCCAAATCAGTCATACACTAAGGACCTGAGATTAGTTAAGCTTCAGGTGAACAAGGTATTTTACACGTATTAGGTACAGTTTTATTAGTATAAATATCCATAGCAACCCTTAGTAAGTAAAGAACTTAGATCTAAACACAAACTTAAAACTAAGATGCAGACAGCAGTCCAGCAGTGGGATGGGGCTTTCCAGTCTTTTGCACTGAGTGTCACATGTATGATTTTCTCCCAGTTGGTGAGAGGTCTTACGTGTGCACTAGGTGCAAGGAGCTCTTTGCTCTCAGGGAACGAGTCCATTCTCTAGAGGCTAAAGTAGCAGACTTGGAAAGCATAAGACAGACAGAGAGGTACATAGACGAGACCTACAGGGATATAGTCCTGAAGTCCCACCTCCAGTCTGGCAGCATCCCTGTTGCCATGGAGGAGAGAGGTCACGTGACAGGAGAGCATCACCCTGGTGTGGCAGGAAGTGATCCTGTAACTAGGACCTGTCCTCCAGGTGATGTAAAACCCTCTCGCACCGAGGACGTTTCTCCAGGGCCATGTGCCCATGAGGGAAGGGTTAGGACA
This sequence comes from Ichthyophis bannanicus, assembly GCA_033557465.1. NCBI lineage: Eukaryota > Metazoa > Chordata > Amphibia > Gymnophiona > Ichthyophiidae > Ichthyophis > Ichthyophis bannanicus. The sequence continues at coordinate 517,688,611 of CM066033.1, forward strand.
GCCATTATAGTTGGTGATTCGATCATTAGGCATGTAGATAGCTGAGTGGCTGGTGGACGTGAGGATCGCCTGGTAACATGCCTGCCTGGTGCGAAGGTAGCGGACCTCACGCGCCAAATAGATAAGGTCTTAGATAGTGCTGGGGAGGTGTCTGCTGTCTTGGAACATGTCGGTACCAATGACATAGGAAAATGTGGTAGGGAGGTTCTGGAGGCTAAATTTAGGCTTTTAGGTAGGAAGTTGAAATCCAGAACTTCCAGGGTAGCGTTCTCCGAAATGCTTCCTGTTCCACGCGCAGGACCCAAAAGGCAGGCAGAGCTCCGGAGTCTCAATGCGTGGATGAGACAATGGTGCAGAGATGAGGGTTTTGGATTTGTTAGGAACTGGGGAACATTCTGGGGAAAGGAGGGGCTCTTCCGAAGGGATGGGCTTCACCTTAACCGGGATGGAACCAGGCTGCTGGCATTAACCTTTAAAAAGGAGATAGAGCAGCTTTTAAACTAGATATTAGGGGAAAGCCGACAGGTCGCCCAAGAGCGGATGGTTCGGAAGAATGTATCTTTGAAGGATACTACCAAAAGCAAAGAGGTTCCACAAAAGAGTAAAGTAGCCCAAATGCCCTCAAGTATGGAGCAGACAGAGCTTAAAGATCCCAAATTACCCATGTCTAACAATAGCCAAATTAATATGAATAAAATACATTCTCTAAAATGCTTGTATGCAAATGCTAGAAGTCTAAAAATAAGATGGGAGAGTTAGAATATATAGCACTAAATGAAAGGTTAGATATGATTGGAATATCAGAGACATGGTGGAAGGAGGACAACCAGTGGGACACTGTGATACCTGGGTACAAACTATATCGAAATGATAGAGCTGATCAAATTGGTGGAGGGGTTGCTCTCTATGTTAGAGAGGGCATTGAGTCAGAAAGGATTAAAATTTTGCAGGAAGCAATCTTCTGCTGTAGAATCTATATGGATTGAAATTCCATGTAAAAGGGGGAAGGCAAGGGCAGTGGGGGTGTACTATTGAGCGCCTGGCCAGAATGACCAAATGGATGATGAAATGCTCAAAGAAATCAAGGAAGCTAACAAAAGTTACAGCGCAGTAATAATAATGGGTGATTTCAACTACCCCGGTATCGACTGGGTCAGTGTCATGTCAGGACATGCTAGGGAGATAAAGTTCCTAGATGAAATAAATGACTGCTTCTTGGAGCAGCTGGTTCATGAACCGACCAGAGGGGAAGCCATATTAGACCTAGTCCTTACTGGAACACCAGATCTAGTGCAAGAGATAAGGGTGTTGGGGCCACTTGGCAATAGTGATCATAGCATGATCGCCTTTCATTTAATTAGTGGAGGAGGGATAGTAAGGAAAGCCACAGTACTACCTTTTAACTTTCGAAAGGGAGACTATGATAAAATGAGGAAAACAGTTAAGAAAAAACTAAAAGGAGCAGTTGCAAAGGTTAAAGACGTACATCAGGCTTGGCTGTGGTTGAAAAATACTATCTTGAAAGCCCAGACCAGCTGTATTCCACGCTTTAAGAAACGTGGAAGGAAGTCCAAAAAACTGCCAGCATGGTTTAAAGGTGAGGTCAGAGAGGCTGTTATTGCCAAAAAAGCATCTTTCAGGAAATGAAAAAAAGAGCCAAACGACGAAACCTGGAAAAAGCACAAGCACTGGCAAGTCAAATGCAAGGCATTGATAAGGCAGGCAAAGGGAGAATTTGAGAAGAATCTTGCTGCGGAAGCAAAAACGCAAAGTAAAGACCTTTTCAAGTACATTCGTAGCAAAAAACCTGTGAGAGAGTCAGTTGGTCCATTAGATGATAAAGGGGTTAAAGGAGCACTAAGAGGCGACAAGGCGATAGCGGAGAGACTGAATGAATTCTTTGCTTCAGTCTTTACTGAGGAAGATGTAGGGATGTTACCCATGACTGAAGTGGTATTTAAAGGTGCGGAAGAATTGAAGGAAATATCGATACATCGGGAAGATGTATTACAACTATTAGATAAACTGAAGAGTAGAAAATCACCTGGGCCGGATGGTATACATCCAAGGGTGTTGAAAGAACTGAAATATGAGATTGCAGACCTGCTATTAGTAATCTGTGAACTATCATTAAAATCATCTCTAATACCTGAAGATTGGAGGATCGCCAATGTAACACCAATTTTTAAAAAGGGTTCCAGGGGTGATCCGGGAAACTACAGACCGGTGAGCCTGACATCAGTACCGGGAAGAATGGTAGAAAACATCATAAAGAATAAAATTACTCAGCATGTAGATAGTCATGAGCTAATGGGAGACAGCCAACACGGCTTTAGACAAGGAAGATCTTGTCTTACTAATCTGTTATGTTTTTTTGAAGGAGTGAGTAATCAGGTGGACAAAGGTGAGTCGGTTGATAATGTGTATCTGGACTTTCAGAAAGCCTTTGACAAGGTCCGTCATCAGAGACTTTTGGCAAAACTAAAGAGTCATGGGATAGGAGGCAGTGTACTATTGTGGATCAGGAACTGGTTAAAAGATAGAAAGCAGAGGGTAGGGCTAAATGGCCAATTTTCCCAATGGAGAAAGGTGAATAGTGGTGTACCCCAGGGATCTGTGCTGGGTCCGCTGCTTTTTGACATATTCATAAATGACCTGGAAAGTGGAATAACGAGTGAGGTTATCAAATTTGCAGATGAAACTAAACTATTTAAAGTTGTTAAAACCCAAGAGGATTGTGGAAAATTGCAAGAGGATCTTGATAAATTGGAAGACTGGGCATCAAAATGGCAGATGAAATTTAATGTGGACAAGTGCAAGGTTATGCACCTAGGGAAGAACAACCCAAACTATGGTTACACGATGCAAGGTTCCAGATTAGGAAACACCACCCAGGAAAAAGATTTAGGCGTCATTGTGGATACCATGTTAAAACCCTCGGCCCAGTGTGCAGCGGTGGCCAAGAGAGCAAATAGAATGCTAGGTATGATAAGGAAAGGAATGGAAAATAAAACAAAAGATATTATAATGCCTCTATATCGTTCCATGGTGAGACCGCACCTTGAATATTGTGTGCAATTCTGGTCGCCGTATCTTAAAAAGGATATAGCGATTTTAGAAAAGGTTCAGAGAAGAGCCACCAAAATGGTAAAGGGGATGGAAGGATACTCCTATGAAGAAAGGCTAAAAAGGTTAGGGCTCTTTAACCTGGAAAAGAGACGGCTGAGGGGAGATATGATAGAAGTCTATAAATTAATGAACGGAGTGGAACGGGTAAATGTAGATCGATTGTTTACCTTATCAGAATATAGAAAGACTAGGGGACATGCAATGAAGCTACAGAGTAAACTATTTAAGACTAATAAAGAAAATATTTTTTCACTGAACGTGTAATCAAACTCTGGAATTTGTTACCGGAGGATGTAGTAAAGGCTGTTAGTGTAGCTGGGTTTAAAAAAGGTTTGGACAAGTTCCTGGAGGAAAGGTCCATAAACCATTATTAAGAAGGGACCCAGGATATCAATGCTTGAACCAATACAAGCATTGTGGAACCTGTGTCCCTTGGGGAAAATGCTAGGTACATATGACCTAGATTGGCCACTGTTGGAAACAGAATACTGGGCTTGATGGACCTTGGTCTGACCCAGTATGGCATATCTTATGTTCTTATGTTAAGAAACTGGAACACTGTTGTGCCCTAGTGGGCCATGGCAAGGATTGCTTGAAGTTCCTGGTCTTGGCAACCTATGATGCAAAGGAGCCCCCAGGCTCACCTGGCTTCAGTTTTCCAACCTGGAACAGTCAGTTGGTGGACATGCCCTGTCGAGGAGAGAACCTCTTCGGGGAGAAGGTGGGCATTATAGAGAAGGCTTTCGAGATGCATGTCCAAATGAGCTACCTTCTGTAGGAGGTATCAAAAGTGGAGACCAGAAGAAGACTCATTATCTGCATAGACACTAGGTACTATCCTGGTCCTCAAACCTCCCAGCACAAAAATGCAGGCTCCTCACCCACAGCATCAAGAAAAACCTCAAAAAACCCAGTCTGCCCTGCAACCAAAGCTGAGAGCAGGGTTTTGACTGATTCCTCTACAGAGCATATCCAATCTGCCAGTATCCACAGAGGGGAGACCTCTGGTTGGTGGAAGGCTCATTCTTTTTGCCCACATGTGGCCTCTCATATCTTCAGACTTGTAGGTGCTACAAATAGTTTAGAGCAGCTACATGTTGCATTTCACAGAGCTCTTGCCTTATTGCCCCCCCCCCCCCAGGGTGTATCCCCTCAACCCTCTGCATCTCAACCTCCTTCACCGGGAAGTCTCTGCCCTTCTGACTGATCTTGCCATTGAGCCCATGCCTCAGGGCAGATCGGACAGAGATTTTATTCCAGGTACTTTCTGGTCCCCAAGAATATGGGTGGTTTCGGCCTATCCTGGACCTCAGAAACCTCAATACCTTCCTGGTGTCAGAAAAATTCAAGATGGTCTCTCTAGGTACCCTGCTCCCTTATCTTCAGAGAGACAATTGGCTATGTTTCCTGGATCTAAAGAATGCGCATGCCCACATACCGATCCATCCTGCTCACAGGAGGTATCTCAGATTCATCCTTGCAGAAAAGCACTTTCAGTACAGAGTACTACCTTTTGGACTGGCCTCAGCTCCATGAGTCTTTAGAAAGTGCCTTGCGGAAGTAGCTGCCTATCTCAGGACACTAGAGGTCTTCACCTTGCCTTATCTGAATGATTGGCTCATAAAACACACCACTCCAGATGGAGTCCAGCACTCAACATGGTTGACAATTTAGGTGCTAGAGCCATTGGGGTTTGTAATCAATTACCAAAGTCCCACCTTCAGCCCACCCAACTGGAGTTCATAGGGGCTCTCCTCGACATGACTCAAGCAAAGGCCTTCCTTCAGCTACACTGACTTCAAAGATTGACAACCTTGGTCTGAGATACCTAACAGAGTTTCAGACTACGGCTCATAGGCAGGGCTAGCTCAAGGGTTTCTGCTGTCCTAGGCAAACCCTCCATGCTGCCACCCCCTCCCAGCACCCATCTTCTCATCTGGAGGGAGGGGGGTAGCACAGCAATACCTCTGCTGCATTGGACTGTAACGTGCCTGTGCTAGCATACTCATGGCCTGCCACTCTTAACCCCCTCAATGCAACTTCCTGTTGGAGGGGCAAGAGCAGCAGGAAGTGCATCAAAGTGGGGCAGGAGCGGCAGGCCATGAGCGCACTACAATGAGCACTTTAAAGCCCGATTTAATGGAGGCATCGCTGTGCCACCCCCCTCCTTCAGGTGAGAAGATGGATGCTGGGGGGGGAGGTGGCAACATGGCGGTCAGGGCAGCGATGAACTGCCACTTCACTGGGAGGAAGGGGGCCAATGCCTCCCATCTGGGCCTGCTGAACATGGGATGCAGACCATGCTCAGTCACAGTCACACCCATGGCTCATCTTTCGATGAGACAGGCTCGATGGACATGGAGGATTCAGTGGAACCAGGTCACTGGCTGCTTTCAGGACTGGGTGGCAGTCACCAGCCCTCTCATCCAGTACCTTCACTGGCGGTTGGATCATCAGAACCTACTCAAGGGTCTCCCTTTTCAAAAAGGCGTCACCTCAGAAAATATTAACAACAGATGCTTCCAAACTGGGTTGGGGAGTGCATTTGGATGGCTTTCACACTCAAGGTATCTGGTCCGAACAGGAGAGCCTGCATCTGATCAATTTCTTGGAATTGAGAGCCATAGTGAATGCCCTCATGGCTTTCCAAGAACGACTAGCCAACCAGATTCTCCTGATTCAGACAATCAGGTTGTGATGCAAGTACATAAACAAGCAGAGGGGCACATATTCATATCTCCTGCTCTGGGAAACAGTCTGGTTAAAGAGGTTCACCATCACCCACGGGATGGGAGCCAGGGGAGCAGAATATCCTGGCAGACCAGCTGAGTCACGTCTTCCAGTCAAACGAATGGACACTGGACAGGGGCATGGTGATTCACATCTTTCAGAGGTGGGGTGCTCCTCTCAAGAGACCTGTTCACCACCCAGCAAAACGTCCACGTGGACCGGTTCTACTCAAGAATTGCCTTGCACAGCAGGCTGGCACTGGATGTTTTCCTCCTCCACTGGGGGAAGGGCCTGCTATCCATGTATCCTCACATATCTCTCATAGCAAAGATCCTGCTCAAACTCCAAACAGAGGGATAGGATGATGATCAAGATGCCATATTGGCCCAGACAGCCATGGTTTCCCCTTTTGCTTCAACTCTCCCAGGGGGGACCTCTACAGCTGTGTTCTGCCCTGGGCCTTATAATCACAGGAAAATGGGAGGATGCCACATCCAAACATCTGGTCTTTGGCCCCAACTGTGTGGATGTTGAGAGGCTAGTTCTCTCAGAGATTAGCCTGCCTGACAGAATTACAGATGTTCTATTGGCCTTCAGAAGGGCCTTGACGAGAAGGTCTCACTCATCCAAATGGAAGCGATTTGCGATCTGGTGCACAGAACACGCGCTGGATCCTTTTACTTGCTCCACTGACAGACTGCTCGAGTACCTTCTTTACCTCTCTGAGTTGGGTCTCAAGTCCAATACTGTCAGAGTTCACCTTAGTGTGACTCGAGCTTACCATCGTGACATAGAAGGAAAGTCAATCTTAGCTCAGTTGTTAGTGGCTCGCTTCATGCGGGGTTTGCTTCTCTTGAAGACTCCCTTTAAACCCCTGCAGTGGCTTGGGACGTCAATGTGGTTCTGATGCAGCTCAAGTTGGCTTCCTTTAGAGCTGCTCAATTCCTGCCCTATGAAGTTCTTGACCTGGAAGGTCTTGTTTCTGGTGATGGTTATGTCACCATGCCAGGTAAGTGAGATCCAGACTCTAGTGGCTCATCTGCTATACATCAGGTTCCACCATAATAGAGTGGTCCTGCGCACTCATCCTCGATTCCTTCCAAAGGTGGTATCCGCTTTCCATCTTAGTCAGTCGGTCTGTCAACTTTCTTCCCGAGCCCTCATGCCCACAGAAGGGAAGAGGTGCTGCACATGCTGAACTGTATACAAACCTTAGCCTTCTACTTAGTTCGGACGAAGGGCCACCAAACGTCCATCTATCTGTTTGTTTCTTTTGACTCCAGCCAGCTAGGGGCTGCCGTTTCCAAAAGTACCGTTTCAATTTGGCTGGCAGACTGCATCGCTTTCGCTTATACCCAGGCTGGCCTGAGTCTTGATGGTCATGTCACAGCTCACAAAGTTAGAACTATGGCTGCGTTGGTGGCCAACTTGTGCTCTGTCTCCATGGAAAAGATCTGAAAGGCTGCTATGGGGTCTTCTGTCTACACATTCACATCTTAGTACTGTCTGGATGGGGATTCCCAAGATGAGAGCACCTTTGGCCAATCAGTACTCCAGCATCCATCTCCAACCCCCTAGGCCCTACTGTCCATACAGGCTTAAAAGAACAAAACAAGTGGTGAAGAAGCTGAATCAGATGAGTTCCCTCCTGCGAACTATCACTTCTGTACATAATTGATGCTCCAGTTCTCAGTTCAATTTTACATAGAAACATGATGGCAGAAAAAGATCACATGGTCTATCTAGTCTGCCCTTCCATATCAACTACTACAATAATCCCCTCTTTTCCTTTAGAGATCCTCTCTGTTTGTCCCATGCTTTTTTAAATTCAGATACTGTCCTTTTCTCTACCATCTCCACTGGGAGACTATTTCATGCTTCTATCACTTTCTGTAGAGAAATAATTCCGCATATTACTCCTGAGTCTATCCCCTTTCACCCTCATCCTATGTCTCCTCATAGCAGAGCTTGCTTTCAATCAAAATAGGCTCTCCTCCTGCCATGGAGATATTTAAAAATCTCTATCATATCTCTTCTATCCCACCTTTCCTCTAAAGTATATATACTAAGATCCTTAAGTATGTCCTCATATGCTTTATAACGAAGGCCACTAACCATTTTAGTAGCCACCCTCTGCATCAACTCCAAGCTGTTTATATCCTTTTGAAGGTGCGTTCTCCAGAATTGCACATAATACTCCAAATGAGGTCGCACCAAAGACTTATACAGAGGCACTATCACCTCCTTTCCTCTGCTGACCATTCCTCTCCCTATGCACCCAAGCATTCTTCTAGCTTTCGCCGTCACCATTTCTACCTGTTTAGCTACTTTAAGATCATCAGACACAATCACGCCCAGGTCCCACTCTTCTTTTGCGGGCAGAAGTACTTCATTCCCTACACTGTACTGCTTCCTTGGAGTTTTGCATGACCTTGCATTTTTTAGCATTAAATCTCGGCTGCCAAATTTTAGACCATTCTTCAAGCTTAGCTAGATCCCTTCTCATTTTATCTACTCCTTTCTAGGTGTTTATTGAAGATTTTGGTATCGTCTGCAAAGAGACAAACCTTGCCCGACAGCCCATCCGCAATATCACTAACAAAGATGTCAAAAAGAATCGAACCAAGGACAGATCCCTGCGACACACCACTGGTAACCTCCCTCTCCTCAGAGTGAGTTCCATTTACCTGTTTATTTATTTTTATTTAACAGGTTTTATATACCGTTTTATCACTTCAATCAAAGCAGTTTACATTGTAACTTAAACTTAGCAATGTACATTAAACAGGGATATTGATAACTTGGATTTTTCTGAGGCAATGGAGGGTTGCGTGACTTGCCCAAGACCACAAGGAGTGCTAGTGGGAATCAAACCCTGGTCTCTAGGTTCCCAAGCCAGTGTTTTTAGCCATTAGGCTACTCCTCCACTCCTGTACCCTTTGTCGCCTCCCACTCAATCCATTTCTAACCCAATCAGTAATTTTAGGGTCCATTCCTACATAAGAACATAAGATATGCCATACTGGATCAGACCAAGGTCCATCAAGCCCAGTATTCTGTTTCCAACAGTGGCCAATCTAGGTCATATGTACCTAGCAGTTTCCCCAAGAGACACAAGTTCCACAATGCTTGTACTAGGTCAAGCATTGATATCTTCGGTCACTTCTTAATAATGGTTTATGGACCTTCCTAGGGTGCTCAGTTTGTTGATAAGTCACCTGTGTGGAACGATGTCAAAGGCTTTATTGAAATCCAAATACACCACATTTACGGCTCTCCCTCGGTTCAACTCTCTGGTCACCCAGTCAAAGAAATCAATCATATTTGTCTGACAAGACCTGCCTCTGGTGAATCCATGTTGCCTCCAATTCTGCAATCCATTGGGCTCCAGATACCTCACTATTTTCTCTTTGAGCAGCGTTTCCAATAATTTACTCACCACAGAGGTTATACTAACCAGCCTGTAATTTTCAACTACATCCTTACTTCCGTTTTTGGGTAAAGGGACCACAACATGTCCCTCCAGTCCTCTGGCATCACTCCAGACTCCAAAGAGGCATTGAAAAGGTCAAACAGTGGAGCCGCTTGAACATTCCCAAGTTCCTTCAGCATTCTCAAATGTCCCTAATGGGCTTCTCAGCCTCCTCGGTTTTCGGTAGCCTGTAGCTTGTGCATCATATACATGAGGACTTATTCCTGCTGTCCACGAAGAACACCTGCTACAGGTGAGTAACTACTCTTTCTCCGTGGACAGCAGGAATAACTATCTACAACCCTCCCACCTCCCTGAGATGTATTCTTCTACAGCTTTCTTATCAGACTGGAAAAGATGGTGCCAAAGCAGCAGGCAGGAAGGCAGACACGCAGGTGCAGTGCAGCCTCCCAAAAGCTTCCAATAGAAGCTGGGGAGCATTTCTGCATGGGGCTCAATCGAAGACGTCACCCATACGTGAGGACTTATTCCTGCTGTCCACAGAGTACACCTACTACAGATCAGTAACTCTCTTTTATGCACGTATATGACTAAAATATTTGGATTAACACATGCTGTTTGCGTGTAAATCTCTGTGGCTTTTTGAAAAAATTGCTCACTTAGGGCCGCAGCTAAATGTTTAAGTGTTCTACTCGTGATTTTTCAGTGTTACTATTCTAATAGTGCCAGGGCGGAGTGTGGACATTCCACCCAAGTATATTCAGCCACTATCTGAATAGCCAAGCGGTTTAATTTAAGTCATCAAAAAGGCTGTTCTGAATCAAACTGTTTAGCTATTCAGTTAATGGCTGAATGTCACCACTATACGTATAGCTTAACAGTCATACATATGTTCAGCGCTGGGCATTTTAGAAGCTGTATTCATGATTTGTATGTCTGGAAACACCGATTCAAACATGCCAATCATATCCATGTCCCAAGAGCCATTTTAAAAAAGGCACAATTTTACACATGTCCAGCGCAAGCACATCTGTGTCACATAGAGGTAGGTGGAAGTGTGTCTGGGATGCTCAGTAAAAGATCCATATGTATGTCCGATTCTAGAACGGCACCGCATGTCTATGACTGCCGGCGGACACGTCTACATCTATACCTGCTCCCGGTCACTAATAGACATTTCTCAAGTACTCACTATAGCCAGTAAGAACAGTAGGGAGAAGAGTAGAATGCCCTCTCACTCTCCCAATAGTTTTCACCCCTTCAAACTGGTATTCAGATACAGAGGCCTCTTTTTGAGCTGCAGCACGTCTCCACTCCAAAACAGCAGAGAAGAATGTGTATGTGGCGACAGCAGGGCCGGTCCCAGAGTTGGCTCAGGCTATTGGCACCCTAGGCAAACCTTAAGCCCCTCCACCCCCACCCAGGCTGTCAGACTCTATTGTTTATCTTTGAATATCCTGCTATTTGCAGCCTCCCCCCCCCAAAAGGTGCCGCCTCTACTACTACTACTTATTATTTGTATAGGGCTACAAAGTGTACGCAGCCCTAGGTGACCACCTAGCTTGCCTAATGGTAGGGCCAGCCCTAGGCAACAGATACTCACACGCATTCTGAAATACTGCCTACGATACATCTATGTGGCACATTCGAGAAACCAGAATGTTTCGCATATTGTCACACTTCAGCACCCTCTGGTATATATAGGCGGTTGCCTAGGAGGGGTTGGCATGTGATGCATAGGGGAATACATATTTATAAACCTTCTAAGTGCTGCAGCCTGGTATCCATTGTAGTTGTGGTCCAAGTAAACACAGCAAAGGCTTCCGTGGGTTTAACAATAACTTTATTGCCGCACAGGAGTTTGGTGAACTACTTCCCCAAACACAGACAAAAGATGGTGCTACGCAATTGTGTCAAATAAAAGTCCAAGAATCCCCTGATGCTTCTCAGGTACAAACTCAAAACAAAACATTCAGCTTTCAAACTTCCTTCAGCTTCAAATACAACAGCTGTTTCTCTCCATTGGCATTGCTTTCATATACATGCTTTAAACACAGGAAAACTTTCACAACCTTGTACTTCTCTTCACAGCTGAATTAATTAGGCTGGAGTTTCCCACAGGCAGAACGCTGCCTTTCTCCGTGGAAACTCCGGTTATAGCAAATAGGCTTTCTCAGCACTTCTATAGGATATCTTTGTACAGCTTTCATTCCTTTTACAAGATACACTTATATGGCTTTCACTCCTTATAACAAACCCCACAGTCCATAGCTGATCCACTGCTATCACTTAATGGTGCATCAATTTGCATGTCCTCCAGCTCTGAGTCTGATATGTCCTTAAGACCTGGGTTAAGGGAGTCTACAGACTGCCACTGCTTAATTAGTGCTTTAAGCTGCTTCCGTTTGTTATCTCTAAAATACCTAGGCACTTGCAAGGATTCCAAATCACCAGCACCTTTTAAAACATTACAAAAAGGGCTCACCTTCCTTCTGGTCTGCCTAGTATATGCTTTCTAGTTGAGAGGCAAACATTTCCCTTGATACTGCTTCACTAGTTCTTTTAACACAGCATGCTCTTCAGAGTCTAACTCTTGCCCGTGTCTGTGCTGCCTGCAATTAGTAACTTGCTGAAAGGCACCTGGGCTATACTCAGAGCTAGAGCTCCTGTTACGTTCTCTGTAGCATGAAAACTTTTGCAGTCTTTTGAATGGGACTTTCTCTCTTCCCAATCTCTCTTTTATAATTCTGGCTTTGAGAGAAGATTCCAGAGAACTACTCCTATCCCTTCCAGGCAAGGTATCTGACCTTTTCCCCTGAGGTTTAAAATAGTCTCTGACCTGTTTTTGTTTGCTGTGCAGCTCACGGTAGTTCCTTCCTGGAAGCTTTTTCAGACGGCACTCCTGAGACCTGGCTGTCTCTCTGCAGTCTGGCCAGCAACTCCCCAAGCACCTTGTGCCAACCGGGTATCGGTTGCTCTTGGCTTTGCTTCTCCTGGTCCCCAGATCTCTCACTGGATATGACTCTCCTGGACCTTCCTGGAACTGCTCTCTTTCTCCTTGCTGCTCATGGAACTCCACGTAGTGTTCTCTCTCTCTTCCTTGTTCCTGTTCTCGTGCCCCCTGACTAACAGTTGCTTCCTGGTTATGTGAACAGGGCTGCCCTATCAGGTGTGACTCCGCCCCTTCTTCTCCCACGTCAGCTCCCTGGGTTTGCCTGAAGCTAGGGTGTGGCTCTCTTTCTGCTTTCCTGTGCAGAGCAGCTTTCAGGGCTGAATCCTTAACCCTTTCCTGACCTGTTTTACTGACAGCTTCTGAGGACAAAAAGTGTTTTAAACCCTTATTTTTAGGTTCTACAACCTCTGCCTTGTCACATAATGCACTTTTCTAAAATCACCTATTTCCCTGCACATGTCTAGGGTTTTATTCTGCATGTCCCCATTTCCTTATGTGTTGACAGAGATATTTATCTTTTGGGGCAGAAAATGGTCAATTTTAGAACACATTTACATGTACTCATCTTCTCTGCTGCTCTCCCATGGAATTTTGGATGGTTTGACTTGGACATCCCAGATGGCAGCCAAACCGCCTTTCTAAAATGCCACTTTATATATAGAGAGGGGTGCTGAATATATGTAAATGTTTTTAAATGCCACCGTCAACACTTTAAAAGAACACCGACAGCAAGGTTTAAATACTGACCTTGTTATTTTCTTTCAGTTTGGCCCTGAAAATACTACTATTGTGGCACTAACGGTGCTGAGTCACTACAAGCTCAATTTTCATTAACACTTTTTTTCTTAAAAAAATAAACACACCAGTGTATTGACAATGAAACCCAGGCCCAGTTTGCAGTAGCAGCCAAGAAAGTGTAGTTACTCACCTGTAACAGGTGATCTCCGGGAACAGCAGGAATTTAGTCCTCACATATGGGCATTGTCGGTACCGACGGAGCCTTTGCGGGAACGCTCCCCAGCGTCCAATAGGAACGCTTTTGGGAGCATCCCTCAGCACATGCGCGCTGCCTTCCCGCCTTTCCAACTGTCCCTCTTCAGTTAAGCACAGTTACTTACCTGTAACAGGTGATCTCTGGGAACAGCAGGAATAAGTCTTCACATATGGGTATCGTCAGTACCGATGGAGCCTGCGCGGGAACGCTCCCCAGCGTCCAGAAAGAAAGCTTTTGGGAGCATCCCACAGCGCCTGCGCGCTGCCTTCCCGCCTTTCCTAACCGCCTCTCTCCAGTTCGAGTTTTAAGCTGAGACAAAGAGAGAGAGAGGAAAGGAAAGATAGATAGAGAGATACAACTCCTAGGGGAGGTGGGTGAGTTGTGAAGACTTATTCCTGCTGTTCCCAGAGATCACCTGTTACAGGTAAGTAACTGTGCTATCTCCAGGAACAAGCAGGAATGAGTCTTCACATATGGGGACTCCCCAGCTAGAGATGCCAGGGAGATCTCCAAGGTTGTGAGTCCCTGAGAAGGGCTCTACCTCCCCCCATGGATCTCGGGCATCCAACCAGGGATGGGGGTAGGAGTTGATTAGGTATGGAACAGGTGTTTGAGAACAGCCTGACCAAACAAGGCATCCCGGCGGGAGTCCTTGTCCAAGCAGTAATGGGCTGTAAAGGTATGAACCGAGGCCCAGGTGGCCGCTCGACAGATTTGGTCAATGGACACAGAGTTTAGATGAGCCATAGAGGCTGCCATGGCCCTCACATTGTGAGCTGTGACATGGCTCTCCAGAGAAAGGTTCTTACTCTGGTAGGCGAAGGAAATACACTGAGCAATCCAATTGGACAGAGTTCTCTTAGAGACTGGAAGTCCTAAATGAGAGGGATCAAAAGCAACAAATAGTTGAGAGGACTTTCTATGTTGCTGTGTCCTTTGTAAGTAAAAAGCCAGTGCTCTCTTACAATCCAGGGTATGAAGATTCCTCTCTGCACTTGATGCATGAGGTCCTGGAAAAAAGACAGGTAAATACACCTCCTGGTTCAGATGAAAAGGTGAGACCACTTTAGGCATAAAGTGTGGATTAGTCCTGAAGACTACCTTGTCATGATGGAACCGAATATAAGGAGGATTAGCCACCAAGGCTTGCAGCTCACTGATACGGCGAGCTGAGGTGACTGCAATGAGAAAAATAACCTTCCAGGAAAGGAATTTCAAGGAGGTAGTGGCTAAGGGTTCAAAGGGTGGCTTCATAAGCTGGCCAAGAACCAAATTCAAATCCCATGCCACTGGAGGTGGTCTAATGGGAGGTTTAGTTAAAAGAAGGCCTCTCATGAATCTTGCAATAAGAGGATGAGAGGAAATAGGATGTCCATTGAGAGGCTTAAGGGATGCTGCAATAGCACTCAAATGGACTTTTACTGAATTCGTTTTAAGGCCTGCATGGGATAAATGCAGCAAATACTCTAGTAAAGAATTCAGAGGTATTGCAAGAGGGTTAAGACCCTTCTCTGCACACCAAATGGTAAACCTTTTCCATTTAAAAGCATAGGAATGTCTAGTGGAAGGCTTTCTGGAAGCATGAAGGATATCCTTCACCTGCTGAGAAAGATGCAAATCTTGAAGGTCTAGGCCTTCAGCAACCAGGCTCTGAGATGAAGAGACAGGGGATTTGGGTGCCACAACGTTCCCTCCTACTGGGACAGGAGGTCTGGAGCAGATCCCAAGTCCAGGGAGGGAGCTTGAGAGAGATGAAGAAGTAGAGGGTACCACACTTGGCGTGGCCAACGTGGAGCTATGAGGATCATAGACCCCTTGTCTCTCTGAAGCTTGAACAGTGTCTTGGAAATTAGGGGAATGGGTGGAAAGGCATAGAGGAAGTCTTGCCCCCAGTGGAGGAGGAAGGCATCCCTGGCCTGAACTCCCTGACACGGAATCCTGGAACAGAACTGGGGAAGTTTGGCATTCCACGGACTTGCAAAGAAGTCTATGTCCGGGGTTCCCCAAATTCGAAAGATCCTGGCTATCTGGTCCCCATGGAGGGACCATTCGTGTGGAAGCAGAACTCGACTGAGTCTGTCTGCCCAAGAGTTTTGAACCCCTGGAAGATACACTGCCATGAGATGAATTTGATGCTCTCTAGCGAAGGCCCACAATCTCAAAGCTTCGTTGCAAAGCAACAGAGAGCCAGTCCCGCCCTGCTTGTTCACGTAGAACATGGCTACTTGGTTGTCCGTATGGATGAGGACTGTCTTGTAGCTGAGCAGGGTGTGGAAGACTCTGAGAGCTAGAAGAATTGCTCTGAGCTCTAAGAGGTTGATATGTAGAGATGTCTCATGTGGAGACCAGATGCCCTGGGTGGAGAGATCTTGTAGCTGAGCTCCCCAAAACCTTGGGGAGGCATCTGTTGTAAGGGTTGCTTGGGGTGATAACTGTTGAAAGGGGGACCCCAGCAGCAGATTTGGAGTGGACTTCCACCACTGGAGGGACCAAAAGAGGCGACTGTAGGTTGCTATTTTGTCTGACAGGCAACCTGATGCCTGGGTCCATTGGGTGGACAGAGTCCACTGAGCTGCCCTCATGTGAAGGCGAGCGTAAGGGACCACATGCACGGTGGATGCCAAGTGGCCTAACAGTTGTAACATCTCTCGAGCAGTTAAATGGGACTTTAACTGAATTTGAGAGGCTAACTGCACCAAGCGTAGGCAACGGGCCTGGGGAAGATAGGCCCTTGCAGTTGTGGTATCCAGCAAGGCCCCTATGAACTCCAATGACTGAGTAGGGGTGAGTTGTGATTTTGGGATGTTTATTACAAGTCCCAGATACTGAAGAACACGCCTTGTGCAGGCTAGGGAAGCCTGGGCCTCTGACTGGGATGAAGCTCGGATGAGCCAGTCGTCCAGATATGGGAATACAAATATTCCTAGAGTGCATAGAAATGCAGCTACTACTGCCATGCATTTTGTGAACACTCTTGGAGCAGAGGCCAAACCGAAAGGAAGCACTCTGTATTGGTAGTGCTTTCCCTGATAAAGGAACCAAAGGAACCTTCTGTGTGTTGGATGGATGAGGACATGGGTGTACGCATCCTTGAGATCTAGAGAACAAAGCCAATCCTGACTCTGAAGGTATGGAAGGAGAGCACCGAGAGAAATCATCTTGAATTTCTCCTTGCATAGGAACTTGTTCAATTCTCTGAGATCTAATATGGGTCTGTAGCCCCCTGTTTTCTTTGGGATAAGAAAATAGGGGGAGTAGAACCCTGAACCCTGTTGAAGAAGGGGTACTTCTTCTATTGCCCTTTGGGCAAAAAGGCTAGCAATCTCCTGACCCAGAAGGTCGAGGAGAGATGTTGGAGAATTGAACTGTCTCACCATGGTGTGAGGAGGAAGGTTTAAGAAATGAAGTTTGTACCCCTCCCTTATGATGGAGAGGGTCCATTGCTCTGCTGTGATTTGTTCCCATCTGGGAGCAAAATGAGCTAACCTTCCTGGAATGGTGAGAGGCTCTGGTTCTTCTAGAGCCAGAAAGGCTAAGTTCTCTAGTTGTAAGTCAAAGGCCCTGAGGAGGCTGAGGCTGTTGGGCCGTAGCAGTCCTTGCAGCCTTAGGCTTGGCTTGTTTAGGTTGTTGCTGACGCTTTGCAGCAAAACGACCTGCAGAAGATGCCTGGTGACCATAACCAGGATAATATTTCCCTTTTTTGGGAAAGAAAGCCTTTTTGAATAACCTTTTTCTAGCAGGAGCAGAAGTAGACTTTGAAAGTCTATCTAAGGCAGAATTTTCAGCATCCATCTGAGTGGCCTTTGCTTGCCAATCCTTGCCAAAAAGGTTTTCACCTGTACAAGGAAGATTTCCTAATCCATCCTGGACCCAGGGTTCCAAATCAGAAGCTTGTAACCAAGCAAGTCTGCGTGCACCTATGGCAATAGCCGAGGCTCTGCTGGCACACTCAAAAGAGTCAAAGGCTGCACGGTTAGAAAATTTGGAAATATCCTGGGCATGTTTAAGCCAGGTGAGAAACTCCTCCCTTTTATCTTCTGAGATAAAAGGAGATAAAGTTAGCAGATGATCTGTAACTTCCTTTAGAAACATCCCCATATAGAGACTATAGGAGTTGATTCTGGCAGTAAGCATATTGGCCTGGAAAATTCTCCTGCCAAAAGCATCCAAGGTTCTGCATTCTCTTCCTGGAGGATTAGATGAGTGTCTTTTTCCACTCTTTATCTTTTTCATAGCAGACTCCACCACAATACAGAGGAAGCCGAGTCTTATGAAAGCCAGGACAAGGAGGAACACGGTACATGGTGTCCAACCTGCGAGAATGAGGGGAAGTAGTAAGAGGTGTCTCCCATATGCCCAACATGTGATCATAAAGGATCTCATGAATTGGTAAAGTAGCTGCCTCTTTAGGAGCCTTAGGATATTGTAAAATATCTAATTTTTTGGCTCTAGGCTCTGGTTCAGGGGCCACTGAAATAGAGAGGCCCCTGGCCACTTCCCTAATGAAGTCTTGAAAAGACAAGTCTTCTGGAGGAAACATTCTTCTTTTTGGAGAAGAGGGCTCCTGAGGAAGGAGTACCGATGCTTCGACAGAAGCCTCTGATTCATCAGAGTCTTCGGAGGAATCGAAGTATCACCTGTCTGGATGCTCTTGCAGAGCCCGATACGCGTACCGATTGGTATCGACATCGGGAGTGATCGGTACCGATTCAGTACCGATGGGCATCACAGGACAGGGTACCACTGCAGTCGACACCGAAGTCGATGTCGATGCAATCGGTACTGGCACCGGAACCGATATTGGTGCTGGTGCCGGAACCGGTACCGACAACGGAGTTTGTTGCGGTACCGGAGGCGTCGCAGCTTGTATGAATGCCGTGATAGCACGCTGCATGGTCAGAATATTCTGATCCATCGACACAACCAATGTCTGGATGTCGGTACCAGTGGAAACCACCAGTACCGCAGAACATGGCAACAGGTAATCGGTCGAGGCCACGCCATCAATGTCAACCTGTGACCCCATAGATGAAGCTTTGGAAGCCGGAGCTTCCCGCCGGGGTGATTTTGCCGGTGCAGGATCCTCGAGAGCAAGCCCGGAGGCATCTCGATACTTAGAGGGAGATCTACCCTTCGAGGACCGGCTGGACTTATGTTTGGTTACCTGAGATCCATGGGAGGAAGAAGAAGCCCTGGAAGATGTCGATGCCACCAAAGCTGCATCGGAGGGAAACAGGGTACTGAGCTTTGCCGCTCGATTCTGTCGACCTCATTTAGACACAATCGGTGATGGAGTGGTCAGGACCCAAACATTTTAGACACCAGTCATGGGTGTCGGTGATAGAAAGAGTACCGCTGCATTTCGTGCACTTTTTAAACCCGGAAGCGGGCTTTTCCATGAGGAAAATTCTTCTAGGCCTAAGGCCCAAAAGGAAAAAAAAAAAATTGCACAGAAGTGGGAAACGGTAGTTTTTTGTTTTGTTTTTTTAAAGAAGAAAGAAGAAAAGACTGGCGGTACCGGTCCGACGTCGAAGAAGGCAGACGTGCGACCAAAGAAATAAAGAAAAATAAAGAACTTCTTCTGCGGTGACAGGAACACGACCTGCTGGCTCCGCGGAAAAGAAGAACTGGAGAGAGGTGGTTAGGAAAGGCGGGAAGGCAGCGCGCAAGCGCTGTGGGATGCTCCCAAAAGCTTTCTTTCTGGACGCTGGGGAGCGTTCCCGCGCAGGCTCCATCGGTACCGACGATACCCATATGTGAAGACTCATTCCTGCTTGTTCCTGGAGATAGTTTGTAGCTGAGTGAAAGGATAGAGGGAGAGAGGAAAGAGACAAAGAGAGAGAGAGAGAGAGACAACTCCTAGGGGAGGTGGGTGGGTTGTGAGGACTAAATTCCTGCTGTTCCCGGAGATCACCTGTTACAGGTGAGTAACTACGCTATCTCCAGGAACAAGCAGGAATGTAGTCCTCACATATGGGGACTCCCTAGCTGAAGATGCCAGGGAGATAGCCCCAGGAAGGTGCCACTGTCGAAGGTGAGAATCCTTCCTCCCATGGATCTCTGGCATCCCACCAGGGTTGGTGGGTAGAGTTGGTTTAAGTTTGAAAGAGATTTTGAAGAACAGCTTGGCCAAAGAAGGCATCCCGACGGGAGGCTTTATCTAGGCAGTAGTGGGCTGTAAAGGTGTGTACCAAAGCCCAGGTGACTGCTCGACAAATGTCATAGATAGGCACAGAGTGGAGATTAGCCATAGAAGCTGCCATGGCTCTCACATTATGAGCTGTGACATGGTCATGAAGAGGAAGACCTTACTCTCATAAGCAAAGGATATGCATTGGGCAATCCATTTAGATAAAGTTCTTTTGGAGACTGGAAGTCCCAAATGACTAGGGTCAAAAGCTACAAAATTTTGCGAGGACTTTCTATGTTGCTGTGTTCTTTGTATGTAAAAGGCTAAGGCCCTTTTACAATCCAAAGTATGAAGGTTTCTTTCTGCATTAGAGGCGTGAGGCCTTGGAAAAAATACAGGAAGATAAATTGATTGGTTTAAATGAAAAGGCGAAACCACCTTTGGCATAAAGTGTGGGTGAGTTCAAAGAACAACCTTATCATGATGAAATCTAGTATAAGGAGGATCAGCCACTAAAGCTTGCACTTCACTAATGCGACAGGCAGAGGTGACTGCAATAAGGAAGATGACCTTCCAGGTCAAAAACTTAAGGGTTGTAGTGGCCAAAGGTTCAAAAGGCGGCTTCATGAGCTGCCCGAGAACTAGATTTAGATCCCATGCCACCGGTGGTGGCTTGATGGGAGGTTTAGTTAATAAAAGGCCTCTCATAAATCTTGATAGGAGTGGATGAGAGGAAATTGGTTGTCCATTTAAAGGCTTATAAGAAGCTGCAATTGCACTAAGATGGACTCTTACCGAATTGGTCTTTAACCCAGAATTTGATAAGTGAAGGAGATAGTCTAGTATCGATTTTAGGGGTATGACCAGGGGGTTTAATGCCCTCTTGGAGCACCATATAGTAAAACGTTTCCACTTGAAGGCATAAGATCTTCTTGTGGAAAGTTTCCAAGAAGCTTGAAGGATACCTTTTACCTGCTGGGACAGGTTGAAATCCTGGAGGTCTAAGCCCTCAGCAACCAGCCCGTGAGGTGCAGGGACTGGGGATTTGGGTGTCATAGTGTCCTGTTCTCCTGGGAAAGGAGATCTGGAGCATGCCCTAACTTCAGAGGTGCCGCTTGAGAGAGATGCAGAAGCAGGGAATACCATGTTTGGCATGGCCATCGTGGTGCTATGAGAATCATGCAACCCCTGTCTCTCTGAAGCTTGAAGAGTGTTTTGGGGATGAGGGGAATGGGTGGGAAGGCATAAAGGAAGTCCTGACCCCAGTGAAGGAGGAAGGCATCCCTTGCCTGACAGTTGTGCGCCGGAATCCTGGAACAGAACCGGGGAAGTTTGGCATTCAGTGGACTTGCAAAGAGGTTTATGTCTGGAGTGCCCCAGAGATGAAATATCTTTGCCACCTGGTCTAGGTGGAGTGACCACTCGTGAGGTAGCAGTACTTGACTGAGTTTGTCTGCCCGAAGGTTTTGAATGCCTGGAAGATATACCACTAGAAGGTGAATTTGATGCTCTCTGGCGAGGGTCCATAGTCGTAAAGCTTCGTTGCATAATGACAGAGAGCCTGTCCCGCCCTGCTTGTTCACATAGAACATGGCTACCTGATTGTCCGTCTGGACTAGGACTGTCTTGTAGCTGAGCTGGGCGTGGAGCACTCGAAGAGCTAAATAAATTGCTCTTAATTCCAGGAGGTTTATGTGTAAACCAACCTCCTGTGGAGTCCAGATGCCCTGGGTAGAGAGATGATTCTGGTGTGCTCCCCAACCCACCTGTGATGCATCTGTTGTTAGGGTGGCCTGAAAGAGGGGTTGATGGAAAGGAGACCCCACTGTCAGATTTTCTAGTGATTGCCACCATTGGAGGGACAAAATTAGTCGTTGAGAGATTATTATTTTGTCCGACAAATGACCCATGGCCTGTGTCCATTATGTGGAAAGGGTCCACTGAGCTGTTAGCATGTGGAGGCGAGCATATGGGACTACATGAACTGTGGATGCCATGTGTCCCAGTAACTGCAGTAGTTCCCCAGCAGTGAGGGAAGATTTGCCTGCTGCTTGGGAAGCTAGCTGCATAATGCAAAGACACCGGGCTTGTGGAAGGAAAGCCCTTGCCTGTCTGGTATCCAGACAGGCTCCTATGAATTCTAGGCATTGGGAAGGAACTAGTTGAGACTTCAGGAAGTTTATTTCCAATCCCAAGTATTGGAGGATTTGCATTGTACGGGACAGTACAGTGCTGGCCTCTGCAACTATGGAGGCTCGAATGAGCCAGTCGTCTAAGTAAGGAAAGACAAAAATCCCCAGGGTTCGTAGAAATGCTGCTACTACTGCCATGCATTTCATAAACACCCTTGGTGCTGAAGCCAGACCAAAAGGAAGAACCCTGTACTGGAAATGTCTTCCCTTGAAAAGGAAACGTAAAAATTTCCTGTGATCTGGATGGATGAGAATGTGAGTGTATGCATCCTTTAAGTCTAGAGAGCAAAGCCAGTCCTGGCTTTGAAGGTATGGCAGAAGAGTTCCTAGAGAAAACATTTTGAATTTCTCTTGAAACAGATATTTGTTCAATTCTCTGAGGTCTAGGATGGGTCTGTGTTCCCCTGTTTTCTTTGGAATAAGAAAATAGGGGGAGTAGAACCCTGCACCCTGTTGAAGAATGGGTACTTCCTCTATTGCCCCTTGGGCAAGAAGTGTGGAGACCTCGTGATCTAGCAGATTGTCTGCAGAGGTTGGTGAATTGAACTGCTTTAGAATTGTAGGAGTGGCTATGCTGTGAAAATGAAGTTTGTACCCCTCTCCTACAATGGACAAAGTCCAATCTTCTGCTGTTATCTGATGCCATCTGTTGACAAAGTGGCATGACCTGCCTGGAATATTGGGGGGTTGGGGACCCCTCAGAGGCAGGAAGGCAAAGCTCTCTAGGAAGGAGTCAAAGCCCTTGAGGGGGCTGAACCTGGAGAGCTGGTTGGGCTCTCGTGCCTTTTGGTTTCTTTTGCTGTCTGGTTTGTCCCTTTTAGGCAACCTGACCTGAAGTCTGGCTCTGCTGGGTATAGGAAGGATAAAACTTCCTCTTTTTGCTAAAACAGGGTTTTTTTTATAAGGTTTCCTTTTGGCTGGAGTGGCTGTAGACTTGTAATCTATCTAAGGTAGAATTGTCAGCATCTAACTCGTTAGCCTTTTCCTGCCAGTTCTTGCTGAAGAGATTCTCCCCGGTGCAAGGAATGTTGCCTAACTTGTCCTGTACCCAAGTCTCCAAGTCTGATGCCTGTAGCCAGGCAATCCGTCGTGCACCAATGGCAATAGCAGAAGTTCTGCTGATGCATTCGAAGCAGTCAAAGGCTGCACGATTGACAAACTTGGAGACATCTTGAGCATGCTTAACTAGAGCAAGAAAATCTTGTCTCTTATCATCTGGGAGAAATGGGCTCATAAGTTCCAAGTCTCCTGTCACTTCCTTAAGGAACATTCCCATATACAGGATATATGAACTGATCCTAGTTGAAAGCATGGAAGCTTGAAAGGTTCTGCGTCCAAAAGCATCCAGAGTCCTGCATTCACGACCTGGAGGATTGGATGCATGCTTCTTTGCACTTTTCATCCTATGCATGGCTGATTCCACTACCATTGAATGGTGTGGCAACTGAGTTTTCTGAAATCCAGGACATGGTGGAACTCGATACATAGTATCAAGTCTCCTAGAGAGAGGAGAAGTACTCAGAGGTGTCTCCCACATTCTGAGCATCAAGCTATGCAGAATTTCATGGATAGGCAGAGTAGCTGCCTCCTTAGGAGCTTTAGGATATTGGAGGATTTCCAATTCCTTTGCTCTGGGTTCCTCTTCAGGAGCTACTGTGATTGAAAGACCTTTGGCCATATCACTGATGAAATCCTGAAATGACATGTCCTCTGGAGGTGACATTCTGCGTTGGGGAGAAGAGTGCCAGCAGAATTGTCAGAGTCTTCGGAATCGGAGGAATCAAAGTATTCCTGACCCCGATGCTCTTGCAAAGCATGATCCCGGTACCGATCGAAGTCGGTACCAAGGTGACCCGGTACCGCTTTATCCACTCCAGCTAGAGATGGCATGGGAAGAGTTCCCACTGGGGCCGGTACCGTCGGTACCGGCATCATCGGTGTCGGTACTGGTGTCTGAACCGGTGTCGGTACCGGCATCAATGTTGGCACCGGTGCCCTTGGGACCACCGGTACCGCAGCTGAAAGAAGAGCTGCGATACTGCGTTCGATAGCAAGAAATCTCTGGTCTATTGACGCTGCCGATGCCTGGGTGTCAGTACCGGTAAGAACGGCCGGAACCCCTGAGCATGGCACAGGTAGTTATTGTGAGGCTGAGGCCTCGAGAACATCCTGAAGCCCCATCGATGCTTTGGAAGCCGAAGCCTCCTGCCGAGGCTGTTTTGCCGGTGTGGTTCCCTCAAGGGCAATGCCAATGGCCTCTCGATGCTTAGCAGGAGAGCTACCCTTTGAGGACCGGCTTTTGTGTTTAGTTACCTGAGATCCATGGGAGGAAGAAAAGGCCCTTGATGATGTCGATGCAATGGATCTGGCATCTGAAGAAAAGAGGGTACCAAGCTTTGCAGCCCGGTTCTGTCTTCCTCTTTTGGTCATCCCCATGCAGGAGAGACATTCAGTTGGAGAATGATCAGGTCCTAAACATTTTAGACACCAATCATGGGTATCAGTGACGGAAATGGTACCGTCACACTTAGTACATTTTTTAAAACTACTAGTTGGCTTTTCCATGATTTAGGAAAAATGGGGCCTAATGCCCAAAATGGCGCCTAGCACCAAAAAGGAAAATTTCTGAAAAGAAATAGTCTAAGTTTAAGGTTGTTTTTTTTTTTTATGAAAAGAAAGAAAAGAACCAGCGGTACCGGTAGGCGTCGTGCGGTAGGCAAACGCGACCACAAGAAAGAATTTTAAAGACAGAATTTTCTGCGGTGACAGGGAATAGGTCCTGTTGGCTCTGCGGAAAATGAAGAACTGAAGAGGGACAATTGGAAAGACGGAAAGGCAGCGCGCATGTGCTGAGGGATGCTCCCAAAAGCGTTCCTATTGGACGCTGGGGAGCATTCCCACGCAGGCTCCGTCGGTACCGACGATACCCATATGTGAGGACTACATTCCTGCTTGTTCCTGAGATAGCAAATAGAATGCTAGGAATCATAAGGAAAGAAATGGAGAATAGTAACATAGTAACATAGTAACATAGTATATGACGGCAGATAAAGACCAAAGGATATTATAATGCCTCTGTAGCGCTTCACGGTGCAACCACACCTTTAATATTGTGTGCAGCTCTGGTTGCCATATCTAAAAAAAGGATATAGCAGAATTAGAAAAGGTACAGAGAAGAGTGACCAAAATGGTAAACAGGATGGAAGGATACTCCTATGAGGAAAGGCTTAAAAAGCTAGGACTCTTCAGCTTGGAAAAAAGACGGCTGGGGGAGATATGATAAAGGTCTATAAAACAATGAATGGAGTGGAATGGGTAAACATAGATCGGTTGTTTACTCCTTCGAAAAGTAGAAGGACAAGGGGACATGCAATAGCACATTTAAGACTAATTGGAGAAAATATTTTTTCACTTACATATAATCAAACTTTGGAATTTGTTGCCAGAGGATGTAGTAAAAGCTGTTAGTGCAGCTGGGTTTAAAAGAGGTTTGGACAAGTTCCTGGAGGAAAAGTTCATAAACCAATATTAAAGTGGACCATGGAAATCACTGCTTACCCCTGGGACAAGCAGCATGGAATCTCTCTATCTTCTTGGAACCAGACAGGTACTTGTGACCTGGATTGGCCACTACTGGAAACAGGGCTTGATAGACCCTTGGTCTGACCCAGTATGGCATATCTTATGTTCGGCACACAATTTTATAAGAGCCTTTTTGTGCCTGTAAGACAAGCTTTATACATGGAAAATGCTTTATAGGATTGCCCCGGTTATCTCTTAATTCACTTAACCTACAGCCATGAAGTTTTAAGGGCAGAGAACTGTATATGAGCTCAAAACAGACTGACTCAAACAGAGAAAGCATTGGGGGGTGAGCTGCATAGCGCGGTCATGTAATCCTAAAAGCTATGACACTACTTTAATAGATTAGGTGAAAATATGGAGAAGGGGAGGGGAAATAAGGAGAAGAGTTGCACATAGAACTTTGTATGTGCATCTTCCCAAAGTGAAAAACTGCTTGTGTGCAGACTGGAAGGGCCATTTTGGTCTGTATCTGTTATCATTTGCTATGTTATTATATCTTCCCAGGAAAAAAAAATCATTTTATTTATTTATTTATCTATGCTTATATACCGCTTTTCACCAGGTCAAAGCGGTTTACAGTGAACAAAACAATTAGTTACATAGAACAAATAACTCCTTAGTTAACAAATAACTTAGATATATAGAACAAAATATTATATGGAACATATAACAGCAAACTATTTGTAATCAGTGACCTATAAACAATAGGAGAGGTATACACAAATAGTATATTCTTTAACTAGTTACAGGTGCAGATATTGTCTTGGTGTCATGACATGGAGGGGGGGGGGGGCGGTTAGATGGTGGATCCAAAGTGTTCAATGAAAATATGGCATGGATCTAGATCTAAATTGAAAAAATGGGCATCCCATTAAACCAAGAAAACAAAGCACTCCCACAAATTGTTCATCAATGCTTTTTAAATAGGATATGGACAGAAAGATTTACCACAGAAAACAAATGGTACTAGATATTTGACAGTCCCATGTCTAGGGATATCCTTATTTAAGATTAAATTATTCATACCTGATCATTTCCTTTTCAGAAATGATTGGTTACATCTTCCTATCCCAGCCCCCAATTGCCAGCCCAGTCCAGACATATGTGATATAACAAAGTAGATTCTAAACTAAACAGGAGATGTTTACAACAACATCAAGACAGGGCCAGTCCTGTGACTAGGCAAATCAAGTATCCGCCTAGGGCAGCAGAATTTGAGGAGGAGGCAGCAGCACCGCTCGCTTGCGGTGAGAGAGAAGCACTTTCATACTGCTTCAGATTTGCAATAGGCCTTTCAGTACAGGCTGCAGCTCAAGCTCTTCTGTATCCTCGCTGGACATCTTGGGTAGGGGATAAGGAAGGGGAGATGCTGGATACCTTGGGAGGGAGCGAAAGAAAGGGAAATTAGTTTCTGGACACTTTGGGGAGATAGGAAAGGAGAGGTGAGATGGGGAACACTTTCAGATGGTGGGACTAGGGAAGGGGAGATAAGAGATTGACACCTTGGGAAGGGCTAGGAAAGGGGAGAGGAGATGCTGGACAACTGGGGGACTAGGGAAAGGGAGAGGAGATACTGGACTTCTTGGGGGCCAGGGAAGGGCAGGAGAAATACTGGACATAGGTAGAGGGTAGGGAAGGGAAGGAAAAGGGAGATGGTAAGGTGGGGCTTTGAGCTATCCTGGCCGGGATGAGAGAAGTGAATGGCTAAATTTTGCTTAGGATGTTGGATACCCTTAGGCCAGCCCAGCCTTGAGAACCAGTATTCCAATGGGGACCTCCATACAAGCCCAAACAGTCAAGCAATAATGTTTTGAAAACAAATGCAAGGTGGTCCAAATAGGGACCTTGCAAATAATAGGTGGCATTTTTGAAGCCATTTACATGGATAACTGCCCTAGTTACCCATGTAAATACCTTATCCTGGATTTCCAAAGGCACCTACATGGGCAGTGCCTTTGGAAAATTCCGGATAAGTCCCTAACACGCCCAGATTCTATGCGGTTAGCATCAAGGCATGTTGGGGCATTCCGGGATAGAGCGGGGGCGAAGGAAAGGGCTTAGCCCTCTGTGCCTTAAAGATAGGTGAGGTCGTCAGGCAGGCTATGCGCCAACGTGGTGCATAGCCTATTTAAATGAAAATCGGACCCAATATGCTCTAGTGCAGTGGTTATCAAAAACTGTCCTGGGTTTTCAGGATATCTACATGAATATTCATGAGTGAGATATGAATGCCTACTATCTCCAATATATGCAAATCTTTCTCATGCATATTCACTGTGGATCTCCTGTAAACCCCATTGAATTGTGGTCCTCTAGGACAGGTTTGAGAACCACTGCTCTAGTGAAATAAACTCTGTCCAGGAGAAGATCTGAGTCCATGTAGAATGGGCCTTTAGTTAAGGAGGAATCTCACATCTCTTAGAAACAAATGCTGTCAAAATTCTCTCTTTAATCCATTGTGATAGCACTGGTTTTTTGAAGGTCATTTCTCCTTGGTCTTCCAACTGAGAAAAAAAGCCTGTCTGTCCTTTTGAAAGGCTCTGTCACCTTCAGGTAACATCAGAGTGCTCTCTGTACAACTGGAAGATAAAAGCTCGTGACATTTCCCATTATTTCCTGGTTTCTTAATTGTTGGTAACTCAATACCTCTATTTACAAGGAATGAGACATCACTTTAGGGAGAAATGAGGGGACCAGAATCAGGGACACTGTCTCTGACATCCTGAGGTAGGGATTCCTGAAGAACAAAGCTTGCAGCCTCGAAATCCGCCTGGCTAAGCAAAATGCCACCAGGAAAATGACTTGCGAGAAAGCTCTAAGAGAAGCCTGCTTGGGAGACTCAAATGGGAGTGCGGTTAGTGCATCAAGTACTTTTTTTTAGGTACCATGAATGAACCACTGGGTGTACTGGGGGGCAAATCTGTTTGACACCTCTTAGAACGCATCCAAATGTAGTGTGGTTTCTATCAGTTTCCGTTCTATTGTGGATATTTCTTTTCTTTTTTTTTAATTTTTATTGAAGCAGCAAAGAGCCCCAAGGAAAGGAGAGGAGAAAGATCCAGAGTTGCTAACAGTAGGGAGGTTACAAGCTGTTTGTTCTAAGTGGGGGAGGAGAGTGAGGAGAGAACAATCCACCTCCAAGGGCCACTAACATCAAAGTCCCCTGGCTCCAACTCAAGCTGCCACAATGGGAAAATAAAACATTCTCTGTGGTTGGAGCCTCAATGATCCCAGTGCACTAAACCAGATCCTCTGCTGATGGAGACAAAAAGTACCATTAAGTCCTCCTGAACCAGACAATACGAAAAAGCAATCAGATTCCTCCAGGGCTGACTGTGGTAGTCTATGCCAACCTTCATCTTGCTGATTTTCTCCTGTATCCTTTTCTAGGATCTCATTTCCATTCTGTTTCTTCACTCTTCCTGTCTTCTTCCCCTACGTCTGCTCTGATATTGGTCCTTCTGCCTCTTTTCATTTTTCAGCTACTTACCAGTTTTCCATTTCCTACTCTAACTTTCCTAGTCCTGCCATTCCCCAGCTTCCCATCCTCCCTATTTTTTACCCATTTTATAGTCCCCCATTTCTACCCTTTGTACTCATCCTTTCCCCAGCTTCATATGCTTTCCTCTGCCTCTCATCCCCTCCCAGTCCCAGTTCCCTCCCTGTCACTCATCCTCTCTACCTCATCCAGGCTCCCATTCCACCATTACATCCTTCATACCACTCTCTCTTACCTCCTTCATTAGTTTGTCCTTTTGTCTCTTGCCCTGTCCATAGCCCTCCGTCCCTTTCTAATGCCTCCCAATCCATCTCCAAAAACTTCCAGATCCTTCTAACTACCTCTCCTCCTCGTTTTTCTGCAGTCTCACAGCCCTAACTCATACCCCTCTCAGCCTCAATGTCCTCCCTAATCCTTGTTCAGTTTTAGTCCCCACTATCACCTCACCTAATCCCCAAGTCTACAGTCTTCCATCTCACTCAATCCTTGAGTCCTCAAAAGCAATTCCGCCCAAGCTCTAAGTCCTCATTGACACTCCCCAACCAATCTTGAAGCCTATTTTCTTCTAGTCTCCCACCCAATGCTACAATCTCTGCCTAACTCTTGAGTCCCTGTTCTTCTGCAACCCCAAGCCCAGCTTCTACCCTCCTGCTTCTTCTCCCCTTTCTTAAGAATACATTACACCTATCTTTTCCACATACCTACCACTCGCCCTCCCTAGCTCTTCTCCTGCATATGTGTTTACATCTCCCCCCTTACAGTATCTGTCCTCTTCTTCCACCTCCCAGCATCAGTCCCCAGCCCCCTTCTCCCAGTTCTCCCCATTATCTGTTCTCTTTTCTCAGACGCAGCATCAGTCCCCAGCCCCCTTCTCCCAACCCTCAGTTCTCCAATGACGGCCTCAGTCTCCTCCTTCCTATCCCAACATCAGCCTCCAGCCTCCTTCTCCTAGCCCTCCAGCATCAGTCTCTATTTCCCTTCTTCCAGTCTCTAGCATCAACCTCTACCGCCCTTCTCCCAGCCTCCCTAACCCCGGCTTTCCGTCTTCTTCTCCCAGTCCTCATCCCCAGTAGAGACCCCCAGTTCTAAGTCCCTAGTACTGCACAGTCAGCCTCCAGCCATCCATCAGCCACCAGCCCCCTTCTTTTAGCCCACAATATCAGTCCCCTGCTCCCAAATACCTTTCTCTTACTGGCATCTTCAACAATTGTTGATGCAGTGGCAGAAGCAGGTTTCTTTTGTCTACCAATGTGCTAGTCATCTCTGCTTCCTCTGCTGCTGCAGGTTTGAAACAGAAGAACAGGCAGTTCCTGTTTCTAGCTAGTGCCTCTTCTTCCATTTCAAACTTGCCAAGCAGAGGAAGCAGAGAGGAACAGTACAGAGGCATGAGTGAAGCCACTGCATAGGGATAAGCTGATTTTACAGGCTTTAGGCCCCCTTGAGCTTCAGTGCCCTGAGCCAGTGCCTCACTGGCTCACCTCTTAAGCTGGCCCTCATTTACTCTGTCTCCAGCTGCTTACATCTGTACTGGACTGCCAGGGATAAAGAGGAAACACTATTTCACATTCAAAGGCTAGCCTGGTAGCAAGTGCTGTTCACTGCAGTGCAGAAGGCCCTAATTCAAAGCCTATGTTTGGCCTTCCATTCCATGGGTCAGGTTTGGTGCGTCAGCCAAAGTAGCATTCACAGTCTCCAGAGAAGGAAGGAAATCACTGTTATCACTGAAGGGTGACATCTAGTGACAGGATTCAGGGTCATTGACTGCAGCATTCCAAAAGGAACACTGCCATAGCTCCCAACCCAAGATGGTCACTCTCATGATCAGACATGGCGGATAATTATATACAGATTCACCAAGGTTGTAAAGTGGATGTTTAGATGGTACATTAAAGAAAAACAAACCCTAGTACTTTAGAAAAGGCTCAGCACATGCAGAGCCTTTTCTCAAATACAAAAATCAGCAGCAGCAAAGAAAAACAGATACTGTGTGCCACACACAACAGGAACATTCAGAAAAAGTGACATCGATAACAGGTTTGCACATGTAAGTAGAGTTACATGCACATATAAATGGCGATTCTGCTACTCATATGTACAAGTGAAGCCATTTATACATACAAGTGATGAATTTTAAAAAGCTCCACATCACCAGGAGCTGAAAAATGGAGCTGTCCTACAAAAATCAAACTTTATGTAAGTCAAGGTTGTTCTGAATGCTAGAGAGATGATCACAATCCTCTGCTGCCTCCCAAGCTTTCCTCCAAAATCCAAAGGGTTTGCGTGACTTGAAGCAAATATAAATATGGATATGAAAATTTTTTGAGTTATACATTTACGAGGTAATTTTAGAAAGGATTTTTCACCGTATTTGGCAGTATGCACACATAAAAGGTCTCTTATTACCTCATGCATAAAAGTACACGTAGTGCAATTAGGCATGTGCATGGATGGAACTTTATAGATGTGTTCAGGAGAGGAATTTGGGTAGAGCACAGATGGAGTCGTGATTTATGTGCACATTTTATAAAATACATGCGTATTTTATGCACTAACAATTAAGCAGAGCTGCTTACCTGTAACGAGGGTTCTCTGCAGACAACAGCACATGTGCCACAATTGTGTGCGCAAAGCCCTCCTCTAGCTAATGTAAGTCGTTAGATTTCTTAGCACCTCTCCAATTGTACTCACCATCATCAGTCTGTTCTCTACCTCCTCAGTTAGTTCATAGCATAGATGCAGTATCAAAGAACTGGTATTGTTTCAAGACATTAGTATTTTCTTTTGTCTCTCTTATACTTTTTTTTTCTTTGAGGGCTGCATGTTGCTATTATCCAAGGAGAACCCCCATTACAGGTAAGCAACTCTGCTTTCTCCGAAGACACATAGGTCCATGCAGCCAAACTTGCTGGTGAATCCAGAGCTTCAGATCCTTTTCAGTCTCTTTTTTTTTTTTTTTTTTTTTAACAGCCCGGAGGTATGTTTGGGTGGTGACTTCCAGGGCAAAGAGAAAATATTTAATTAGCAAACAAGTTTTAAGGAATGCCTAGCCAAAGGTAGTATCTTGACAGGAAGCCTGGTCCAGAAGGTAATGTTTTGCAAAGGTGTGGATGGATTTCCAAATAACAGCTTTACAAATTTCCTGTAGGGGTATGGCCATCAAATTTGCCAATAAAGTAGCCTTCGCCCTGAGTTGATGGGTTCCCACTGTTCTAGGGGCTGCATATTTGCCTGTAAATAATAGAAGTTTATATAATCAGAAACCCGGATTGATAAAGACTACTGGGATTATACAGTAAGTGACAAAGAGTTGTGATGTTGTCCTGACATCCTTGGTTGTCCTGATGATAGTAAGGGAATGCACGTCTGCAGTCCAATGCATGCAGGGCCGGCCTGTCCATTATGTGGGAATGTTGTTTGCACAGAGCCCCATGCTTCAGGGGGCCCTGCAGCAACATGCTGCACATGATGTTCGGCTCCCAAGTGCTGATCATTTGCAGGGCCGGCTTCAAAGGAAGCTGGGGAGGTCCGAGGCCCTGGCTCACCTCTGTACAGTCACCAGACTGAAGAGTGGGGTTTTACGTGCCAGAGGTTAAAGGGAATTTCCTGTTTCCTGGCCTCAGCGGGCTCCACGAGAACACAGCCACCGGACTCAAGTGAAGGAAAACCCCGCTCTTCACTCCAGCGGCTGTACAGAGGTGAGCCGTGGCCTCAGGTCTCCCCGGCTTCCTCTGAAGCCGGTCAGACAAGTGCAAGAATCTTAGGGGAGGGGGAGCTAGAACTGGAAATGGGCTGATGGAGGGGCTAGGATAGGACTGGAAATGATTGATGGGGCAAGGACTGGAAATGGGCTGATTGTGGGGGGCTTGGACTGGAAATGTGTTCATGCGGGGGCTAGGACTAGAAATGGACTGATGGGAGGGCTAAGATAGGACTGGAAATGGGCTGATGGGGGGCTAGGACTGGAAATGGGCCGATTGGGGGTGCTTGAATAGGAAATGGGCCAATGGGGGGGCTAGGACAGGAAATGGGTGGATGGGTGGGCTAGGACAGGAAATGGGCTGATGCAGGAGGATGGAAGAATGAGACTAGAAGGAAGCGGATGCTGGGGGGGGCTGGAAATAGAAAGGAGCTGATGTTGGGGGAGGACTAGAAGGGGATTGGGCTGGGGGAGTGAGGATGGAGAGGGGAAAAGATATTTTTTGGGAGGAAAGAAAAATCTATGATTGGCCAGGTATTGGGAGAGTAAGTGGGGATTGAGAATGGAGGGGTGAAATTTGAGTGGATGAAAAAGGAATTAAGAAAGAAATGGAGGAGGTGGGCAAGAGGGGGTGCATGGTTTATCCAAGTTGGCTGCGTGAGGGTAGAGCTCCTTTCCTAAGACCCATACCAAAGAAAAAAGGCACGGCTAAAACTTACCCTGCCAAGCCAGAACCTGCACTTTTTGATCCGATGGATCATTTTGTGGATGTCTCTGAGACCAGCAGGCGGGAGATTCGAGCAGGTTTTGCTGCAGCGGTGGTGGAAGAACCTGCACAGCATACTGAATTGGATGTCATCCTCTCTCCAGAAGCATGGCGGCAGCAGCAGCTTCCACCTCCAGGAGTGACCGCGCCCTCGCCAAGAATCTGTACCCCTGACGCATCCAGGGATTGTCCGAGTGGGGAAACTGTGCAGGGAGACATGCTGGGTCAAAGAAGCGCAGATGCATTGGTGATTGCCGGTGGTACTTCTGGAGTGGTGCCAGTAAAGAAAGAACGCAGGCCTGAGGGGACTGGCGCTGATGATGGTTTGGAAGGTCCCTTAGCCATGTCATCACCTACTACCTTTGCTCTTTCTCGTCTGAAGAAGATCACGTTGGATAGTATCTGGGACTCGATTACAAGTTTGTCAGACGCCATCTTTCTACAGACGGCTGGAATCTCTGGGCAAGTTACTCAAATGGTGGAGAAGCTGGAGAACTATGTGAGTTTATATAACAATTGAAATTAAAAGTGGAAGATTGTGACCAGAAACTGAATTCTATGTCTGATGTTACATTAGCTCTGGTTAAAGACAATATTGCACTTCGAGCCAAAATAGAATTCAGCTCGCTCTGCAAATTTGCATGTTTTAAACTCCTATAGTGCTGGGCATGTCACCAGTTGATACATTCAAGAAACATCTTACTGAGGTTCTTGCTGTACCATCAGATTTAATGTCTACTTGCTAGAGCATACTATTTGCCACATGGAAAGAAAGCCGAGTCCTGCAAATGTGGACACAAATATGGATATTCTTAATGCGTAAATGATGTAGGTTCTTTTAGTTTAGAAACTATGCAGTTTTCAATGCTTTTGGTAACTTGTGCTTTGGTATCTGACAAGGATTGGCTGCTTAAGTTGTATTATAAGAAGCAATTTCAGCTTTTTTTGTGTAAAAATTTCTATGTTCCCAGATATTGCACGAGAAACACAAAAGAGACGGGAACAGTTCCTTTTGCTTAAACCTGGTGTTCTTCGGTTAGGGGCCTCTTACTACTTGCGCTTTCCATGCAAGTCAGTAGTAGTGTTTAAAGCACAGTTAATTTTTTTTCAACCTAGTGAGCTTTCTGCATTTATTAGTGCCAGATTATTAGTGACATTGACTTCCCATGATTAAGCTGGGGTGTTATAGCTGTCTGTAAGTACAGATGGTCTTAGACCCTCCGTAGCCTTCTTGAAGTTTTTTTTCTTCATGATATAATATCTTTAGTGTGATCAGCTGAGTTTCTTCCAGCCCAGCTGAGTATTTAAATGTTCCTTTTTTCCTTTCTCCCCCTTCTTTTAATTTGAGGACTACTGTACATGTGTTTCACTGATGCTTTTCCAAAAGGAAATACGTTTCCTTTTTTCCTTTTCTTGGACGTTTCTTGGTGATTCACCATTCTGTACAAGTTTTGTTCTTGATAAAATGTAAAATTCAATAAATATAAAATTTAAAAAAAAAAGAAAGAAATGGAGGAAAGAGCAAAAGGTAAAAGATCAGTTTGTTGGAGCAGATGTAGAGAGAGAATGGAAAAAGCTAAAAGAGAGAAGAAAGGACAAATGGACAGCAGACAATGAAGAGTTAGCAGAAGACACGAAGAAAACAGAAGGAAGCATGATTGGGACAGTTGTGACAGAAAAATAAAATGCCTAGACAACAAAAAGAAAAATACTAATTTATTTTGAATTTATTATTAACTGGAATATGTCAGCTCTGGGAAATGTGCATCACTAAAGTCTTTGCTTAGTACAAGAGGAAATTAATTTATATTTTTATATCTCCCGTGTTGTTGTACATTCCAAGTTTGGCTTTTGGGGTTCCCAGTTTAATTATTGTCTTCATATTTCTAAATTGTGATCTCTTGTTCTATGTTTACTGATAGTATATGTTTTGCATGTCTAAACGAGCTGCAGTATTCTGTTCATGTAGTTTCTATGTGACAGTCCCACTTGTTCTCTTTCCCCAGAAGAAGATCTGGTATTCTCTGAGATGTATTGGTTTAATATTTGTAGTACTGCCTTTTGATAGGTAGGGTTTGGTGCTTTGTGAGTTGTGGTAGTGCTATTATGATACGTCAGGTTTGCTATGGGTTCTAAATGAGCAGGGTTTATAGTACTTCCTAATGTGCCTGGCAGTTGGTACTAGAGCATAGTAATGTAGAAATCTGGTAATCTTTCTTTATCCTCACTGCCCATACAAATGATAGACACTTATTAAGAGGCATGTTTAAAAGTTAAAGCGCATTCACAAATGTGTGTGCTAAGTGCAGAACATCCATTTATTTCTATTGGCACAGTGGCACTTAATGCAAATCAATATTTAGTAAACATGCCCCTAAGTCATTGCCAGAACAAAAGAGAGGCTTGTGAAGGGCTCCTTTGAAAGCCGCCCAAACATTTAGTTGGCAGCATATATTTTAAAATAAAATAAATTAAATTAAATTTATGCAAATGAGGTCCCAGAATGAGTCTCCGCACATGGCCCTGCATCACCCTTGGGCAGCCCCTGAATGTATGTAGTATAGATTCTGAACTTTTGGAGATTGTTGCATGGAAAAAATATCGTTACGACGATGGACTGGATGATCAGAAATTCTGAGACTATTTTGAGAAGGAATTTGGGGTGCATTAGAAGAACAAATTGATTGTAGAATAATTAAGTATAGGAAGGAAAATGCACTAGCACTTGTAAGAACATAAGAAATGCCATACTGGGTCAGACCAAGGTCCATCAAGCCCAGTATCCTATTTCCAACAGTGGCCAATCTAGGTCATACGTACCTAGCAGTATCCCCAAGAGACACAGGTTACACAATGCTTGTATTGGGTCAAGCATTGATATCCTGGGTCCCTTTTTAATAATGGTTTATGGACCTTTCCTCCAGGAACTTGTCCAAACCTTTTTTAAACCCAGCTACACTAACAGTCCTTACTACATCCTCCGGTAACAAATTCCAGAGTTTGATTACACGTTGAGTGAAAAAATATTTTCTCTTATTTGTCTTAAATAGTTTACCCTGTAGCTTCATTACATGTCCCCTAGTCTTTCTATATTCTGATAGCGTAAACAATCGATCTATGTTTACCCGTTCCACTCCATTCATTAATTTATAGACCTCTATCATATCTCCCCTCAGCCGTCTCTTTTCCAGGTTGAAGAGCCCTAACCTTTGTAGCCTCTCTTCATAGGAGTAGCCTTCCATCCCCTTTACCGTTTTGGTGGCTCTTCTCTGTACCTTTTCTAATAACACTATATCCTTTTTAAGATACGGCGACCAGAATTGCACACAATATTCAAGGTGCGGTCGTACCATGGAACGATACAGAGGCATTATAATATCCTTTGTTTTATTTTCCATTCCTTTCCGTATGATACCTAGCATTCTATTGCTTTCTTGGCCGCCGCTGCACACTGGGGCGGAGGGTTTTAACATGTTATCCACGATGACTCCTAAATCTTTTTCCTGGGTAGTGGTTCCCAATGTGGAACCTTGCATCGTGTAACCATAGTGTGGGTTGTTCTTCCCTAGGGGCATAACTTTGCACTTGTCCACATTAAATTTCATCTGTCATTTGGATGCCCAGTCTTCCAATTTATCCAGATCCTCCTGCAGTTTTCCACAATCCTCTTGGGTTTTAACAACTTTAAACAATTTTGTGTCGTCTGCAAATTTGATAACCTCACTAGTTATTCCCTTTTCCAGGTTATTTATGAATATGTCAAAAAATAGCGGACCCAGTACAGATCCCTGGGGTACTCCACTATTCACCTTTTTCCATTGGGAAAATTGGCCATTTAGCCCTACCCTCTGCTTTCTATCTTTTAACCAGTTCCTGATCCACAATAGTACACTGCCTCCTATCCCATGACTTTTAGTTTTGCCAAAAATCTCTGATGAGGGATCTTATCAAAGGCTTTCTGAAAGTCTAGATACACTATATCAACCGACTCACTTTTGTCTACCTGTTTATTCACACCTTCAAAAAAACATATCAGATTAGTAAGACAAGATCTTCCTTGTCTAAAGCCATGTTGGCTGTCTCCCATTAGGCCATGACTATCTACATGCTGTGTAATTTTGTTCTTTAAGATGGTTTCTACCATTTTCCCCGGTACTGACGTCAGGCTCACCGGTCTGTAGTTTCCCGGATCACCCCTGGAACCCTTTTAAAAATTGGCGTTACATTGGCGATCCTCCAATTGTAGTTCACTAATCCTTCTTGCAGAGTGATAGTGACTAGGAAAATGGATTTCCCAAATGCAATGAGAATGATTTGTGATTTGTCTCTTTGGATCTTGTGCAATACTCTTTGATTGAGTGGAAATGGAAGAAAAGTGTAGAAAAAAGACCTGTGTTCCATGGATGTACAAAGGCATTTTGTGCCATTCTTTGTGTACTTGGATGTATGGAACAGAACTGTGTGTGGGTGGTCACGTGGCCTCGATCCAAGATGGATGCAGATTCCTAAACTCCATGGACCCCCTCCCCCCCCCCCCCCCCACTGAAAATCAGCTATAATAAATCAGCTAAAAGTCCGCTGGGCCCCAACAAAAAATCACCACAAATGACAGCAAAGGGTGGCATGCTCCGATTCCCTGTTGCTCAGACAAGCTGGGGCAAAAATACTGTGGCAGCGCAAGAAAGTGAAACCCTCCCCCCGGGTGAGTTGCCGTGCACGCCGCACCTCGACAGTAGGAAGCAGAGCGCCTGGAGGTCCAAAGTCAGAAATTGGAGAGGAGTAGGAACAGTCAGCAACCGCAGCAAACCCCAATATAATACCAACATAGGTGGGAGGCAGACGAACAGTGCCGCGGGAAAGCGGGAGACGTTTGGCACAGACAGTGGTGCATCTGCAAGAAAGTAGAGGCAGTGAGAGCAGCGGTGTAAGGCGGGAGGTCGAGGACACACCGCGGGAAAGTTCAGACAAGGACAGCACAGTAAAATGCTGAGCCTTTGCGCACTGAGAGACTGTTAACTGGATTGAATGTAACAGCAGTCGCCAAGCTAACGGTGAGTGAGTTAAAGCAAGTGAAAGGAAGAGAAGGGAGCAGCATTACCTTGGCTAAATGTCTGCTAATTCAAGAGGTGGAAGGCCTGCAGCAGTGCGTATTGTTGGACCTATCCCCCATCTCTCTGAAGGAGTGCAGCAGCCCCTGGCTGGACTTTAGGTGCAGAGAGGTAGAGTAACTCTAGCAAGCACAGAATCCCTACACAGTAGGTGGAGCAGAGTGGGCTGTCCAGGCATGATGCCAGCAAGCCCAACAATGTGAGAATCTGAGAGCGAGGGGCAGTCAGCAGACATGGAGCTCCATGGCTTTTAGGGAGGGGCAGCCTGCCTCTACAAGAACATAGGTGCTATTGTGAGGGTGCCCAGGCAGTTAAGGTGTCCACACAGGGCTAACCCACAGAAGCGGACCAGCGCTCCCAACAACGTACCGGTGGAGCAGACCTGACTGACCATGGAGGCATCAGGCAGCTCTTCTGCATCCCTGCTCACTGAGGAAGTGGCCAATTACTTAACTAAAAGTGTGACTACCATACTGGAAGACAAGTTGGCAAAGTTACAGTTGACACTGAATGAGGTAAAGGAGATCTTGTCATCACACACAGGACAAATTTCAGAAAACAGAGAATTCAGGTGGTGGATAAAGTGGCGGAGGAGCTGCGGACACAACTGGCCCAGTTAAAACAGCAGAATGATAGTCTGGAGGAGCGGATAGAGGACCACGAAAATAGAAGCCAGAGAAACAACTTGAGGCTGGTAGAGAGGATGAGCGCATTGGTGACAAAGACTTGTTGCACTTCTGCAGCCGGGTACTCCCAGAGAGGCTGGGAATGCCGGTCGCCTCACTTCCATTACTGGTGGAGTGGGCGTACCAGATAAGAGCGCGCAGAGAGGACAACAATTGACCCCAGACAGTGATTTTTAAGGTCTTGAACTGTGGATAAGATGGCAATCCTAGTTGCTTCTGGCCTTCGAACTGGATGGAAAGACAATTTGGATCTTCCAGGACTATTCTGCACAAATGGAGGTGAAGTGGAGAGATATCACTCCCTATTGCTCTCACTTGTTCAAGAGAGGAGTACGTTTCAGTATCTGAATTCAATAAAACATGGGACAAACACAGAGGATCTCTTAAGGAAAAAAAGGGACTGTTGTAGTGGTTGATATGGAAGGGCAGAATAGATAGGCCATGTGGTCTCTTTCTGCCATCATGTTTCTATGTTACTATGCCCAGCCAAGTTGAAAGTGTTCCATGAGGGCACCACAAAAACTTCTGAACTGAAGGAGGACATTAAAGCATTCATGGAAAACGTGGAGAGGTCAGCGGCCTGAAGGGGTCACAGGAGTCTTTTTGGAGTGTCCAACAGAGTGTTACAGGTGGTTTAGGGGAGCTCCGCAGGTGGGGGGAGAGCTTTTGAGTGGATGCCCAGAGATGGCAGGAACACCAGTGGGGCTCCTCTGAGAATGCAGAGACTGTGAAAGATTATCTGCTCTGCTTTGAGATCGGGGAGGAAGGAGGAATGCTGCAATCTCTGATGTCCCTCTGCGGGCTCTTATGCTTTCATGTTCCAATGTTCATTTACTGCTCATTTGCTTGAGTAGCTGGTCCTGAGGGTGGGGGTGGTTGGGGGTTGACTGCACCATCCCTCCCTGCCTTGTTGGCAAAACCATGGAGGGAGGCTGAACCTGGGATTGTGGCCCATGCCCCCAGGGAACAGGGGGGCTAATTGTGGAATGTTGCTGGGGATGGGAACTGGAGGATTTTCTGCTCGGAGGCTATATGCTGTATGACAAGGGAGAGTGAGGAGGGTGTTGGTTGCCGGGTATATGCATGGTAAGAGCGGAATGCTATTGCTGTTGTTTGGAGGCTGGGCAGTGGGTAAGGCGGGGGGGGGGGGGCTTCAGGGTCCTGTCTGGGTAAAGGGGAGGAGGGAGGTGGAAGACCTGATGAAGAGGGAATGGACATTGCGAGTGTGTGAATAGGAACAGAAGGGGGGAAGGACGGAACCAGAGCTACCTAATGGGGGATGAGAGTGTGGAGAGGGCCAAGCATAAGGTGAGACTAGAATGGCTGAGTGTGCCTAGCTGGGGGAAAGAGAGGTTGGAGGCAGGGGCGGCCCAAGGGGGGTGCGGGGCCATGTGCAGAGACTCGGTGCGGGGCCTCATTTGCATAAGGGCATCATTTGCATAAATATTTGCATAATGTTACCATACACTAACTTTTAGTAAACATGCCTCTTAATGAGTGTATGGATAAAGAAAGACTAAAAGATTTCTACATTACTATAATCCAGTGCCAACTGCCAGGCACATTAGGAACTACTACAAACACTGCCCATTTAGAACCCATAGCAAACCCGCCGAATCCTAACAGCACTACCAGGACTCTCAAAGACCAATACTCTACCTATCAAAAGGCAACACTGCAAATATTAAACCAATACATTTCAGAGAATAACAATACATGACCTACTGGGGAAAGAGAACAAGTGGCAATGTCAAGTAGGAATTACATAAACAGAATACCTCAGCTCAGTTACACGTGCAGAACATAGACCGTCACCAAACATGAAATCACAATGTAGAAACAGGAAGACAATAATTAAACTGGGAACCCCAAAAGCCCAACAACACTGTAGAAATAAAACTATAAATTAATTTCTTCTTGTACTAAACAAAGCGCAGACGTTAATGATGCACATTTCCCAGAGCTGGCATATTTCAGTTAATAAATTCAATAAAGAGATATTTTTCTACCTTTTGTGCATTTTTTTTTCAGTTGCAATTGCTCCAGCCACTTTCTTCTGGTTTCTTCGTGTCTTCTGCTAACTCTCCATCGTCTGCTGTCCATTTGTCCTTTCTTCACTCTTCTAGTTTTTTTCCATTCTCTCTCTACATCTGCTTTAACATACTAATCTCTCTCCTTTTGCTCTTTCCTCATTCCTATTTCATCCACTCAAATTTTACCCCGCCATCCTCAATCCCCACTTACTCTCCCAATATCTGGCCAATTGTAGATTTGTCTTCCCTCACACACAAAATATTTTTTTCCTCTCCATTTCACTCTCCCAACTCCATCCCATTCTAATCCTCCCCCAACATCAGCTCCCTTCTAGTTCCAGCCCCACCCAGCATCCGCTCCCTTCTAGTCCCCGCATCAACCCATTTCCAGTCCTAGCTCCCCCATCCGAGTCCCTCCATCAGCTCATTTCCAATCCCAGCCCCCCATAAGCCCATTTCTAGTCCTATCCTAGCCCCACCATCAGCACCATTTCCAGTCCTAGCTCCCCCATCCGAGTCCCTCCATCAGCTCATTTCCAATCCCAGCCCCCCAACAGCCCATTTCCAGTCCTATCCTAGCCCTCCATCAGCCCATTTCCTGTCCTAGCCCCCCTCACTCAGCCCATTTCCAGTCCTAGCTCCCTCCCCTCACAGCACATTTCCATTCCAAGCCCCCATCCCCATCAGCTATTTGCAGTTCAAGCCCTCCTTCCACTCAGCCCATTTCCAGTCCTAGCCACTCCCCCAGCCAATTACCAATCCTAGCCACCCCATAGCCCATTACCAGTCCTAAGCCCCCCCATAGCCCATTACCAGTCCTAAGCCGCTCATAACCCATTACCAGTTCTAAGCCCCCCATCAGCCCACTTCCAGTCCTAAGCCCCCCATCACCCCATTTTCAGTCTTAGCCCCACATAGCCCATTACCAGTCCTAACCCCCATCAGCCCATTTCAAGTCCTAGTTCCCCATCCGAGTCCCTCCATCAGCTCATTTCCAATCCCAGCCCCCCATCAGCCCATTTCTAATCCCAGCCCCCCATCAGCCCATTTCTAGTCCTTTCCTAGCCCCACCATCATCAGCCCATGTCAAATCCTAGCTTCCCTCCACTCAGTCCATTTCCAATCCAAGCCCGCCATGAGCCTACTTCCAGTTCTAGCCCCTCCATGAGTCCATTTCAATCCAAGCCCCCCCAACAGCCCATTTCCAGTCCTATCCTAGCCCTCCATCAGCTCATTTCCTGTCCTAGCCCCCCCTCACTCAGCCCATTTCCAGTCCTAGCTCCCTCCCCTTACAGCCCATTTCCATTCAAAGCCCCCGTCCCCATCAGCTATTTGTAGCTCAAGCCCTTCTTCCACTCAGCCCATTTCCAGTCCTAGCCACCCCCCAGCCCATTACCAGTCCTAGCCCCCCCATAGCCCATTACCAGTCCTAAGCCCCCCATCAGCCCACTTCCAGTCCTAAGCCCCCCATCACCCCATTTTCAGTCTTAGCCCCCCCATAGCCCATTACCAGTCCTAACCCCCATCAGCCCGTTTCCAGTCCTAGCCCCCCATAGCCCATTTCCAGTCCTAGCCCCCCCATAGCCCATTACTAGCCCTAACCCCCCCCATCAGCCCATTTCCAGTCTTAGCACCCCCATAGCCCATTACCAGTCCTACCCCATCAGCCCATTTCCAGTCTTAGCCCCCCCATAGCCCATTACATCCTAACCCCCTCCATCAGCCCATTTCCAGTCTTAGCCCCTCCCATAGCCCATTAGTAGTCCTAACCCCCCATAGCCCATTACCAGTCCTAACCCCCCTCCCATCAACCCACTTCCAGTCTTAGCCCCCCCATAGCCCCTCCCATAGCCCATTAGTAGTCCTAACCCCCCCATAGCCCATTACCAGTCCTAACCCTCTCCCCCATCAACCCACTTCCAATCTTAGCCCCCCATAGCCCATTACCAGTCCTAACCCCCCTCCCCCCATCAGCTCTGACAGATTTAAAAAAAAAAAACGGCTGCTGCAACCGCTGCCGCCGTGGCAGCGGCAGAATCAAATGTCCTGCCGCAGGGGCCTCGCCTGCCCGGCAGAGCCTCTCTGAGCTCGTCCCTCCCAATGCGCGGGCTTTCAGAGCCGCGAGAGTTTTCCTTTCTTCTCGCAGCTCTGTTAATCTCGCCGGGGCTGATGGGATTTCCCATCAGCCCCGGCGGGATTAACAGAGCCGCGAGAGGTCAGAGAAGCTCTCGCGGCTCTGAAAGCCCGCGCATTGGGAGGGACTCCGGAGCTGATGGTGAAGGGAGGCTCTGCCGGGCAGGCGGGGCCCCGCGGAGGGACATTTGATTCTGCTGATGCCACGGCGGCAGCAGCAGCCGGTTTTTTTTTTTTTAGTTTGCTTTTGCTAATGTAGAATGTTTTTTGCGCGGGGCCCCCTGAAACGCGGGGCCCTGTGCAAAAAACATTCTTGCTCAATGGACGGGCCGGCCCTGGTTGGAGGAGGATGCAATGGATGGTCTGAATAATAGGAGTGCTAGGGTATGGGAGAATGGCTCAGCTGCACTTAATTACTCTGAATGTGGATGGTATTTGTTCACCTGTGGCGCGAATGAAAGTGCTTGCATATTTGCAAAAAGCTAAGGCTGATATTGCCTTTCTACAGGAAAC
This sequence comes from Ichthyophis bannanicus, assembly GCA_033557465.1. Taxonomy (NCBI): domain Eukaryota; kingdom Metazoa; phylum Chordata; class Amphibia; order Gymnophiona; family Ichthyophiidae; genus Ichthyophis; species Ichthyophis bannanicus. The sequence continues at coordinate 517,732,192 of CM066033.1, forward strand.
TCGAGTGCCACACAGCACAAGAAACTGTGCAGGTCCTGTGTCAGGGAGGTTCATTCATCTGCCTTCAATGAAGACAGACAGGGCTGGCAATTCTTAAGGGCCTGGGATTACAAACCCATAACGTGCTTCCAGAAAATGAGGGTTGGTATGTCAGTTTTGGGAGAGATAGGGAAATACAAATTACTGCTTTGCAATGTCTTTGTGACTAATGTGTACAGGCGCGCACTCCTTCTTTACTAAGATAGTGGTGAAGAAGCCAGATATGCTGATTATAAGCTGATCCTGGGGGGAGATTTTAATATCGTAGCTAATTCGCAAGTAGACTATAAACTGGGTAGAGTGGCGGGTGAAGGGCATTTTGAGGGAGGAGTGAATTTCCTTCTGATCCAGTTGGGGCTCATTAATGCATGGTGGCATCTCCATCCTTGGGAACAAGATTTTACTTCTTTTCTGCTCCGCACCACATGTATTCTAGAATTAACTACTGTCTATAGCAGGCGTGTCCAACTTCGAACAGGTCGTGATCTACTTTTTCCGGCCAAACGTGCCGGTGATCTACCACCATGATAATTAAGTTTCAAATTAAATTTTAACCCAATAAAGTTGGAGGATTTCCCCCTCCCCCCATTTTTAATGAACCTTCCATCATTTACTTGGATGTGATCAGCTGTTAAGCAAATTAAGCAAAAACAAAACAGAGAGACAAAGATCCAGTAAGTACTGCGAGGGGAAATGGAAAGTACATTTTTTCTTAAAGTTTTATTGAGTATTAACTTTTTTTAACTGTCTTAATAAATTTCTTTAACTTTTATTGAGTATTTTGTGTTAAATTTAGGTTGAGTATTGATCCAGGCTGATCTTGCACAATCTTTAATATTTCGCTCTTGCTCATTAGTGAGACGTCTGAGTCTGCATTTCATCCACTAGCTTTTTGAAGTTGGGTGAATATTGCGTGAGGGCCAGTCTCATGGAATCCTGGAGATGTTCATCTGTCATGTTGGAACGTTCTGTACTCTGTCATTTTCAGATGGGAAAACGCAGATTCACAAAAATAAGTTGAACCGAAACAGTAGTCTACAGCTTCACTGCATCTTCTAAAGTTGGGAATTTAGTCTCTAGGCACTAGTTTCCAAAACGATTCTTGCTCAGCACAGGTCTTGAGAAAAATGTAATTTTTTAAGGGTTAATATTTCATTTTTAAGAGATGGCTTGTTCAATGAGTAATTTTTACTGATAGCAGCTGCAGTTTCTTTAATGTCCACATCTACTTTGAATGGGTATGACAAGTACTCCACAACTGTTCCAATTTTTTGGAAGTCACAGAATCTATTTTTGAATTCCTGGATAACAGAACCGATTTCTGTCACATACTTCTCGTTCTGAAAAACAAAATTTGGATATTGTCCCAGATGGTCCTGCGTATTAGGAAAATAATCAAAAGTGTTGTTTGCAAGGTCAGTTATCATTAGCTCAAATTTGCTCTTGTAGGATGAAACTGTACTCATCATCTCACCAATGCATTTGTTTTTACCTTGTAGTTCAAGGTTCATATCACTTAGTTTGCCTGTAAAGTCAGCGAGAAATGCCAGATCACATAACCACTCCTCATCTTCCAACTCTGCTTGGTCATCTCCCCTCTCCTTCAAAAAACTTCTTATTTCATTCAGCAAATCACGAAATCTTTGCAGATATCTGTGCCTACTTAGCCACCTTACATCCGTGTGCAAAATGATTTCCGCTGCCCCTTCATCAAGAGTAAGATTGAAAAGCCGTTTTTGAAGTTATCTTCCACGAACTGAATTTACAATTTTGAAAGTGATGTCCATGACAGTCTTTGTATTGAGTCTCTTGCTTGCCAAAACTTGCTGGTGAATGATTCAGTGGTAAGAAAGAAAATCTGGGAAGTCGTCATGCTGTCTACAGAGGGCTATGAAACCGTTAACCTCACCTGTCATTGCTCTTGCTCCATCAGTAGTGATGGAAACAAGTCTATGCAATGGAAGATTACACTTTGTCACAAAAGAATGGAAAGAACTGAATATTTCCTGACTGGTAGGTCTCCCTTTTAAAGAAATCATTCCAAGTAGTTCTTCTTTAACACTGAAGTCTTCAAAAAACATCCGGATAAAGACTAGTAACTGGGCTATGTCTCTTATGCCTGTAGATTCATCCAGTTGGAGTGAGACAGCAACACAATTTGAAACATCTTCCAACAATTGTTCAGTTGTGTTTCCACACATCTTTTCTATTAGCCGCACGATGGTATTTCTTGACAATTGTACATCTTGAATAGCAGCTATGATCTCTTTCTTATTTTTAAATGCTTCAAAAAGATTGTCAGCTGCTTCAAGAAAACAATCTTTTACAAATTCCCCTTCAGTGAAAAGTTTGCATTTCTTTGCGATCAGGTTGCTGACCTTGAAGGATGCTATGGTTGCATTGACCGAATGTGACCTTGGCTTCACCATCAACTGTTGCTGAATAGCCAATTTCAATTTAAGTTCTTTGAGCTTCAGTTTACGAATTTCACTTTTGGGTGGAAAATCAGCATCAAACTTATTGCTATGCAGAGCCTTATAATGATGTGCCAGATTACCCTTTTTGGGCAAGGATACTGGGGCGTTACAAATTAGACAACAGCATGATGAAGAAGTAGTCCATTTCCCATTCATCATGAAAGTGGTAGGTTTTGCTCTTCTTTGGAACACTCATCTTCGTTATACTGGGGTGGCCGGATGTAAGAAGACCAAATCTGCAAAATTAGTATAAACACTGGCTGAATCTGGTCCAAAACTGTCACTGTCCCAAAGTATTAAAGATCAACAGGCACTGAAGACCTCTGGATGATGTGTAATACAAGGACTGGAGATGCCAAAACCACACATGCAGTTCTAAAAGTAAAAATAAGAATTCATCATACTGGCACCAATAATCAAATACCACCAAACAATCATCAAAAAAACTCAAACACCTGTCCAGCAAACCAGATAAAATCAAATACTGCCAAATAAGTTCAAATACCACCACACGCGATTTAATCATTTCTGCACACAGTGTAGAATCAACACAAAGGCTACGCAAAATAAAATTGCAGAGGCAAGCAAAAGTCACAATGGTTTGAACCAATTTGAAGGCAAGGCATAGGCAAGTTAGAACAAAATTGGAAAAGCCAGCCAAAATCACCAAATTCTTGACACTTTGTTGTGTCTGCCAGAAAACGTTTAATGAAAGCGAACTATAAAGCGACTAACGACTAGCACAGGACACAACTAATACAGTAAGTGTATGCAGGCAAAGCCCGGGTGAATGGATGTCACCCGGTATATAACACACTTCTAGGGGGTGTTGGGGCGGGGGCAGGAATGGGTGATTCTGAGAGGCAGGAGACCAGGTATGATGCCGGGTCTGTGGCTTCTCATCACGGGGTGCGGGCGGCAGCCCCCTGGGGTACCCACAAACTACTGGCACAAAAACAACAAGCGCCCCCAATACACTGCAGGCAAGATTCCCGCAGGCAGGGAAAAAAGACAGGCAAAGGATCAGCAGCGGCAGCCAGCCCTCGGCAGACGACCTGCCGGCACGAGCTCTCTCCTAGCGACGGGGCGAGCTGCTGGAGAGATGGAGCCAAGTGGGGCTGACGATCTACCTCTGACCCCCCCGCGATCTACAGGTAGATCGCGATCTACCTGTTGGACATGCCTGGTCTATAGGATGCTTCTCTCATGGAGAAGTTGATAGTCAAGCAGATAGAATCTAATGTGGTCTCTGGCCATTCAGCAGGGTCTATGGAGATAGAGCTGATCAAGGGAGGGACAGATTTTATTTGGAGAATGCCCCCAGGGTTATATTCAGATGACTGATTTAAGGAAGCCATTCAGAGAGCTTGGATAAAGAATGAGGGGCTCTATAAAGGTTCCATCGGTTCCCCGGTGTCATACTGGGAAGCGGCAAAGGCAGTGCTTCAGGGACAGATCACAGCATATATCACCGCAGTGAAAAGACAGCAGGAAGGGAAACTGAAGAAACTTACATCAGCTCTGGGGGAATTCCATAAACTGCACACTACGCATCTGAGAGAGCAGGACAGGCAAAAAGTGGTGGAGCTAACAAAAGCAGATCAACGAGATCTTGATCAAACAGGCCAAACGCAGCTTGCTGGTGCAGCAGTATAGATTGCATAGATGGGGGGAGGGGGAAAGACAGGACAGTTGTTGGCACATTTGGTACATGCACCGCGAGTTTAAAAAGTAATTACTGAAATACAGAGCAAGTCAGGGAGACTTCAGAGGGAACCCATGGTGGTTATACAGAGTTTTGCAGAATTCTACCAGTCTCTGTACAGCGCAGGGGAGGCACGAGTGGAAGATATGACTCGGCGTTTTGAAAAATTGCAATTACATCATGTGGAGGACAGGTCCTAGTTACAGGATCACTTCCTGCCACACCTGCTGTCTTGGTACATGTCAGTACCAATGACATAGGAAAATGTGGTAGGGAGGTACTGGAGGCTAAATTTAGGCTTTTAGGTAGGAAGTTGAAATCCAGAACTTCCAGGGTAGCATTCTCTGAAATGCTTCCTGTTCCACGCGCAGGACACAAAAGGCAGGCAGAGCTCCAGAGTCTCAATGCGTGGATGAGACAATGGTGCAGAGATGAGGGTTTTGGATTTGTTAGGAACTGGGGAACATTCTGGGGAAAGGAGGGACTCTTCCGAAGGGATGGGCTTCACCTTCACCGGGATGGAACCAGGCTGCTGGCATTAACCTTTAAAAAGGAGATAGAGCGGCTTTTAAACTAGATATTAGGGGAAAGCCGACAGTCGCCCAAGAGCGGATGGTTCGGAAGAATGTATCTTTGAAGGATACTACCAAAAGCAGAGAGGTTCCACAAAAGAGTAAAGTAGCCCAAATGCCCTCAAATATGGAGCAGACAGAGCTTAAAGATCCTAAATTACCCATGTCTAACAATAGCCAAATTAATATGAATAAAATACATTCTCTAAAATGCTTGTATGCAAATGCTAGAAGTCTAAAAAATAAGATGGGAGAGTTAGAATATATAGCACTAAATGAAAGGTTAGATATGATTGGAATATCAGAGACATGGTGGAAGGAGGACAACCAGTGGGACACTGTGATACCTGGGTACAAACTATATTGTAATGATAGAGCTGATCAAATTGGTGGAGGGTTTGCTCTCTATGTTAGAGAGGGCATTGAGTCAGAAAGGATTAAAGTTTTGCAGGAAACAAAGTCGGCCGTAGAATCTATATGGATTGAAATTCCATGTAAAAGGGGGAAGGCAATGGCAGTGGGGGTGTACTGTCGACCGCCTGGCCAGAATGACCAAATGGATGATGAAATGCTCAAAGAAATCAAGGAAGCTAACAAACGTTACAGCACAGTAATAATAATGGGTGATTTCAACTACCCCGGTATCAACTGGTTCAGTGTCACGGCAGGACATGCTAGGGAGATAAAGTTCCTAGATGAAATAAATGACTGCTTCTTGGAGCAGCTGATTCATGAACCGACCAGAGGGGAAGCCATATTAGACCTAATCCTTAGTGGAACACCAGATCTAGTGCAAGAGATAAGGTTGTTGGGGCCACTTGGCAATAGTGATCATAGCATGATCGCCTTTAATTTAATTAGTGGAGGAGGAATAATAAGGAAATCCACAGTACTACCTTTTAACTTTCGAAAGGGAGACTATGATAAAATGAGGAAAACAGTTAAGAAAAAACTAAAAGGAGCAGTTGCAAAGGTTAAAGACGTACATCAGGCTTGGCTGTTGTTGAAAAATACTAACTTGGAAGCCCAGACCAGCTGTATTCCACGCTTTAAGAAAAGTGGAAGGAAGTCCAAAAAACTGCCAGCATGGTTTAAAGGTGAGGTCAGAGAGGCTGTTGTTGCCAAAAAAGCATCTTTCAGGAAATGGAAAAAAGAGCCAAACGACGAAACCTGGAAACAGCACAAGCACTGGCAAGTCAAATGCAAGGCATTGATAAGGCAGGCAAAAGGAGAATTTGAGAAGAAGCTTGCTGCGGAAGCAAAAACGCGAAGTAAAGACCTTTTCAAGTACATTCGTAGCAAAAAACCTGTGAGAGAGTCAGTTGGTCCATTAGATGATAAAGGGGTTAAAGGAGCACTAAGAGGCGACAAGGCGAAGGCGGAGAGACTAAATGAATTCTTTGCTTCAGTCTTTACTGAGGAAGATGTAGAGATGTTACCCATTACTGAAGTGGTATTTAAAGGTGCGGAAGAATTGAAGGAAATATCGATACATCGGGAAAATGTATTACAACTATTAGATAAACTGAAGAGTAGCAAATCACCTGGGCCGGATGGTATACATCCAAGGGTGTTGAAAGAACTGAAATAAGAGATTGCAGACCTGCTATTAATAATCTGTGAACTATCATTAAAATCATCTCTAATATCTGAAGATTGGAGGATCGCCAATGTAACACCAATTTTTAAAAAAGGTTCCAGGGGTGATCCGGGAAACTACAGACCGGTGAGCCTGACATCAGTACCGGGAAAAATGGTAGAAACCATCATAAAGAATAAAATTACTCAGCATGTTAATAGTCATGACCTAATGGGAGACAGCCAACATGGCTTTAGACAAGGAAGATCTTGTCTTACTAATCTGTTATGTTTTTTTGAAGGAGTGAATAATCAGGTGGACAAAGGTGAGTCGGTTGATATTGTGTATCTGGACTTTCAGAAAGCCTTTGACAAGGTCCCTCATGAGAGACTTTTGGCAAAACTAAAGAGTCATGGGATAGGAGGCAGTGTACTATTGTGGATCAGGAACTGGTTAAAAGATAGAAAGCAGAGGGTAGGGCTAAATGGCCAATTTTCCCAATGGAGAAAGGTGAATAGTGGTGTACCCCAGGGATCTGTGCTGGGTCCGCTGCTTTTTGCCATATTCATAAATGACCTGGAAAGTGGAATAACGAGTGAGGTTATCAAATTTGCAGATGACACAAAACTATTTAAAGTTGTTAAAACCCAGGAGGATTGTGGAAAATTGCAAGAGGATCTTGATAAACTGGAAGACTGGGCATCAAAATGGCAGATGAAATTTAATGTGGACAAGTGCAAGGTTATGCACCTAGGGAAGAACAACCCAAACTATGGTTACACGATGCAAGGTTCCACATTAGGAACCACCACCCAGGAAAAAGATTTAGGCGTCATTGTGGATACCATGTTAAAACCCTCGGCCCAGTGTGCAGCGGCGGCCAAGAGAGCAAACAGAATGCTAGGTATGATAAGGAAAGGAATGGAAAATAAAACAAAAGATATTATAATGCCTCTATATCGTTCCATGGTGAGACCGCACATTGAATATTGTGTGCAATTCTGGTTACCGTATCTTAAAAAGGATATAGCGATTTTAGAAAAGGTTCAGAGAAGAGCCACCAAAATGGTAAAGGGGATGGAAGGATACTCCTATGAAGAAAGGCTAAAAAGGTTAGGGCTCTTTAACCTGGAAAAGAGACGGCTGAGGGGAGATATGATAGAAGTCTATAAATTAATGAACGGAGTGGAACGGGTAAACGTAGATCGATTGTTTACTTTATCAGAATATAGAAAGACTAGGAGACATGCAATGAAGCTACAGGGTAAATTATTTAAGACTAATAAAAGAAAATATTTTTTCACTCAACGTGTAATCAAACTCTGGAATTTGTTACCAGAGGATGTAGTAAAGGCTGTTAATGTAGCTGGGTTTAAAAAAGGTTTGGACAAGTTCCTGGAGGAAAGGTCCATAAACCATTATTAACAAGGGACCCAGGATATCAATGCTTGAACCAATACAAGCATTGTGGAACCTGTGTCCCTTGGGGAAACTGCTAGGTACATATGACCTAGATTGGCCACTATTGGAAACAGAATACTGGGCTTGATGGACCTTGGTCTGACCCAGTATGGCATATCTTATGTTCTTATGTTCACCTTTTGGGAGAGCTCTGGAAAGCACTCCTCTTCTTAAGGAACAGAAAGGCAATCTGAACAAACCCATTGATGGGGTGGAACTGCTTTGGTAAAAATGGTGCTCCTCCCAAAAATATTCTATGTACTTCAGATGTCCCCATTCTGGGTGCACCTGGGTGAAGAATGTCTCTTTTAGGAGGTGCTGTGTGGCAGTTCCTGTGGAAGGATAAGATGGCATGTATTAGCCAAGCCTAGTTGATCCAAGCAAAGGAGCCGGGTCTCAGACAATATAACGGAGCAGCCATGCTCCCTTGGATTCATGAGTTGTGCAAGATGTGGGAACCCTATAAATTTGTCAGTCTCATGCATAGGATGAAAGCCAAGGAGGTGCTGTGCGGATTTCAGGCAGCCTGGCAGTGGTGGAGTGGGTTGGGAAGCCAGTCTCCAACAGTGTCACATTATATTAGCCTTGTTGGTAACCCTGACTTCCCGGCTGGGGCACTCTGTTTTCCAACATTGGGAGGAAGTGGGGTATCACTGGGTTGAGCTATGTGTGAAAACCTTTGAACTGTCACACGAAAGTTTTGAGAAATTGCGAGAGAGAAACCCTATTCCACTGGGTCACCAATTTCATTACTGGCAGGTGATACATTATTGCCAGGGACTGAAGCATGAGGGAACCGCAAGGATCCACAGGGGGGCATTGGATAAGGAATTTCAATCCCTGACCCCCAAATTAAACAAACTATTCTGATGGTATAAACTGTGCAGAGATATCAAGAAGGGGCCTAGGTGTGGGGGAGGATGTGACCTTCCAGATAGCTGAGGACGATATGAAGGATCTCTTTAGTAATATTTACAAATATCTCACTAACACTCAATACCAGGAAATGCAGAATAGGTTGTTGCACAGGACGTACATTACCAAGGAGAGGGGCCTGTATGAAGCTATGGGAGGCAGACATCTGGGAAATGTTGCCATTTGAAGGGAACTCTGGTTCACTCCTTTTTTAGAGTGTTTAAAGCTGAAACTGCTCTAGGAAACGGTTCTGCGTAGCATTGAAGGGGGGATGCAGACTCAGCTGGAGTGGACCTATGCCCTGCTGTTGCTAGGAGATTTGAGGGTGGGTGCAGGAGCAGGGCTTGGGGAGCACCCAGTGCTTCTTGTACATTGCCTTGTTCCTAGTGTGGGGGGCGGAGGGGGGAATCAGAAAGAGCTGGAGGTTAACAGACATAGGATGGAGGGGGTATCGAGGGGGAAACGAATGACAGCATGAATGTGTGATGCCTGAAGGAGGGAATGGAGCATTGGAGAATGTGAGGGTATGTGAAGGGGACTTGGAGGAACAGCTGGTTGCTGAGAGAATGAGTGGTGTATGATAACACTGGAAAATACAACAGTGGGAGATACAGGCTGCTGGAACCCCCTGGGACCTACAGAAATGCACTACAGGACCTTCTGGGAGGGTGTCGAGAATGGGAGAGGCCAAGGAATAACACGTTAAATGGGATACAAAGTATGTTTTATTATGGGTTGTTGATGAACTGTTGGGGTCTGTTGATACAACATTAGGGAGGGAGGAGTAGCCTAGTGGTTGGGGCACGGTACTTCAGGCCGGAAGGTCGGGGGTTCAAATCCCACTAGAGGACAGCAACCTTGGGCCGGAAGGACTGGGGTTTCTAGTCCCACAGATGCTCCTTGTGGTCTTGGGCAAGCCACTTAACCCTCCATTGCCCATGTTCCCTGTAAGTATTAGTGAATGTGTCTCATATCCCCGCGTGTTAAATGTATCCCCCAATTGTGTTGTGACCGCTTTGATTGAAGGATAAGGCGGTATACAAAACTGTCTAAATAAATAAATAAATAAATACAAGGACATCTGATAAACCTGATGCAAATGAGTGCTTGTATGACCCTGTTGTTGAATAAATAAATGTTACAAAAAAAATAACAGAACTGTGTGCATTGGACATTGTGTTCTGTTGCAAAAAAGTCTTTGTCTGGGGTGCCCCATCTTTGAAAGAGAAATTTGGCGATCTCCTGGTCGAGAGACCACTCATGGGGATCTAACTGTTCACTTACATAATTTGCTAGTTGATTGTCCTGAATGGGAAGATAAACCTACAAAATTATCTGTAGGGAACATGTCAGATGCCAAATTTTTGTTACCTCTAAGCATAAGGGAATGGATCCCAAGCCTCCTTGTTTATTGAGGTAACACATTGCTACTTGACTGCCCGTTCTGACCATGACCGTCTGCTTCTGTAGCCATATATTTAAGGCATTGATGGCCTTGTAGATCACTCATAGCTCCAGAAGATCATTGTATAGTATATATTCATAACTATTCCAGCCTGGTATGCTTACATGTAGAAGATGTACTCCCCAACCAAGGTCGGAGGTATTTGTGGTGAGAACGATAGTTGGTGGCAGTGTTGTGCATGGATATCCAATGAAGAGGTTGTTGGGTTGCATCTACCAACTTAAGAGAGTGTTTGAGTGAGTTATGGGAATCTTCTTTCAAAGGAGCTGACACCACTGATTGCAGTTTAGCATTAGGTGCCACAGAAGCAGTCTCATATGAAGTCTTATCAGAAGTAGCACATGAACAGCTGCTACCATGTGTCCAAAGAGCTTGACTAAGTCGAGCTGTGATGTAGGTTCTTTGAGTGGTGAGCTGAGATGCAGTATCATCGTTGCCCTTTCTTTGGGATGGTAGGCCTTCTCCTTCATTGTGTTAATGTGAGCTCCTATAAATGTAACAATTTGAGTTGGTTCTAGAGCTGACTTTTCTTTGTAGATCAAGAAACCTATTGAGTAGATGGACGGTTTCTTGGGTAGTGAAGTCTAAGGCTTGTTTGCTTGGTGCTGATATTACCCAAAACACTAATACCCTATTCCCGGTAAAACCAAACAAATAAATAACTAACCCGGAAAATCCTGAACACCGGTGAAATTAAGCAAATAATTTTTGTTGGAAGAGCCAACCCAGTCAAGGGGAAGAAAACCCCATACCGCCGTGGCAAATTCCTTTTTAATAAATATTTCTTTTTTAGAAAATTTTTCTTCGTTTTAAAAAAATCAGTGAGCACTTAACTGAAGTAACAGTCCTTCTTTATCCAGAGAGCAATGTAGCAGATGACGTGGCACGTTTCGGGGCCAATCATAGTGTATGCCCCTGCTTCAGATCTAAGACTTCGCTCAATAAACTTGCAAGTTCATTGAGCGAAGTCTTAGATCTGAAGCAGGGGCATACACTATGATTGGCCCCGAAACGTGCCACGTCATCTGCTACATTGCTCTCTGGATAAAGAAGGACTGTTACTTCAGTTAAGTGCTCACTGATTTTTTTAAAACGAAGAAAAATTTTCTAAGAAAGAAATATTTATTAAAAAGGAATTTGCCACGGCGGTATGGGGTTTTCTTCCCCTTGACTGGGTTGGCTCTTCCAACAAAAATTATTTGCTTAATTTCACCGGTGTTCAGGATTTTCCGGGTTAGTTATTTATTTGTTTGGTGCTGATATTAGCCAATCATTCACGTATGGAAAAACATAATGGGAAGCCTTGCACAGCTGAGCTGCCACTACTGCGAAGCACTTTATGAAGGCTCTGGGAGTTGACAACAGGCCAAAAGGAAATACTTTGTACTAAAAATGTTAGTTGTAGAATGTAAAGCATAGATACTTTCTGTTGCATTTGTGAATGGGTATGTTAGAATAATTATTCTTCAGGTCCAGGGAGGCTAGCCAATCATTCCAATCTCTTAAATTGAATATTGTTGTTAGGGAGTTCATTTTGAACTTTTCTCGCTTCACATGCAGATTTAAGTCCAGAGATCAAGAATTGGTCTCAGACCACCTGTTTTCTTGGGGATGAGAAAGACTCTTAAATAGAATCCTTGACCTCTTTGTGGGAAAGCAATGAATTCAAAGGTTTTATTGTGGAGTAGTGTCTTGATCTCTTGTTGAAAGATCTGCTCAGGGTGGGGAATTCTGACTGAAGTCAGAGAATGTGGAAGGGTGGGAATGAGTGAAAATTTATTTCATAGCCATATGTGTCGTAAGTGGAGCAAATAAAATGATAGGTGGATTCATGTTGATTGACGTGTAGTGACTCTTGCTGGATATCTAGCTAGTTTAGCAGTTCATGATGGTAGTGCTGGATCTGAAACTGGTGAGCTACGATTTGCACAGTGAGCATGTTGTCTAGAGGCACTTGAGCCAAGGGCCTAGCGAATTTAAGTTTAATGGCCCCTCTTCTGAGACCATTGACTGATGGGGAAGATGTGTATGTTCCTGTCCTGGTGCAGGAAAGACATTGCAGTCTTCAAGAGGTTGGCTAGAGAGTGGATGGGGTTTTCCAGATGTATAATTGCAGATCCTGTAGAATTTGGTGTATTGGTGTACTTCCTTGGGTACATTGCAGGATGGACTGAAAATACTTTGTTTGCCATGGTTAAATTTGTGGATACAGACAAGGCTCTCAAGATTTTCTGTAGAAATTTTGGATAAGCATATTCCTCATTGGAGGTGTCTGGGGGGTTTACCTCAAGTTATTGCTCTATTATTGGGGCACTGTTATCCTGAAGCTGCTCCTAATGTTGCGAGAAAGTTGCACTCCTGGGGGATCTATACCCTTCTTGAAAATTTGGGTATGGAAAGTTTCTGGGGACCAATCATTGTCCAGATGGACTGATGGTGGTGGAGAATGGACAGGATGCTGAAGAGAAAGGAACTCTGGTGGCTAAGAGGACAGCTCTGCTGCAAGTGTTTGCAGGTATCCAAGGTAGTAATTAGGAGGACAGCAATGGTGTCCTGCACAAAGTTTGATAAGATTGGAAAGAGAGTGACATGCAAAGCAAAGACAGGATTTTCTGCTAGGATATTTTGTTCTGCAATGGTTCGCATGGGGGGTGTTTAGAAGGATGTTTGGGGGTTATGTCTTTGGTCTCCAACATCTTTTTAGTACCTAGGAGAGAATTCTAAGTTTAATGTTTTGAGTTCACTGAATTACTCTCCATATTCATTATAAAAGGTCTAATGCTGTTCATAACTTGTTCATTGTAAAAACTTAGTTCTTTGTAAACCACTTTGACTTGTAGAAAAACGGTATATTAAAATTTGTTAAATAAATGAATAAGTACCTCTTCTTTTGTTTGTGTTTTGATGGGGGGGACCTCTGAACTGAGGTTCGTAGACTGTGTTCTATGTTTAGATTTACCCTTATCTGAGATGGAGGGCACTGCTTCTTCCTGAGCCAAGTCCAACTTCTTTTGGACAGATGAGCAGTCTGCCGTGACAGAAATAGGTGAGGCAGTGAGCAGTGGAGGAAGTGCCAATATCAGGATGGATGCTGCTCCAGACAACGCGACATTAGCAGTTAAAGATCTTCTCTTCCTTGCTACAGCCTGAACTAGGGCCATGGGCTTTGTGTGGCTGATGAGGAGATTACTGACATGATCATGGTGCCCAAGGAACTGGTGGCACCGCATCAGAGGCATTGGAGGTAAAGGCTTGACTTAAGTTTTGATTTTCCTCTCAGCAATTCTCTTCTTTTTTTTTTTTTAAATTAGTGAGGTGAATCATGAGCAGAAGAGGACCGTGGATGGAAAAGAATGAGGAGGCAGAGTGGACTGGTGATGACAAGATCAACCACAGAGACGTTAAGAAGTTTTAAAGACTCCTATTGGCTAGAAGAAGGTTCTGCACATATAGGCTTTGTGCACAACATCACCAGCAAGTGTGGATGCATGGAGCTGTGTGTCTACAGAGAATGCCTGTTCCCAAGCAGATGCAAATATTGCGGCCTCAATTTAGTCACTGTTTCTTTCGTATCTGTGCTAGTACTTTATAAAGACCCATAGCCGCCTATGTGTCTTTATAAAACAGACCATAAATAGGCACCTACATGACTTTCACACATAGGTGACCTGTTATAAAATTACCCTCAGACTGCTGTTGTAAAATATGGAATGCATGTATACTTTGTAGGACCGCACAAACCAGCACAGAGTATGCCTCCTCTAAATCTCTGCATGCAGTCATACATAGGTATAAGTAGCACCTAGTCTTGAATCATGCATCACCGAATTTACACATGTAAATACACCAATTATATGTGTAAATGGTTCCTAACCATTTTAAAAGTCAATCCTAAGTGTATTGAAGGAGAATACAAGATAATGGAAAACAATCTGCAAGTAGTTCTGAATGAAGTCTCATTCAGACTCAGCTGGAGGAATAAAAGGAAATTGCTGGGCTGAAAAACAAAAAAAGAAAAAACTATTTTGGCACAATGACAAATCAAGCTTGTCACCATCCAATTATGCTTCAAGTACCCATCATCAACCTTTCATTATTGAAAAGCACGGCACCTGTGGAATGCAACAGCAGAGCTGTGATACACAAACTTTGCTGTGCCCTGAAGTTTCTCCAAACCTCTAAATCCTGCAAAGCCAGATTCCAGAGTGTTAGATGCAGCATGCTACGGAAGCATCAGAAAACACCACTGCTGCATCTCTAGGTGAAATAATAAGCCAAAAGGTCAACTTCTACTTAGTACTAAACTCAGGAAGCTGTATTTATTTTATTTATTTAACAGCATTTCTATACTGCTTTATCCTAATTTCAAAGTGGTTCACAGCTGAAGGAGCGTGCCCAAGGAACTCCTTGGGGCGAGTCTAGGGGCGGGTGTCAGGGAACCCCTCCAGGCCCTCCCTTCCCCTTCACTTTGCACCTGGTGTCCAGCTTTTACATGCGTGGGCTCTCATCTGCTGGTAAGTCCTCTGCTTTAGCCTTAGCTCTACAGCTCTCAATTGTGCTCTGGTGTCCTCTGTTTCTGCTAGCTATGGCCTCCATCCCCATGTACTGGGGTTGGCGCATTCCCCCTTCCATGCCTGCCCCTCCTGCTTTTCTTGCTAGTAATTCCGCTAACCTTATCCCTTGCCTGCCCTCCTCTGCGCCCCTTCTGCCCTCCCACCAGAGCTCGCTTCTTCCTCCCATACTCCCGTTGCTGCAGCTGGCCCTGCTTAACTGCTGCTCCCTTCGCTCCAAAACCATCGCTATTCACGACCTAGTCAAGCAGCACTCTCTGGACCTCCTGCTCCTTACAAAGACTTGGCTCAGGGATGGTGAGGAGCCCCTTCTCAATCATTGCCTCTCCTCAGGCTACTCTGCCCTTTCTACTCCCCGCCATGGTAGAAATGACAGAGGGGTAGTAGTACTCCACCGCTCCTCCCTTCCTATCCAGGAGCTTTCCTCCCTAGTTCTCCACTATCCTGAGTCTCTTTTACTCCGTCTCAGTTCCTCCTCCCCCCTCCACTTAGTTCTGATTTATGCCCCTCCTTCCCTGCAACCATATCTTTGGAATTCCCTCCTAATTAATTTGTCTGAAGCCGCCCATCTCTATCCCCATATCCTTATTTTAGGAGACTTCAATGTTCATCTTGATTATCCTTCCAGGTCCCGAGATGCCTCTTTCCACTCGCTCATTGCTGATCTTTCTTTGCTGCAGCATGTCTGTTTCCCCACCCACTCAGCTAGTCATACCCTAGATCTGATACTTTCTCCACAGAGTTCTCCTTTTGCTCCCTCTGCTCTCCATACTCTCCCGGTTCCCTGGTCCGATCACTTCTGTCTCTTCTTCTCGATCCCCTCACCCTCCCCCTCTCCACCCTGTTGTTTTTCCTTCAGCGGCACTTCACAAAAACACTGCAACTCTCTCACAATTTCCCTCCGCTGACCCTCTTTTCCCCTGCTGATTTCTCTACACTTACTCCAGATCTGCAGGTCCAGACATGGAATTCTACTCTGTCGGCTGTCCTAGATCAGTTAACCCCTCTTCGACCCATTTCAAGTGCCCACCATTCGCACCCTCACCCCTGGTATCATTCCAGTCTCTTCCTTCATCGTTCCTATCTCTGCTGCGCTTAGCATCTCTGGCGTAAACACCCTTCCCCGGATTCCCTGGCCCATTATCGCCACTGTCACCGTCATTATCGCCTCCTCCATTCTAGTAAGAAAGCCTACTTCTCCAGCCTTATTTCTTCAGCCTCTAGCTCCTCTAACCAACTTTATTCTCTGTTCCCTTACTGCCTCGCATTCCTTTGCCTCCTCTGCTCCCCCTCCTCCTATCCTTGATCCAGCCTTCTTAGCCACACACTTCAATGACAAGGTGCAGGCCTTGTGCTCACTGTTTCCCTCCTGCCCTTCCCCCCTCTTCCTCTCCCATTCTGATCCCCTGTCCCCCGCTTCTTTACCCAACACATATGATCCTTTCTTCTCCCACCGTTGGTCTTCCTTTCAACCTATTACCCTCCCCGAACTATCTAAGACCCTCGCTACCACTCGTAAAACTACCTGTCACTCCGATCCTATTCCGTCTCCCTGGTTGTCTGAGTCCTCTCTAGCGCTTGCCCCACTCATTCTCTGTATATTCAATTCCAGCCTCCTCTCTGGTACCTTCCCATCCGCCTGGAAGCATGCCCTGATTTGTCCTATTCTTAAGAAGCACTCCTTGGATCCATCTGTCCCTGCCAACTGGCGCCCCATTTCCAACTTTCCCTTCCTCTCCAAACTCCTTGAGAAACTGGTCTTTTCCCAGCTCCTCTCACCTAGATGCTACTTTGTCCCTTCACCTCTGTCAGTCTGGTTTCCACCCCGACCATAGTACCAAATCCATTCTCCTCTCCTTTTTGAATGAATTACACACTGCTCACAACTGTGGCTCTATCTCCATTACAGTTTCCCTTGATCTGTCCGCTGCCTTCAACTTAATCGATCTCCACATCCTCCTCTCTTGCCTAAGCGACGTTGGGATCACCGGTTCCGTTCTCCTCTGGTTTCACTCTTTTCTTACTAATAGATCTTTCTCGGTTCTCTCTGGTTCCTCCTCCTCGCCTGTAATCCCTCTCGCCTGTGGTGTCCTTTGAGGATCTGTCCTGGTCCCCCTGCTGTTCAACATTTTCCTGGCCCCTCTGACCCTTCTGGTGCAACAATTTGGTGTTTCCGCGTAGTATTATGTGAACGACATCATTCTCCTTCACCATAAGGACTCCTCCACACCCAATATCATCCAACTCAATTCCTGCCTTTTCTGCATTAACTCCTGGATGTCCTCCAGTTATCTCCACATAAACCTCTCCAAACCAATGGCCATCTGGTTCACCTTTGGCAGTCCCATCCCCTCTATTTTCTTCTTCCCCTATCCCCATTGTTTCCACCCTCCGTTATCTTGGTGCTACCCTTGACTCTGCTCTGCTTTTCATGACCATGTCTCCTCAGTCGTTCAGCTTTCCTTCCATTCCTAAGGCAAATCCAAGTTGTCTGTCCTTTTCTTCCTGTCTCCTCCCTGACTACCCTGCACTTCTCCCTTGTTATGTCCCGCCTAGATTATTATAATGTCTCCCTAGCTGGCCTACCTCAATATCAACTGCATAGGCTTCAACTGGTACAAAACATGGCAGCCTGTATTCTTACCCATGCCACCCACTCAGACCATGTCACCCTCTCCTCATTCATTTCCACTGGCTCCCTGTGTCTTCTAGCATTCAATATAAAATCCTCACTTTTGTCCATAGAACGATACACACTGGAGTGTCTCAATACCTCTCCAATCTGGATCGCCTCCACACCCCTCAACGATCTCTTAGGTCCATACACACCAACCGCATGTCCCTTCCCTCCCCTCCCCTTCCCAGGCCCACCCAGTCCTCACCCTTCTTCCTAGGCCCTAGGCTCTGGAACTCACTCCCACCAGCTCTCCACTTAGAACCTTCTTTTGCCAATTTCAAAGCTCGACTAAAGACTCATCTCTTCTACACTGCCTTCAACCTAACCCTGCCACCCTTCCCCCTGTGCCTCCTCCCCATGATATCCCTGGATTGTTATACCCCTCCCTCTTAAGGACAGTCCTGTTCTTTCTCCTTGGACAAGCAGGATGTATCAGCCACACCTGGTGACGTCATCCGACGGCGCCATGACGGAAGTGCTCTCTAGAGCTCAGAGTTTCTGAGCATGTGCGAGTGGCCCCACCTCCCCAGCCCGCCCCTAGCCAGGCCAGTCTTTTTTCTTCTGCCTTGCCACAAGACAGATTCTCAGCTCTCTCAATAGAACTTACACCAGAATTGAATTTCAAGACTCAAAGAACTTACAACAGAATGCCGGGGTTTAAGAAATGCCCCCAATGCAGCCGGAAGATGAACTTTACGGATACTCACCGTTGCTGCATTCGCTGTCTCGGGGCATCCCACGATGTGGAGGACTGCTCTGCCTGCTCCAGGATGTCCCCCAGGGCGATAAAGCACAGAGGACATGCTCTGAAGGAATTCCTCGCATCTGCTCCAGGAGGCTCCAGTTCCAATTCCAAGGCCTCCTTATCGCACAAAAAGAAGGACTCCAAAAAGAACTCTGTTTCCATATCCGAAAAGAAGAGACCGCCAGACCCCTCTTCTGCTCCAGCACGGGATGCGCCCTGCAGGGCCTCCATCCCCGGCCGTTCTGAGCAATTTCCCAGCTCTTCGCCGGCTCCCACGGCCCCCGCAGTGCTTCGGGTGAGTCCCCCCACTCAGGCAGGTGTTTCCAGCATGGCTGAGCCCCCAGCTACCGAGCAAGATGGCGCCGGCATTGTGGCCCAAGGAAGCTCCTCCCACTTACCCTCCGTTGGCTCAGGCGGCCCCAATAGCCCTGGCTCTGCCCACCCAAGGACGGCAAACCTCCCTGCCCGCGCTGACGCCTCTGCCTCATCGCGTCAGCGCGGGGGATCCCCGCTGGATGGACAAATCAGACTTCAAGCCCGCGCCGGCGCAGGGAGTCCCGCCCTCGTTCAAGAGGGGATTCCCGCGGGCGCGGAAAAGGAAGGGGACGGCGCAGCGAATCAGTAGAGAACGCCAAACGGAGCACTGATCGAGCCGGCAGCATCAACAGAAGAGGAATACAGCGGTACAGAGACTCAGCCGGTAGCACTGACCGCAGTGCTGATCGGGCCGGCGGCAGCAGCAGCAATTACAGGAAGCGGAAATGGAGAGGCAACAGAGAACGGCACCATTCACATCGCAGGAGGCATCGGTTCTCCTGCTCAGACTCTTCTCACTCCAATGCCTCCTCCCGGTCACCCCCACCTAGGAGACACAGGAAAAGACATTCTAAGGATTCTAACACCTCAGAGGCCATTCTCCAACTCCTCACACGCCTGGTCAATCAAACAGCTAACTTTAATGGACCAGTACAGGAGCCTAACTGTAACCTCCAAAAGGACATAACTATGGCACCCTCTGCTTCATCCAGCTTGCCTCACCACAGCCTCTCTCTGTCGTCCCACAGAAATTCTCCCTCCCCGGAGCACGCTTTGTCATCCAGTGAGGATAAAGTTTTGACCTCCGGCGAAAGTGAAATAGAGGACACAGGCCTGGGTTCCTCCGCGTCCAAGGACACTCTTAGCATTCAGACGGACAACCCTGAGGAACCACAACGCCACCTCCCTCCCGAAGATCTCACCTACCCCAAATTTCTACGGAAGGTGACGGAAACACTGCGCCTGGCGACAGAGGACACTTCCACCGAGAAGGAGCCGGAGGTCGTGAAGTACCTCAATGCTCCCAAACCAGCGCTTGCCCTGCCTCTACACAGAAAACTGCAGGACAACCAACTAACATTATGGCATTCCCAAGCCTCCGGACGTGCCTGTTCCAGGAGGCTCGAGACCAAGTACCTCCTGCATCTAAGTCCGGGATTTCAAAAAACTCAGCTGCCACACCAATCTATCGTGGTATCGTCAGCCCTGAAGAGGGTTAAATCCTCTCACAACCAAGCCAACCATCCACCAGGCCGAGACCCTAAGCTTCTCAACGAGGTGGGCAGGCAAGTCTACCAAGGGGCGATGCTTAATGCCAGAGTGGCGGCCCACCAATTCCAACACATCCTGTTCCAGGACTCCCTGCTGGCCAACCTCAAGGACCACTTGTCAGCTCTTCCCAAGGAAAACCAGCAAGCAGCCTCCAACACACTGCAGGACCTGGCCGAATGCAGCAAACATTTGATGAGCACAGCTTTTGATGCCTTTGACACAGCTATCAGAACCGCAGGCACGGCCATAGCGGCCCGGCGCTGGGCATGGCTCCGTGCTTCCGGTCTCAGGGAAGACACACACGACAAAATCGCAGACGCTCCCTGTACGGGCGATTCCCTCTTTGGGGACAAGGTCGCAGATGCCGTGAACGACATGAAAGAACATTGCACCACCCTACAGACGCTGGCGGCGGACGGACTCGAATGCCACTCTGCTTCCCAGAGAGGGAGTAACTACCGCAAACCATACTACTCCTATAAGAGGTATGGTGCCAGCAGGAAATGGCAGGCCCCTAAGTACAAACAGCCCTACCACTCCTCGTCCTTTCCGAGGCAGCAACAGCGGGAATGCAAACAGAGAAAGCAAACCACACAGCAGGCCGGCAAAAATGCGGCCTCCTCCTGACAATCAGACACTGCGGGGCACATCTCCTGTGGGCCGAGACGTGCTGCCTGTGGGCGGCCATCTCACCTTTTTCCTACCGGCCTGGTGGGCCATCACAATGGACAAGTGGGTGATCCAGATCATCAAATCAGGTTACCGCCTGAACTTCGCCTCCCCGCCATGGCAATCCAAACAACCTGTCAGCGATACACCCCCGCATCTAGCCGCTGCAATGTCGGAGCTCCTACGACACCTCCTCACTTCCCAGGTGATACAGCAGGTGCCTACGGAACAGATCAACACTGGATTCTACTCCCGATACTTCCTTATTCCCAAGAAGTCCGGTGGCCTACGTCCAATCCTGGACCTCCGCAAGCTGAACTTTGCCCTTACAAAGGAAAAATTCAGAATGTATTCCCTCAACTCCATCCTACCCCTCATCAAAACAGGGGACTGGATGGCTACCCTGGACCTTCAAGATGCGTACTCCCACATTCCAGTTCACAGAGCACACAGGAAATTTCTGCGCTTCATAGTGATGGGTCGCCACTACCAGTACCGGGTGCTGCCATTCGGCCTGTCCCCGGCACCCAGAATCTTCATGAAGTGCGTAGCAGTGGTCACGGCACAGCTTCGCAAACTAGGCGTCGCCATTTTTCCCTACCTGGACGACTGGCTCCTCTCCGCCCCCTCACCTTCCAAACTCCGAAAGGCGGTGCATACAACTACAGACATGCTAACCAGAATGGGGTTCCTCCTCAACAAAGAGAAGTCTCGCCTGGACCCGACTCAGAGAATAGAATTCATAGGAGCGATCATCGACACCTGCACCTCCAAAGCGTACCTGCCGGACCAGAGGATAAGAGTCATCGTGTCCCTGACCGGGAAAGTCTCCTCGACCGGACAGACCACTGTGTGCCGCATCTTGCGCCTTCTGGGGCACATGGCAGCCACTATCTCGGTCCTTCCTCTGGCGAGGCTCCACATGCGCCCTCTGCAGTGGCACATCCGGACCAAATGGAAGCAGCTCTCCCAACCCCTGAATACCAGTATCCACATCAACGCACGGATCAAAAAGGATCTCCGTTGGTGGACGAACCCGGACAACCTATCCACAGGCAGGGAACTCCAACTGCACAGCCATCAGGTTGTCCTCACCACAGATGCCTCTACCACGGGCTGAGGGCCCACCTCCGACACCTCAGCACTCAAGGAGCCTGGGCCAGGTCGGAACAGTACCTCCACATCAACCTGCTCGAACTACGGGCTGTCAGATACACGCTGCAAACCTTCCAGCCCCAACTTGCGGGGAAGTCCGTCCTTATCCAGACAGACAACCAAGTGACAATGTTCTACATCAACAAGCAGGGAGGCACGGGGTCCCGAGCCCTCTGCAGGGAGGCCCTGGCAACATGGTCCCTGGCGCTATCCAACAACTGTGTCCTACTGGCGACTTACCTTCCCGGGGAGCAAAACGCCTTGGCGGACAGGCTAAGCAGACAGCTGCAACCCCACAAATGGACTCTTCACTCGGGAGTTGCGGACAGCATCTTCCTTCGCTGGGGAACTCCCCAGATCGACCTCTTCGCGACAGAACTCAACACGAAGTGCCCAGTATTCTGCTCCAAACACCCATCAGACAGGAGCCTCGCCTCGGACGCATCCACAGTGCCCTGGGGCGACTGGACCCTGGCGTACGCATTTCCCCCAACCCCGCTGATCCCCATGACGATACAGCGGATCATCACAGACTCGGCCCATGTCATATTAATCGCGCCCTACTGGCCACGGCAGATGTGGTTTGCCATGCTGCTTCGCCTGGCACAGGAGCCGCCGATTCGGTTGCCAGCGAGGCCGGACCTACTCTCCCAGAACGACAGCAACATTGAAAGGGTGAATCTCGCAGCCCTCCATCTGCCCTCGGAGGTGCAGCGGATAGTTTTGGCCGCTAAAAGACCCTCCACTCGAAAGTCTTACAGCCTTAAATGGAAACACTACAGTTTTTGGTGCGCAGACCAAGGGATCAGCCCGGTCTCGTGCCCCATACCCCAAATTCTGCAGTACCTCACCTCCCTCTTCGACCTTGGGTTGAAACCACAGTCCATTAGAGTTCACCTCGCAGCGATTGCATCCCTGCACGAACACGGGAGCGGCACAGACACGGGATCTCTCGCAGCATTGCCCATCGTAGCCCAGTTCATGAAAGGCCTTGCGAATCTCCGGCCTCCGGTACACAAGCCTGTACCCATGTGGGACGTCAACCTTGTACTCCAACAACTCACTCAGGAGCCTTTCGAACCGCTCCAATCGGCGGACTACAAGTTCATGTCATGGAAGACACACTTCCTCATTGCCATCACCTCAGCCAGACGTATCAGCGAGCTGCAAGCGCTCGTGGCACACCCACCATACACGCAGCTCCACCATAACCGTGCCTCTCTCCGAACTCATCCCAAGTTCTTGCCGAAGGTCACATCGGCTTTTCACGTGAACCAAACGGTCGAGCTGCCCACTATTTTTCCGGCTCCACACAACTCTCCGGAGGAGCAGCGCCTTCACTCACTGGACTGCGTCAGAGCACTGCGCACCTACATCGACAGGACATCCACCAGCAGGCAAGGGGCCCAGCTCTTCGTGTCATTTGACCCCAACAGGCCCAGGCGGCCCGTCACCAAGCGCACACTCTCCCATTGGATATTGGGGTGTGTCGCCTACTGCCTCCAAAAGGCGGGCGCACCTCCGGGCAGCAAGGCCGGCGCTCACCAACTCCGTGCTCTAGCTACCTCACTTGCCAGCCTGCACGAAGTTCCTGTGGGCGACATCTGCAAAGCTGCGACCTGGTCCTCACGGCTCACCTTCCAGAAACATTATTGCCTTGACCTCCAGGCAGAGACAGATAGTTCATTCGGCCGGATGGTCCTAACTGCAGCCACCTCAAGGTCAACTACCGGAGACAAGGCCGCGTTGCCCTCGGACTCAACCTAGACATATGTCACCGGGGACGCCTTGTTTCTTACTCATATTGCCCCTTGCACATGACCTGCAACTACCCTGTTGAGTTTTTTGCACATGCCTGTTCATGCATTATGTTGTTGCTGCACTATCATTGTTGTTTTCACTAACTGTTTTTGCACTATGTTTGCTCACTTTCGCAATTGCCACGCGTGTCAATCTGCGCTCTTGTTTTTTGCACTGCAGTTTCACTGTTGCTCACTATCTGCACCCAATAAAATCTAGACTACCCATGCGAGTGTGCATCCTTTCCAACGCATGCCTCCCTCATCCACCACAGCTAGTCTTCTCAGCTTGGGAGGCACCAGGTGTGGCTGACACATCCTGCTTGTCCAAGGAGAAAACGGGGTTTCTTACCTGTAACAGGAGTTCTCCGTGGACAGCAGGATAAGTCAGCCACACGCTCCCACCCACCTTCCCCTGTATGAGGCAGGCCTGCTCCCTAGCCAGTACGCCTCACGGCAAAGCTAAGCATTCACTGGCCTGGCTAGGGGTGGGCTGGGGAGGTGGGGCCACTCGCACATGCTCAGAAACTCTGAGCTCTAGACAGCACTTCCGTCATGGCGCCATCGGATGACGTCACCAGGTGTGGCTGACTTATCCTGCTGTCCACGGAGAACTCCTGTTACAGGTAAGTAACCCCGTTTTCTTGCTCTTCCTGTTCTGTCTCTTTCCTGTCTGACTATTGTCGTTCTGTTTCCTTCTTTTGCAGCCTTTGATTTTGCATTGTAAACCGCTCTGATACTTACGTGTGGGCGGTATATTAAGTGATGAATAAAGATAAAGATAAAACATTATACAAAGAAAGAGTATTAAACTTGGAGATAACTTTAAGGGAGTATAGGTTGAAATGAAAATAGAGGGATAAGGGTTAGGGCATGGTAGAGGAGGTGGAGAGGGGCAGAAGTATATAGGCATACTGAAAATAAATGAATCTTTAAAACTTTTCCAAATTAAAGCAGGTCATTTATGGCCTGAAGTGTGTGTGGAATTAAGTTCCAGCGTAAAGGTGCATACAACGAGAAAGCTCTGCTGGACCCAGTGGCATTGGATTTAGTAAAGAGTGTTGGTACATGTAGAGTATTTTGAGATCCAGTTAATCTGGAACAATTGTCCTTGATCTCATGTATTAAGGTTTGGAGGTGAAAGTTTGTTGAAGACTTTGAAGATGGTAAGGATAGCTTTGCACTCAATGATGGGGAGCCAGTGCAGCCCTTTATCTTTATTTCACACTTGATATACCGCCCATGCCATGGCATTAGGGCGGTTTACAATAAAATAGCAATGCTGTGGGAAAGAGGAAAAGAACACCATTTACTTGACAGGAAAGGAGTAAGACGTACAGTACAGTTTAACAGAGACAGTAAGGAATAGAGGGAAATAACTAAGGAGGGTTTGTAATTGGGAGCTCAAATGCCTGTTGAAACAAGTGGGTTTTGAGGAGTGCCTTAAATTTCTGGTAGGAAGGTTCAAGATGGAGCGGAGCTGGTAATGCATTCCAGAGTGAGAGGATGAGAAAGAAAAATGCCGCGTGGCGGGTTAGCTCTAGGTGGGCCTGGGAATGGGAGGGCAGGATAAGTTGATTGGCATGGAGTGACCGGAGTTGACGGTAGCGTGTGTGCAGTGCTATGAGATCAGCGAGGTACTGAGGGGTTGAGGAATGAATAGCTTTGTGAGTCAAAATCAGAAATTTATACCAAATTCTATAATGGAGGGGTAACCAGTGTAGACGTATCAGAAGGGGAATAATGTGATCAGAACACTGGGCATGAGTAATAAGACGAGCGGCAGTATTCTGCAGTAACTGTAGACGTTGAAGATGATAGAGGTGCAAGTTTGCAAGGGCCAAGTTACAATAATCTAACCTACTCATTACTAGCACTAACAGCAGGGTGATAAGTGAAGAGGGTGGCAATAGAGAACGGACTGCTCCAATTTGCCGAAGAGCGCAAAAGGATCGAGTGAGGATGGACACATGTTCATGAAAAGTGAGTGAAGAATCCAGTGTTACACCCAGGTAAGGAAATGAGGAAACCAAAGGGATTGAAGTAGAACCAAGATGAGGAGCAATGTCTGGACAAGGCGTACTTAGAGAAACCCACATAGAAGTGGATTTAGAGGGGTTAAGGTGGAGATAGTGGGAAGAAATCCAAGTAGCAATGTGAGCAAGACATTCATTAAGAGGGGAGATATCGACCATCACTGGGGATGTGTGGAAGAGGAGGACTATATCATCAGCATAGAGGTACGTGGAGACTGGGAATTTCTGGATGAGGAAGGCAAAGGCGCGAGGAAAATGTTGAAGAGCAAAGGGGAGTGTACAGAGCCCTGAGGTACCCCACAAGACAGGGGGATTGAAGCAGAGGACTGACTAAGTGAACTGAAAAAGTGCAGGAAGTAAGGAAGGAGTGAAACCACTGTAACACTGTGCCCCGAATCCCAGAGTCATGCAAGCGAGAGAGTAATGTACGGTGGTCTATCAAGTCAAACGCGGAGGAGAGATCCAGTGAAACAACTAAGGTAATATCCCCATGATCGTGTACAACATGAAGTTCGTTCAGGAGTGCAAGAAGTACAGACTCCGTGCTGTGGCCTGAACGGAATCCAGACTGCCACGGGTGGAGGGTGTTAGTAGATTCAATGTGGGATGCTAACTGCAGACAGACTAGTTTTTCTAGTATCTTTGCCAAGAAAGGGAGGTTTGAAACTGGGCGCCAATGTGCTAGAACAGAAGGGTCGAGGGAGGACTGCTTAAGTAGTGGCCTGATGATGGCTGATTTCCAAGGGGAGGGAAAGATTGCAGTTGAGAAACTGGAGTTCAGGATGGTCAAGATGAAAGGGAAAAGTACGAGAGATGGTTCTGACAACCAGCTGGAGGGGATGGGATCCAGTGCACATGTCATCTTCCTAGAGTCAGATAAAGATTTATGTAATTCTGTTGCAGAGATCTGGTGAAAAGAGGACCAGGTATGAGCCAGTGCCTGGTTTAAGGGAGAAGGTGGGCTGGCAGAACTATAAAAGGGAACAGGAGTAGGAAGGGGGGAATGGGGGACAATGAGTGAGAAGGTGACAGAGGTGGGGGAGGTGGGTTGGAGAAGGAGGTGCGCAAGTTACGTATCTTGTCACTGAAAAAAGTAGCAAGGAGAGAAGGGTCTGGAGATGCACTCAGCAAGGAGGGACGCGTGGATGAGGCTGATAACTTTATTCCATCCTTCATAAGTTGTCTAGAAGAGTTAGACGCCATGGAGATTAGTGATGTACAATATGAGCACTTAGCAGTCTGGACAGAGGCACGGTAACAGGAGTATAAATGCCAAAAATGAGCAATGGAATTGGGAGAAGGCTGCTTGAGCCATAAGTGCTCAGCATAATGGAGCTGTGATCACTGTAGGTGTAAGCCTGAGTGAAACCAGGAGGAGCGATCACGCATCACTGAGGTAGAAGACGGGCGAAGAGGGGCCACATCATCTATCCTTTAAGCATAGGAGTAATATGTTCTATTATAAACGCATTGTAAAGAATACGTGCTACTGTGTTGAGGGCTAATTGAAGCAGGTGAATTGCTGTCTTCGGTGATTCTTGAAAGATGATGTTACAGTAGTCTATATGCAGAAAGATAAGGGCCTGAAGAGTTGTACGAAAGTCTTGGTTGGTTAACAGAGGCTTGAGAAACTGAATAGTTTTGAGCTTTAAGTAGATGCTCCTGGTAGTGTTTTTGATTTGTGTAAAAAATGTCAGATGCTGAGCAATGATAACACCCAGGTAGCGCACCTCTCATTGTACTTGAATTAGTATACAATTCAGGCATAAAGTGTTTGGAGGGGTGAAGGTGATGTCTCTGCTGATAAAAAAAGCTTCAGTCTTTTTAAGGTTTATAGTCATGTTTTGGGCGGTGAGCCATGCATTGATGTGGGTGAAGAAGTTGGCTATTATCTTGATGTCAGGATTGGGTCTGATAGGTGCATAAAACATGATGTCATTAGCATATATGTGGTAGTGAATATTGAGTGCTTGTATGATTGAGCAGAGCGGTTGAAAAAAAAGATGTTAAATAATAAAGCTGAGAGGGCTGAATGGGTGCTAGGATCGCAGTGAGATAGAAGGTGAGAAGGACGGTTGGTAGAGTCATAATGATCTAGAAGGAAACTGCTGTGCAATGATGTTAAAAGGCAGGGGAAGAGGACATTTAACGTATACTGCATTTCTATGATTCAGGCCTTAGTTGTGTGTCTTTCTGCCTGTATGGTGTGTATTGCTGCCATGGCCCATGCCTAAGGGCCCTCTGGAGAGGCCCTCAGAAGCGGGCACACCTCTGAGCTGTTTCAATTTAAATGTTGCTATCAGCAACTGCAGGAGATGACAGATGGGGGACAGAGAAAGGAGCTCCTGCTTGTACTCTCCGGTTGCTGTATGAGTAGAAATGCCGGCCTAGGAGATACAGCCTAATTGCACAGCACTGGTTTTCCCATTCAGTCCTTAGGACACATTTCATTTCATTTATTTCTTATATGCCGCACACCCAACGACCAGGCTGATCAATGCAGTTTACAGCAAATACAATAAAAGCATCCAATACAAAACCCCAAAGCACCTGCAGTGCTGCAACCTCCTTGCATGGACCGATTACCCTCCCTACGGTAGCTGGAAGTACCCAGCCAGTCAAGGTTTTCAGGATAGCACAATGAATATGCATGCGACAGATCTGCATGCACTGTAGAACTTCTGATTTTCGATTATAATCGGAAAACCCCAATAAAACCCCACTGATGGGGAACTTGGGGTTTCCAGCTGCAACAAAAAACCCCAAAATTTACTCTCCCCCAATGGGTCCAGTAACATCATCGGGTCGCTGCTGCCAGAGTGATGTCCCTTTACAGCAGTGGGAACTTGTGTCTTTGCTCTTCTGTGCCTTTTCACCAGGGCACTGCGGGAAGGTTTAAAACGCCAAAAAAGAGAAAGTGCCTCATGAAATATGTTTGCATGTAAATGTATCTTGTGCATATTCATTAAAGGTATCCTGAAAACCAGACCAGTTTGTGGCCTTCCAGGATTGCAGTTTCACACCCCTGTTATAAGGGATAATTTTCAGAGTCTTCTGCAAGAAAATGGGTGCTTACCTATGGAGCCTCTTTCTCCCTGTTAAAAACTGTCCTCGCACCTTTCTTGGGAAATTGTATGCTGTCAGCAGTATGTATACTTTCCTCCAAAGAGAAAAACGATGGATGCTATTACATAACATTTTTAAATGTCAAATAACTCAGTGAGAGCAAACTGTAGGGGTCAAAGTGAAATATAAAGGACAAGTTTAAACAAGTAGGGCAATCATGCAGAGCATGGCTAAGGAAATGTTTTACAACCCATGTGTGTTTGCATATACCCATCTATTTGCAATTACGTGAGGATAGTTTATGGAGTGGGGCAGACTGCAGGGCAGTGGGGTTATTTTTAGGAGTGGGGCAGTTGAGTGAGAGTGAGGTTAAGGGGGTGGGCAGTTTCCGAAGTGGTGGGGCAGTTGACAGGGTATCTTCTGGGAGTGGAGGAGCAGTTAAGGGGTTTCTGAGATTGGTGCAGTTTTTAGGGTGGTGCAGCAGTAGCAGGGGTGTAGTTTTGGGGGTTTGGGCAGTTTGCAAGGTGGTGAAGAAATTGCAAAGGTTGTTTTTTTGGGTGGGATTGTTTGTGATTTCATGGGGCACTTGTGGAGGTGGGCAGCTTGAAGGGCAGTGGGGCAGTTGCGTGAGAGTATTTTTTCAGGGTAAGGGCCTTTGGCAAGTTGATAGGATAGCTGCAAGGGAGTATCTTTTGGAGGGTGGGAACAGTGTTTAGGGTGGTGGGGCAGTTGTGGAGAGATATATTTTGGAAGTGGGGCAGTAAAGAACAGGAAGAGGGCATTTGAAAGGAGCAATTCCCTAACAGTTATGTTTCACTCTGTGTAAGTTTCTATGCTACAATGAGACATTTTTGGGAGAGCTTATTTCTCTGGAACCCCAAGTCCGATCTGGCCCATTTTTAAACTCAATGTGTCTTATTATCAGTTTTTACCATATGCCATGTTTCATCCCTTTCCCTTAATTTTTCAGTGAGTTACTTTGCTCCTAGACAGACATTCTCAATCCCTAGGTTTGAGTCTACCAGACACCCCGCCTTCTACTTTCTCACCCCTATGCTCCGAAACTCTCCCCCTCCTCGATCTCTGCCTGGAAAGCACAGTTACTTACCTGCAACAGGTGATCTCTGGGAACAGCAGGAATAAGTCTTCACATATGGGTACGTCGGTACCGACGGAGTCTGCGCGGAAACGCTCCCCAGCGTCCAATCAAAACGCTTTTGGGAGCATCCCAACACGCCTGCGTGTTGCCTTCCCGCCTTTCCCAACTGCCTCTCCTCAGTTAAGTTTGAAAGCTGAGACAAAGAGAGAGAGAGAGAGAGAAATACAACTCCTAGGGGAGGTGGGTGGGTTGTGAAGACTTATTCCTGCTGTTCCCAGAGATCACCTGTTACAGGTAAGTAACTGTGCTATCTCCAGGAACAAGCAGGAATGAGTCTTCACATATGGGGACTCCCAAGCTAAGATGCCTGGGGGAGTCGCAGCATGTTGCGAATCTGAGAGCCATGCTATTCTACAGAACCTCAGGCATCCTAGGGATGGAGGGTAGGAGTTGAACTAAAAAGATGTGCTGTGGAACAGCTGTAGCAAACAGGACACCTGGAAAGGAGTCTCTGGACAGGTGCTATCTAGTGAAAACATTGAAGTGCAATAACCCATATGGACCTCAACTGGTGGAATGCAAGGGTTTTATGGGGGTTCATATGAAATTGGTAATATGAACCAGGAAAATATCTCCAGAGAGTACCTCAATGAAAGGAGAGGTAGATACACTGTGCAAAAACAGGTTGAGGTCAGAACCCTTAGGGTAAGAAGAAAGCCCAGTGGAACTGGGGTGGTTCAAATAGGTAGGACTTTTGCAGGAGATGCGAAAGTCCGTAGATGGATAAGAGTGAAGTTCTGTTGACCTAAAAAGGACATAGTTCCCATGGGAGAAAGAGCTGTGAAGACTCCTATATTCGAGAAGGAAAAGGAGAGGAACATGAGGCATAGTAGCCTCTCATTTTTTGAGGGTTCAGAGGGTCCTTTGTATTTAAAATTACATAGGTAATAGAGAGGATATGGAGGGCTTTAGATGTACCAAAAGTGAAGGTTATGGTGCAAAGCCCCCTAACTACCACGAGTAATTATTGTTCATGGGGATCCCTAGTATGCTGGAACAGCATAGAAAGGGATAGAGACTATCTGACTGGCCCGTAGGGAAATATATGGATATATATGAGTATATACTGATACATTTAGTCAGACAGATAAAGAATAGTATATAGACAAACATGTACGTACTATCCTATTAAGATATGGATATATAGATAGGCAAGTACAGATATATCTGTCTGTGTGAATCTACATATATATATACATATATATATATATATTGTCACAATGTGGATCCAGCAGAGCCCATGGAAATAGGCATTTCAGCAAGTAATGAAACTGACACTGACATTTCAGGCAGGCATATGTCAGGAAGTTGCTATAGGCAACACAAACAAACTGGGTCACGAGCTACAGAAACACGCCCAAGCAGCAGAAAGGCTGAGGGATCATTAGGAGATGAAAGCCAGCTGGGAGTGGGTGGAGTTGACACACACACACACACAGATAAACCCAATGCACGTGGAGTTAAGAGAGGTGCCAGAGGAGTGAGGAGTGTGAGAGCGGTGCAAAGAAGTCTGCAAGGTGTGCAGAGTGTGCAGAGAAAGGAAACAGGAAGGAACACAGGAACAAGCAGCTTGGAGAATTCAAGGAGCCAAAGACGTGCTGGGGAAAGCTCGGGTTGGAATGAAGCCGGTGAGAGAGCTGTAAAAGCTGAAAGGTTTTATTCCCAGGCAGAGAGAGAGAGCCCAGGTGACTGCTATTACAAGCAGTGCACAGAGACGTCAGAGCTCAGCAAACGTTATCCAGAAGGTAACAGAGAATTCAATGTGGAAGCTAGCTTGAGGAAGGCAGGAAAAGCCACTTACCAGAATAACAGATACAGAAAAGATAAAGTCTTTTTACCTGAGGATATTGTTATATCTGGGAGAAAGTTGAAAGGCAGAGCCCGTGGAAAGTTTCCGTTTGGTTTTACTCCAGTAACTGCAGCTGCACCAAGAAGCCTGAACCAGAGTGAGCTGGGAGGTAAGCTGATTTCTACTAATAGAGGGAGAAGTGAATGTTATAACTTACCCTGTGGTTATCAGCAGTGGAAGGGCTCCCAGGCCAAACATTCAAGTGAATATGGTAATAGCCTGATACACAGTCTCACGGAGGGGGAAAGAGAATCTCCATACAATAGGGAGAGACTGTTTGGTAACGTTCCTTGCTGTGCAAAGCAGGAATTATTAGACGCAGAACCTGAGGAAATGCAATGTGAAGTACAAGGGGACCAAGCTGTTAGTGAACACATGGACTGTACGCTCACGATAACTGATGAGTTTCCTCTCTGCGGTGAACAAGCTGTGAAATTGTGATAAGCACTAAAGCTACAAAGAAAAGGTTTTGTTTGCTTGTAGTTGCTGAGTATTTGAAGCAGCAAAGAAAAGCTTTTATTTGCTGGAAGAGTACTGTTTGAAATACCCGTGTATTATGTGATTAAGAAAGCTGAAGTTAAGCAATTTTTGTTTCTTTACTTTGTGCCCAAAGTGGGGCTGTCTACCTTTTATTTTACCACCAAAAGAATCCTCCCGGAAGGGGAATAAAAACGGTCTTAAGCCTTACCTCGTGTCCACAACTCGTTCTTTTGACTAGCCAGAAAACTACAACTCCCAGAGTGCCAAGCAAGGCCCTCTATACCTTATTCCAGGCTGGTTAACTACAAGGCCCCCGGCTCCATACCCTACCTTAACCCGTGGGGTCCAGCAAGAGGGTGACAGATGGCGTAGTATTGAGGATTTCTTTTTTGCGTGGTTTTCCTGAGAAGGAAAAGGAAGACAAGAGACGACATCCTTGGAGAAACTGCTGTCACAGAGGTGCTGTCTGATGAGTACTCTCGCGGGCAGGTCGGCCAGATAGGAGGGAACAGACCTTTCTCACATGCTGGAATCTACCTGGAGCCTGAGGTAACGGTAGCCTGGGCGGAAGGGTAGAAAGGATACCCAGTGAGAAAGGGGGTGCTGTGCTCAGACAGGGGTTTTAAAAGAAAAGTACCGCACTTGGTGGGTCTCTTTTTCTTTTTTCCACAGGTGCAGCGGACTCCAGAGGGAAAATGGAACCACGAGATGTCCTGATGTGGATGCAAACTCAATGGGACAAACAGGCGGAGCTTGTTCAGCAACTCCAGGAGCGGTATACGGCGACCTTGAGGGAGCAGCAACGACCTCTGCTAGAGACTATGGAAGCACTCTTGAAGGCGTCACAGGCAACAGGAGTGGCGAGTACTCCCATGTTTCAGCAAGTAGGGATGAACAGTTGCCATGCTTTTTCCCTGGGACAGTTAACTCAACAGGACAATCTTGATGATTACATTGATGCATTCAAAAGAACAGCAGAGACCCTTAAGTGGCCAATAGAGCAGTGGGCGATTCGCTTTGCGATGACACTCACAGGAGAGGCTCTATCTGCCTTTAAGGCCATGCCTGCTAGTCTTGCTGCCGATTACTCAGAGATATAGAAGGCAGTGAAGGATAGACTAGGTCTCACCCTAGACACTATAAGCGCATGTTTAGGGAGGCGAAGATAAAGGGTCAAGAAACTCCTAGAGCTCTGTACCAGAGGCTAAAAGGTTTAGCGTACAAGTGGCTTACCCCAGAGAGGAGGTCACTTGATTCAATTCTGGATGAAATTATTTTGGAGCAGTTCATGCAGGCTGTATCTCCTGAGTTAAAAACTTATCTCACCCTACAAGATTGCCACAGCACGGAAGAGGCATCCAACATGGCAGATAGGTTTTATGAGGCTAAAATGGCTGATAACTCGGGAATTGGCATTTTAAAAGTGGCTGGAATGGCAAATCCTGAGAGGATGAGAAAGTTTGGAAATGTTAAAGTACCTAAAGTGAATGATTATGATAACACTGATATTGATGTTTTATCTGTTCATAGAGGGAAATGTTACAGTTGCTGAAAGACAGGTCATTTCCGGAAGGACTGTAAAGCACGGACGGTCTTTATATCTGAAGCGGGAAAGCCAGTCCCGAAGGGCCTCTTTCTTCATGTTCAGGTAGAAGGAGTAGATGCGTTGGCACTACTCGACTCGGGGGCTGAGCAGAGCATGGTCTCTCAGGAGTTTTGGGAAGCCATGGAACCTCCTCGTCCGTCAGCTCCGAGTCGAGTAGAGGACCAAGTGCAAATAAAATGTATACACGGTACACACGTCCATTATCCCCTACATAGGGTACATGTTAAGGGGATGGGTATAGAAAGGGAAATACAGGTGGCAGTAATCCCAAAGCTGTCACAGGAACTCATCCTAGGGCGAGACTGGCCTTCGTTTCACGGAGGACTGATAGAGGATTTAGGTACTAGGACAGGCCTAATTTCAACCCGGTCGCAAGCCGGAACCTCAGAGGCCAGGGAACCATCTATGGAAAGAACAGAGGGGCCTGAGGGGGAGGAGGATAAGGAATTTCCCGAGGAAGAAATGGCAGAGGAAGGTGAGGCAAGTATACTTCCCAGTCATGATGAATTGATTCAGGTTCCAGCCAAAGAAGGGAAAAAGGCAAAGGCTAAGAAGCGCCATGAGAGATATAATAGAACCCGAGGGAGGGCGGAACTAGAGGCCGGAGAAGGGTTACCGTGGATACCTGCAGCCCTAGTTCAAAAATTTCCTTCGTTCCCTATGGAACAGAGAGCTGACCCATCACTCAAAAGAGCGTTTGAGTGGGCCCAAGAGAGTCGACCTATACTTCCTCGATTCTTTTTGGACAAAGAGATCCTATACAGAGAAAGTATGGATCCTTACACAGATGCTGTACGGAAGCAACTGGTGGTGCCAGTGACTTTTAAAGCCATTGTTTTACGCCTGGCACATGACCATCCGATAGGCAGTCATAAGGGTGTTCAAGGAACACTGGACCAGATACTAACGAGATTTTATTGGCCAGGGGTATATAAGGAAACCAAGCAATATTGCGAGTCGTGTCCCACTTGCCAGAGGGTCTCGGTAGCAAGACCAAAGGCTATACCCATGGTGCCCTTACCCACCATATCGGTACCGATTAGACGCATGGGAATGGACATTGTGGGCCCTCTAATTAAAACACCAAGGGGCTTTCAATACATCTTGGTAGTCGTAGACCACGCTACACGGTTCCCATGGGCTATTCCCCTTAGGAACACCTCAGCCAAGATAATAGCACAGGAACTAGTAAAACTATTTTGCAAAGTGGGGTTTCCCCAGGAAGTATTGTCAGATCAGGGAAGCAACTTCGTATCCAAATATTTGGCTAGCGTTTGGGAAGCATTTGGCATACGCCACATTAAGACTGCGGCGTACCATCCCCAGTCAAATGGACTGGTGGAGCGTATGAACCAATCCATAAAACACCTGTTAAGGAGGGGTTTAAGGAAAGAAGAAATGTCAGAATGGGATACCTTACTCCCATTTGTTCTATATGCATGTAGGGAGCGTATACAGGCATCTTTGGGGGCATCCCCCTTTGAACTCGTTTGGTAGAGCCCCGAGGGGTATTTTAGACATATTACAGGAGGAATGGGTAGAACCCGAAGTTCAAGAGTTGGGGATACCACAGTTTCTGAAAGACTTAAGGACGCGCCTAGAGAAGACGTCCAAAGCCTCAGTAGAAAATCTGAGAGTTAGTCAGCAGCGCCAGAAATGCTACTATGATAGGGGCACAAAACCTAGACAATTGGCAGAAGGGGATAAGGTCATGGTCCAAGTGGCGGACCCAGGTCCCAAATTCGAGTCCCACTGGAAAGGGCCGGGTACGGTGGTGAAAAAGGTTGGGCCCGTGTCCTACCTCATAGAGAATGATAGGGGATGTAGGCAGGTTTATCACCTCAACGTATTGAAACCTTGGAAGGAAAGGTCGGCCACTGCCAATTTGGTTTATAGAGAACAGCACAGTAGTACCCGGAAGAGAAGGATTACATGCTGTCCGCTTAAAATTGCGGCAGCCCATAATATTTTAAGGGGGGGGAATCTGTACCTGAAAGGAAGAGGAGTAACTTTAGTACCTGTACAACATAGTGATCTAAAGAAGCTCTATGAGCTAAAAGTCAAAATGTTCTCTTAAGAGATACATGTGTAGAAACTAGGATGGAACCACTGTAGATGTCTGTAAAGGGAAGAAGCAAACTACAGGTTCTGAACCTCAAACAGGAAGAAGAAGCAGTGAAGAGTCTATCAGCAACCCTGCGGCTGCTGGGTTTGCTGAAGCTGTTGAGGTTGTGGTTTCCTCAGCCTGGTTGGATGTTTCCCCTGTCTGGGAACAACTGTATGATGGGTAGAAGATGGATGAAATCTTCTCCCCTTGAGGCCACAAAGCCTGCCAGAAGATGTTCTAGAAACTGGGACAGAGGAAGGCGTAGACAAGCCTCTGAAAGCGATAGTGTCAGTAGTTAACTGAGCAGCTTGGAGTAAAGTCTCTTTGTTGAAGAGATTTTCTCCAGTGCAAGGAGTATTTCCCATTGTATCTCGTACGAATCTGTCCAAGTCTGATGCTTGGAGCCAAGCTGTACGTCGTGCTCCTATGGCTATAGCAGAAGTTCTGCTAACAGACTCAAAAGAGTCAAGGGAAGCACGAGTAAGGAATCTAGAAATATTTTGAGCATGATTGAGTAGTATAGAAAAATCTTCTCTTTTAGGTTCTTGGAGAAAAGGGATCAAAAACAATAAATCTTTTGTGACCTCCTCAAGAGATAATCCCATATAGTAAATATATGAGAGAATTCTGGCTGAAAACATGGATGCCTGGAAAGTTTGACGTCCAAAGGCATCTAAAGTTCTAGCCTCACGACCTGGCGGATAAGAAGAGTGTTTCTTAGTACTCTTAATACGCCTCATTGCTGATTTTACAACAAGAGAATGATGAGGGAGCTGAGGCTTTTGAAAACCTGGAGTGGGGGGCACCCTGTATAAAAGATCAGTTGCCCTAGAAGGTGGGGACACCGTTAAAGGAGTTTCCCACATTCTAAATAGTAGATCCTGCAAGGTTTGATGCAAAGGAAACATAATGACTTCCTTTGGACTGCCAGAGATCAGCAGAGGTTCTGGAACCCCTGATGCAGGATCTAGACCAGGTATAGGAATGGCAAGTAACTTTGCCATATCAAGCAGGAAAGCTTGAAAAGAAATCTCCCCAGAGGGGAGTCCTCGAGAAAGAGGAGAAAGAGCTAAATCTGTTGAAGAACTAGCTCCAAGAACCACCGGTTCATTCAGATTATCTAGAACAGAAAATCTGGAGGGGTGGAGCATCGGTGGATCTACAAAAGATAGCTGTCGGTACCGCTGAAAAACGGCACCGCAATCTGTCGGTAGCAAATCGTCCATGTTAGGGATCGATTCCAGACTGGGTATGGAAGGAAGCAATCCAGATGAACAGAACATGGACGGTACCGACACCGATGTTGATGTCGATACCGGTACCGGGACCGGTACCATAGTTGATACCGATTCATGAAGATCAGTCTGTGATAACACTATCGGTACTGAGGAAACCGAATGTGGCAGACCTTGATCATCGGTAGAATGTCTTCGGTACCGTTTAAAATCGGTACTGAGACGAGTCGGTACCCGGTCATCCAAACTAGAGATCGATTCTAGACTCGGCATCGAGAGAAGCGAGTCTATCGATGCATATCTGGAGGGTACCGACATGGATACCAAGATCGGCACCGGGATCGATACCGATGCTGGAAGATCGGTTGGTAGCGGCTCTGGCGTCCTGTGTCAAACCTCCCCTTCTTATCTAAACTTCTGGAACGTTTTGTTTTTAATCAGTTGTCTTCCCACGTAGAATCCACTAACGCACTTCACCCTCGGCAAGCTGGATTTCGACAGGGCCACAGCACCGAGACTGTTCTTCTTGCGGTTTTGAATGAGCTTCACGTTGCACATGATCGTGGTGATGTTACTCTGTTGGTTTCCCTGGATCTTTCTGCTGCGTTTGATTTAATCGATCACACCCTGCTTCTCACTCGTCTTGCGGAGGTGGGTCTTCACGATACGGTTCTTCTTTGGTTTCGTTCCTTTCTTACGGCCCGATCCTTTTCCGTCACTCTTAATGGAACATCATCTTCCCCTCTTCCCCTCACCTGTGGTGTCCCTCAAGGCTCGGTTCTGTCTCCTCTGTTGTTTAATATTTTTTTGGCCCCTCTACTTCTCTTACTGCAGCAGTACTCAGTATCTCCCTATGTCTACGCAGATGACATCATATTACTCTATCACATTTCCCCACTTTCTCTGGATCTTTCCCCTTTCAATATCTGTCTCTCACATGTGGCTTCCTGGCTTTCCCAGCATTTCTTACGTCTGAACCCATCCAAATCCACGGCTATGTGGGTATCCCTCACTGGTTCTTGCCCCTCCTCTGCTCCTTTGATCGACTCTGTACCCATTCCTCTTGTATCCTCCTTTCGGTATCTTGGAGTAGTTCTTGATCCTTCTCTTTCTTTTCACGACCATATCTCTTCCCTCACTAGGCGTTGTTTTGCTACCCTTCATCAAATTCGAGCTGTCCGCACATTTCTTCCCTTAGAATCATTAGTTACTCTTGTCATTGCCCTGATCACTAGCCGACTCGACTACTGCAATGTTTTCATAGCCAACCTCCCCAAGTATCAACTCCTACGCCTCCAACTAATTCAAAATACCGCTGCCCGTATCATCACTTTTGCCCGCCGTTTTGATCATATCACTCCTATCCTCTTTCGTCTACACTGGCTGCCCCTATCTGTCCGATTTCATTACAAAATTCTCATTCTCACACACCGTGCCATCCACACCCATAACCCTTTGTATCTGGCTGATTTGGTTTCCTTGCACACACCCTATCGCCAGCTCCGTGCCCTTCACGCTAATCGTCTGTCTCTGCCTCCCCCCTCCCATGCACATCTTGAAAAGACCCGTCACTCTGCTTTCTTTTTCCTTGGTCCCTGGTTGTGGAATACTTTACCTTCGTCCCTTCGTCTTGAAAACTCCTATTCTCAATTTAAAGCCTCCCTTAAAACTTACCTCTTCCAAAAAGCATTTGACCTTCCCTTGGACCCCCCCCCCTGATGTAGTAGTTTCATTGTTTTTATTGTTGTCTTGTCTCAGCTAGATTTTGGTCCTGTTTTCCCCCTGTCTGTCGTTGTTTTAATTGAGTCAGTCTGTGTTTTGGTTGCGATTATTATTTGTTGTTTTTGCTTTATACTGTCCTTTCTTTTGCTTTCCTGTTATATTTTGGCGTTCCTTTTTCTATAGTTTGCAGTGTTGACCTTTTATTTTTCTGTACACCGCTTTTATGTTTCGGCCTAAGCGGTCTATCAAATTTTAAATAAAGATAAAGATAACGATACCGAGAGCGCTCGACTGCGATCATGGGTGTGGAATGTTTCATCCAACACCGGTGCCGATGCCGGGGTACCGGCACCACTCAAAGCGGATACCACCACCGAGCATGGCTCAGGAATGTTCACCGAGGTAAAAACCCCGGGAACAACCTGAAACCCCGTTGATGCTTTGGAGGTAGAAAACTCCCGCCGGGGTTTTAAAGCCAAAATGTCCGCAGGGGCAAGGCCGGAGCCATCTGCATAATGCATATGAGATCTACCACCCGAGGACTGGCTAGTCTTTACAGACTTTTGTTTGGTTACCTGATCCTGTGAGAAAGAAGATGCAGCTGGTGCCCTCTGGCCAGAGGGGAACTGCGCATCGAGTGGAGCTCGATGCTGAAAACTTCTTGAAGAAATAATACTACTGGAAGAACATTGAAGTGGATCGTGTTCAGGTCCCAAACATGGAAGGCACCAATTATGGGTGTCTAATACCAATTTGGTACTGCCACAGTTAAAACAAATTCTAGTGGTTGGCGTTTCCATGAAGGAAACTAAGGAGGCCTAACAGGCCGAAAGCCGTCAGGCACCAACAAGGAAAAATAAACAAATTCCTACAAAAGTAAGGAAAAGAAAAGAAAAGAACACCGACGGTGCCAGTGCGTCGAGGGAAGGCAGACGCGACCACAGAAAAAATAGAAAAATAAAGAAAGAATTTTCTGCGGTGACAGGAGGACGTCCTGCCGGCTCCACGGAAAAACGAAAACTGAGGAGAGGCAGTTGGGAAAGGCGGGAAGGCAGCACGCAGGCGTGTTGGGATGCTCCCAAAAGCGTTTTGATTGGATGCTGGGGAGCGTTCCCGCGCAGACTCCTTCGGTACCGACATACCCATATGTGAAGACTCATTCCTGCTTGTTCCTGGAGATCTATCCTATCGCAGATTTAAATCCTCAGTTAAATCACATTTCTATCAAAAAGCTTCTCACCTCCTGGTCTGTGCTCTGTTCTCTTTTCTCTCCTTTGCTATATATTTCTGTCTGGTGTATGTGTCTCTTTCCTTTACGTTTCCAGAGTTCTTTTAATGTTTGTTCTATCCGTGGTTTTTATTGTAAACCGCCTTTCTGACTCAATATGACGGTATATCAAATTTTAACTAAACTAAACTAATTCTTTCCAACTTCCTTTGGGTTGGAAAAAATAAAAATGCCACATACAGAAAAAAAGCTAAACACTACTCCACTGCAAACCAAACTTTCATATACTTTGTTGTCTTCGCTGTAGAAATAGAGCACAGTAACTACCAGCAGGAGTTCCTAACATACAAAAAAGGAGGATAATCATCTGTGACCTTATAATTCATTCATTTCAAATCACTGGTTTGCAGGATTCCTACAATTGTGCCTT
This sequence comes from Ichthyophis bannanicus, assembly GCA_033557465.1. Taxonomy (NCBI): domain Eukaryota; kingdom Metazoa; phylum Chordata; class Amphibia; order Gymnophiona; family Ichthyophiidae; genus Ichthyophis; species Ichthyophis bannanicus. The sequence goes on from CM066033.1 coordinate 517,772,526, forward strand.
CCCTGAAGCAGGATCAGGTTCTCCACATGGAGGTCTCTTTTTGCAGTCTACAGATATCAACACTCACACTATTCTCTGCGGCAGTACATGTGCCGGGGTATGAAAGTGGACAGACATGGAGCTATGTGAACATTGTACTTACTACCTGTTCCTCGGATCCTATCCCTACCCGTCTCCTTAACTCCATCTCCTCCTCTGTCATCCCTTCCATCTCTCATATTCTCAACCTCTTGCTCTACACTGCAACCATCCCAGCACCCTTCATGCATGCTGTGGTCACACCTCTCCTCAAGAAACCTTCACTTGACCCTACTTGTCCTTCTAATTATTGACCCATCTCTCTTCTGCCCCATCCTTTCTGAACACACTATTAAAACAATTATCCATTTTTAGTAACCTCCCATCTCAACTACTCAATCTCCTCCTTGCTGGTCTCCCTCTGAGCCACCTCTCTCCCCTCAATCTGTTCAGAATTCCACTGCTTAGCTAGTCTTCCATGAACCCGGATATACTCATATAACCCCTGTTCTCAAATCACTTCATTGGCTCCCCTTCCGTATCTGTATCCAATTCAAACTTCTCCTTCTGACCTATAAATGCATTCATTCTACTGCTCCTCACAACCTTTACTCTCCTCTCTCCCTACACCCCCTACTCGTGAACTCGGCTCTTCTACTGACCTGCTTCTCCTCTATGATATTTTCTTCCACTGCCAGCTCCAAACTTTAATCCTTTCACCTTACTGCTCCTTATGCCTGGAATAAACTACCTGAGTCTGTATGTCAGGCTTCATCTCTCTAAGGCCGCTTTTGGATCATGATCCCTTGTTTTCTTTACCTTTCCCTATTTTTACCCTTATTCTCATCTATTGTAAGCTCCGACAAGCAGGGATCATCTTTTATATGCATCTGTACAGCACTGCGTATGCCTTGTAGCACTATATAAATGATTAGTAGTAGTAATATCATATCTGACTTCATTCATTCATTCATTAGTATTTAGTTCACGCCTTTCCAATAGTAGATCAAGGCAAGTTACAACCAGGTAAAGTAGGCATTTCCCTGTCCCCAGACAGCTTACAATCTAAAGTTGTGCCAGAGGCAATGGAGGGTTAAGTGATTTGCCCAAGGCCACAAGGACAGTCATTGTTTTTGGTACTGAAGTTTGCATTTTGCATCAGGCCATGCCAGGGTTCCTTGTGTCAATTTCATTGTGGCTACTAAAATGGTCAGTGGTCTTCGTTATAAAGCATATGAGGACAGACTTAAGGTCTTAATATATATACTTTAGAGGAAAGGCGGGATAGAGGTGATATGATTGAGACATTTAAATACCCCCATGGGATAAATGCACGGGGGGAGACCCTCTTTCGATTGAAAGCAAGCTCTGCTGCAAGGGGGCATAGGATGAGAGTGAAAGGGGATAGACTCGGGAGTGATATGCAGAAAACTTTCTTTACGGAAAGAGTGGTAGATGCATGGAATAGTCTCCCAGTGGAGGTGGTAGAGATGAGGACAGTATCTGAATTCAAAAAGGCATGGGACAAACACAGAGGATCTCCAAAGGAAAACAGGGGACTGTTGTAGTGGTTGATATGGAAGGACAGACTAGACAGGCCATGTGGTCTCTCTCTGCCACCATGTTTCTATGTTTCTATAAGAGCAGCCAGGGCCAGCTCAAGTGAGTTCAAGGTGCTGACACCCTAGACATACCTTAAGCTTTACATTCTCCCTCACGGTTGTCAAAATCTATAGTTTAGCTTCAAATGCCCTGATGTTTGCCACCTCCCAGAAGTCCCCCGCCCAGGCAACCACCTAGTTTGCTTGATGGTTGGAGTGGCCCCTAGTGTAGCATTCAATATTCAAGATGCATTTTTTTCCCCATTGGAAACAAGAGAAGAAATAAAGTCAGCTGATAACCACAGACACTAACGGGACTAACGAGTAGCAGGGCAGCTACTTTTCACTATCATCTTGGAGAAAAATAACCAGGCTTCGAAGCACAGAAAAGGCAAAATGGTCTGTGGCAATGAATGGAGAGCGAGAGAGACCAAAATATTTCAACTCAGCCAACACAAAAAAGAGCCTAGAACAGAGTGACCACCGGGCTTGAAACTGTAAAGAGCAGTTCCTTCAGTCTGCCTTCCAAGTTTTCCCTACCAACAAAGTCCCAGCTACTCAGAACAGCAGCTGAAAACCAAGACTGGCTCACATGTATTTTGTAAGACGTTGCTACTCATGTTATCTGGAGTCATTTTAACAACAGCAGTACATTAATCTTTTTAGTTTATCTGTGGATATTCACCTCTTGTCTAAGTGCACACAGTCATCTGGTTACCTTTTAACAGGCCAAGCAGGTCTAGGGGAGAATAAAGTGCAATTACGGCCATAAAGTTGTCATATGACACACACAAACTAAGACAGAATACAGCACGGTGGAATTTGTTCAGTTAGTCACCAGTCAAGGAGCCGCATAAACACAATTCTCGCTTTCAGAGAGCAAGAAAGGGACTGACCTTATGCCAATCCCAACCTACGGTAGACCTCAACCTGGAGTACTTTGTGGTGCTCAAGAGAAGACGAGAAAGTCAAGAAACAGCAGACGTGGAGGAGAAAAGCAGAAGGGGGAGGGAGCTAGTGTTTCATCAATGCCAGGAGAGCAACTGGGGGAAAGATGAAGTGAATGCTGCTCAAGAAATACTGCATAGTAACATAGTATATGACGGCAGATAAAGACCAGTATGGTCCATCTAGTCTGCCCAGCAAGAGTAGGTGCAGATCACCCCTCCCTCCCCCATGCCTCTGTTTAGGGGTGTAACCCACCGCTCCTTGTAGGTCACCCCTATTTGTTCAGATAGAAGAGATAGTTATGCTTATTTTGATTTTATCCTGTTGCTGTAAAGGGATCCACTGTGTCTGTCCCATCCCATTTTGAATTCTGTCACTGTATTTGCCCCCACTGCTTCCATCGGGAGGGCATTCCAAGCATCCACCACCCTTTCAGTGAAAAAGTATTTCCTGACGTTGCCTTTCAATTTACCCCCTTGCAGCTTCATGTTATGCCCTCTAGTTTTACAGCTTCCCCGTCTTTGGAAGAGGGTTGTCTGTCCATTAATACTCTTTAAGCTTTTAAAGGTCTGTATCATATCTCCCCTGTCCCTCCTCTCCTCCAGAGTGTACATGTTTAGGTCTTCAAGTCTCTTTAGGTCTTCAACAGGACCTTGTGCAGCTATGGTTTGAACAATTCCTACTTTCACAGCGGAATGCTATCAGCTGCACTAAGCAGAAAGAAATCCTCCACTATGCCCTTTTAAACTTGAAACCCAAGTGAGCTGCCTTGTATGCAAAGGAGCAGCTGGAGTGGATCTAACTGCCTAGTCTGAATACATTCCCCAATGTTCTTTAATTAAAGAGATTTAAAATTGAAGGTAGTGATTAAATGAGCACCCAGAACCAGCCTCAACAGCATGCAAATTTTCATGCACAAGTTTGAATTCAAGAAAGTGTAAATATGTGCATTCAGTCTATAGTGGTAACTTTATAACAAATCTGCTAGATGCATAGGGAAACCGAGTGCCTATTTTATAAAGACACATAAGCACCTGCCACTGGCAGAAAGTTTTGGGCCCCCAAGTGATGACCCCCAGAGTGGGTAAAGTCCACTTCAGAAGATATAAGAGCAGCTGCAAGTAGGCCCCCTTCTTTTTGGAGGATCCCCTGTATCGCAGAACTGCTTGGCCAGAATTTACATCACTGGCACCTGCAGAAATCACATCTGGAATGAACCCGTGTACATTTACAACAACTCAAAGGCAGGTGTAAATGAACCTGTGCACAATATACACAACTGCATGTACTTTATGCAGTAAGTGTACGATCACGGCTCTGCCTGCTCTCTGCCCAAACTCCACCCCAGAACACGCCTACACACAGGTCACATAGAAGTATTATACCTCCTTGTAACAGCATGTACTTTTACACATGTGACCACAGGCTATTTTTCTTAAAAGCTATTTTATGCATGAAAAAGCTTATAAAAATGACTCCCATGTGTGTGCCTGCACATTTTATAAAATGCACTTGCACATGCATTAATTCACAACTTACTTTTTCCTTTTTCTTACTCTATCTTACAATACCCAATTCTCCACATTATCACATTTACTCTTTACTCTAATAATTCTAGTGAACTACAATACATTTTTCCTTGCTCAGATGATAAGATTTTTGAAATTTGTAAATATTTAAATCTGTATATATGTTTAAACTATCTATATACCTAATCAGCATTTACTCAGCATTGTAACCCTCAAATTACCATTTTTATTATATACAATTTAATGTTCACTGTAATTTCAATTGTTTGAATAAGTTTCAATGTAATGTTCAAGTTTTGTTCTTTGTAAACCGCTTTGATTTTTCTGAAAGGCAGTATATAAAATCGTTCAATAAATAAATAATAAATATGACAACTCTGCCCTTGTTCCACTCAAACCACATTCCTGGGAACATGTATACAGATATATACAGGCCATGTAATTTTATAAAAACACTTTTCTGCATGTCACACAGGCTTTATATGCAGAAAATCCTTTATAAAATACCTCTAGGGAGATCAGGTGAGAGGCTGGGCTGTTAGAGTACTGGAAACAGCGAGGAATGAAGGCTTGGCCATTGGCGAGTAGGGAGGGGAAGGGGGAAGAAGGGTGGCCTTGGGCATGCTACATTGGGTCTAGACTCGGTAGAACCCTGAAGGCTGCCAGAGCCTCTCTTTTAAAACATGGCTGTGATTCTGGATAAAGAAGAGGTCGTAGGTGGGATGATACTGTATTTTGGGCTGACTTGGTATTGATATTTGCATTGTGGCTTTTATTCTGGGTTCTGTGCATATTTTCCTGCCACTATCCTCTTATCATGTGTCAATGATAGACTGTGTTGATATACTGTAAGAAGTCTCTGGGCTCATGATAGTGAACTCATGCTAGGTAAATGTTTGGGGTCCTTCTTTGGGCACCACAAACAGGAGGGAGTTATCAGTAAAAATAGCATATTTTGGACCTTGATAAATTTTCTTGTAAACCAGGATTCGGCCGCGAAAACCTAAGTCACGGTAAGCCCCTCCCCCTCCTGAAAAAAGTGCAACACAGTTCCTTTTCTAGGGTCTGATTTTTTAAGACTGCTTTCCCATTTTCTGTGGGAAAAGAAAATTTAAGAAATCAGGCTCTTACTGTGCAACTGCACAGTGTCAACAGAAGGTAGTGGCTTCTCTCCTCCTCTCCAGGCAAACCCTAAAACTACACGAGGCAACTTCTTTTTTCCCTTCACATGCCATCATGGTCTGGTGATATGTGTAGGCAAAAAAAGTCTCTCTTATGCCCCCCTACATCTTGTCTCTCTCTTTGCCATGACCCCTCCCCCCCAAGCTTCCCCCAGTCTCTCCCTCTCTCTGATTCTTCTGTCTTACTGCAGCTATGGAAAAACATGGCATTTCTCACTTCCCCACTGTGATCGGCTCTCTGCATACTTAAGCCACATGGTGGAGGAGGTTTAGGCTGATCTCACAGTTTCAAGTCTATCTGTAATATCCTGGGAACCCTGTCTTCTGCCTCTCATATTTTTCAGCATTTTTCAGCATGCCCATTTTTTATTTCTTCACTGTGTGGAATCCTCAATCCATTCTGGAGATCAGGCAGCTATATCCGCAAAGAAGAAATAAAAAATGGAACCCGTATGTACAAGTATCTACCCTGAAGCAGAACTAATAAGTTTGGAATGCGTTGGTTGATGGTTACTGGCTAGAATGGAACTTTGAATTTGACAATGTACTTTATGGTCACTTTTTAGTAAAGAGAAAAATGGACTTGCTGGGGATTGCTGATCAACAGCAACCTCATTTTATGTCCAACAAAAATAATTTGTATGTTGGATGTATTAACTGGAATACTGGTTTAAATATAGGTTTTGTGGCATCATGAAAAGGGGCAGACAAGCTCCTTTTCCCTCTGCTCGGCACATTCTAAGAGAACTCCCTCCCTCCAGTCTGGCCCTCTCTGAGATTTGAAGCATGCTATGTGGCCCTCCAGACAAATGTGTTGGGACACCCAGCTCTATTTACTGACTAAACAATATCTCCAGGGTAGTAAACCTCTTAGAAAACTTAACACCATACAAAAATCTTATGAGCTGGGGGGGAAAGATTTTTAAATCCTTCCAAAACTCTGATAGCAGCTCCTCCTTCCAATTCTAATCCCCCTCCCCCCACCCCCCAAAGCATCAGATATTAGGCACTCATGATTTTGCCAGTCTTGCCATACCTCCTTCCCTAGCTTTCACTAGAATGGTGTCCAACAACAGTAGAAGTAGGAGTCTAGGCGTAAAAAAAACCCTTTACATTTCAACAATATAAAACAGGCTTACTCGATTCACATTATCAAGCTTAAGTATGATAGTAACAAACATGGCAATCTGTTTTACACTAGTTTAGTTTTATGAAGGCCACACATAGGATGGAACTCTGGTGACAGTGTAATATCACAAAAGTTAGAACAGGAGCCTGCTGAAGTGTGAAATGGTGCTGCCCAGCTTGCAGAAAGCTACACAATCTGGGGTAATTCTATAACAGGGCACCTATGTCAGAAGTCCAGAATGGCACCCAGTTTAAGCCTATTTTATAAAGGCAGCATAGGCACCTATGTGCCTTTATAAAATAAGCTCCCAGAAAGAGCTCTAATAGCATGCAAATGCTCTTGCACAAAATTCACACCAAAAAAAGGGGTAAACGTCTAATGTGTGCATGTATCAGCATATTTTATAACATATACACGCACGCTGCAACTTCATCCTAACTATACCCCAGGAAATGCCTACATGTAGATCATGTAAAAGCAGGCCACTCGTTCTGCATGCCTACTATTTATCTGTATATGCAGACATGCAATTTTATAAGAGCCCTTTTCTCTATGAAAAACAGGCTTTATATACGGGAAAAGCTTTATAAAATTACCCCCCCCCCCAACACCACGTTAAAAGAGAGTGAATGAAACCAAGAACTCCAGAAAGGAATAGACTAGAAAGTGATTCACTACCTGTGGTCTCCTGGGGGTCCGCAGGATCCAGAAAAGAGGCAATTAGATTGTAGGCTGTACAGCACTGCATACATCTTCAAGCGCTATACAAATGATTAGTAGTAGAGTAGAAAAAAAGGCTGGGGATTGGCTGGGAGGGAAAGAAACGGAAGGGAAATGGCTGGAGAGAGAGAGAAAGAGAGAGTGGTGGGGACTTGGCTGGAAGGAAAGAAAGAGACTGGTGAAGACAGTAAGGGGAAGGGAGATAAAGAGGGCTAATAGGACAGGTTTGGTGGTGAGGGGAAGGGTTCTAGGAAGAGTGGTGGGAAAGAACTGTGGGTTCCTGGTATTTCTGGAAGTTACTAAAGTTCCACACAACCAAAAGGGCTATGAAGCTCTACTCTAGAAAACAACCTTTCTGCATATATAAGGTTACCAGATATCCTCAAGTTTTGGGGATAGTCCCCAACTTTTGAGCTGTGTCGCAGATTCACACCTGTTTGACAGCCTCCTGTCCCTGATTCCAGCAATGGGGACAGAGGGGGGGTGTTGTTGTTGTTAAGTGCCGTCGAGTCGGAGTCGACTCATGGCGACCCTCTGGATAGCTATCCTAAGTTGTGTTCGGTCTTCAGTCAGGCGGCTCATTGTTGACAGACTGGTACCCGTAGCTGCTGTTATTGTATCAATCCATCTCATTGCTGGTCTTCCTCTTTTGCGTTGACCTTCTATCTTGCCAAGCATGATGTCTTTCTCTAATGATCTCTCTCTTCGCATGATGTGTCCAAAGTATGAAAGTCGAAGTCTTGTCATCTGAGCTTCTAAAGAAAGCTTAGGTTTGATCTCCTCTAGTACCGACTGGTTTGTTCTTCAGGCAGTCCATGGTATACACAGTATTCGCTGCCAGCACCATAATTCAAAGGCATCAATTTTCTTCCTGTCTATCTTTTTCACTGTCCAGCTTTCACAACCATATAATATTATTGAAAATACCATGGCTTGAACAAGTCGAATCTTTGTATGAAGAGAGACATCTCTGCTCTTCAGAATCTTATCTAGGTCTTTCATAGCCATACTGCCAAGAGCAATGCGTTGTCTGATTTCTTGACTGCTTGTTGCTTCTTTATTGATAGTTGATCCAAGTAGGTTAAAGATGTTAACGATTTCAATTTCTTCTCCTTCAACGATGAACCTGTTGATTATGCCAGTTGTCATGATCTTTGTCTTCTTTACATTAAGGTGCAGGCCCATTTTGAGACTATGGGGTATGTTTACTAAACTGCGTTAGTGCGATTCGCGTTAGGAGCCGCGGTAGAGACAGAAACCCCAAATAAGGACATGGGCGGTACATCGTTTCCGAGAACGCGCGTTACAAGGCGCCATAAATGAACGAGCGCTACAGGGCACGTTACCGCCGCGCGTTAATCTTAAGAAGGCGCGCAGGCATACAAGCACAGCAACAGAGCTGTAGCACAATGGTTACAACACTGACTGATGGTACAGGGGTCATGGGTTCGATTCCCCAGTGGGCCTAATGTATAAGGCTGGCTGAGGCAGCACCCTTTACATTTAAGTAACGATTGTTGAGGCATATGACGTGTATTTTAATTAGTGCTGCCAGCAAACACACCCTCACGGTGGCATAACCTAAGGTGCCGCATAAGGCACCCCATAACGCACTCCATAGGGCACATTATAATGTGTACTGTCCGCCAAGGCACCCTATAATGTCCCCTATAGGACACCTTATAAGGATGTGAACAAAGCCCTGGCTGGCTGCAGGACTGCACGTCACCACACAAACTGTCTGCTGTGGGTACCAGGATAGGGGTAACCCACCCGTACCCATGATGCACTGCACATGCAAATCAGCAGTCGAGAGATGGGCACAAGATCGGGTATGCACCCCCACAGCACCTCGGCCTTGTAGGGGGAACAGACTGTGTGTGGCATTGCCACAGAGTAGCCACAGACAGTCACATTGTGCGGGTACAGTGCCCACCTTGAGGTTGAGGTGGGGCGCCCAGCACCAGGTCCACAACACCTTTCATGGCTGAAATACGCCATGCTGCAGGTCCCCATCAGTGTGTGATAGGTAGTTCAGTTAGACACACCTAGGATACATCTGTGTCCTGCTGTATGTCTCGGTCATGTCTAGTCCCTATGGGCGATGCTGCACCCAGAATAGTGCATATCCTGTGTTGGTGCCATCGTTACCTGCTGTAGGTGAAGGGGGGGGGGTGTATGGACCCATAGGCAGATTATGTACCACCACACAACCCACCCTCTGGGGCTCAGGATGGGAAACAGGATCACCCACCAATAGATCCACAGTCTACCTCCCTGCAATGGCAGCAGTGGAGGGGACCAGCAACCCCAGTCCTGCTGGGGAACAGACAGCGTGGTACACATCCATAACGCAACAGCAGACAGACAGCAGGCCTGGAAATGCTCAGCTGCCCCCCCCCCCAATTATCTGACATTCTCCAGCAGCAAGCCTCCAGCCGCTGCACCCTGCAAGGTGTTCCAGCAAGACACATACTAGCTGCAGACAGTCCGCCATCTAGTCCATAGTGCATGGTCCTGGAGGAGATGCATGTACCCAGAACAGGGATGTCAGCATACACACCAAGCAGATAAGTCAGTGATTGGGCCCCAAAAGGAAACCCATAAATATCACATGAGAGAAATGCTATATAGCACTATGGGGGAACCTAGCCATGCCATGGTCACTGCTCAGTCAGGGTGAGAGTGACCTCCCAGCAGGACATGCTATGTCCACCCTGTCCGTGCAGGTGGTGGCCAGGCACTACAATGTCCGAGCCATTGTCCTATGCCGTGTGCAGATGCATCCAGGCCAGGCCACCCTATCCAGGCTATTCCCACAGTACCTTGCTCCTCATTATGCACATTGGCAGGCCAATACTGGCAACAGTGCTAGCAGTGTGGGCTGTGGAGGGTGTTGGCAGCCACCACACACTGGATAGACAGACACACACTCCCCACACCTATGCCAGCATTGTGCAGCTATAGAGGTGTTTGGCAGCCCAGGCCACCACACCAGTCCTGGGCACAGTGCAGGCATGGCTATGGTACGCAATACTGTAGGAGTCACTCCCCAGGTTGGTAAACACTGTCAGACACAAGACCTGTAGCACACTCCACAGACATCAGAAAAGTTGCTATGATGCAGCTCACTCAGAAAAGTGTACTTAACCTAGGAATTGCTATCTGCCAGTACTCATAGCAACCTTTTGATAGATGTGTACCATATTCCCCGGTTTAGGGTGGCATTACTAAGGTATGCAAGTGCTAGTATTGGGAGATGCACGCAGAGCCCAAAGTCCTGCCTCTCCAGGAGGCTTTGGATAATGGGGCCTGTGGGGTTCGGGTGTGTCTGCCCCTGTTGGCTGCTGCTTTACGGCAGAGGTTCCCAACTCCAGTCCTGCGGTGCCAAACACTGTTCGGGTTTTCATGCTGTCCCTCATGAATATGCATGAGATACATCTGCATACCATGAGAGTGGCACATAGAAATGCAGCACAGGCATCTTTACCAGAGGCAGCATGGAACCGGGATGGTGTTTGGCCCTCCAGGACTGCAGTTGGGAGGCTCTGCTCTAGGTAATGTGCATGTTTATGGTGTCTGTGCTCTGTAGGGTAAAATGTAGGTGTCTTGGGCATGTTTACGTCATCTGCAATAAAGGTGCTGTCTGTATTAGCACGTTGTAGTAGTGGGTAAAATATGGGGACTGGGTTGGCAGGAACCACAGCTGGGACTTGAACCTGTGACCCTCTGCTTCTGAATACACTGTTTTTTTGCACTGCACTGCACCACCTTGTTGTCACAGAGTCGGTACATTCCTTGGTGATACCATGACTGTTCGTCAGACAGGGCCCGTCTGTTGCAGTACATGGCACCCACCTACACAGGGCTAGGCCACGGTCTGCTCTGGGCAGCTGCCACTGCCCCCTCCACCACCAGTATCCCTCAGCCACCATGCTGACATGCCCTTCTGCTGGTGGTGCTGGTGGTGCGCAGTCTCAGGCCATCCAGTGTGCAAGTAGGCGGCTGCCTATGGTGCAGGTTCTGGGGTAGGGGTGCCTGCATAGGTGTCCACGCTTCCCCCCAGCACCGCCTGCCAATGTTCTGTGCCCTTGGGGGTAGCTTCTGGGTACTATCCCCTGTGACACTGTGGGAAACACAGTCGTGCCCATGTTGGGCCTTCAGCAGTTGCTGTCTGGCTGCTCTGCTGTTTCAGCATTCATATGGGCCACCTAGGCATCGCCCTAGTCCGCACTGTGGCCCAGCTGCACCACAGCATGTGCTGCCTGCGGCCCTCTGTATCCCCTTCTCCGTCATCTGTCCAGTTGCCGTTCCGACATGCCCGCCCTGATGTTGCAGGACATGTGCACGCCATACGAACCCTGTCCGATGGTGGGGAAAATCCTGAGCAGCGCTATATCACTGTGGGCTCATTCACCTTGTATGGGGGCGGAGTATAGACCCTTCCACGATTTATATCTGTTCTATGGAGCTTACTCGGGGGGGGGGAGGGGTTGATGTTTCTCATTGATACCACTATTGGCTAGCTTGGTTATGGTCTTTTTCCAGTTTGTTGAGGTCATTTTCAGTGTTTCTGTGCACATGTTTCACACTTATCACTTTTTTTAGGTTTCCCTGCCTGGGCTGTACATTGCTGACACTGAAATGGTTTCTCTCCCCTGTAATGTGGTATCATCAGCATAGCGAAGGTTGTTGATGAGTCTTCCACCAATCTTCACACCTCTGTCTTCATACAATCCTGATCTCTCTGATGATTTGATCTGCATATAAATTAAACAGGTAGGGGGAAAGTATGCAGCCTTGTCTTACACCTTTGCTTATTTTAAACCATTCTGTTTCTCCTTGTTCCATTCGAACTGTTGCTTCTTGATCAATGTACAGATTGTGCAAGAGTATGATCAAGTGTTCTGGTATACACATGCTTCTTAATGTGGCCCAGAGTTTCTCATGGTTTACATAGTCAAAAGCTTTGCTATAGTCGATAAAGCACAAATAGATATCTTTTTGGTATTTTTTAGTCTTTTCAAGGATCCAGCTCACATCCGCAATGATGTCTCTCGTTCCTCGCCCTTTCCTGAACCCTGCTTGCACTTCAGGTAGTTCTTGTTCCAGGTATGGTTATAGTCTCTTTTGAATAATCTTCAGTAGAATCTTGCTGGCATGTGGGATCAGAGCGATTGTGCGATAATTTCCACAGTCAGTTGGATCACCTTTCTTTAATATTGGTATAAACACAGATCTTTTCCAGTCAGTTGGTCATGATGTTGTCTTCCATATTTCCTGGCAGAGCCTTGTAAGTACAGTAACAGCTGCATCAGATTGCTGTAAAACTTCTATAGGAATGCTATCAATGCCTGGTGCTTTGTTCAATGATAAGGCTTTCAATGCTGCTTCAACTTCTTCTTTCATCACCAATGGTTACCGATCATAAGCTACAGATTGAAACGGCTGTTGGTCCACTTGATCTTTATCATATAAAAACTCTGTATATCCCTTCCACCTTTTCTTGATCTTCTCGGCATCATTCAACATAGAACCTTGAGCATCTTGTAACATTCCAATTTAAGGCTGGAACTTTTTCTTTAACTCTAGTAGCTTTAGGAAAGCCGATCTTGTTCTTCCTCTAATAGTTTCTGCTTCTATTTCCTTGCATGCGTCATTGTAGTACTTTTCCTTGTCTTGTCTTGATGCACGTTAGAAATCTCTGTTGAGTTCTGTGATTGTCTTTCTTTCTCCTCTGGCTTTAGCTTCTCTGCTTTTCTGGGCAATTTTCAGAGTTTCTTCCGTCATCCATTTTGGCCGTTTTTTCTTTTTCACCTTTTGTAGAGAATTCTCGCTTTCTTCCAACACAACCTTCTTGATGTCATTCCATAACTCTTCTGGAGCTCTGTCATTTGTATCTAAAGCAGCAAATCGATTTTGCAGGCAGTCTTTAAATTCCAGTGGTATATTCTCAAGGTCATATTTTGCTGCATTCATGAGTGGTTTGCTCTTTTTCAACTTTAGCTTGAGTTTGCATACTAGTAGTTGATGATCTGTACCACAGTCAGCTCCAGGTTTTGTCTTTGTTGATGTTATAGAGCTTTTCCATCGTTGACTTCCACAGATGTAGTCAATTTGATTTTTATACAATCCATTGGGTGAAGTCCATGTGTACAGTCGCCGCTTGTGTTGCTGGAAGAAGGTGTTTGAGATGAATAGATCATTGGTCTTGGAGAATTCTATCAGTCTTTCTCCAGCTTCATTTCTGTTGCCAAGTCCATAATTTCCAACTACTTTGCCTTCTTCTTTGTTGCCAACTTTTGCGTTCCAGTCACCCATGACTATCAGGATATCCTGTTTGCATGTTCTGTCAGCTTCAGCTTGTACTTGTTCATAGAACTCTTCAATTTCATTCTCTTCTGCAGCTGTTGTTGGGGCATATACTTGGATTATAGTTGTGTTGATAGGCATTCCTCGTAGACGAATAGAGATTAAGCGTTCGCTGACTGCATTGTATTTCATTACAGTTCTTGCAAGTTTCTTCTTTATTATAAATGCAACACAATTTCTTCTTTGTCTTTCATTTCCAGCATAGTAGACCATGTGATCATCTGATGCAAAGTGCCCGATGCCAGTCCATTTCAGTTCGCTGACACCCAACAGATCAAGTTGTACACGTTCCATTTCATTCTTGACCACCTCCAACTTCCCTTGGTTCATGCTTTATACGTTTCATGTTCCAATGTGTAAGACATCATTACAGCTTCTGACTCTCATTTCATGCGCATCTACATCAGCAGTCAGACGTTCCGAGGGCTTTGATCCAACCACATCATAAATGCTGGCTTTACTCTGAAAAATCTTCAGCTCTTCCCCAGTAGCTAGTTGAGTGCCTTCCGAACTGGGGGTCTCATCTTCCAGCACTACAGCACAATTTGTTTTGTTGTAACTATCCATTGGGTTTTCATGGCAAGATACAGAAGTAGATTGCTGGGCCTTTCTTCCGCGCAGTTTAAGTTTGGTGTTGTTGCCATTGTCACAGAAATGTGATCCTCCGCCGTCAACACTATCCCATTCTGCTGCTGCCCAGATAGGTGGTTTGTCTTGGTCTGGCACCTCAGCTGAGACCTGTCCATCTTGGGAGACCCTGCCAGTAGTTAAACTACTGCTAGTTTAGCTCTCAACATCACTGATGCACACAAGCCCTCACAGCACGACAAGCTGCAAACCAAGTGAGGGAGAGGGGGGTAGAGAAAATGAATTTTTAATTTAGTGATCTGAATAAGTTAATTTTTAGAATTTACATCCATTATCTTTATACTTTGCACTGTTAGGGGAAATGCAGCACCATTTCTAGTTCTCTGTTGATCTGTCCGCTTAGAAGTGATATTGTTGCTGTCGTGGGTTGGATGTGGTGGGGGGCACTAATGTTCAAACCTGCAGCTAATATATCCCTTCCTTCACCCCCTCCCCAACACAAAACTTTGGATAAATGTCCCAAATTTGCCTGCAAAAAACCTGGTAACCTTATACACATGTAAAGCTGACTGTAGAAATGACACCCTCAAAAGGAAACTAGAGTCTGGAATCAATAAAACACTGTAATCAAATAGAGAGTGCATAACAATCACTGAACATTTTTGTGCCTAAGATAAGTTTAAAGCCAAAGCTAGGGGCTAAGTGCTATCCCTTGCTGGCCTTTTGACTATGATTGAAAATCTGGAAAATAAGGGGACAGTAAGGCACTGGTACAGCTAATCTCACTGGGAAGATGACACAGGGCCAGCTTTGGTGCTGTGGCACCCTATGCGAGTTCCTTAAAAGCCTCCAACATACATCCCTGAAGTAGCAGCGGCACACCCCTACAGTCTGCTCTGACACAATCATAACATTAGCTAGGCAGCAGAATTAAATCTCCTGCCAAGAAAAACAAAACAAATAAAAAAATGATATAATTTCTAAAGTAACTGCAAACATTGTGACTAAACCTGTTCCAGTCCCTCCATCTCCCCACCTCTTGAATTTAGTTCCAAGCCCTTTGTCAACTTACATACAGTAAGAATGTTTAGTACATTACCACAAAAACAGAGAAGCTGCACACCCATCAATCAAACATAGGGGATCAAAGAAAAAAAAGCAGTTAAAAATAATACAAAATAATTTGTAGCTAGAGCGTCATATCATCAGCACACGATGTCAATATGCTGTAAGCACAAGTCATTAGCTACCATAAAAAAAAATTTTATATTCTCAAGTTGCCCAGGCAAAACAAATGCTGCAAACCTCTTAACATGTGTGATCTTATGTTCTTATAACCAAAAATTCAATATTAAAAACAGCAAAGCACAACTTCCGACAGCAACCATGGTTTTAGAATTTCACCTGACAGTCTTGGTCACTCGTTCCCTGTGTATATCACCATCTCTGATGGACAGAAAAAAAAAACCTTTATGTGCGGTCACAGCCCTGCTTCTAGGAACATTCCATTGCTCAGTGACAGAAAGAGTGTGTGAAACATTTTGCAATGGGCACAGTATGTGCACTGTGACAATGCATGCACACTTTTACCGGCATGCAGACACGGCCATGTTCCGAACCCCATGTACACACATAAGCACTTGCTCACCACTTGAAGCATGGAAAAACTGCCATCTTCACATGCCCTGTGAGAAACACATTTTCATTTTATTTCATTTTCAATTAAGGTTGATGAGGGACAATTTTTGGTAGGATACTGACAGTGGACCCAAGGTAAATGAAACCAGTTATTTAATCTCCTCAACATTCAGCACAAATACGTTATCTGAAGCATGACACACAAAGCAACTAACACATAAATGGAACAAATTATTTATACACAAAGATTACTGCCATTTGTATAGTGCTACTAGGTACACAAAATGCTATGTAGTGATGCATAAGAGACAGCCCTTGCTCCTTTGAAGCTCACAATCTTTGGGCAGAATTAAAACAAGCTGATTTATTATTTTTATTTTTTCTATACCGCTTAGTCAGGTAATCAAAGCGCCTTACATGGAACAGCTTTGTTGCATATAACTTAAAACTTTATAGAAGAGATTGAAAAAGAAGTAACCATAACCAAATAGAATTGTAAAGAGAGAGGCCCCTTAAACATCTATGGATCAATTTTCAGTGGCGGCAGCAATCACATTTTTTTTTAAATGTCAGCTGCGGCACTATACGGATAGGCAGCAGTGCTAAATATATGCTGATATGATCGCTACGCCAGCTATACATACAGAGATGATATTCAACCATTATACATATAGCTAAGCCTTTTAATTTAGGAATGCTTTCCTGAATTAAACCCCATAACTATACAGATAGTGACTGAATATCGCCACTATATATGTGAAGGAACTTTTAGAAGGGCCGTTTAGGTGCTCCCTGTGACGTACATGTCAAAACATCAGAAATTCATGGGAGGGGCAACAGAGAAGGTGGACAAGTGTCAATGCATTTTAAAATCAACCTCTCTCTGCCCCAAAAGATAAATATCTCCATCGACATACAAGGGAACAGGGACATGCAGAATAAAGCCTTGGGTATGTGCAGGGAAATGGCAATTTTAGAAACCTGCACATTGGTGGAACCGGCAGCATAGAGGTGTGTGCATCAGTATTTCAGAAGATGCACGTGGATATGTCGCCACATACATGTCCAAGTCTGCCATTACGCAGACGGAGACATTGCAGTGCCGAGGCAGTATACAGAGGCCTCGATATACACCTGCTATCCTTCCAAGATGGGGAGAAAAATTATTGTGGCAATAAAAGTTGAATTCATTTTCAAACTTAGTGAACTATGGGTGCATAATCATCTCTGGATAATTCCTATGTTGGATCATAGGAATTAGGAGAAACACAAAAAGGAGCAGCGTGTCTTGCACTACCAGCCAGGAAACACAATGGAGCAAGAAACGGAAACTATGGATGTTTGTAGAGCCTTTAATGGTAAAGGTCAAGGTCCCCTATGCGTTTTGGCGTGGGACGCCTTCTTCAGGGGGTACAAAGCTGAATTGATCTACTTAGTTGTTGACATCATATTCATGAATAGTTGTATGAACAATTTAGCCAGACTAGAAAGCCGTGTTGATTGTGTCGTCCTAATACCGGGCGAGAAGAGCCGCTGTTCTGAAAAAGCTGAAAGACTTGTTGCGGGCAGGTCTTTCAGCTTTTTCAGAACAGCGGCTCTTCTCGCCCGGTATTAGGATGACACAATCAACACTTCTTTCTAGTCTGGCTAAATTGTTCATACAACTATTCATGAATATGATGTCAACAACTAAGTAGATCAATTCAGCTTTGTACCCCCTGAAGAAGGCGTCCCATGCCGAAACGCGTTGGGGTCCTTGACCTTTACCATTAAAGGCTCTACAAACATCCATAGTTTCCGTTTCTTGCTCCATTGTGTTTCCTGGATCATAGGAATTATCCAGGACCTGCGCAGAATCCAGTAATATACCTGGAATAGCAAAGTGGCACTTCCAACTTGCTACCCCTTTAAGGCAGTTATCTGCTCCTTACAGGACCTGCCTCAGTAGCCTTCAGTGTCATTACCCACCTGTAACATGCAGATGACACCATGAAAATGATGGAACTATTGTGCGTGTGTGTGGGGGGGGGGGTTAATTTAAAAAAATCACCATCATTTAGACAGTAAAAGGGAGTCAAATTCTGCAATTAACATTATGCATAGAGATGACCAGCAATGAAAATTATGCAAGATTAGGGGTAGGTGTGGGAGGGTTGCTGCGAATACTGTATTTTAAATGGGGATAGTAATAACCCAATGGTTAGGATAAGGGACAGGGACTGCTATTAGTATTAAGAATAGGAAGGAAAGCTGAAATTAATCTTATGCATGAGAGCTGCCTATGAATTAGGGACAGAAACATAGAAACATGATGACAGAAAAAGACCACATGGCCTATCTACAGAGTTGACAAGTTACCCAGTTCCATGAGTGAGATTTTAAGCCAGTCCTGGATTTCTGACAAGCTCATCCTGATGCATTATAGGATCTGCAGCAGTGATTCCAATGGGTAAAATCGGGGGCTACAAATCCCATATTGCATTGCAATGAAAATTTAAAGCCAGAACTGGCAAAACAAATCTCACTCCTAGAACTGGGTAATTTGATAGCTCTGAAGCTATGAGTAATATGCATGAAGGGGAGCAAGAGAGCTGCTAACTCTCACCACATCTCCAGAATACAAGACGCTCCCTTGGTAAGAGCCATGCCAAACATTACCATGCTTAAAAAGTCGACCTCTGCCTCCCCCTGGCAGTCAGGCTGGCAGCAGTTATGACAGGCTGGCAACATGGGAACATTGAGGGTTTAGTTTAGTTGCGTTTATTCACAAATTTTCTATACCACCTCTTGAGAAAACACACGAAGACAGTTTATAACATAATAAAATCATAACATAAAAAAGGTATACAAATACACAGACAGTAGTGTGAAATAATAAAAACAAATATAAAAGGAGAGAAGATAAGTAAGATCCAAGGGTGAAAGGGAAAAACAGCCATTTGATCCCCATTAGAAATACTTAAACGAAAAAGTGTTTTTAAATCAATCTTGAATGTCAATAACAATGTCTCAGTGCTTTTATCACGGGGTGCCTAAGCTAAGAAGGCACACAGATGCATAGGTTGTGCCTATTTTAGAAAGGGGTGTCTATTTTAGAAAGGCAACATGTGCACCTATGTGCCTTTGTAAAACTACCCCAGGTATAATAGGTGCACTCTTTACATGTGCTCTGAAGCAGGTGGTAAGTGGGGTGGGGTGCATGTATTTTATAAAAGATGCACCTAAGTGCCAGTCCTGCCTGTGTTTTGCTTATTCTCCACCCCTAAGAACAGCTACGTATATATCATGTAAAAGTAGGACATTTTATAAGAATGGCACATGTTCAAAAGACTTATCAAAGGCTCCCAGTCTCTGCAACTGCTCTTGAAGCTATGCTCCTGATTTCAAATGACGTGCGAGCTATAGGGAAGCACAGGCTCACCATGCCATTGCCCTGCTGGCCCACCACAACCCTGTCCACAGTACTGTACTCCAAGAAACTGAAACCTGAGGGAAGGAGGAAGAGGAAATGACGAGGCCCTTAAGAAGAGTGTGACAGTGAGGAATCTGAGAAGGAAGAGGCAGATGGAGGAAAAACATGGAAAGAGTTAGAGATGAGCCTAAGGGAAAGATGGGATGAGACAGGGGACTGCAAAGGAAGAGGGAAATGAGAGGGACCCTAATGAAAGTTTAAGAGGTTGATAGGATTCTTGGAGTGGGACGAGAAGATAGAGATGAATTTAAGGGAGACTGGAGGAATAAGGTGAACAACTTGGGAGAGCGCAGACAGAAATGAGAGGAAGTAAGTGGACAGCAATATGTTGGTGAAGGTGGAGCAGGCGCCCGAGGGAATAGGGAGATACAGGGCAGTATCTGTAGCTTCCTGCTCCCTTGTTAAAATCCTAGATCTAAACTGCACAGGGATGTCATTTATTAAATTTCTTCCCTCCCCTTGTATGAATAGATTCCAATACAACAAAAATGTTCATCCTCTTCTTGCTCAAACAGGGTATGTCATTATCTTTAGGGTTGCAGTGAACACTGTGCATAGGGAAGGAGGTTGCAGGGCAAGGCTGGTGCAAAGGTAAAGGCTGCCCGGTCCTGGTGTACCCCCTGCCATTCGGTTTTTTAGGATACCCACAATGAATATGCATGAGACAAATCTGCATGCAAATCAGTTTCATTCAAATTCATTGCGAATATCCTAAAAAGCAGACTGGCTAAGGGTACGCCAGGAACGGCTTGAGAAACACTGCCTTGGGTGAACCTTCAGCCTTATGCCTCTTTCTCTGCTGAATTTTCGACAATTATACTCAGCAATCATGATCATCCCGACACCAGCCCTGACAACAATCCTGTAAAAATGTATGCGTGGCCATCATACTTTAAAAAGCCAACTTTGCTTTGTGTGTAGGTGTGTGTCCACTGTCCCTGCGGGTCTGATGGCTCTGCCAGTTGTGTGGCTGTCAGGACCCGTTGTTTCGCTTTGACTGTTGCTGCTCTAAGCCAGTGTTTTGAGCCGGCCCTGCTGCAGGGTATAAAACCGCGGGGGCCGGGGCTCAAAGAGCATAGTAGCAGCCAGCAGGGGGAGGGGCCGCGGTGCCTGCACTGGGACGAAGGGCGGGCGGGCGTACCTGTGGTGGACAGCACGGTGCTGGCGAAGAAGAGGGCCGAGGTGAAGTCCCAGTTCCAGTTGCCCGAGGCGTTGCTCAGCACGGACACGCCGTAGTCGCTGGCCCGCAGCACGCGGCGCAGGAAGCCCTCGAGGTCCGGCTCGGCTAGGCAGGCGTGCTCGCGCAGGAAGCGCTGCTGCAGCTCGCGCAGCTCCCGTCTCAGCGCATCCTCGCGCGGCAGTTCCACGGCTGAGAAGACGGCGGCGCCCAGCAGCAGGTAGAGCAGGTAGGCGAGCAGCAGCAGCGCGAAGCACCAGCACGAGCGGTGCCGCTCCGCCAGCCGCGCGCACGAGCTGCCCGCCAGCCACTGGAGCATCTCTGCGCGCGCCGCCCGGCCCAGCCAGCGTCCCGCTAATGGAATCTCCTTTCTCTGCCCGCTCTCTGTGAGCGACTCTCAGTGTAAGGCGGGGGTGATGTGGCGATGACTTCACCCGGCTGCTGACGTGGTTGGCAGCTCAGGTAACCGAGCTGCGGGGTTGCAGCGGTCGTGAGGCGCTATCCTTAATCTCCTCTTTCACGCGGCGCCTCCTAGGCACACAGGAGCTGTGTGTGCACCCCCCGTTCATCGCTGCTGGTCTCCGGGATGGGGCCAGGCTCCTCGTTTGCGCACTCTGATAAAGTTTCAGCGTGGACGAGGACCCATCGTTATAGTTTGGTAGCAGGGCTGGCCCTCAGAGCTGTACGGGGTGATGGTGCCCTAGGCAACTTAAGCCTCACGTACCTCCCCCGTACAGAATCTATTTAACTATGAATGTCCTGCTCTTTCCGCTGCCCTTGGCGACTGCCTAATTTGCTGTCGGCTTCAGAGGCTCCACTATTTATACATAACACCCAACATCGATGTTTCAACTTGCCCGGCCTTCGTCGGGGGTTACGTTCATGATCAAAGACTTCTGACCGTTCGCCAAGCTGTAAGGAAGAAGAGGGTGGGGACTGACACAGTCGCTGATTGATTTCATTATTTTATAATAGCATCCTAACATCCCAGATCCAGCCCCAATAGTATGCAAAAGCTGCTGCACGCATTTACACCTGCTCTTAAGTTGGTGTAAACGTGCGTGTGTACTCTAGGTATGTACCTGCCTATTTTATAAAATACTTGACTTACATCACAACTTCACCTCTGCCCCACCCATACTACACCCTGGGGAACACCAGTGTACATAAACTACCATGCAGTTTTATAAAAAGCTTTTTCTGCACATAAAACCATTATAAAATGACCACATCATCATAAAACCTTTTCCACTTACACTAAAAATCAGCAAAATACTATATCATTAAAAATATGTGCCCAGCAATTCTTGTGAGCTATTCTAAAAGGCTGGTTTGGGATTTTTGTTTTTACTTTTTTCCATTGTAGGCTAGATTCATAAATTTTATGGGAAAGCATTACTTGGGCTTCTAGCTTGTACATAAATGTATTTATCCCGAAAATCTGGTGACTGCAGGTTGAATGTTTCAACAGAGAATGTGAGAGAGATAATGTGTACACACACAGGCAGACAAAGCAGATACATCAGCAAACTGATTTTTAAAGAGAAATTGCTGAATAGTGTATCAAAGAAACACAATGGACTGGTCCTGTTCATGCCGCTAGAGTTGGAGACCTGGGGCAGGATGGCAGCCATTTTGATTAGTTGAATGCCTTTGCAGCTTTTTTTGGGGGCATAGTAAAGGGCATCTTTTCCAAGTACTGTCTTGCTTCACTGTCCACATGAGGAACATTCGTGAACTGCAAGTGAAAACTTGCCAGTTTATTACTGTCATAGAAAATCTATTGCCGTCCTCGGTTGCAACTGGCAAAATTAGGAATGATGTTTCTGCTCCACTTGAGTTCACTGCCCTTTTCCCTCATAGGAACATGATAAAAACAGTCCAGTATTCAGCGATGGCAGTAAGTGTGTTTAAAAAAAACAAAAAAAACCCCCATACCAGCTGCATTAAAAACAAAACAAAAAAACCATGGGTCCAATATTCACAATGTTTAGTGAGATGGCTATCGGGAGGCTGTCTGGATAGGGGGCTGGCCGCCATATGTAGCAGTACTATCCAAATAATGGCACTGAATATCTCCACTGACTGCTCTGGCACAATGTATTTAGGCAGGGGCAATCCATTGGCAGAGTGAGGGTGGTACCACTGCTACCCGGATAAGTGCAAACGTCTCCAGAAAGCACGGAATTTTCAGTTGACATTTATCCAGATAGCTTATTACATGTAAAGCAGGCTTAAGTTGCTCTCCTGATGAGTACCAACTGAAAATTGCCACTTAATCCAGATAAGTCAGCAGTTAGCAACATTCTGTGTGGATATTCAGTGGCAGTCAATATCCAGAGACTGCAGGTAGCGGTGTGGTCACTAGACAGCCCGTTGAACATCAGGTGTTTTGAAAATTAGCTTCTACATCCGTTCAGTGCAGCTATCCAGAATGGGGGTAGCGCTGAATATGTGTGGAGAGCACGCGCCACCAGGGTTATTTTATTAAACGTTGCCTAGGTCAATTAGGCATCTTTATTAAACTGTCCCAGAAAAGCAACATTAACTACAGCTAAAATAATGCTTGGGAGCCAGTGTAAACATTTGCATGTATCTTATAAAGTTCCTGAGTAAAGTGCAACTCTGCCTTTAGTCTGCCCAAAACCTACCCGTCAACTTGCATACTAAAGAATCATGTACAGGTACGCATGTGTGTGGTAATCTTAAGATGCATTTTGCACAGAGTGTCATATAGGCTTGAAAATGCCTTTATAGAATTATACTCATACTCCATACAATATTCAGCTGCTATGCATGTAGCTAAGTGGTTTAACTTGCGATAGTTCTTTTTCCTGTTCTAAATTAAACTGCTTAGCTGTACAAATAGCAGCTAAATCTTGCCAGTATATGTATAGCTGGGCAAAATGCCCTTTCTCCACCGCATAATGGAAATTACACGTACCTGGTAATTGTAGTTCCTGGAGGGTCCAGTTTAGTCCTCCACATCCGGGTAGTGCACCTCTTCCTGCAGCATGGAGACTGGACCAATCAGAATCTTCAATACCTCAGGGTATATGCTGCTGGAGCTCCCATCAGCCCCCAGTAACTATTAACAAAGCAGACTCAAAGAAGCAACACATTAAAGAAAAATAGTAAAACTATAAATAGCTGTAGCCCCCCTTAACTAAAAGTGGACCCCTCCCCAAACAAGAGAGCCAGAAGTGCGCACCTTGCTTCTGCCCCCTTTACCTGAAGCAAAAGGCACACTGAGCTGTCAGCAGAAGAAAAATAAAACCCTTCTCACCCAAAGGGAGCAAAATAAAGGCACCAACCACGAGGAACCGAAAAATTGTACTCACGCGATTCCCCGCACACCGGTGTTAGCACGCCGTACAGGAAATACAGAAAGATGATCCTTGGGAGGGACGGAGGACTAAACTGGACCCTCCAGGAACTACAATTACCAGGTACGTGTAATTTCCATTTCCTGAGCGGTCCTCCAGTTTAGTCCTCCACATCCGGGATGTAACAGAGCAGTTATCAACGGGGGGGACCTTGCCAACCGGCGCGCAACACCGCCGAACCAAAACAAGAATCCCGAGTCGCTGCAATATCCAACCGATAATGCCTACTAAAAGCATGAAGAGACGACCAAGTAGCCGCCCTGCAAATCTCCACTGGAGGGACAAGGCTATGCTCCGCCCAAGACGCCGCTTGCGCCCTAGTAGAGTGGGCTCGCAAACCCAAAGGAACCGAACGGCCTTGCAATATATATGCCGATGCAATTGCTTCCTTAATCCATCTAGAAATAGAAGCCTTCGCCGCCGCTTCCCCCTTTCGAACTCCTCCGAAAAGCACGAAGAGGCGATCCGATTTACGGAAAGTCTCGGACACTTTCAGATACTGACGCAACACTCGGCGGACATCTAGACGACGCAAGCCGTCGTCGGACGATTTTGCGGAGTCCGAAGGAAACGCTGGCAGAATGACGGATTGATTTACATGAAAGGGAGACACCACTTTAGGCAGAAAGGAAGGAACCGGCTGCAGAACGACCTTATCTGGAGAAAAAGATAGGAAGGGAGGCCTGCAAGACAAAGCCTGCAGCTCCGAAATTCACCTTGCCGAACAAATAGCTACGAGAAACACCGTCTTCAAAGTTAAATCCTTAACCGAAGCTTGACGAAGAGGCTCAAAAGGTTTCTGTACGAGCGCCTGCAAAACCAGATTCAAATCCCACAAGGGAATAGGCACTCTACGCGACGGCCGCAGCTGAAACACTGCCTTAAGAAAACGCTGCACATCCGAGTGTGCTCCAAGGGGCACATCCTGAATTTTCCCCCTGTAACAAGCGAGAGCCACCAGTTGAACCTTCAGGGAACTGGCCGCCAAACCTTTGTCGAAACCGTCCTGCAAAAAGTGGAGAATAACAGCGACCGAAGCCGTCGAAGCCCGAACTTGATTCCTTGAACACCAATCTTCAAAAATTCGCCAAACCCGGACATACGTCAGCGAGGTAGAAGGCTTTCGAGCTCGAAGAAGAGTGGCAATGACCGCCGGCGAATAACCCTTCTTTCTCAACTGAGCCCTTTCAATGGCCATACCGTAAGCGAGAATCGATCCACCTGAGGCATGCGCAGCGGACCCTGAATTAGCAGATCCACCAGGAGAGGAAGCTTCCACGGAACCCCGTCGAGAAGCCGGACCAGATCCGCGTACCAAGGCCACCGGGGCCAGTCTGGAGCCACCAGCAGAACCTTTCCGCGGTGCGCCTCGACACGCTGGACTACTCTGCCGATCAACGCCCAAGGAGGAAAGACATACAGAAGACAGGAATCGGGCCACGGCTGGATGAGAGCGTCGATCCCCTCTGACATGCGCTCTCTTCTCCTGCTGAAAAACTGACCTGACTTTGCCGACCGAAATGTCGCCATGAGGTCCATTATCGGAGGCCCCCAGCGACAAACGATTTGCGCAAAAACTTGCGGGTGCAGTTCCCACTCTCCGGATTCCACCTACACTCTGCTGAGAAAGTCCGCCATCACATTGTCTTTTCCGGCGATATGCGCAGCCGAAATGGCAAGAAGGCGAACTTCCACCCAGACGAAGAGCTCTTCCGCCTCCTGCTCCATGGCCACGCTTCCTGTGCCGCCCTGACGGTTGATCTACGCCACCGTAGCCGAGTTGTCCGACAGGACTCGCACTGCTTTCCCCAAAACTGATGCTTCGAAGGCCTGAAGCGCTAGCCGCACCGCTCGGAGCTCGAGACGGTTGATCGACCACATGGACTCCCTGGCTGACCACGTCCCCTGAGCGAAATGGCCCTGGCAGTGGGCCCCCCAGCCCGTCAGACTCACATCTGTAATCAATGGAAGCCACACCAGCTGCTCCAAGGGCATCCCCGCTTGCAGGGACTTCGCGCAGAGTCACCACTGCAACGACAGCCGGACTCGTCTTGGACAGGGTAACTGGCGGTTCAAGGAATCGGACTGGTTCGACCACCGACGTAACAGGGCTCTCTGAAGTGGACGCATATGAAACCTGGCCCAAGGAACCACCTCCAGAGTGGATGCCATTGTCCCCAGGAGCCGTAGGTACCACCACGCGGATGGTGCGGGAATCCCCAAAAACGTGCGCACCAGGCGGCGCAAGGCTTGGGTGCGGCGAGCCGGCAAAACCACCAAGCCTCTTGCCGTGTCGAACACGACCCCAAGGTACTCGAGGGACTGCAAGGGAACCAGGTGACTCTTCTTCGCATTATCTACCCAGCCGAGATTCTGAAGAAGACGAACGACCTTGTCTGTGGCCTGTAAACTCTCCGCTTCGGTCTATGCCCGAATCAACCAGTCGTCGAGATAAGGGTGAACCAAAACACCTTCTCTCCTCAAAGCTGCCGCGACCACCACCATGACCTTGGTGAAGGTGCGCGGAGCGGTAGCAAGCCCGAACGGCAGAGCCTGAAACTGGTAGTGACCCCACGGAAAGGCGAAGCGCAGAAACATCTGATGAACCGGCCTGATCGGGATATGCAGATTGGCTTCCGAGAGGTCTAAAGACGTCAAAAACTCTCCTAGGCGAACCGCCACAATGACGGATTTTAGGGTCTCCATGCGGAAATGAGGCACACGGAGACAACGATTCACGCCCTTGAGGTCTAAGATAGGATGGAGTGACCCGTCTTTCTTTGGCACCACGAAATAAATGGAGTAACGACCTTCCCCACGCTCGGACTCCGGGACGGGAATTACTGCCCCCAACTCTACCAGCCAATCCAACGTCGAGCGAATCGCGGATTCCTTCAGCCGTCCCTTGCTGGGAGACAGCACGAAGGAGTCCTGGAGCGGGGAAGCAAACTCCAGCGCATAACCCTCTCTGATAATCTCGAGCACCCACTGATCTGAGGTAATGCGGACCCAAGAAGGAAGGAAGTCCCGAAGACGACCGCCGATCACTTGGCTTCCCTCCTGGGTCCACCGCGCTTCATTGCGGCTTGCGACTAAAGGAAGAGGCAGAGGAGGACGACGCAGCCGAGAAAACTCTGCCCGCTCCCCAGAACCCCCGAAAAGACGGCGACTTGGAACCGAATCTGCCACGTTGAGACCCCCAAGGGTGGGAGGACCGAAACCTCCGAAAGTCCCGAAATTGACCGCGAGAGGCCGGCAAATCTTTGCCTAACTTAGGCTTATCCTCCGGCAGCCTACCGCCTTTGGATTCTCCAAGATCCTTTACCAACTTGTCCAGATCGTCCCCGAACAACAATCTGCCCTTAAAAGGGAGTTTATTGAGCCGAGACTTGGAGGATCCGTCGGCCGCCCAATTACGCTACCAGATGGACCTGCGCACCGCCACCAAGGAAGCCATACTATTCGCCAACGTTCTGATCATATCATATTGAACGTCTGCCAAATAAGCGGAACCAGACTCTAACCTCGTCACCTCGAGCACACCCTGCTGGTCTAAGCGGGAATCCTGTCGCAGATGCTGAGCCCACCTCAAGCAGGCTCTAGCCACCCAGGCCCCACAAATAGAGGCCTGCAAAGACAAGGCATTGGTCTCAAAAGCCTGCTTCAACAAGCCATCCACCTTCCTGTCTTGAGTATCTTTTAAGGCCGCACTTCCTTCAACCGGAATGGTGGTTTTCTCGGTCACCGCCGAGACAGCCGCATCAACCCGAGGCGACCTGAATTTTTCCTTGTCCTTGTCTGCTAAGGGATAGAGACGATGCATTGTCCGAATACCCTTCAGACCCGCCTCCGGCTGATTCCACTCTGCTTGAATCATCTGCTCTACAATCCTATGTACTGGGAACACAATCTGAGAATCCCGAACCGCTTGGATGAGGGGATCCTCCAACCCCTCTTCCTCAGCCGGGCGCGGAGCCGCGAGATTGAGAGTCTGAAGGGCTTCCATGATGAGAGGAACCAGTTCTTCCCTACGAAAAACTCTGATAATTCGTGCCTGATCCTCGGGTTCAGGAATCTCCCCGTCTCCAGATCCTCAAAAACATCCTCTGACTCCATCTCATGCTCCACCTCGTGCCACTCCAAATCGTCCTGGTCAACGTCTGAGGCCCGAGGTCTTTTTGCCGGCTTCGGCAAAGTCCGACCGGCCCCTTCCGTTTTAGGAGACGGCAGAGGGGGCGGCACCGCGAAGGCTTCCGGTAGCCTACCTAAACGTCCCAATTTGAAAGCCTGATGCATAAGGAGGACAAAGTCTGGGGAGAAATCAGCCAAGGAAGAAGAAGACTCTGTCTCTGTCACCGGCAACCCAGCCCCCGGCGCCTTAGGAACAGCTTGCGCCTGAGGAATGAGAGAGCCAAGCGAAGCATCCCCTTCCGGAGGCAAGGAAGAGTCCAAGGGATCTGCCACGGACCTGCTTTCCATCTGCTGCTCCATATTCGCAGATACGGCAGCACAGCCCCTGCAAATTCCCGAGTCCGACACAGTGCCTCTGCAGGAACCGCAGACCACGCACTGGGGCCTTGCTGACATTAATGGAAAAAAATCGCACCACTCTAACAGGGGGGGGGGGGGGGAGGGAGGCACAGAACTACTAAAAAGGGAATAAATAAACAAAATAAGCAAACCCCCTTTTTTTTTTTTTTTGTCCTGAAAATGAAGAGACCAAACTAAAACCCAAAATGAAGCTGCCCGCAAAATGCTAAGGGCTCTAGCTGGAAGCCCCGAGGAAGAAGGAACAGCCCGCGGCAAAAAGGAGAGCCGAAAATGGCCGCCGGGAACAGCGAAAAATGGTGCGACAACACCAAATAAACAAAAATAAAGTAAATGGATTGCAGGGACCCGCGAAATAGAAGAAAAGAGGAAAATCCATTAACCGCAGCTGGGACAAATTGAAGAAGCAGCAAAAAACCGCTCGAATCTAGAGCGGAGTTAGGCTGTTTGAACCTGGCTGCCACAGGAAATAGAGTGGAGAGCCGAGCACCCCGCAGAGCTGTGCGCTGCAGTTCAACACTCCGGAGCCAGCCCTCTGTACCAGAGAAGGGGCTGCTGCCAGGAGAACAGATCTCTCCCCCGTACCGCCAGGGGGAGCGATCTAAGCACCGCCGAATGATTGCCCCAGGCAAAGGAGAGAGAAGGGCAGTGACGGCTCGGCTCGTTTTTTTTTTTTGGGGGGGGGGGTTTAAGTGACAGGCTGCAGTGAAAGAAATTAAGTAAAGGGAAAGAAAACTGAAAGTAAAATGAAAGCAACCCCAAAGAACAAAACTAACTAGTGTTGCTAAGAAGTCCCTAAGTGAGCCAGGCGGGCTCACACGTCTTCCTGCTGCTGGAGACTGGACACACTGGGGGCTGATGGGAGCTCCAGCAGCATATACCCTGAGGTATTGAAGATTCTGATTGGTCCAGTCTCCATGCTGCAGGAAGAGGTGCACTACCCGGATGTGGAGGACTAAACTGGAGGACCGCTCAGGAACTATACTGTATCACTGAAAATTCCCCCTAATTATTTCTACACTAGCTGGATAGTGCTACTGAAAATTCACAAATAGGAACCTTTTTATTTTAAATACATGCTTTTTCCCATGTTCTTATAGATATTTGACAGCATGTGCAGCAGCAGCCACTTTACAATGAAACACGTTCAATAAAAGAGCAGCATAACGCAAGGGCTTTGAAAGTGTAAAGGGCAGCATTTAAATGTGTAAGCTGCTGATTTTGCTACCTACACACCTAAGTGCTGCGTTTCACAAAACTGGGCATCCAGGGAAGCCAATTAAGGAACTGAGTTACAAAACTCACATTTGATTTTGCTTTTTTCAGGTGGTTTTGATTCCCAAAGAGGTATATAGAATTGCCCCATTAATCAATCTTCCAGCCTGCAGGTACAAGGTTGCTTACACGTGGATGTGACTGTTAGCAGTTGTAAATGCTGAAAGGCAATTTCTTTTTAAAGTACACATGTATTGTCTTTGTAAGATAGAAAATGCATGCATACGTTTTAGGCATGGTGTGGGTGAGCCTAGACCAGGCCTTGACAAATGTTGTGTCTGTCATGGGGTAAGTGTGCAGTGTGAGAGTGGGGTGCAAGTGTGTGTATGTAGTGGGGAGGGGGGTAGGGTGCTTGCATGTTATGTTTGAGGGGGATGCACCCTTTGGCATATACAGATTGTCATTTTGGCTCCATGCATTTATCCCTTTAACCTCCACCTTGCACTCTTCCCTCTTCACTCTTGTCCCGTTCTGGACTCTCTCCCCTTCTCCCTCCCCCAAGCACTCCTGTCCTCCTCTTTTTTTTCTTTTTTTCTTTTTTTTCTTAAAAGGTATTGCCCCTTTAAATTTTTGTTGCCTTACTCCCCTTCAATTTTTTTTTTTATTTTGAAGGTTCTGATCCTCTCAGGCTCACTGCTGCTGCTTTGGGCTTCCCTCCTGTTGTGCTTACAGGGATCCGATCTCCCGTGGGCAGAACAGGAAGGATCTGTGTTGCAATCTGGTCTTAGATGCAGCAGACAGCCCATGGGGATTCGATCCCTTGCAGGCTGTCTGCTGCATCTAAGCCCTGATTAAGGCAAAGATCCCTCCTGTTCTGCCTGCAGGGATCTGATCTCCCGCAGGCATACAGAAGGGATAGATTGCGGCTTTTGCCTCTTCTACTTAAATCCTCTTCTTCCTACTTGCATTAAAGTCACAATTGCGGCAAAGATCGCTCCTGTTCTGTACATGGGAGATTGGATCATACGAGCAGACAGAAGGGGTTTTCTGCCCTTGATTGTATCTAAAAAAAAATAAAACAAAATAAGGAGGGGGGGCGTGGAGTAAATCCCAGGAGCCAGGTGTAAATTTCTGGTTGCCATGGCAATCTGGTGCCTGGGCTTTATCAAGCCCTGGCCTAGGCCATGCCTCCTTTTAAACTATGCATTCTGCAGGCATACACTCTTCTTTATTTTGGATTTAGCTCATGCCTCTTCAGTAGTAGCTCTAGGTGTGTTACATTCAGGTACAGTAGGCATTTCCCTTTCTTCAAAGGGCTGACAATTTAATTTTGTACCCGAGGCAATGGAGAGTTAAGTAACTTGCCCACAGTTACAAGAAGTAACAGTAGAATTTGAACCCTGGCTGTCAGCCCACTGCTCTAACCACTAGACTTGTCCTCCACCCTATAAGGCCCTTTCACTAAACATCTTTAACCAGTTAACATGCTTTTTAGCGAGTGATAACTGGCCACGGTGAACTCTAACGCATGGTCATGGCAGCTACCAACCGCTAAAATACATGTTAACTGGCACGCGCATGCTAATGTGGAGAGTGGGTGTGGCTAATACATTAGTGCATCTAATAATAATAATACAGGTGCATCTAATGGCACTTCTGTGAGTGCCATTAGGTTCACCCACATTACTTGACTGCCGTTACGGTACTCGGACACATATTAGCTGCCGGGAACAGACTGATCACAGCCTCAGGAGATAGCACGAAGCCTTTGCACTAAATATGCATTGGTAATACACGTTAAGTGTGAAACTAGCAGCCTTTAGTAAAAGATCTCCATGTGTAAGCAGCGGCTTTTCTAAAAGTACTGCTTACACACAGAGAACTATTTCCTCATGTAAATGCCACCCAGGTTTTCTAAAATGACTTCCTTAGTATATCTCTCAGCAGAATTATTCAAGTCTTTTTGTCACACCTTGAAAATTGTTTCATTTGCTAAGGGACAGAGTGGAGATCTACTATTTACTATGCTATTTCCACCGGACCTCTTTTTATTGATGTTATATATTTCTGTTTAGAGTTACTACATGTGCACTGCTTCTTTAGCATATGTTAACTTTTGGTTAATGCACATTTTTACCTCGAGTCTCATTTTTTGCAATGGAACCTAGTTAACTAATAGCGTGCATTAATGGCATTATCACATGTTCCTAGCTGTAAGTTAGTTAATGGTTCGCTTTTTGTTAGCCTTGATGTTGAATTACTACTTACTTTAAATGTTTTTTTTAAATTGTCCATTACATGTTAACACAATAATTCCCTTCACTCCCCCCACACTCCTGTACCTAGTTGAAAGCAAAAATCATTCATGTGCTAAATAAAGTAAAGATCTAAATGCTTGCTGGTGAAGCCAAGCTTTGACTCTTTAATGAAAGTGTAAGTAGTCAGACTCTATTCAGGTATGAAGAGGGAGCTTTTCCCATGATACTAGTGCCTTGTAACCAAATAATGATTAGCATGATATTTCCAAGTGCTTTACAGATGGTGAATGAAATGTCAATAGGTGGCATCGTGATCAGCAAAGCATGCAGAGAAAGATTAAAAAGAAAGTAAATCTGCCAGATATTTTGGAAGGCTGGACAGTTGAAGACAACTGCCTAGATTGTAAGCTCTGATGAGCGGGGACAGTCTTTTACATGTGTCTGTACAACGCCGTGTATGCCTTGTAAAGCTATACAAATAATCAATAGCAGTAGTACCATTGCTGCTACCTTAAACTGTATTTGGAATCCAACAGGAAGCTAGTGTAAGTTGGCCAATAAAGGGGTAACTTGGTGGTCTTATTTTTTTGGATCTTGTCAACAAACTTGCAGTTATATTCTGCAGTATATATAAATGACACACAGTTTTAGTCAAACTCCAATATAAGATATTGTAATAGTCTAGTCCACTGCTTCCCAACCTGTGGTCCATGGGCTGCTAGGGGCCTGTGTAACAATTGCAGGGGTCTTCAGGACACAGAGAAGAGTGAAGCTAGTAGGGACCAGCTAGGGGGAAGAAACTGGCTGGGGGAGGGAGAGAGAGAGAGAGAAACTGGTGGCGACTGGTAGAAGGAGATGGGAGATAAAAGAGGGCTAGTAAGCTTGACACTGAGGGAAGGAGGTTCAAGAAGAGTGATGGGGATGAACTTGAGGTCCATGAACTCCTTGGAGGTTACCAAGGGGTCCACATAACCAAACAAAGTGGTTTGCAATGCTATGTTTAGGATTATGATGGTAGGGGAGATATAGTACTGTGCTGTATAGTTGTTTTTTGCTATATGTTTTATATTGGGTTGGTTTTGGGGCAGTTGTTGTTTATGTTGTATATAGTTAAAGATGTTCTCTTGGCAACTCAAGGAGTCTTGCATGCAGGAGGCTTCAAAATATGGCTTCAAAGCACAGACTTAGGAATCTTTGAAGCAGAAAGAACATCTTTAACTCCCTTCATCTCTCTGTATCCCTGATGCAGGCCTGAGTGCCAAAACGTGGCCAAGTTGGGTCCCTTAATAAACTGGCTGCTTGAAGAATTTATTGGTGTGGTCGTGTTTTATCTCTGCTCGGAAGCTGGACTGTGTTGTTTGCAGAGGTTCCCTTCTCCTTTTTTTGGCAGCAGGTAGCCTGTCAGGAACTGCTTTGTCTCTAAACTGGTGCAGTAGGTAAAGAAAAAAAATTGTAAAGGTCCAGTAGCTTTGGACTTCACCATTGAACAGGGTCTGGGTGCCTTAGGGAGCTGTTCATCTGCATGCCTGAGACAGAGGTTCTTCCATGCCCCCCCCCCTCCCCCTTGGGCTCTGGAGGATACTCTGAGGTATTTCAAGAACATCCTCTTTGAGGACTGCTTCATTGGAGTAGCTTAGCAGGTGTTTAAAAAATAAAATAGACAGAAAGAAGGCCAGCAAAGGTATTGTATGCACTAAACTAATCCATTTGGAGGCACCGTCCCAGGTGATGCCAGTGGCAGTGTCGGAAATCTTTAGTACTTATAGGGATTACATTGCTGGATATGACAGTAATGTGGGTCAAGGTAGTAGGGGTGGAATTCAGATGTGCTCAGAATAGCAGCCATAGTGATTAGTAAAGTACAATGATGTCATTAGATTTTGTCCCAACAGTCTGAGGTTTGGAGACTAATTTTATAGCAAGCTGCCTAAATTTGGCAGTAAGTATGTGTATAACTTACACCACTTTTCAAAGGGAAAGTATATACATATGTGAAAGGTCTCATTAAAAGCAGGCTGCATCCATGCTCAAGTTACAAAGAACTGAATGGTAGACTTACCATGCCTGATGTTTTTTGTTGGCTGGTTGGCGTAAAAACCTGAAACTAGAGCCAGTGCTACTTGTTGGAGGCTTAACAGAAACCCTGCAGGCAATTGCTGGCAGTTTTGAACTGAATTCCCATAAACTGTACTATAGTGGAAAAAAGGAAAGCTGATTGACTGGGTTAATTCACGTGCTGCTGTGAATTATGGGATGCCTCCCTATGGAGAATGAAGACAGAGTCAATCTGTGCATTTGATGCTGAGACTGGTCATTGTGGAGCAGAGCAAGCCTAGGCAGTTGTTTACTCAAGATTTTCCAGTATTAATCCTTCTCCCAATGTATTAAAAGCTTTTTTGTATCTCAGGAAAATCATCATAAATAACACTGTGCTAAAGGTTAGCTAAGATCAGCATGGCGAAAAGACAAAATGCATTCAAATCTCAGAATAAATTGCTCTAGATTATTACCTTGCTAAAATCTAATGTGGTTTCTTACTCTTCTTCTAGTACTGAATCTTTATGCCAGCTCAGGGCTGGAGTGAAGATGAAACATGAGAGTAAAAGCGTGATCTGAGGTAAAGTGAAGCACTTTACCTTAGATCATCCAAGATCTCTGGTGAGCCCCAGACCTCCTCCCCTGACCCAACTCCACCCATCTCTAAAAGATGGGAGGCAGGGGAGATGCCCACTCGCTCCTGCCTCCAACGCTGCCATCTTCCAAAATGGCAGCACCTGACCCCTAGGGTTGCATGCCAACATTAACCCATTTACTGAGAATGCAGGCCATCATTTGAATGTCAGGGACTGAGAGGCACAAAGGCTGCTACTCAGGGTACTTCATTTTTCTAAAAGGGGAAGGTTTTGACCAGTACCGGATCTCAATGACATTTAACATATCTCTGCACATCCCCTATTTTCAAATTGAAATGTTTAAGGTCTATAAGGCAGTGAGGGTAGGAGGATGCCTGACATCACTAGATCTGGCAAAAGCATACCTGCATATGCCTTTTGAGAAGACCTTTCAAAGGTACCTCAGATTTACAGTTTTGGTGCTTCATTTCCAAATTGTCATTTGGATTAGTACAGGGGACTGTTGCTATCTTCATGGTGGTCATAGTGGCATATCTGCAAAGGTAGGCATACTTGTCCATCCCTATCTGCTTGATTGATTCCATTTTTGCTTTTATAAGCCAATGAGCTGGCAGCCTACAGACAGAGTCATCCAGATATTGGAATTCCTGGGCTTGGTTTTGAACAAGGGCAAGAGCAATCGTCCGATAACCCAATCATTGAAGTATTTACTCTTCAGTACCAAGAAAGGATGGTCACATTGATACAAGAATGAGGAAACTAAGAATTGTTGAAGGGCCTTCTGAACCATGATGGTTCTGAAGGGATTATGGACGCAAACTGCACAAATTAGCCACACAGTACAGAAAGCATTGATTATGTAACCTGGGGAGCTGATAAACCAGAGTGCATAATTCTATAAGTAATTTTCATAAGCTATTATTCTCTACATTCCACCAGCAAGGTTATACCTCAAAGTGTTGGGCAGCCTTGTTCCTGGATGCATATGCACCCTTTACAGAGAGCCTTGCTGAGCAGGTGGAAGCCAAGTTCCCAGAGGTACGAACACAGACTGCCATTGACAGTGGAGGCAAGGGACAGCCTGCATGAGTATCTAAAGGAGGAGAACCTATGCAAGGGGGTAATGATGGTTCCATCCTTATGAGTCTTGGTCTCAATTGTTTAGAGGATGCACTGCCACAACTAATGCACCTACCTCCAGATTTAAGAAATACAATGAGGAAGATTTCCTAGATCTTATAATCCCAAACCTATCTACCTCACCACTAAACCTAGATGCAGCAGTAACGAACTGGCACAAAACTATTAATAATGCTGCAGCTAATAAACTAATCATTAAGAAAAACAAGCATTCCAAAGTTGACCAAACTCCTTGGTACAATAATGATTTAAAACTAATGAAAAGAAACTTAAGGAAAGCTGAATGTAATTGGAGGAAAAATAAAAACATGATTAAAAAAGATTTATACCTCATGCTCCTTAACAAATATAAAGATGCAATTAACAATGCCAAAAAAAATTACCATGCCTCCATCCTAAATAATGCCATAAATAGACCTAGAGAACTTTTCTCAATAGTACAAAAACTGACAAATAACACCCACAACTCCAGCAATGAAATCACAGATATTACTCCTCAGACCTTGGCAAATTATTATATGAACAAAACAATGTCCCACCCCCCCCTACCTAAATCCACATACACTTCTCAAACACATCACACTGACACTTATACTTTTCAAACACATCACGCAGACGAATGGTCTGAATTCCAACCCCTAACTAACGTTGCACTCAAGAACATCATAACAAACATTAATACAACAACCTCACTCCTCGACCCTTGTCCTGTAACATGGATAAAGAACTCTCTATCAATACTCTCCCAATTCATCCTCCCAATAATAAATCTTTCCCTAAAAAACGGATACTTACCCCCTACACTAAAACATGCCCAGATCCGCCCAATCTTAAAAAACACTACCCTTGACAAATCATCACCTAAATCTTACAGACCCATATCAAGTATTCCGTTTATGGCTAAATTAATTGAAAAAGCAGTACAAATCCAAACCCAGGACTACATTGACAGCTCAGCCCCCCTTGATGATCAGCAGTATGGGTTTCGTCCCAGACATGGAGTTGAGTCTATTCTAACAGTTCTAATTGATACACTTGTAAGAGGAATAGACAACTCAAAACAAGCATTCCTACTTATATTCATTGATGTCTCCGCAGCCTTTGACAGTGTTCACCACTCAACAATGATCAATAAACTTAGGCAAATAGGAATAAAATCTACAGTACTAGAATGGTTTACCTCCTACCTAACGGACAGAACTCAAACGGTACAAATCGGTAATCTTACTTCAAATACATATAACCAAGAACTAGGCCTCCCCCAAGGTTCAGCACTGTCAGCGCTACTATTTAACATATACTTAAAACACATCTGTAAAATCTTCAAAAAATTCAATGTCCACTATCACCTTTATGCGGACGACATTATGATGTATGTCCCTTTCAAAATACCAAATATCCCTTTACAACTTATTAACGATTGCCTCAATGAAATAAACACCTGGCTAAATGAGAACAACCTATACATCAATCACTCAAAAACAGAAGCCCTAATAGTA
The DNA here is from genome assembly GCA_033557465.1 of Ichthyophis bannanicus. Classification (NCBI taxonomy): domain Eukaryota; kingdom Metazoa; phylum Chordata; class Amphibia; order Gymnophiona; family Ichthyophiidae; genus Ichthyophis; species Ichthyophis bannanicus. Next base: position 517,809,578 of record CM066033.1, read on the forward strand.
ACAAAAAACACAACATTCATTCCCCCCTCACAAATCACACTGCAGAATAACGATATCAAACTAAAACTGAAGTACGTTATTTAGGCGTAATACTAGACAAACACCTCAGCATGGACACACATGTAAGAAACATAACAAAAAAGGTTTATTTCAAACTCAAAATATTAAAGCAACTCCGCCCACTAATGCACCTACAAGATTTTCAACGAATTATACAAGCGATAATAACCCCCCACTTCGATTTCGCAAATCAAATCCTACTAGGTGTAACAAAACAGACCTTGAAAAAGCTCCAATTGGCACAAAATGCGGCAGCTAAGACCATTACAAAGGCCCCACCTTTTCAACATATAACCCCGATTTTAGAATATCTACACTGGCTCCCGATTCAAAGTCGAATAGAATATAAAACTATTTTAACCACCTACAAAGCTCTAAATAAAACAGCACCCCTGTCTATAAATAACCTCATTAAAACTGAGCCTACTCATAACCTTCAAAGGAGAGACCAGCTAAACAAATTAACTACACCAAAAGAATTTATTAAGGCCAAAAAGACCACAAACAAGAAAGCCTTCTCCCATGCTGCCCCCATACTTTGGAACACTATCCCATCAGAATTAAGATCCTTACCCAAAATCATGGAGTTTAGGAAAAAACTCAAAACACACTTATTCACAATGTACTATGCACCCTTGGCGAACTCACCTCCCACCCCACAGATAGATAAAGGATAGTCATATTTCAGCCAAATACTATTCCAAAAAAGGTCGAACCAATAAAGCCTGAAAACAATGTATTCAAAGACTAACGAATAATATTTAAGCCTGTATATAGTTTTTAACTCTGTTACTCTGTACATAGTTCACAAATTGTTAAATGTAAGTTACAACTTGTTATCTGTAAAAACAGTTCACTGTTTTATTGTTGTTCCATGTAAACCGCACCTGATCAATGGAAGGAGCGGTATATAAAAAATCTGTAAATTAAATTAAATTAAATTAAGAGGTAGCTTGGTCCATAAACAGGCTAGAAGCGAGGGCCATTTGCATGGCCCTTCAGGGACTTTTGCCAGTGGTGTCAGGAATGTCCATATTGATGCTCTCAGACAACATCACAGCAGTAGAAGATATATCTCAACAAGCAAAGGGGCACCAGACGTTGCCAAATGGAAATGGCATTGACAATTGTGTGGACAGAGCAGGATCTGCTAAGTCTGTCCACATTGCACATTGTAGGCGTGGACAGTGTGGTGGCAGACTTTCTAAGCTATCGCAATCTTGATCTGGCAGAGTAAGAACTTGCAGATTCGGACTCAGAGTAGGAAAATGGAGGAGAGGGTGTTGCACAGCTGGCATCTGATGGCAACAAGGGAAAATGCCAGAACCATGAATTTGTATTTCAGCTGCAGGTTGGAGAAGGGGTGTAAAGAGTGGATGCCATAAAGCAGCAGTTGCCAGAGGGAGAACTGCTAGATGTCTTCCACTCCCCACTCAGTAGCTGCTAATAGGCTGAGTAGTACAAAGGATCCTGGATGATCAGGGGCTGGTGATCTCGATAGTACTGGATTGGGTCAGAAGGCCATGATATGCAGACCTGACTGGATTTTCAGTTGGGTGCCTCACTCTACTTGGCAACACAGAGGGGCCTCATGAAAAGGGTCCTGTTCTAATGGACTAACCCTGTCCCTTCACTCTTCTGGCTTTGCTCTTCAGAGGAAGAGGCTAAGTAAAAAAAGGATACGAGGAGTTGGTCATTGAAAGTCTCCTGAAGGTGCAGAAAGGTTCAATGTCGAGGGCTTACTCTAGGATTTGGAGAGTCTTTGAAGGTTGATTCCAGACAAGAATAATAAGATCTTTCAAAGCTGTTGTCACAGACATTTTGGCTTTTTCACAGGAGGACTGGAGGAGGAGTTAGCAGCAAGATCCTTGAAGGTGCAGATAGCCTTTGTCTATTATGGTGGGCAGGTGGAAGGAAGACTAGACATGAGTCATCTAGATGTACTGCAACCCCTTAGGTGCATTCTCCATATCAGACACCCAATTAGGATTCCATTATCCCTTTGAAATCTCAACTTGGTGCGTTATGCATTGATAACCCTGCCATATGAACCCTTAATGACAATGCTGCTGTAGAACTTAACATGCTCCTTTCTGGTCACAATAACTTCAGCAAGACAAGTCTCTAAGTTGCAAGCACTGTCATGCAGAGAGCCATATCTCATATTCCATGAAAGTTCTTCTGAAGATAGTATCGTAGTTCCATTTGAATCAGATGATCTTATTGCCAGCTTTTAATAGAAGTGTGGCTTGAGAAAGGAGCACATGCAGCATCTTCTGGATGTGAAGCATGCCCTATGGTACTTGTCAGCATACATTTCATGCAGCTATGAACTCTGTTTAATTCAGTCTAAACTCTGACCCCTGGGTGACGTCAGTCTCTAGGACCTGGCTGCAGCCCCTCCTTGCTAAATCAAGATGGGTAGACCTTAAAGGGAGTGGCCAAAGACAATAGCAGACCTCAAGGGGAACTGCTGGAGAGGCACTATAAAGGACAGACACACTTCCTGTCTCTCTCTCTCCCTCCTTCATCGGACAGGTTTGGACACTACCATGAGGCTCTGATACTCAACTCCCTTCACCCCTCCCCCTCTCTCTCTCTACCCACATGTTCTGGCCTACCATGCGGCCCTGACCCACAGGTTCTGGCCTCTATCTCTCTCACACTTCACACATGCACACACACAGATTCAGTGATGCACACTGAAACAGCTCTGTAACAATCACTATATACCTCTGTTCAATACCTATGTATTAAGCCTATTTTTACATAAAAACCTTTCTCCAAGCCACACCTGTTTGCTTGTCTTATTACAATACCCTCCTGCGTCTGTGAAGTGAAATGAACCCAGGACCAAGCGGAGACTAGACCAGAGATTACATATTCAGAAGATTACATATTGGGGGCTCGTCTCTCGGATTTCACAGCAGACCTCCAGTTGGGTAAGTAATAATTTTGTATAATACATTAAGTAGATTTCAGACAGAGTGAGACAGGAAAATCAATAGCCCTTGTGACCATTTACAATTTTGTTTTGTGGGTTAGACAAGGTGAGACTTTTAGTGTCAAAAGGCTCTGTAAGAATCTAGAATTTTAAGGACATTACACAGAGTGGCTTGCAATTGTCTTATTTTTATGTATAGGCTTGCTACAGATTTTATATAGTATTTGAACTGCTAAGAAATACAGAGTTACACAGTTAAATATTCCTCATAGAGTACAATATACATCTTTCCTGGTAACATTAATTTACCTCTTGTCTGTTTGACTTTTATTTCTCTCTCCTGTCAGTATATATCTTGGTGTGAGCAGGAATATCTGACTATTCTGTTAATCTCCTGTCCCTTTTTTACTTTTATTTCTCTGTCTCCTGTCAGTAACTTTCTTACTGAGAGCAGGCTTACAGCTGGCTGCAACTGATACAATTCTGTTAATCTACTCCACCCAGTTAAATAGGTGTGAAATACCTTTTAAGTTAGCATTCCTCCTTCTAAGGTTACACAGTTGAGATAGTCCAACTACAGCCTTTCTGCAGTATCAAATATGGCAGCATTTGATTTTAAAGAACTTACAGAAATTCTAATTTCATATTGTAAGAGAAAAGGAGGTCCATATGAAGGGGAATTCCCTGACTCATGGTATAATATTCAAAAACGAATGTTAAGCCATGATCATGAATTCAAAAAGAAAACAAATAAAAGAAAATGCCTCTTCATCCAGGGCATGTACAGAGGACTAATTAGCATGAAAAAAGAAAACTCTGAACTGACTTCTCAGTGTAGCCAATTGATCAAAGAACTGGAGGAGGCACAAAGTTGTATTTCTATTCAGAGAACTCAAGTGATTCAAGCCACAAATTCTTTTATAACTGTTAGTGAACAATTAGAAGCACTTAAACTTGAATTGAGGCACGTTAAAGATCAAGTGGCCTCTGCAAGAAAGTCAACACCTACCCCTCCCTCAGCACCATATGCCTATGAGCCATGCATACCAGCTAGAGAGAAACAAAAGAACAAAGATACACCCATTCCCTATGCCTATGACACACCTGATCAGCAACAAAAGAATTCTAAAGTATGCATAGTTGGACTGAGGAATGGCAAAAACACAGATGAATCACAGCAGGAAAATTCAGATAGTTTATCTCAGCCAGAACCCAGCAATCTCTGTCAGGAAAATAATTCTGATGACTTAGACATGACACCCAGTAATGAACTTAAATTAATGTTCCAGGAAAATTTAAAAGATAGAGATATAGAAAAAATAGTTGAGAAAATTGGTACTATGCCTCTTAATGTAAATCAGTGGGTTAAATGGGCGATTGATATTCTGATTCACTGGGGTCTAGGGAAATACAGAAGAAAACAATCAGACTTTGATAGACTTATGCATCTGGCTCTAGGGCCACACTATTACAGAGTTGGCTCTCTCACTCACCCATACCAGTTGGTTAAAAGGGGTACTGAGAAACTATTTCACTGTTCCCCAATGCAAGTATTTAAAATTATTTCACCTTTACCAGATGATACACTGGAACAGTTTGCATATAGAGCCTGGATTTTAAAAGCAGTTCTTAATGAGCAGGAGTCCTGGCCCAAGGCAGAGGATTATGGGGAGAGCATGCATAAGGAATTTTTATTAGAATTGCTATCCCCTGAGATTACAAAACACCTTCTGTTATTTTCTGAAGACCCTGAAGCAACCCCTTTTGATACTTTAATGCTCAGAATTGGGTCTGTTTGGAAGACCCAGCCCTCGCAGGTCATTACAGTATCAGAGGCACGGAAGTGGCAGGCCAATGAATCCTCTCAGTACATAAGAAACACAGACAGAGGACACACCCCTAAGTGGCAAGCTGAAGGATCCTCTCAGTACACAAGAAACACCGACAGAGGCCACGCCCCTTGGAGAGCACACGGCAGAGGTACTTTTAGAAACTCCTCAGGTTACATCCCCTTTCAAGAGCTCAAAGCACAGAGAGATGGGCTAGAAAAGGAAAAAACTAAATGGGAACAAGATAAACATACACTGCAGATAGAAATAGATAAATTAAAACAGGATTTACAAGCAGCTCAGGACAAACACAAGGCTAGGGCATAGGGATGTCCTGACCTCTTGAGTTCAGATATCAAAATGTCTCAAGCCTTCATAGCCCAGCCTGCCTCCTTTATCTCAGCAGAGGACTCAATTCCAGAGCCTCTGGGTGATGAAATGGATACAGGCCCAGGACACAATTTAAGGCTTGTAACACCCTTGATACTGGACTCTTGTGCACGCCCCAATGTTATCAGTAGAGTAGGGGGTCAGGATAAATTAGCTTTGATTGACACAGGGGCTGGAATTAGTTTTACAAACAGAGCTTCTCCCACTGCACATCAGAAAAATATGGAAATTTATGAAATTCAAGGAATTAATGACACAGCTTCCAAATGTGTGGCTATCCCAGTTAAATGGGGTATCCCTGTGCACAGTGAACAAAACAAGGAAATGTTAGAAACCACTGCCTCCACTATAGTGAACACACCAAAAGAAATAATTGGAATTGATGTTCTCAACCAGTTAAATTTGGTGGTGGATATGGCTAATCTTAAATTGTGGCAGTATTCAGGAACTTCAAGTGCTTCTAAAACTTTAGTGCATGAGGTCATTCCCATGCAGTTAGCAACTCAGTGCACTAAGGCAGCTCAACAGTATGATCTGTGTGTAATTCCCTCAGAAGTGGCTGATATTCCAGTCTGGGCTCAAGACAAGTTAGATTGTGGGAAAATGCACACAGAAATACTGTTGGAAGGTGAGGATCCTCCACCACAGAAGCAATACCCAGTACCTCATCAGGCTATAGAACCAGTGACTAAAATTGTGAAGATACTGGAGGAGAGGGATCTGATTAGACCTATTTCTTCCACATGCAATTCACCAGCCTGGCCGAAACAGTGTGCATGGACTGTGCCTCCACAGGGATTTAAGGATTCACCATCAATATTTCATGATTACATGAAGGAAGCCCTGTCACTAGTGTCTTGCAGAGATGAGACCTAGACCAAAACTCCCCTTTGGAACTGCACAGTGGGAGGGACCATACTTAGTTACTGATACCTTAGGCCCAAGCCTATCCTAATGCACGATAACCAGCAGTACTGGAAACACATCACCCAGTTAAAACCATATGGGTAATATGTGTTTTATCAGTCTTTGTTTTCAGATACCACCTGAAGACAGCACGGACAGCTGCTTTATGAAGACAGCACGGACAGCTGCTTTCTGAACAGAAATCGCTTGAGGACGGTAACTATTTACTCCTGCTGTATAGTTGACATGTGTTTAATAGTTATGTAAATAAATAGTTAGTTATGTAAATAAGTAGTAAATTTTTTTGTTATGGTGTTACATAGTATAAGTGGGGAGCATTAGTTTACTCCCTAGTAGAGTGAAACAAGTTTGCTTTTATTATGTCTCGGTTTGCTGTTGTTCTTGTATCTGCTCTCTTCTATTCAAGTCTCATTACAGGAACTATCATCCGAATATGCACGATTGGCTGGGCTAACTCCACAAGTGGGGTATATCGTTATCAAGAAATACCCCCACCGTTCCCGGAAGGAAAGGATCTGGTCATCCTGAGTTTCTGTTCGGTACAGGACAAGCCAGTGTTCTATTCATTAAACATCACTCAAGTACAGTGGGAGCCACCAGTTTCCACTTCTCTAGAAAGGACACAAGAATTGAGGGCATGCCCAGAACGTTACTTTCTAGGTCCTCCTGCTTTGATTTTGTACAATATTTCCTGGGCTCTTGCCTGTGATCAAGTACAGATCGAGCTTATTACTATACTAAAGGAAATTCTGATCACTGCTAAGTTAGGACACTGGCCACCATCTCTCATCCATATGGCTAGTACCAAAATACCTGAATTTGCTATAGCTCACCTTGATTGGTGGACAGTTAGTGTTCCCATTTGTTCACCACAAGGCTGCTCTATCTGTACTTTGATCCCATGGTCAGGACAACACACAGTTATTTATCCTGTTGTTAATATTGGGGTGCAATTTGATAATATGCTTATGTATCCTGTGGACCATCTCACATGGGTACAGCCACTGGACGACACCTGGACTTCATTCAAGCCGATGGACCCCAGTTTGTGTGAGCAGACTACATTTCAGTTCAAGTGTCAACCTCACCAGTTTAAAGAGGCTGACACCTCCTGCTGGAACAATTCTTCCTCTTGCTCCCTGACTGTTAAGCTCTCATATCCCCTGACTACCTTGGAGCTGGACACTTTTGTTTTCATCTGTTCTTTCCCCAGAAAGTTTCTTTTTCGATTGCTCCCAGAATGCATGACATTCGCCTTCCCAAGAACACTTTGTTGTACAGTTCAAACTATTTACCAAACAATACCTGGTGCAGTCATACACCACTGGTCTCCCTCACCATTAATGGGACAACTTATTCCACACCGCTGGTTACCAATGACTCTATGGACATTCCAGACTTTATCTCATATGCTGTGCATCCATTACCACTTGGCATGGGAGAAGAGACACTACATAAACTGCTCAACTTTACAGAACTCCATGCCTATATTGATCACCTTAAAACAACATCCACTGAAGTGAATCACACCATCGCCTATGAGAATGGACACATTCAACAAATTGTTGGACACTTGCTACAAGATGCTCATGTGTCTGTGTGGGAATTGTTATTTGGTTACTCACCTACTGCTGATCATGTCTTTAATGTTTTTATTCACCCTATTATTATTTTAACTGCTGTACAAATATTGCTATGCATTATTGTAATTTTCTTGTGCTGTAAGATGAAAAAAATGTACATTTCCTTGCAGCGCATGTCATACAGAACAACAACATTTTAAGGTAGTTACACTGAACCTCTCCAGCATCCACCCCTACATCCAGGCTAACTTGGCCTGCTAATTTGGCTAATTCGGTATTTCCTATTACACTGAATACCAGAGTCAGCTGCAGTCTAGTATTGCTTCCTATCCTCACTCATAGCATCCTGGTACCGTTTGGTTTTAGCCTCCTTAAAAATTCCTGCAGACCTTATGCACTGTTCACTCTCTCTAAGACGGGTATGTAAGTGGCATATTGGGTTCCCCCCCCCAGTAGTGGCTGCTCAACCTAAGACACGAGGTTTGGACTCATAAGGAGACCTGTTTATCTCTAGAACACTAGAGACAGTACTAGAGACAGTACTGTGCAGGACAGGGGACCTGCTAGACATAGCAAGGTATTTAATACAGGAGGTATTCGACGAGCTGCCTACTATCAGGTAATGGCAGCTGGGACAGGTACCACAGGTTTGCTTCCACCAATTCCAGGCACAAATAATAAATAAAAATAAAAAAGGTGTGGGAGATGTCAGCATACATTTCATGCAGCTATGAACTCTGTTTAATTCAGTCTAAACTCTGACCCCTGGGTGACGTCAGTCTCTAGGACCTGGCTGCAGCCCCTCCTTGCTAAATCAAGATGGGTAGACCTTAAAGGGAGTGGCCAAAGACAATAGCAGACCTCAAGGGGAACTGCTGGAGAGGCACTATAAAGGACAGACACACTTCCTGTCTCTCTCTCTCCCTCCTTCATCGGACAGGTTTGGACACTACCATGAGGCTCTGATACTCAACTCCCTTCACCCCTCCCCCTCTCTCTCTCTCTACCCACATGTTCTGGCCTACCATGCGGCCCTGACCCACAGGTTCTGGCCTCTATCTCTCTCACACTTCACACATGCACACACACAGATTCAGTGATGCACACTGAAACAGCTCTGTAACAATCACTATATACCTCTGTTCAATACCTATGTATTCAGCCTATTTTTACATAAAAACCTTTCTCCAAGCCACACCTGTTTGCTTGTCTTATTACAATACCCTCCTGCGTCTGTGAAGTGAAATGAACCCAGGACCAAGCGGAGACTAGACCAGAGATTACATATTCAGAAGATTACAGTACTCTCTTAAGATGACAATTGAATTTGGAAAGTCAAGTCCATCTATTCAGCCTGTTCAGTGCAAGGAAAGGATTGGCAGCGTAAAAGGTATCCATTTCCAGGTGGATAAGGTATGGCCATACCTTTAGCATGCATCTGAAAGAAGAAGCTGGTTCCCAATGGCCTTGTAGCACAGTTGACAAGAGCCCAGACCTCACTGTGGGCAGAGTGGGGCTGCACTTCATCAGAAAAAAATTAGCAAAGGTAGCAGAATGGGCATTGTTGCATTAATTTTACAAGGTATTATAGAGTGGACTCACAGGGGAGGTAACCTTTAGTGCCAGCATACTATAAAGCACCACTGACTCCTCTCATCTAGATTAAGGTCTCTATGCTACATCCTTCTTGTCTGGATTGGTCTGGCAAGGATGAAAAGGAAAGTGAAATTTTGTGTACCTGATAATTTGCATTCCTTGAGTACTTCCAGACCAGTCCAGAGGCCTAGCCCCAGTCATTGCATTGATGGTAGAACAGTGTTTGGTTTAGCCCAAATATAAAAAAAATAGAGAGAGGGGATGAAAGTAATAGAGGTAGACGTGAGAGCTCTCTGAGAATGAGCTGGAAGGGCAGACAACTGACAAAATAATAAAAAGATGGGGGTTTATAGGTTTTGTGGAAAGGTAGAGGTTGCCACATCAGGTAGGAGGATTCCTCTGCTGTTGAGCAATACTGAAGGACTTCCAAGATGCACCAGCCTAAATATGGAAAGTTTCCAGTGTTGCTCTATCTTCACTAGGAGGAGGAGCTGATCCACTAGTCTGGAAAGACCCAAGGAATGAAAAGTATAAGATATTATGCATAATTTCACTTTGGATACTAAAGACTATGCAAGTTTCTGGCAACTTCTAATTTATCACCTTTAGCTAAGATCATAGAAAAGGAAGTTGTTTTCCTAATTGGCGAGTTTCCAGAAGATATGGGTGTTTTTCATGCTGTTCAAGCAGTGTTCTGAAGGGGATTGGGCACAGTCATTACTGGCTGTTATGGATAGTATTTATCAATTATTTGGATAATAAAGCTTCAGAAATATTGGTTACCTTAGATTTGTCATCTGCTTTTGAGCTGGTGGATTTTTAACAATTTGCCAGATGTGGGCTATTTGTGTTAAGAGCTTGCTTGCTATCTTTGTCAATGAAAGGAGTGTTAAGGTTAGACCAAATGGTAAGATGCCTACATCTAAGTTTTTTGAAATGGTTTATGGTTATGGTTAATTTTATTTTCTATACTGCCTTTTTCGATATATACAAAGCGACTCACAAAAATAAAGTTAAAATAGAGAAACAGAAAGGAACTCTATTACAATTGACAGAACAGAAAATAACTGACGAGAAAAGATCAAAGATGACAACAAAAGGAGAGCAGAGAAGTTGGGGGTGGGGTGGGGGGAAGTCATGTTCACATCAGAATGACCTAAATAATTGGACAGGAAGATAGTTAGACTCAGAAGTCCGTTTTAATTTGTAGCTCTTCAATTCTGACTTACAATTTTGTACACGACCTGGAGCTGGAGCTGGGCAGGCCAGGCCATTCCACAGCAGGGAGCCAAGAAAAAAAATGCCGATTGTCTTGTGGATTTGTAGTGGGCCTTTTTTGGGGGGTGGCAGACACAGCCATTTCCCATGAACCGACCAGAGGGAGTGCAATGGACATTAGGGAATAATCAAGGATGACAGTTATTCCAGGGCAAGCTGATACAGGACTTTGTGAGTTAGTGTGAGAATTTTATATTGGACACGCACTTTGACTGGGAGCCAATGATACTCAATCTGGAGTGGGATTGTGTGATCATATTTTCTGGCCGAGATCAGGAGCCAAATAGCTGTGTTCTGAAAGGTCTGAAGACGTTTAATTTCGGTATTAGGTAAGCCGGCATAGATAGTGTTGCAATAGCCCAGGCGAGAAATTTGCAAAGAATAAGTGTAGTTTGGGCTGGGATGTCGACGAAGGGTGAACAGCATGGAAATGTTGCATAGAGTGGAAGGATAACTTGAATACGGAACTGACTTGTTGCGAGAAGGAGAGACTGGTGTCAAGAGTGATGCCTAAGTATCGAAATGAAGGGGTTAGGGTGATGGGGGCACCTTGAGGAATTAATGTATTTAAATGTTTTTTATATACCGCATTTCCAAGGATCAATGTGGTTTAGATGTAACAATTTGAAAATACAATGAACAACTGAAATGCAGACAAAATAAAATACAGCAAGGAGAGTATAACATGGAACTGTAAACATTACAGGATTAACTTATTATACATAATGATAATTTAGTGTACAAGGTTGAAAATATGTTTGAACAGCAGCAGAGTGGATTAAGTGTTAGGCTTGGGTCATGTTCGACTCATTGGGGGTTATTGTAAGTGTGAGAAGGCACTGGGGAACCAAGAAGAAAATGTAATAAAAGGATTGAGGGGTACTAGAATAAGGAATGTTATCCAGGTCGCAGTGGTCTTCTGCAGATTTAACTGTAGGCAGTTTGTATGAAGCCAGTCAGAAACTGAAGTTAGACATTGATTGAGGTAAGATCTGGATTGATGCTATCATTGTGGGAAACTAAGAGAATGTCATCGGCATACAAGTAAGTTGAGACCCCTAGATTTTGAATAAGAGTAGGCAGAGGCTCAGGAATATTTTAAAGAGGATAGGAGCCAAGACCGAGCCTTGAGGGGAGGGAGGGGCATCGTCTGGAAGAGAGTGGATCTCAAAGGTTTCACCATCAACAGAAACAAAGAAAGAAAGACCAGAAAGAAATGACTGAAACTACTGTAGAACGAGTCCACGAATGCCAACTTAGTAAAGGTGAGACAGACAGGGTGCCGCAAAGCTCTGCTCTTTCCTCTTCTTCTTTTTCATATGTTTTTGAAATCACTGGCCCAATTGGTGTGTGCTTTTGGTTTTCCAGTTTTGCTTGTATACACATACAGAACCTTGAGTGAAGATGCTCCTTTTTTTTTTAAATATGTATTTTTCTAAAATCGCTGTTCTGTATGTGCTGCCAAATACACACATTTTTTTTCACAGTCTTATGTGTATTTTACAAAGCACTCCATGTTTATCAAGCCTCTTATGAAATATATTGAAGATTGTGACCATCCCAATCTGGATGTCCCTGGCCTGTACAGAATTCGGTATCTGCTGTAAAGAATGTAATTTGGTTTATTTAATTTCTATGTACAGTGAAAAGTGTTCAATTGCTATTTCAAAAGTTATTGTATGCCTTAATTACAAAAAACCAGGACCAGCAGTTGTAAACAACAGCTATCTCCGTACATATATATGATGCCTGATCTCTGAACTGCTTAACATTATGAGGTCTATTCCATCCCGTCCATCCCTGCTATTTGCCCCCCCCCCTGCTGTCCCCGTCAAAAGCCTCCTCGTACAAATAAGGCATTTGTATGGGGAGGTTTAGGGGCAGGAGGGGGCATTCCTGAGGTGGGACAGGGCGGGGCATGGGTGGTCCGCAACCTCAGACATACAGGGCCAATTCTGAGGTCGGCCCTGTACGTCTGGGGTCAACAAACTGGATGGGAGATGGCAGGCTCGGGCAGTGGAGATAAGGTGAAGGGGTTCAGGGGGTTCCTCGCTGCATGACCCTGGCCATGGAAGTCCAGATCGGGGGTCGGGCTGTGGGGAAAGCAGATTGTGGTTGGCAGCTGGGGATTGCTGCTCCATTCAGGAGCCTCACTGAGGTAGCCAGGCAGGTGGCTGTACATGCAGGTCGATCAGAATCGGGTCCCGGCCTGCACGTACAGGTTCTAGACCCAATTCTGATCCCGTGGGGCATGTCTAGCCCCCGCAGGATATGAATAGAGTCTACCCCTGGGTGTCCCAATTCCAATCGGACGCACAGGGACCTGGATATACACATTAGATTGTGCCTCCACATGCAAGATCCCTTAGTAGGAGATCATAAGAACATAAGATATGCCATACTGGGTCTGACCAAGGTCCATCAAGCTCAGTATCCTGTTTCCAACAGTGGCCAAGCTAGGTCACTCATATTTCAAAAGGGAGCTTGCCAGCAGCTCATGGCTCTTTCTCTTCTGGTTTCTGTTTGCTTTTTGCTTTTTTCTTTGTTTTCTCTTTCTAAGCATTTGCAGTCCATAGGTTTTATCCTCTGTCTTGTTTTGTTTGGTAGGTGTTAATTGTCCTGAAAAGCTTTGGCCCTCTTTCTTGCACTGGCCTGTAAGATGAATTTGTAATCACTGCTGTCTCTGGTAAAGCTGCTGCTTTCCTTTTCTTTCTGCCCCACTTTGCTGCACTTTTAATATTCAAATTTAATTTTAGATTATTGTATTTTATAGTTTTATCAAATATAAATATAAAATATAAAAGTGAGAGGGCCATAAAGAACGCTCCTCTGTTGGGAGAAGAACCGGCAACCTCAACTCACTATCCCCTGCAGCGAAGTTCCCCCAATCAGGGTAGAGCACCTGAGCATGAAAGCCTCCTCCCGCTCAGAAACCCCTGCCCAATCGGGGCAGTGAGAGGGCCAAAAAGAACGCTCCTCCATCAGGCGCACTCGCGCCTGAGGGCCTCGCCAGAGGGCCCTTTGGTGTGGCCGTTAGGTGGGGAACGGAGGCGTGCACACTGAGACCGACAAGATTTTAAAGATTCCAGACATCATCCAGCGTTCTCCCAAGACTGGAACAACAGAAGAAGACAGCAACCAAATGACCGCACAAGGTAACGCCAGCATGGCTGCGGCACCTTACCTACCCATAATTCTCCTCCTTACCCATCTCCTCCCACACCACACACCTACCCTCTTTAGCCCTACGAACACCCTGTGGCCACCTCCTCTACAGCACATACTCTACACCCCCTACCACGACACCACTCAACTCTCTCACAAGAATCCCAAACAGAGCGGGTGAACAAAATCTAAACATAGCACCCGCACACACACACACAAAGCACCAGGAACACCCAACGGTCCCCCGACCATCCCATAGAGCTCATTAACGCCAGGTCAGTAAGAAACCACATAGAAGCTCAGCAACCAGACATTCTCTGCATCACCGAAACATGGCTCACCCCCACCGACAATGTGCTTCTCAACCAGTTCCCCCCACTCACGCTGCTTACAACTGCCCATGCACACACAGGAGAGGAGGAGGAGGAGTCCTGATCATCGTAAGGAACAACCTAAGGCTCAAATCTAGTTCCACCACAAATACAAGTCATTGCAACATAGTCGTCGTAGAGAACAAGAATCTAGCCCTGTGCCTCACCTATAGAGCTCCACATGCTCCCCAGACGAACTATCAATACTAGAATCGGTCTGTGCAGTCACCAACCTCCACAAACCTCTGCTGGTGCTCGGAGACTTCAACCTTAGATCTGCCATGAGCAAGGATGCAGAAGCCTTTCTGACAGCCATGGATTCCCTCCAATTCACCCAGATGATCAGCGCCCCCACACACCAGCTCGGATCATCCCCCGACCTCATCTTCGCCCCCAACAACCTAATAGAAAGAAACATCATCACAAGACCTTCGATCACACCAGTGCCCTGGTCAGACCACCACATAATAAAAATCAAGCTACAATCGACAAACCTTAATGACCATCAAGACAAGCCATCCACAACTAGGAGATTCAAAAGCTTCGACAAAGACCAATTCCTACAGGACATCCTACCCCACCTGAACACAAACACAGAGGACATAAATGAACAAATCGCCAACTGGAACAACACCATCACGTTTGCTACCAAACCCATGGTCCCCAGAATGCAAAAAACACACCGCTAGATCCAGCTCCATCGCCCAGTACTCCAATAACATCCAAAATGCAAAGAGAGCCCTAAGACAACTAGAACGTCGCTGGAGATGCACTAAGTCAGCCTCCACACAGGACTTATACCAGCCAAAGCAAAAGGAATACAACAACCTCATCAATCAACAGAAGAAGGAATACCACACAAACCTGATCCTGAAGTCCTCAAACCAAGAGAGCTATTTGAAATAGTCAAGACCCTCACCAATGAACCCAATACCGAGAAAGACGAGCAAATAGATCCACAGACCTTCGCAGACTACCTCAAGACCAAATTCACCGCCTCACCCAAGATTACCATGAGCAACACCAACAAGCTACCTCCTTCCAACCAAATCTGGGACAAGTTCAGCATCCCATCAACAGAGCAGATCTCAAACATCATCACATCACTCAATACCAGCACCGCCCCAACAGATCCATGCCCCGTAACCTGGATCAAAGCAGTAAAAGAAGATCTGATCTAAATCATCCGCAACATTGTGCACAACTCCCTTACCACAGGAATCATGCCTAGTGCAAGTGCCCTAAAGCTAGCAACAATATGCCTAATCCCCAAAAAATCCCCACTAAGTAAGACCAACTCAGCCGCCTACAGACCTATCTCAAGCCTTCCCCTCATATCAAAGATCATCGAAAAGGTGGTTCAATTTCAACATCACATCGACAGCTACGCCCCCCCCCCCCAGACCCTAATCAACATGGCTTCCGACCAAACCATGGCGTTGAAACTCTATTGAAACACCTCTTCGTCAATCTGATCCAGATTATTGACAACATCAAGAAGGGCATCCTCATGATTTTCATAGACATCTCCTCAGCATTTGATACTGTCGACCACACAACCCTGCAATCAAGACTACAGGAAGTTAGCCTACATGGCACCACCATGAACTGGTTCACATCCTACCTCACAGACAGACACCTCCAAGTCAAATGTGACTCAGCTACCTCCCGGCCTCTGAGAGCCACCCAGGGTGTCCCGCAAGGCTCATCCCTCTCTGCCCTGCTATTCAACCTGTACATACAACCCATCTGCACTATCATCAAGAACCACAAGATACAATACACCATCTATGCAGATGTCATCATGATATTCACCCCCATCAACATGGACAGCCCAGACTACTCTAACATAGCCAATTGTCTTCAGCAAATGACAAGCTGGCTTCTAGAAAACAACTTGTCCATAAACTACAACAAAACAGAAGTGCTACTCCTCATCAGAAACTCCACCTTCACCCCCACACCCACCATCAAGCTGAACAACATTACAATACCAATAAAGCCTGAAGTAAAATACCTTGGAGTGACTCTTGACAAAGACCTGAACCTACAGTCTCACACTGCCAGAACCACAAGGAACGCATACCTCAAAATGAGAACCAACAGGCGCCTCAAACCAATTCTCTCACAGGATCACTTCTGTACTGTCTGTCAGGCGCTCATCACTCCCACATTAGACTACTAAAACCCCATTTACCTTGGGCTCTCAAAACAAGCACTCCGGCCTTTACAGATAGCACAGAACAATGCTGCCCGCATAATAATGGGCGCCTCAAGGCACGATAACATTACCCCCATTCTCAACCACCTTTATTGGCTCCCAATCAGTTCCCGCATCCGATATAAGGCACTTCTAAACATATTCAAAATAAAACAGAACCTCTCAGTGAACTGTCTGCAACCCCTCATCAGAGATTACCAAGGTACCAGACCCAGGAGAAGAGGAACCTCAGACACCATCACCACCCCCAAAGCATTCGCTAGAACAAGACAAGATGCCTCAAGAAGAGCACTGTCCCTGGTGGCGCCCACCCTATGGAACTCGCTCCCCGATGAACTGAGATAAACTGTAGACCTCAAGGACTTCAGGAAGTTGCTCAAAACTACGCTCGTCATAGAACACTATAAGGACTTCATGTGACCCAACTACCCAGTCTACTCCCATCTCTGCATGACCCCCCTGCATCCCTCGCCTGCTACTTGTCTATAATCCTTGTACTTAGCTCACAATGTATATAGCGCACCAGGAAATCATTCACACTGTACACTCACACACCCTATGTTGATTTAACCACTGCATGTATTCACCCACACACACTGCCTCATGATTTGTTTGATGTGTTAACCGCTTTGATTTAAAGATAAAGCGGTATATTAAATCCTTTTAAATAAAAATAATCACTGTGATATATTCTTGAAAAGCAGTATATCAAATTTATTAAACTAAGGGGGATGTTTACTAAACTGTGGTAAAGTTACCAGCGGTAAGGGCAACGTTAAGGTGCCTGAAGCCATATAAAAACAGATCAGTGCCCCAAATCAGGAATACAACAACTAAACCAAAAAGAGAAAAACCTGATCACCAAAAGATGAGATTTTCTTTTTGTCGGAGCTGCCACGCCTAAGCAGGCGTAATGGAATCCGTCCCCTCGCCGTGGCTTCTCCTTTTAATCCAATTAACAAGTAAACAAAACTTTTTACACTTAGCTTTTCTTTTTGAGCTTGTAAGTCAACATAGGAATCCCTAGACAACAACGTGGCACGTTTCGGGTCTCAAACTGATGACCCTGCCTCAGGTTGAAAAGTTCCTGTAATCACAAGCTTCAGTAAAGCAGAAGAAGGAAACCGTTAAATATTTTAACGGAACCGGTGTCTAATGTCAATGCTGACAAAAGCCAGAGCTATAATCCAATCAAAAGCTCAGAATCACCCATCAACCAATACAAAGGGGAAATACCCTACTGACAAGAGAATCCCCAATCCTGATTGGATCAAACTGCCCTCAAGGTAAGCCAAAAAGATTGTGATAGGACAAAGCAAAGGCAGTCACAAAATGCTATGCCATTCTAACATAGCATTAAGGCCCACTTCTTATTTGTACAGATCTAAATGGCATACCACTTGTCAATCAACTCATGTGGTATATCTGATCATATGTCCTTGTTCCCTTTATTACATAGGACGCACTATGCGAGCCATGAAAGTACGTTTAGGCGAGCATGCCTCACACCTCCGCACAAAACCACTTACAGCTCCATTAGTGGAACATTGGCTCCAACAATCACACAGTTTCGATCAACTATGATGGCGTATATTGGATGTTATTCCATCTGATCCCAGAGATGGCAATCGGGTTTTTAAGCTGCAGGAATTGGAATAACGTTGGATA
Organism: Ichthyophis bannanicus; assembly: GCA_033557465.1. Classification (NCBI taxonomy): domain Eukaryota; kingdom Metazoa; phylum Chordata; class Amphibia; order Gymnophiona; family Ichthyophiidae; genus Ichthyophis; species Ichthyophis bannanicus. The sequence goes on from CM066033.1 coordinate 517,827,610, forward strand.
TACAAATTAAACATTGTTTTTCCGGCCGGCCTTAATGCTGTATTAGAATGGCATAACATTTTGTGACCGCCTTTGTGGCATTAGCGCACACTAATGGCACACTTGCTCCTTTAGCGCAGTTTAGTAAACATACCCCTAAGTAGTTTTTAGGGGTCCCTGTTATCCAAAACTATGGTAACATTTGCAGAAGCTGATGTGGTTGGCTATAGTGGTAGTCTTGTATGGCTCAGTTTATTTATTTATTTAGTATACAGCTACTTCCAGCGATCAGCAGCGGTTTTTTTGATTACAGATTGGAAATTGTCAAATCATGACAGGAAATTTTTGAGGTATAAACACATTGATTAGACAGGAAAGCACAGCACACAGAGAACTATTTTACAGGGAACATGGGCTATGGAGGGTTAAGTGGCTTGCCCAAGACCACAAGGAGCACCTGTGGGACTAGAAACCCCAGTCCTCCGGCCCAAGGTTGCTGTCCTCTAGTGGGATTTGAACCCCCGACCTTCCGGCCTGAAGTACCTTGACCCAACCACTAGGCTACTCTTCCACTCCACTCAGTACCTTGACCCAACCACTAGGCTACTCCTCCACTCCACTCAGTATCTTCTAACAGCAATTAGAGCACAAGCAGCAGTGACATAAAATCCCATAACTAGGTTGAAAGAGAAGGCTTGGAGACCTGAGGTTTGCAGTGAAAACATTCCTTTTCTTAAAGAACATTTTCAACAACCTCTCGCGATCAGTGGTCAAATCTAATGTAGCCAATAACATAAATGGAGTCACCATTTCAATGTCAGGGTTCTCTAACATAGCCTACACATTCAACGAATCCATTTGTTGCAAACGAGGCTCCTCCCGTCCCCCTGAAACCTTAGCAGATGGTAAATAATAAACACAAATCATAGAAGGATGCGACTCAGGAGGGACACCCAAAACCTCAGCTAGATATATCTTAAATATATCTAAACCAGAAGAGATTTGTCAATCACAAATTGGTTGAGCGGGAATTATTCTCCAACTGCTCAACTTTGGCTTTAATCAAAGTCATATCTTTAACAAAAGATTCAGAATACCCATCCAGGTGCATATTTCATGTTCTAGCCTCTACCACAGAGGCTTACACAGAAGTAATATCTTCAACATTCTTATTAATAGCAACCATATTACCTTGAAGTATGCTGACAAAATCTGTATTTGAGGCACAAATGTTTCTCCCAACTTCATAATAGCAGACCAAATCGTTTCAAGTATAAATTCATCTGGGTGTTCCAGTGAAAAAACTGATGTAGAGGGGCTCCCACTGCTTCCCCAGCAACTGAAGGTTGCACTCCATTGTCCGGGGTCTGCATCATGGCCAAAGAAAAAGCCACCTCAGTTCCTTCCATGTCTGGCTGATCACCTGCAACCGGCCTCCCCCATGGGGCCAACAAAGCTCTGGCGTCATGTCCAGGAGTCGACCCTCGATGGGGAACTAGCTTACCATGCACCAGTAGAGCATTGCCCCACTGGCTCGCCATACTGGTTGCAACAAGCAACGTCTCAGAGGTCTCTGCAACTCTGAAGAGGATTTTGCTGCGCCTGAACAAGACACTGAGCTGCCCAACTCCGCCATCAAGAAAGCTGGGCTCTCTTCCAAAATCACTGTTTGTTGTGCCAGTCAGACCAAAAAGGAATCAAGAGGACCCGATCCTGAAGATAAAGCAGAGGGGGCTACTCGAGCAGTAGAGAGCTTCTTGCCCAATTTGGCCTTCCTCTTGCCCATTAGGAAAAGTACCTGCTGACCATCTTGGATCTCCTCAGGAGCATTTTATGTTCTTATCGCCACTGACTGGTTATCCCCAGGTGCCACCAGTTAGCATCTGGTAGCACCTGGGGATAACCAGTAGCACCCTTGGATATTAGTGGCATTTACAGTACATGGTTTGCAGGTCTTCAAACCGTATAAATGTATTTGAATATCGGGCCCTTCGTTTTTGCCTTTTGATATACCTTTTGACTGTTGCTGTTTCCATTTTTCTTTTTTAAGGAATGCTTAGCAATAAATGAAAGCTATATGCCCGATATTCAAAAGCATGCAAATTACGCTTAGAGGGATATTCAGCATCTCTAATACAGTTAGTGCCACTGAATAACCCGGATTATCTCCGGTTGACATTGGGGTGTGTCATAGGTTTTCCAGGGATAGCATTGGTCACTAACCAGGCAGTGGTGATATTGCACCTCTGCCTAGTTAGCACCCGAGGGTAAAAGATAGGCACAGCAAAAGGCTCAATATTGCCACTGCCCAGTTAGCTTCTGTGGGCTTGTGGACTGTGCGGTGACCCTGGATATTCAGTGCCAGGGCCGCATATGATCCCAGCACTAAATATCCAGGATTAAAGGTCGGTGGCGATGGCTATGCGCCGTAGCAGTGCATAGCTGTCCCAGGGATATAACGGGCCCTATGGGCACAATAGTGTGCCCATATCACACATTAACATGCAGTCTTTTACTGCAGGTACCATCTTATGTAGTAGGATGTATTTATTAATAATGCACATTGAAAGACATTAGTGCATAGTAGGCTCCAGGGCCCAGTTATTCAAATGCAAATATCCAGATACAAGCAGCCATTATTTCTGGATATTTGCTTTAAGTGGCACTATCAATGGTTATTCAGCAACACTATCTAGATAGTGCCACTGAATATCCCTATAGACTATATCAGTATCTACCACTACTACTACTACTTATAATTTTTATAGCGCAGCCAGGCTTATGTATACTATATATATACATCTAAGGAACAGTCCCTTTCAACAGAGCTTACAAACAGAACAAATAAGGTATTAGGGAATTTCATTTTAGGGCATGATTAAAAACATACATGGATATTAAATAGGAGAATAGGGGGCTTGAATGTAAAATTAACGTCAAAGATGTTTTTCTTTTAACCTGGATTTGAATACGATCAGAGACGGAGCCTAATATACAAATTCAGGAAGTCTGTTCCATGAATATGGCACAGCAGGGTGACAGGAACAGAATCTGGAGTTAGAAGTGGAGGAGAAGGGCATAGATGATGAGTGGTATTCCCGAGGACAGGTGTAGGAAGATACAAGAGCAAAGAGGTAGTGAGGAACTATAGAATGAATATATATATATGGGTCAGTAAGAGAAGTTTGGAGTGTATGCAGAAACAGATAGGGTTCCAATGAGAAGAGGGCTTATGTGAGTATAGTGATACTGGCAGAATATGAGTCATGCAGCTGAATTTTGAATAAATTGAAGGGGAGAGAAGATGGCTCAGCAGGAGACTAGTGAGGAACAGATTGCAGTAGTCTAAACAGGAGGTGATAAGAGTGTGGATGAGCATTTTGGCAGTGTGTTCAGAAAGGGAGGGATTAATTTTTCTGGTGTTATAGAAGAAAAAATGTGTTGGATGTGACAGAGAAGGAGAGAGAGTCGTCAAAGATGACCCCAAGGTTATGAGCAGAGTAGACAGTGAGATGACCTTATTACCCACAGAAATAGAGAGAGGGGAGAGGTGGGTTTAGGGCATAGGTGTAGTATGGGGGGAGGGGACAGTTCCCCTCCCCAATTGTTGCAGGCACTAATTTATTTTATTTATTTAAATGTATTTCTATACCGCCTTTCTACAATTCAAAGCAGTTTACATGTAACAAAACTCTCTACATCCAACTTCCCCGCACAACCAGCTCCTGCCCCTGTATAACTTCCCCGCCGGTTGTGCAGGAAACTTAGACAGGGGAGGGGAAGAGGTGACATGGGGGCAGAGAGTGGGCGGGCAGGGGGCAGTCGCTGGCCCTGAATGTACAGGGCTGATTCTGATGTTGGCCCTGTATGTCCAGGACCGGCGAATTGGCCGGGGAAGTTATTCCACCTCCACGGTGGAATAACTCCCCTGGGTGGGTTTTTTTTTGTGGAGTCAGTGTGCAGAAGGGATTGGGTGGGTAAAGTTAATGCCCTGCAGCCCGAGCCAGGCCTTAGGAGGCTGGATCAGGGGTCGGGCAGCAGGGAATTAACTTTGTTGGGCAGCAGCCGGCATTGTGGCTTTTAAATGGAGCCATGGTACCATGGTGCCATGGTGCCGTGGCTCTATTTAAAAACCCTAGCTGAGTTAGCCGGGCTATCGCTGTATGTGCAGGCTGGAACTGAATCGCAGTCCTGGCCTGTTCGTGATTCTGATCCTGTGGGTCTGCCCAGATGTACAAAGGAGTTGAACGTCGTGATCAGAATTGGGCCCACACTGTATTACATTGAACTCAAACTTAGGATAACTTATGAATACACTGAAACACAAGCATAGGCTAACTGTCAAACCAAATCTTTAACGTGTGAGTTAAACTTATGTACATTGGGCTGGTAGAAACAATCAATGGACCTATTTATAGACTTAAGTTGAACTGGTCCCCCTGCCTCTACTGCCAGTATGACGTCCTTATACTTTGCCCCCCCCCCCCCCCCCAAGTAAGAAGGCAAACTACACCAAAGGTTTAGGGGGAAGGAAAGAAGCTCCAGCTTAGCCATGTTCAGTTACAGATGCTGGTATGATATTCAGGCAGCAATGTCAGACAAGCAGGCTGAGATTTTTGCCTGGATTCCTGGAGAGATTTCTGGTGAAGAGAGGTAAACGCAAAAATGGTACTGAACATCATGGGAGAAGATCAGGGCACAAAGGGAATGACCAGAGAGAAAGAAGAGAAGATGTCCCAAGACAGACCCTGAGGTGTACTGACTGATGGTGGCATAGTGGTAGAGGAGAACCCACCAAAACATAAATGTGATGCACGAGATGAGGAGAAAACCTAGACAGAAACAGGGTTCTGAAATCCAAGCAAGAATAGCATATCAAGAAGACAGTGATGATCAACAGGGTCAAAAGCAGTAGAATAGGTCAAGAAGGATGAGGATTGAGTAAAGGCCCTTTGATTTGGCCAGGAACAGATTGCTGGAGATTTTGGCAAAGGCTGTTTCTGTAGAATAACCAGGGTGTATTTAGTGGCTAATATGGACAGAGATTTAAAGTGGGGGTATGAAACCAGAGTGAAACACAGTGGGGGACACAGCTTATGATCCAAATTCACAGGAAGTACAACAGATATCAGATTAGAAGTTTGAAGTGCTTATCTGCAGTGGCTCTGCTTTCCAGGACAGGAAGAGCACATGTGCTCCAAAATGCCACTGTCGTATGTGGGCAGACTGCACAGTACAGAGACATGTCTCATATTTATCCTAAGCAACTTCACAAAATTCCTCAACACAGAGCATGTTGCTGTCATGATCTTACTCGACTTATCAGCCATCTGTGATCTAGTTGACTATGACCACCTCCCTCAATCGAATGGCAGATATTGGCATTATAGACACTGTTTTGACCTGGTTCTCGTCATTTCTGATAGAATGCTCTTTCTTGGTTTATAGTAAAACTCAATGGTCTATAACTCTTAGTCTCGAATGTGGAGTCCCCCAAGGTTCAATATTATCATCCATGCTCTTCAACGTCTTCATAGCTCCTTTAGCTTTGCTTATACAGTCGCATGGAATTTCCACTCACTTTTTCATGCACAACATTCAGCTGATAGCATACTTTCATCCTCATTCTTTAGATCTAAAGCCACTAAACTCCTCCCTCACAGCTATTTCCCAATGGTTGAATTCCAACCGATTAAAACTAAACCCAGATAAATGTAAAGCTATATGGATCTCTGACAATGTCACTTCCATAACCATTGCGCCTACCTTGGAGGGCATCTCTTTACCACTAGTTCCCACATTAAAAATTCTGGGCTGTATATTTGATTTTCAGTTTACCTTTGCCCATCACATATCAGATGATGTGAAATCCTGTTTCTATGCTCTCTGCACTATTAGGGTTCTCCCCTCATTCTTTGATAAACCAGCTCTTACTATATTGATCTTTTCCTTGGTCATCAGTAAACTAAATTATGGCAACTCTCAACGTGGAAGGTTGGTGCTGCTTGCCTGTCATCCCGCTGTGCTGCTTGGACCATACAACGCTTTGACGTGCTGCTGACATCATCTCAGGGGCCTTAAAATTGCGGCCCCACTGCAGGAGAGCTGCAAAGTTGGTGCTGCTTGCTTGTGTCCCTGCTGTGCTGCTTGGACCATCCCACAACACTTTGGCGTGCTATCAGTGTTATCTCGGGGGACTAAAATTGCAGCCCTGTCTGCGGGACACGGCCGTGGACATGCCCAAAAGGCCAGGTCAGGACCCTTTGGAGCCCCTTTGGAGCATGGTGGAGCAGACTGAAACCAAGAGCTTGGCATTGACAAATGTAAAAAGAAGTCTGCTATCATGAGTACTATCATTCCAACCAAGACTGTTTAAAGTTGTGGGTCTGATGGATAAACATCTTGTGATGGCATTTAAAGGAAATGAATTTTTGCCAGTGTCTGGGACTATGGATTGTGTGGTTTTGTTTTTTATACCGTGCTCTTTAGAATCAGTGCGGTTTACATGTATACTAACAGGTACTTTTTATTCCCTTGTCCCCGAAGGGCTCACAATCTAAGTGTACCTGAGGCAATGGAGGGTTAAGTGGCTTGCCCAAGCCACAAGGAGTGGCCATGGGACTAGAGACCCCAGTCCCTCCGGCCTGAAGTTGCTTGTCCCCATGTGGGAATTGAACCCCCTCTGAATTTGACAGGGGATTTGTCCTCTTCCCCACAATGGCAATGGGACTTCAAGCTTTGTGGTCAGTCCACTCGTGGGGGTAGGGCTGGCGCAAGTTCCCACTATAACTCCCAAGGATCCTTCCAATGACAATTTGCAGGCTCCAGGTTGTATTGTTCCTCTCCCCCAGATAATACAGTAGCCTGTGGTTGGAACTTCCTTGATGGGGGGGGGGGGGAGGATTTCTCAATTCAAGGCTTCGGCCGTTCAAGAAAGTGAAATTACATTGAAGGATATTTGGGACATAGTTTCTTTGAGTGAGTTTTCTTTAATGGGAACCTTACAGCAATTTGCCAAATTTATTAAAGAATCTGTGGATACATTTTTTCAACATGAGTTACAGCTCAGCTCTTTGGATTTTCATCTTTCAAAATTGAGTCCCAGGGATCTGTATTTCAGGGCACTATGACCTCTTCAGTTGAGGATAGTCTCCTACACCATCGGCAAATGGAACATTTGGAAAATGCTTCTAGAGTGAAAAACCTTCGATGTTTGAATTTTCCTGTAACACGATACCTTTCCCCCCTAATATTGTTTCAGAAATATCTTAAGGAGGTTCTTGGTATCAGGATGTAGCTACTCTTTTTTTAAATATTGCGTATCTACCTAGAGGTGTAAAAGTAGTTGAAGAAACAGTGGGAGGACAGGAGTCATTGTTATCTGTGGATAGCTTAAATTTATTTGTATTTCTTGAGTCTTCTAAGGCTGAAAGTCAAACTTGTGCTTTGCTGTTTCCTTTAATTCATAAATTGATAAAAATGAAATCTTTTATGGTCAAAAGATTAGCATATTCCCTGACGTATCCTACGCAACTGAGGCAGAAGGCCTTTTTGGCCTTGAAGCCTCAGGTATTGACCCTAGGGGTGACTTTCTTTCTTAAATTTCCTTGCAATGCCTGGTATCATTTCAAGGAAATAGCTATATCTTTTTGATATTTGTCAACTAGAAGACTTTTTGAAAACTCATGCTGTTTGATAGTTGAATGATCTGCTTGGTTAATCCCAATGTTTTGCCAGATTGTATAGTTATATAGGGGCTTAATTGTAATTGCTGAGCATCCAGCGGTTTTCTCTGTTTTCTTTTTTTGGTTATGCTCCGACCAACCCCTAAACGTGGGCTTTATGAGGTTATTTAGTTGGTATAGCGTAGTTACTCATCTGTAACAGGTGATCTCCGGGAACAGCAGGAATAAGTCTTCACATATGGGTATCATCGGTACCAACGGAGCCTGTGCGGGAACACTCCCCAGCGTCCAATAGGAAAGCTTTTGGGAGTATCCCACAATGCCTGCGTGCTGCTTTCCCACCTTTCCAACTCTCCCTCTTCAGTTGAGTTTATAGCTGAAACCAAAGGAGAGCGTAGACAGAGAGAGATAGAGACAACTCCTAGGGGAGGCGGGTGGGTTGTGAAGACTTATTCCTGCTGTTCCCGGAGATCACCTGTTACAGGTGAGTAACTATGCTATCTCCAGGAACAAGCAGGAATGTAGTCTTCACATATGGGGACTCCCCAGCTGAGAGATGCCAGGGGGATGACCCGAAAAAGTTTCTATTGGTCACGTTGTAGAGTGTAAAAATCAACAAATCAAAAAAACTCACTCTATTAAAACACAACTTGTTTCCTAATTGTAAACACCAAAATGATTGTTTCCATTCGAAAAAACATATAAATGTATAAATATATGCACGTGGTCAGCAAGGTCTCAGCTTCTACGGGCAATGGCAAAAGCGATCAAGAAGCAAGTCAAGATCCTGCCACCAAACATAAGCCCAATAACATCAAGGACCTGCTGCCACGAAAACATGTGTTCCAAAGCAAATTGCATCAACACCCAAGAAAGAAACAGCTTTGAAAAGGAAATGGGAGTTGATAACAGGCTGCTTCCCCGACGTCACTGCAGAGCTCTCATACGTTTTGCGAGTAATCTCGCTGCATCAGGGGAAATTACTGTGTGACAAGAAACAAACATTCAAAATCAAACTTTTTAAAAAAAGACAGAAACAAAAGCGAACCCCCAACCCCAACAGTACATAGATTGAAAATATGATCGCTGGAAACCCCAGGTGAGATGGGTCATGCTTCCTCCCATGGATCTCTGGCATCGAAAACCGGGACAGTGGGTAGTAGTTGTACTAAGTCTGAAAGAGATGCTGGAGCACAGCCTGGCCAAACAAAGCATCCTGATGGGAGTCCTTGTCTAAGCAATAGTGGGCTGTAAAGGTGTGTACCAAAGCCCAAGTGGCTGCTCTACAGATGTCATCAATGGACACAGAACGAAGATTAGCCATTGAGGCTGCCATTGCTCTCACATTGTGAGCTGTGACATGGCCCTCGAGAGAAAGTCCCTTACTCTCATATGCAAAGGATATGCAATTTGCAATCCACCTAGAGAGAGTTCTTTTGGAAACTGGAAGTCCCAAATGACTAGAATCAAAAGCAACAAAAAGCTGAGAAGATTTTCTATGTTGCTTAGTTCTTTGAAGGTAAAAAGCTAAGGCTCTTTTACAATCTAAGGCATGAAGATTCCTTTCTGCATTAGAGGCATGAGGCCTAGGGAAGAATACAGGAAGGTAAACCACTTGGTTTAAATGAAAAGGCGAAACTACCTTTGGCATAAAGTGAGGATGAGTCCTAAGAACTACCTTATCATGGTGAAATCTTGTATAAGAAGGATCAGCCACTAAAGCCTGTAACTTACTAATGCGTCTTGCAGAAGTGAGAGCAGTTAGGAAGATCACTTTCCAGGAAAGAAACTTTAGAACTGTAGTGGCTAAAGGCTCAAAGGGCGGTTTTATGAGCTGCCCAAGAACAAGATTCAGATCCCATGCCACCGGCGGTGGCTTAATGGAAGGTTTTGTTAAAAGTAAATCTCTCATAAATCTCGCTACAAGTGGATGAGAGGAAATAGGTTGTCCACCCAGAGGTTCGCAAAAAGCAGCAATGGCACTAAGATGGACCCTTACTGAATTGGTTTTAAGACCAGAATCTGTTAGAAGGAGTAGATACTCCAGAAGCGATTCCACAGGCACTGTATGGGGGTTAAGTCCCCTTTGAGAACATCATATAGAGAATCTCTTCCACTTAAAGGCATAGGATCACCTTGTGGAAGGCTTCCTGGAAGCCACAGGGATATCCTTTACCTGTTGAGATAGGCTGATATCCGGGAATCCTAGGCTTTCAGTAACCAGGCCCTGAGTTGCAGAGACTGGGGATTCAGGTGCAATAGTGTCCCGTTCTCCTGGGAAAGAAGATCTGGAGCACATCCCAACTCCAGAGGTGTGACTTGAGAGAGACGCAGAAGCAGAGGATACCACGTCTGCCGTGGCCAACATGGAGCTATGAGTATCATATGACCTCTGCCTCTCTGAAGCTTGAACAAAGTTTTGGGAATGAGGGGAATGGGTGGGAAGGTATAGAGGAAGTCCCGATCCCAATGGAGGAGGAAAGCATCCCTTGCCTGACAGTTTTGAGACGGAATTCTGGAACAGAATTGGGGAAGTTTGGCATTCTGTGGACTTGCAAAGAGGTCTATATTTGGCATTCCCCAGATTCATAAGAGCATAAGAACATATAAGAACATAAGATATGCCATACTGGGTCAGACCAAGGTCCATCAAGCCCAGTATCCTGTTTCCAACAGTGGCCAATCTAGGTCATACGTACCTAGAAGGTTCCCCAAAAGACACAGGTTCCGCAGTGATTGTACTGGGTCAAGCATTGATATCCTGGGTCCCTTCTTAATAATAGTTTATGGACCTTTCCTCCAGGAACTTGTCCAAACCTTTTTTAAACCCAGCTACACTAACAGCCTTTACTACATCCTCCGGTAACAAATTCCAGAGTTTGATTACACGTTGAGTGAAAAAAATATTTTCTTTTATTAGTCTTAAATAGTTTACCCTGTAGCTTCATTGCATGTCCCCTAGTCTTTCTATATTCTGATAACGTAAACAATCGATCTACGTTTACCCGTTCCACTCCGTTCATTAATTTATAGACTTCTATCATATCTCCCCTCAGCCGTCTCTTTTCCAGGTTAAAGAGTCCTAACCTTTTTAGCCTTTCTTCATAGGAGTATCCTTCCATCCCCTTTACCATTTTGGTGACTCTTCTCTGAACCTTTTCTAATAACGCTATATCCTTTTAAAGATACAGCGACCAGAATTGCACACAATATTCAAGGTGCGGTCTCACCATGGAACGATATAGATGCATTATAATATCTTTTGTTTTATTTTCCATTCCTTTCCTTATGCTACCTAGCATTCTGTTTGCTCTCTTGGCTGCCGCTGCACACTGGGCCGAGGGTTTTAACATGCTATCCACAATGACGCCTAAATCTTTTTCCTGGGTGGTGGTTCCTAATGTGGAACCTTGCAACGTGTAACCATACTTTGGGTTGTTCTTCCCTAGGTGCATAACTTTGCACTTGTCCACATTATATTTCATCTGCCATTTTGATGCCCAGTCTTCCAATTTATCAAGATCCTCTTCAATTTTCCAAAATCCTCTTGGGTTTTAACAACTTTAAATAGTTTTGTGTCATCTGCAAATTTGATAACCTCACTCGTTATTCCACTCCACTTTCCAGGTCATTTATGAATATGTCAAAAAGTAGCGGACCCAGCAGCACAGATCCCTGGGGTACACCACTATTCACCTTTCTCCATTGGGAAAATTGGCCATTTAGCCCAACCCTCTGCTTTCTATCTTTTAACCAGTTCTTGATCCACAGTAGTACACTGCCTCCTATCCCATGACTCTTTAGTTTTGCCAAAAGTCTCTGATGAGGGACCTTGTCAAAGGCTTTCTGAAAGTCCAGATACACTATATCAACCGACTCACCTTTGTCCACCTGTTTATTGACACTTTCAAAAAAACATAAGATTAGTAAGACAAGATCTTCCTTGTCTAAAGCCATGTTGACTGTCTCCCATTAGGCCATGACTATCTACATGCTGAGTAATTTTATTCTTTATGATGGTTTCTACCATTTTTCCCGGTACTGACGTGAAGCTCACCGGTCTGTAGTTTCCCAGATCACCCCTGGAACCCTTTTTAAAAATTGGTGTTACATAGGCGATCCTCCAGTCTTCAGGTATTAGAGATGATTTTAATGATAGTTCACAGATTACTAATTGCAGGTCTGCAATCTCATATTTCAGTTCTTTCAATACCCTTGGATGTATGCCATCCGGCTCAGGTGATTTGCTACTCTTCAGTTTATCTAATAGTTGTAATACATCTTCCCGATGTATCGCTATTTCCTTCAATTCTTCCGCACCTTTAAATACCACTTCAGTCATGGGTAACATCCCTACATTTTCCTCAGTAAAGACCGAAGCAAAGAATTCATTCAGTCTCTCCACTATCGCCTTGTCGCCTCTTAGTGCCCCTTTAACTCCTCTATCATCTAATGGACCAACTGACTCTCTCACAGGTTTTTTGCTACGAATGTACTTGAAAAAATTTTTATTTTGCGTTTTTGCTTCCGCAGCAAGCTTCTTCTCAAATTCTCCCTTTGTCTGCTTTATCAATGCCTTGCATTTGACTTGGCAGTGCTTGTGCTGTTTCCAGGTTTCGTCGTTTGGCTCTTTTTTCCATTTCCTGAAAGATGCTTTTTTGGCAACAACAGCCTCTCTGACCTCACCTTTAAACCATGCTGGCAGTTTTTTGGACTTCCTTCCACTTTTCTTAAAGCATGGAATACAGCTGGTCTGGGCTTCCAAGATAGTATTTTTCAACAACACCCAAGCTTGATGTAAGTCTTTAACCTTTGCAACTGTTCCTTTTAGTTTTTTCTTAACTATTTTCCTCATTTTATCATAGTCTCCCTTTCGAAAGTTAAAAGGTAGTACAGTGGATTTCCTTACTATCCCTCCTCCACTAATTAAATCAAAGGCAATCTTGCTATGATCACTATTGCCAAGTGGCACCAACACCCTTATCTCTTGCACTAGATCTTGTGTTCCACTAAGGACTAGGTCTAATATGGCTTCCCCTCTGGTTGGTTCATGAACCAACTGCTCCAAGAAGCAGTCATTTATGTCATCTAGGAACTTTATTTCCCTAGCATGTCCTGCTGTGACACTGACCCAGTCAATACCGGGGTAAATGAAATCACCTATTATTATTACTGCGCTGTAACTTTTGTTAGCTTCCTTGATTTCTTTGAGCATTTCATCATCCATTTGTTCATTCTGGCCAGGCTGTCGATAGTATACCCCCACTGCCATCGCCTTCCCCGTTTTACATGGAATTTCAATCCATAGAGATTCTACAGCAAATTTTGTTTCCTGCAAAACTTTAATCCTTTCTGACTCAATGCCCTCTCTAACATTGAGTGCAACCCCTCCACCAATTTGATCAGCTCTATCATTACGATATAGTTTGTACCCAGGTATCACAGTGTCCCACTGGTTGTCCTCCTTCCACCATGTCTCTGATATTCCAATCATATCTAACCTCTCATTTAGTGCTATATATTCTAACTCTCCCAAACACTCTCTTCGAAACACTCGAGCAAGCTGGTCTGAGTGCAGAGACCATTCGTGTAACAGCAGTATTCGACTGAGCTTGTCTGCCTAAAGATTTTGAATGCCCCGAAGATATACCACTAGGAGATGGATTTGAAGCTCTCTGGCGAGGGCCCACAGTCGCAAAGCTTCGTTACATAATGACAGAGAGCCTGTTCCGCTCTGCTTGTTCACGTAGAACATGGCTACTTGATTGTCGGTCTGGACCAGAACTGTCTTGTATGTAGCTGAGATGGGCCTGAAAAACTCGGACAGCATGGAAAAAGGCTCTGAGCTCTAGGAGGTTTATGTGAAGACAAGCCTCCTGTGGGGTCCAGAGACCATGAGTTGGTCGTGCAAGTGAGCCGCCCAACACAACTTGGACGCATCTGTTGTTAGGGTGGTTTGACATTGAGCCTGCTAGAAAGGAGAACCCACGAGAAGGTTTTCCAGTGACTGCCACCATTGCAGGGACAAAGTGAGATGTGTGGAGTTTCTGATTTTGTCTGTTAGCCGACCCAAGGCCTGTGTCCACTGAGAGGATAGGGTCCACTAGGCTGCTCGCATATGAAGGCGAGCATAGGGAACCACATGGACCATAGATGCCATATGCCCCAGAAGCTGAAGCATTTCCCGAGCAGTCAGGAAGACGTTCATAGCTGCTTGGGAGGCCAGCTGTACTATATGAAGACAACGTGGCTGTGGCAGGAAAGCCTTTGACTGCCTTGTGTCTAGACGAGCCCCTATGAATTCTAGAGACTGAGAAGGGGTGAGATAAGATTTTGGGAGGTTTATGACCAGTCCCAAGTATCGAAGGATTCGCATGGTGTGAGAAAGAGAGCGAAGCTGACTTCTGGAGCTGTTGATGCTCGAATGAGCCAGCCATCTAAGTAAGGGAAGATGAATATTCCTAGAGTTCTCAGGAATGCTGCTATTACTGCCATGGATTTCATGAAGACTCTTGGGTCAGAAGACAGACCGAAGGGAAGAACCCTGTATTGGACGTGTCTTCCCTGGAAAAGGAATCGGAGGAATCTCCTGTGATCTGCATGGATGAGAATTATGCATATCCTTTAGATCTAGAGAACATAACCAGTCCTGACTCTGAAGGTATGGCAGAAGTGTTCCGAGAGAGATCATTTTGAATTTTTCCCAGAACAGATACTTGTTTAATTCTCTGTCTAGTATAGGCCTGTGTCCTCCTGTTTTCTTTGGAATGAGAAAGTAGGGGGAGTAGAATCCCGTACCCTGTTGGGGTATGGGTACCTCTTCTATTGCTCCCTGAGCAAGAAGTGATGCGTCCTCCTGATCCAAGAGATTTGTGGCAGGGATTTGAGAATTGAACTGTCTTATCATTGTAGGAGGGGGCATGCTATGAAAATGAAGCCTGTACCCCTCTCGTACAATGGACAGGGTCCAGTTTTCTGATGTTATTTGTTGCTATCTTCTGGCAAAATGGCATAACCTGCCTGGGATGGTAAGGGGTTCTGGACCTTTCAGGGGCAGAAAAACTAAGTTCTCTAGGAAGGAGTCAAAGCCCCTGAGGAGGCTGAGTCTGTTGAGCCGGTTGAGCTCTTGGAACTTGTGGCTTCCTCTGCTGTCTGTTCTGTTGTTGCCCTCTGTGGGGAACATGAACTGGGCAGTGTCCTTGATGGGTGTAAGATGGGTAAAATTTCTTTTTCTTGTTGAAAAAGGGTTTCTTGACTGAATTTTTCTTTGCTGGGTTGGCTATAGACTTTGATAGTCTGTTCAAGGTAGTATTTTCAGATTCAATCTGATTGGCCTTGTCTTGCCAGTCCTTGCCAAAGAGACTGTCTCCTGTGCAAGGAATGTTTCCTAGTTTATCTTGCACCCATTGTTCTAAGTCTGATGCCTGGAGTCAGGCAATACGACAAGCACCAATGGAAATAGCAGAGGTTCTTCTAATGCATTCAAAGCAATCAAAGGTTGCACGGTTTACAAATTTAGAGACATCCTGAGCATGTTTGACCAGAGTAAGGAATTCCCCCCCTTTTTTCCTCAGGGAGAAGAGGGCTCATGAGCTCCAAGTCACCTGTAACTTCTTTGAGCAACATTCCCATATAGAGAATGTAGGAGCTAATCCTGGCTGCCAACATTGAGGATTGGAAACATTGACACCCAAAGGCATTGAGCGTCCTTGATTCACGGCCCGGAGGATTGGAAGAATGTGTTTTAGTACTCAATCCTACACATCGCTGATTCCACTACCATTGAATGGTGTGGTAACTGAGTCTTTTGAAAGCCAGGACAGCTTGGAACTCGGTACATGGTATCGAGACGTCGAGAGTGTGGACACCGTTAAAGGAGTTTCCCACATTCTTAGCATAAGATCATGCAAGATTCTGTGAATGGGCAGAGTAGCTGCCTCTTTAGGAGCTTTAGTTTACTGAAGAATTTCTAATTCTTCTGCTCTGGGCTCCTTCTCTGGAGTCACCGTGATTGCAAGACCTCGAGCTAAATCACGTATAAAATCCTGGAAGGACATGTCTTCTGGAGGAGACATTCTGCTTTGAGGGGAAGGAGATGGATCCTCTGGAAGGATAACAACAATAGTACCAGCAGTCATCAGAATCGAATGATTCTAAGTATTTCTGTGCCGGGTGCTCTTGCAATGCATAGTACCGGTATCGCTCAAAGTCGGTATCAGGGTGTCTCGGTATCGGAGCGTCGATACCTGAGATAGGCTCGGCATGGGGGGGAAGTATAACCGCCAAGGCACTCGGTACCGGTGTCGGTACCGATACCTGTGGAACCGTCTGTAGCGGTCTTAGCGGTACCGAAGCTGCTAAGAGGGCCGCTAGACTGTGTTCGATAGCAAGGATTCTGTGATCCATCGCTCCTGCCGATGCCTGGGTGTCGGTACCGGTGGAAGCGGCTATGACCCCTGAACATGGCACCAGTAGTTCTGCAGAGGTGTTCAATGTAAACCGCACTGATGCAGAATAGCGTGGTATATAAGAGAATGTAAATAAATAAGAGGTGGAAGTCTCTGGAACATTCTGGAGCCCCGTTAATGCTTTGGAGACCGAGGCCTCCTGCTGGGGCTGTTTTGCTGGTGAACTTTCCTCGAGGGCAACGCCAGTGGCATCTCGATACTTGGAAGGAGATCTACCCTTTGAGGACTGGCCAGTCTTAGAAGACTTAAGTTTTAGTTACCTGAGATCCATGGGAGGAAGATGAAGCCTTGGAAGACGTCGATGCAACTGACATCGTATCTGCGGCAAAAAGGGTACCGAGTTTGCAGCTCTATTCTTCAGGCCCCTCTTGATCATCTTTCTGCAGGAGAGACACTCCGATGGAGAATGGTCAGGACCTAAACACTTAAGACACCATTCATGGGTGTCGGTGACGGAAATGGTACCGCCACATTTAGAACATTTCTTGAAACCACTAGCTCGTTTCTCCATGTTTGAAGAAAAATGGGCCTAGTGCCCAAAATGGCGCCTAGCCCCAAGACCCCTGAAAGAAAATCTTTTAGAAAACTAGGGTTTTGTTTGTTTTTTTGTTTTTTTTAAAGAAGAAAAGAGAACTGGTGGTACCGGTAGGCATCGAAGGAAGGCAGACGCGACCACAAAAAACAAAAGAATAAGGATAAATTTTTCTGCGGTGACAGGGTATGTGTCCAGTCGGCTCCGCGGAAAACGAAAAACTGAAGAGTGAGAGTTGGAAAGGCGGGAAAGCAGCACGCAGGCGCTGTGGGATGCTCCCAAAAGCTTTCCTATTGGACGCTGGGGAGCGTTCCCACGCAGACTCTGTCGGTACCGACAATACCCATATGTGAAGACTACATTCCTGCTTGTTCCTGGAGATTCTTTTTTCTCTCATGGATTATTATTATTATTATTATTATTTTCATTTTCTGCTTTTGTTTCATTTGTTTGAAGTGAAATGCTTCATTAAAAAAATCTCTTTCTACAATGGCCTTCCTCTTTATTCCATTTGATGCCTACAAAAAGTTCAAAATGCTGCTGTCAAACTCCTTACTCACTCTAAGATATCTGACAATGTCGTCCTGTTACTGAGATCCCATTTTTAGCACCCGGTATCGTATTGAATTAAGCTTAAAGTGTTATTATTGGCTCATAAGGTTTTCTACTCAGGACTTCTTCACTATCAGACTCTCTCATCTCAATTGTCCCAGCTAGAACTCTCCGTTCCCAAAGCCACAATCACTTTGTGGTCCCAACAGTGTTGCTTGCCATGAGTCTATGCGGCAATCAACATTGTATTTTCGGGCCCCTGCCCTTTGGAATTCATTACTCCTTTATATCCGCCAGGACAAGTCACTGAAATCATTTAAGAAGAGCATAGAAACCTATTTTTTTGAACAAGACTTTAGCTCTCTGTAGGGAGATGGTTCCCTGAATTGTCCTGCTCCTCTCTTCCTCTTTTTCACCTTTCATGTTTATTTTTGTTATTTTTAATTTTATTTACACTATTAATATTACTTTGTAAACTGCTTTGCTGCCACTGGCTAAAGGTGGTATATGCAATAATAAATAAACCATAAACAAATTTAATTTTAATACAAATTAATTTTTAAGCTGCAACATACCCAAATAAAAACAAAAACATTAAACTTTCCCACGATGCCTCTTTAACTGCCCATAACAAATTAAAATATTCTTCCTTCCCTATACTCATTCTTCACAACAAATAAATTTAAGTAAGGATCAAGGCAAAGGCCTCAACCATCTTGCCAATAAGTGGAATGGCAAAGTTTTAAATTGTTTTATGAAAAATTAAATAACACGACATCTCTAATCTCTAGTGCTCTAGTGGAAGATCATTCCAGATCTGTGGACTCCCCCACTCCCCACACACACACACACACACAAAAAAAGAGTTCAGTCTTATGACAAGGCTAACTTAACATTAAGGGAATCTTCAGATGCATGGAGGATTGTGACCAAAGTGCCCTTTGGGGGACATATTTAATCACTCTTTCACTAAAATAGGTTGGGCTTGTGTCGTGAAGCACTTTAAAATTATAAAACAATAGTTTAAGACAAATTTTGAAGTCTACGGGCAACTGGTGGAGTGCAATCAAGCAAGGGATAGCCCTATCCCATCTCCCTCGTCTCACAATTATCTTAGCAACAGTATTCTGCTGAAGTTGTAGCCTTCCTAAAACCTTTCTTTGGAAGACCCATATACAATAGGTATATTTATCTGTACAGCGGCGATATTGAGATCACTTTTCGGATAACTATCCAGATAATTTCAGGACAGCAAAAAGTTGTCCTAAATTTATCTGGATAGCGACAGCACTCGTCACTCTATTCAGATATTCAGTGGCAGCCACAATACAGATACTGCTGCTGAATATTGGATTATATTTAAATGCTGCTGCTGGTGTTTTTAAAGAAAATAATGGAGATGGTCACGTGATGTGGTGAGACCGAGCGGCTGTGGACTGCTCGAGCTCCGGGCCCCCCCCCCCTTCTACCGCCGCCAAATTGAGCCGCACTTGAGCCATAAGGCTGCTTTTAAACCCCGGGTGAGACAGCGGATAACTTGGTGGACGAAGGGTGTGGACCACGCGGCATGGCGGCAGCGGCGAAAACCGGCAGGAGGGAGAAAGAACGGCAGATGAGGCAGTTAAAAATGGCAGATTCACCCCCAGCGCCATCTCTGCCTGTATCACAAGGGGCCATAGCAGAGATATCAGAGGCGGTCTCCCAGGCACTATCGGGCCAATTTGAGGCTTTGCATGGGAAAATGGACGCACTGCAGACCTCGGTGGAATCCCTGGGAAAGCAACTGCAGGAGGCAGAGGCCCGAGTCGGGGCGACAGAGGACCATGTGGAAACCCTGATGCACGAGGTGAGGAGCCTGCAGAATGCGATACAAATGCAAGAGGCCAAAACCGACGACCTTGAGAACTGCTCCCATTGGAATAACCTCCGTTCCAATTCATACTGCTAGACCAGTCCAGACAAACAGGTTGTGTCCCCCTGCCAGCAGATCCTGGAGACAGAGAACTCTACCAGAGCTCTAATAGGCTGATCCCTGGTGATGCTGCTGAGATGATGAGACTGTACCCCAAGGGGTCTCCCTCAGTATTTCTCTGTCTCCAGCAGACCTGGTAGCTTTTTTGTTTTGCTCCTTTGGAGAAAGGATTAATTTCCCTATTTCAGGACGAAGCTCAGGGGCTCCTCTACTTTGAGAGTGATCCCCTCTATTGGCAGGGTGTTTCAGCTGAGCTCCTGTATGGAAACAGTGACGCTCGCTGACTGAAGACATTCCCAGCAGCTAGCCATGAGGGCAGCCTTGGCTGGAAGAAGGGCTCACTAACACTCGAGGGTTACCTCTGCGTTAGTGCTCGCTTGGCATCAGATGTGGTTTTCCTGATCCTGCCCTTGGAATCCCTGCACTGGCCGGCATCTGTGAGTACTGCTTTCCTTTGTTTAATGCATGCTGAATCTCCTGAGGGGGTCCAAATCCGCCAAATTTTCGCGTTCTCAGAATTGTCCCATTTTTGGCACAGGGGACAATCCTGGCCTGGGGGGCTGGTTTCTGCCTTTTTTTCAAAAATTTGCTGCTTTTTTGACCTTTTATTTAACTTTTATTTGTCCGGCGGCCATTTTGAATTTCCACGGAGCTCCAATTTTTGGCGGGAAGCTCAGCTCTGCCCTGCTGTATGTGCCTCTGTTCCTTCTCCTCTCTTAAGGGGGTTTTACTAGGATTGTACTATAGCAAGAGGAGTGCTCCGCAGAATAAGATTTAAAATCGTTATTTTTCACACACAATGCCTTCTTCTGGGCTTAGATGCATTGTGTGTAACAGGAAGCTGAAGGAGCTGCAAAATCAGCAATGCGCATCCTGTGTGGCGCACCCCGGGGAGTCTTCAGTGTTGCTGGCCACTCAGGAAGCTACGGCTCCTGACTTACCTGCAGTAGAGGGTCCATTACCTCCTTTTTCGGTGGCGGCTTTGCAGGGAGCCCCTACGGGGGTCTATCCGGCTGCCCTGAGTTCCTTGGCGCCTGGCTCTCCTTCCGAGGACCAACTTCTCCATCTTTTCCACCAGGCATGGGCTTTGTGGCGGGCTGAATCCTCGGCTCCCTCGGTGGGGCTTCAGCCAAAGACACCTGAGCGCCTGGGTGCTCCAGCTGGCCATAAGCGTTCTAAGGGTGCTGTAGCTCGCAAGGGTACGTCTAAGGCATTACACTTGCTTGTGCAGGATGATCGTGACCCTGACGAGGAGGTGTCTTCCGCGGGAGAGTCCGAGGACCTCTCTGGGCGCGAGGATGGGGAGTATTCTGCATCGGATTCTTCTATTCCGGGGCCGGAGAAGTCACAGGATATCCGGCTGTTCCGCAAAGAAGAATTGTCCGCCCTCATCGGTCAAGTGATGGAAGCTCTCCATCTTTTGGCGCCGGCGGAGCCTCCAGCCTCTCAGGCTTAATCTCAGGCGGATCCCATCGTGCTGGGCATTCGCAAACCCTCTAAGGCTTTTCCTTTCCCTATGGAATTAAAGCAAATGGTGTCCCGGGAATGGGACTCTCCGGACACGCCCTTGCGAAACGCTCGTCGCCTAGGGCAGTTATATGTTGGCCGCCAGAGCTTCTGGAGCAGTGGCTCGTGTACCCTAAAATAGATGCCTTGGTTCCGGAGTGACTAACCATACCACCATCCCTGTGGAGGGAGGAGCGGCTCTCAAGGATCCACAGGATCGGAAGGTGGAGAACTTGCTGAGGACGGCTTTCTCCGCGTCCTCCATGGCTCTGCAGGCAACGGTATGCGGGGGCTAACGGCCCGAGCGCTGTTGCGCTGGATCCAGCGCTTGCCTGAAGATTCCTCTCTTGGGCATTTGGAGTCTGCCACGGCCTTTTTTGGCAGATACTTTTTATGATCTGTTGCGCCTTTCGGCTCGATCGGTGGCAGCCGTGACGGTGGCGAGGCGTTGGCTGTGGCTCCATCAATGGGCGGCGGATGTCGTTTCCAAGTCCAGGCTTTCTAAGCTGCTGTTCAAGGGTAAGCTTCTGTTCGGCGAGGAACTGGGCAAGCTCGTAAAGGATCTTGGGGAGGTTAAGCCCCAACGCTTGCCAGAGGATAGGCTGCAAGCTTTGGCTCGCCGGTCTTCGCGGGCACAATCTTTTCGCCGCTTCTCCAGGAGCAGGGACTTTAGAAGGTATCGCTCCTCCAAGCCTCCGACTCAGCCTAATCGCTCTGGAAGAGGAAGTCAGTCCTTTCGGGGGGCCTGCTCCGACTCCTACTCGGCAGGAGGAAAGTTCTCAGGGACCGCGAGGTCCTCCCGCTGACGGGGCGCTAGGTCCACTCCGGTCTGTGCCGCCCTTAGGGGGTCGGCTGGCATTGTTTTCTCAGGCGTGGGCGCAAATTACCTCCGATCTTTGGGTTCTCGACAGCATCTCTCGGGGTTATTCCCTCGAGTGCTCTCACCCGATCCCCGAGGCCTTCCTAGTCTCTCTGGCGGGATCTCCCGAGAAGCGCTGCATCGTCCAGACAACACTCGAACGCCTGCTTCTTTTGAACGCCATACGTCCCGTCCCACCTCTCGAAGAAGGGACGGGTCGGTACTCCATTTATTTCGTGGTGCCCAAGAAGGATGGTTCCTTTCGACCTATTCTAGATCTCAATGGGGTAACTGCAGCCTTCGGTTTCCTCATTTTCGGATGGAGACGTTGCGTTCCGTGATCCAGGCGGTACGCAGGGGCGAGTTCCTGGTATCGCTCGATCTTGCGGAAGCGTACTTTCATATTCCCATCCGCATGGAGCGTCAGCAGTTCCTCTGATTGGTGGTTCTAGGCCGGCATTTTCAGTTCCAAGCCATGCCTTTTGGCTTGGCCTCGGCGCCACGGACATTTTCCAAGATAATGGTGGTGGTGGCCGTGGCCTTACGCAAGCAGGGGATCCGAGTTCATCCTTACTTGGACGATTGGCTGATTCGGGCGGACTCTCTGGCAGTGGCTCGCGAGACGATAGACCACGTAGTGGCTTTTCTGGAGGGCCTGGGGTGGGTGATCATTCACTCCAATAGCTGCCTCCAGCCGTCTCAGGTCCTCGAGTTTCTCAGGGCTCGGTTCGACACTCGCCACGGGCGGATAATGCTTACACAAGTTCGCTTCCAGAAAATTGTAGATCAGCTCCAATGATGCCTGCGGCGAGAGGCACCTCGAGCTTGGGATTACCTCCAGCTTCTGGGGTCCATGGCGGCTACCATCGATGTGGTGCCTTGGGCATGGGCGCATATGCGAGAGTTGCAGAGGGCGCTACTGTCGCGATGGTCGCTGGTGTCGGAGGATTATCAGGTTCGACTTCCACTTCTGCCGTCGGTCCGGCTCAACCTTAGATGGTGGCTCCGGGCACGCAACCTTCTACAGGGGGTTCCGTTAGAGTCTCCACGTTGGCTGCTTCTGACGATGGATGCCAGTCTCTCCGGGTGGGGACCGCTTTGCGGCACACACGCAGCACAGGGGGTCTGGTCGCCTCAGGAGGCCCGCTGGTCCATCAATTGCCTCGAGGCGAGAGCGGTTCGCCTAGCCTTGCAAAGGTTCCTGCCTCTCATACATCGTCAAGCAGTTCGCGTTCTCTCCGACAATGCCATGACGGTGGCGTATCTCAACCACCAAGGGGGCACGAAGAGTCCGGGGGTTTCCAAAGAAATGAGGCTTCTCCTTCCTTGGATGGAGCGGCATCTCCTCGCTTTTTTGACGCCGCACATTGTGGGGAAGAGCAACATCGAAGCGGACTTCCTCAGCCGCCATACGCTGGATCCCGGAGAATGGACTCTGGCGTCGGCACCTTTTCAGCTTATTGTCCGCCAATGGGGTCAGCCGGCAGTGGATCTCATGGCGACGTGGGAAAATGCCAAAGCACCGATCTTCCTCAGCCGGGAAAGACAGCAGGTCGCACGGAATAGATGCGTTGTCGCAGCCGTGGCCGGCCCGATTCCTTCTGTATGTCTTCCCTCCGTGGTCCATGGTCGGCAAGATTCTTCAACAGATCAGGGAGCATCACGGGCCGGTGATTCTGGTAGCTCCGGATTGGCCTCGCAGGCCCTGGTATGCGGATCTCGTCCGGCTTGCGTGAGCAGCTCCTCTGCCACTTCAGGGTTTTCCAGTGCTTCTGCAGCAGGGGCTAATTGCCATGGAAGACCCGGCTCCTTACTCGCTTACGGCTTGGCTCTTGGACGCTGCAGGCTAGTTCGTAAGGGATATTCAGCCAGCGTGGTATCCACCTTGCTTAAGGCGCGCCATTCTTCCACCTCCTTAGCTTATGCTCTGGTGTGGCGTCTTTTCGAATCATGGTGCTCACAGCGAGGGGTGTCTCCCTGGAGTAGCGGCATTCCTGATATTCTTGCGTTCCTCCAGGCCGGCCTGGACAAGGGGCTGGCTCTCGGTACTCTTCAGGTTCAGGTGGCGGCTCTTATATGCTTCTGTGGTCCGGTTTTGGGGCGCTCTATCGCTTCGCATATCGACGTCTCGCATTTCCTCAGAGGAGTTAAATCCGTGCGGCCCCCATGCCGTCCAGTCTTCCCGGCCTGGGATCTCGCTCTGGTCCTCCGGGCCTTGGTGGCTTCGCCTTTTGAGCCGTTACGGGCCTCTTCGCTCAAAGACTTAACCTTGAAGACAGCGTTCCTGGTGGCAATTACCTCAGTGCGGTGCATTTCCGAGCTCCAAGCACTCTCTTGTCGGGATCCTTATCTTTCCTTCTCGTTGGAGGGCGTGACTCTTCAGACAGTTCCATCCTTTTTGCCCAAGGTGGTTACGCCTTTTCATGTCAATCAGCCCCTCTTCTTGCTGTCCTTCTCTCCAGAGCAGTGTACGGGTCGGCGGCGTCACTTACGTGCTTTAGATCTCAAATGGGTCCTCTGTCGGTATCTTAAAGTCACCAATTCCTTTCAGCAGATGGATCATCTCTTGTCCTTCTTGCGGGCTCCCGTCGAGGGTTTGCAGCCTCTAAGGCTACTATTGCCAGGTGGCTAAGAGGAGCTCTTGAAGCAGCCTATATTCTTCAGCACAAGTCGGTGCCTGTAGGGCTCCGAGCACACTCCACGCGGGCACAGGCGATGTCTTGGGCCGAGCGTTCCCATGTGGCATCCCTCGACATCTGCCGGGCGGCGACTTGGTCATCGCTATCGACTTTTGTCCGTCACTATTGATTGGACGTCCACGCTCGGCAGGAGATGAGTCTTGGCGCGTCAGTGCTTTCGGCGGCCTTGGACCCACCCTAGAGGTCAGTAGCTTGGGTACTGCCCGTTTGTCTGGACTGGTCTAGCAGTATGAATTGGAAGGTGAAATTTCACTTACCGTTAATTTCCTTTCCTAGAATACTGCTAGATCAGTCCAGGACCCACCCTGCTGTCAGTCTCAGTCCTGCTGGTGCAGCGGAGCTGCCGTTATCTTTTGTTTTCAGCACCTTGTACGTAGTTGAGGCCGGGTCAGTTGACTGGCTGTATGTAGTTGTTTAGTTTTCATGAAGTTCAGCTTGTGGATGATACTGAGGGAGACCCCTTGGGGTACAGTCTCATCATCTCAGCAGCATCACCAGGGATCAGCCTATTAGAGCTCTGGTAGAGTTCTCTGTCTCCAGGATCTGCTGGCAGGGGGACACAACCTGTTTGTCTGGACTGGTCTAGCAGTATTCTAGGAAAGGAAATTAACGGTTTGAAATTTCACTTTTTTGGGGGGTCCCGAGTAGCGTGCAAGAAAAGGACCTAAAAGCTTATGTGGAGGCCCTTGCTATGCAGGTGCTGGGCAACGGAGAAGAGCATAGCTGGCTGAGGCTGGAGAGAATGCATAGAGTGGGGCCTAAACGACCAGCCGATAGTAGACAGAAACAGAAATATGATGACAGAAAAAGACCACATGGCCTATCTAGTCTGTCCTTCCATAACAACAACTACAACAGTCCCCTTTTTACCTTTTTTGGCTAGCATCACCCTTTTTAGACCCCGGGTGATGCTAGCCAAATTCCTCCATTTCCCCCAGAAAGAGGCAATGTTAAACGGAGCTCGGAAAACTGGAGGAGTTGTCAAGGACAATATCACAGTGAGAATAACACAAGACTATTCGGCAGCCCTGAGCCAGAGACGGAGGGCATATGCACCCCTCTGCCAAAAGCTGGTGGAGGCTAATATCTGCTTCACTGTGCAATACCCTTCTAGGCTCCATATCATGCATGGCGGGACACAGAAAAGCTTTGCCACAGCTGCGGAGACGACTAAATATGTAGAGGGACTTATACGGAAGACAACCCATACTGTAGAGGATGAAAAAGAACCTTGAACACAACCTGTGAGACTGGAGGAGCTCTAAAGCGAAGAGGGTGAGCAGCAGATCAGTGGCTCGGGACTGTTGTGGGCATACGAGTTCTGTGATGATTGCTGTACTGGGGGGTTGACTCAAACCTTGAGTTGAAGAGTTCATGTATGTGTGTAATTGAGGGGTTTATAGAGTGTTTGTTATGCTCAGGCTGTTGGGTGGGAGGGGGGACAGGGTTATATGAGTGTTAACATATGCTTGCCTGTATTGGAAAGGACCCCTGGGGCCCTGATGGTTATATAAGTATAGTGTTATTGGTTCAAATGAAGAAGGACTCTGTCTGATGTAGGTGTGAGTGGGGTTAAGGATGTGAGGGAGCTAGCTGTGCACCATTGGCAGTGGTGGGGGAGGGGGGGATCCGCACGCATCTAAGTGACCTAGAATTAGAGGAGGGTTAGAGATAAAGAGGGGAATGACAGGGGATAAAGGGGGAGGTTGGGGTAGAGAGATGGGGCAGGGTTGTTATGGGGGGGGGATGGGGGGGAGAGGCAGCACAACCGACCCTGGAATAGATATATGGGATATGGAGATAGGACAGATGAATGGGAGGAGCTCCAGGCTGGGGGGGAACTTCGCAGGAATTATTTAGGTAGTGCGAAGCATGGGCCTACTCAATATGTGGTATTCTGAAGGTCATTTCATGGAATGTCTGTGGGATTGGGAACCCAATTAAGAGATCCAAGATATTACAAGCCCTGGCCAGACAAAAATGTGACATAGCTTTCTTATAGGAAACTCATCAATCTCAGGAAGAGCATTTGAAACTGCAGAGGGAATGGGTGGGTCAGGGCTGGGGGTCCCCAGCAGAGGGAAAAAAGGGGGGAGTGGTCATTTTGATCCATAAACATGTAAGATTTACTCTGGAAAAGGAATATGCAGACCCAAATGGAAGATACGTGTTACTCTGTGGTATGCTGGAGGGATGGCCCATAGTGATGGGAAACATGTATAGCCCCAATGTACTGGACCGCGCACTGTATGTTCGCCTGGCCTCCAGAATTGAGCAGTTTCCAGATGTTCCGTTGATTTTAGGAGGGGACTTTAATGGGGTGCTGGATTTGGACTTAGATACCTCAAAGGGGGAAATAGATCGAGCACGCATGCCTGGGGTGAAAGCTCTGCAAGATCTTAAAAACCGAGTTGGGGCGGTTGATGCCTGGCGCCTGCTTCACTCAATGGAAAGAGATTTTACTCACCAGTCGCGAGCGCACGGCACAAGCGCCCAGATAGATTATATCTTTATCTCAAGTAGAATCTTTGCACGAGTAACTGATGTGCAAATCGGGCCCCTAGAGATATCGGACCACGCCTTAATCTGGGTGGAGGTAGAGTGGGCCCAAACAGACACACAGTCCAGAGTGTGGTGGTGCTTCCCGCTAAATTTGTATCGAGATGCTGAATTTCATCTCTATCTCAAACAGCGCTGGCAGGACTTTGCGAGTAATAATGAACAGCACCAGGTGGACCCGGAACTTTTCTGGGAAACGGCTAAAGTCGTTTTGCGTGGGGACATTCTTGGTTATTCTGTGCGGAAAAAGAGGGTGTTAAACGAACAGATAATCCAGCTTGAGAAGCAGGCGATCAAGGCCTGGCATAAATATGCAAGTTACCCCACTGCAGCGAATAAGAAGTTGCTGTGGGAAACCCAGACAACTCTCAATGAACTGCTCCACCAGAGAGCAAAAAAATCCTTTATGTATTACCGCTATCAATTGTATCGGTTTGGAGATAAACCGGGGAAACTCTTGGCACGTTGCCTACAGGGTAGTAGAGGGACTAGGACTATCGCGGTCATAAGAGATGACCAGGGTAGGCTTCAGAAGGGAAATTATGAGATTGTTCGAGTGTTTCAGGCTTTCTATAAGAAACTTTACCAGAAGGAGGGAACACCCACAATCCCCCTAAAGGATTATCTGAGAGGGCTGGGAGTGCCGAGGTTGGGGGCTGAGCAGCGGGCCCAATGGGAGCAGCCGATCACGCCAGCAGAGACACTCCAAGTAATACAAAAGGCGAAGTGCCATAGGGCAACGGGACCCGATGGGCTAGGGGCTGAGTTTTATAAATTGTTGGGGGACCTGGTGGCTCCCTCGCTGGCGGCAGTATACCGTCACAGAGTGGAGCTAGGCAGTTTCAAGTGGGGGGAGAATCAGGCGCACATTATATTAATCCCTAAACCAGGTAAAGATCAGGTGCAGGCATCCTCTTATCGACCAATATCTTTGTTGAACTTTGATTTGAAAGTGATGGCAAAGGTGTTGGCAGACCGCCTAGCCCCGATGTTGGAGGAATTGATACATGCTTCCCAGGTAGGTTTTGTGAAGGGCCGACATGCAGTATACAACTTGCGCAGGATCCTGGCATCGTTGGAATGGACACGGGAGCGGGAACGGCAATCCCTGTTAATTAGCTTTGATGCGGAAAAGGCATTCGACCGAGTGGATTGGGAGTATTTGCATGCCATCTTACCCCACTATGGTCTAGGTAGTGCCTTTTGTAGTATGATCTGCCTTCTTTATACAGGGCCGACTGTGAGAGTGTTATGCAATGTGCTGTTGTCCGATATATTTCCACTGGAGAGAGGTACGAGGCAGGGATGCCCACTTTCACCATTGTTTGTGCTGTCTCTAGACCCCTTCATACGCAGAATAGAACTTCCAAGGACGTACGTGGGGTGCGTATGGGATGACATGAATTTAAGATCACGGCTTTCGTGGATGATATTCTGGTACATCTACAATCACCATAGCAGTCGTTACCCAAATTGTTAGAGGAATTTTCAGCATTTGGGAAAATAGCGGGATTACGTATCAATATGGATAAGTCTGAGGCCCTGGATGTACGAGGGGATGTGAAAGGAAGTTGGGGGACGTATTTCCTCTTCGATGGACTGGGGATGCCTTTACTTATCTGGGAATTCTCCTAACCAGAGACCCGCAAGAATTATATAAACGAAACGTCGAGCGGACTTTGGCTGGACTATGAGCACAGCTGAGGGCCTGGCGGCCGTTACCCTTGTCGCTGGGGGGACGAGTGGCGGCGGTGGGGATGGTGGTCTTGCCCTGTGTGCTGTATTGGATGCAGACACTCCTCGTATGGTTACTGAAATGTGACATAGCATGTTTGGAGCGAGAGATAAGGGGATTCTTATGGAAAGAGGTGAGGGCGCAGATCCCGATGCATCGGTTGCGTGGAGGCTGGCGGGCTGAAGGGATGGGTATCCCGGATTTGCAAGTCTATGCCCTGGCGTGTCAGGCAAGGCACTTAGGAGATTGGCTAGGGGACACGGAGACCTATACACCTCGGACCCTTGAGGAGGCCTTGGTAGCCCCCCAGACCCTACTGGCAGTCTTACACCTGGAAGGCTCGCAGTTGCCGGGACGTATAGCTCGAAGTGTACAGGTGGAGCCGATGAGGCATACATGGAGGCAACTGTGCCAATATTGGGGCAGATCCCCGACTGTATCAAGCTGGTTGCCACTGCAGGGTAATAGCAACTTCACCCTGGGATCCACGACAGCGGCTTTCCAGACATGGAGAGCAGCTGGTCTTCATTATGTTGGGCATGTGGTGGATGGTAATGGGAAATGTAAACTGTATACGAGTCTCTGCAGGGAATATGAGCTGAGTGGTAGCCATTACTTCGCCTATCTACAGGTTTCTCACTATGTGGCGTCTCTCCCAGAATGAGAGCTAACCTCGGAAAGCTCGGTGCGGATCTTAGAGTTCTTCACACTAGGCAGGGAGTCCCCAAATACAATATCAGGATTAAAAGAACGGTTGGGGCCTTATCTCGAGCGGGTGGATTATTCCAGGGAGGAGGCTCGGTGGGTGGAGGAGCTAGGTCAGGGGGTTCTCCTGGGTTCGGTTCCTAAGGCACTTGGTAGGACAGTGGGACTGGTAGAAGGGACAAAATGGAGAGGTGCAATTCAAAAGTGTCACTCGCATGCAAATTTTCCCCAAGGAGGGCATTGCGGAGTGGCCTTGCATGTGATGGGAGCTGCCCTAGGTGTTTGGCTCCTCTTGCAGACTTGGGGCATATGTGGTGGGGATGTCCAAATGTCCAGCAGTATTGGACTAGGATTAGTACCAATATGAGCAACCTGCTCCACCAGCACGTTCAGTGAGATGGGGCTTTTGTGGCGCTGGACCGGCTTGGCCCTCTTCACCCTAAGGGGAGATGGGAACGATTGCTGGTGCGGAAAGCATGTCTGGTGGGGAAGGGGCCAATACTTCATAGGTGGCGAGAGCAATTGGCCCCTACTTTTTGGGAATGGCGTAATAATTTTCACCAACTGATTCTCTTTGAAAGGAGAGGGGCCAAGGCTAATGTTAAACGCTGGGCCACCTTCCTGCTGACTTGGGAACCTTATAGTCAAGACTTGGGGCCCCATGCCCGTAATGAAGCCTTCCACATGGGTTAGATAGGCCTGGGAGGAGGTAGTAGGGGAGTTTAGGGGGAGTTTCTGCGGGGAAGAGTAGAGGATGGGGTTACCGGGGAGTTCCTGGATGGAGAAGATGGGGGAAAGTTGTGCTGGGGGGGGAAGGGAGGGGTAAGGGATGGGGATAGGGAGGGGGGGTTAATGGAAATGCTGTACCACAATTATGTTAATCCAGGGCCTCTGGAGTGAGGGATAAGAACCAACCCCGCCCAGTGGCATCTGTATATTTGTAAATATCTGTTTGTAATTTGGTTTGTGGTTCAATAAATACAATCTTCAACAAAAAAAAAAGAAAAGAATGACTGAAGTGCATAAATCTAATCAGCCCAGTTTGGTTATTGAGTGTTCTCATAAACCTATTTACATTTCTAATAGTTGTTTTGAAAATACCCCAAAACTCCATATTCCATGATTTGTTTTCCTCAGCTGACTCATGTACCACTATGCTGAATATGAATCATATTTTATTGATTTTTAAAAAGCTCTCTTATTTTTTTATTTTTTCAAATTTATTTGACTTGACTTTCAGCCTAGAAGCTTCCATGTGTGGGCGCCGAGCAATGAAACATCTTAGCAACAGTTGTCATGGCAATGAGCATTATAAAACAGAACCAATAACATCTTAACCTTGGCCACATTATCCAAGTCCAAGTTAGCTGGTAGACTCAATTTCTTGTTTACTTTTTCTTTTCTGAAACTTGCCAGTGTTTATATTAAGAGTATATATCAAACAAGAGAGCTCACAATAAATTCCAGAAAAATTATGATGGACCATTAAACTAGTAGACAATTTTCTGGTTATGTCACCAGCATAGCACCTTCAATATGTTTTGAAAAACAGACCAATGATAATAGATTCTTTCGATATATCAATTGATCATCAGATAGCTTAGAACTATAAAGATATCATTTTCAATGTTTACAAAAATCCCCTGGACATAGCACTATGTTTGGAAAGGAACAATAACTTATCTTTCTGCTTCAGGAGATATTCTCAAATCCTTATCAGGACGGTCCATCCATTCAGTGCAGGTACTGCCTCTATTCAATCTAAAGGAAAAAAGCATGGCATCAGCGTCTTTATAGAAACTACAGTGATGTGCAAAAGTCTGGAATCACTTGTGAGTTTTGCGTTTTTCGTACTTTCTAACGTCTTTTTTTAAATTTTGCGTTAGCCCAGCATATTCATCTTTCTACCACGTTAAAAGGGATACATTTGGCTATTAGAGTTGACTTTTTTGCATTCCTTGCTTCCAATTTAAATACTTTATAGACACTGGGAGATAGCTACTGCGATTTTTGTGGATCCTGCGTCAAAACTGGATCGAGATTATCCAATATGCACACGTTATTTCTGAGTAATCAGGAGGCTGGTTTCACTAACCAATCACAATGCAGATATCTAGCCAACAGTGCAGCTATAAAAACGCGCGGAATTTTTGAATTTCATACGCTTTCTGGATCGACCATGAAGATGACTCGGACCCTGATGCTGGAGGAGCGTGTTCGTGTGTCCTTTATGAGCGAAGAAGGATTTTCAAGCCGTCAGCCAGTAAAGTTGGCTGCAGTCAGAGCGCTGTTGTTAAGATTGTACAGAAGAAGAAAGAAACGGGTTCAGTGGTGGACAAGCCTCGTTCAGGTCATCCACGTGCATCAACATCACGCCAGGACCGCGCACTACGACGCATTTCACTGACTAATCGCAAGTTGACCTCAGCTACTTCGAGAGTGGTCAGACAAGAGTGAGGTCAGTGTCAGCTCATCAACAGTTCATCGCCGGTGCCTGCAGTTTGGTCTCCGGGGCTGCAAAGCACGGAATAAGCCACTGATGACTGACATACAAAGGCGCAACCGGATCGTGTGGGCGAGAAAGCACTCAACCTGGTCGACTGAAATGTGGGAAAAGGTGCTATTCAGCGATGAAAGCACTTTCTGTCTGTTTGGTAACCAAGCCCACACCTATGTGAGGAGATTTCCTGGAGAGGAATTCAAGCCTGAGTGTCTCAACCTCACTGTGAAGCATCCTTTGAAGGTCATGGTCTGGAGCTGCATGGCTGCCAGTGGCATTGGACATCTTCACATCATCGATGGAATGGTCAACGGGGCCAAGTACATCACTGTACTGCAAAAGTGCATGGTGCCAACAGTACACCAGCTGTTTCCTGGCCAGTTCTTGTTCCAAGATGACAATGCACCCTGCCATCGCTCCGGACAGGTGATCAGCTGGAAGCAGCGGAACAATGGATTGGCCTGCCCAGTCTCCAGATCTGAATCCAATCGAGAACATGTGGCACAAGGTGGCCTTGTAGATATCCAAGAGGCATCCAACATCAAAGCGTGAGCTGATTGAGTCACTCATTGCAGCTTGGAACGACGTCACCAGCAATCACCTTGTCAGACTGGTTCATTCAATGCCGACAAGGTGCAGTCATGTGATCAAGAACAAAGGGTGGCTCATCAAATACTGAGCCATCACTGACACATAAAAACGGCCTTTTTCAAGGCCACATACATTAATTTGAAGGAAACCTGGTGTGCGTCCATAATATTTTAAAGCATACTTACAATATTGTTGGCCAACGATGTACATTTCGTGATTTTCACAGAAAATCTATCAACAGGGCAACTATGGGGAACAAACTCAGAAAATAAGGGCCAAACCAATACTAAAAGTTGGCCCTAATAGCCAAATCTATCACTTATCATGAGATAGACAGAAAAAGCCACTGGGAGGAAAAATAAATTAAGATATAAGGTCACGAAATTGAAAAAATGTCAAATTTACAAGTGATTCCAGACTTTTGCACACCACTGTAATCACATAACAAAAAATGTCATGCATTCAGATTAATGATTGCCACTCTAATTCAGCATTTAAGCCATGGGGAGCTACCTTGCATAAGTTAAATATCCAAAATTGCTCTTGGTAATTTAGCCAATAGTCCCAATCTCCACCACGCCAGCCTTTAGAAACTTGATCAATAATCCTTCACTTCAGATTTTCAACAGTATGGTCAAAATCAAGCTAGAGTTAGTTCAATTTATAGTTCTAAGTTATCTGCTGACCAATTGATATAGCAAAAGAATTTATTATATATTTTGAAAAATGGACCAATGATGATATTGAAAGTGCCACACTAGTGATGTAACCAGAAATTGCCTGCTAGTTTGATGGTCTATAATTTTTCTGGAATTCATTGTGAGCTCTCTTGTTTGATATATGCTATTATTCTGAGCGCTCTTTACTTGATAATTTTTGTATGTATATTTACGGATTGACACAGTGAATGTCAGCAGATAAAGACCAGCATGATCCATTTAGTCTGCCCAATAAGTTAGCAAGAGGTACTCACAGTGCTGTGCAGGTTACTCTCCTTCTGTGCCTTTTATTTAGGGTTGTGCCAGTCAATCCATATAGGTTATCCCCTCTGTTTTGCAAAGTGTAAAAAAGTTATTTGAGTTTGCTTGGATTCCACTCTCTTGTTATAAAAGGATCCTCTGGGTGAGCTGAGCCCTGGTGTAGCGGGCAGAGTTGGAGCTGTGCCGCTGGCCGAAAGGGAGCCTGCCATGGGAGTGTGTTGTTGAGGACCTTCAGGCAGCTGTTTTGCCACCTAGCCACCACTGGAACATCAAGCAAGGGTCCTGTGGGGCTGTAAGACTCTGCTGTAAGACCCTTGGGGCCGTGCCCAAAGGGGCAGGACATACCCCTTTGGTGCCCTTTCGGCTCATCCACAGTGTTGTGGAGGATTAATTACTAGATTGTCTGGAGTATGAGATACTGAGTTTCCTGTTTCTTTTGTAGAGCTTGGTGGTTGTTTACCGTTATAATTGGGGAATGTGAAGAAGACTGTTGCTTAGTTGGGTTCCATGGCCATTGGGGATTCCAAGGTCATGGGTCCACTCGATAGCATTTCCTAACGTTACCGGAAATGTGTTCTCGCTCTGAAGGGGCATCTCTTAGCTCCATCGAACGATCCCCTCCTCCTCCTCCTACTCCTTAACTTTCATCTACTATGGATTTGGGGTTGAACTTGGAGCTTCCTCTGTCCTATTCCATGGGCCCGATGCCTAACCCCGTCGCTTTGGTCGCTGGTATTAAGGGTCTACCTCCTCCCCTGGAGGATATTTCTTTAAAGGACTTATGGACAGCTATTGTTAACATTGATGTTAAAGTTTCTACTTCTGTTGAAGCCCTGTGTACTTTTACACAGGAGTCTATTCAGAAATTTACTGAGGTAGAAAGTAAATTGATTGAGGTTGCATATACTGTGTCTACTATGAAAAGTCAACTTCACACAGTACAGGAGACTAGCTCTGCAGCCATAATTGATTATTTTGGTAATTCATCATAAATTAGAAGCTCTGGAAAATCATGCAAGGACTCCTAACCTTCGTTTTCTTAACTTTCCTCTGTCATCTTTACTGTCTCCTTAGATTTAAAGTATTTCAAAGAGGTTTTTGTTATTTCTTGAAAAAGTTGCTATCCAGAATTATTGTTATATACCAACGGGCAAGTGTGAGGTGGATAAGGCTGGTGAAGGGGTGGATGTGTTATCTGTAGATTTTAATGTAGATTTAACTAATTTTCTGGAAGATTCCACAGATATGATTTCTAAAAAGGCCACATTGTTGGTTTCTTTTTCTTTTATTTTGGATAAAATTCAGGTTTTAAAGGCTTATTTTAAGAACAAGGATAAACTTTTCTGCGGGTATAAATTGTACGTATTTCCTGATGTCTCAAAATCCCATAGAAGGGGGTTTCTAGCTCTAAAGTTTCATGTAGTTGATTTGGGAGCTACTTTTTTTCTTCGTTATCCATGTAAATGTATTATATTCTTCCAGGGAAAAGCTTATATATTTTTTGATTCTTCTTAATTGGAAAGGTTTCTTTTAGATAAGAAGTGGGTCTTGGGGTTTCTGTTCTTTTTTAGGTTTGCCCGCTGGTATTTTGTTAGAGGTTTTCCTTTAATCTCTGGATTTCCTTTTTTTTCTTTGTTTTGCTATAACTGAGGTTTTTTCAGCTCATCATTTTGTGAACTGTTACAAATTTTGGTGAACTTTGAAGTGTTTACTTTTTTAAATTTTCATTGGACTATTGCATGTCTTTGAATGTTTTTTTGATTGTAAACAATGTTAGATATTTCAATAAAAAAAGAATTTTCTGAGGCTGTCATGTGCCTTTTTGAATTCTTGGATAAAGTGGTGGTGTTGCCATGTTAGTCCACCTTAATGGATTAAATAAAAAATGAAAATAAGGTGCTACCTTTTTACTGGGCTAACTTAATACATTTTTGGACTACCTTTTGAATGTTAAAACGTTCTTCTTCAGTTCAGAACAGTATGAGCAACAGATGGCAATACCATAATATATAAGTGAATCACAAGAGCATTCCATTGACAGTCTTCTGGCATGGGCTCTTATCATTTTGGTCACCTTCCTCTGAACTGTTTCAAGCCTTTTTATACCCTTTGCAAGCTATGGTCTCCAGAACTGAACACAGTACTCCCAGGTGATGCTCACCAGTGACTTGTACAGGGGCATTAATACTTCTTTCTGCTTCTTATACCTCCTTATACGCAACCTAGCATCCTTCTGGCTTTGATTACTGCGTTGTCACAATGTTTTGCCACCTTGGGATCTTCTGACACTTTCTCCTGGTCCATGCACACAAGCCTCTCGTCTCCTATTCCATACAGCTCCTTTGAATTTCTGCATCCCAGGTGCATCACACTGCACTTCTTCATATTAAATCTTAATTGCCAAGCATTTGACCATTCTTCTGTAGATCTTTTCTCATGCCGTCTACTTCCTCTGAGGTGTCCACTGTGTTGCAAATCTTTGTGTCATCTGCTAAAAGACTAACTTTTCCTTTTAACCCTTTGGCAGTATCCTTCACAAAGGCACTGAACAGTACATAAGCTATGTCATACTGAGTCAGACCAAGGTCCATCAAGCCAACTATCCTATTTCCAACAGTGGCCAATATAGGTCACATGTTCCTAGCCGCTTCCGCAGAAGACACAGGTTCCAAAATGCTTGTATTGGGGCAGTCAGTGGATTTCCTGGGTCTCCTTTAATAATGGTTTATGGACCTCTCCTCCAGGAACTTGTCCAAAACTTTTTTAAACCCAGATACATATAGCTTTTACTAAATCCTCTGGTAATGAATTCCAGAATTTGATTACACGCTGAGTGAAAAAATATTTTCTCTTATTATTCTTATATGGGTTACACTATCTGCTTCATTGCATGGCCCCTAGTCTTTCTATATTTTGATGGTATAAACAAATCAATCTACATTTACCCGTTCCACTCCATTCATTAATTTATAGACCTCTATCATATCTCCCCTCAGCCATCTCTTTTCCAGGTTGAAGAGCCCTACCCTTTTTAGTCTCTCTTCATAGGGGTATCCCTTCCAGCCCCTTTACCATTTTGGTGACTCTTCTCTGTATCTTTTCTAATTCTGCTGTATCCTTTTTAAGATACAGCGATCAGAATTTCACACAGTATTCAAGGTGTGGTCGAACCATGGAACGATACAGAGGCATTAGAATATCCTTGCTTTTATTCTCCATTCCTTTCCTTATGATTCCTAGCATTCTATTAGCTTTCTTGGACATCGCTGCACACTGGACAAAGGGTTTCAACATATTATCCACAATGACGCCTAAATCTTTTTCCTGGGTGGTGGTTTCTAAAGTGGTACCTTGCATCATTTAACCAAAGTTTGGGTTGTTCTTTCCTAGGTGCATAACTTTGCACTTGTCTACATTAAATTTCATCTGCCATTTGGATGTCCAGTTTTCCAATTTATCAAGGTTCTCTTGCAATTTGCACAATCCTCTTGTGTTTTCACAACTTTGAATAATTTTGTATCATCTGCAAATTTTATTACCTCATTCGTTATTCCCATTTCTAGGTCATTTATGAATATGTTAAAAGCAGCGGGCCCAGCACAGATCCCTGTGGTACTCTACTATTCACCTTTCTCCATTGAGAAAATTGGCCATTTAGCCCTGCTCTCTGCCTTCTATCTTTTAATCGGTTTCTGATCCACAATACTAAACTGCCTCCAATCCCATGACTTTTTAATTTCACCAAGAGTCTCTCATGAGGGACCTTATCAAAGGCTTTCTGAAAATCCAGATACACTATATCAACTGGCTAACCTTTGTCTACCTGTTTATTCACGCCTTCAAAAAAACATAACAGATTAGTAAAACAAGACTTCCCTTGGCTAAATCCATGTTTATGTTTATTTAGACTTGATATACCGCCCTTTATAACGTCAGGGCGGTTTACAAAATTTACAAAAGTACCAGAAACAGAATAAGCACTGGGCTCTGTAAACGGGGGCGCTGGGTTAGAATGTCCACAGTCTTGGCAAAGGCAAATATTAGTATGACTTGCAAAGGATTGTGGGAAATGTAGTCCATTCATACCAGAATCAGCCGTTCACAATAAATTAGTTGTGCTTGCTCGAGTGTTAAGCAAAGAAAAGATACTTTATTTATGGGGTTATTTCTCCCAACACAGATTTGCTTGGTAGCACAAAAAGGATACTTGCTTTCAGTATTATACTTAGAAAAACAAATCAGGAAAAACAACAACTGAACTTCTTAAGCAATCAAATCAAATCATAAAGACCTTGGTGGGAACAGAAAGGTCTTTTCTGTGGGCTCCTGCTAATATCTTTTTAGCAGTGCTTCAAAACAAACAAAACCCACAAAGTAATGAAAAAACTGTTCTTTTTCAAGGCTAACTTCTGGTATTTTCACACACACCCAGAAGTGTCTCTTCAGAGCTCACAGGCAATTAAGCAAGGCTCAATTGCTAACAATTAACCAGCTGCAAGCCTCTTGGCTGGTTTACTTTCTAAACGTGGCTCAAATCCTGCTCAAAAGCTTTTCTGAGTAGATCAAAGAACAAGTTTATATTTCTTTGTGATGGTTGTTGAATTTTGTAAAAGTATATTACCACAGAAGTTTAGACAGAGAGCAATCCATGTATTCACACTGTTCATTTACAATATCCCCCTCTTCTTCAACTATCATAGAATCAATATCATGGATTGGCACAGAGGAATTTCTTAATGGAGCACTCTCAGGACAATACTTGTTTCCCTGCTGTCTTCCAAGTGAAAAGCTAGGGCATAGATCAGTGTTCATACCTGAGCTTCCATTGCTGTTAGGGTTCCTCTCCAAATATCCTGGCCAGTATGTAGTCCAGTTTTTATGTCCAGCCTTCCAATCAAGATCCCTGGACACTGGGTCTCTCTTCACATACCTTCTTGCACTGGTCTTAGGGCCCCTTCCAAATGCAGCCGTCTCCCTCACAAGTGCCGTCCGGGGATTCCTGGCTCTGTAACCCCACTCCTCTGGTTTCCTCCAGTCCAATGGATTATGCTTGCCTCTGGAATGTCTCCCAGCACACGTACTGCTATGGACTCCTTTAGACCTCCAAGATGCTTTTCTCTTCTTTCTTCCAAGTTGCTTCTTGCTTTCTCTGTCCGTGAGCTCTGGCTTCTGCTGCCTCTGCTCCTGCTGATGATCCAGCCGATGATGATCATGAAGATTCTGATGATTCTGCTGTGTAGAATAGGCTTTACTTTTAACCTGTTTAGAGGGCTGCTCCACCCTAGCACAGCGCAGCTGTGCTGAATCAAGCCCTGCCCTTGGAGATGAGTGCTTGGGGATTACCTCATAGCTCTCCTGATTGAACACACGTTTCCCCACTTCAGCTCTTCTAGTGGCTGTTTGAAACCTGGTGCATTCTGGGACTGGTAGTCTTTTATGGAAACATTCTGTTTTATTATTTCTACCAGCAAAGACAGGTTGCTTGTTCAGAGCCAATTCACCTCTATTATAGCTCCTTCCTGAACTATGATAAGCTTCCTTATCACAGCTCATAGAAAAGGAAATAGAACTCCATATTTTTGACAGGAAAGAGAAGATTATCAAGCACACAGGCAAGACAGAGGTATTTCACAACCATAAATGTTGGTTTTCTCCCATTAAACCATGATCAGTAATTGTATTGTTTATAATGGTTTCTACCATTTTGCCCGGTACTGATGTCAGACTCGCAGGTCTGTAGTTTCCCGGATCACTCCTGGAACCCTTTGTAAATATTGGCATCACACTGGCCATTCTCCAGGTACTACAGATGATTTTAATGATAGTTCACAGATTACTAATAGTAGGTCTGCAATCTCATATTTCAGTTCTTTCAATACCCTTGGATGAATACCATCCAGTCCAGGTGATTTGGTACTCTTCAGTATATCAAATAGTTGTAAAACATCTTCCCAGTTTATCAATATTTCTTTCAATTTTCTGATATATCACCTTTATATACCATTTCAGGCACGGGTAAATTCCCTAGTCACACTATATAGCACAATTTCCCCAAGGAGCCAGAAATCCAAAAATGATGAAAAAAGTCTCCCAACAAGGCACAAAAGGAAAAATTAGAAACAACAAAAGAACAAAACCAGACTAAACATGAGAGTTTCTAAAAGAGCACCTACGAAATACCAGTTAAAACAAACAAACCAGAAAACATAAACAAAAATATTTATAGAGGAAAACAGACCTCAACCAACCCTTCTGCAAACCTAAGCAGAGAGGATGAGCCAGTCGAATAGAAAACCAGACACAAACAATGCCTCAACGGTGCCTAAATAATCGACTATACTCAAAAAGACATCAGCGGTCAGAAAAAAACCCTCTATAATGGGGAACTGAGCCAAACAACAAGAAAACAAAAAAGACTCAAATAGGACCCCAAAAAGCCAGTATTACAAGGTGAAAACAACTATAGTCAGAATAATTAGAAACCTGATCCATCAAGGGTACCAAATAAAACTAAAAAACTGAAGAAACTTTCATTTTGTTTCTTTCAGGATTAGCAAAGTTTTTGTCGAGCTCCCTGAAGAAGCTGCTTTGGCGAAACACCTAGTGTCAGGTCTCCGGGAAGTTGCCATGAATGCTGCAGTTCCTGTGATGTTCGTCCTGAGCTGCACTTCATTGCTGTTCTTCAGCTAGGTTTCTTCAGTTTTTTAGTTTTATTTGGCATCCTTGATGGATCAGGTTGCTAATTATTCTAACTTCCCTTAACCCCTCCTACCCTACTAACTCCTCCTTCAGGTACTTAGCCATTTTACTGAAGTCAGCATTTTTGAAGTCTAAGACTTTGAGTTTGCTGTGATTGGATTCTGTCTTGGCTTTTCTCTCAGACCACACCGTGTGATGATCGCTGCTGCTCACATGGGCACCCATCTGGATATTTGACACACTATCGCCGTTGGTGAGCACTAAATCCTGCACGGAGCTCTCCCTGGTCGGTTCCATCACCATTTGTTTAAGTAATGCATCTTGGAAGGCATCCACAATTTTTTTACTTCTTTCCAGATTTGCAGAAGGAACACTCCAATCCAAATACTCAGTATTTGTCCCATGCATTTTTGAATTCAGACACTGCCCTCATCTCTACCACCTCCACTGGGAGACTATTCCATGCATCTACCACTCTCTTTTTGTAAAGAAATATTTCCGTGAATTACTCCCTTTCACCCTCATCCTATGTCCCCTCGTAACGGAGCTTGCTTTCAATCAAACGAGGCTCTACTCCTGTGCACATATGCCATGGAGGTCTTTTAATTTATAATTTTTATTGAGCATGTCAAAAATAATACAAGAATTAATTACCAGAAAAAAGCATGAAACACAAACAGTCTATATCTCGGGGAGTACAACAAAAGAAATTACTACTATAAGCAGTAAATAAATAAGAAAAATACAAATAGCGATCAGAGAAAGATTTATTTATTTATTTAAGGTTTTTATTTAAGATGTTAGTAACCATCATTTAAACAAAACTCAATTATTTCTAGCATGCTAGTAAACCAGTAATAAAACAAAGAAATGCTTTTCAGAATAAAAAGGCTATTTTCTGCGGGGGGACAATAAATTTGTTTCCCAATGTTGCCAGGCAGACGCAGCTTCGACGCAAGGCCTTTATTTCTTTAAGGCCTCGCGTCTTGGCTTTGGGTGCTACATTTTTTTTAATTTCCCTGTAAATGCCTGGTCACATTGGAAGGAACTAAATATATTTTCTTGGATGTATCCTCTTTGGAAACTTTTCTTAATAGTCATTGTCCTTAGGGAAAAAGCATTTCTTTGTTTATTACTGGTTTACTAGCATGGAGGTCTTTAAACATCTCTATCATATCTCCTCTATCCTGCCTTTCCTCTATAGTATACATAATAAGATCCTTAAGTCTATCCTCATATGCTTTATAACGAAGACCACTAACCATTTTAGTAGCCACCCTCTGCACCATCTCCAACCTTGTTATATTGTTTTGAAGGTGTGGTCTCCAGAATTGCACACAATACTCCAATTGAGGTTGCACCAAAGACTTATACAAAGGCACTATCACCTCCTTTTTTCTGCTGGCCATTCCTCTCCCTGTGCACCCAAGCATCCTTCTAGTTTTCGTCACCGCCTTTTCTACCTGTTTAGCTACTTTAAGATCGTCAGACACAATCACACCCAGATCTCACTCTTCTTTTGTGGACAGAAGTACTTCACCCCCTACACTATACTGCTTCCTTGGGTTATTG
Source organism: Ichthyophis bannanicus (assembly GCA_033557465.1). Taxonomy (NCBI): domain Eukaryota; kingdom Metazoa; phylum Chordata; class Amphibia; order Gymnophiona; family Ichthyophiidae; genus Ichthyophis; species Ichthyophis bannanicus. Next base: position 517,869,203 of record CM066033.1, read on the forward strand.
CAGCCCAAATGCATGACCCTGCATTTTTTAGCATTAAATCTCAGCTGTCAAATTCTTGACCGTTCTTCAAGCTTAGCTAGATCTCTCCTTATGTTATCTACTCCTTCCTGGGTGTCTACTCTATTGCAGATTTTGGTATCATCTGCAAAAAGGCAAACCTTACCCGATTGCCCTTCTGCGATATCACTAACAAAGATGTTAAAAAGAATCGGACCAAGGACAGATCCCTATGACACACCACTGGTAACCTCCATCTCATCAGTGTGAGCTCCATTTACCTGTTCCCTTTGTCGCCTCCCACTCAACCAATTTCTAATCCAATCAATTAGGGTCCATCCCTAGGGTGCTAAGTTTGTTTATAAGTCTCCTATGTGGAACAGTGTCAAAGGCTTTATTGAAATCCTAGTCCAACTCTACCTCTGTCCAACTCCCTGGTCACCCAGTCAACTAAATCAATCAGATTTGTCTGACAAGGCCTGCCTCTGGTGAATCCATGCTGCCACCGATCCTGTAATCCACTGGACTCAAGAAATCTCACTATTTTCTCTTTCAGCAGTGTTTCCAATAATTTACTCACCACAGAAATTAGACTAATCGGCCTGTAGTTTTTAACCACATCCTTACTTCCGCTTTTGTGTAAATGGACCACATGTGCCTATCTCCAGTCCTTTGGCACCCAACTCCAAAGAGGCATTGAAAAGGTCAGTCAATGAAGCTGCTAGAACGTCCCCAGGTTCCTTCAGTATTCTCAGATGTATCCCATCCGGTCCCATCACTTTCTCTACTTTTAGTTTAGCTAGTTCCTCACAAACACAGTCTTCTGAAAATCATTCAAGATCCCTGTCGCTTCTGTTCCTATTTGTGAGTGTTTTCTGAGGTCCACTCCTGGCCCTTCATCTGTAAACACAGAACAGAAATCCCTGTTAAGCAATTCTGCTTTATCCTCATCAGCTTCTGCTTATTCCTCCCTTTCACCCTTGAGTTTGACAATACCACTTTTGCCCTTCCTCCTCTCACTAACATATCTGAAATATGTCTTAATCCCCCATTTTATTGCATTGGCTATTTCTTCTTCTTTTTCTGTCTTTGCTTTCCTGACTACTTTGCTAGCTTCTCTAAGTTTTTCCAAATATAGATGCCTGTCTTTCTCTTGTTATGATCTCTTGTAATTCATAAAGGCCTCCCCCTTTTTCTTCACCTTTTCAGCTACTTCTTTTGAGGACCATAGCAGCCTCCTTTTCCTTTTACCTTTATTTCCTTTATAACAAAAAGGTTGGTTGCCCTTAAATATCCTCTTTCAGTTTTGCCTACTGTTTTTAATTCCCCATCCCGCTAATGGGGAATTCCCATCCCGCTAATGACTCTCTGAGGTATTGTTCCATCTTTGCAAACATAGATTTCCTAGACTAAGTCCCTCACTTTTGAATGGATTTTATCAGCCCTAATCCTAATACGGAACCACACCATGTGGTGATCACTGGATGCGAGATGATCTCCCACTATAACATCAGAAACACTTTCACCATCGGTAAGCAGCAAGTCTAGTATGGCCCCTTCATGTGTGGGTTCTGTTACCAGTTGCCTGAATAGTTCTCCCTGTACAGAATCCAGGATCTCCTTACTTCTAGATGACACCACAGCAGGAATGTGCCATTCAACATCCGGCATAGTGAAATCACCTATCAGCAGCATTTCCCCTTTCCTGGCAATGCTGTCTTCTATTAAATTCCATCCACCTCTTCTCCCTGTGAGGGGGGTCTGTATATCATGCCTATGCAAATAGATTTCTCTTTCCCTTTTTGTAGTTTAACCCACAGTGCCTCCTCTCTTCCTTTTAAGCCCTGTAATTCTTTAGCTTTAATATTATTTTTTACATATAGTACCACTCCTCTTCCCCTTTCTTCCTGTCTTATCCTTCCTGAATAAAGTAATGCAATGCAATGTATGCCTCGAATCAGTCCTGACTCCTGGCGACCCAGAAGCTCCTGGGTTTTCTTGGCAGTGTCACCGGAAGTAGATTGCCAGGCCTTTCTTCCGAGGCAATGGAGGGTTAAGTAACTTGCCCAAGGCCACAAGGAGTGCTAGTAAAGTAAAGCCTGGTATAATTATATCCCAGTCATGGTTATTTGTGAACCATGTCTCCGTAACTGCCACTAAATCCAAGTCAGCCTCTTCCATTAAAGCCTCAACATTTGGGATCTTTTTTCCCATGCCACGGGCATTTATATACACCACTTTCCAGATGTTGCCCCTTTTACGATTGCTATAGAGGTATTTAATGTTTCACTTACCTGGGGGCTTTTTTCACCCATCCCAATTGAATCTGCTACTGAAGACACATCGACCCCTCTTGGACAGATGAACGCCAACACACTACTAAGATACTTATTCACTCCTTAGTCACCTCCCATCTAGACTATTATAATCTGATCCTTGTTGGTCTCCCTCTGAGTTATCTCTCTCCCCTTCAATCTGTTCAACACGCAGCTGCGAGGCTAATTTTCTGCCAGCCCCGAGTGTCATATTACCCCTCTTCTCGTCTCTTCATTGGCTTCCAAACTTCTCCTGCTGACCTATAAGTGCATTCACTCTGCAGCTCCTCACTACCTTTCCTTTCTTATCTCTCCCTACACCCCTCCTCGGGAGCGCCACTCTTCTGGCAAAATCGCTTCTATCCGTGCCCTTCTCTTCTATTGCCAACTCCAGACTTTGCTTCTTTAACCATGCTGCTCCTTATGCTTGGAACAAACTACCTGAGTCTGTATGTCAGGTGCCTTCTCTGACCCTTTTCAAATCCAGGCTGAAAACTCACCTCTTCGCTGCCACTTATGGATCTTGACTCACCTGATGTTTTTTGTGTTTCCCTACTGTTCCCCCTAGCTGTATCCCATGTCTACAACTACTGTGTTGCCTGTCTCGACTAGATTGTAAGCTCCGATGAGCATGGACTGTCTTTTACATGAGTCTGTGCAGCATTGTGTATGCCTTGTAGCGCTATACAAATGTTCAAACCAAAACGCTGTCAGTGACACCATCCACGCAGCCATGCATTTATCTCTAGGATGTAAACTTCTCTGCCTTATTTATTTTATTTATTTAAAAAGGATTTCTATACCGCCTTCTCCTGTAATCAAGGCGGTCTACATAGCAAACAATTAAATACTGACTTTTTGTGTGTGCCTGCAGTGATAAACAGTGAATGCTTGTGTGTGTAGGGTGGCATTGATTCATGGTGGGCTATTTACAGCGCGCGCTATTTTACAATACTATGTACATGAATGAGAAGGGAGGGGGTTGGTCTGTAGTTCTGGTTAGCAGGCAGGTTATGTGATGTCACCGTAGTGTTCGATGAAGAGGGTCGTTTTGAGCTGTTTCCGAAAGTCCTTGATGTCTGTTGTCGATCATAGGTCATCAGGGAGGGTGTTCCAAATTGCAGGTGCAGCCAGCGATAGAGCTCGTTTTGCAGTGTCCTTGCATACCTTGGTGAAGTCTTTTGGTGTATTGATGATGTTGGAGGTGCCTCTCCTCCTCGGTCTTGTGCTGCTGTCAGATTGTATGAGTGGCTGTAGGCTGAGTGCTGAGGTCTGTTATTTGATTTTGAATATGTTTATGACTGTCTTATATCTGATGCGGGAGCTAATTGGGAGCCAGTGGAGATTTTTTAGAATGGGGGTGATGTGATCTTGTCTTGATGAGCCAGTTATTATGCGTGCTGCTGTGTTTTGAGCCATTTGCAGTGGCCTGAGTGTCTGCTTTGTTAGGCCGATATAGATTGGGTTGCAGAAGTCTAGGATTGGAGTTATTAGTGACAGACTGTGCGGAAGTGCTCCTGAGAGAGGAGGGGCTTGAGGCGTCGGATTAGTTTCATCTTGTGGTACGCATTTTTGGTGGTTCTGCTGATGTGTGATTGTAGATTCAGTTCTTTGTAAAGAGTCACTCCCAGGTATTTCACTTCCGGTTTTATGGGTATTGTTTTGTTGTTGATCTTGATGGTGGGTGGAGGGACAAAGTTGGTGTTTCGGGTGATGATAAGTGCCTTGGTGTTGCTGTAGTTTATGGTCAAGTTGTTGTCTTGAAACCAATTGGTCATATGCATGAGACAGTATGTTATTTTGGTGTAGTCTGGGTTGTCGAGGGGACTGGTGTGTATATCATGATGTCGTCGGCATAGATTGTGTATTGTATTTTGTGTTCTTTCATGATGTTGCAGATTGGTTTAATGTAGAGATTAAATAATAGCGCCAATAGGGCAGATCCTTGTGGGATGCCTTGCTTGACTTTTATGGGTCGGGATGTGTTTGGGCCGACCTTGACCTGTAGCTGTCTGTCCGTTAGGTATGAGTCGAACCACCTCAGGGTGGATCTGTGTAGTTCAATGTTTTGTAGTCTTGCTATCAGAGTTCTGTGATCCACTGTGTCGAATGCTGATGAGATGTCTATGAAGATCATAAGTATTCCATTCTTGCGGGTGTCTATGAGGTGTATTATGTTGTTAAAGAGGTATAACAAGAGTGTTTCGACTCCATGGTTGGGGCAGAAATCGTGTTGGTTGATGTCCAGTGGTGCATGGTTGTCAATGTGGTCTTGGAGCTGATGCTGTACCGTTTTTTCAATAATTTTTGCCAGTAGTGGTATGCTTGAGATGGGTCTGTAAGCAGCTGGGTTGCTCTTGTCCAGTGGTGATTTCTTCAGAATTGGTCTTGTTGTAACTAGCTTTAGCTGGTTTGGCATGATTCCTTGGGTCAGTGAACTGTGCACCATGTTGTGTATGGTGTGGATGAAGTTTCTTTGTTGCTTTAATCCATGTCACGGGGCATGGGTCTGTTGGTGCCGTGCTTGTGTTGAGTGCGATGATGATGTGTGAGAGCTGCTCTGTGGATGGGGTGCTGAATTTGTCCCAGGTTTTTAAGGAGGTGGTTGGTTTGGTGGTTGTGCTTGTTGTTAGTTGTGATGAGGTATGGAATTTTTCTTGGAGGTGGTCTGTTTGCACTTCGTTTTCGGTCTTCTATTCTTTGGTAAGAGTTTTCACAATTTCGAAGAGCTCTCTTGGTTTGTTGTTGGATTTGAGTATAATGTTTGTGTGATATTCTTTTTTCGTTTGGTTGATGAGCTCGTTGTAGTCTCTTTGCTTCGCTAGGTATAGGGCCTAAGTGTTGGGAGATTTGGTGTGTCTCCATTGCCGCTCTAATTTCCTTAGGTCCCTCTTTTCATTTTGTATGACTTTTGAGTACTAGGGTGTGTGATGGGATTTGGTGCAGCGAGTTTTCTTGGTTTTGTATTCAGTGGCTTTGGCAGCAGCATTGATGATACTGTTCCATTTACTGATTTGCTCAACTAGATCATTTGTTTCAGAGTTCAGGTGAGGTAGAGTGTCCTGTAGAAATTGGTCCCTGTCAAAGCTTTTGAATCTTCTTTGAACAGGTGGGTTGTCCTGCGTCTCGTTGTGCTTTCCCCCTTGTGGCACGATATTTATTTTAATTATTTGATGGTCTGACCACGGCACAGGTGTGACAGAGGGTGTTGAAATGTTACCTCTGTCAAGTAGATAGTTGGGTGCGAATATGAGGTCTGGTGATGATCCGTGTCTGTGTTTCAGGGTATTGATCAGTTGAGTGTATTGTAAGGAGACCATTGCTAGAAGGAAAGTTTCTGCGTCCTTGGTGGTAGTAGATTTGAGGTTGAAGTCTCCCAATAGTAGCAGGGGTTTGTGGTTTGTGTTGACTACACAGACAGCTTCTAGCGTGGAGGCTAGCTCATCTGGTGGCGCATGTGGAGCTCTGTAGTTGAGGCACAGGGCCATCCATTTGCTCTCCACAGTGATGGTGTTGCATTGGTTTGTGTTTGAGGTACTTCGGGACTTAAGCTTTAGGCTGTTCTTTGTGATGATCAAAACCCCTCCTCCTCTCCGGTGTGTGCATGGGCAGTTGAATGTTGAGTAGGTGGAGGGCACTAATTGATTAAGGAGTACATTGTCAGTGGAGGGTGAGCCATGTTTCTGTGATGCAAAGTATGTCAGGATGCTGATCTTCTATGTGGTCTGCTAGTGTGTTAAGTTTGTTTTGTATGGATCTGGCATTGATGAGTTCTATTGAGATTGCAGATGGGATGTTTAATGCTCTGTGGGCTTCTTTTGGGTTTGCGTGGGTGTCGGTCTTGGAATTAGTTTGCTTTTTGTGCTTGGGTATCCTGTGTGTTCCAGTTCATATACTGGGGATGTGTGTAGATCTGTGGTGGTGTTGGAAGCCATAAGGTGTTTGTGGGTAGGTAGTGTTTGGGTGTGTGAAGTGGAAGGAGTTGGGTGAGGAGGAGGCTGAAGGGCAGAATCGGGGTTGCAGACATGTTGTTTTTGTTGGCTATCTTAGGCCTTGGTCTTTACCCTCAACAGGGAGGAATGAAATGAGCACCACCTGTGCACCTCTCTGCTTCATCCTCTTTCCCAGAGCCATGAAATCACTTTTGATATGCTCAGAGGGATTCCTGGCAGTATCAATTGTGCCAGTATGGATGAGTAACATCGGGTAATAGTAGGTTTGATGAGTCTCGGCAAACTCTCTGTAACATCTCAGATTTTGGCACCTGCTAGATAACAGACCTCTCTGGACATCAAGTCTGGTCTGCAGATGGATGTCTCAGTACCCTCAGAAGAAAATCACCAACCACCATTACTCTTCACTTCCTCGTGGTGATTGATTCTGCAACTTTGGGGTGCTCAAGCTGTGGTTCCTCCCTATCTCCAGGAACAAGTAGGAATGAGTCTTCACATATGGGTACGTCGGTACCGACGGAGCCTGCACGGGAATGCTCCCCAGCATCCAATCAGAAAGCTTTTGGGAGCATCCCTCGCGCCTGTGCACTGCCTTCCCGCCTTTCCAACTGCCTCTCCTCAGTTTTCGTTTTTCCGCGGAGCTGGCAGGACGTCCTCCTGTTACCGCAGAAACTTTTTTCTTAATTCTTTATTTCTTCTTTTCTTGTGGTCGCGGCTGTTTTCCTGCCGCCACCGGTACCGCCGGTGGGTTTTTCTTTTCTTTTTCTTAAACTCAGGGACAGTTTTTCCCTCAGTTTCTGTCTTAAAATTTTTTGGGCCTGCAAGGCCTCTCCATCATGGAGCCTTCTTCTCCTAAGAAGTGCCTTCACTGTGGAAACACAGTTTTCTTTTTAGACTCCAATGCCTGGTGTCTAACCTGTTTGGGTCCTGACCCTTTTTCCCCTGAACAATCAGGCTACAAAACTGTGAGAAGAGATTCCCTCTTTCGAGTTTCCCTCGATACCATTTTCCCTCCCTGGGTGAGGGCACCGGCCTTTTCTTCTCTACAGGATCAGGTAACCCACAAACAGTCTGTTAAGACTAGCCAATCCTTGAGTGGTAGGTCTCATGCCAAGCATGCTGACGGCCCCGGCCTTGCCCTCAAGACCCCATTGGCATTAAAACCCCGGCGGGAGTCTCCGGGCTCCAAAGCATTTCAGGGGTTTCAGGTTGTTCCTGGGGCTCACCCCTCACAGAACATACCTGAGCCATGCTCGGTGGTGGCATCCACTTCGAGCGGTAGCGATACCCCGGCATCGGCACCGGTGTTGAGTGATCCACTCTTCACCAGGGATCGTCATCTGGCGTCCTCGGTACCTTCGGGACCGATCGATATGTTCCAGGTTGACTTTCCTGTATCTAAGCCATGCTCAGTGGTGGCATCCGCTTTGAGCGGTACCGATACCCCGGCATCGGCACCGGTGTTGAGTGATCCACTCTTCACCAGGGATCATCATCTGGCGTCCTCGGTACCTTCGGGACCGATCGATACGTCCCAGATTGACTTTCCTGTATCGACAACATCGCCGATACCACCACCGACGTTGGTACCCTCTAGACATGCATCGATAGACTCGCTCCCTTCGATGCCGAGTCTGGAATCGATATCTAGTCTAGAAGATTGGGTGCCGACGCGTCTCGGAACCGACCCTTATCGTTTCCGGATACGCAGTACCGAGGATATTCACCAAGCGTTTCTGGTTGCCTCGGTACCGCTTGAGCAGCCTCCGATGACTGCTTCGATGGCGTTACTGCCTCCGATTCCAACTCAGTTACCGGTATCGGTATTGATGTCGGTTCCTGCAGTTACATCGGCATCAGCCACTTCCATGCCTTTTTCTCCATCGCTCCTTTCTATGCCTAGCTTGGAGTCGATACCTGGCATGGACGATACAGTACTGACTGCCTCAAATCGTGACTGCCAGTATCAGTATCCATCTAGTGGGGCTCTTCTCCTGCACCAGACCAGTACATCCTCTGGTGCCCAGGCTGCTCCTTCAACTTTAGCCTATCCAGGGATAGTTCCCATTGGAGATCCCTCTTTTCAGAAATTTCTCCTTGACATGGCAACATTCCTTGCTATTCCTATCCCTGACTGTGATCCTACTCGAGGCTCTCCTGCAGAAAAGGAAAATATAATGCTTCCTTTACATCATTTTTTGCAGGATCTTCTTCTGAAAATATGGGAAACACCTTTAAGGGTTTCCTCACCTTCTACAGCAACTGATGTTCTGTATCAGGTGCCCCCCTCTCCAGGGTTTCAAAAGACTCAACTTCCCCATCATTCCATTGTAGTGGAATCAGCTATGAGGAAGGTAAAAAGCAAGAAAAAGCATTCTTCTTATCCGCCAGGTCGTGCATCTAGAGCACTTGATGCCTTTGGACGTCAAACCTTCCAAACATCTATGCTGGCAACAAGGATTATCTCTTATATTTTTTATATGAGTCTATCTCTCCAGGAGGTCACAAAGAAATTATCTCTTTTGACTCCTTTTCTATCAGAGCCCAAGGCTGCAGACTATTCCTTACTTCTTAGTCATAGCCAGAATCTCTCTTGGTTTCTTTCTCGTGCTTCTCTAGACTCTTTTGAGTCTGTCAGCAGAACCTCTGCTATAGCCATAGGAGCACGACGTAGAGCCTGGCTCCAGGCTTCAGACTTGAGCAGATGGGCACAACACACACTGGGTAATTCTCCTTGTACTGGAGAAAATCTCTTCAATAGGGAGGCTTTACGTCAGGTTGCTCATTGCTCCACTGACTTCCCTGGTTCTGGGGACCATCCTAAGCCTTCTTCTTCCCCAGGAGGTAGGAAATGTCCTACCAAACCTTCTTTTCCTAAGAAGAGAAGGTTTCACTCTTCTCCTGCCCATCATCCAGATGTACCCAAGCAGGGAACACCTCGTCCTGGTCTGAAGAATCCAAACTCTAGCCAGTCTGAGCATACCCAGCAACCATAGGTTCCTGAAGGTTGCAACCTACAGTTAACTTCTTCTTAGCAGAAGTTTGTTCACTGTTTTTTCTTTAAAGCTCTACACCTGGTTTCCTTTCTTCAGGATATGCTGAGCTGTCAGGATATTCTTGTCTATGGGTTACAGATTTCTCCTCTTCTTCCTACCAAGAAGAGAAGTTAATTACTATCCATGATAGTTTCTGTCCCAACATGAACATTTTTTCCTTCAGCTGACGCACCATATGGTAAGTCACCCTTCAGCTCCTGTTTCTCTACCCTCTCATCCAGGGTTTCCCCTGAATGAGTGGTACCATACTGTACAGCTTTTCTAGCCTTTCATTCCAATGTAGAGTTTTTTCCTTGAATAAATTCTCTGGACAGCTTATCAGACAGGGACAGGAATATTTCCTCTCCCTTTGTCTGTTCTCTCTGTTTTACACAGGAAGATTCTCTCTGCTGTCTATTTCAGCTGCTGTTCATGCAGGAGTTCCAATGATTGAACTACTGGTACTTTCCCACAAGTTTCCAGTCCGTCTTCCACTACTTTCTGTCTAGCATTAGTAGTGATTCCAGGATAGTGCTTCATCTATCTTGGATAATCCTAATCACTTCAGGCTTCTCACATTATCTTCTTTTCTGGCCATCTCCATTTCCTTGGATTTGGCAGCACAGCTGACCTACAGTCAGTTTTATCTCCTAATTCTCCTGCATAATGCTCTCTACAATCTTCAGAGAAGCTTTCTACTATGGGCCCTTGCTGGAGAGCATTGGACTTTGTCTCTGATGGCTTTTCTATATGGTAGAAAAGGCTTATCAGTCATTTTCCATGACTGTGAGGGTTCTCCACACCCTTTTGTCTCCTGTTATAATACAGGATATAAGCCTTTTCTGCGTGAATGTCCAAAGAGTTTTCCAATCCTGCAGGAATATGCTTTTTTTTCCTTACAGCTTGTCCTCATGCTATCCTACTCCTCATGGACAGCACATATTTTACTAGTAACTCATGATACCCCTGTGTCCCTCCAGTGGGTCATCCTGGTATCTCCTTCTATGCGTTTTCTGTCCATTTACCATGTCAGAGTTCTACAGAACTCACGACTTGCTCTTTACAGACTGATATTATCCTCTGTTTTTTCACGCAACCATCCTGGTTATTTCACTGGATAGCATTCCTGCACCCTCTTAGCCCGGAGGAATAGATTCTCTATATATCTTCTCAAGTAGGTTCCACCTTCTTGTTATAAGATGAATCTTTCTCCTTCACATCTCTCATATGAATGTTCTTATGGGGCTTAGTTACAGACATGTATCTTCAGACATACATATTCATGTATGTATATATCTCTATATATTTCTATAGATACATATGTCTGTAAGCTGTGTGTGCATAGCTTATGCCCCTATATGTATATATATATACACATATATATATACATATCTATATATATATATATATAAATATATCCCTATATATATATATATCCCTATATATGTGTGTCTGTTGAGATGCTTTTTATAAGTAGATATGTATTACATACTATCTCCCTAACTGTCTATGCTATAAAGGTTTTTACCTTCTTAGAGGTTCCAGACAGTGGGCTTGCATATCTTCATACTGTCCCTCGGTATGTGGGGGCTGTTATGCACACAACCACTACTGTGGTACTAACAGCTTCCACTTTACTCTAGGTCTCGCTATCCCTGAAACATCACGCTTCAATATCTTTCCTATCTCTCACCAGCTAGGAAAGACAGTGTAGATCTTCAGTAGTTCTGAGGTTTCAGCCCTTCACACATCTGTCCTCCTTGGGAATACGGGCTTTTTTCCATACCCCTTCTTCCCTCCAGGACTGGGCTAGTTGTCCAAATCGGTCAGTCTTCCTCTTTTACTCCTCAATGTTAATGACTCTGTAGCTAAAAGAGTTTTCAGCTTTTTCCCATAAAGCTTTCCACTGAAGACCTGCTGTTCTTATACTACCCCAGTTGACATCTGGGTCACCTGCCAATTCCAGATTTGGACCTTCACCCTCACTGCTGTGAGGTCACCTTGAGGATTCCTCTACTGAATCTCCAGTAGACTCCATCACGCTCTCTACTTTCCACAATCCAGTAGGTAAGCTCCATATTGTGATTGTCCATTGAATAATTTTAATGGTACTTATCATACATACCAAGGACTCCTCTCCTGTAGTCCTTAGGTTCGCTGTTTTTTCTTACAGCTCCTCTCTTTTCAACTCCTACCCACCATCCCTCATGGGATGCCGGAGATCCATGTGTGGGAAGTGCAGTCCTGATCCAGGGACACGCATTTTATGGGATCTCCCCCTGGCATCTATAGCTAGGGAGTCCCCATATGTGAAGACTCATTCCTGCTTGTTCCTGGAGATAGCACAGTTACTTACCTGTAACAGGTGATCTCTGGGAACAGCAGGAATAAGTCTTCACAACCCACCCACCTCCCCTAGGAGTTGTATCTATCTATCTGTCTTCCTTTCCTCTTTCTCTCCCTTTGTCTCAGCTATGAAACTCAACTGAGGAGAGGCAGTTGGAAAGGCGGGAAGGCAGTGCGCAGGCGCGATGGATGCTCCCAAAAGCTTTCTGATTGGATGCTGGGGAGCATTCCCATGCAGGCTCCGTCGGTACCGACATACCCATATGTGAAGACTTATTCCTGCTGTTCCCAGAGATCACCTGTTACAGGTAAGTAACTGTGCTTTCCTGGGATGCTTTCACCTCTTCCACTTCCAGGGCTGCATGTTGATTCTTCAATTCAAGGGCTAGAGGAGTTGGATTGGTGATTCTGCAAGCTCTGGTGACTCGTGTCCAACTTTTGTCATTTTGTAGACCCCCATCTTCACTTCTGGAGAGCTTGGATGTTTCAAGAAGCATCCCATCAATGTATTCCTCACCATCTTGAATGCTCCTCAGCCTTGCCATCCCTTCTCTGAGCACCTCCACTTGTTTCCTGAGAGCTTCAGCATGCAGGCATCCTGCACATGGAACTGGAGCTTCAACTGGCATTGGGATCTCGGTCTGGACAGAGACAGAAGCTGTAATAGGGACAACAGCTTTGGCAATACAACTTTTCCCAGCCATTGTTCAGTTGGAGGAGCTTTGGTACCCATTGAAGTAAAAGAGAGAGACCTACCAAAATCCCTGCCTATTCCTCAGCTGTCCTTTAAGAGAAAAAGCAGTTAACCTCTTAAGTGTGCTCTAACAGGGTTGTTCTAAGTCCCTGTGTGTAGCTAATTGGGGAGTTGCCCTATAAAACAAGAATGCTCATATGGGGTGGATGGGAGCTGGGGAGGTTAGGGAGGGACCTGATTAGGTCAGTGGTTTCAAAGAGCTAACAAGCTGGAACAAAAAAACAGTGAACTCTGACAGAGCTTTGCCCAATTCCACAAACAATTTCCCCTTTGCAGTATAGGGAGAAAAAAGAATTAGCTTTTACAAATGAAAATCAAAACCCCTTCGAGAGCTTTCAGGCAGAGAGATTGTAGTTAAAAGCCACATGATATTACCTTGCTTGCAACCAAGTCCCATTGAAAGGTATATGTATAGCTAGCTGCACTACCCGTATAAGTGCCAGCACTGAAAATCCATCTTAACTGTAAAAATATAATTATTCATTTAAAATTAATGTGTCACCGATTAGATGTATAAGCTGTACCTTCAGCAGATATTTTCATGAATCCTCACGCCAGTACAAACCACACCTCATTTTCAAACATGTCTTTAGCTATTTCACAAATAAATCAGCCAAAGTCTTATGTACAATTGCATGCATTTTTTAAAGCACTTATGTAATAGATACAAACTGCACTTTTTAATATCAGCCTCAGTGAGTATTAGCAGTAGAAGTGGGTTTTGAACTTGGGTCTCCTGCCTCCAAGGCTAATATTCTAACCTCTAAGTCACCAACATCTTCCCGTATTAATTGCCAGCTAAGTAAAAAAAAATTTCAGTACTGCTACTTCCAGCTTACGGATAACTGTTCAAATATTTGTGACTACAACAAAATGTAACAGTAGGAAACTGTTCAGGATAAGCTCAAAATGATTATATCCAAAATAAAAAGAAAACTGGGAAGCTGATTGTCTTCAAGCCTCCAGCCTGTGTATAATTGATTTTACTAATGCATTTGTAGGCAGAAGATTTATTTAAAGATAATCCATTTTACATTGGTATTCTTGTTTGCTTGATAAGCACTGGTAATATCATAGACACACTGGTTGTGAATCCACAATAGTCTGTATTCTGTAAAGTCCCCTGTGCACTGTGCAATCTCATCCTATCCTGTCTCATCCTGCTAAATGATTCAGGGGAGCAAAGAAGAAGACATTGATATTTAGGCTGCTGCGGCAGGGTAGCATCTGTTTATTATAAGGCATCAGATTTTTTGACCTACTTTTGAAATGCGGCAAAAACTTGTTAGAAAGTGGAACTCTGGTTTTTAAAGAAATTAATATACTTCTCTGAACCATTTCTAGCTCTCAGTCTATTTATTACATTTTGAATAAATCAAGATATATACAGTCTTGAATACAAACAGGCAGATAAATTTAGAGATAATTACAAACCATAAAGCAAAGGAGGATATTGCAAATGAAGTGTAAGATCATAAATATATGGGATAGCAAAAACTCTAAAGCAATAAAGCTTCCTAAAACAAGGAGACTACAAGCAATAGGAAAGAAAAACCTGTAGAGAAGATCGCAAATAAAACAACCTCAGCAATGCTGGGGAGCAGGGCCGGCCCGTCCATTGAGCAAGAATGTTTTTTGCACAGGGCCCCGTGTTTCAGGGGGCCCCGCGCAAAGAACATTCTGCTTTTTTTTTAAATTACATTAAAAAAAAAAAGCTGGCTCTGGCTGCTGCTGCTGCCACCGCGGCAGCGGCAGAATGAAGTGTCCCGCGGGGCCTCCTCTGCTCGCTGAGCCCCTCTGCAAGGGCTTTCAGATTCGCGAAGGGAGAGTGTCTCCCTCGCGTCTCTGTTAAGCCCGCAGGGGCTAATGGGAAATTTGCCATCAGCCCCTCGCGTCTAAAGGGGCAGATGGGAAATTTCCCATTAGCCCCTGCGGGCTTAACAGAGACGCGAGGGAGACACTCTCCCTTCGCGAATCTGAAAGCCCTTGCAGAGGGGGCCCCGCAGGACAGTCCATTCTGCTGCTGCTGCGGCAGCGGCAGCAGCCAGAGCCAGCTTTTTTTTTTTTTTTAAATTTTGCCATAAGCCGATGGGATGGGGGGGGTTAAGACTGGCAATGGGCTGTGGGCTGATGGGGGCTGTCTGGAAATGGGGCGATGAGGGGTTAGGACTGGTAATGGGCTATGGGGGGGGTTAGGACTGATAATGGGCTATGGGGGGGCTAGTACAGGAAATGGGCTGATGGGGAGGGGTTAGGACTGTTAATGGGCTGTGGGCTGTTGGGGGGTTAGGACTGGTAATGGGCTATAGGGGGGTGTTAAGACTGGTAATGGGCTGTGGGCTGATGGGGGCTGTCTGGAAATGGGGTGATGGGGGGTTAGAACTGGTAATGGGCTATGGGGAGGGTTAGGACTGGTAATGGGCAATTGGGGGGTTAGGACTGATAATGGGCTATGGGGGGGCTAGGACAGGAAATGGGCTGATGGGGAGGGGTTAGGACTTGAGGAGGGCTGATATGGTTAGGACTGGTAATGGGCTGTGGGCTGATGGGGGGGTTAGGACTGGCAATGAGCTATGGGGGGCTGACTGGAAATGGGCTGATGGGGTTAAGACTGGAAGTGGGCTGATGGGGAGGTTAGGACTGGTAATGGGTTATAGGGGGGCTTAAACTGAAAATGGGGTGATGGGGGGTTAGGACTGGAAGTGGGTTGATGGGGGGCTAGGACTGGTAATGGGTTGGGGGGTTGCTATGACTGGAAATGGGCTGAGTGGAAGGGGAGGCTTGAACTGCAAATAGCTGATGGGGAGGGAGCTTGGAATGGAAATGGGCTGTGAGGGAAGGGAGCTAGGACTGAAAATGGGCTGATGGAGCAGCTAGGATAGGACTGGAAATGGGCTGTTGGGGGGAGCTAAGATTGGAAATGGGCTGTGGTGGGGGCTTGAATTGAAATGGACTCATGGAGGGGCTAGAACTGGAAGTAGGCTCATGGGGGGCTTGGACTGGAATTGGGCTGAGTGGAGGGGAGCTAGGATTTCACATGGGCTGATGGTGGTGCTAGGAAATGACTAGAAATGGGCTGATGGGGGCTAGGATTGGAAATGAGCTGATGAAGGGACTCAGACTGAAAATGGATGGGGGAGCTAGGACTGGAAATGGGTTGATGGGGGGCTAGGACTGGAAATGGGCTGATGCAGGGACTAGAAGGGAATGGATGCTGGGTGAGATTGGAACTAGAAGGAAGCTGATGTTGGGGGAGGATTAGAATGGGATGGGGCTGGGAGAGTAAAATGGAGAGGGGAAAAATATTTTGTGTGGGAGGGATGAAAAATCTACAATTGGCCGGGTATTGGGAGAGTAAGTGGGGATTGAGGATGGAGGGGTAAAATTTGTGTGGATGAAATAGGAATGAGGAAAGAGCAAATGGAAAAAGATTAGTATGTCAAAGCAGATGTAGAGAGAGAGAATGGAAAAAAAAAAAACTAGAAGAGAGAAGAAAGAACAAATGGACAGCAGACGATGGACAGTTAGCAGAAAACATGAAGAAACCAGAAGAAAGTGGCTGGAGCAATTGCAACTGAAAAAAATGCACAAAAGGTAGAAAGATATCTCTTTATTTTGAATTTATTAACTGGAATATGAAAGCTCTGGGAAATGTGCATCATTAACGTCTGCACTTTATTTGGTACAAGAGGAAATTAATTTATAGTTTTATTTCTACAGTGTTGTTGTACATTCCAAGTTTGGCTTTTGGGATTCCCAGTTTAATTATTGCCTTCCTGTTTCTAAATTGTGATTCCTTGTTTGGTGATGGTCTATGTTCTGCATGTATAACTGAGCTGAGGTATTCTATTTATGTAATTCCTATTTGACATTGCCCTCTGGAATGAAATACCATTAACACTCCACATGATAAAAGACCTTCATCAATTCAAAAAGGAACTAAAAACCTACCTCTTTACAAAACACTTTGAAACCCCCTACCAACAAAGAACCTCACCAATACAATCACAGAAACACATCCACAGTACCCAAGACAGAACAAATGACTAACTCAAGAAACTTTACAAACCTCACACAACATGCTAATGAACCACTCAAACAGTTGACTATTTCACTATTGTAAATAACCACTGTAACTAACTATGCTGCGCTCCATGTATATAACTTGTAAATAGTTTGAAAAGCTCTGTTATAGTTAAAGTTCAAAATATGTTCCCTGTAAGCACACCTGTATATAGTTAAAGCATAATGTTCCTTGTAAATGTATACAGATGTATACAATTGTTCTGTTTAATGTTCAATGTAAACCGCCCCTGATCTCTGGAAGGGGCGGTATAGAAAAGACTGTTAAATAAATAAAAAATAAAAACTTGTTCTCTTTCCCCAGTATTCTCTGAAATGTATTGGTTTAATATTTGCAGTGTTGCCTTTTGATAGGTAGGGTATGGTGCTTTGTGAGTCCTGGTAATGCTGTCAGGATACGGCGGGTTTGCTATGGGTTCTAAATGGGCAGCGTTTGTAGTAGTTCCTAATGTGCCTGGCGGTTGGCACTGGATTATAGTAATGATAAAATCTTTTAGTCTTTCTTTATCCATACACTCATTAAGAGACATGTTTACTAAAAGTTAGTGTATGGTAACATTATGCAAATATTTATGCAAATAAGGCCACTTATGCAAATGAGGCCCCGCACCAAGTCTCCGCACATGGCCCCGCACCCCCCTTGGGCCGCCCCTGCTGGGGAGTCTGATGTAAGCTTTCAGTACACAAAATTAGGCCCCTTCTCTCCACCGCCTGCTACCGTAGAAAAAAGGCCAGTTAATCAGTCTCAGCAAATAGACAGAAGGTCCTGAAACTTAATACCACATTAGAAAGGATAGAGAAGAGTAAATGAGTTCCAATACAGTTCCTGAGCTTGCAGGCAACTTTTTCCTGCTGGCTTGACTTGACTGAGAGATATGAGGATATAGACAACCTTCAGTGCCCAAAAACAAAGCTCTCAAGTTCTTCACTGAAAGTTTCCAGGTCCAATCCATATCAGGCTCTAATAGGAAAGAAACTACTGGGTCAATGTTCAAAGGGTCTTACATGTTTAGAGACCTCTGCTATAAGTCTCCTATAAATGACATTTCAGTAGCAAAAATCCTTCTAAATGCTCCTGCACTATCCAAATAGTGTTGGAGTGGAGCAAGAGTGTTGCACTTAGCGGCTGCAGGTTGCTGCTATATGTATAGTTATTTCTATAGCCAAGTGATTTAATTTGTGCCAGCAAAAAAAGCTGTCCTAAATTAAACCACTCAGCAATACGTATAGAGGCACGTATAGAGCAATACGTATAAAGTGTGCATTCCGGCCCCTGTGTGTCCCATTGGAATCGGGATGCACAGAGGCAGACCAGATTCTGATCCCGCAGGGGCTAGACATGCCCCGCAGGATCAGAATAGGGTCTAGGGCCTATATGTGCAGGCTGGGACATGATTCAGATCGGCCTGCACATACAAACGCCTGCCCAGCTAACTCAATCAGGCTCCTGAATGGAGCCGCGGTGCCATAGTGTTCCATTGCCATGGCACTGTGGCTCCATTCAGGAGCTGTGATCCCCGGCTGCTGACCACAACCTTCTTTCCCCACAGCCCGACCCCTGATCTGGGCTTACATTGCCAGGGTTGGGCTGCAGGGAACCCCCTGCACCCCCTCTCCTCTCTGCTGCTACCCAGGCCTGCCATCCCCCGACTTCCAGGCCCCGGCCCCAGATGTACAGGACCAACTTCAGAATCGGCGCTGTACGTCCGGAGTTGCCCACTGCCCGCCCTAACTCCACCTCCGCAATGCCCACTCCCCCCCCCCCCCGGTCTAAGCCTCCTTGTACCAACTCCTTGTTTTTACATGGAGGCTTTTGCCAGGGACGGAAGGGGACAAATAGCAGGGATAGATGTCCCTACAGTACAGTACAGACCCCATAGTGGCTAAATATCACAGCTATATGTATAGCTTCTGGTGGTGAGTGCTCACCACCGATATTCAGTGCTGCTGCCTGTCTGCATAGCAGCACTGAGCATATAAACTGGGGCAGTATTCAAAATGTTAGACATCAGAAATCTGGACAAAGGTGGCAGCCAACTGGACAAGTGCCACATATCCAGAGGAGCCCAATATTCAGCTGGTGGCAGCCCACTGAATATCAGCACAGAATTCTGTTGGGATATTCATGGAGGTGTTCCATGGTCATGACCAAAGGTTATGCAAATTTTGCCGATATTTAGTGCCATGGCGGTGGCCATCTGATAATGCATATCCAGGTAAAGTTAGGATGGCTGTTTGTGGTTTTGCCACCATAGTATTGAAAATGAGAGCTTCAATCAGTTTGGCAACTGGCCACTAGTTTTACCATCCACACAAGAGGCAGTCCTCATAATGATCTGGTATGCCATAAGGTTGCAGCAGAGGTGAAGAGAACTGCAGAGAAGGTGCCAACAGAGATACAGCCAGACTCGGGGAAAAACCTCAGGGGTGGTCGTACAGGACGCTAATCATAAGATGACCAGAGTGAGTTTCCTGGATCTTACGGAGGAGGAGGTGTTCCAAAGATCATTTCATCAAAGCTACCATTTGCTGATCTGTGAGAGGTGACTTGGAGGCCCCCACCCTAAGGAGCCAAACCCTGCCAGTACATGTGAAGGTGACCACAGCACTGACATTTCAGGACAGAGGAAGCTTCCAACATGGTATGAAGCACTATAGGCGTCACCCAAACTACTGCCAACCACTGCATATGGCCCTCTTCTGAAATCTCTTCACTGGCTTCCCTTCCATTTCTGTATCCAATTCAGACTTCTCCTTCTGACCTATAAATGCATTCATTCTACTGCCCCTCATTACCTTTCCTCTCTCATCACTCCCTACACCCCTCCTCATGAACTCTGTTCCTCCTCTGGCTTTCTTCTCTCTCTGCCCTTTTCTTCTTCTGCAAACTCCTGACTTTGATCTTTTCACCTTGCTGCTCCTTATGCTTGGAACAAACTTCCTCTAGCTTTACGTCAAGTCTTTTCTCTCCCCCTCTTCAAATCCATGCTAAAGGCTTACCTCTTAGAGGCCGCATTTGGTTCCTGATCTCTTGTTTTCCTTGTGCCTCCTTCCCTTTCTGAACCCCCTTGTTTCTTTTGTATTGTTCTGTCTTTATTAGATTGTAAGCTCTACAAGCAGGGACTGTCTTCTTTATATGTTTGTAAAGTGCTGTGTACTCCTTGTAGCGCAATATAAATGATTAATAGTAGCAGTACATAAACTGCAGGTGATACCACTCCATGAAGATGCAGTTGGTATCATCACCAATGTTTATGTCATGTGTCTGGGCTCCTGCCATGATGTCTTTGTTCTAATTCTGTCCAGACTGGGACAAGAGTGCATCAATTGACTACTTGGAGATGCCTGACTGCTAGGTAAGAAAGTCTGGGGAATGGAAATGAGCACCCCCTCTTTTCAAACTACTTGCATACACTAATGCTTCCCACTCTGTAAGGATTGTAGCTTGTGTCTCCCCCCCCCCCCCCATACTGTGGCAGTCAGGAGACCTGAGGGGAGGGTGGTGAAAGGCAATTGAAAGCATGATGTGAGAGCCCTGCATCTAGTAAATAAGATGTGTGTTGTGGTCCTGGCACTGCCAAAAACCTAAAGACACTATGCAATGTCCAAGAAGGCCCAAGTACCCTAAAATGCTGTTTTATTCCTGCCCATACCCACAGGTGATGGAGGCTACCCCCTAAGACCCCAACTACCAATATCTGTCAGGCAACTGCAGTCACCACTGGAGGAGAGGTACAACTGGGAATACCATGATACCAGGATCATCATGAAACATACCTTTGGTCCTCCGAATCCAGGGAGTATCGGAATGCAATGGCATATAAGACAATATTGTGCATTCAATATTTCTAAAAGCGTACGGTACCTTTTTAGAGAGCCTGACTGATGCCAATGTAAGGAGCCAATTGTTTTAAGAAGAATAGATATTTTTTTTAAAAAAGGGAGGTGTTATGTTTTAAAAAAATGAGAATGGAGCTGGGTTTGATCAACTGCCATAGCTCTGTAGTACAGGAAATACTAGCAAATGCTAAACTGTGTGTTGCTTTGTTGCTTCCACAGTCAATCTGAACATATGTCAGAAGTTATCCCATTAAAACTCTGGCTATTGCCGAATACCTCTATCAGATGAAACAGCATCGTATGCATGTATGAATAAAATGAACTTGTGTCTCAGTATAAGAGATCCTTGAATATCAAAATCAAACTGACTTACCCTGCTAAGGTAACCTTCCAAATCACTATAGCATTGGAAAAACCAGACTGGGAACAGTGAGTGAGGTAATCAAATTTGCAGATGACACAAAATTATTCAAGGTTGTTAAAACCCAAGAGGATTGTGAAAAATTGCAAGAGGACCTTGATAAATTGGAAGACGGCATCCAAATGGCATGTGGACAAGTGCAAAGTTATGCGCCTAGGAAAGAACAGCCCAAACTATGGTTACACGATGCAAGGTTCTACATTAAGAACCACCACCCAGGAAAAAGATTTAGGTGTCATCGTGGATAACATGTTGAAGCCCTCTGCCCAGTGTGCAGCGGCGACCAAGAAAGCAAATAGAATGCTAGGAATCATAAGGAAAGGAATGGAGAATAAAACAAAGGATATTATAATTCCTCTGTATCATTCCATGATGCGACCGCACCTTGAATATTGTGTGCAATTTTGGGCACCATATCTTAAAAAGGATATAGCATTATTAGAAAAGGTACAGAGAAGACCTACCAAAATGGTAAAGGGGATGGAAGGATACCCCTATGAGGAGAGGCTAAAAAGGTTAAGACTCTTCAACTTGGAAAAGAGCTAAGTGCAGATATGATAGAAGTCTATAAATTAATGAATGGAGTGGAACGGGTAAATGTATATCAATTGTTTACGCCATCAAAATATAGAAAGACTAGGGAACATGCAATGAAGCTACAGTTTATCCTATTTAAGACTATGAAGCAGGCAAGCTACAGCTACTTTTCCCGAGCCCAGTATTTTTATATGCTGTGGCCAGTCTTTAAAAAACATATTCACCACTGGCTTTGTATAATGATCTATAAACGCTCATGGAAGAAATTGAATATAAGAATAATCAATATCCATGTTTTTTGCTGATGACCTTTCAAGTCGCCATATCTTAAAAAGGATATAGCAGAACTGGAAAAGGTACAGAGAAGAGTCACCAAAATGGTAAAGGGGATGGAAGGATACCCCTATGAGGAAAGGCTCAAAATGTTATGGCTCTTCAGCTTGGAAAGGAGATGGCTGAGGAGAGATATGATAATGAATTGAGTAGAATGGGTAAGCATAGATCATTTTTTTTACTCCTTCAAAAAGTAGAAAGACTAGGGGACACAATGAATAGCTAAAAATCTGAGAAAATATTTTTTCACTCAACACATAAACTCTGGAATTCATTACCAGAGGATGTATTAAAAGCTGATAGTATAGCTGGGTTTTAAAAAAGGTTTGGATGAGTTGCTGGAGGAAAAGTCCATAAACCTTTATTAAAGTAGACTGGGGAAATCCACTGCTTACCCCTGGAACAAGCAGCATGGAATCCGTCTACCTTTTGGGAACCTGACAGGTACTTGTGACCAAGATTGGCCACTATTGGAAACTGGATATTGGGCTTGATGGACCCTTGTTTTGATCCAGTATGGCATCTCTTATGTTCTTGAAGAAAATCTTTCTTTGGGGATCTGAAGAATCTCAAGCATGTATTTTTTTAAATTCAATTACAGAATTACCATCAGTTCCTGGATAATTAACTGAAGGTTTTCTGCTTCAAAAGATTTTTGAATGATTCCATTACCTTCAAGAGGGTAGTATTAATGGAATCAATATTCAATAAGAAGCAGGACTCCTAAGTTAGGCTCCTGAATTTGTGCCCTATTTTCAGTTAAAGTTAGGAGCCTAAGGGCCCGATATTTAGTGCTGGTGGCTAGCTTCCGTCATTGAACTTTAACCTGAATATTCAATGTCGGGGCCATATCCAGTGTCGCAACCTCACAAAAACAAACAAACAAGAAAACATAACCCCAATACTGGCTCGGCTACACTGACTTCCGATAAAGAGTTACGCAAGATTCAAGATAACATGAACATATTCAAAATACTACAGAAGAATCAGCAGAGTCACGTCAAAAACCAATAACAAGATATTCTGAAAGCCGTCCAAACAATAAAAACACACTAGCTACTCCAGCTGAATTTCCCAAAACAATGTACATATGTATGTATATGTATGTATGTATGTATGTATGTATATGTAAGTAGTTTAGTTTGCATACCCCGTTTATCCAAGTTATTACTCCTGTTCTATGTAAAGCAAAAGCATGTTATCCAAGTTGTTTTCTCCTGTTCTATGTGAAGCCAAACAGTTTGTTATGGTCATTTTGTTGTATGTAAACCGCGCTGACAATAGTGCGGTATATAAGAAATTGTAATAAATAAATAATAAAAAAAGGAAGACTGCCACCGACAGAGCTTTATCATTGTATGCATCAAGTTAATGGAACACCCTCCCTGAGGATGTCAGAACTACGAAGGACACCAAGGACTTCAGGAAAAAGTTAAAAATATTCCTGTTTATTGAACACTTCGGCAACATCACACAGAATAATACAAACACTCCCTAAACTCAGGCACTAGACAATGAATAAAGACCAATACAACATAAGCACAAAAGATCACCCCAATTGTAAATAAGTTAAGAATCAAACTGTGATTGTTTGTGCTCTCCCCCTATGTACATCCCATCCCAAAATATTACAATGTATACAAGTTACTGAGTTGAATGTAAAATCATATTGTTACAATGTAAACAACTGAGTTCGATTTAAACACGGCTAAATAAATAAAATCAATAAATAAATATCTGGGCTCTGGACTGAATTTTCCAGCGGCCTAGATTGCTGTGAAGCTGAGTGGTGCTGATATTTAGCCACTGCTCGGTTAGCTTCAGCAGTCAGTAGTGACATGAGGGTCTCTTCCATCATAGGCAGACTCTCCATGCCACTGCCCCCCCCCCCCAAATACTGCGCCGTCCAGCCTGCCAGGTCGGCCCCCCCTGAACCACCACCTCAGCACTGCATCGGGCCTTAAAGTGCGCACAAGCATGCTCACGGCCTGCTGCTCCTGCCCCCCCCCCCCCCCAACAACTTTCTTGGAGGGTGGGCAGGAGTGGCAGGCCAGAACTGTGTGCACGTGATTGGGCATTTTAAAGCCTGCCATGGCTCTGAAGTAGCAGTTCAACTGCTGCTTCTGGGGGGGGGGGGGGGGCTAGTGATGCCACCCACCAGGGTCTGCTGGCCTAGATGACCGCCTAGATATGCTTTGTGGATGGGCCAACCCTGTCAACAGTGAAAGTTAGGCCGGGGTTTCCTGTGCCTGACTTTCACCACGTATTGCCATCCAGGCAGCAGCTTGATATCGCCACCAGCTGGTTAGCAATGGATGCTGCTCGGGAGTGCCCCCGGCACACCCCGATGCTAATTGGTTAGCATCAGGGTGTGTAGCAGCAACACCTATGGGTATATAAGCATGTTAGTGCCACTGAATATTCCACAGAGCGGCATTTCCATGATTTCCAGGTCTGCAAAGTGTGTAAATGCCTTTGAATACCCCTCCCCTAAACTTTCAGTTGACAGTTCATACTAATTTAGAAATGTAAAAGTTAGTGTTGGGGCGGCCAGGGCAGAGTGGGGGTGTCACTAAGGGCTGGCGGTGACATTGAGCAGCTAACCAGCTAACCTAAAAAGGATAAAGTTGGGCAGAAAAAAGGCTGTCCTAACTTTAGCAGGGTTAGCTATCCGGCCAGCAACTTAATATTGCCACCGATTGGATAGCTAAAAAGCTATCCAGCAAATGGAGATATTCAGTGCTGCTGGCCAGATATGGCCCCAGCTCTGAATATCATGGAGTAGTTTAAAATGGCAATGTCCAGCCACTTTAACTGCACTGGCAGCGGCCTCCGCCCCCACTGCTGAATATGTGCCCCATAAATTTAGGTCTGCCATTCATTTTTTGTCCATTCTAAGTTTACCTTTATTGCCTACCTATTTTTTATGCTCCTAAATTTAGGAGTTTAGTGAAATTTCGAGTATAAATTTAGCATTCAGCCTGAGTATATTTTAGGAGTATGTAGTAACTTTCAAAGTTAGGTGCATAAATCCTTTGAATACTAGCATCTTTAAGAGACTCGGAGATTGATATTCAAAGCCAAATATCCATATAACAGCAGTCACTTTCTGGATATTAATACTGGCCATCACTATCGATGGATGCTCAGTGGCACTAGCCATACACTGCCTCAATCTGAATCTCCTTACAGACTGCCTGAGATGCGAGGGCAAAGCGCAAAGTTATCCAGAATTTGACTACTCAAACTGTTTTTTTTTTATGCATTTAGTACAGTGAAAAGGTTGCCTTAAATTTATCTAGCTAGCTATCCAGATAGGGGCACTGAATATCCAGATTATTTTTAAATGCCATAGCTGATGTTTAAAAAAAACAAAGGTCTACCACAGAGTTTAATTATTGACTTAAAAATCAAGGACATGGAAGTGTTCAAAGAGATGCTTCTAAACTGATACAGGCAACAAACCCTACAAGAGAGACTTAAAGCATTTCTACAGTGGAAGAAGAAAGAAGAGAATGTGGATACATGGTAGAACATTTCAAATTTTGAGCAAGCTCCAGTAGAGTACAGGGAGGTATAATTTTCCATAGAAAAATAAGTTCGACAAGGGGCCATGATACAAGGCTAGATGGATAGAAGCTGAGAGGAGATCTGAGAAAATATTGGAGAGCTTACCACTGGAAGAGGAGGAGGCCCGGACTGTGATAGAATTTATGCATACTTTGAATATATAAGGGGGTAATTTTAAAAGATATTTCCATGGATAAAATAGTGTTTAACAAGCAGAAATAGCCTTTTTTAAACTTGCCCAGAATAGATGCACATAAGTATAGCAGGACACATTTCCACTGACTCGGGGGGTGGGGGGGGAGTCCTGTGTTTTGGAAAATGTTAGTGCAATAAGTGGAGACTATCACTGGCTGTAGCACTCCAGGAGCTGGCAATGTAGTTTGGTCAAGAGCAATTCGCCAGTTACAACCATATTTGTCATCAGCAGATTTGGAAAAAAAGGGACTAGATTGGCCATGTGGTCTTTTTCTGCCATCATGTTTCTATGTTTCTAGTTCGTGCTACGGTAATGAATATACTTGTTATTTCTGGGGTATCCCAGTCAAGCTTGAAGAGTCTGCATTTAGTCCAGAACATGGCTGTGAGGTTGATTACTGGAAGCAAGAAATGCAACCATGTTAGTCCCATTTTGGGAAGGCTCCATTCACTCCCTGTTGCCTCCAGAATCAAATTTAAGAGAAAGCACAATTTAAAAATGTGGAGATTGGAATAGAGACATCAAGGTCATGACATTTGCAGTTCAGGGTTAATTTAGGAAAGGCTCTGCTAAATGTGGAGCCTTTTTCTAAAATACAGAATAAGGAGGTGCAGGAGGGCATGTATCGTACACTGATATTTTGCAAATCCATATGTAGGAAAAAGATCAATCTGGTAAATATGACCACTGCACACATGAAAATGCCAACACTTACATATGGCTATTTTGCAAACCTACACATATAAATTTCACCAATTAACAACAGATGCAGATATCTCAATCTAATTTAACTTTTGAGGGGAAATATAATAAAGGATTAAGGAGGATAACCCCCCTTAATCCCTCCTGTTAAAAGCTGACCAAACTGAACACTTTCATAAAGCCTAAACCTGTGAGGGAGTGGGTTACAGTAAATCTAGATGTGGACAGCTGCAGTCATACATGTGTATTCCTTATGGAGGTCATTCCATAACACAAATAAGCAGTTTGGATGTGCGCCATAGCTGTTTTCGCTAGAAAAATGTCTAAGACCATATTCTGAAACCCCCGCAGCCCTACACATCTATTATGCAAGCATGGGGATCTCAAAGCTGGGCAGAACAGGGGCATGGTTAGTTGTGGAGACATATAAAGCATATTCAGGAAAGGCCCATGTACATTTTCAGTGTTGCCCGCAGACGTCCCTGGTATTCCTGCGGAAATGTGAAATAAGGCCAGGACTTGGAAAATATTCTGCTCTGCTCTTCAATGCATCCCATATTGAGGAATGGTTGTGACAATTATGTTTTGAACTGGTGTGTCTGCAGTCTGGAAAAACACAAGATGCAGTTTTAAAGAACAGAAAGCAGAGGTGAGGGAAGGTTGTAAGGTAAACACCGCTACAGAAATATTAAGAAGAGCAATAGTGTTTATTCTGGCTATGCTGACATTTGCTGTTTGTGTTAAAGGAGCTAATGTAGGCAGGGCTGTACAAATGGCTCTGCGAGTGATGCAGCAACACAGGGTGCAAGTACAAAAAGGATGGCAATATCATCACTGGGCTTCCAGGAAGCTCAGAAAGAGTGAGTTATTACATTTGGTTGGGGCAGAGAGGGACACCAAATTTGTTAGTCTCACAGGATGCATTTCTAGCTTGGTATGGTCCTGAATGTAGGGTTCCCTAACAATCCTATGTTCTGACAAATGGAACTATTGATGTACATAAGAACATAAGATATGCCATACTGGGTCAGACCAAGGTCCATCAAGCCCAGTATCCTGTTTCCAACAGTGGCCAATCTAGGTCATATATACCTAGCAGTTTCCCCAAAAGACACAGGTTCCACAGTGCTTGTATTGGGTCAAGCATTGTAGGGATAGTATGTGAGCGAGTATGGAAAATATTCTTGTTTGGGTGAGAAACGCAGACCAGCTGTTCTTGATAGGTGCAGGACATCTTTTTGGCAGAAATATGTTTTTGGTGACTGTAAGTGAGAGTGTGTGTGTGTGTGTGCGCGTATGCGGTTTGAGTGTTGCACAGGAGGATCTGGTGTGCTCATCTGAAGTTCTGGAGGGACATGAATGCCTGACCAGTACCTGGCCCATAGGGATGACTGCAGCGTCACCAGGTGCCAGTGTGATAGGGCAGAAAAAAATCACAAAAGGTTCACTATAGTTAAATGTCAAAGCATATCCCTGTCAATAATAAGGAACCTCTGTGAGAATTGGAATTGGGGAATGTTTATGATTAGGATCATGCCCCATTTGGACAGAAATAAGAGTTGATGGTGGTAGGGTGAATCATTTTGGAGACTAAATAAAAGTCTTTGAGAGAGTGTAAAATAGTTGAACATTAAAAATGATATTAATGATTACTTACAGATTAAAGATAAAAGGGGAGGTAGTAGGGATAGGTCTAGCATAGGATGCCTTTAAAGCAGTAGTTAGTGTGTGTCTATGGGTGGGGGTGGGGGTGGGTGTTTCATTAAATGGTTAAGAAAAAACTAAAAGGTTTACATCAGGCCTGGGTATTTTTTAACTATACTTTCTTGGAGGCCCAGACCAGATGTATTCCATGCTTTAAGAAAGGTGGAAAGAAGGCAAAATGACAGCCAGCATGGCTTAAAGGTGAAGTCAAAGAAGCTGTTATAGCTAAGAGAAAGTCCTACAGAAGATGGGGAAAACAAAGCAAAATGATAAACAGGAAACAATAAGAACATAACATAAGATATGCCATACTGGGTCAGACCAAGGTCCATCAAGCCCAGTATCCTATTTCCAACAGTGGCCAATCTAGGTCATACATACCTAGCAGTTAACCCAAAAGACACAGGATCCACAATGCTTCTACTGGGTCAAGCATTGATATCCTGGGTCCCTTCTTAATAATGGTTTATGGACCTTTCCTCCAGGAACTTTTCCAAACCTTTTTTGAACCCAGATACACTAACGGCCTTTACTACATCCTCCGGTAACAAATTCCAGAGTTTGATTACACGTTGAGTGAAAAAATATTTTCTTTTATTGGTCTTAAATAGTTTACCCTGTAGCTTCATTACATGTCCCTTAGTCTTTCTATATTCTGATAATGTAAACAATCGATCTATGTTTACCCATTCCACTCCGTTCATTAATTTATAGACTTCTATCATATCTCCCCTCAGCCATCTCTTTTCCAGGTTAAATAGCCCTAACCTCTTTAACCTTTCTTCATAGGAGTATCCTTCTATCCCCTTTACCATTTTGGTGGCTCTTCTCTGAACCTTTTCTAATAACGCTATATCCTTTTTAAGATACGGCGACCAGAATTGCACACAATATTCAAGGTGCGGTCTCACCGTGGAACGATATAGAGGCATTATAATATCTTTTGTTTTATTTTCCATTCCTTTCCTTATGATACCTAGCATTCTATTTGCTCTCTTGGCCGCCGCTGCACACTGGCCCGATGGTTTTAACATGTTATCCACAATGACGCCTAAATCTTTTTCCTGGGTGGTGGTTCCTAATGTGGAACCTTGCATCGTGTAACCATAGTTTGGGTTGTTCTTCCATAGGTGCATAACTTTGCACTTGTCCACATTAAATTTCATCTGCCATTTTGATGCCCAGTCTTCCAATTTATCAAGATCCTCTTGCAATTTTCCATAATCCTCTTGGGTTTTAACAACTTTAAATAGTTTTGTTTCATTTGCAAATCTGATAACCTCACTGGTTATTCCCCTTTCCAGGTCATTTATGAATATGTCAAAAAGCAGCAGACCCAGCACAGATCCCTGGGGTACACCACTATTCACCTTTCTCCTTTGGGAACATTGGCCATTTAGCCCTACCCTCTGCTTTCTATCTTTTAACCAGTTCCTGATCCACAATAATACACTGCCTCCTATCCCATGACTCTTTAGTTTTGCCAAAAGTCTCTGATGAGGGACCTTGTCAAAGGCTTTCTGAAAGTTCAGATACACTCTATCAACCGACTCACCTTTGTCCACCTGTTTATTCACACCTTCAAAAAAACATAACAGATTAGTAAGACAAGATCTTACTTGTCTAAAGCCACGTCGGCTGTCTCCCATTAGGCCATGACTATCTACATGCTGAGTAATTTTGTTTTTTATGATGGTTTCTACCATTTTTCCCAGTACTGACATCAGGCTCACCGGTCTGCAGTTTCCCAGATCACCCCTGGAACCCTTTTTAAAAATTGGCGTTACATTGGCAATCCTCCAATCTTCAGGTATTACAGATGATTTTAATGAAAATTCACAGATTACTAATAGCAGGTCTGCAATCTCATATTTCAGTTCTTTCAACACCCTTGGATGTATACCATCTGGCCCAGGTGATTTGCTACTCTTCAGTTTATCTAATAGTTGAAATACATCTTCCCGATGTATCGATATTTCCTTCAATTCTTCCACACCTTTAAATACCACTTCAGTCATGGGTAACATCCCTACATCTTCCTCAGTAAAGACCAAAGCAAAGAATTCATTCAGTCTCTCCACTATCGCCTTGTCACCTCTTAGTGTCCCTTTAACCCCTTTATCATCTAATGGACCAACTGACTGTCTCACAGGTTTTTTGCTATGAATGTACTTGAAAATGTCTTTATTTCGTGTTTTTGCTTTTGCAGCAAGCTTCTTCTCAAATTCTCCCTTTGCCTGCCTTATCAATGCCTTGCATTTGACTTGCCAGTTTTTGTGCTGTTTCCAAGTTTTGTCATTTAGCTCTTTTTTCCATTTCCTGAAAGATGCTTTTTTGGCAACAACAGCCTCTCTGACCTCACCTTTAAACCATGCTGGCAGTTTGTTGGACTTTCTTCCACTTTTCTTAAAGCGTGGAATACAGCTGGTCTGGGCTTCCAAGATAGTATTTTTCAACAACACCCAAGCTTGATGTAAGTCTTTAACCTTTGCAACTGCTCCTTTTAGTTTTTTCTTAACTATTTTCCTCATTTTATTATAGTCTCCCTTTTGAAAGTTATAAGGTAGTACTGTGGATTTCTTTACTATCCCTCCTCCACTAATTAAATCAAATGTGATCATGCTATGATCGCTATTGCCAAGTGGCCCTAACACCCTTAACTCTTGCACTAGATCTGGTGTTCCACTAAGGATTAGATCCAATATGGCTTCCCCTCTGGTCGATTCATGAACCAGCTCCTCCAAGAAGCAGTCATTTATTTCATCTAGGAACTTTGCCTGCCTTATCAATGCCTTGCATTTAGCTTGCCAGTACTTACTGTATATTGGGTCAGTGTCACAGCAGGACATGCTAGGGAGATAAAGACAGAATCTGAAAAGAAGCTTTCCGTGGAAGCAAAAGCACATAATAATTTCAAGTACCTTCATAGCAAAACACCAGTTAGAGAGCCAATTGAACCATTAAATGATGGAGGGGTAAAAAGAGCACGGTCCTAAGGGAGGACAAGGCCATAGTGGAGAGACCGAATTCTTCCAATAAGAGCCTACTATAGGTGATGTAGGAAAAACTTACTCATGCCAGAAATGATATTTAAAAGTGATGTATCAGAGGAATTGGAAGAAATCTTGATAAATCATGAAGATGAAATACAGCTATTTGATAAATTAAAGAGCAGCAAATCATCTGGATCTGATGGCATACATCCCAGAGTGCTGAAAGAACTAATATATGGGATTGCAGAACTACATTTAGTAATCTGTGAACTATAATTAAAATCATCTATATTACCCGAGGATTGGAGAGAGGCCATTGTAGCGCCAATTTTTAAAAAGGATTCCAGGGATGATCTGGGAAACTACAAGTGATGAGCTAGACATCTGTACCAGGTAAAATGGAAGAAACCATTATAAAGAACAAAATTACTGAACACGTGGATAGTCATGGCTCAATTGCAGGAAGCCAATGTGGATTTAGCCATGGAAAGTCTTGTCTCACTAATCTATTATATTTTTTCAAAGATATGAATAAACAGGTAGACAAAGATGAGCCAGTTGATATAATGTATCTGGATTTTCAGAAAGCCTTTGAAAAGGTTGCTCATGAGAGACTTGTGCAGAAATTAAAAAATCATGGGACAGGAGGCAGTGTACTATTGAGGATTAGGAACTGGTTAAAAGATGGAAAACAAAGAGTAGGGCCAAATGGACAATTTTCTCAGTGGAGAAAAGTGAATAGTGGAGTACTCCAGGGATCTGTGCTGGGCCCACTGTTGTGTGTCTGTACAGTGTTGCATACACCTTGTAGCACTATACAAATGATAAATAGTAGATAAGTAGTTTTTTACATATTTATAAATGACCTGGAAATAAGGAATATTGAGTGAGGTGATAAAATTTGCAGATGACACAAAATTATTCAAAGTTGTTAAAATGAGTAGATTGTGAAAAATTGCAAGAGGACCTTGAAAAACTGGGCATCCAAATGGCAGATGAAATGTAATGTGGACAAGTGCAAAGTTATGTACTTAGAGAAGAACAACCCAAACTACAGTTACACAATACAAAGTTTGACATTAGGAATCACCACTCAGAAAAAGGATCTATCATCGTGGATACTATGTTGAAACCCTCTGCCTGGTATGCAGTGCCAGCCAAGAAAGCAAATAGAAAGCTAGGAATCATATGGCAAGGAGTAAGTAGAAAATAAAACCAAGGATGTTATACTGCCTCTGGTATTGCTCCATGTTGCGACTGTACCTTGAATATTGCATGCAATTCTAGTCGCTATATCTTAAAAAGGATATAGAAGGCTTGAAAAGGTACAGAGAAGAGCAATCAAAATGATATAGAGGATGGAAGGACATCCCTATGAGGAAAGGCCTAAAAGATTAGGGCTCTTCAACCTGGAAAAGACAGCTGAGGGGAGTAAAAGTCTATAAAATAATGAGCGGAGCGGAACGAGCAAATGCGATCAGTTGTTTACTCCTTCAAAAAGTAGAAAGCCTAGGGGATAGGCAATTAAGCTACAATATGGCACATTTAAGACTAATAGGCGAAAATATTTTTTCACTCAGCGTGTAATCAATCGCTGGAATTCGTTACCAGAGAATGTAGTAAAAGCTGTTAGTATAGTGCTTAGTTCCTGGAGGAAATGTCCATAAACCTTTATTAAGGAGGATTAAGGAAATCCACTGCTTACCCCTGGGACAGGCAGCATGGAATATGTATACCTTTGGAAACCTGACAGGTACTTGAGACCTAAAATGGCCACTGTTGGAAACGGTATATTGGACTTGATGGACCCAGTATGGCATCTCTAATGTAAGACACTTGTGCATATGTGCTGGAATGCTATGTTGCACATAACAGCTATATTATTCTGCTCAGAATAATGTCAGTGTTCATAGACACAGATATTACTCTGAGCAGAAATCCTGTGCAGAATAATATCGCTCTTATGTGTAACATAGCATTCCAGTACATGCACATACATTGTTCCAGCGCACTTCCTCTGCCGTTTCTTTTAAGCATTCTTCAGCAAAGCCAGAAAAAAAAAGTTGTGGGGACTGTGTGTTCAAGAAACAGGCATATGTTCCTCACCAGCAACTACCACAGACTGATGAGTTAACCCTTAACATCCCGTCAGATCTGGCATTGAGCTCAACCTTCAGTTCTTCTGCACACGTCTCTGCATCTGTGTCACATAGCTAATTGCTTTGTTAGCATTCATTTTAATAGATTTGAATGTCATTAGTACAGGCAGGAGTGCATTGATTATGCCTGCATGAGATCCCTTGCTGCATCCTGCAGAAAATTGTGCGCAAACACTACACTCTTACCTGCGCCAATGGCTGTGCACTTTGCTGCATCGGCCCCTCTGTGCAGATTTTTTGCCTTACTATTAGATTAGCAAGACACCCGGTGCACAAGCAGCAGTACCCAGAAGTGCTTCTTAGGGTTATCACTCTGTTTGCCCCTTGCGGTCAAATGGCGCAGCAGATACAGAGGATGCTGGCAGCATCAAAGTTCCTGCCTCTTCTCGGTGCTGCTTCAGGATGTTGGCGACTGATCAGCCATGCTTTTCCCCACTTGCTTTCCATAGCATTTCAGGCTCTTGGTTGTGGCAACAATCATCCTCACCGCCTCTCTCTGAAGATTCAAGTTCCTCTTGGGAACACTAAGCTATACTCTTCCCGACAGTTGGACTCCTCGAGGCTGCGATCACTCCTTCCCAGTAGTAGTTCAAGGTAACTTACAATCAGGTACCATTGGTATTTCCCTGTCCTCAAAGGGCTTACAATCAATGGAGGGTTAAGTGACTTGTCCAAAGTCACAAGTGTCAGTGGGATTTGAACCCTAGAGGAGTAAGTAGCCTAGTGGTTAGAGCACTAGCTTGATAATCGAGACCAAGGTTGATTCCCACTAGCACTCCTTGTGGCCTTGGGCAAGTCACTTAACCCTCCATTGCCTCGTAAGAAAGGCCTGGGACTCCACTTCCGGTCACGCTGCCAGGAAAATCCAGGAGCTGCTGGGTCGCCAGGAATCAGTATTGACTCAAAAGCACACATTGCATTGGTTTTCCGCCTGCAATGAGAACAGGCGGCAGCAGCAGCCTTAAAGCAAACCTCCTCAGAGGTAACGGTATGTCAGCCTGCTCTTTTTTCACCATCTGTATTTTGATTATCTCCCTTCATGTCACCCCCTGTGATGGCCTTGTGAACCCCTAAGGGGAATGGACAGCAGATAGGGGACCAAGCCTAAAGCATGGCGGAATAGCCTAGTAGTCAGAGCACCAGGTTAAGAACCAGAGTACAAACTCTGCGGATGCTCCTCGTGACCTGGGGTAAGTCACTTAAGTCTCTGTTGTCTCAGATATAAATTCAGGGCTAGATTTACTAAAAACTGTAAATGCAAAGCAACATGCAGTAACATGGTATTTACATTAGGTCCCATATTATGCATTGGTACTTATTTACTAATAATGTACATTAATACCAATTACATGTACAGTACAACAGCACACTTTAGTAAATCAAGCCCTTAGACTGTAGGCCCTCCAGGGACTGAGGAATACCTACTATATCTGAATGTAACTCGTCTTGAGCAATTACTGAAATAAAAAGATGTAGGTGAAATCTAAAATTACTGCTAAAAGCAATAAACATGGCTGTTCAGGTGACATGCCTAAGGGTAGAAAGCCAATGCAAGACAAATCTGAAAGAAAAAAAATTGTCTATTGAGAGTCCAAAGATGGTTCATGAGTCTGCTGAGAATAGAGACAGTGAGGAAGACAAGTCTATGGCAGTAACAGAATCACTGTCAAGTAAATTTTCAATAAGGCCTCTACATTGTAGGTATGTGTGTGCTTTCAATCCCTCAGATATCAGGACAATTTTCAAACATAAGGTTGACACGTAGAGATCGGAATTGAGGCCTCGCAGTGGTGTCGTTTAGAGTTCCGTTGGTATTTTAGAAGGGGCTCTGCTAATTGTGGCACCCTTTCTAAATTACCCAAAGGGAAGTGCGGGAGCACATGTGAACATGCAGCCAGAAAAGACAGGTTACAAGACAACAAAGAGAACATGGCTCTACCTACACAAGTGCCCACCAGCATTTTGCAATTTCCATGTGCGGGTGCTGCCTCTTACATATGTATGTGAACCATATCATAAGTCGAAACCTGTAAATGCCACCAGTTCACCACAGAAGTGGGTTTTATTCCAACCTTTTAAGTTGGAGGGGGAAATAAGCAATGGGGGATTAAAGATGCTAATTCTCCTAACTTCCATCCCTCCCAGTAAAGGGCTGGCTGAAACAAGCACTTCTTACAACTATAAATGTGTGAGGTCGAAGGTGTGAATCCCAACATGGATGTTTTTGGTGATACATGTGTATTCCTTATACGAAACTGAACGTGGGTGTAGATTTTTGACCCACCCTGGCCATGTCCAAACCACATCAGACATACCTCCTTGCAACTTCTGCATGCTAAGGACATCCACGTGTAAACTAAACTGAGCCCTTTCTAAAATCACCCTTTACATGTGGATGCCATTTCCATGTGTAAGTGCCAGTATTTACATGTGCAAATTGTGAATAAGGCTTCTAAAATGACTCCTTTCATACGGAAAAAACAGATAAGCAGTTCAACCTTGCCAATGGAACTGACTGCAGTGGATATTGTGGGGTGTTTTACTACTATAGTTCAGATTCGAAACTTGTATGTTTTGCTGGATTCTCAGCTATCACTAGAAGCTCAGGTTGGTTTGCTAATTAAGGCCTTAGTTAATGCCACAACATTTGAACACAGTGGTCCAGATGACAGTACTAAGCCACCTGGACTACTGTAATGAAATCTATTTAGGTTTGCCAAAAACATCTCTGGCTACCAAATTTTGTACACACTGAAGCTTAAAAGGACTTACCCCTCTTTTGCATTCATTACACGGGCTACTCCTTGGAATTACAAATTAGATTTAAGATTCTTTGGCCTTTATTAGACAACCTAACTAGATGAGAAAGTAGTTTTGTATTCTCCAGTTAGAACGCTTTGGTCTATGTTGAAATGTAATTTTATGTTGCTTTTCCTGAGAGATTTTTTTCTAAGGATTGCATCTCATTGCTTTTCAGGGGCTGTCCCAGGGCTTTGGAATGAACTTTCCAGTGAATTGAAAAGTTCCACTGATTATTTGCACTTTCATAAA
This sequence comes from Ichthyophis bannanicus, assembly GCA_033557465.1. Classification (NCBI taxonomy): domain Eukaryota; kingdom Metazoa; phylum Chordata; class Amphibia; order Gymnophiona; family Ichthyophiidae; genus Ichthyophis; species Ichthyophis bannanicus. The sequence continues at coordinate 517,905,192 of CM066033.1, forward strand.
ATGTGGAAAACTTGTTTTTCTTGCCAACTATCTTAAGCGTTTGATTTAAGGTGCCATGTTTGGGTGTACTGGGGCTGAGGTTTGGGTTTGGGTTTTAGGGGTGGGTGAAGGTTTTAAAGGGTTGCTTTAAATTGCATTTTATGTTGTACTGTTTATTTTAAGACTGATTGTTATTTGCACTGGTTATGTTGTACTTCCCTCTGTACTATCTGTGATTGAAAAAGCAGAATATAAGCATGGATATTAAATTAAATATCAAATTGAAATAAAGCAGGTGTACATGCATATCTTTACCTATTTCAAAATGATGGTATAAATAATGGCCACTAACAGCATGCAGGTTGCGTGAATAGCTTTCAAAGACACAGCCACCGCGTAAAGATAAGTGGATCATTTAGCTGCTTAATATTATGTCAGATACTCAGTGGCTAACCTTTTAGGCAGAGCTGTTGAATATTCTGTTATAAATTTAAATAGATACTGCAACTGATACATATAAAGTTATAAGTTTTATTTATATAGTTCACTTGAACAGATACAAGGATATCAACTGAATATCACAGCTATCCAGATACATTTAGACTATGCCTCCAGACTGCTGCTGTCCCCTTTTGTAACTGGCTAAATTTACAATTGACTGGATTTTCAGCTGGTACGGTCAGCGGCTTAAGTGAAGCACCAATCCGTAACTGAATACATTTATTCAGCACCAATATCTGGATAGTTAAAGGGGTTGAATATATCTGCTGAGAAGTGAACTTGCCAGCACGGTCTGGATAGATTTAGACCACTCAGCAAGCAAGTGCATAACTCCATTTTAATATCAGCCCATATGCATTTTCCAGCCCTAACGGGGGGCGGGGGGGGGGGGGGAAGCAATTATATTGCCATCTTTTGAATATCAACCCCTAAATGCAGGCACACATACTAACATCATGCATCAAAAATGCAACACAGAGCGCCTGTATTTTTTTATTGTGGTCAAATTTATGTACATTGGGAAAAGGTTTGATGCTACCTTCCCAGCTTGCAAGCCCATATGCAAACTGTGGCGCATTTCTTTTTGGAAATTAGCATGCAGGCCTGTGGGTACCGAGGTTTTTTCTGAAAATTTCAACCAGCAGGAGAAAGCAAGTAGTTTTTATATTCACACGTTTTGCACCTGAAACAACAGGTGAAATCTCTGCACATGTTTTCCATCCCCCAGCATAACTCCACCTCTTATTCCCTGAATGAATGAGGAACAGGGGGCATTTTTCAGACAAACATTTTGTAAGATCCTCAGCAAGTTGCTCTGATTTTCTGACAAATATCTTTTTCACACTAGAGACTGGTCAGAAGCTCCAAAATGAATTTCTCCTGATGTTTCTCCCACTCAAGGTAAAAATAAGGCCAGTGATGACTCAAGTCCATAGTTGCAGGGTGCCAAGAACAAAGAAGATACGAGATTGAAGGCCTGCAGGTTTTTCTCTAATATCCTGAACATGGGTCAGTTTTTAATGGCACGTATCCAGATCGTGCTGGCCAGAGCAATATTCAGTGGCACTATCTGGACAATACACTGAATATTCTGATGGACTCAGTACTATCCAGATAGTGCCAGGGGAGGAACCCTTGATTTATCCATATTGCAGCACTCAAAATTTCCACCGTACAGATAGTGGTCATGGCTGACAGCAAAAAACAAATATTCAGCACCAACCACTATGCAAATACTGGTGCTGAAGATCCTGTTTTAACCACAATATCCAGTGAAAAACACACAGAGATTAAATACTGATCCATAAGTTGCTTACTTATGACTTGTTCCAACAGTGCCAAGGACAGCAGAACAAGTCAGTCTGACAGTGGCAAAGACAGAAGTGCTACAGCTCTTAGTAAAAGCTTTAAAGGCACTGAGCATGTGTGGTTTGATGCACATGCCCAGTAGCTGTGTCACATCCCATTCGTGATATATAAAAACTAATAAATTGTAATCTAGAACTGAAGCACTGAAAACGCTAAATGGAGGTGGGAGATTACATGTCGCTGACTTGTCCTCCTCACAGAGATGGTCAGTTGCAGGTTAGTCCATTATTTTTCTCCATGTCCTAGCAGGAAAGTCAGTCAAGCTTGTGGGGAATCCTAAGCTGCAGGTTGCCTTAAAGAAGGAAGTTTTATAAAGTCATTCCTGCGCTGTAAACTGTGTAAATGCCTTTAATCAGGACATTCCATGGCACTTACAATGGTTAGTGCTGTAAATATCCCCTACAATCCCTGCTACATGCCTCACTACTATGCAGTTGGCATCGGGACGTGTTGGAGGCGTCCTGGGGAAGACTATCTTTAAGGTGCAGGAGCTAACTGGGCAGCATGCAATATTACTGCTGTCCAGTTAGCTACCAATCAAATATAACAGTCCCAGAAAAAACGGTATTCAAAAAGTAAATAGCCAATAATATCATGCAATACCGTGAATCCCCCTCTCAATAAAAAAGGGGCATGTACTGCGTGTGAGGTCGAGGTTTTCTCTCTTCCTCTTGCGGTTTATGCCCAACAAAAATATGGTGACGTGTTGAGAGGGGGATTCACAGTATTGCATGATATTATTGTCCAGTTAGCTACAGCAGCTTCCAGCACGTGCAGCAATCTCCAGATATTCAATGCCGGGGCCACATATGACCCCAGCATTGAATATCCAGGGTTAAGGGTCAAATAGATTTCACAAATACAGACATGCCCGCTATGGACCTCTGTGGGAGCGTCTACGTAGATATCACCAGAAGTGTTTTCCAGAACCTGGATATGTCTAGGATAGCCTAACGGTTGGTGTAGTGAGCTAGGAATGGGGCAACCAGAGTTCAAATCCCACTGCTACTATCATTGACATTGTGCTAAGTATTCGGGATAATGGAGTGCCTTCTTGCTCTACACCCTCTGTATATTTTTCAGCCAAAACAAGCACTTTTCAGGTGCCTGTTCATGCCTGGAGCTGGTCTAACCTTTAAAAGTGATACCGAACATCCAAGACATTTCTGAGATCAGGTAAGGATGTCTAGGGTCCTGAGAATGCCCCAGCCACAGCTCCACCAGGCCCCATTCAGAACTGGACATCCCCACGCTTGCAGCATCTCAAGAGCCAGCTTCTAAAATGCCTCTGGAGACATTTCTGTGCTTTGGACGTCTCTATGGCCAATTTCAAATGTCCAAAGCATTAATAGGGCTTCCAAGAAATAACCCCTATAATTATTAAATCCAGCCCCATTGCTAGGAATCTCTTCACTAATGGGACACAGAATTGGTAAGTCAAGTGGCAGATGGGATGGCCAGAAAAAGCAAAACCACAGGAGAGCAATAAAGTACATTGTGACTTCCACCCGACTGAGCAGTAAGGTCAGGGAGAGGGTTGGCTCACCTGGGAATGTGACCTACATAGATTCCAATGGTGAGGCAGAGTGAGAGGACTGTTCTGGTATGGTAGGAGCCTGGGATTACAAGTGAAAATTTAAAAAAATGTTTTGTTGATTTAATCAGAGAATTCAGAGCCGTGTAAGGAGAAAATAGAGGATATGCAGGGAGACATCCAGGAACTTGTTGCATGTGTTGAGGAACTGGAGTCTAAAATGGAGGGGTAGAAGGAATCATTTGCAGTACTGAAGGGGAGAATCTAGCAAGCAGGAGCATGTGATCAGGAAATGCTTTACAAACCTTTTGCCAGAGAACAGGTCCCACCTAACAGTGTTCATTTAAGTTTTTTCTTGAAATCTGAAGGACTGGAAGACATGGAGGCCATAGTTTACCACATTTCTTTTGAGTGATGGGAGGGGTGCAAATGTAGCTAACTATGCAGCGAGTGTGCAATTTGAAAGAGGGCATAGACTGCTTGGGTTCCCCTCTCCTAACTAGACATCACTGTGAGGATTTTTTTTTTTCAATACACAAATGACATAGGGAGTTTCAGCCAGTTACAGCAATTCTCAACAAACAGAAAATAAGATACGCTAGTAATCCAGGCCCATAGCTCAGCTTGCTTATCAATCAAACCCTGGTCTCTGGTTCCCAAGCTAGTGCTCTAACCATTAGGCTACTCCTCCACTCAAAGTGGCCTAAGGCATATGTAATTCCAAACCGCACTTCCAGGATTGCTCCCCTAGCAGTGGGTAAGAGTACATATCAAATGACACTATGCACATACTTTAACCCACATAATGGTTAGAGCATTGGCTTGGGAACCAAGAGACCAGGGTTCAAGACCAGGGTTGGGCAAGTCACTTAACCCTCCATTGCCTCAGAAAAATCCAAGTTATCTATGTCCCTGCTTAATATACATTACAAAGTTTAAGTTACAATGTAAACCACTTTGAAATGATAAAGCAGTATTAAAAAAACCTGTTAAATAAATACATCTGACTTTTCAAAAGTAGATACTTTATCTGCACAAATTTGAAGGTGTAAATGTGTGTACTTTTTCTGGGATAATTTTATAAAAGCCCATTTCCAAAGATAAGCACTATCCTGGAAGTGCGGTTTGGAACTGAAATGGCTTTGAAAATTTCTCTAGGGTGTCATGAATAGCCAAATGTTTTATTAAAACCCCTGGTGGTTCTCCTGATTAAACAAGTAATTAAATTGACAATGTATGTGGTTATTTATATGTCCTATGGAACTTTAAGAAAAGTGGGATTACAGCCCCCTACTTCTTAATTATGGTTAAATATTAAATTGCTATTTCTCCAGAGCTGCTCAGCAACGAGGAAATAAAACCATTGTGACTATAGCAGTTGCTATGGAAACCACACACACACACTCTCACGCTAAACCTGTGACATTTCTAAATTTTATTACATATCACATTGTGAAATGTCAGTGTACCTAACCTTTTAAGTCCTTCTGCATGCATTTTCCAAATTAATTTATATGACTGAATTGAGAGCCTTTATAAATTGTATAGGCTTAGTTAACCCCAATTCTTTCTGACCTGTGGAAAGTGAAGAGTAGAAAACAAACAGTAAATGTCTTATAAAGGATATTCTGGAAATATTTCTTGAAAAAAACCCTGCCAGTCAGACATAATCCATTCATATAACATGCAACTTTTGTTCACCAGCAGGAGCTCTCGTCTGACTTATTTATTTTTCTGGGGTTTTTTATATTTCTTAGTCTGGTAATCAAAGTGGTTTACATAAAGCAATGTAAATTGAACATTATTGCATGGAACTTAGAACTCAGTACAACTTTTAACAACAAATTTTACAGATAAACATAAGTGCATAATTATGGATAATACATCATACTGGGGGTGTCTGGTGACTAATACTAGTATATTTACAAATCAGCGCAGTTCTCCGGGTTGAGAGTTGAAAGGAAATATGCGTGTTGCGGGGTTCGGTCTTTGAAGTTATCTCTGAATGGGTTTTTAATTCTTTACAGAAGGCTATAAGATTGGTGATGTTTCTGAGTTTTTCAGGGAGGGCATTCCAGAGATCTAGGGCATGCATGGAGAAGGTTCTATTATGTGTTGATTGGTTACTTTTTGTTAATTCCACTGGTAGGGCCAGCATGTTCTGCATGCATTTTCTTCTATTTCTGCTATTAGTTGTTTCATGTATGGTGCTTTTCAAGCATGATCTTGACTATGGTTATTAGTATTTTGTACCTTATTTGACTTATTAGTGGCAGCCAATGTAATTGTTCAAGTATTGGTGTGATGTCAGATTTTTTTGCTCCCATTATGATTCGTGCTGCTGTGTTCTGTGCCAATTGTAGTTGATGTAGGGTGTGTATTTGGGAAGTCCTTGAAGTACACTATATGGGAAGATTAGGGCCTGGAATACTGTTTGGAAGTTGTTTGATGCTAAGAGAGGCCGTACGTTCTGTAGAATTCTTATTTTTCTATAAACAGCTCCAGTGGTTTTGCTGATGTGTGATGTGAAGTTTAGTTGCTGGTCCAGTGTTATGCCTAGGTATCCGCGTTTGACTTTCAGCTCTGCATTGTTGACATTTAGAGTGTTGGATGGTGTAAATACTTTGGGGTTTTGGTTACGTATAATACATCTGTTTTCTTGTAGTTTATTGTAAGGTTGTGTTCTCTTAGCCATTGCATTATTTCATTGAAGGAGGATATAAACTTGGTTTGATGTGTTGTAAGGTGTATATAGCATTTATTTATTTATTTAGTTACATTTATATACCGCTTCTTCCAGCGATCAGTAGCGGTTTGCATCAAAACCTTCACACAGTAATCATTTATACATTTTCATTGCATAACATGTAAATAGATTTGTACAGTAGATTATTTGAACAGTATATACATATTTACAGGTTGCATATTTGTGGTTTGCATTTCAGGTTGTTTACATAGGCTTGCATGCTATTTTGCATATTCGAGGTACTTCAGGTCATTTATAGATCAATTATAATATTCTTGAAATAGATAGGTTTTTAACTGTTTCCGAAAATCTTGCAAATCATTGTTGCTTCTTAGCTCATGCGGTAGGTTGTTCCATTGGGCGGGCGCTGAGTATGTGAACGCTCTGTTGCTAGTGAGGGTTTTGGTATTGCGCACGTTCTGTGGGACTCACAAATTGTTTAAGTTGTGTGTCCTCCTGGTCCTATTGTGGGGTTGAGTTGCGATAAGTGTGGAGAGGTATGACGGGGCTATGTTGTGGATCAGCTTAAATATTGTTACTATTACTTTATAGCTTATGCGGGCATGAATAGGGAGCCAGTGGAGGTCAATCAGTATTGGCGTGATGTGTTCGGAGACACGCACTTTCATTATAATTCGAGCAGCAACGTTCTGTGCCATTTGAAGAATGTTGAGGGGGTTTTTGGGTAGTCCTTGGAGGATGCCGTTGCAGTAGTCCAGGTGAGGCATGACCAGTGCTTGGGTTACTGTTCAGAAATCAATCTGTTCAATGATGTTACGTAGTGGTTGGAGTATTCTTAGTTTGTAGAATACGGCCCGGTTTAGCAGTCTTAGGTGGGTTTCCATCTTAAGATTTTTGTCAAGTGTCACGCCCAGTTATTTTATTTCTTGCTTGATGTTGTATAAATTGTTGTTCAGGAGTATTGTCGGGGGGGGGGGGACTGAGGTCCGGGGTTTTGTTTACAAACATTACTTCCGTTTTTTTGTGATTTATGCTCATGTTGTTCTGTTGTAGCCAGGTTTGTGTTTCCTTTAGGCATGCTTCCAAGTTACTATATGGGTTGCTCACATCTATTTGCGTGTACAGCATGATATTGCCTGCATATAGGTGGTAGTTGATCTTGTGTTGTTGGAATACTGTGCAGACTGGTCTTAGATAGAGGTTAAACAGTAGGAAGGACAATGCTCACCCTTGTGGTATTCCCTGTTTGTAGGAATGCTCTTGATGTTTCTTGGTTAAATTGAACCTGCTGGACTCTGTTAGATAGATATGAGTTGAACCATTTGAGAGGGGTTCCCTTTATGCCTATGGCTTCGAGTCTGGAGAGGAGGATTTTGTGATTTACTGTGTCAAATGCAGCAGATATGTCTATAAAAATTAAGATGAACATTTTATTGCAATTGTCAATGCCTTTGTAGAGTTTGTCAAGTAGCACTAGTAGAAGGGTTTCTACTCCATGGTATTGACGGAAGCCATATTGCTGATCATCTAGTGCATTTCTGGAATCAATGTGGTCTTGGAGTTGTTGTTGGACTGATTTTTCCACTACTTTGGCTATGAGTGGGATACTTGAGATGGGGCGATATAAGGCTGGGTCTTCCTTCTTGAGAGTTTCGTTTTTTAAGAGGGGTCTTATGAGTGATCTTTTGAGCTCTGTCGGCATGATTCCTTTGTGCATTGATTGGTTTACTATGTGCAATATTGATGGGGCGATTTCTGTTTTTGTTGTCTTGATCCAGGATGCTGGACAAGGGTCTAGTGGAGAGGTAGTTGTGTTCAGGCTTGAGATGATGTTCATTAACTGCCCCTCCTCTATGGTGTGGAAGGAGTCCCATTTTTCACCGGTGTCTAGGGTTTCTTGATGAGGTTGTGGGGTGTTGTTTGCGGAGTGTGTTTACGTGTGGCAATTTTCTGGTGGATTAAGTTTGCTAGCATAGTGATTGGCTAGGGTTTGAGCTTGTATTTCATTGTTTGGACTGTCATCCTGTCTTGCTTTGGTAATAGATTTGACTAGTTCAAACTGTTCCCTTGGTCTGTTTAGTGCCTTGTTTAGGATCTTGGTGTGGTGGTTCTTTTTTGCTGTGTTGATTTCTTCTTTGTATTTTGCGAGGAGTGTTATGTATTCTGTTTTGCATTCGGGGGACTTTTTTGTTCTCCATCTTTTTTCCAATTTTCTGAGTTGACTCTTCATTTTGGTTAGGTCTGATGTGTACCAGGACTCAGAATTGTTCTTTGTCTTATTATTTGTGATCGTTGGGGTATTCGTTGTCTGTTTTGCAGCTAATTCAACTCTTTCATTCCATTGGTGTATGAATGAGTCGAATTAGCATGATGATAGCAGCATAAATATGATAGTGAATTTTGTATTTTTGGAATATGTTGCAAATAGGTCATATATATATATATGTTGAGTACTGCAAATAACGCTGATCCTTGTGGCGCCCCTTAGTATTATTTGTACAATGTGGATCTCTATGGTCCTAATTTCATTTGTTAGTAGTGACCAGTTAGGTACGATTTAAACCATTTCAGTGGAATGTTTTTAATCCCAATGGATTTTAGTATTGCAAGTAGTAGGTTATGAGGAATGGAGTTGAATTCTGCTGCCATAATCAAGGGAAATTAGTATAAATCCTTGGTTAGGTTTGGCGATACCTTTTATAAGGAGGTGTCCATGAGTGAGGTTAGTAGGGTTTCAACTCCATGGTGAAGTTGGAGGCTATGCTGCTGTTGGTCCAGTGGAACATGCAGGTTAAGGTGGTCTTGTGGTTGTTGCAGTACTACTTTCTCAATTATTTTTGATATGAAGGGCCGGCTACATATGGATCTGGAAGATGCTGGGGTCTGTTCTATCTGCAGTGGTGCTTTTCAGTGTTGGATGTACTGATGCCAATTTCATTTCCCTTGGTCTGTATCCTTGTTCAAGGGACAGTTGTGTTAGCTTGAGAAGTGTGGGGGACAGTTCAGATCTAGTTATTTCAATCCAGCTGACTTGACATGGATCAAGTGGTAAAGTAATGGTATTCAGTTTGACAATTATATTTTCTATATCTTCTCTTGTGATTGGGTTGAAGGCTTGCCAGTGTGTGCTAGTATGTTGGCTTTGTGTGTTGCTTGTAATTTAGTTTCCTTGTACTTGGTCTTGCTTTGGAAGAAGTCAACCGGTATTTTTGGGCAGAGGATGATGTCTAGTTTTTCATAGTTGGGATCTTTTGTTAGGGAATGCACTGCGTCAATTGTTCCCTTGGACAGTTTAGGGAACTTTGTATGAGTTTAGTATGGCCTCCTTTTTTTATTTTTTTTTTATTTTGAGTGTTGATTTTATTGCTGTATTTGTTTGGTCTTCTGGCAACTGTGTCTCCATTTGCACTCTATTTTTCTGAGTTCTCTCTGTCCCTTAGTTCCTTTGTGTATCAGCTTTCATTCTGCTTGTGTCAGAGTAAGTTTTGTTGGTGGTGCTTCCGCTGCGTTGTTTATGACTTTGTTCCATGTGTTTATTAGCAAGTCAACGTCTGTTGTGTTCTGCTGTAGCTTAGGGGTGATTCCTGTCAAGAATGATTGCTGATCAAAGTACTAGAATATGTGGTTAGCTGTATTACTGCATTTGTCAGTTAGCGTGGCCATGTCATGTGGTATGGTGAAGCTTAGTATACTGTGGTCTGACCATGGCACTGGCTGTAGTTGAGGAGCTGTGAAGTTATTATTGGTAATCATTTCTTTAGGGGTGAAGATTAGATCTAGTATGTTCCCTTTTATATGTGTGGATTTGTCCACTATTTGTTGGTATTCTAGTGCGCTCATGGCCTCTAGAAATGTGTTGGCATGTTTTTTGGAGAGTGGCTTAAAAATAAAATCTCCTAAAAGTATCAGATGCTTGTTTTGGTGGGTGTTCCTGCAGATTATTTCTAGTAGCGCAGAGAGGTTCTTGGTATTTGTTGTTGGTGATCTATATGATAAGCATATAGTGAGGTGTTTGATAGAAACACTAGTAATATCTCATCTATGTTCTCGGTTGTTATTCTTAGGAGTTTTAGGTTGGCTTTTGCTAGTATAAGTACACCTCCTCCTCTTCTACTAGTTCTTGGATAGCTATAGAGACTGTAGTCTGGTATTCTTAATTGATTAGTTAGCGCCATGTCACTTGTGGAATGCCATGACTCAGTTATGCATAGTATGTCAAAGTTATTGCTTTTGATGTTGTCAGTGAGAATAGGTATCTTATGTCTAGCAGAGTGTGAATTAATAAGCATGAGTTTTTGTTGTTTGCATTTATTTTCCATATTCTATTTATTGGTGGTGGCATGGAAGGAAGGTGGTATTTGTATGAGGCAATGTACATTTCTGTGCCATATGTTGTTGTGCATTCTGTTATGTCTATGGTGGCCAGTTCTGTATATTGATATATATTGGGTAATGTGTGTTAGTGCTTCTGCAAGGCTGATCAGTAGAATGAGTCCAATTAGGGTACATATAAATGATTTCCAAATGTAGGATTGCTTAGAGGGTGGTGGTTTGGTTGAGGAGGATATGAAGTGGAAGTTCTAGAGCATTCCAGGTGGCTCCAGTAAATCGAAGGTGTTGACTGAGTGCAGTTATCCTGTTCCGAGGTTAGCGTATGTTAGAGACGTGCATTGGGACATTTTTCATTTTGGTTCAGGTTCAGATCTATTTCTATTGCCATTTGTCGTCATATTCCAAAATGTATTTTTTCTGTTTATTTCATCCCATTCCATCAGTCAATGGGGAAGCAGTTTTCCATCCATGTTCAGTGACGCATGCTTAAAACTTGCTGGCAGGCATCAAAAAGAGACACCAACAGTGGCAGAAACATGCTACAGCGCCAAAAGAGGAGCAAAAGGCTCTCACAGGGGCATGAATAATCCATGCCACCATGAGAGGGACAAAGTGGCATGAACAGTAAAATGAGCACCACAAGGTCACAGACAAGAGGGGCAATGGGCATCACATCAGATGAATGAACACTCTAAGGCAGCATTTTTCATTCTGTGGCACACTTGTGTTTGTTCAGTCCTCGAGGCACACAGACTAAATTTTGCATGCAGGGCCGGTGTAAGGGTATTAAGTACCCTAGGCAAACCTACAGTCTTGGGCCCGATTGCAAATGGCTTTTAGAGCTTTAAAATCTTGTGCAGGGGGTGGGGGGCGAGGGTGGCACTAATTATCAAACTCAACTGCCATTCCTCCCAGAACTGAAATATGAGATTGCAGACCTGCTATTAGTAATCTGTGAACCATCATTAAAATCATCTGTAATACCTGAAGATTGGAGGATGGCCAATGTAACGCCAATTTTTAAAAAGGGTTCCAGGGGTGATCCGGGAAACTACAGACTGGTGAGCCCGACGTCAGTAACGGGAAAAATGGTAGCAACCATCATAAAGAACAAAATTACTGATCATATAGATAGTCATGGCTTACTGAGAAACAGCCAATATGGCTTTAGCCAAGGAAGGTATAGGTTTTTTTTGAAGGTGTGAATAAACAGGTGGACAAAGGTGAGTCGGTTGATATAGTGTATCTGGATTTTCAGAAAGCCTTTGACAAGATCCCCCATTAGAGACTTTTGGTGAAATTAGAGTCATGGGATAAGAGGCAGTAAACTATTATGGATCAGGAACTGGTTAAAAGATAGAAAGCAGAGGGTAGGGCCAAAATGGCCAATTTTCACAGTGGAGAAAGGTGAATAGTGGAGTACCCCAGGGATCTGTGCTAGGTCCGCTGCTTTTTAACATATTCGTAAATGACCTGGAAATGGGAATAACGAGTGAGGCAATCAAATCTGCAGATAACACAAAACTATTCAAAGTTGTTAAAATCCATGAGGATTGTGGAAAATTGCAAGAGGACCCTGATAAATCGGAAGATTAGGCATCCAAATGGCAGATGAAATTTAATGTGGACAAGTGCAAAATTATGCACCAAGGAAAGAACAACCCAAACTATAGTTACACGATGCAAGGTTCCACATTAGGAACCACCACACATGAAAAAGATTTAGGTGTCATTGTGGATAACATGTTAAAACCCTCTGCCCAGTGTGCAGCAGTGACCAAAAGAGCAAATAGAATGCTAGGTATCATAAGGAAAGGAATGGAAAATAAAACAAAGGATATTATAATGCCACTGTATCGTTCCATAGTGCAACCACACCTTGAATATTGTATGTAATTCTGGTTGCCGTATCTTAAAAAGGATAAAGCATTATTAGAAGAGGTACAGAAAAGAGCCACCAAAATAGTAAAGGGGATTGAAGTATAACCCTATGAAGAGAGGCTAAAAAGGTTAGGGCTCTTCAACCTGGAAAAGAGACGACTGAGGGGAGATCTGACAGAGGTCTATAAATTAATGAATGGATTGGAATGGGTAAACATAGATCGATTGTTTACGCCAGGCCGTATCGAGGTTGAATCGCGCCCTGTGAGACTTGCATATTGGGCACGTGCCTCCCTGCCCCAACCTCCATCCAGCCACTTTCTGGATGGCGGTGGGAGAGAAGAGGCACATTGCATCAGAGAAGGGAGAGACCAGACCTGCTTAGCGTGCCGCGAGAAGGCTTAAGAGGCAAATTTCAACTGTCTGCCATTGCCTGTCGCCACTGTGAAGAAAATGGCGTGGCAGCAGGCAACAGCAGACAGCTGAAATGCGTCCCTTAAGCCTTTGTGCCCTGTGCAGCCACACCGCTCGCACAGGGCTAGGTACGGTCCTGGTTTACAGCATCAAAATATAGACAGAGTAGGAGACATGCAATGAAACTATAGGGTGAACCTATTTAAGACCAATAAAATAAAATATTTTTCATTCAACATGTAATCAAATTCTGGAATTTGTTACTGGAGGATGTAGTAAAAGTTGTTAGTGTAGCTGGGTTTAAAAAGGTTTGGACAAGTTCCTGGAGGAAAGATCCATAAACCATTATTAAAGGGACTCAGGATATCAATGCTTGACCCAAAACAAGTATTGTGGAGCCTGTGTCTTTTGGGGAAACTGCTAGGTACGTATGACCTAGATTGGCCACTGTTGGAAACAGGATACTGGGCTTGATGGACCTTGGTCTGACCCAATATGGCATATCTTATGTTCTATAAAAATGCATATTTGGACATCTCAATTTTAAATATTAAATTTGTTTGTAAATATATGTATAATGATGGAAATTTCAAAAAGCCACTTACAGGAATTATTTAGACATCTCCCCTTCTTCCTGCAGGTAAAAGCATGCAATGATTTTTCTTTTCTTTTCTTTCAATTTTTTATTTATGCAGTTTCAATTACATCCACTAATGAATGATCAAGGAAAAAGGAAAACAAAATAGAAACAATTAAACAATTGTCAAATAAGAAATTAACATTACAAAATGGACCACAAAACATCCCCAATGAGGCAAGAACAGGTAATAAGAATGTTACAAGGTATTCACCTAAGAAAGAAAACTGAACCAGCGGCAGCAGCCCATATGCAGTAGACAATAGCCGGCTTTAACTAGCTAAGTCCTCCGGACTATCCTCCTAAGTTGCAGAGCCCTCTCTGGACACTAAGAATTGAAATAATTTATTTTATTTTATTTATTTATTTATTTATTTACTTACATTCTCTTATATACTGCGCTATTCTGCATCAGTGCGGTTTACATTGAACAAACTGAAATTACATTGAACAGGGCATTATAACTTGGAGATAACTATTTTACAGGGAACATGGGCTATGGAGGGTTAAGAGGGTTAATTGATCCACTACTACTGCTACTACTATTTAACATTTATATAGCGCTACCTAGAACGCAGCACTGTACATACATATAGAGAGTGACAGTCCCTGCTCATCAGAGCTTACAATCTAATTAAGACAACAGAACTACACACAGAGTAGCAATCTAGTTAGGGCAGAACCAGGTTGGCTGTCTCCCATAACTACTACTAGTACTACTGCGCATCTACTACACACAGTATACATAAATACATACATTCCAAGCAGGCTGGGCATCATGGGTCACATCAAGGGTTACAATCATCACATCAAGGGTTACAAACATTACATCAAGGGTTACATTAGAGGATGCTTACATGGTGATGTTTTTTGTGGTTCGGTTGCCTCAGATCAGGTCAGCTCTTCGTTGTTGGAGTGGGAAGGAGGAGGAGAACGCAACCAAAAAATCTGCTGGTGTTTATCACCATGCGGTAGATGCATGCCCTGCAGAGGTGGAATCAGGGTTGCTTGGTTGCTCTTCGCGCTGGCATCCGAGGGGGAAAGCCCCACCATCATGCCACGCCAAAGGGCCCTCTGGTGAGGCCCTCAGGCGCACGCCCGCAGGCTGCGCTTTCAAATGTCCCGCTGGCTCTGGCGGCGCCCCAATTGGGCCTTGGTGGTGGGAGCGGGAGGGGCGGCAGCTCCTGCCTCCACCCCGACACTCGATCGGTGCCGCATGGTGTCCTGGTGCCGAGAGACTGATGTTCCCGCCGGCTGCGCTTTTAAATGTCCCGCTGGCTCTGGCAGCGTCCCGATTGGGCCTTGGTGGTGGGAGCGGGAGGATCCAGGCACAAATTATTTAGACTGATAAGAAATCAAACATTTATAGGGAAATAAAACTTTCATAGATGCACCGATTGTTACCGCCCTGGACCTCAGGGCCTGAAACTCCCAGCGCTTCTTTCTGTATATCTCTCGAGACATCTGGAAACATTTTTGAATCAAAACATTCAGCAGACATATGAAAAAAGAGGTGAAAAACAGCATTCCTGTCTGACTCAAAAGCAAAGCATATTACTAAAATTGTTCTTTCGGTAACCATTTCTAATGCTGACTCCAGAAAAACAGTTAAACTCCCTAAATCAGAGGGTTGTACCAGCCCAGGTGCTCCCCTCAGCCCCTCCCCCTCTGAACTGTAGGACTCATGGAGAGATACTGGGCCCAACAATCAATGGAACAGCATCCCCAGTGATCTTCAACACTTCTCCAAAATACTTGCTAAGCATGTCCAATGGTTTTATAACTGGGCACTTAGGAAAGTTTAAAAATCTTAAATTGTTCTTCCGAACTCTATTTTCCAGGAACAAGACCTTCCTATTCAGGACTTCCTTGTTCCTTAACTTAGCATTACTCATAGAACGGATGCCTTCCAGGGCAGCTTCCATACATCCCAATCTAGTAGCATGTTCAGCTACAGTAGCCTCGCAGCTTGCAGTCTTAAAAGTCACCACTTGATTCACTTGAACTTGCCTGTATAATTGGCCAAGGAAATATCCACAGCTTTGATGGCATCCCACAACGCTCCCAATGTTACAACAGCTAGTCTATCAGCCACCGCCAGACAATATCCCCAAAACAGTGATTCCACTGAAGCCTCCAATGACACCTCAATCACCGAGGGATGCTCCGCTCGAAAGGAAAAACTCCGTAATACTCCTGTGGAGTCCCCCTGCTTCTCCTCAACTAAAACCAGTCATGGCGGTGGTGGGGCTGTTCATTGCTCAAGGCTCAAAGACATCCTGTTAAAGCTAGTGTAGCTCCCCCTACTTGGAGGAAGCGGTGTTACCATCAGACTCCTACAGCCAATTACAGATGTAGTATAAGTGTAGTCAGATAGGCCAAGAGGATGCCTTGGGAATCTGATTCTCTCTCAGGCAAGGGCTGAAAGAATACACTATCCACATCCCAACTTCTTCCACAGTAAAGTGATAAGGAGTCTAGGAGGAAAATTAAAATCTAAATAAGGCCTAAACCAATGTAATGTTACACCAAGGAAATAGAATGTCACCAAAATGTTAAATAAAAACAGTAGAATTGCAAAAATTAGAATTTTCTGTTCAACTTATTACATTTCTAAATTAAATTATTAAATGTTCTTTTTAAAATTGAGCACTCAATAATAGTAAATTCTAGATTAAATTTCAGCATAAATATTCTTCACTATTGCAAAAACATTTGTCAAGTATTACCCTACAAGATTATTTTTTTCTCATTGCAACATGAATATAACACAGGTAAATATCATTAGACATGTTAGTTTTTATTTCTGTTCTGCTTTTCCAAAATTATCCAATTTTCTAAAGTTCTATTCTTTTTATTTCAAGTATATTTGAAACCCGGTATTCAGGTAAATTACATTAAATTCTCAATTCCTTTTAAACTTTCAGTATATTTTTAGATATAATTTCTTCCGAGGAATTTCTGTTTTGCTTTTTCAGAACTAGTTCCTTGTTCTCTTTTTAACCGGTAAGTTCTTTAGAGAAATTCAGAGTTCCTCTTAGCTATTATTCTGTGTATTTCAGTTTACTTATTTGAGCTCAAATATGTGTCCTTTGTCTTTGTGAGTGATACAGCTATACTTCTTCTAGTTCCCTCTCTTGAGAAGTGGCCCTGTAGTAGGATTCCTCAGCTTCTGGACTTCCTCTGCCTCTAGGGAAAGCAGATCCTGCTTGGTCCTGTTTTCCAAAATCCTGTGCTGTGCTCCCTGACTAAAAAAAACAACTAAGGGGAATGTTTACTAAACAGCGGTAGTGGCTTCCGTGTGATATCAGTGCCACAGCTCCAATATTGCACGGAAACTGCTAGTGCTGTTTAGTAAACATACCCCTAAATAAAGGAAAACCTTATCTAATCTAATAGTTTAGGGAAAATAACCTCTCTCTTTTTTTTCCAAAGAAAGGAAGGATTTTTTTTTCTCTGTAATCTAATACTGTCCCTAGCTAGGCAAAATAAAGAGGTAATTAGATTTTGCCTGTCTTATTTTCCCTTTTCCAAAAAACTCCACACTCATTCACAACCAGGCTGCCACCTATCCAAACACACATTCAATAGCTCCCCCATCAAATCACAATCACCGATTTAGCAAGTGTCAATTTTATCTAAAAATTCTAAAATGAGATCTTTTGTTCAGATCTTTTAATGAATATTCTCATGGAAGGAGGCTCAGAGCTAGTAGTGCTTTAAAAACTTAGAGCCCTGCTAGGTTCTACACATTTAAACCCTTTACAGCTGTGGTTTAATTATTTTTTCTTCCAACAGAAGCCTGTCATTTACTGCAGACTGCACTACTCCCACTTCTTGGAGTTTAAATTTCCTTCTTTCCTGTTTACTTTGAAAGATTATTATTCTCTTAAATCCTTCTCATAATGCTGAAAAGCTTTCAATAACTTTTTAGCTTTCCAGTTTAGCTTCTTGATCTCAAAACAGGTTTATTCTGGTTTTAACTAAGGAGTCAGGTAGAAACTAATTTCTTTTTAAGAAATATATTCTCAATAATATATTCCCTGACTTGCAGCAAATACTTTCATAGTATCAATCACACCAACACCCAAAACTGACACTAAATTTAGTTATTCAAACTAAATCATAGTCTCTTTTTCACCATACATTTCTCTTGCTTCATTTCCTTCTTAAAATATTTGCTTTAGCTCTCAGTCAGCACTCTTTCACGGGTGACTCTCTCTTCACAGGATTTTCCCCAACTATTGGTTTTCAGACTCTGTCACAAACATCTCTGTCTTTTCTTGTTGTTCAGTACGCTTCCTCACTTATCTATCTCAATTCTGGCCTCTTATTGGCCAATCTAGCCTTAAATCACCTCTGACCTCTCATTGGCCAGCTTCAGCCTATCCAACACTTCTAGCCTAGCCAATCTCACATTTACCAGTATTTCTGGCACCCTACTGGCCAGTTATCTTTACCTCAATCATGGCATGCTATTGGCTAGCTTCTTCCCATTTACATCAATTGTAGAACTTCATTGGCCAGCTTTTTCCTGTGCCTTCAGCAAGGTAATGTTTTAAAATCTGCTGCTGCCAGCTATCGAACTGCAGAGCAGCCCCAAGGTCACACAAAAAAACTGATGGCCACAATCAACTGCCTCCGGGACAGCCCATGCAACCCCAAAGCATGATCAAGCTGTCAAGGGCAGCCACAGACCCCCCCACCCACCAGGTAGCTTTATAAATTTTTAACCTTTGGTTACACTAGCAATCAATGCAGGAACACTGGACTGGGCCGAAGAAGTCTGCAGTTTCAGGCCAGGCACTTCAAACAGAAGGGTAGACTGTACCAAAGCCTTCAGCATGGAAGCAGACACCACAACCATGGCTTTCCCCTTCCTCTTACAAGGCATTCCAGTAGGTACAAGAGAACCTCTCCACACAGCCCCCTGTGCAGCCGCTACGCCGCCACCTTGCCTAAAAGCATGCACTAATGACTGAGTTTGCATGGTTGCCAAGAACCATTGTTTTTCTATCTTTGCTATAGATAAAACAAACCAGCCGTAATACTGGAAAAGGTCTCAGACTCACAGACACTGAGCCAAACTGGTGAGCTCACGTGCCACTTTAGCATCAATGACCTTCTTGTTGTATTTTTTAAAGGCTATGTATGGTTTTGAAACAAAGAGCTTTGTTACTGCGAATGATTATTATAACATAAAACTGTTCTTATCTTAGTATCTTGTTGCAATAACAGAAATCGTTCTCCCCAACGTCGACATAGAGCGCCACTTTCGCGTTTCACTGTGCGTTTCTTCAGGGGTTTAGCGATCAAGAACAAATTGTAGATCATTCAAGCTCTGTAAATGTATCTATACCAGAACAAAATTAACATTATTAAATTATCTGTGCTGACAACCGGAACATACTGCCCTCTTCTCTACAAACTTATACTATATCTATACTTGCTAACCTTGTCATTAGTTGAAACAAAGGAAAAAGAAAAATGCTGCCCACGTTCCTTCTTCGAGGATCAATAGCACTCCCTCTCCTCTGGGATTCCGCTAACTGGAGACACCGCACATGCAGGACGTGGGCCCTGCTCTCCATTTTAAATATCTAAGGAAGCCTATGTGTCACATGTTGACGTCATCGCACTAAAGCGTCTGCATATGAGGTGTGCAACAGGGGTTTCCCCGAGATTGCCATCAACAGGGACTCCCCAATGGTGACCAAAGCCTGTTGATTCACCCTAAGGATTTCAATGGCTTCCACACACCTATTCTTCCACCCCTCTCCACTTACGGACTCTATTATGAGTGTGTTATGAACAAGAGACTTTAAATGATACATGCTTTCCAATCAATGTAGCCATTTAGACCTCCTGGTACCACTGAATTTAACACAAATATCCATCGCTGTTCTTTAACCACTAACAATTGCTCAATTGATTTGTCCATCGCACCCTTTTCTACTTTGTCAATGCAGAAGCATTGAAGATCTTCAAAAGAATGTTTAAAAGAAAGACAATGTTGTAGTATAGGAGCTTCAATAATTTTATGTTTTATCCGGCTACAGTGTTCACCCATCCGGGTTCTGAAAGCCCTATTAGTTTTTCCCACATATACTAAGTTGCATGTACACTCAATAATGTAAACAACGTAAGTGGAATCACAAGTTGTAGAATGCCTCAAGTGGTACATCTTCCCTCGGTATTGGAATTCATTAATTTCCTTTGTGTTGGAACAGATATTGCAAGCGCCACACCGCCTGTGTCCTGGTTGCTCAATCATAGACGACACCGCCGACATTAAAGGTCTTAATGTCGATGGACTCTTAAATTTTTCCCCCGTTGCCAAACACATCTGATTTTTCTACCTCGAAGTGCCGGGATGTTACCTAGCACGTTGGTGTGCTTGCGGAGGATGTTCTGAATGGACTTACTGAGAGGAGAATACTGGGTGATTAAATTGATATTAACGTCATCAGGTTGACTTCTAAATTTTGCTTCACTTTGTATTAACAATTCTCTGTTGCTATTAAGGGCTCTCTGGTACGCCTGCTTGACAACCTGAGGCGGATAACCACGCTCAGTGAAATTAGTGACCAAACCACGTGAAACCTTTTTAAAATCCTGTTTATCTGAGCAATTTCTTCTGTATCTTAAGAACTGGGAAAATGGTAACCCAGTTTTTAAACGTGACAGATGGGCACTCTTGAAGTGCAAAAATGTATTGCGGTCAGTTAATTTGTGAAATATTGTTGTCACCCACGTTCCTTGACGTCTAATTATTTTGACATCTAAATATGTTATTTCCACTCGACTATAGGCATGGGTGAATTTAATATTTGTGTCACAGCCATTCAGCCACCCAAAAAAAGCTTCTAATTGCGTAGAGGTGCCATTCCACATCATGAAAACGTCATCTATGAACCGGCACCATATTTTAATATGGGGCGTTCTTGATCGCTAAACCCCTGAAGAAATGCACAGTGAAACGCGAAAGTGGCGCTCTATGTCGGCATTGGGGAGAACGATTTCTGTTATTGCAACAAGATACTAAGATAAGAACAGTTTTATGTTATAATAATCATTTGCAGTAACAAAGCTCTTTGTTTCAAAACCATACATAGCTTTTAAAAAATACAACAAGAAGGTCATTGATGCTAAAGTGGCGCTTGAGCTCACCAGTTTGGCTGAGCGTCTGTGAGTCTGAGACCTTTTCCAGTATAACAGCTGGTTTGTTTTATCTATAGCAAAGATAGAAAGTCATATAAATGAGGACATTTACAACTGCTTGTGGTGATTTTTTGAGTGTAGTCATATTTGAGTTTATTTACACTATGAAGAACGACCTGCTATATAGTGTCTAAAGAACCACTGTTTAGCTTTAATTGTAGCTGCTCTTTACTATCCCCCACCTCACCATAAGCTACTGCCCTAAGTGACAACTTGGTTTGCTTAGTAGTTGGGCTGACTCTGTTTGCATGATCCTCATCCTACTCAAGTTCCTCCCACCAGAAGAACGACAGTATTTTTTATTTGTAGGTGCTCCATTTTACCAGATTCAATCTCGCATCTTAACATATGAGGCCAGAAAGTCATGTGAAATGGCAAGACTCCATGCATTCAGATACTAGATTGAAGCCAGCAGAGGACACACACAAGACAGACTCTTCCACATAGCCTGGGGCGTAGGAATGAGGTTCATTACTGTCACAGTATGCGCAAAACAAATTTAGAGCAATTACCCCCTTAAGAAGTTCTGCTGTCCTGTCAATGGGGGGGGGGGGAGTACTAGTAGTAAGCGATCATTTTAGTTTGGAGGGAAGAATGAGGACAGTCCAGTAGACTCTCCATGAAAAATTGTAGTAATCTACCTGCAAACTATACCTACGAGTAAAAGCACTGTCTTTGCTACAACAAAATAATTTTGGGTTCAACTGGATCAATGTCACATCAGTACATGCAGTACATGCTAAGGAGATAAAATTTCTAAATGACTACTTTATGGAACAATTGGTTCATGAACTGACATAGGGAAAGCTATTTTAGACCTAGTTCTTAGTGTATCACAGGATCTAGTGCAAGAGATAATGGAGGGAGGACAGCAAGGAAATCCACGGTGCTAGCATTTAACTTTCAAAAGAGACACTGATAAAATGAGAGAAATGGTTAAGAAAGAACTAAAAGGAACAGCTGCAAAGATTAAAGGTTTACATCAAGCATGGGCATTGTTTAAAAATACCAATCTTGGAAGCCCAGACCAGAAGTAATCCATGCTTTAAGAAAGGTGGAATCCGGGCAAAAGGGGAGGGTGTTCATTCATGCCAGACCTGGCATCCCCCAGCAGACCTTCTTGAGCTTCCTGCCCCAGAGATGAGTGCCCGCCTACCTGAGGCGAGGAACGTTGTCTGATCAGATGAAGAGCATGCGGGGAAGGTCATGCACCACCCAGGATAGGTCTGTTTTGATCTGGTCAATAAGGTGCTTGCTGGAGACTGTTCCAAAGTCATTCCTCCCAAGGTGAACTATTAGGGCAGCAGGTGGGTGTGAGTCTGTTTCGTTGGTGTAGGAAGGGCCACAGATGCCGCCACCCCATGCCCAGGAAGCCTAGCCATAAGAAAAGTCCAAGATGGATCCCCAGAGGCCACATGGACGCCCTTTAAGCTGCCTGGTGGATGAAGGAGTGACCCACTATCTAAAACTATGCGTTCTGCAAAAGAGGAGAAGGCAAAGTTAGTGAGAGCAAAACAGTCAATCGACAGTGCCAATTGGGTCCGGGTGAATATATGAGTAAGCACAGGACCGCCTGTGCCACAGTGCCTTGATCTCTCAATATTGGAAGGCCTCTCTCTGCTGCTGCCATTGCAGACCCAATCTGGGAGGAGTGCATTCCGAATAGGCTGAGTCATAGTCCTAATGCCACTAATGATTTCTTGAACACTGCCATGAACTGCAATTTGGAGAGCGGCATGCCATCAAGGTGCATCAGGAACTGTGAGGTCAAGGTGAGCTGGGCTGAGAGATACTAGAGCATGTTGGCCACAGGACATATGTGAAAGCCCAGGTACCGCCTTGAGGGACATGGTTTGCCCTTTCTCCTGGGATCATTCTTCGCCCCCACAATCTGGATGTGCAGCATCTCTCCGACACCAGGACTTCCGAAAGTTGATGGCCAGCGTGGGACCCCAGTTTCTTGGAAGCCGCCACTAGCTCGCTAATTCAGATAGTACCAAAGGCAGCCAGAGTGAAGGCCAGTTATTTGGACGAACAAATGGTATTTAAAGGAGATGCTGCGGAAGAATTGAAAGAAATATCCATACACTGGGAAGATGTATTACAACTATTTGATAAACTGAAGAGTAGCAAATCACCAGGACCAGATGGCATACATCCAAGGGTGTAGAAAAAACTGAAATATGAGACTGCAGACCTACTATTAGTAATCTGTGAACTATCATTAAAATCATCTGTAATACCTGAAAATTGGAGGATGGCCAATGTAACGCCAATTTTTAAAAAGGGTTCCAGGGGTGATCTGGGAAACTACAGACCAGTGATCCAGATGTCAGTACCATGAAAAATGGTGGAAACCATCATAAAGAACAAAATTACTGAACATGTAGATAGTCATGGCTTAATGGGAGACAGCCAACATGGCTTTAGCCAAGGAACGTTGTCTTACTAATCTGTTTTTATTTTTGAAGGTGCAAATAAACAAGTAGACAAAGGTGAGTCAGTTGATATAGTGTATCTGGACTTTCAGAAAGTCTTTGACAAGGTCCCTCATGAGAGACTTTCAGTGAATTTAAGTCATGGGATAGGAGGCAGTGTTCTATTGTGGATCAGGAACTGGTTAAAAGATAGAAAACAGAGGATAGGGCTAAATGGCCAATTTTCCCAATGGAGAAAGATGAATAGTGGAGTATCCCAGGGATCTATGCTGGGTCTGCTGCTTTTTAACCTTCATAAATGACGTGAAAATGGGAACAAGTGAGGTTATCAAATTTGCAGATGAGACAAAACTATTTAAAGTTGTTAAAACCCATTAGGATTGTGGAAAATTGCAAGAGGATCTTGATAAATTGGAAGACTAGGCATCCAAATGGTAGATGAGATGTCATGTGGACAAGTGCAAAGTTATGCACCTAGGGAAGCAAAACCCAAACTATGGTTACACGATGCAAGGTTCTACATTAGGAACCCTACCCAGGAAAAAGATTTAGGCGTCATCATGGATAACATGTTAAAACCCTCCGCCGAGTGTGCAGTGGCAGCCAAGAGAGCAAATAGAATGCTAGGCATCATAAGGAAAGAAATGGAGAATAAAACAAAGGATATTAAAATGCCTGTATCATTCCATGGTGCGACCACATCTTGAATATTGTGTGCAATTCTGGTGGCCGTATCTTAAAAAGAATATAGCGTTATTAGAAAAGGTACAGAGAACAGCCACCAAAATGGTAAAGGGGATAGAAGGCTACTCCTTTGAAGAGAGGCTAAAAAGGTTAGGGCTCTTCAACCTTGAAAAGAGACGGCTGAGGGGAGATATGATAGAGGTCTATAAATTAATGAACGGAGTGGAACGGGTAAACGTAGATCGATTGTTTACGTTATCAAAATGTAGAAAGACTAGGGGACATGCAATGAAGCTACAGGGTAACCTTTTTAAGATTAATAAGAGAAAATATTTTTTCACTCAATGTGTAATCAAACTCTGGAATTTGCTACCGGAGGATGTAGTAAAGCTGTTAGTGTAGCTGGGTTTAAAAAACGTTTGGACAAGTTCCTGGAGGAAAGGTCCATAAACCATTATTAAAGTGGACCCAGAATATCCACTGCTTGCCCCAGTACAAGCATTCTGGAATCTGTCTCTTTTGGGGAAACAGCTAGGAATATCCGGGTTGCCCGGTTAGCATTTTAGTGAACCGATCAATTGCAATAGTCAGCCACTAACTGGACAGCTAAACCAGCTAAAGTTAGGCCAGTCTTTTTCCTTCTTAACTGCAGCCAGTTTAAGTTAACCAACCAGCAGCTGAATATCACCACTGACCAGTTAACTATTGCCACCCTAGGAACACCACCAGAACGCCCTAATGCTAGCCAGATAGCATCTGGGTGTACAAACCTGTTAGCAGATGGTATTCAGCAGCACTAAACAATTTAGTACTGCTGAATATCCTGCTGACCACAGTTTAACCAGTTAACTTTGAATGTGCACCTCATAGATTTAAAAATGCCTTAATCTACATGTGAAAAGTATTATTAAACTGAGCAGCCTAGGGATAGGTCCCAAGGTGGTGAACTGGATCAGAAATTGTTTGACTGACAGATGACAGAAGGTGGTGGTAAACTGAGCTCTCTGAGAAGAAGGGAAGGTGAGTAGTGGTGTGCCCCAGGAATTGGTCCTGGGACTGGTAATGTTCAATGTATTTGTGAGTGATATTGTTGAAGGACTGAAGGGAAAAGTCTGTCTTCATGAAGATGACATGAAAACTTGCAACAGAGTGGAAAACATGAGGAAAAATCTAGAAAAACTGGAAGAATACTCTAACATTTGGCAGTTAAGATTTAGGGTGAAGAAATGCAGAGATATGCACTTGGGATGCAGAAATCCAAAGGAATTATATATGATGGGGGTGAGAGGTTTTTGTGCACGGACCAGGAGAACGACCTCGGAGTGATAGTCTGAAGATCACAAGATGGCGAAACAATGTGACAAGGTGATAGCCAAAGCCAGAAGACTGGTAGGCTGCATACAGAGAAGAATAACCAGCAGAAAAAGGAGGTATTAATGCCCCTGTACAAGTCACTGGTGAGGCCTCACTTGGAGTATTGTGTTCAGTTTTGGAGACCAAATCTCACTAAGGATATAAAAAGACTTGAAATGGTTCAGAGGAAGGCAACAAAAATTATTTAGAGCCTGCGCCAGAAGTATGAGAAGAGATTTGAAGACCTAAATATGTATACCCTAGAGGAGAGGAGGGATAGGGGAGATATGATACAGACATTCAAATACTTAAAGGGTATTAATGAACAAACAAATCTTTTTCAAAGAAGAGGAAGCTGTAATTCTAGAGGGCAGAAAATGAGCTGCAAGGAGGTAAACTTAAAAGCAACTTTAGGAAACACTTTTTCACTGAAAGGGTGGTGGATGCTTGGAATGCCCTCCTCATGGAGGTGGTGGGGCAAATACAGTGATGGAATTCAAAAATTATTTATTTTATTTATTTACATTCTCTTATATACCGCGCTATTCTGCATCAGTGCGGTTTACATTGAACAAACTGAAATTACATTGAGCAGGGCATTATAACTTGGAGATAACTATTTTACAGGGAACATGGGCTATGGAAGGTTAAGTGGCTTGCCCAAGACCACAAGGAGCACCTGTGGGACTAGAAACCCCAGTCCTTCCAGCCCAAGGTTGCTGTCCTCTAGTGGGATTTGAACCCCCGACCTTCCAGCCTGAAGTACCTTGCCCCAACCACTAGGCCACTCCTCCACTCAGGCATGCAGACACAGGAGGATCCCTTTATAGCAAGAGGATAAAATCAAAATAAACTTAAATATGTTTTATACTTCAAGAAATAGAGAGTGGTGACCTGCATAGTGCGGTGGGTACAACTACTCTAGCCACCTTACTGAGCAGACTAGATGGACCATACCGGTCTTTATCTGCAGTCATATACTATGTGTGGTCATTTACACTTGCTTGCCAAGGCAGAGGAAGATATTGTAGAGCAGTGGACCCAACCCAGTCCTTGGGAACCCCCAAGACCAGTCAGGATTACCCATCTGTTCTCCCTAGCATTCAACATCCCTTCTCCTTTTGTATGAGTTTACCCTTTGTATATTTTTATTTGCCTCTTGTATCTTGTCCTGTCTCTCTTATACTTTTATCTTCTGTCCTTTATAATTTTGTACATTTCCTTTCTTTTACCGGCTTCGGCCAAATTTTATGTATTTTATTATTGTACACCACCTTGATTGATATAGAAAGGCGGTTTTTATCAAATGATTAAACCTTAAACCTTATCCCAATGAATATGCATGAGATAGATTTGCATACAATGGAAGCAGAGCGTGCAGATCTCTCTCATGCACATTCATTGTGGATATCCTGAAAACCTGAGTGGCCTGAGGGTACCCGAGGATTGGGTTGGGAATTGCTGTTGTAGAGTGTAGTCGTTGGTATGGATGGGCAGACTGGATAGACCATATTTTCATCTGCTATCAGGCTAATATTCAGCCCACAGCGGTCAGTGTTTTTTTGAAAATGCCGGTCGCCACAGGCAAAATGAAACCAGCTATTCAACAGACGTATCGAGGGTAGTGACTACCACTGAATATCTGGTTTCAGCAATATCTGCCCCAGAGTATCCAGATAGCGGTGGTGTTAAGCTACTATCCAGATATCATTCTAATGGCCTAAACTTTAAGCAGTTTCTTAATGGTTAGCAGAATGAAAATCATTTTTAACCAGATAATGTCTCAAATCACTCTCGCCACCCCACCACTCCCCAAGGACCATCTTGGCACTCTCCGGCCAGTGCCGCAATGGTCAGAGGAAATATTCAGCAGTGCTATTATCCAGATGGTGCTACTGAATATTGCCCTATATGAGGTTTATCGGGTTAGCAGGACCTGCTAACTGAACAAACCTTTCTGAATATCGAGCCCTATATTTCTAGGTCAATCCCTTTGTACCGATGCAGTCACAGAAAACACACGGGATTCAGCTCTCCAGCATCACTGTTTATCCATAGCCAATGAATTGAGCATACTAAGGTAATTTACTGAAACAAATCCCTGCAGAGCTCAAACTCTCAACAAATTACTTCAAACCTTGTATTGCAGGCTATGCTTGGATAACAATGTTCCCATTTCTGCTCAATCCCCTGTGTATTGCTATGTAGTTCAAGAGAAGAGGAAAGGTTTTGCTGCCCAAGCAGGCAAATAATACAGCACATCGGGAGGGTACTAGGGGGAATCCAATAGCACGCTTCATTTACAACAAAAGCAGGGGGTTTATAACACTGGTGGTCCGAGTACACGCATTCTATGGCTCCCCTACAGTGCTTTAATAATATGACCAGCCATATTAAAAAGGATTACTATACCACAGTATTTAAGAGCACATGGGGTGCCATTGTGAAAGAATAGGGTCCCACCTCAGGTGTACTATAAAGTTTTAAAGTCCTTTACGTCAGGAGAAGGTAATTGTTATTTTAGGGAATAAGCATTTTGCAAAGGAAAGTAGAGAAGCACGCATAGACATAATATTGATGATGCTTTCCAGCATAGATTTGCAGATGGTGGTGACGGGTCGATGCATTGTAGACTACATGCTATGTTTCTGTGTGGTTTTTTACTTGTTGCAATCATAAAGATAAGGCAGGAAGATGCTTGTGTGTATTTTGGTGCTTATGAGAGGCAGTCAGATACCATGCAATGTTGGTGATTGCTCAATGCCAGCTTGAAGGAAGGACTGGCCTAGCTTCTCCTCAGGGCCAGCTTAACCATTAGGCAGAATAGGAGTCACCTACAGCAGCAGTTTCTGGTGGGGAGGAACCAGCTGCAATCAAAGCAAAATAGCAGCCCTGACAAGCACACTTACTCAAAGAACCATTAGACCCTCTGTGGCAGCACAGGATGGTACCTGCAGCAAGCCACGTTCTTCGGCACAGATGGCTTGCCTTAGGCCGGCACTGCACCAAGCCGCCCCCTTCACCGGGGGCATCGGTGAGGGGGAGGCATGGCCAGAGCTTCTTCTTGGGGTGGCAGAAACTCTTGGGCCGGGCCGGCCCTGCCGACACAGCACAGACCATACTCACTGACATCTTAAACAAACTACATAACCTTATGGACAAGGGGAACTCTGCAGTCCTTTTGCAACTAGACTTAACAGCTTTTGACATGATTAATTATGACCTTCTTCTAGAAGTACTAAATGAAATAGCTATTAATGACAAAGTACTAACATGGTTTGAGGCTGTCTAAAAAGCAGTGCTATAAGTATTTGCTAGAATGATATCAGAACCCAACATTCTGAAGTCCCTCAAGGTTCTCCACTATCACCAATTCTATTCAAGGTTTTCTTAAGCCCCCTAGGGAAATACCTCATGGATCTTGAGCACATCATCACTTTGTACTCTTACAGTATGCAGATAACATTGTAGCACTAATTCCAGTCAATGGCCTTACTGACACTTTTCATAACCTCTTATCGCACTGCTTTGACTTGATTTATTTCTGGATGATTTCCCATAAACTGAGAATAAATTCTGAGAAGACCAAATTACTATGCGTAAACTCCAAAAACAAAGACATCCCCAACAAATCCCCCACAATAGGAGGAAAGAAGATTAAATATAGCAACAAAATCAAACTCTTAGGAATAATCATCGACTCTAACCTCACTACAAATTCACAAATCTCATCCTTATCCAAGAAGCTCTTCTTAACCCAGATATTATCTGACAAAGCTGGGACGACTTCAACATAAACCATTTCCGCAAAATAGTCCAAGCAATCATTCTCCCCCAATCCTGACTACTGCAAAATAGTTTACTTAGGCTTAGCTAAACAAATTGCTCAGCTATAAACCATTCAAAACACAGCGGCAAAACTGAGTTTCTAAATTTGACAGCGCTTTCACATATCCTGAAAAGCTCCACTGGCTCCCTACAGCAGGGAGAATATTTTAAACTCATACTATTCATTTTCAAGATTAGAGAAGGTCTAGCACCAGTCTACATTTCTCACCTCATCCAAAACTGCAATCCACCCAGAGAATTACAATCCTATGAGGTTTGCAAAATTGCAATACCATCCCCCAAATCATTCCGATTTATGCAAATCTGGAGAAAGACACCATCAGCAACAGCCCCAAAGGCTTAGAATAATCTTCCAATGGAGATAAGACTTATGAACTCTCATGTCTCTTTCAGAAAGTCCCTGAAAACATGGATCTTTAAACAATCTTTTTTCCTAAGGATCCTCTTGTTTCCCTCTTCTACCCAACTTTATTTTATCTGAAGTTTCATGGCCACTTTTAAAGTCCAAGAAACTGAGTCTCAGCATTCTATTCCTTCTCCTTTACTTCAAATTGTTCTAGTGCTTTATTCGTAACCACTTTTGAGCTTTTCGCTTAATAGGGTTGAAGCAGAATATAAGAAACTAAACTAAATTGAATCTATTTCATACATATATTTATATAATTTAAGTTTAATATTTCTAAGTATTTTGTCCAGTTCTGAGAAGGGTGTTAGGGTAATCAGGATTCTGTTAATTAAACTCAACAATTATACTGTTCTTGAATGCAACTCACTTTGATCTTCTCCTGGAAAGGCGTGAGATAAATAGTAATAAATAAAATAAAATAAAATGAAGGGGTCCTAGAGTCTAGAGGTTAATTGATAGGGGTGTAGAGCTGAAGATTTTCTTAAGATATTTAATACCCCTGTACCAGCCCTGTTTCTTGCGATCTCAAGCACGTCATTTTGCCCTCCATTATTGTGAGGGCCCTCTTCGGAGCAAAGAATTGCTTATCACACATGTACTGCAATGCACCTTGAGACCCTTTTACTAAAGTGTGTTAAGCAGTTAGTGCAGCATTTAAGATGTGCTAACCTTTAATGCGGGCTGCCTGCACTAATGGTCATCATATGTTAAAAATTCCACACTAACTGCTTAGCACATTAAGGGGCAGGAAGAGGCGGGTTATGAGTGGAAATAGGACATGGAGTGCATATTGCAGTTATCACACGCAGGTACTACTGCAGTTAGTGTGGATGCACTTAACTCCCCCTCAAAAAGAGGCACTAAGTTATTTCACAATTAGAGCATATGCACTTAATGGGCAGTAAAGAACCTTTCTGTGCAATAACTGCAGGGGACATGCTGATGGTGGGAAAACCCCAACACTTAGCACACCTTTGCACTTACCGCACATTCGTTTTTGCCGTTAAAGCATGGCAAATGCAAAAACTTCCTGCACTTTAGTATAAGAGCCCCCTTGAGCACAGATTTGGACAGGAGAGTAATGAAATCAAAATACAAACCATTATGCCAAATTCATACAGATGGATGGGTGGGTTAGAGCATGTTTATCTTAATCAGCCCTTGAAAATACTGCTGGGGAAGTATGTTTCCACTGACAACAGAGACAACAATAAACTGATACCACTGATATGGTATGCTGTACCACTGGCGACAGTCCTTTTTACAGCTTTCAAGCTATTGTACAAGTGAGAACCCTATACACTAAAGCACAGTTACTTACCTGTAACAGGTGATCTCTGGGAACAGCAGGAATAAGTCTTCACATATGGGTACGTCGGTACTGACGGAGTCCGCGTGGGAACGCTTCCCAGCATTCAATCAGAAAGCTTTTGGAAGCATCCCAACATGCCTGCGTGCTGCCTTCCCGCCTTCCCAACTGCCTCTCCTCAGTTAAGTTTTAAAGCTGAGACAAAGAGAGAGAGAGGAAAGGAAAGATAGATAGAGAGATACAACTCCTAGGGGAGGTGGGTGGGTTGTGAAGACTTATTCCTGCTGTTCCCAGAGATCACCTGTTACAGGTAAGTAACTGTGCTATCTCCAGGAACAAGCAGGAATGAGTCTTCACATATGGGGACTCCCAAGCTCAGATGCCCGGAGGGAGTCCTAGCATGTTGCAAGTCTAGAACGAGCCATGCTATTCCTCAGGACCTCAGGCATCCTGGGGATGGAGGGTAGGAGTTGAATACAGAAAAGAGCTGTGGAACAGCTGGCTAGAACAGGGCTTCAAAGGGGAAGACCCTGTATCAAGGGCATTTAGTAATAAAATATTGTAATCTGGGCCTCCCTTGTTGGCATTGCACAAGTGCACTGAGCTTCATATGGATCTGATAGATGAGCCAGTGAATGTGCTCAAGGGGTACCTCACTGAGAAGTAGAGGTAATAAAGTAGAACAAAAAACAAGTGGAGGTCAAAACCCTTTAGGGTGAGAAAAAAATATCCCCAGAGGAAAACTGGGGTAGTATAAGAGGTAGAGCTTCAGCGGAGACGCAGAAGATACTATTAAGGAAAGCTTAAGCTGCTTTGGTCCAAAAACAGTATATATTTAGGACCAAGAGAAAAATTTAGTCTGACCCAACTGGACTGGGGTTAGAATCAGTCAATGTAGAGGAGAAAGGGTATGGAAACCCTTGTATCTGATAAAAAGGTAAGGACAGACTCAGGAGCGCTAAGCTTTAGAGCAACGGAAGCTCCGCAATGTCTTTCCTAAATGGGGTCAATTAGGAAAGAAAGGTACATGGAGAGCTTCAGGAGTACCTAAACCTGAAAAGGTTAATTACCACAGGAGTGGTTCTGGGTGTAGTCCCCTAGGTATGCTGGTACAGCATTGATAGGGTTAGAGCCCATCTGTCAGGATCATAAGGAATGTCAGGATATCTGATCCTAACAGCCAGATAGATAAGTAGATGGATACAGATCTATCTAACAATATATCTCATTATATGTATTAATATATATGTACATATATATATATATGTAGATTTAAATATATACACATATTGGGTATATATGCATATATCTATAAAGAGATATATATATGGGCAGAAGACACACAGATAGATATAATCAATATATATATATATATATATATATATATATATACCTAGATGAATAGGCAGGCATATAGAGACATGTCTCCAGGTATATGGATGGAGAAATGTCCAGAGAGCCCCATCCCCCCTTATAGGGAGTGAGAGAAATTTATCTAATAGCAAGAAGGTTGATACCTGCTTGAATAGATAAAATAGAAAAAATCTTCTTCTCCTGGTTATGACTGGCATAGTCAGAGAAAAGGTGTCCCTGACAAGAAGGCGGCTTAATTCTTTGCAGAATTTGAGCTCTTGAGTAACCAGGATGGCCTACGTAAAAATGGCAGAGGATAACAGCAGTCTGCAGACAGGAAGCCAAGATATCTCCAGAATTGTAGTATGGAGATTGGATAGAGGAGGCCTCAGGAGGAAGATACCCTAGTGATCCGCCTATGAGGGCAAGATGGGTATTAGGTATCCTCTAGCTGCCAGTGAAGAATTTATCTCTGACGGGAGACCCCAGGAGATATGGGCCAAGCCAGGGAATTGGCCCTTCTGTAGGCTTTCACGTAATGAAAGGCCTGAGGCTTATGCCTCAAAAGATTTTTAAGATAAGATGGAAAGGCCTGAGGCTTATGCCTCAAAAGATTTTTAAGATAAGATGGAACATGACTGGGGGAACCCCTTTTAACCATCTGGGGTTATCTGCTAGGCAAGATACTAATGCTCTCTAGCAAGGGCCCATAGTGCAAAGCTACTCTGTAGAGTTGCAGAGAGCATGCTGCAGGTTGGTTAGAAGAAAAAACTGGCTGTGGAAAGCCAGCAGGTAACCAGCTATTCTGCCAAGGGCAAGGGGCGAAGAATAGAAGTTAACCAACCAAACTGTGATAATAGGGTTTCTCCTAGGACAAGCAGGATGTGTCAGCCACACCTGGTGTCGTCCCCCGACGGCGCCGTGACGGAAGTGCTCTATAGCTCAGAATCTTCTGAGCATGTGTGAGGTGGTCCCACCTCCCCAGCCCACCCCTAGCCGGTCAGTTTTTTTCCTTCCGCCTTTGCCTCAAGACGGATTTTCAAGCTCTCCTATTATCTACACTCAAATGCCTAAACCAGGTTTCAAAAAGTGCCTTACCTGCAACAGAAAGATGAATCTCTCCGACACACACTAGCACTGCGTTAGATGCCTGGGGGCATCTCACCAAGTGGAGAACTGCGATAGCTGCGGCCGGATGTCTCCCAGAGCTAAGAGGCACCGCAAGCAATCCTTGAGAGACCTGCTCTCCCCCGCTGCAGCCTCCACGTCCCGGGACCCGGAGCACACCAGAACCAACGAATCCAGGTCTGTTGATCTACCCAAGTCTTCCCGGGACCCTGTTGTTGAGCGTTCCGGTTCCCAGAAGCTCCCCAGTGCTGCCTCTGCAAAAGCGCCTCTTAAGAAAAACAGAGCTCTTCTGCCTGACCACCGCGCTGGACTTCCTGCCCCAGAGAGGCCTCTGCCGTCCCGGTAAGCCCCTCTCCGGTTTGCAGCATCCCGGGACCCTCCCCCCGACCATGCGGTCCTTCTGCCGGCCAAGATGGCGCTGCCCTCGTGGCCCCGCCAGGCCCCGCCTCCGGAAACGCCTCCTCCCCGCCGATTGGCTGCAGCGGCTCCTGCCCTGACACCAGCAGACAGCCCTCCCCCCTGCCCAGCACGTCACGATGCGCTGAGGGGGAGCTTCGGAGCATCTCCGCAAGACGAGCTGACTCAGCCTCTTCTACTCCGGCGCGGGAGCATCAAGCCCGGGCATCATCGCATCGGCGCGGAGACATACAACGCCACTCCAGCTCTGCAGACCGCGCTGATCCTCAGCGCCCACGAGGGAGACGCGATCGTGCTGACAGCAGGAATCCCTGTCAACGCTGCTCAGGCTCCGCAGACTGCGCTGATCCCCAGCGCCGACGAGGGAGCCGCGATCACCGCGCTGACAGCAGGGAATCCCCCTGTCAGCGCACCGCAGGTGAGAGGGGCAGGAAGAAGTCTGCCAAGCGCAGACATCGATCCCCCTCAGAGGCAAGGGATTCCCATGGTGGGTCCTCCAGGAACAGCAGGAGATCTAGTTCTCACCGCAACAAAAGGCACAGAAGCAGCAGATCTGAATCCACCTCTTCTGCCATCCTAAATCTGCTATCTCGCCTTGTGGAACAGACTGCCCCACTACGGCCAGACCAGCAACGCAGGGCAATCGGTCCACAAGAGACACTCTCAGAGCGGGCCCCCTCCCCTCTATACCCCAGACTCTCGCCTAGAGCGCGGACTCCCTCCCCTGCTCCTTCCAGAGCGCGATCTCCCTCACCAGCACAGCTGGACTCCGGGGGGAGCGACGCAGAGGACCGGGGACCTTGCTCGGAGGTGGAGGAAGCAGGTCCAGGCTCTGACAACTTCAAAAACACAACAGACGAGGCAGACGAGCCTCCACCTACAGTGCCGGAGGACCTCACCTACCCTAAATTCCTCAGGAAGGTGGTCTCTAAACTGGGGCTGGCCACGGAGGAAACATCAGA
Organism: Ichthyophis bannanicus; assembly: GCA_033557465.1. Taxonomy (NCBI): domain Eukaryota; kingdom Metazoa; phylum Chordata; class Amphibia; order Gymnophiona; family Ichthyophiidae; genus Ichthyophis; species Ichthyophis bannanicus. The sequence continues at coordinate 517,939,665 of CM066033.1, forward strand.
TGAAAAGGAACCGGAGGTCATGAAGTACCTGAACGGTCCTAAGCCAGCCATGGCTCTTCCCCTCCACCGCAGATTGAAGGACAAGCAGCTGACACTCTGGCAGTCCCCAGCATCCGGTCAAGCTTTCTCCAGACGCTTGGACAGCAAGTACATTGTCCACACGGCACCTGGTTTCAACAGAGCGCAGTTACCCCACCAGTCTATCGTGGTGGCATCAGCTCTCAAGAGATCCAAGTCCACGCATACCCAGACAAACCATCCACCAGGTCGGGACCCCAAACGCCTAGACGACGTCGGTAGAAAAGTGTTTCAAGGGGCTATGCTCAACGCCAAAATAGCAGCCCACCAATTTCAGCACGTCCTATTCCAGGACGCTCTCCTGGCCGACCTTAAGAAGCAGCTACAGGACCTTCCCAGGGACTCACGTACAATTGCTTCAACCCCCATGCAGGAGTTAGCTGAATGCAGCAAGCATCTGATGAGCACTGCCTTCAATGCCTTTGATACCGCCGTCCGGACAGCGGGCACGGCCATCTCGGCCCGCCGCTGGGCATGGCTTCGGGCCTCAGGACTCTCCGACAACACCCATGACCGAATTGCGGATGCACCTTGCTCAGGTGACTCCCTGTTCGGGGACAAGGTAGCCGACACCGTGAAAGGCCTCAAAGAGGACTGCACCACCCTAAAGACCCTGGCAGCGGACGGACTCGAACGCCCCTCTTGGACCCAGAAAGGGGGCTATTTCCGAAAGCCCTTCTCCACCTCAAAGCAATTCTATGGATCCAACCGTCAGTGGCAGGCGCCAAAATTCAAGCAGACCTATCAGAAGGCGCCTTTTCAGCGACAGCAACCGCGACAGCGAAAGCAGAAGCAGTCCAACCCTTCCCACTCAGGGAAAGACACCTCCTCCTTCTGACTATACCCCGGTTGGGGGTCGCCTATCTCTGTTCCTCTCAGCCTGGCAAGAGATCACCACGGACAAGTGGGTCCTGCAGATAGTCCAGTCGGGCTACCGCTTGCCCTTCTCCTCCCCTCCACGCCAGCACAAGCGACCTACCAGCCAGCCTCCTCAACACCTGGAACAGCCGCTGCAGGAACTCATACAGCAGCTTCTCCAGGCCAGAGCGATAGAGCGGGTGCCCCCGGAAGAGGTCAACACTGGCTTCTACTCCCGGTACTTCCTTATTCCCAAGAAGTCAGGGGGCCTACGTCCTATCCTGGACCTCAGAAAACTGAACAACTTCATAAAAAAAGAGAAGTTCAGGATGTATTCGCTCAATTCCATCCTTCCCCTCATCAGAGCGGGGGACTGGCTGGCGACGCTGGACCTTCAGGATGCCTACTCCCACATCCCAGTCCACGCTTCCCACAGGAAATTCCTCAGATTCACAGCACTGGGATGTCATTACCAGTATCGAGTCCTGCCATTCGGCCTATCCCCAGCACCCAGAGTCTTCACAAAGTGTGTGGCGGTGGTCGCTGCACACCTCCGCAAACAAGGAATCGCCATCTTTCCCTACCTGGACGACTGGCTCCTGTCGGCGAATTCGGCTTCCAGCCTCCGCAGGGCAGTACACCAGACTACATACCTGCTGATCAGAGTGGGATTCCTTCTCAACAAAGAGAAGTCCAGATTGGAACCGGTCCAGCGCACAGAGTTCATCGGGGCGATAATCGATACCAAAGCCTGCAAGGCTTTTCTGCCCAAACTACGGATCAACACCATCATCCACCTAGCCATGAAGATGTCGGCGGAGAAACATACCTCGGCCCGCGCGATCCTCTGTCTGCTAGGCCACATGGCTGCAACAACTTCAGTCCTTCCGTTGGCGAGGCTGTATATGCGTACACTGCAATGGCACCTACGGACGCACTGGAAGCAACTCTCCCAACCACTCAGCACTCGCATTCCGATTTCTGCCCCTGTTGTCCAGGGCCTGCGCTGGTGGACACAACCATCCAACCTCTCGGTGGGCAAGTGCCTGCACCCACGCATACACCAGCTCATCCTCACCACGGATGCCTCTTCCACGGGATGGGGGGCCCATCTACTGCATCTCAGCACACAAGGAGCATGGACCGCAGCAGAACAAACCCTCCACATCAATCTTCTCGAGCTCAGGGCCGTCAGGTATGCTCTACAGACTTTCATGCCCCACCTGAAAGGGAAAGCAGTCTTGGTACAGACGGACAACCAGGTCGCCATGTTCTATATAAACAAGCAAGGGGGCACTCGCTCCCGTTCGCTATGCAAGGAAGCCCTCGACACGTGGGCTCTGGACAACAACTGCACACTCCAGGCAACTTACCTCCCTGGGGATCAGAACACCTTAGCAGACAGGCTCAGCAGACAGCTGCAACCTCACGAATGGATGCTCCACATGGAAGTGACACGCTACCTCTTCCAGCGCTGGGGAAACCCCCAGATCGACCTCTTTGCGACCGAGGAGAACGCAAGATGTCCTTTGTTCTGCTCCAAGCACCCGTCACAACAGAGGGTAGCCTCGGATGCATTCGCCATCCCCTGGAGAAATTGGGAGCTGGCATACGCCTTCCCTCCGACACCTCTCTGGACAAACATGATACAACGTATCATCGAGGAGAAAGCACACGTGATTCTGGTCGCCCCTTATTGGCCACGACAGATGTGGTTCTCCCTGCTGTTGCAGCTCACTCAAGAACCCCCAATCCGATTACCTCTGAGACCAGACCTCTTAACCCAGAACGGGGGCCTAACCTGGCACCCCAATCTCCAGACGCTAGCTTTGACAGCCTGGAGGCTGAAAGGTTAACCCTCAACGGCTCACACCTTCCTCCGGATGTGCAACAAATTGTTCTGGCTTCCCGGAGACCATCTACCAGAAAGGCATACGGCCTCAAATGGAAACGCTTCACTATCTGGTGCAAGGACCAAGGAGTGGACCCAGCCTCTTGCCCGATACCCGCAATCCTACAGTATCTGGCTCTCCTCTGCAGATCGGGTTTAAAACCACAATCCATCAAGGTACACCTGGCGGCCATTGCCTCTCTACACGAGCGCACAGATAACACAACTTCAGGCTCTATTGCCACCCTTCCCATTGTGACACGTTTCATGAGAGGGCTCCGAAATCTAAAGCCCCCGGTACAGAAACCGGTACCCTCCTGGGATCTTAACATCGTTCTACAACAGCTTATGCAAGAGCCATTCGAACCATTGGCCACAGCCGAAGGAAAGTATCTCGCCTGGAAGACCCTTTTCCTCGTCGCCATTACCTCGGCCCGGAGGGTTAGCGAGTTGCAGGCTCTTGTGGCGCACCCGCCATACACGCAACTCTATCACAACCGGGCATCCCTGCGGACTCACCCCAAATTTGTGCCGAAGGTCGCCTCCGCTTTTCACATCAACCAGGCAGTGGAGCTGCCATCCTTCTTCCCGGCACCACATTCATCCCCCGAAGAGCAACATCTTCATTCTGTAGATTGCGTACATGCTCTACGCACCTACATCGACAGGACATCTGCAACTCGTCGGGGGACACAGCTGTTCGTCTCCTTCGACCCCAACAAACCAGGGAGACCTGTTACCAAACGTACGCTATCCCTCTGGATTTCAACCTGCGTTGCCTATTGTCTGCAGAAGGCTGGCGTACTCCCAGCAAACAGGGCGAGTGCACACCAGCTCCGCGCAATAGCCGCTTCCTTGGCCTGTGCTCAGGAGATTCCAGTGAGCGATATCTGCAAAGCCGCCACCTGGTCCTCTCACCTCACCTTCCAGAAACACTACTGCCTCGACATTCATTCTGAGACCGACGGCTCGTTCGGCCGGGCAGTCCTATCAGCAGCCATGGCTCCTGTGAGTGCTAGCGCTGCACGAGACTGAACTGAAGGGCTCTGGGACACTTGTCTTCCTGTTACTTTCTGCTATTGCTCTGAATAGCTATTGCACTATTGCTCTGAATAGCTATTGCACTAGTTACTGTTGATGCACTTTGTTATGCACTATTGTTCTTGCACTGTTGTTGTTTACACTGTTCACGAGATTGCACAGTTATGCCTTGTTCTTGCACTGTTGTTGTTTTGTACTGTTCACGAGTTTGCACAGTTATGCCTACCTCTCCCCTCTGCGGGGAGTTGCACTTGTTCTTAACCTGTTGTTCACAATAAACGTTTGCATCTTACGCATGCCTCCCTCATTCTCCTCAGCGTGAATATAGCTCGGGAGACACCAGGTGTGGCTGACACATCCTGCTTGTCCTAGGAGAAAACAGAGTTACTTACCTGTAACGGAGTTCTCCGTGGACAGCAGGATAAGTCAGCCACACCATCCCACCCGCCTCCCCTTCATGAGGGTGGCCTGTGCACCGCACCTAGCCGTAAGGGCATAGCTAATCACCAACTGGCCGGCTAGGGGCGGGCTGGGGAGGTGGGACCACCTCACACATGCTCAGAAGATTCTGAGCTATAGAGCACTTCCGTCACGGCGCCGTCGGGGGACGACACCAGGTGTGGCTGACTTATCCTGCTGTCCACGGAGAACTCCGTTACAGGTAAGTAACTCTGTTTTCCCAAATGAGGTTGATACCCTGTTTGGGATTTAGCACTGAGGCTAGGATTGCTAGTGGAGGGGAAACCTTGGTTGTGTAGTGAACAAAAACCAGTGGTTTAACCACTAGGAATTGCTGCATTTGCAGGAACTATCAGGGCAGCATGGAGAATTTCTTTTCCCTCCTCTTTTTAGATTGGGAAAAGAAACAGACATGGTAGGACTTCCCATTGTTTGAGGAGCTGCCCTAAGGTAACAAGGGGGAAGACAACTCCAGAAGGGAGAATCCCCCAGTAGAACAGGTAGAAGACCATGAGGGCTTACCCGTGTAAAAGAGTCACTCTTACAAACTAATTGTTGTAGTAAGAGGGAGGTAAGACAGAGTTGCAAGAGACCAACTATGGAGGAAGTCTCCGACAGGTGAGATGATACATGCCAATACAGGGAAAACAACTGTCTATTGATAGTTGTTAGCTCTCTTTCCTCCTAGAGGAAGAGGAAATCTGTTAAGTATGGGCATGATCATCATAAAGACTCTTAGAGAAAAGATGTCTCATGAAGAGATATCTAGGTAGGTTAGGATAAATTTAGTGCAGATACTGCAAGTGAAAAGAAGCAGACTGCTACCCTAACCAGCAACCAAGAGGGACAAAGGTCTATTTGAAACCCTGCGACTGCTGGGTTTGTTGACCCTGTTGAGTTTGTAGATTCTTCAGACCAGGGCGATGTTTCCCCTGTTTGGGAACATCTGTATGATGGGCCGATGATGGACAAAACCTTCTCCCCCTAGGGGAAGAAAGTTTGGTAGGACATTTCCTACCTACTGGGAAAGGCGGCGGCGTAGAATAGCCCCTGGAAACAGGAAAGTCAGTGGATAACTGAGTAACCTGGAGTAAAGACTCCTTGTTGAAGAGATTTTTTCCAGTGCAAGGAGTATTTCCCAGTCTTTCTTGTGCCCATTTGTCCAAGTCTGAAGCTTGGAGCCAGGCTCTACGTCGTGCCCCTATAGCTATAGCAGAAGTCCTGCTAACAGACTCAAAGGAGTCTAGGGAAGCACGAGTAAGAAACCTAGAGATATTATGAGCATGACTAACCAGTAAGGAATAGTCTGCTTGTTTGGGCTCTTGAAGACAAGGAGTCAAAAGATGTAATTTCCTTGTGACCTCCTCAAGAGATAGACCCATATAAAAATATACGAGAGAATTCTTGCTGAAAGCATGGATGTCTGGAATGTTTGACGTCCAAAGGCATCTAGTGTCTTAGACTCACGACCTGGCGGACAAGAAGAGTGCTTTTTATTACTTTTTACTCGCCTCAATGTTGATTCCACTACAATGGAATGATGAGGAAATTGAGTCCTTTGAAACCCTGGAGAGGGGGGCACCTGATATAGGAGATCAGTTGCTCTGGAAAGTGGGGGTACCCTTAAAGGAGCTTCCCACATTCGTAGAAGGAGATCCTGCAAAGAATGATGCAAAGGAAGCATTATGTTCTCCTTTGCTTCGTTAGGAACAGAGAGGTATTCTGTATTCCCTTGTGTAGGATCTTGTCCAGGAATAGGAATGGCAAGTGATTTTGCCATATCCAGGAGGAAAGTCTGGAAAGAAGGATTCCCAGAGGGAACTTCCCTTGGATAGGCTAGATCTGATGAAGAACTAGCGTTGGCACCGAGGGATCTATGCCAGTATATAGGAATAGAAGATCCTGAATGGTGCAGTATGGGATCCTTAGATGGTGGTCGCTGGTACTGCAGGTCAGAACCAGTGACAGTCGGTAACAGATCGTCCATGCTAGGGATCGATTCCAGACTCGGCATCGAGGGAAGCGAGCCTGAAGAGAGAAGCATGGAAGGTACCGACAGTAATGGTACTGTGGATATCGGTACCGATCTCGGTACCGTATCTGATACCGGCAGAAGAATACCAGCCGGTGGCAACTCTAATGGTGTCGGAGGAACTGAGAGTTGCGGATCCGAAGTATCGGAACCGAGCCTTCGGTACCGACGGGAGTCGGTACCAAGGCGAGTCGGTACCCAGTCCTCCAGACTGGAGATCGATTCCAGACTCGGCATCGAAGGAAGCGAGTCTATCGATGCACGTCTGGAGGGTACCGACGTTGGTACTAGTATCGGTGTCGATACCGATACTGGAAAGTCGGTCTGAAACGTATCCACCGGGCCCGTAGGTACCGAGGACGCCAGACAACGATCCTTGGTGAGGAATGCTTCATCCAACACCAGTGCCGATGCCGGGGTATCGGTACCGCTCGAAGCGGATGCCACCACCGGGCATGGCTCAGGTATGTTCTGTGAGGGGTGAACCTCAGGAACAATCTGAAACCCCACACAGGCTTTGGAGGCCGAAGACTCCCACCGGGGTTTTGAAGCCAGTGGATTCTCGAGGACAAGGCCATAGGCATCTCTATGCTGTGCATGAGAAGTGCCGCTCGAGGACTGGCTAGTCTTAACAGACTGTTTTTGGGTTACCTGATCTTATGCAGAAGAAGAAATGGTCGGTGCCCTGAAGTTGGAGGGGGACCGCGTGTCGACGGGAACTCGATGTTGAAAACTTCTTCTCACCATACTGGTGCCCGAGGGCTCCGGAGGAAAATGGTCAGGACCCAAGCAGGTTAGACACCAATTGTGAGTGTCTAAAAATAAAGTTGTACCGCCACAGTTTGTACATTTCTTGGGGAAAGTGGCTGGCGGTTCCATGAGGAAAAATGGAGAGGCCTAGAAGGCCTGAGAACCGTGAGACACTAACAAAGAAAAATATATTCCTTAAGGGAAAAATTTTACAAGAAAAGAAAAAAGAAACACCGGCGGTACCGGGGAAGGCAGCCGCGACCACAAGAAAACTAAAAAATAAAAGAAGAATTTTCTGCGGTGACAGGAGGACGTCCTGCCGGCTCCGCGGAAAAACGAAAACTGAGGAGAGGCAGTTGGGAAGGCGGGAAGGCAGCGCGCAGGCGTGTTGGGATGCTTCCAAATGCTTTCTGATTGGACGCTGGGAAGCGTTCCCGCACGGACTCCGTCGGTACCGACGTACCCATATGTGAAGACTCATTCCTGCTTGTTCCTGGAGATTGGATGTGGTACAAGAAATAACAGTAACATGCGAATTGACGGCAGAGGAAAATCCAACTGCCATATCCAGGCTGCTCACTCTGGCTAGCTAAGACTCCTACTCCAGTTCCTCACCCAATTCCTCCATGTTTTAATCTGATCTGTCACACTTTTTCCTGCCACTGCCTTCCATATTAGTTTCAGGCAGACTCAGAATCAATTAATAAACTGAATTGCACCATCTCCATTGGTATGCCATTTCAGGCTGGCTAATTGTCCTTGTTCATTCTTTTTTTTTTTATTGCTTTTAAGATATGGATCATCAAGAATCCACCTGAACCCAGAAAATGCATGCACCCAAAGAAAAAGAGATCAAGTCAATACTTAATCAGGGTGGGTCAGGTTTTTTTTTTTTTTAACTTTTTTTTAACAAATTAGCTGCTGCAATTAAATAAAAAACAGATATGGAGCATCAAGATCCAGACAGTGACTGGTGCTGAATATCTGGTCTTTGTAGTCAGACCCTGGCACTGTCCATATTGAGGCAATTCTCAGTGCTGCTACACAGATAGCTAAATGGATAGCAAAGTAGGACAGATTTTTTATTTATTTTATTTATTTATTTCTTATATACCGCACTCTTAGAAATCAGCGCGGTTCACATATAACAGAGGTTGTGCCAGGGCACTTACATTGAACTGGAAGCTTAACTTGGATATCAACTGGGATTAACTATGTACAACAAAACATTTGATTACAAGTAGTATCATAATATTACATACATTAATAGTGTTCATGTGTTCGCAAGGGGTGTCAGGTTGGAGGGTTGAGAGTAGTGTAGGAGAAAGAGGTGGTGCTTAAGCGCTTTTCTGAATTGTGCTAAGTCCTTTATGGCTCTAACGGCTGCTGGAAGAGCATTCCAGCAGCTGGGGGCATAGAATTGAAAGGCTTTTTTCCTTGTTCGCTCTGTACATTTAGTTGTTTCCTTAGGGATCAGTAGTGTGTTAGTGGTATGTGATCTCCTTTCTCTATTGGCTGTAACTATCTGGAGAGTGTGGGGTGATCGTGGGGGGTGGGGGGTGGGGGGAGGGGGTGGACATAGCAATTATCTGTCCAAAGCCAAGTTTTTTGTCGTCTGTATAGTGGTACTGAAAATTGCCTTTATACAGATAATTGCTATGTCCACCCCCGTCCCCCCCCCCCCAGATAGTCCCAAGGCAGTCAAAGGGAATTTAGCAGCACTATTTGCTGAATAACTCATACACCCTTTTCCAGTTAGCAGGTGCTAACCATGTAAGCGCCTTTGAATACAGACTCCAATACTCACAATTTCAATTACACCATAGGGGGGGTACTTTTATAACAGGGTGCCTAGGTTAGGCGGCCGAGTAGGCTCCTATTTGTAGCCTATTTTATAGCAGCTTAGAGGCATAGCATCTTTAAATTTGACATATTCCCCAAGGCCATAAGCAGACAATCTTTTAGACTGCTTGGGAAGTATCACGTACACAATAATGAATTTCCTGAAAGGATATTGGCAGATTCTCCTGAAGGACAAATTTAGAAAGAAAACATCTTTTATTTATTTATTTATTTATTTTATACACATTTATATACCGCATCTTCCACAGATCAGTTGCGGTTTACAGAGAACAAAACTTAACACTTGACAACGCAAGTTGTTTTACAAGGAACGTCAATGTTAGTATAATTAACCGAATATAAATTTACAAGGAACGTCATAATATAATTCTAACAATGTGAACAGAACATAACAGAATAAACTATTTACAGATATATATATATATATATAGATGTGTATACACACATAAAAATATATATACATATACACACATACATACATATATATATATATATATATATAGGACCTACATTAAGTTCCTCTAATTTGAGGTATAAGAGCTCCTGGCCTCAATCAGACCAACACTATATGGTCAATACTGAAAAGATTTGTCCAGACAAATATTCATTTTAAAATTTCCTGGTCCAATGACTGATCAGTTAACTCAATTATCTTTTTCTGGGACAGTTTGATGTTTCACTGCTTTCTATATGATGATTGTTTTATTCTCCGGGAACAAGCAGGAAGTCAGTCCGCAGCACAATGTGGAAACTCTGCTCATCTCCCTCTTCGACAATCTCCTAAAAGGCATAGATAACAAAGAACGGATTCCTACTAGTGTTCATGGACATCTCAGCGGCTTTTGACATAGTGTCCCATACCATAATGCTGCAACGTCTACAGCAGATCAGAATAAGTAATAACACCCTAAGATGGTTTACCTCCTACTTGAAAGACCGGACTCAGCAAGTCAAATGTGCTCAAAAGAAATCATTGCAGTTCCCCGTCACGCAAGGCAAACCACAAGGTTCAGCACTATCATCTATACTCTTTAATATATACATTCAACCCATATGCAATATAAATTGCCACAAACTACATTACCACCTCTATGCTGACGATATCATGGTATATGCCCCAATCAACCTACAATCACCTGACATGACAACGATGACACGATGCCTTAAGGACATGAGCACCTGGCTCACCACTAACAACCTGACGGTCAACTTTGATAAAACAGAGGTTATGTTCATCACTAGAGACTCCACATTCATTCCGTCACAAACAATCAGCATTCTAAACAAAGCTATAACAGTCAAGGATGAAGTGAGGTACCTGGGCATTACCCTGGACAGAGCTCTTAACCTAAAATCTCACATTACTAAAACTGCGGCAAGAGCCAACCACCGATTGAGGATCATCAGAAAGCTCAAACCAATCCTTAACCAAGACCACTTCCGCACAGTTTGCCAAGCAGTCATCACTCCACTGCTTGACAATGGAAACTCATTATACCAAGGCCACCCCCAGCAGACTATTCACCCACTTCAAATGGTGCAGAACACTGCAGCACGCATCACCATAGGCACTGCAAGATCTGAACACATCACCCTCATCTTACAACAGCTACACTGGCTCCCAATAATTGCAAGGGCAAAATTCAAAACAATCCTGAACATCTTCAAAATCTTCCACCACCGCTCGGCAGATGTGTTCCATGATATAATAACCAGAGATGTCAGCAACAGACCAAGAAGCACCAACAATGGCAACAGGATCAGCACACCAGCAGGTTATCACAAGACTAAGCAAGCAACATCTAAGAGAGCTCCATCGCTACTGGCACCTGCAGTGTGGAACTCCCTCCCTATGGACTTAAGGACTCTGAACGACACCAGAGACTTCCGCAAGGCACTCAAGACCCTGCTCTTTACTGATGCCTATGAGCAAACCACCTTAAGCTGCCAAACGCTAGATACCACCCAAGCAGCCCAACATCTACCCACTCCCATTTAGACCTACATAAGCACATAGTATTTACGTTTGTGAGTCGTATACCCTCCTGTTACATGTAAACCTCCAATTGTGTTGTGACCACTTTGATTGAAGGATAAGGTGGTATACAAAACTGTCTAAATAAATAAATATGGGTGACGTTGACGCCGACGGAGCCCGTGCGGAGCAAATCCCCAGCTTTCAAAGAAAGCTTTTGCAAGTTGCTACCACGCATGTGTGGTCCCCTCACAGCCCAAAGTCTGTCTCTGTCCTGGAAAAAGTTGAATTTTCTACTTGCCTTTTTTTCTTTTTCTTTCTGGTCTAGCACTGGTACCTTTCCTGCCCGTCCCCGGTACCTCTGTATCGGGTTGGCCCTCTTTTCAAATTTTCTTTTTGGGCGTCTCCGCACTTGTTTTTCCCTCACTGGCAGCACACAAAGGGTCTTCGACTTTGCTGGGGTTGCTTTTCCCCCCATGGCTACCAATAGATTCAAAAAGTGCGAAAGGTGCGGGAAGATTATGTCCCTCACTGATACGCATGACTGCTGCCTCCGGTGCCTCGGCCCGGATCATGACCTGGCGGTCTGTGGCCTCTGCAAAAAGATGTCCTCGAAGGTCTTCAGAAGCCGCCAGCAGCAGCATGGGAAAATTGTTCCCGATTCCCCCATGCCTCCGAGAGCCAGGACCTTGCCTGAGGCCTCCACGCCTCGGGAGGAGCACTCTGAACCCGAGCATCGTTGAGGGACCTCAGAGAGGGGGTCTCCCTCGAGGGAACTGAAAAGGAGGAAAAAATCCTCAATGGCCGTGTCTCTGGATGGTTCAGAATGGCCCGAGGCATTGGAGAAGGAGCGCCTAGCCAAGCTTCCCTGGAAGGACCCAGCCACGGACTGGCCCTGGCAAGTGCATCCTATCCTAGTTGAGGACTCCCCTCCGGGGGAATCAGCTTCGGGCCAGAGTATATCATTGCCCGAGCCGAATGCTGCTGAGCCTCTGGAACTGGATGTCCAGGATGGCGTCCTTGGAACGCAGGATCACTGCCTTCCTGAAGCAGCAGTGGGTGCTAGTATCTGGCACGTTCGGTTCCTCCGCCCCGACCACCAGGTGCTCGACGTTGAAGTCGACCCCGGAGGCCAAGCTGATCCTTGAAGCCCTGTGGGCCCGAGTAAATCCTCGGCCGCGGTCCCGCTCGATCTCCCATTCCTCGGGACCGTGGTCGTCGCCGGCAAGCCAGCGAGCACCAGGACAGATGACGCCCGACCCCCTTGGGGCCTGAGGAATGACTCCCATCTTCCTCGGAAGCCTCCGCTTGGAAGTCCGAAGATGAGGAGTCACCGGACACTCACCTTCACCAAGATGTTCTGTCTCATTCCCCAGTATCAGAACCTCGGAGAAGGTCCCCTCCAGAGGACATGGGCTTTCGGTACTTCGTTCAAGACATGTCCAAGGCTTTGGCTTTCCCAACTGAGCCCGAGGAGGATCCTCGAACAGATGAACTAAAGATCCTCCAATACGAGGCCCCCCCCTTGGGAGATCCTCACGGTGCCCATCGCTCCTATCCTGGAACACCTTATGCTCTGCATGTGGGAGACACTGGCATCAACGCCAGTGATCAGCAAGCAGCTAGACTCGATGTATCGGGTCTGCCAGAGACCTGGGTTTCAAAAGTCACAACTGCCACACAGTTCCATGGTGGTGGAATCGGCCATGCGTTGACTGAAAAGCCAGAAGACACACTCCTCGGTGCCACCTGGCAGGGAGGGCCCTTATCTTGGATGCCCTCAGCAGGAAATGTTACCAGGGCACAATGCTGAATTGTCGGATCCAGGCCTACCAGCTGTACATTGGCATGTACCTGAGGGACCTGGCGAAAGAGATCGCTGAGTTCTCGGCTGGTCTCTCCGAGGAGCCTTTGCAGCACTTCAAGGGCCTATCTAGAACCATCGGTGAATGCTCTAAGTTCATGTCTTGGGCGGCTTACGACGGGTTCGGGTTGGCGGCCAGGGTAGCCGTGGTGGGGATTGGTGCACACCGCCAAGCATGGCTACAGTCATCAGATCTCGAGCAATGGGTACAAGACAAGTTGGTTGATGTCCCATGCTGAGGGGAGAACCTCTTCGGCAAACCCATGACTGACAAAGCCGCTGATGTGGAGACCGAGGTCATGACGAGGACTAGGCTCTCAAAGAAGACATTTGCCCCTTCCCGAAAGAAGGGCTCGGGTAAAAAGCCCTTCTACCCGAGGAAGTCCACTGCTTACCGAAACTACCCCCTTATCAGTCCTCCCTGGCTCCCCAGCAGGAGCAGCAGCCCAAGGGACAAGGGCATAGCCCACATAAGCAAAAGGCTCTAAAGCCCTAGGCTCAGGGCCCAGCCTGGGGAGAGCTTTTGACTCCTGCAGCATGGCCCCTCTCGCAATCGAGGCTTGGCAGCCCACAGGAGGTCGGGCTCACCCTGTACGCCTACAGGTGGGAACTATCACCACCGATGCATGGGCATTACAGGTGATCAAGGAGGGTTGCCTACTCCGCCTAGCCGAAATGCCTCCATATTATTTCCCCATAGAGCCCCTCCCCTTCACTGGGACCTTCTTTTGAAGGAGTTGGCAGGTCTTCTCGAGGACCGAGTGGTGGAACCAGTGCCCCACCATCTCAAGGGCAAGGGGTTCTACTCCAGGTACTTCCTTGTGTCAAAGAGAACAGGGGGCCTAAGGCCCATCCTCAACCTGTGCAACCTCAACAGATTCCTGGTGAGGGAGAAGTTCAAGATGCTCTCCCTTGGAACATTGCTGCCTTACCTCCGCCAGGGAGACAGGCTATGCTCCTTAGACCTAAAGGATGCTTATACACACATCCTAATCCACACAAACCACAGGCAATACCTATGCTTTGTGGTGGGGGGCCATCATTTTCAATACAGGGTGAACATAAGAACATAATATATGCCATATTGGGTCAGACCAAGGTCCACCAAGCCCAGTATCCTGTTTCCAACAGTGGCCGATCTAGGTCATATGTACCTAGCAGATTCCCCAAAAGACACAGGTTCCACAATGCTTGTATTGGGTCATGCATTGATATCCTGTGTCCCTTTTTAATAATGGTTTATGGACCTTTCCTCCAGGAAGTTGTCCAAACCTTTTTCAAACCCAGCTACACTAACAGCCTTTACTACATCCTCTGGTAACAAATTCCAGAGTTTGATTACACGTTGAGTGAAAAAATATCTTCTCTTATTTGTCTTAAATAGTTTACCCTGTAGCTTCATTGCATGTCCCCTAGTCTTTCTATATTCTGATAAAGTAAACAATCGATCTACGTTTACCCGTTCCACTCCATTCATTAATTTATAGACCTCTATCATATCTCCCCTCAGCTATCTCTTTTCCAGGTTATAGAGCCCTAAGCTTTGTAGCCTCTCCTCATAGGCATAGCCTTCCATCCCCTTTACCATTTTGGTGGCTCTTCTCTGTACCTTTTCTAATAACGCTATATACTTTTTAAGATATGGCAACCAGAATTGCACACAATATTTAAGGTGCGGACGGCACCATGGAATGATACAGAGACATTATAATATCCTTTCTTTTATTTTCCATTCCTTTCCTTATGATACCTAGCATTCTATTTGCTCTCTTGGCTGCCACTGCACACTGGGCGGAGGGTTTTAACATGTTATCCACGATGACGCCTAAATCTTTTTCCTGGGTGATGAATCCCAATGTGGAACCTTGCATCGTGTAACCATAGTTTGGCTTGTTCTTTCCTAGGTGCGTAACTTTGCACTTGTCCACATTAAATTTCATCTGCCATTTGGATGCCAAGTCTTCCAATTTATCAAGATCCTCTTGCAATTTTCCACAATCCTCTTGGATTTGCAGATGACACAATCCTTTAAATAGTTTTGTGTCATCTGCAAATCTGATAACCTCACTCGTTATTCCCTTTTCCAGGTCATTTATGAATATGTCAAAAAGCAGCGGACCCAGCACAGATCCCTGGGGTACTCCACTATTCACCTTTTTCCATTAGGAAAATTGGCCATTTAGCCCTGCCCTCTGTTTTCTATGTTTTAACCAGTTCCTGATCCACAATAGTACACTGCCTCCTATCCCATGACTTTTTAGTTTTGCCATAGGTCTCTGATGAGGGAACTTGTCAAAGGCTTTCTGAAAGTCCCTATATCAAGCGACTCACCTTTGTCTACTTGTTTATTCACACCTTCAAAAAAGCATAACAGATTAGTAAGACAAGATCTTCCTTGTCTAAAGCCATGTTGGCTGTCTCCCATTAGGCCATGACCATCTACATGCTGAGTAATTTTGTTCTTTATGATGGTTTCTACCATTTTTCCCGGTACTGACATCAGGCTCACCAGTCTGTAGTTTCCCGGATCACCCCTGGAACCCTTTTTAAAAATTGGCGTTACATTGGCAATCCTCCAATCTTCAGGTATTACAGATGATTTTAATGAAAGTTCACAGATTACTAATAGCAGGTCTGCAATCTCATATTACAGTTCTTTCAACACCCTTGTATGTATACCATCCGGTACAGGTGATTTGCTATTCTTCAGTTTATCAAATAGTTGTAATACATCTTCCCGGTGTAGCGATATTTCTTTCAATTCCTCTGCAGTATCACCTTGAAATACCACTTCAGTGATGGGTAACATCACTATATCTTCCTCAGTAAAGACCGAAGCAAATAATTCATTCAGTCTCTTTGCTATAGACTTGTCCCCTCTTACTGCCCCTTTTACCACTCTATCATCTAACGGTCCGATTGACTCTCTCAGAGGTTTTGTGCTACAAATGTACTTGAAAAAGTCTTTATTACGTGTTTTTGCTTCCGTAGCAAGTTTCTGCTCAAATTCTCGCTTTGCCTGACTTATCAATGCCTTGCATTTAACTTGCCAGTGCTTGTGCTGGTTTCAGTTTTCGTCATTTGGCTCTTTTTTTCATTTCCTGAAAGATGCTTTTTTGGCAACAGCCTCTCTGACCTCACCTTTAAACCATGCTGGCAGTTTTTTTGACTTCCATCCACTTTTCTTAATGCATGGAATACACCTGGTCTGGGCTTCCAAGATAGTAATTTTTAAACACCCAAGCTTGATGTAAGCCTTTAACCTTTGCAACTGCTCCTTTTAGTTTTTTCTTAACTATTTTCCACATTTTATCATAGTCTCCCTTTCAAAAGTTAAAAGGTAGTACTGTGGATTTCCTTACCATCCCTCCTCTACTAATTAAATCAAACGCGATCATGCTATGATAACTATTACCAAGTGGCCTCAACACCCTTATCTCTTGCACCAGATCTGGTGTTCCACTAAGGACTAGGTCTAATATGGCTTCCCCTCTGGTCGCCTGGGCCCCCAGGATATTCACAAAGTGCCTAGCGGTAGTCGCCGCCTTTCTCAGGCTTCAGGGGATCTTTGTCTTCCCCTTTCTCAACAACCGGCTCATCAGGGGCACCACGGCACCCGAGGCGCAGCAGGCCATGGCACGCACTATACAGGTCCTTCAGCACTTGGGTTTTGTTATCAACTATCCCAAGTCCAGCCTTCCCCCCCCCCCCCCGACTCAAGAGCTGGAATTTATTGGGGCAAGGATCAATACCCTTCACTCCAAGGCCTTCCTACCTGCAGACAGGGTAGGCAGGCTCATGGCGCTGGCCAAAGACATACAACGCCGTGCCTCGGTGCCGGCCAAAGACATACAGCGCCGTGCCTCGGTGCCAGCAAGACACGTTGTGCCTCCTTGGGCACATGGCCACAGTGCATGTCACGCCAAATGCCCGCCTCCACATGCAAATTGCAGTGTGGTGCCTCAGGGACCAGTGGTCCCAGGCCACGGGGCATCTCCAGGACAGAGTCAAAGTGACAAGACACCTGGCGCAGTCCCTAACCTGGTGGCTCTCGCCCCATCACTTGAAAGAGGGGATGCCTTTTCAGGCCCCTCATCACTCGAGGGTCCTCACTACAGATACCTCCCTACTGGGCTGGGGAGCCCAATGCCAGGGGTACTGCACCCAGGGCGTTTGGTCCCCAGACGAGAGTGCTCAGCAGATCAAACTGTTGGAACTGTGTGCAATCCATTTCACCCTAAAGGCATTCCGGCGGTCCCTGAGCCACAGGTCCGTCCTGGTCCAGACAGACAACCAGGTCGCCATGTTCTATGTGAACAAACAAGGGGGCATGGGGTCCTACGCCCTCTGTTGGGAAGCCCTGGACTTGTGCTCATTCGCAGTCCGACAGGGCGTTCCCCTCAGGGCAGTGTATCTGCCGGGCCAGGACAACTGGCTGGCCGACAGACTCAGCAGGCTGCTCCAGCAGCCCAAGTGGCAACTGAACCCAGAAGTGGTCTGCGGGCTTTTCCAGATATGGAGGGGAACCGGTGATGAACGCGTTTGCCAGCCCGGTCAACCACAGTTATCCCGCTTCTGTTCCAGGCAACCACACCCTGCCAGGGTGGCCGCCAATGCTTTTCTAAATTCATGGTCGGTGGGTCTTCTGTATGTGTTTTCCTCGACACCTCGGATTGCCAAGACCCTGTTCAAGATTCTTCGCGACAGACCTTCAGACATTCTGATAGCCCCACGGTGGCCTCGGCAACCGTGGTTCCCACTCCTCCTGCATCTAGCAGTGGAGACCCCCATCCCCCTGGGGACAGCTCCGCAGGTCCTTTTCCAGGAGGGGGGGCTCTCTCCTACACCCCAACCCTAGCTTCCTTTCACTAATGGCATGGCAGCTGAGAGGGTGTCGCTAGCTCCGCTCCTACTTCCGAAGGGCGTGGAGGATGTTCTGCTGGCCTCACGCAGAACATCTACCAGACGGACTTATGCCTTTAAGTGGCATAGGTTTGCACTTTGGTGTGCGTCACCGGGGTCAACCACTTTTCTTACCCGGTGGTTACAGTGTTGCAATACCTTCTCCATCTCTTCAGCATGTGGCTCAAGTCCAACTCTGTCAGGGTGCATCTCAGTGCCCTAGCGGCAAACCACCATCAGGTGGATGGGAAGCCCCTCTCGGCTCACCCAATGGTGTCCCGGTTCCTTAAGGGCCTACTCCTATCTAAACCCTCAGTCCACCCCCTGGCGACCGAATGGGATCTCAATGTAGTGTTGGGGCAGCTCACCCTGCCACCTTTCGAACTGATAGCTATGTGTCAATCTCTGCTAGTCTCCTGGAAGGTGGTTTTCCTTGTCGCACTCACTTCTGCCCAAAGGGTGAGCAAGCTTCAGGCCCTCGTGGCAGAGAGGCCTTATTTCAGGTTTTACAAGAATAGGGTGGTGCTTCACACACACCCCAAGTTTCTTCCAAAGGTGGTGTCCTCGTTCCACTTCAACCAGTAGGTGGTCCACCCCACCTTCTTTCCCAGACCGCACGCCGGTCGGGTTAAGGTGGCCCTCCATACCCTGGACTGTAAGAGGGCCTTATCCTTCTACATTCAACATACTCAAGGCCACTGGAAAGCATCTCAGCTTTTTGTTTCCTATGATCCCAGTAAGCTGGGGCAGGCAGTGACCAAGTGTACGCTGTCCACATGGGTGGTGGACTGTATTGCCCGGGCCTATGCGGAAGCAAAGCTTCCATTAGAGGACCATCACAGCTCCCAAGGTCAGGGCCATGATGGCATCAGTGGTTCATCTCCACTCTGTTCCTCTGGCAGATATCTGCCGGGCCGCCACCTGGTCTTCAGTTCGTATCTTCGCAGCACATTACTGTCTGATAGGGAGTCCCGACGGGACAGTGCCTTCGGCCAGGCGGTACTCCGTAAACCTTTTGAGGTCTAGGCAACTCCTGCCCTCTGACCCTGGCTCCTTTGGGCGGGAAGGGGACCACGCATGCATGGTAGCAACTCCCAAAAGCTTTCTTTGAAAGCTGGGGATTTGCACCACACGGGCTCCGTCAGCGTCACCCATATGTGAGGACTGATTCCTGCTGTCCTCGGAGAACACCTGTTACAGGTGAGTAACTACGCTTTTTCTTAGAGAAAATAGTGGAGTTGCTGAGTTGGTAGATTAGTTAAAAAGAAAAAAAAAGAATATAGAGTGATACCTTTTCATTGGACTAACAATACATTTTTTGATTGGCTCTTAAAGACTAAAACCATCTTTTCAGGTCAGGACAGTATGTGCAAAAGATGGCAATACCAGAATATATAAGTAAATCATAAAAACATTTTAGTGACAGTCTCGGGGGAAAGTTGGGGAGGGGAGTAGAAACAATGGGAGAGGATTGAGTAATCAGAAGGAGAGAAAGCAGTAAACATTTATGGTTTAAAACGTACTAGGAAACCAAGATCTTTGAGAAGTCCCATTTTCGGTGTGCTGAAGTATTCCAATCATTTTCATTTCAAATGTCTTGCGTTTATGGAGTATTTTAAACTCCCCCTTTAAAATTCTGACCATAAGATCATTTATATAGTAGCCTTGTCCTAAGAAGCATTTCCCCAACAGAGGGGTCACCCTTGGTTGGTTTTGTGGTGTCTGTGTGACTTGATCCTTGTCTTTAACAGTTGACCTGTCTGAGCCACATAGCATGCTTTATCACACTTTCTGCATTGGATAATATACATTACATATTGGAGAAGCAGCATGAGTAGGATCTCCTTATGTTGAATATTTTCCCCAAGTTGGGAGGGGGAGGGGGGTGTTGTGATATGTGCTGGTACAATTAGTAGCTTGTTATAGTGCCATTCTCTCTTTGTGAGCTTCCCTTGGGAGCCTGCACGTCACTATTTGCTTAAAATTTGATGGTTGTTGGAAAGTCAAGAGTGGTGGGGCAGGAGATATTTCTGAGGCAGGAAGTGCAGACCCATGCAGTGTCTGTCCTGCACAGTAAATTCATGGTAGATGCTGGGCACAATCCCTGCATTTACCATGGAGGTTTTGCACGGACTGCATGCTAAGTTTCGCACATAAGGCACGGTACGTGCATAAACTTTATTTTAGTAAAAGGATCCCCCTAATAAGCTTAATACCGGTTGGGCTTATGAAGGGGGAAAGTTACTAAGGTGCACTAATGAATGATCTATCTACTCATTGTTCACATCATACCTCTCTTCCTGCTCTTCTTGGGTCTCTCATTGGATAAAGTACTTTCTACCTCTTTTCCCCCCTCATGTGCAGAATTTCTCAAGTTTCTCTCTTCACAATCATTCTTTTCAATATTTTTCTAACCTTACTTCCTTTATTGATTCAATCTCTAGGCTGTTCCCTGTATTTTGGATTTTGTTTGCTTTCGAGTTTTGCTCCAGTGACATCTCTATTCTCCAGAGTTTCCTTTTGTTGGTGGCTTTCTGACTTAATTCACACCATCTTGTCTGTAATACCTTCAAGTGTGAGGTTATTTGTTTTCAGACACCTGGAGCCTTCATTTCAATCATGCCCAGCATCAATGAGATGCCTCTACCACTGTAGAGCACTGCATATGCCTTGTAACACTATACAAATGGTAAGTAGTAGTAGATTCCTCCCCCTCTCTGTCAGTCCACATCTCAATGCTCTTGTCCTCCTTCCATGCCCTTTGAAATGAGAGATTTGACAGAAGAAATAGCGTAGTTACTCACCTGTAACAGGTGTTCTCCAGGAGCAGCAGGAATCAGTCCTCACATATGGGTGACGTCGGCGCCGACGGAGCCCTCGCGGAGCAATTTTCCCCAGCTTTCAAAGAAAGCCTTTGGGAATTGCAGCGCGCATGCGCGGTCCCCTTCCCGCCCAAGGGTGCCATCTTAGCCAGTCAGATGACATAGCTAAAAGACAGCATAAAAATTTGCAAAAAAACTAAAGCAGATGATTGCAACTCCAAGGGGAGGAGGGAGGGTTGTGAGGACTGATTCCTGCTGCTCCTGGAGAACACCTGTTACAGGTGAGTAACTACGCTTTCTCCAGGACCAAGCAGGAAGTCAGTCCTCACATATGGGACTCCCAAGCTTAAGGCTACCGGAGACCCTAAGCACAAAAATGAGCTCCCTCTAGCTCAGCAGTACAGAAGGAAGGAATCTTCACTGAATTATTACCCACCGGTAGCCCCCATCCGGGATGGAGGGTAGGAGTTGCTCAAACCTCGAAGAGATTTCGGAGGACTGCCTGTCCGAAAGCACTGTCCCTGCGGGACTCCCTCTCGAGGCAGTAATGGACCGCAAAAGTCTGGCTCGAAGACCAAGTAGCGGCCCGGCAGATGTCTGCCAACGGAACAGAGCGGAGGTAAGCCACTGACGTAGCCTTCGCCCGAACACAATGAGCCGTGACCCGACTTTCTAACGAGAGTCCGGCTGCTCCATAAGCCCAAGCGATACAGTCAGCAACCCAGATGGACAGAGTACGCTTGGAGACCGGGAGCCCCAATTTATTGGGGTCAAAAGACACAAAAAGCTGAGCAGCTTTACGGTGCTCCCGCGTACGGTCAAGGTAGAAGTTCAATGCTCTTCTACAGTCCAGGGTATGCAGGACCATTTCAGCTCGGCTGGAGTGTGGCCTGGGAAAAAAGGTCGGAAGTACCACCTCCTGATTGATGTGAAAAGGGGAGACCACTTTGGGAAGAAATTTAGGGTGAGTCCGTAGGACTACCCTATTTTTGTAGAACCGAGTGTAAGGGGGATCAGACACGAGGGCCTGCAATTCACTTACGCGTCTAGCGGAAGTGAGGGCTATCAGGAATAAGGTTTTCCAAGAAAGAAAACGGAGAGAACAGGTAGCCATAGGTTCAAAAGGCGGACAGGTGATCCGCTGCAAAACCACATTCAGATCCCAGTCAGGTGCTGGCAGGCGCAGAGGTGGTTTAAGTAGAAGGAGACCTCGGAGAAACCTTGCCACGAGAGGGTCGCTGGAAAGAGGTCTGCCGTCCACCGGCACATGATGTGCTGAAAGAGCACTGAGGTGAACTTTGACGGAGCTGGACTTAAGTCCCAGATTAGAGAGGTAGAGCAAGTACTGCAAGATCACCGACACCGAGCAGGAGAAGGGATCCTGAGACTGCTGGGCACACCAAGCGGAAAAGCGACACCATTTAAGGGCGTAGCATTTGCGGGTAGAAGGTCGCCGGGAAGCTAGGACGACCTCTTCTACCTCTGCCGGCAGTAGAAGGGGAGCAAGGACTATCCTTTCAGCAGCCAGGCCATCAGATGTAGAGATCTGAGGTTGGGGTGTAGTAGTGACCCCTGATCCTGTGTTAGGAGATCTGGTTGAAACCCCAGAGGGAACGGATCCTCCACCGCTAGTTGCAGCAGGAGTGGAAACCACGGCTGTCTGGGCCACCGAGGAGCTATCAGGATCATGGAAGCTTTGTCTCGGAGAACCTTGAAAAGAGTTCGAGAGACTAGCAGTATGGGAGGAAAAGCATAGAGAAGGCTTTCCGATCATGAGAGCAGAAAAGCATCCGCCGCTACTCGAAGGGGATGCGGCTGCCGAGAGCAGAAGCGAGGAAGTTGCCGGTTGAGAGGACTGGCAAAGAGATCCATCGTGGGGAGACCCCACTTCAGAAAAAGTTTCTGAACTACCAAGGGATCCAGTCGCCACTCGTGCGGCTGGAGGATTCTGCTGAGTTTGTCCGCCAGGCAATTTTCTTGGCCTGGGAGATAAACTGCCTTGAGAAGAATGCCGTGGCTGACGGCCCAAGAGCAGAGCCTCTGTGCTTCTCGACAGAGAAGGAAGGAGCCCGTGCCCACCTGTTTGTTCACGTAGAACATGGCAACTTGATTGTCCGTCTGGACAAGGACGGACCGGTGAGAAGTCAGGTGGGAGAAAGCCTTGAGAGCCAGATGGATCGCTCTGAGCTCCAGGAAGTTGATCTGCTGCGCAGACTCCCACGTGGTCCAGAGACCTTGAGTACATGCCCCTTGGCAATGCGCTCCCCAGCCTAGGAGAGAAGCATCGGTCGTCAGCACTTGAGCCGGCGGAGGAGACTGAAAAGGCATTCCGAGTACCAGGTTCGGCCGATGAAGCCACCACTGTAGGGAAGAGGCCAGCGGGCCAGAGATCCGCACTAAGTCGGCTAGGCCGCCCGTGGCCTGTTGCCACTGCTTGCGAAGGCACCACTGAGCAGGCCGCATATTCAGGCGGGCATTGGGGGTTACGTGGACGGTGGAAGCCATATGGCCGAGTAGTCTCAGGAAGCGCCTGGCCGAGACCAGGGACTGGCTGC
Source organism: Ichthyophis bannanicus (assembly GCA_033557465.1). Taxonomy (NCBI): domain Eukaryota; kingdom Metazoa; phylum Chordata; class Amphibia; order Gymnophiona; family Ichthyophiidae; genus Ichthyophis; species Ichthyophis bannanicus. The sequence continues at coordinate 517,962,755 of CM066033.1, forward strand.
GAAAATGGCCGGCTAGGTCCATGAGCCGTTGAGCCCTGTCGAGAGGCAGGAAAGCTCGCGCCTGAAGAGTGTGCAATCTTGCGCCGATGAACTCGAGATCTTGCGAGGGGAGCAAAGTGGACTTTGCGAAGTTTATGACAAAGCCCAAGTACTGGAGAAGAGTCACAGTGCGGTGTGTGGCTTTTGTGACTTCTGGAGAGGACGATGCTCTGATGAGCCAGTCGTCTAGGTACGGAAAGACATAGAGGCCGTGAAGCCGGAGATAAGCCGCCACCACCGCGAGACATTTTGTGAAGACTCGTGGTGCGGAGGATAGGCCAAAGGGCAGTACTCTGTACTGGTAATGATTTCCTGCCACCACAAACCTTAGGTATTGGCGGTGGCTTGGGTGGATGAGGATGTGCGTGTAGGCATCCTTTAGATCCAAGGAGCATAGCCAATCTCCCTGCTGGAGGTAGGGCAGAAGGATTCCAAGGGTAAGCATCTTGAACTTCTCCCTCACGAGGAACTTGTTGAGGTTGCGCAAGTCCAGGATGGGTCTGAGGCCTCCCGTTCTTTTTGGTATTAGGAAATACCTGGAATAGAAGCCTTGACCCCTCAGGTGGTGGGGCACCGGTTCCACAGCCTGTTCCTGAAGACGACTTGCTAACTCCTGAAGGAGTAAGTCCCTGTGCAGAGGGAGTCGTGGAGGCTCTCCCGGGAAATAGGAGGGAGGGACCTGGTGGAAGTGGAGAAGATAGCCTTCTCTCTCAACATGAAGCACTCAGGCATCTGAAGTGATGTTGGACCACCTGTGGGCAAAGTGGACCAGCCGGCCTCCTGTGCTGGGAGGGACCAGCTGAGGGGGAGAGGCTATGCCGATGAACTCAAAAACCCCCACCCTGCTGAGCAGGGGCCGGTGGTGCAGGCTTGGGGGCTTGCTGCCTACGGGACCCGTTACCCCGTCCCTTGGCCTGCTGACCCTGTTGGGGAGCTGCGGAGGCCTGATATTGAGGGTAGTGTTTATAGGCAGCCGCCTTTCTCGGGTAAAAGGACTTCTTTCCCGAGCCCTTCTTCTTCTGGGAAGGGGCAGAGGTCTTCCTAGAGAGCCTAGTTCTGGTGAGAGTCTCCGTCTCGATTTGTGCAACCTTCTCAGCCATGGGCTTGCCAAAGAGGTTCTCACCTCGGCAGGGGACATCGACCAACTTGTCCTGCACCCAGGGTTCAAGGTCAGACGACTGAAGCCAAGCCTGTCGGCGGGCACCGATGCCGGCTGCGGCCACTCGAGCCGATGCTTCAAAGCCATCATAGGCTGCTCGAGAAATGAATTTGGAGCATTCCCGAATACCAGTGGACAAGGCTAGGAACCTCCGCAAAGGTTCCTCGGACAGCCCAGCAGAGAATCCGGCTATCTCTTTAGCCAGGTCTCTAAGGTAAATGCCCATGTAGAGCTGGTAGGTCTGGACCCGACAAGCAAGCATAGAGCCCTGGAAACACTTTTTACCGAGGCCATCCAGGTTACGGGCCTCCCTGCCAGGAGGCACCGAGGAGTGCATCTTCTGGCTCTTAAGCCTATGCATGGCCGATTCCACTACCATGGAATGGTGCGGTAGCTGTGCTTTTTGGAAGCCAGGGCTCTTGCGGACTCGATAGATGGAATCGACCCGCTTGCTTAATACCGGCGACGACGCCGGACTCTCCCACATGCGGAAGAGTAGTCGTTCCAGCATAGGAGGAACCGGTACAGTAAAGTGCTCCCTGGCGGGAGAGTCGTACTGAAGGGCGTCGAGCTCTTCGGCTCGAGGCTCCTCCTCGGGATCCGCAGGGAAGGCCAAAGCCTTGGCCATATCCCTGACGAAGTCCGAGAACCGGGCATCCTCCGGGGGGGATTGTTTCCGAGGTTCGGACTCAGGGGAGTCCGAGGGGACACACCGAGTCCGAAAAGAATCAGGTGACTCTTCAACTTCAGACTCCCAGGCCGACTCCGAGGAGGAATCGGTGGGGTCAGTTCGGGCGGGCGGAGGCGTCGGCCGCCCCGACGCCGAGGGAGTCGGCGTCGACGACCTCGGTCCCGAACGGGAGGCCGAGGGTGACCTCGACCGAGGATCGACTCGAGCCCGCATGGACTCGAGGATCGGCTCGGTCTCCGGGGTCGACTTAGACGTCGACGTCCCGGCGGTCGGGGCAGAGGCGCCAGCGAGGCTAGCGATCAGTGCCCGCTGCTGGTCCATGAAGGCAGATAGTCTGCTCTCCAAGACTGTCAACCTGAGTCCGACCTCAGGTGACCCAGCAGCCCCCGACTCGGGCCCCGACGGCGTCGGGCCCGACGTCGGACCCCTCGGAGGCGAGTCCAGGAGGACTACAGGACTTACCCGAGCAGGCATCTCCGATTCCAAACGAGGTCGCTTCGGGAGACGTTCCGTTTCCAAAGACCCGGGACGGCTATCGGGGCTATGCGACCTGGCCCTCGCGGAACCAGGAGCGTCCACCGACGCCGCCCTCGCGGGTTTCGCCTTCCGATGATGATCCCCGGAGGGAGAACCTCTGTCGGAGGAACTCCGGCGATGCTCAGAGCTGGAGCCTCTGGACGCCGAGGCCTCCGACGAGGTCCGGGTACGGGTGGGATCTGCGAAGATTCTTTCCCACTGATGCCGCCGACTCCGTAACGCTTTGGAGGACATTTTGCTGCAGGCCCCACAGATCAGTTCCTCATGATCTGGGCCAAGGCAGCGGAGGCAATTATCGTGTGTGTCAGTGAGTGACATATTTCTGTCACACTGAACACACCGTTTGAAACCACTGGCAGCCATCGGGGGAAAAAGGGCCCCTGCAAGGTCAAAGGACCGGGCTGCCAACGAAAAACCGAAAAACGAAACTGACAGAAAAATCAGAAAAACCGAAAAATAAGAGAAGGACTCGCAACGGCGTCGCGAGTCCGGGCAGGAAAGAGACCGGCGTCGAACCGAAGAAAAAAGAGAATAAATCACGAAAAATCAACTTTTTCTGCGGGGACAAGAAGACCACGTCTGTAGGGCTCCGCGGAAAAAAGAAGACTGGCTAAGATGGCACCCTTGGGCGGGAAGGGGACCGCGCATGCGCGCTGCAATTCCCAAAGGCTTTCTTTGAAAGCTGGGGAAAATTGCTCCGCGAGGGCTCCGTCGGCGCCAACGTCACCCATATGTGAGGACTGACTTCCTGCTTGGTCCTGGAGAACCATCAATATCCCAATTCAATGTACTGCTGTCTATTATTGCAGCTCTCTGTATTGTGGCCTCTAAGCCTATGCCATAAAATGTATCCTGCTTATCCAATCTACTGCTATCTGACCTCTCTGTAATGCACAACAATATGATCACATTACCTCATACCCCCCCTTTTGAGTCATCACCATTGGCTTCCTGTCCATGCCTGTACGTATTAACTACACTATCATCTATCTCAAACTGAGCTACTCCCTCCCATGCATTATGCTCCTCTCGGGCTTATTATGTTCTTTCACTGTTCCTGCGCTCCAGATTACATTTGTCGTTCTATCGTGAATCAGCCTTGGGTTACACATCTACCGTTGTTATGAACTCCCTCCCTGCTTATTTTCACCAGGAACCTTCCTTTATAAGGGCTCTGAAAACCTCACTTTTTGAACTATCCTTTGGCTGCACTCTTATGCCTGGGATTTGAAGTCCCCCTACACAGGCCCTACTAGGACTAGCAGATACTCACCGGATCTATGGCTCCCCCTCTTTCAACTGCTCCTTCTTGTGTTTTTTTCAAACTTGTAAACTTGAATTTCCCTTTTCCCTCCTCTCGACTTGGTTTTTATTTGGTTCGTAAGCCTCCCTGCTAACCATTGTGTTCCAAGAGTGCTATAGCAAGCATCACCAATAAAGCTTAGTTACTCACCTGTAACAGGTGATCTCCTGGAACAGCAGGAATTTAGAGACATAGAAACATAACAGAAAAAGACCACATGGCCTATCTAGTTTGTCCTTCCATAACTACAACAGTCCCCTTTTTACCTTTAGAGATCCTCTGTTTTTGTCCCATGCTTTTTTGAATTCAGTTACTGTCCTCATCTCTACCACCTCCACTGGGAGACTATTCCACGGATCCACTACTCTATCCGTAAAGAAATATTTCCGCATATCACTCCTGAATTTATCTCCCTTCACCCTCATCCCATGTCCCCTCATAGCAGAACTTGCTTTCAATTGAAAGAGGCTCTCTCCCTGAACATTTATGCCACGGAGGTATTTAAACATCTCAATCATATCACCTCTATCCCGCCTTTCTTCTAAGGTGTACATATTAAGATCCTTCAGTCTGTCCTCATATGCTTTATAATGAAGACCACTAATCATTTTAATAGCCACCCTCTGCACCAACTCCATCCTGTTCACATCCTTTTGAAGGTGCGGTCTCCAGAATTGCACACTATACTCCAAATGAGGTCGCACCAAAGACTTATACAGAGGCATTATCACCTCCTTTTTTCTGCTAGCCATTCCTCTTCGTATGCACCCAAGCATCCTTCTAGCTTTTGCCATCGCCTTTTCTACCTGTTTAGCTACTTTAAGATCATCAGACACAACCACGCCTAGGTCCCGCTCTTCTTTAGTGGACAAAAGTACTTCACCCCCTATACTGTATTGCTCCCTTGGATTGCTGCAGCCCAAATGCATGACCTTACATTTTTTAACATTAAATCCCAGCTGCCAAATTCTAGACCATTCTTGAAGCTTAGCTAGATCCCTCCTCATGTTATCTACCCCTTCCTGGGTGTCTACTCTATTGCAGATATTGGTATCATCTGCAAAGAGGCAAACCTTACCTGAAAGCCCTTCCGCTATATCACTAACAAAGATGTTAAAAAGAATCGGACCAAGGACAGATCCCTGGGGCACACCACTGATAACATCCTTCTCCTCAGAGTGAGCTCCATTTACTTGTACTCTTTGTTGCCTCCCACCCAACCAATTTCTAACCCAAGCAGTAACTTTAGGGTCCATCCCTAGGGTGCTCAGTTTGTTTATAAGTCGCCTGTGAGGAACAGTGTCAAAGGCTTTACTGAAATCTAAATACACCACATCTAGGGCTCTCCCTCGGTCCAACTCCCTGGTCACCCAGTCAAAGAAATCAATCAGATTTGTCTGACAAGACCTGCCTCTGGTGACTCCATGCTGCCTCGGATCCTGTAATCCGCTGGACTCCAGAAACCTCACTATTTTCTCTTTCAGCAGCGTTTCCAATAATTTACTCACCACTGAAATTAAACTAACCAGCCTGTAGTTTTCAACCACATCCTTACTTCCGCTTTTGTGTAAAGGCACCACATGAGCCTCTCTCCAGTCCTTTGGCAGCACTCCCGACTCCAACGAGGTATTGAAAATGTTAGTCAGTGGAGCTGCTAGAACATCCCCAAGTTCCCTCAGTATTCTCGGGTGTATCCCATCCGGTCCCATCGCTTTGTCTACTTTAAGTTGAGATAGTGTCTCACGAACACAGTCTTTTGAAAATTGTTCAAGATGTCCCTTTGTTTCTGTTCCTATTTGTGGGTGTTTTCTGAGGTCCTGCTCCTGGTTCTGTGAACACAGAACAAAAATATTTGTTAAGCAATTCCGTTTTATCCTTATCAGCTTCTACATATTCCTCCCCTGCACCCTTGAGTCTGACAATACCACTCTTGCCCTTCCTCTTCTCACTCATATATCTGAAAAATGTCTTATCCCCCCATTTTATTGTATTGGCTATTTCCTCCTCCTTTTGAATCTTTGCCTTCTTGACTACTTTGCTAGCTTCTCTACGTTTTTCCAAATACAGATGCCTGTCTTCCTCTCTCTGTGATCTCTTGTATTTCATGAAGGCCTCCCTCTTTTTCTTCACTTTTTCAGCTACTTATTTCGAAAACCATAGCGGTCTCCTTTTCCTTTTACCTTTATTTACCATTTTAACAAAAAGGTTGGTTGCCCTTAAAATATCCCCTTTCAGTTTTGCCCACTGTTTTTCTATATCCCTCAGCTGTTCCCATCCAACTAACGACTCCCTGAGGTATTGGCCCATCTTCGCAAAGTTAGTCTTCCTAAAGTCTAAGATCCTCGCCTTTGAATGGATTCTAACAGCCCTAGTCCTAATACTGAACCACAACTTCTGGTGATCACTGGATGCAAAATGATCTCGCAATACAACATCAGAAACACTTTCACCATTGGTAAGCACCAAGTCCAGTATGGCCCCTTCACGTGTGGGGTCTGTTACCAATTGCCTGAATAGTTCTCCCTGTAGAGAATCCAGGATCTCCTTACTTCTAGATGATACTGCAGCAGGAATGTGCCAATCAATATCTGGCACATTGAAATCTTCTATCAATAGCACTTCCCCTTTCCTAGCAATGCTGCGCATGTCTTCAATTAACTCTCTGTCCACCTCTTCCTCTTGTGAGGGAGGTCTGTTTATCACACCGATGTAAATAGATTTCTCTTTCCCTCTTTCTAGTTTAACCCACAATGCCTCCCCTCTCCCTTTTAAGCTCTGTAATTCCAAAGCTTTAATAGTAGTTTTTACATATAGTGCCACTCCTCCTCCCCTACTTCCTACCCTGTCCTTTCTGAATAAAGTATAGCCAGGTATAGTGACATCCCAATCATGGTTTTCTGTGAACCATGTTTCTGTAACTGCCACTAAATCCAAGTCAGCCACTCCCACCAAAGCTTCAACATCAGGGATCTTATTTCCCATGCTACGGGCACTTATACACACTGCTTTCCATATGTTACCCCTGTTACCCATTTCCATAAAGTTATTTAATGTATCACCTACCTGGGGGCTTTCACTTACCTGGGGGCTTTCTTCACCCATCCCCAACAAATCTAGTTTAAAGCCCTCTTCAGTAGATTAGCCAGTCTACTACTGAAGACGCGTTGACCTTTCTTGGACAGATGGATGCCATCTCTGCTCTGCAACGCAACCCATGGAACAGCATCCCATGGTCTAGGAAACCAAAATGCTCTCGATGACACCATCCACGCAGCCATGCATTCATCTCCAGGATGCGAGCCTCTCTGCCTTGGCCTTTACCCTCAACAGGGAGGATTGAAGAGAACACCACCTGTGCACCTAACTGCTTCACCCTCTGTCCCAGAGCCATGAAGTCACTTTTGATACGTTCCGAGGTATACCTGGCAGTATCATTTGTTCCAACATGGATTAGCAACATTGGGTAATAGTCAGTGGGCTTGATGAGTCTCGGCGAACTCTCCATAACATCTTGGATTTTGGCACCAGGCAGACAGCATACCTCTCTGGACATCAAGTCTGGTCGGCAGATGGACGCCTCAGTACCCCTCAGAAGAGAATCTCCAACCACCACTACCCTTCGTTTCCTTGTGGTCACTGATTCTGCAACTTTTGGGTACTTGAGCTCTGGTTCTTCCCTTTCCAGGGATGCTTTCACCTCCTCCACTTTCAAGGCTGCATAATGGTTCTTCAATTCAAGGGCTGGAGAAGTTGGATTGGTGATTTTGCAGGCCCTGGTGACTTGTATCCAACCATCGACATTCTGTTGGCACCCATCTTCTCCTCTGCTGGAGAGCTTGGTTGCTGCAAGCAGCATCTCATCAGTGTACTTCTCACTGTCTTGAATGCTCCTCAGCCTCGCCACCTCCTCTCTGAGTTCCTCCACTTGTTTGCTCAGAGCTTCAGCATGCAGGCACCCTGCACATGGAACCGGTCCTTCAACTGGCATTAGGATCTCTGTCTGGACCGAGGCAGAAGCTGTAACGGGGGCAACAGCTTTAGGGATACAATTTTTCCCAGCCATTGTTCTGTTCGTGGAGCTTAGGTATTTGTTAAAGCAAAAGAGAGAGATCTACCAAGTACCAGCCGGTTTCTCAGCTGTCCTTTCAGAGAAAAAGCAGTTAAATCTCCTTAATTATATTCAAAATGTGCTGGTCCAATTCTCTGTGCTTTGTCAAATGGGGAAGTGCCCTATAAAGCAAGACTACTCGCTAGGGGTGGGTGGGAGTTGGGGTGGGTAGGGAGGGAACTAACTCCTGATTAGGTGTTAGCAGTTCCCAAAGCTGAAGAGGTTACTGGAGTTCAACCACTTACTGTGCTCAAGGAAAGTCCCACTAAAGCACCAAAAAGAAAGTAACCTTGCTTTAAAAATGTACAAAAAACCCTTTTAAGAGCTCCCAGTCAGAGAGCTAACAATTTAATATAATAAAACAAACCCTTAAATCCTTACTGTTGGTTGATCTGGAGAGCTCCTGTAGGAAATCCTGAACAGGGCAGGGCACTGGAGCCTTTTATGCAGGCCCTCAGCTGCTTTCAGGTAATCAGGCCCAGTCTTCACATATTTAGTCTTCACATATGGGTATAGTCGGTACCGACAGAGCCTGCGCGGGAACGCTCCCCAGCGTCCAATAGGAACGCTTTTGGGAGCATCCCTCAGCACATGCGCGCTGCCTTCCTGCCTTTCCAACTGTCCCTCTTCAGTTAAGTTTGTAGCTGAGTTAAAGGATAGAGGGAGAGAGGAAAGAGACAGAGACAGAGAGATAGAGAGACAACTCCTAGGGGAGGTGGGTGGGTTGTGAAGACTAAATTCCTGCTGTTCCCAGAGATCACCTGTTACGCTATCTCCAGGAACAAGCAGGAATGTAGTCTTCACATATGGGGACTCCCTAGCTGAAGATGCCAGGGAGATAGCCCCAGGAAGCTGCCACCCAAGTAAGGTGGGCCATGCTTCCTCCCATGGATCTCTGGCATCCCACCAGGGTTGGTGGATAGGAGTTGAATTAGGTCTGGAAGATATTTTGAAGAACATCTTGTCCAAAGAAGGCATTCCGATGGGAGGCTTTATCTAGGCAGTAGTGGGCTGTAAAGGTGTGTACCAAAGCCCAGGTGGCTGCTCGACAAATGTCATCAATAGACACAGAGTGAAGGTTAGCCATAGAGGCTGCCATGGCTCTCACATTATGAACTATGACATGGCCTTGAAGAGGAAGACTCTTACTCTCATAAGCAAAGGATATGCATTGTGCAATCCATTTGGACAGAGTTCTCTTGGAGACTGGAAGTCCCAAATGACTAGAATCAAAAGCAATAAAAAGTTGAGAAGACTTTCTATGTTGCTGTGTTCTTTGTAGGTAAAAAGCCAAGGATCCTTTCTGCATTAGAGGTATGAGGCCTCAGAAAGAATACAGGAAGATAAATTGATTGATTTAAATGAAAAGGCGAAACCACCTTTGGCATAAAGTGTGGATGAGTTCTAAGAACAACCTTATCATGGTGAAACCTAGTATAAGGAGGATCAGCCACTAAAGCTTGCAATTCACTAATGCGACGTGCAGAGGTGATTGCAATTAGGAAGATGACCTTCCAGGACAAAAGCTTTAAGGTTGTAGTGGCTAAAGGTTCAAAAGGCGGTTTCATGAGCTGCCCAAGAACTAGGTTTAAATCCCATGCCACCAGTGGTGGCCTGATGGGAGGCTTTGTTAATAGAAAACCTCTCATAAATCTTGTTATGAGTGGATGAGAGGAAATTAGTTGTCCATTTAGAGGCTTATAGGAAGCTGCAATTGCACTAAATGGACTCTTACTGAATTGGTCTTTAGACCAGAATTTGATAAATGAAGTAGATACTCTAGTATCGATTCCAAAGCTATCATAAAGGGGTTTAACCCCTTCTGTGAAAACCATATAGTAAAACGTTTCCACTTGAAGGCGTAAGAGCGTCTTGTGGAAGGTTTTCTAGAAGCCTGAAGGATATCCTTTACCTGTTGGGAAAGGTTAAGATCCTGAAAGTCTAAGCTTTCAGCAACCAGGCCCCGAGATGCAGGGACTGGGGATTCGGCTGCCATAGCATCCCGTTTTCTTGGGAGAGGAGATCTGGAGCATAGCCTAACTCCAGAGGTGCAGCTTGAGAGAGATGTAGAAGCAGGGGATACCACGTTTGGCGTGGCCATCATGGCACTATGAGGATCATATGACCTCTGTCTCTCTGAAGCTTGAAGAGTGTTTTGGGGATGAGGGGAATGGGTGGGAAGGCATAGAGGAAGTCGTGACCCCAGTGAAGAAGGAAGACGTCCCTTGCCTGGCAATTCTGAGTCGGAATCCTGGAACAGAACAGGGGAAGTTTGGAATTCAGTGGACTTGCAAATAGGTCTATGTCTGGGGTTCCCCAGATCTTAAATATCTTGGCCACCTGGTCTAGGTGGAGAGACCATTCGTGAGGCAGCAGTACTCAGCTGAGTTTGTTTGCCCAAAGGTTTTGAATGCCTGGAAGATATACCATGAGAAGGTGAATTTGATGCTCTCTGGCGAGGGCCCATAGTCGTAAAGCTTCGTTGCATAATGACAGAGAGCCTGTTCCACCCTGCTTGTTCACATAGAACATAGTTACTTGATTGTCTGTTTGGACTAGGACTGTCTTGTAGCTGAGCTGGGCATGGAATACTCGAAGAGCTAGATAGATTGCTCTGAGTTCCAGGAGGTTTATGTGAAGACAAGCCTCCTGTGGAGTCCAGGTACCCTGGGTAAAGAGATGATGCAGGTGTGCTCCCCATCCCACCTGTGATGCATCTGTTGTTAGGGTGGCCTGGAATAGGGGTTGCTGGAAAGGAGACCCCACTAGAAGATTTTCCAGTTATTGCCACCATTGTAGGGACAAGATCAGTCGTTGTGAGTTTGATATCTTGTCAGACAGACGTCCTGAGGCCTGTGTCCACTGTGTGGATAGAGTCCACTGGGCTGCTCGCATATGAAGGCGAGCGTAGGGAACCACATGAACCGTGGATGCCATATGTCCCAATAGTTGTAGTAGTTCTCGAGCAGTTAGGGGGGACTTCACCTCTGCTTGAGAAGCTAGCTGCATTATACGAAGACAGCGGGTTTATGGGAGAAAAGCCCTTGACTGTCTGGTATCTAGAAGGCTCCTATGAACTCTAGGGACTGAGACGGAGCAAGTTGGAATTTTGGGAGGTTTATGACCAATCCCAAGTATTGAAGGATTCGCATTGTGCGAGACAGTGCAGATCTGGCTTCTGGAACCCTGGGGGCTCGAATGAGCCAGTCGTCCAAGTAAGGGAAGACGAATATCCCCAGGGTTCGCAGAAATGCAGCTACTACTGCCAGGCATTTCGTGAACACTCTTGGTGCCAAAGTCAGACCAAAGGGAAGAATCCTGTATTGGAAATGTTTTCCCTTGAAAAGGAATCGTAAGAATTTCCTGTGATCTGGATGGATCAGAATGTGAGTATATGCTTCCTTTAGATCTAGAGAACAAAGCCAATCCTGGCTTTGAAGGTATGGCAGAAGAGTTCCCAGAGAAATAATTTTGAACTTTTCTCGGAACAGATAATTGTTCAATTCTCTGAGGTCTAGAATGGGTCTGTGTCCTCCAGTTTTCTTTGGAATAAGAAAATAGGGGGAGTAGAACCCTGCACCCTGCTGAAGAATGGGCACCTCCTCTATTGCTCCTTGAGCAAGGAGTGTTGAGACCTCTTGATCCAGTAGATTGCCTGTAGAGGTTTGGGAATCGAACTGTCTTACGATTGTAGGAGGGGCATACTGTGAAAATGAAGCTTGTACCCCTCTCCCACAAAGGACAGAGTCCAGTTTTCTGTTGTTATTTGGTGCCATCTGTTGGCAAAATGACACAACCTGCCTGGAATGTTTAGGGCTTCTGGCCCCTTCAGAGGCAGGAAGGCTACGTTCTCTATGAAGGAGTCAAAGCCCTTGAGGGGGCTGGGCCTGTGGAGCTGGTTGAGCTCTAAGGCCTTTTGGCTTCTTTTGTCTGGATTGTTGTTTTTGACTCTTCTGGGCAACTTGACCCTGAGCTTGCCCTTGCTAGGTATAGGATGGATAAAACTTCCTCTTTTTGCTGAAAAAGGGGTTCTTTTTATAGCGTTTTTTTGGCTGGAGTGGCTGTCGATTTTGACAATCTGTCTAAAGTGAGATTGTCAGTATCTATCTCATTAGCCTTCTCCTGCCAATTCTTGCCAAAGAGGTTTTCTCCTGTGCAAGGGATGTTTCCCAATTTATCCTGTACCCAAATCTCCAAGTCTGATGCCTGAAGCCAGGTAATCCGACATGCACCAATGGCAATAGCAGAGGTTCTGCTGATGCATTCAAAGCAGTCAAAAGGCTGCACGGTTTACAAACTTGGAGACATCTAGAGCATGCTTGACCAGAGTGAGAAAGTCCTGTCGTTTGTCTTCAGGGAGAAGGGGGCTCATAAGCTCCAAATCTCCTGTGACCTCGAGGAACATTCCCATATATAAAATATATGAGCTGATCCTAGCTGAAAGCATGGAAGCCTGAAAGGTTTGACGCCCAAAAGCGTCAAAAGTCTTACATTCATGACCTAGAGGATTGGATGCATGTCTCTTTGCACTTTTCATCCTACGCATGGCTGACTCCACTACCATTGAATGGTGTGGCAGCTGAGTCTTTTGAAAACCAGGACATGGTGAAACTCGATACATGGTATTGAGTCTCCTAGAATGAGGAGATGTGGTCAAAGGTGTCTCCCACATTCTGAGCATCAAATCATGAAGAATTTCATGAATGGGCAGAGTGGCTGCTTCCTTGGAAGCCTTAGGGTATTGGAGAATTTCCAATTCCTTTGCTCTAGGTTCTTTTTCAGGAGCTACCGTAACCCATAACCCCAGAGAATGTATAACAGCACATGACCCCGCCTAAACAATGTAGGTATGGAAAATGTATTTAGAACCACTGTATATAGCCCACTTTGTACATAGCTCATACCAATCTAGCACACAATACAACACTCACCCAACTAAATTTCACCCTCACTGCATGTATAACACACTCACCTTACCTGATTGTTTGCTGTGATACCACCTTGATTATTAAGATAAGGCGGTTTAGAAATACTGTTAAATAAATAAATAAATAAATACCGTGAATGAAAAACCTCGGGCCTCATCACGAATAAAATCCTGAAAAGACATGTCTTCCGGAGGAGACATTATGCGTTGGGGAGAAGAGGAGTCTTCCGGGAGAAACACTCTGGTACCGGCAGAATTATCAGAGTCATCGGAATCGGAGGATTCGAAGTATCTCTGATCCCGATGTTCATGCAAAGCACGGTCTCGGTATCTATTGAAGGCGGTACCGATCTGTCGATGCCAGAAAAAGTCTGCATGGGAAGGATTCCCACTGGGGCCGGTACCATCGGTGCTGGTACCGGTGCCCATTGAACCACTGGCGTCAACGGTACCACAGCTGTAAGGAGAGCTGCAAGACTGCGTTCGATAGCGAGGAATCTCTGGTCTATCGACGCTGCCGATGCCTGGGTATCGGTACCGATAAAAGCGGCCGGAACCCCTGAGCATGGCACCAGTAGTTCTGCTGAGGTCGAAGCCTCGAGAACATCCTGGAACCCCGTTGATGCTTTGGAGGCCGAAGCCTCCCGCCGGGGCTGTTTTGCCGGTGTACTTTCCTCAAGGGCAATGCCAATGGCCTCTCGATGCTTTGAAGGAGAGCTACCCTTTGAGGACCGGCTCTTATGTTTAGTTACCTGAGATCCATGGGAGGAAGACGAGGCTCTTGAAGACGTCGATGCAATGAACCTGGTATCCGAAGAAAAGAGAGCACCGAGCTTTGCAGCTCGGTTCTGTCTTCCTCTTTTAGTCATCCCCATACAGGAGGAACACTCAGATGGAGAATGGTCAGGGCCTAAACATTTTAGACACCAGTCATGGGTGTCGGTGACGGAGATGGTATCGCCACATTTAGTACATTTTTTAAAACCACTAGTTGGTTTTTCCATCTTTTGGGAAAAATGGGGCCTAATGCCCAAAATGACGCCTAGCACCAAAAGAAAAAGTTTCTGAAGAGAAACAGTTCAAAAATAGATATATTTTTTTATTTTTTAAAAAGAAGATAGAAAGAACCGGCGGTACCGGTAGGTGTCGTGCGGAGGCAGGCGCGACCACAAGAAAACAAGTTTAAAGAAGAAATTTTCTGCGGTGACAGGTTGTGTGTCATGTCGGCTCTGTGGAAAACGAAGAACTGAAGAGGGACAGTTGGAAAGGCAGGAAGGCAGCACGCATGTGCTGAGGGATGCTCCCAAAAGCATTCCTATTGGACGCTGGGGAGCGTTCCCGCGCAGGCTCCGTCGGTACCGACGATACCCATATGTGAAGACTACCTTTCTGCTTTTTCCTGGAGATAAATTAACCCCCATATTATCCCAAGCCATCTGCAATAGCCTGAACAGAGCAAATGAAACATATAAGGCATGCTCACACTGCAGTTCCTGCTCAGCCTCATGGAAGGGTCTTCTTATGGGGGGTCTCACTTCAAAGCAACATGTGCATGCATAGAAGACCCCATATTTCAATCAAATTGTTACTGAAAAGATTTAAGGAGGCACAGAGCTTTCAGCACTGTAGTCACAGAAGGCTAACGTAGAAAATGCCAAAAAAGTCCTCTTTTTATTTATACTTAGGAGACACCTGTCCTTAAAAATGTCTCCTGGCAACATACAGCCAAAGCAAATGTTAGATAAGATGTGGAGAGGGGAATTAAGATACCCAGGTCAGGAAGTGGAAAATTCCCAATGTATTTTCAAGAAGCCTCTTGTAAGACATGTGCGAGGACATGCAAGAGTACACATCAATGTCTACCCACACCCAGCAGGAGCAGTGATTTTAATGCAGCTCTCACATGTGCATGGCAGCAACTTATTAAAATCACTGTTCTTGATCTCCATGCACACTCCGATCCTGCAGCACCAGTTCCAAACCCCCAATTACGCCTACTACCTGACCCACCAAGGCATCAGGTCATCCCCACAATCCCCTCCCCCCCCCAGGCAAGAAGACCCCTTGCCAACCAGAGACCCAATTGAAAGACACCCCCCCATCAATATATTACCCACAGGAGTCATGGGGATCATCCCTATTCCTGCTATACACCAGGGATCCTGTTAATACAGGGGGGTGGGGGGAGACCTCAGAGTCAATGTCTTGGGGTGGGGGATATACCTCACCTTTTACAGCTATCCCTTTAAGCAGACACTTATTTGTGCCTTGAGGCAGCTATAAACACAGTCTAGATTTTTTCATAGTGATATGAATTCTTTCTGTAAAAAGGGGAATATGTTGATATTTTAGGCACATCCAAACCACTCTCTCCCTCCACTCTTAACATCTCTTGCCAAACTAAAGGTGGTATGCATCACCACATGTAAACAGCCCCTTTCTATGGCTGCTCAGACTCATAAGAACCTCTCCTTTCCAATGCCAGGCTGTTTCAATAACTCAAAACGGTGTGCGGCTAGGTAAAATAGCAGCAGCAGCAATGTAGGGCAGTGAGGCAAGCACTTGTCATAGCAAGTGGGGAAAGCAGAGCATGACTCATCGATTTCTTATTCCTGCTGCACATCCCTTTCCTGAAACACACCCTCCTGGAGAACTATTTTGACCCCATAGATGTCTTCGAGAAGATTCTCCTTTCTATTCTGGTTAGAGCAAATTTGTTTGTAATGGCAATGGTTTACGATGTTTTGGACACTCACACATTGAACCAGTCAACAATGCGTGCAGTAAGGGTGAGAATGAGTAGTCAGAGTGACAGCAGACCAAGTTCTGACCTTTTATAGCCCCTTGTGCTAAATGGCATTTTCTCTTCTGGATTTTTTGGCTGACTGGGTACATCAAGCAATGACAGGTGTGTTTTTTTCTTTAAATACCAGCCAGAGGGGTTAAATAAAGTGTAGTTAGTCACCTGCAACAGGTGTTCTCTGGGGACAGCAGGAATCAGTTCTCACATATAGGTGCCAACAGAGCCTGCATGGATCTACTCCCCAGTTTTCAAAGAAAGCCTTTGGGAGTTCAACCGCATATGTGCGGTCACCTTCCCACCCAAGGGTGCCATCTTACCGCAGTATGACGACATAGTTTAATCAAGCATAAAAAAAAAAAGAAAACAACTCTACATGGAGGAGGCAAGGTTGTGAGAACTGATTCCTGCTGTCCCAAGAGAACACCTGTTACAGGTGAGTAGCTACACTTTCTCCAGGAACAAGCAGGAAGTCTGTCTTTACATATGGGACTCCCAAGCTACAGGCTACCAAAAAACTCTGTAAAAGCCACAAGTGACCCAAAAGGTGGACCATAAAGGGAGCCCTGGTTGACTGGAAATCTGGCACTGCAGTACCAAAATGAAAGATGCAATCCCATCTCTGGTAGCCTGAACACAAGGGGCTGGAGGGAAGGAGTTGCACTAGTCCCCAAAGAGGTGACGAAGTACTGCCTGGCCGAAGGTGCTATCACACCGAGAGGTCTCCTTCAAACCATAGTGCACTGCGAAGATATGGACAGAGGACCAGGTGGAGGCCCAACAGATATCCAGCAAGGGCATAGAACACAGGTGAGCCACAGAGGCCACCATGGCGCGCACATTGTGCGCAGTGACATGATGTTGCAAAGAAAGCCCAACCTGCTCGTAGGTGAAAGAAATGCAGTCAGCCACCCACCAGGAGAGAGTGCACTTAGAGACTGCCACCCCAAGATGGTTGGGGTCAAAGGAGACAAAGAGCTGTGCCGAGTGGTAGTGGTGCTGCGTCCTCTGGATATAAAAGAGCAATGCCCTCTTACAATTGAGTGTACACAGGGAGATCTCCGCCCTAGAGGCGGCCGGGGAAAGAAGGTGGGGAGCATCACCTCTTGATTCAGGTGTAAAGCAGAGACCACCTTCAGTAGGAACTTGGGATGGGTCCGAAGAACCACTCTGTTCTTGTGGAACCTGGTGTAGGGCACATGGGCCACCAGCACCTGCAGCTTCCTCACACATCGGGCTGAGGTGAGTGCCACCAGGAAAACGACCTTCCAAGACAAATACTTGAGATGGCATGTTGCCAAAGTCTCAAAGGAGGGGGAGCCATGAGCTCCCCCAGCAGCACATTTAGGTCCCATGCCACTTGCAGTGGGCGGATTGGGGGCCGGGACAGTAGTCATCCTCTCTTGAAACAGCTCACCAGGGGGTGCACCGAAAAGGCTGAGCCGAAGACAGAATGGTGTTTCACTGAAATGGCACTAAAGCAGCCCCAGAAAGATGCAAGAGATTTCACAAGATGTCTTGCACTGAGAAGAAGGGGTTAAGAACCTGCACCATTTAGAGGCATACACTCGACGTTTGGAGTCCTTACGTGAAGCCAGCAGGACATCCTCCACCTCCTGCAAGAGGCATAAGTGTGCTATGGCTAATCTCTCAGCATCCAGGCCGTCTGAGCGAGGACAGGAGGTTGGGGTGCAAAAGTATCCTGTTCTCCTGGGACAGCAGGTCTGGGGAGCTCCCCAGCGGCAGTGGGTCCGTCCGAGAGAGCTGCAAAAGCAGGGGGAATCAGGGTTGCCTGGGCAACCTGGGAGTGTTGAGGATGACAGAGGCCGCCTCTGTTTTAATCTTGAGGCATGCCTGGAGAACCAGGGGTGTAGGCAGGAATGCATACAGGAGTCCTTGTAACTAAGGGAGGAGGGAAGGCATCCACCGCCTCCCTGCCCTGGGCAGGTCTCCGGGAGCAGAAGCATGGTATTTGCCCATTTTCAAGACTGGCAAAGAGATATATCTCTGGGATCCCCCAGTGGCGGAAGACCTCCCTGAGTACTGCCAGGTGCAGATGCCACTCGTGGGGTTGAAGTACTTGATTCAGGCGGTCTGACAGCATATTGTTCTGGCCCAACAGGTAAACTGCCTGGAGGGAGATGTTCTGCCCTATGCAAAGTTCCACAGATAAACTGCTTCCCAGCAGAGGTGGTTCGAACCAGTGCACCCCTGCTTGTTGAATTAGTACATCACTACCTAGTTGTCCATCTGGACTTGAACCACCTGATCCTTCAGGTGGGTCCTGAAACACCCGAAGGTTGGGACCTAGCAGGCTGATCTGCAGAGCACTCTCTCCTGATGACCATGGGCCCTGTGACTGCAGGTGATCACAGTGGGCTCCCCAGCCCAGTTCGGACACGTCTGTCATGAGGACACGCTGACTTGGGGGCACCCAGAAGGACAGGCCAGCTCGAAGGTTGTGGGGCGAAGGATGCCATCAGGGCTTGCATGACCTGGATTCTGTCCTCCAAGCAGCCAGCAGACTGCGTCCACTAGGCGCTGAGTGTCTACCGGGCCTGCCGCATTTGGAGACAAGCAAAGGGTATGATGTGGGCAGTTGAGGCCATGTGCCCCAGCAGATGGAGCATCTGCCTGGCTGTCACCACTGAGCATCTCTGAACTTCCCTAGCCAGGGCAGAGAGGCACAGCATGCGGTCCTCTGGGAGGAAGGCCCATGCCTGGGTGGAGTCCAGAAGAGCACCTATGAACTCTAAGTGCTAGGCTATTAACAAGTGTGACATCGGGAAGTTGACCACAAACCCGAGCCGCTGTAGCCAGCCTTGATAAGCCAGTCATCCAGGTAGGGGAAGAAACACCCCTAGAAGACAGAGGTGGGCGGCAAGGACTGCTAGGCATTTGGTGAATACCCAAGGGGTCGAGGCTAAACTGAAGGGGAGCACCCTGTATTGATAGTGGCGTCCGCTAATTTCTGTCCTGTAGGAGGTAAGGCAGCAAGATTCCAAGGGATACTATTTTTTTTTTAATCAAAATTTTCAAAAATTATAACATGCATCTGAAGGTAGCCAAGGGTTTGAAGGGCGGCTTGGTAAGCTGCGTCAGAACTATGTTGAGACCCCCATTCTGCCAGAGGTGGCCGAATGGGAGGTTAAGAGAGCAGCAAGCCCTACATGAATCGGGTAATGAGGGGCTGCACAGAAAGAGGTTTGCCCTCTATGGAGTGATGGAGCACACTCGGGTGCACTCTGACAAAGTTGGACTCAAGTCTGGTCTGTGAGAGGTGGAGCAAGTACTGAAGCATTGCACAGGAGAATGGATCTACCCGTTGCTCTGTATACCCAAAACAAAAATCTGCACCACTTGAAGGCGTAGGCTTGTCTCATGGAGTTCTTACAAGAGGCTAGGAGGACTTCTTCCACCTCCCTGGGAAGGTTGAGAGGACCTAGAGTGACCCGTTCAGCAGTCATGCTGTTAACGATAGGAACCCCAGGTTAAGGTGAAGGAGCAAACCCTCCTTCTGCGGCAGCAGTCCTAGGGAACTCCCCAGAGGGACCGGGAGCTCTGTCGAGAGGCGGAGTAATAGGGGAAACAGGGTGTTTGAGCCACTGTGGGGCCACCTGGATTATGGAAACCTTGTCCCGCTGGACCTTGAAGAGGGTCTGCATCATTTGTGGCGTGGGAGGGAAGATATACAGAAGTCCCTCTGACCACGAGATGAGGAAGGCATCCACTGCTATCCAGGACGGATGTGGTTGGGGACAGCAGAAATGGGGCAGCTAGGTAATGGCTGGGCTGGCAAAGAGGTCCAGACGTGGGGTTCCCCATAGTCTGAATAGCCGCTGCACCACACTGGGGTCTAGGTGTCACTCGTGCGGCTGGAGAACTCTGCTCAGTCTGTCTGCTAGGGCATTATCCTGGCCCAGAAGGTATACCGCCCTGAGAATTCCCTGACTGATCACATACGAGCAGAGGTCTACTGCTTCCTTGGCAAAGATGGTGAGACCCTGTGCCCCCCTGTTTGATTGCAGCATCAGTTGGTGCTGGTCCTGAACAGTGTTGGAAGGCCCTGATCACCAGAAAAATGGCTCTGAGCTCCAGCAGGTTGATCTGCTGCTGGCTCACCTCAAGAGACAAGTTGTCCTGAGTGTGCAGCTCCTCGCAGTGGGCCCCCCAGCCCAGTAGGGAGGCGTCTGTGGTGAGGACCCTCTGGGGATCTGGGTGTTGAAAACGCATGCCCTTCTGCAGGTGCTGTGTGTCCTGCCACCAACTGAGTGACTCTGTTAGTTGACGGGACACCGAGACCCTGTCCTAGAGCCTGCCCGTGGCCTAAGTCCACTGAGCTGCTCGCATGTGGAGGTGGGTGTTGGGGACCACATGAAGGCCCTGGGCTTGGAGGGTGTCCAGGCGAACCCCTATGAAATCCAGGTCCTGTGTAGGGGTGAGGTGGGATTTGGGGTGGTTTATCACAAACCCCAGATGTTGCAGGACCTTGATTTTGTGGGCCGTAGCCTGTTGCACATCTGAGGCCATGTCTCCTTTTACTAGCCAGTCATCCAGGTAAGGGAAGGCAAAGGCCCCTTGGAGACGGAGGTAGGCGGCCACCACTGCTAGGCATTTGGTGAATACTCTTGGTGCGGAGGCTAGTCCGAAGGGTAGCATCCTGTACTGGTAGTGGTCGCCCCCGACCATGAACCTTAGGTAGTGTCTGTGACTGGGATGAATAAGGATGTGGGTATAAGCATCCTTTAGGTCCAAGGAGCATAGCCAATCTCCCTGCTGGAGGTAGGGCAGCAGTGTTCCAAGTGAGAGCATTTTGAACTTCTCCCGCACCAGGAATTTGTTCAGGTTTTTCAAGTCCAGGATGACCCTTAGGCCGCCTCCTCTTTTTGGGACCAGAAAGCACCTAGAGTAGAACCCTTTTCCTTTGAGGTGGTGTGGTACAGGCTCCACAGCCCTGTCCCTGAGAAAGCCTGCAAGTTTCTGCAGTAGCAGGGCCTTGTGCAGGGGAGTCTGAGGGGGTTCTCCTGGAAAGAAAGGGGGAGGCGTCCGGTACAGATGAAGAAGGTAACCTTCCCTGACCATCTGAAGTGCCCAGGAATCTGTGGCGATTGCAGCCCACCGGTTGGCAAAATGAATCAGGCACCACGCCCCCCCCCCATATCGGTAGCTGGTCCCCCATGGGTGGACAGGCTATGCTCTGGGAATCAAAACCCCAACCCAGTCTGGGCTGGGGCTGGTGTCTGGGCCTTGTGGCCCTTAGGCTTACGTTGGCCCTGGCCTGCTCCCTTGCCCTGATGACCCTGCTGAGAGGTCTGGGGGCCTGGTATGGGGGATAACCTTGGTAAGATTGGCCTTTCCGGGGGAAGGGAGACCTTTTCCCCGATGGTTTCTTCCTGGGAATAGTGGAGATCTTCCTCAATAGTCGAGTCCTGGTGACATACTCTGTCTCAATCTCCGCCACCTTGTCCTCCATCGGCTTGCCAAAGAGGTTTTCACTGAGACAAGGGACGTTGAGGTCTGACGCTTGGAACAAAGCCTGGCAGCAGCCACCCTTGTGTTGGACTTGAAGCCATCGTAGGCTGCTTGGGACAAATACTTAGAGCATTCCCAGACAGACTTTCTGAGGGTCTGGGAGGTGGTCCCTGCTGAGACACGCCAAAACACCCCCAGAGTTTCTTGGTTAGGTCTCAGAGGTACATGCCGATATACATCTGGTATGCTTGTATACAGCACACTAGCATCGAGCCCTGGTAACATTTATTGCTGAGGGCGTCAGACTCCTTGCCCAGTGGCACTGCTGAAGAGTAAGACTTCGGGCTTTTCTGTCGACACATGTCTGACTCGACGACCATGGAGGTGTGAGGGAGTTGCTCCTTCCTGAAGCCAGTTCCTCGCTGGACTCTGTACATAGCGTCCCGGCGTCAGCTAACATTCGGCACCGATGCTGGTGTTTCCCACATTCGGAGGAGACAGCGCCCGAGGATGGGGCGGGATAGGGACCATGAGGGCCTCTTTGGGTGGGGCTTTGTACTGGAGGATTTCGAGTTTCTCCAATCAGGGATTCACCTCCAACTCTGTGGAAAGGGACAGTCCCTTCGCCATGCCTTGAACAAACTCGAGGAATAAGGTATCTTTGGGCAGGAATTGGCACCTTGATGTTGGCGGGGATGGGTCCAAGGTGAGGTCACGGTGTGCGCGTATCTCCGGAGATGTCTCGGCCTCGGACTCCCAGTCCGAGCAGTCCATCAAGAACTCGCGGCTTGATGGCTCTAGGGGCATTGTTGGATTCAGCCTTCGATGGACTGCGGCTAAGGCTTGGCTGGAGCCAGAGGCTTGCTGGGGAGGATCTTGCCTCTGAGGACTGGGATCGAGACCCTCGCTGGGGATATGCTCGAGGCATGGGGCTCTTGAGGATCTATTTGGCAGCCCAGGGAGTCCTCGACATCGAGGTCCCTGCGGTCCCACTGTGTGCACTTGTGGGGCCGGCGTCAACGCTTGCTGCGAGGCAAGGAATGCAGAAATGCTGTGTTCCAACGTCATCATCTTGGCTTCCCACTCAGTGGTTGCAGCCTTCAACACTGATGCTGGGATGATCGGTTCGGGTGTCAGGGAGGAGAGGGAGTCCTCCATGGGATGGGCCTCAGGGGTCCAAGATCTGTCGCCAGCGGCCTTGGCCTCTGTCCTGGGTACCTTGGCTGGTCACTCAGATTCCTCGGACAAGAGTTGCTGAGCCTGTCCCCTTCCCAGGAAGAGGTCCTCAAAGATTTCTTTTTTCTTACACTCTCGCTCTGAGAAACCCTTTTTTGAGTGTCCGCGTGCCCGCTTGGGCACCGCAGGGGCTTTACATGATTCTGAGGATCCGTGCAGGGCTTTAGAGCGCATGGCTACCGGGGCCAAATCTGACCTGTGGAAGAAGTCATCCTGCTTCTGCTGGCGACTCTGGATGGCCTTAGTGGATATCTTTTTGCACAGGGATCATGCCTCTGGGTCATGGTCAGCACTCAGGCACCTAAGGCAACAATCATGTGTATCAGTAAGGGACGTGTTCCTAGAGCACCGATCACACTTTTTAAACCCGGTGGCCATTGGGGCAAAAAGGGCCCCAGCGAAGACCTCCAACACGGCCAGCGGTTATAAAAGGTGCAAAACTGTGCTGGATGGAAAAAAACCTAACTAAATAGGCTCCGAGTCCCGAGGCTGAAGTGACGGGGCTCAGAGACGGGAAAGGGACCAGTGCTAACCAGAAGGCACACAGACATGCACGAGAAAATCAACTTTTTTTTTCCAGGGAAGACAAACGTCTGTAGGGCTCCGTGGAAAAAGGGAGACTGAGTAAGATGGCACCCTTGGGTGAGAAGAGGACCAGGCATGCGTAGTGGCATCTCTCAAAGGCTTTCTTTGAAAGCTGGGGAGATACTTCCATGAGGGCATAGTCGGCGTCGACGTCACTCATATGTGAGGATGGACTTCTTGCTTGTTCCTGGAGAAAAATCCCAATCTTCCTGGCCTGTCTAATAATCATCTCCCGATGTTTATAATTGAGAAGTTTAGCCAGAATCGGGCGGAAGCGACAGATTTATCCTCTGGCTGCCAGGGACCCAATGGGCCCGTTCAATCACCATGTCCTCTGGTAATGCTGGATCCCGACACAAATCTCTAAACAAGCCTTCCACATAAACCTCCATATTCTTCTGATCTCCTGCCTCACAAACTCCCATTATACGGATATTTGATTTCTTTGACCTATTTTCCAGGTCATCTAACTTGTCTAATAGCTTAGCAATCTGTATTGAATGTTCTGAGGAATCTTATTTATTTATTTTTATAATTAATAGGTCATCTTCTGTTCCCGTAATCCGCAACTCCATTTGGTCAATTCTGGCAACCACTGTTTGAATATCTGCCCGCATTTCCCTGAATTTCATTTGTATCACATTAAGCTTTGTTGAGAATTCCTCATTGCTAGCTGAGGTCCCACAGATCCAGGATGGGCCCTAAGCCCCCTGTCTTCTTGGACACAAGGAAGTAGAACCCCTGGCCCTGCAGAGACTGGGAAACCGACTACTGCGTGACTCTCAAGCAAAAGATTTGAGTTCCCTCTTACAGGAGCTCCCTGTGCAAGAGGCCCATGGGTAATTCCCTTAGGAAGAAGGGAAGAGGTAGCTGGAGAAAGTGAAAGAGCTACCCCTCCTGGACCACCTGCAGCACCCAGGCATCTGTGGTGATGTCCAGCCAGAGGTGTGTAAAGTGGACAAGCCAATGCTCCCGTGACCCTTGGGCCTGTTATCTCCTGGGGGAGGGAGGTTAGGCCCAAGGAGTTAAAAGCCCCCCCCCAAGGCTACAGCTGTTTGAGGGTTTGGGGACTTTTTGCTCACGGGGGCCATACCCCTAGCTCTTGGCCTGCTGTCCCTGTTGGGGAGCCTGATAGGTCAGAAACTGGGAGTATTTTCCATAAGCCTTCTTGGTCTATGGGTGGAAGGGCTTTTTCCCTTGAAGCTTTCCGATGGGAAGGGTCAGCAGTCTTTTTGCACAGTCTGGTTCTGGTCAGGAATTCTGTCTCCAGCTTGGCTGCCTTCTCCATTATGGGCTTGCCGAAGACATTCTCTTCCTGGCAAGGGACATTGGCCAACTTGTCTTGAATCCATTGCTCCAGGATGGAGGACTGTAGCCAGGCAAGACGGTGGGCACTAATGCCCGCTGCAACCACATGAGCCACCAATGAGAAGCTGTCAAAGGCTACCAGTCAAACTTGGAGCATTCCTTGATCGAGAAAACTATGGCCCAGAAGCGCTCACGAGGTTCACCACTTGTCAACTCAGCCGACAACCCAGTAAACTCCTTTGCCAGGTCCCTAGGGTACATGCCCATGTACAGCTGGTATGCCTGGATCCGGGCTGTGAGCATGGAGCCCTGGTAGCACTTTCTTCCAAAGACATCGATGGTGTGTACCTCCTTACCTGACACAAAGGAGTGCATCTTTTAGCTCTTTATGCAATGCATGGCTGACGACTCCACCACGGAGTTGTGAGGCAGCTGTCTCTTTTGGAAGCCGGGGCTCTGGCTGACTCGATACTAAGAATCGAGTCTTTGGTTCACAATCAGCACAGTCACCGGGCTCTCCTACATCCTGAACAGCAGCCTCTCAAGGATGGGGGTGGGCATGGGCACTGTCAGGTTCCTCCTTCGGGGGAGCCTCATATTATAGAATCTCCAGATCCTCAGTCCGAGGCTCATCCTCTTGCACTGCCACAAAGGTGAGGGCCTGGGATATCTTCCTCACGAAGTCCAGAAAGGCAAGGTCCTCCAGAGGGGACCACCGACAACGGTGAGGCAGAGACAGATTGAAGGGGACGACCCAAAGGAGGATGGTATAGGAAGACTCCTCATCCATTTCCCAATCTAACCCAGAGTTGGAGGAATCATTGAGAGCAGAGCGATCTCCCCATCGACTCGGCATCAATGACGCCCATGCTCCACGGCCGCAGTGCATGGCGGTGAGTCATGTCTTGAGTCAGATGCCAATGACATCAGCACCAGATGAGCCAGCTTCTCCAGGATTGGCTGAGTGTCCTCTGGGGAGTCCTCGCTGAGGATAGCCCCAAGGTCGGTGCTGATGACCCAGAGGTTCCAGGAACTGGGTTTTGCTGTGTCTCAAGGAAAGCAGTGAAGCTGAATTCCAGGGCTCCCATCCTGGCCTCAATGCCAGTTGGCTCTGCAGCAGCTGACTCGGGTCTTGAGGTCATCAAGCCTGGAGCCAAGTCTCTTGCCAGGGAATCACCGAAGGTGATGGCGTTGAGGGATCTGACCCGATCCCCCAACACCGCGGGAGTCTCCTCCTGCCGGGGCTTCTTGGAGGGCCGCTCCCAGCTGTTGCCATCAAGTTGAGGACTACGAACCAGAGCGCTGGAGGTTTTACCTGCCGGTCCAGTATTGGATCTCACCTTTGGCTTTGACGACTTACTGGACCCACGGGGAAGATCCTCGGAGGATGTTCCCCAGTCCAAGGCTCCGTGACCCCAGGGCTCCGACTGAGCCCAGGCATGTGACAAGTCATCGGATGCCAGCTCTGAGGGCAGAGATTCCACCCCCGATGCCAGTCTTAGATCCAAACAGCTCCCCCTGCTGCTTTTTATGATCCTTCTGGGTTTTCGCCGACATCTGTTGGCAGAGCAGGCAGGTAGACACATTGTGGTCCAACCCGAGGCATTTAATACAGCAACTATGGCGGTCCGTGATTGACATGGTGCGGGGAGCATGTGCCACATTGCTTGAAACCGCTGATCAAGGCCATAGTGGGAAAGACGGTACTTGCAAGGTCAAACTCAGACGCCTCGATCAGTCAGGCCATGAGCAAAGACCTGTGCACCGAAAAAACAAGAGAAAAGAAAAGGGAGACCCAAGAAAAACACGATGCCAAGGCGGTGGACTCAGGCAGCAGAAAGGTGCTTGGAACTGCTCCTGGTGTAAACCACAATGAAAAATTGGTGAACATTTTTTACTTTAACTGGGGACATACGGCATGTCTGCAGGGCTCCGCGGAAGAAAGACTGAGGTAAGATGGCACCCTTGGGAGGGAAGGTGACCATGTATGCGTGGTGCAACTCCCAAAAGATTTCTGTGAGGACTGACTTCCTGCTTGTTCCCGGAGAATACATATATAGTACCATCAGCATTGGAATTATCTGGATAATGACAATATTCAAGCCACTATCCAGATAGACCATCTGGATAACATAGGACAGCCTTTGTACTGCCCTAGGTTAACTGGATAGTTTATTTGGATAGCAGACGGAATATCATCGCTATCTGGATAATTCCTGGAACCATGCATACTCCACTCCAGCACTATATGGATAGTGTCAAGGCAGTGAGTAATGATTTTCAGCAACGTTATCCAATTACTACTACTGAAAATTACCAAGTAGACCCAGCTAGTGAAACTTAACCCAACAGCTGGTTCAAGTATTTGGATAAGTGCTTTGAAACATCAGGCCCTTTGGTTCTGATCCAGAGATCAGATGGACTGGCTTCCAGAATAAGTATTTTTAGGCTTTTGCATGCCCCAGTGGTTGAATGAGAAGCTCCAGCTATTGGTACTCTTGAGTTCTTCAGCCCAAGATAGGAATGAGTAGAGATGAGAATGATTTCTCTGCACCGACTATGCAGTGTCCTGTATGTGGGCATAGGAGTAGATTCTAGTTTTCTGACCATAGCAGTTAGTTTTCCAAGATGACTGGCACTATTCCTGCACCCATAGGCCACAGTCCCAACCCCCTTCCTCAATTTGAGACTACCTGAATTACAATTTAATTTCCAACCCCCAAACCAGTTTATGCTTCCCGTTTAGAGTGGAGTAGCAGCAGATGAGGTAACACAGTAAGGTGTAATGATGCACAAGTGCCATCTTATGGCTGTTACGTAGATTGCCATTTCTGTTTCATATTGTCTACCTACCTGGTTTTCCAGAACAGCTCAGGGCTAGAATCTGCAAGGGATTAAAAAAAATCAATTTGTCATGAAATAAATTGTGTGCACCTTTAAAATAAAAGAAAACAAAAAAAAGAATATAAAGAGATACCTTTTGTTGGACCTAGTTAATACTTCTTATGATTAGTTCAAGAGTTAAACCCCTCTCCTCAGGTGAGGAGACCTTTCACCTCCCACCCATTTTAGTGGTAGATTTACATAAACTATTTCATTTTGTTTCATTTGGTCCTGAAAGGCAAAGGTCAGACTCATGCTCCACATCAGGGCTATGGAGACTATCTTGTGTAGGGGGGCTCTGCCATCGGAGCCTGGAGCTCGCCAACTCTGCAAGCTGACTTGAGTGCCACAAGGAAGATGACTTTCCAAGAAAGGTACCTAAGGTGGTAGGTAGCCAAGGGCTCGAAGGGAGGCTTAGTAAACTGAGCGCACCACATTGAGATCCCACTCTGCTGCCGGTGACGGATGGGGGGTTTGGATAGCATGAGGCCCCAGAAGAAGAGGGACACGAGGGACTGAGCTGAGAGAGGTTTGACCTCGATGGAATGGTGGTGCACTGTGATAGCGCTCGTGCACTCTCACCGAGTTGGACTTTAGTCCACCTGCGACAGCTGGAGTAGGTACTGGAGTATACCTGTACCAAGCAGAAGAACGGGTTCACCCATCTTCAGTGCACCACACTGAGAACAGACGCCACTTAAAGATGTACGTCCTCCTTGTGGAGGCCTTGCGAGAGGACAGAACCACTTCTTCCATGTCCTGTGGGAGGTTGAAGGGGGCTAGAACTGCCATTTCAGCAGCCATGCTGTGAGTGACAGAGACCCCAGGTTGGGGTGCAGAAGAGAGCCCTGCTCCTTTGTGAGCAGTCTTGAGGCTCGGCCTAGGGGAATTGGCAAAGTCACTGCCAGGGAGAGGAGCAGTGGGAACTAGGGTTGCCTGGGTCACCGGGAGCTTATCAGAATTAGTGATGTCCTGTCACGCTGGACCTTAATGGGGATCTTGGAGACCAGTGATGTCGGCGTAAAGGCTTAAAGGAGGCCTTCCATCCATGGGATGAGAAAAACGTCTGTTGCCACCCAGGATGAGTGCGGCTGATGGGAGCAGAACCGGGGCAACTGTGCATTGTCCAGGCTGGTGAACTGGTCCACTAGGGGGATGACATGAAGTGAAACAGCTGGGAGGCCACTCTGGGATCCAGGCACCACTCATGCAGCTAGAGGATTCTGCTCAGCTTGTTCACCAGGGCATTGACCTGGCCCAGGAGGTAGATCGTTCTTAGGAGCATCCCACTGCAAGTACATAGAGCAGAGGGCTACTGCTTCCTGTTCATGTAGAATACTGCAACCTGGTTGTTGGTCTGGATCAACATCAACTGGTGCTGTAGTCACAGTTGCGGAAAGCTCGAAGGGACAGAAATATCGCCCGGAGCTCCAGAAGGTTGATTTGCATCTGGGATTCTAACTTGGACCAGCTGCCTTGAGTCTGAAAGTCCCCACAATGCGCTCCCCAGCCTAGCAAGGAGGCATCCATGGTAAAGACCTTCTGGGGGGTGGATGCTTGGAAGGGAATCCGCCAGCTGGCAGGTCACGCTCTCTGTCCCAGAACCTGCCCGTGACTTGCATCCACTGGGAGCGGAGGCAGAACTGAGCTGCTCTCATGTGTAGATGTGCGTATGGAGTCACGTGGACTGTGGAGGCCATGTGGCCCAGCAGGCGGAGAAGTTGGGTGAGTAGCGACTAGCAGTATTGCACCTCTGCGGCTAGCTTCCTGAAACACTGTGACCTTTCCTGAGGGAGGAAGGCCTTGGCCTGGAGGGTGTCTAGCCGATCCTCTATGAATTCTAGGCATTGGGCCAGAGAGAGGTGGGACTTGGGGTAGTTGATGACAAACCCGAAGTGCTGCAGGGCGTTGATGGTGCACACCTTGTGGCATGTTGTGCCTCTGCAGTTGAGCCTCCCTTTATGAGACAGTCATTCAGGGAGGGAAAGATGAAGGACCCCTGGAGTCAGAGGTGGGCTGCGACCACAGCTAGGCACTTTGTGAAGACCCTTGGTGAGGAGGCCAGCCCAAAGGGGAGTACCCTGTATTGGTAGTGCTCTTCCCCCACCAAGAACCAAAGGTATTTTCTGTGGCTGGGATGAAATCGGGATGTGCATGTAGGCATCCTTTAGTTCTAAGGAGCCAAGCTAATCTCCCTGCTGAAGGAATGGCAGCAGTGTTCCAAGGGAGAGCATCTTGAACTTCTCCCTTACCAGAAACCTGTTCAGCTCCCACAGATCCAGGATGGGCCTGAGGCCCCCTGTCTTCTTGAGGATGAGAAAATAACTGGAGTAGAAGGCTGGTGCCTCAGAGATGTTTCGGTACTGGCTCCACTGCTCTGTCCTGGAGTAGGCCTGTGAACTCAGTAAGGAGCACAGTCTGCAGAAGGAGAGGTTTTATGGGCTCTCCTGGAAAGTAAGAAGGTGGCCTCTGCTGTAAGTGGAGGAGGTAGCCCTCCCTGGCCACTTATAGCACCCAGATATCGGTGATGATGGCGGACCACCTGTGGGCAAACAGGACAAGACACCCCCCTTTGGGCTGCAGGGGACCTCCTGGGGGAGAGAAGGTCATGCTCAGGAAGTCATAAGCTCCCACCAGGATGGGCCGGTGCCGCAGCTTGGGACTTAGGGGTCTTTTGCTTACAGAGAACATGCCCCTTTGTGCTGTTGGCCTTGCAGAGGGGCAGAGAAGGCCTGAAATTGCAAGGTATTGCCAAACCCCCCCTTCTTCCTCAGAAAATGGGGCTTCTTCCCCAGGGCCTTCTTACGGGGCTGCACCAAGGTCTTCTTTGAGAATCTGGTTCTCATTAGGAACACTATCTCTGCAGCTTTGTCTGCCATGGGTTTCCCGAAGAGGTGTTCTCCGATGCATAGATCATTAATAAGTTTGCCCTGAACCCATTGTTCTAAGGTCAGACTATTGCAGTCATGCTTGGCGTTGTGCCCCAATGCCTGCAGTGGCCACCCTAGCCGAAGACTCAAAGCTATCGCAGGCTGCTCGAGACAAGAACTTTGAGCACTCTTTGACCGCCAAGGCCAGAGACTTAACTCTCTGCAGGGGTTCCCAGTCAAGGCCTGCTGAGAATCCATCAAGCTCCCTTGAGAGCTATTTGAGGTACATGCCGATATAGAGCTGGTAGAACTGGATCCGACAAGTCATCATCGAGCCCTGAAAGGCCTTCCAGCCAAGGGTGTCGCGGGTCTGGGCCTCCCTGCCGGGTGCATCAAAGAATGGATCTTTTGGCTCTTGAGCCTGCGCATGGCTGACTCAATGACCATAGAGTTGTGGGGGAGTTGGGTCTTCTGGAACCCAGGGCTTCAGTGTATTCTGTACATGGAGTTGAGTCACCTGCTGACAATGGGCACCGACACCAGTGTTTCCCACATTCGCAGGGGGAGATGCTTGAGGATCGGAGGCACCGGTACTGTAAGAGTTTCCTTAGATGGGGCTTCATACTGGAGTATCTCCAGTTCCTTCATGCACGGGTCTTCCTCAGTCTCGGGCTTGGTGGTGAGTGCCTTAGCCATGACTTGCTCAAAGTCAAGGAAGGAGATATCCTTGGGTAGGGAATGGCATCAAGACACCAAAGGAGACTGGTCCGAAGGCACGTCTCAGTGTTGCCGAGTGTCCAGGGACTCCTCGTCCTCTGTCTTCCATTCGGACTCAAAGTTCGAATATGAGTCAACCACTGTCGAGGTCCGCGCCAGATGGTCTGCGACCTTCGGGAGATCTGCATCCGAGTCGTGGGCACTCGCTAGAAAGGACTGGTGTCCCGAGGAACGAGACCGGGACCTTGTCCAGAGCCATTGGGTCTCTTGAGGCGGGTAGTGCTCTAGGATGGGCTCAACATCCGGGGAAGCCCTCGATGTTGAGGGTCCAGTCATTGGGGGCGGATGAACTGGACAAATGCCCACTGCATGGACACAAGGGCAGAGATACTGCTTTCTAAGGCCGCCATCCTGGTCTCCATGCCAGTTGCGACATGGGTACAGAGGATTTCGGGCACTGCATCAGTACTGTGGAAAGGGAGTCCTCGATGAGGATGACCTTGGATGTCAGAGGCTGGTCGGCAGGTGCCAATGACTCCTTGTGGGGAAGCTTGTGAAGCTGCTCCTCCTCCAACTCATGCCAGGGACTGCGGGGTCTGGAATGGAATTTTCCCCTTCTTCCCGGATCCATCCTCCGAGGCGGTCTTTGAGGGTTTCGACTCTGAGGAGGCTCGGACTTTGCGGGGCCCTGAGGTATTGGAGGGGGCCCTGGAATGTGGTGTCGCCGGAGAATCTGGCATGGAATTGAACTTTTGGATTTATTTCTCCTGCTGCTGGTGACGGCTCTTTAGGGCCTTTACGTTTATGTTTATTTACTTTATATACCGCTAAACAGTAACATCAAAGCGGTTTACATAAAATAAAAATACAGAAAGCCAATGGCGGAAAGTGGAAAGGAAGTTACAATAATGGATAGGAAAGCAAAACAGTGGATTCATACAAGACAAGAGGAGAGGAAGAAGAGGGGGAACAGGAAGAGCAAGATTACACAGAGGGGGCGGGAGGTCAAAAGCGATGGCAAAGAGGTGGGTTTTCAGACTGCTCTTAAAGGTGGTGTGCTGTTGTTCAAACCGGATAGCGGAGGGTAAAGAGTTCCAAAGGGCGGGACCGATGAAAAAGAAGGCAGAGGAGCGAGTGGACTGAAGATGGGCACGTGAAGGGGAGGGAAGATGTAAGCGATTAAGATGCAATGATTGTAAGGTGCATGTAGGGGTGTGAAAGTGAATAAGGTCGGCCAGATATTGAGGAGAGTGAGTGTAAAGAACCTGGTGGACAAGTGAAAGGACTTTGAAGTGAATGCGGAATTTAATAGGGAGCCAGTGAAGGCGAATAAGAGGCGGCGTAACGTGATCATGAGGAGAAGAGTGGGAAATAAGCTGAGCAGCGGTATTCTGGATACGTTGTAAGTGATGAAGTTGTGAAGACTGAGGTCATGGTTCTGCAAAGTTCATAGTCCGAGTTGTTGTGATATGGGCTGAGGCACTGGAGGCAGCAGTCATGCGGATCAGTGAGGGACATCATTTTGCTGCACCAATCATACTTCTTGAAGCCACTGGAGGCCATCAGGAAAAAGGGGCTCCTGCCATCCGTAAAAAGGGTGCAAACACCGGTCAAGGGACACCTAGTGATAAAAAGGGAAAAACGAGGAACAAACCCGAGGAGCGATGCTGAGGTGAGCTGGCTTGGGGGTGGAAAGGAACCGGTATGCAAACCAGACAGAAATGTATCAAAAATTCACCCTTTTCCCAGGGAAAACTGGACAAATGTCTGGAGGGCTCCGCAGAAAAAAAGGAAACAGGCAAGATGGCACCACAGGGCAGGCAGGAAATGTTTCACTGGTGACAATGCTATACTGGAACATAGACATCAAAAGGATAATGATGATGGAACAGCAGTTGAGGTTTATTTGGTTTCTATTCCTTTGTCTGATGCTCTGATCCCAAGGTTGCTACTGCTGCTGTCTTCTTTTATAGTAACTTGTTTGATATTGGCAGAATTGTGGCTTCTTTTAAGTGAATGCCTATTCTATCATAGTGGCTGTGATATAACAACCAACCTGCAACCCTACCACCCACACTCTGAACCCCCCCCCCCTAACCATTTGACTGTAGTCAACCTGTACATAGCAAAGTACTTGAAATCCAGTGTACATAGTTATTTGGCCTTGTAAGCCACGTTCTACTGTCCAAATGTACATTTTATGCATTTCTTACAATTAAATATAGTGTATAGTTATAACCGTCCCCTGTAAACCAGTTTCAAATTGTCTATTGTAAACCGCTTTGACCCGGTTAAAGGTGGTATAAAAATCTTGCTAAATAAAATGTTTTCCTACATGCACAAGTTTAAGATGGCTCCAAGAAAATTACACATTCTTTGTGTGCACTGACTAGGACTAGTCTTCTGCTACTCAAGGCATTTTCTGAACCAATCTTCCCTAAGGACATGACACAAAAAGAAGCTAAGACAAATTTAGGGTCCCATTTGCTAAAGTGCGGAGGCAACAAAGGGTACAGGTAAACAGAGTGCACTTGAGAACATTACTAGTGGTGAACCACAGGGATCTGTCCTTGGTCCGATTCTTTAACATTTTGTTAAATGATATTGCAGAAGGGCTGTTGAATAAAGTTTGCCTCTTTGCAGATAATACCAAAATCCACAATAGGGTAGATAATCAGGAAGGTGTAGATAATATGAAGAGGGATTTAGCAAAGTTTGAAGAATGGTCAAGAATTTGGCAGTTGAGATTTAATGCTGCAAAAAGCAGAGTCATGCATTTGGGCTACAGAAATCCAAGAGCAGTTCAGTATGGGGGTGAAGTACTTTTGTCTATGAAAGAAGAGTGGGACCTGGGAGTGATTGTTTCTGATGATCTGAAGGTGGCAGCAAAAGCCAGAAGGATGCTTAGGTGCACAGGGAAAGTAATGGCTAGCAGGAAGGAGGTGATAGTGCCTCTGAATAAGCCTTCAGTGAAACCTCATTTGGAGTACTGTGTGCAGTTCTGTGGACACCACCTTCAAAAGGATATAAACAGGATGGAATCTATGCAGAGGGTTGCTATCAAAATGGTCAGTGGTCTTCATTATAAACCATATAGAGTCAGACTTAAAGATCTCAAAATATATACTCGGAGGAAAGGTGGCAGAAGGGAGATATGTTAGAAATGTTTAAATACCTCAGTGGCATAAATGCAAAGGAGGAGAGCCTCTTTCAATTGAAAGAAAGCTCTGCAATGGGGGGGGGGGGGGTCATAAGACAGAGGTGTAACAAGACAGAGGTGTAACAGGGCAGATTCAGGAGTAATTTGAGGAACTATTTCTTTACAGAAATAGTGGTAGATGTGTGGAATAAGTCTCCTAGTGGAGATGGAAAAGACTAGGACAGTATCTGAATTCAAGAAAGCATGGGACCAACACAGTGTATTTCTAAGGGATAAAAGGGCCTGTAAAGCTTATAGTTGGTATGGAAGACTGGATGCACCTTATAGTCTTTATCTGCCATCATCTTTCTATGTTTTTGCACTTACGTGCACACTAGATGCACAAATTAATGCAACGTGCAGAGCCAGTGTTCCCAGCATGTTCCTATAGTTACCACTCAAAAGACTTCTCTATTACACAGTAATTGTATTTAGTGAGTGACAAGTGCATCCACATGACAGCACATGGTAAAGTACTGTGCGCTAACTGCAATGCACAGTCAATAATCATTTCCTACCTCATATCACCATATGCAGTTAGCATGTGAATTAGTACATGCTGTTATGCCAGCACAGTAAAGGTTACCACAGCCATGCTAACAGTGACCATGTACTAATTCACATGCTGATAGTTTAAACTTTTGTAAAAGGACCCCTTAATTTTGAATGGGTTTCTTTTTAATCTGAAAGCACAGGAGATTGAAGCAAAAAAGGATAATAAAAGCTTATTTAAAAAAGGAACCGCAGTGGCCTGATGTTGGATCAGCAGAGTGAATTAAAATAACCCGAGGCTGTTCATTCCTGGTTAGTGCATAGAACTGCTATACATGCTCAGAAGCTTTGACTATTTTCTAGGCTAACAGCACTACTCCAAATCATCATCAGATGATATTCACCCACCTGTTTGGCCGATTTCATCCTGCTTGTTTATGAAAAATGCTTCCTAACACTTAAATTAACTGAAAACTGATGCGTTGTCCCCACTATGCGACTCACACCTAGATTGTATATAATCATGTTGTTGCTTAACCTGTAAATAATGCCGGGCTGCAATTACGATCTTGGCCGACGATTGTATATAGTTCACCTGTTATCCCTGTTAAATGCCCCGCTTATTGTAAGCTCATTGTAGACCTCCTACACTGAACGTTTTTGTTACTTGTGAACCACACTGATGACAAATAGCGCGGTATAGAAAAAACATTAAATAAATAAAATAAAATAAATAAATAAATACAAAGAGTTTGTCAAGTCATTGTATGTTAAGA
The DNA here is from genome assembly GCA_033557465.1 of Ichthyophis bannanicus. Classification (NCBI taxonomy): domain Eukaryota; kingdom Metazoa; phylum Chordata; class Amphibia; order Gymnophiona; family Ichthyophiidae; genus Ichthyophis; species Ichthyophis bannanicus. Next base: position 517,997,857 of record CM066033.1, read on the forward strand.
TGAAGTAAAGGTATAGTACACAGGCTGGGAACCTCCCCCCCCAAAAAATATTTTATTTCTCAGATAAAAAGTATAAACACAAGGGTCTCAAACCAGGATGAAGAGTACCTTGAATGTACAGTAGAACACACTTTATAATTTCTTGCTAATAATCTAAAATGAAGCCTCATTCTAATCATAGAAACAATAAAAATTATGTAAAAATAAATACACCTTACTGTGATAAAGAGGCAAATAGTCCCCAGAAATAAACGTTAAGTATACTAGATTATCTTTTTTAAAAAAACAAACTCCATAGTGAGAAATTTCTGAAAGTATGACAGTCATCTAACATTTTCATATATATATTTAATTTTAATCTTTACTACTGTGATATATTATAATTATACACACACACACACACACAAACATCAAGATTAAAATCAAATTCACAAACAGAATTAACAGTGTCATTTATAAGATTCATGTACATCAGTGGAAAAGAAACATTCCTTATCCAGATTTTCTGGATCAAGATGTTTAAGCCTCTAGGGTGAATAATTAAATAGTTTGTGATAAGGAAGCTTATCAAAGCTCAGGGAGTAATGACAAAAGAGGAGAATTTACTCTGATCAAGGGACCTGTGCTGGCAGGTTATAGAACTAAGACAGCTTGTTTCCCTAAAAGAGTACATGATCCAGAATGCACTTGTATGCAGAAAGTCCCTAGGGGAGCTAGAGTGGAAAAGCATGTGTCTAATCAGAGAAAGCATTATGTCATCCCTAATCAAACAGCCCCTAGAAGAATGCTTAATCCACAACATCTGAAGAATGCAAGGGTGGAGTTGCCATCTAAGCCCTTTAAAGCTAGAGGAGAATCTTCAGGAAGACAGAAGGAGAAGGGGAATCAGAAGGAGACGGAGATGAAGTCCGAGAACAGAAGGAAGAACAACCGGAACCTGAAGGAACAAGGACAAGGAAGCAGACGGTCCAAGAGAGGAGCTCAGAGAGGTACCTATGCCTGGAGAGATACCTGGGGGAAAGGATCAGAGGCCTGGAGAAAGCCAGAGGTCTGTAGATCCACAGCCAGGGACCCTCAAGCAGCACCTAGGAAGAGGACTGTTGCAGTTAAGGAAAAAAAGGAGCCCACATACCTCTTGGAGGACATCTGGAGAAAAGATCCTGAGGTCTAGAGATACCAACTGGAGGACAGGACACAAAAGCTCTATTGCATACGGGCCAGAATACCAGAAGAAGCAGCCTGACGCTTGCCTGGATTCAGGTAGAAACTGTTTCCCCGTTGTTTGCACTGCTCAAAGCTAGAGAAATGTTCACAGTTCCTACCTGAATCCAGGCAAGCGTCAGGCTGCTTCTTCTGGTATTCTGGCCAGTATGCAATAGAGCTTTGGTGTCCTGTCCTCCAGTTGGTATCTCTGGATTTTCTTAAATATCAGAGCAAACATCAAAAAGAAACATTCTGAATATTGGCTTCCCATAAAGTTTTGTCCAAAAGAAAAAGCTTTTGGGAAGGTTTTGTACGTGTGCTGAAATCAAGCTACTGATTGCAGTTAATTATCACCTGCTGGTGGAGGAGAGCCCAGCACAAGCCGTGCACACGTAGGTTTAAAAGTTCTTTTCTGTATGGAGAAAGTGAGCATTGTTTTTGTATAAAGAAGTTTCCCTCTTTGATTTGTTTTTCCCCAGCACTGCTAAGGCGTTTATTAGCAGTGGCTGAAAGAAGCCTTTCTGTTCTATTAAGGACTCTGGTTCTTATTTGCATAAGATATTTCAGTTGCCTTATTTTGTGTTGAATAAAACCCTGGAGAAGTTATCTGGAAGGTGTTACCAAGCATATCTGTGTGTGGGATAATCACCCCATAAATAAACTCTAATTTTGTCTACACTCGACCAACTACAAGAGTTTTCATTATTCTAAAAAGGCAAGCTTTGTGTGAATGGACTTCAATAACCACAATCCTTTGCAAGACAGTTAATTTGCATACTTGCCAAGATGGTGGTACCTTCATAACAAGCACCCCCTTTTACAAGTTATAAACTAGTAAATTGCACTTATCAAGAAAGGGAAACATTAGTAAGTCTCAAGCATCTGCTATTTTCCCGCAGAAAGAAAGCATAAAGGACAATCCTCACAAGCACTTCCAATACTTCTATCATACATTCTCCCCATAATCAACCTCTCATTACATCAAGGACACCTCCCATCCATGCTTAAACATGCTCAAATCCGCCCAATTCTCAAAAACAACACGCTTGACAAAACATCTCCAAAATCATACATACCTATCTCAAGTATCCCTTTTTTGGCTAAAATAATAGAAAAAGTGGTACAAATCCAGACACAAGAATACCTAGACTCATCCTACCCACTTGATGAACACCAATATGGATTTAGGCCTCAACATGGAGTTGAAACACTCTTAACAGTCTTAACTGACGTACTACTGAGAGGGATTGACAATCACAAACAAGCATTTATACTCCTATTTATTGATATTTCGGCAGCATTTGATAGTGTTCACCACACTATAATGCTTAATAACCTGAAACAAATAGGAATAAATGCCACTGTACACAAATGGTTCACCTCTTATCTAAACAACAGAACACAAAATGTAAGAATAGGCAACCAAACATCAACCATTTATAAACAAGAAATTGGACTCCCACAAGGCTCTGCGCTTTCAGCCCTCCTGTTCAATATTTACATTAAACCAGTCTGCAATATTTTTAAAAAATTTGGAGTATACTATCATCTATATGCAGATGATATAATGATGTACATCCCTTTCACAATTCCTAACTTACCAATAAAACAACTATCAGATTGTTTCAATGAAATAACAACCTGGCTAAAAGCTCAAAACATCCACATTAATCATTCAAAAACAGAAGTCCTAATTGTAACAAAAAACCAGTCATATATCCCTCCAACCCACATAACAATACAAAATCATGACATTAAAATAAAAAACGAAATAAGATACCTAGGTGTTATATTAGACACACATCTGACGATGACTACTCATATCAGAAACACTATAAAGAAAATATATTTTAAACTCAAAATCCTTAAACAACTTCGCCCATTAGTACACCTACAAGACTTCATTAATATAATCCAGGCTACAATAACCCCGCACTTTGATTTTGCTAACCTAATTCTTCTAGGAATAACAAAACAAAATATCAAAAGAATCCAACTAGCACAAAATGCAGCAGCTAGAATTATAATGAAAGCACACTCATTCCAGCACATAACACCAATACTAGCTTCCCTTCATTGGTTGCCAATTCAAAGCAGGATAATATATAAAACTACAATAACTACTTTTAAAGCATTAAATCACATGGCCCCAATCCCACTAAACAACCTAATCAGTATGGAACCTCAAAAAACTACACACAGAAAAGGACACTCAAATAAACTAAACTCTCCTCATGATTTCATAAAAGCAAATAAATTAACTAACAACAGAGCTTTCTCTCATGCAGCCCCATCCACCTGGAATTCCCTTCCAGAGGACCTACGATCTATAAACGAAATTATGGAACTCCGTAAAAAACTAAAAACCTATCTATTCTCTATGCACTACGGCAACATAGATAATCCTTCGATTTACTCAGATAACGGCTAAAATCACCTGACTGAGTAATACTAAATCCTACAATTTAACAGAAAAACCACTGAACTAAAAACGCTATGATTAAACCCTAAAGTACCACTACTTGTATCTGTATATAGTTTATCTGTATATAGTTTATTGTACATAGTTTAAAAGCAAGTTTTATGCTGTTATGTATTAGCCTATGCTGTTAACCAATATATTGTTTATTGTTACATAATGTTCGATGTAAAACCAAGCTCATGCTTTGTGGATTGTTTTATTGTAAACCGCAACTGAACTCTGGAAGATGCGGGATATAAATGATTGTTAAATAAAATAAATAAATAAATAAGCTCCACGTACAGAGCAAAGGCTGGGAAAAATCGTATCGCTAAAGCTGTTGCCCCCATTACAGCTTCTGCCTCGGTCCAGACAGAGGTCCTAATGCCAGTTGAAGGACCGGTTCCATGTGCAGGGTCCTGCATGCTGAAGCTCTGAGGAAACAAGTGGAGGAACTCAGAGAGGAGGTGGCGAGGCTGAGGAGCATTCAAGACAGTGAGAAGTACATTGATGAGATACTGCTTGCAGCAACCAAGCTCTCCAGCAGAGGAGAAGATGGGTGCCAACAGAATGTCGATGGTTGGATACAAGTCACCAGGGCCTGCAAAATCACCAATCCAACTTCTCCAGCCCTTGAATTGAAGAACCATTATGCAGTCTTGGAAGTGGAGGAGGTGAAAGCATCCCTGGAAAGGGAAGAACCAGAGCTCAAGTACCCCAAAGTTACAGAATCAGTGACCACAAGGAAATGAAGGGTAGTGGTGGTTGGAGACTCTCTTCTGAAGGGTACTGAGGCGTCCATCTGCCGACCAGACTTGATGTCCAGAGAGGTATGCTGTCTGCCTGGTGCCAAAATCCAAGATGTTACAGAGAGTTTGCCGAGACTCATCAAGCACATTGACTATTACCCAATGTTGCTAATCCATGCTGGAACAAATGATACTGCCAGGTACACCTCGGAACGTATCAAAAGTGACTTCATGGCTCTGGGACAGAGGGTGAAGCAGTTAGGTGCACAGGTGGTGTTCTCTTCAATCCTCCCTGTTGAGGGTAAAGGCCAAGGCAGAGAGGCTCACATCCTGGAGATGAATGCATGGCTGCGTGGATGGTGTCATCGAGAGCGTTTTGGTTTCCTAGACCATGGGATGCTGTTCCATGGGTTGCAGAGCAGAGATGGCATCCATCTGTCCAAGAAAGGTCAACGCGTCTTCAGTAGTAGACTGGCTAATCTACTGAAGAGGGCTTTAAACTAGATTTGTTGGGGGATGGGTGAAGAAAGCCCCCAGGTAAGTGAAAGCCCCCAGGTAGGTGATACATTAAATAACTTTATGGAAATGGGTAACAGGGGTAACATATGGAAAGCAGTGTGTATAAATGCCCGTAGCATGGGAAATAAGATCCCTGATGTTGAAGCTTTGGTGGGAGTGGCTGACTTGGATTTAGTGGCAGTTACAAAAACATGGTTCACAGAAAACCATGATTGGGAAGGATGTAACTATACCTGGCTATACTTTATTCAGAAAGGACAGGGTAGGAAGTAGGGGGGGAGGAGTGGCACTATATGTAAAAACTACTATTAAAGCTTTGGAATTACAGAGCTTAAAAGGGAGAGGGGAGGCATTGTGGGTTAAACTAGAAAGAGGGAAAGATAAATCTGTTTACATTGGTGTGATATACAGACCTCCCTCAAAAGAGGAAGAGGTGGACAGAGAGTTAATTGAAGACATGCGCAGCATCGCTAGGAAAAGGGAAGTGCTAATGATAGGAGATTTCAATATGTCAGATGTTGATTGGCACATTCCTGCTGCAGTATCATCTAGAAGTAAGGAGATCCTGGATTCTCTACAGGGAGAACTAGTCAGGCAATTGGTAACAGACCCCACACGTGAAGGGGCCATACTGGACTTGGTGCTTACCAATGGTGAAAGAGTTTCTGATGTTGTAGTGGGAGATCATTTTGCATCCAGTGATCACAAGATGGTGTGGTTCAGTATTAGGACTAGGGCTGTTAGAATCCACTCAAAGGCGAGGATCTTAGACTTCAGGAAGACTAACTTTGCGAGGATGGGCCAATACCTCAGGGAGTCGATAGTTGGATGGGAACAGCTGAGGGATGTAGAAAAACAGTGGGCAAAACTAAAAGGGGATATTTTAAGGGCAACCAACATTTTTGTTAAAATGGTAAATAAAGGTAAAAGGAAAAGGAGACCGCTATGGTTTTCGAAAGAAGTAGCTGAAAAAGTGAAGAAAAAGAAGGAGGCCTTCATGAAATACAAGAGATCACAGAGAGAGGAAGACAGGCATCTGTATTTGGAAAAACATAGAGAAGCTAGCAAAGTAGTCAAGGCGGCAAAGATGCAAAAGGAAGAGGAAATAGCCAATGCAATAAAATGGGGGGGATACGACATTTTTCAGATATATTAGTGAGAAGATGAAGGGCAAGAGTGGTATTGTCAGACTCAAGGGTGCAGGGGAGGAATATGTAGAAGCTGATAAGGATAAAGCGGAATTGCTTAACAAATATTTTTGTTCTGTGTTCACAGATGAAGAACCAGGAGCAGGACCTAAGAAAACACCCACAATTAGGAACAGAAGCAAAGGGCATCTTGAACAATTTTCAAAAGACTGTGTTCGTGAGAAACTATCTCAACTTAAAGTAGACAAAGCGATGGGACCGGATGGGATACACCCGAGAATACTGAGGGAACTTGCGGACGTTCTAGCAGCTCCACTGACTAACCTTTTCAATGCCTCGGAGTCGGGAGTGGTGCCAAAGGACTGGAGAGAGGCTCATGTGGTGCCTTTACACAAAAGCGGAAGTAAGGATGTGGTTGAAAACTACAGGCCGGTTAGTTTAACTTTGGTAGTGAGTAAATTATTGGAAACGCTGCTGAAAGAGAAAATAGTGAGGTTTCTGGAGTCCAGCGGATTACAGGATCCGAGGCAGCATGGATTCACCAGAGGCTGGTCTTGTCAGACAAATCTGATTGATTTCTTTGACTGGGTGACCAGGGAGTTGGACCGAGGGAGAGCCCTAGATGTGGTGTATTTAGATTTCAGTAAAGCCTTTGACACTGTTCCTCACAGGTAACTTATAAACAAACTGAGCACCCTAGGGATGGACCCTAAAGTTACTGCTTGGGTTAGAAATTGGTTGGGTGGGAGGCGACAAAGAGTACAAGTAAATGGAGCTCACTCTGAGGAGAAGGATGATATCAGTGGTGTGCCCCAGGGATCTGTCCTTGGTCCGATTCTTTTTAACATCTTTGTTAGTGATATAGCGGAAGGCCTTTCAGGTAAGGTTTGCCTCTTTGCGGATGATACCAAAATCTGCAAAAGAGTAGACACCCAGGAAGGGGAAGATAACATGAGGAGGGATCTAGCTAAGCTTCAAGAATGGTCTAGAATTTGGCAGCTGGGATTTAATGTTAAAAAATGTAAGGTCATGCATTTGGGCTGCAGCAATCCAAGGGAGCAATATAGTATAGGGGTGAAGTACTTTTGTCCACTAAAGTAGAGCGGGACCTAGGTGTGGTTGTGTCTGATGATCTTAAAGTAGCTAAACAGGTAGAAAAGGCGACGGCAAAAGCTAGAAGGATGGTTGGGTGCATATGGAGAGGAATGGCTAGCAGAAAAAAGGAGGTGATAATGCCTCTGTATAAGTCTTTGGTGCGACCTCATTTGGAGTATAGTGTGCAATTCTGGAGACCACACCTTCAAAAGGATGTGAACAGGATGGAGTCAGTGCAGAGGGTGGCTACTAAAATGATTAGTGGCCCGAACTCTGCACATTGCCTCTGAGTCTACCCGAATAAAGAGGCAGTCATAACCCCAGCCACATGAAAGGAATAGCTGGTAAAAAGAAAGTAGAAGCGAGCCCCGGACACGGAAAACCGAAGATATATTCTGAGACAATTCCGTGCCGTCCACAGTAAGCGCGCCGCACTAAGCAAATCAGACACATGGGAGGGAAGGAGGACTAAACTGGACCCTCCAGGAACTACAATTACCAGGTAAGTGTAATTTCTATTTCCTGAGCGGTCCTCCAGTTTAGTCCTCCACATCCGGGATGTAACAGAGCAGTCAACACCGGGCGGGACCTTGCCAACTGGCGCGCAACACTGCCGAACCAAAACACGAATCCCGAGCAGCGAGCACATCCAACCGGTAGTGCTTACTGAAGGCATGAAGAGACGACCAAATAGCCGCCCTACAAATGTCTACAGGCGGAACAAGACTATGCTCTGCCCAGGACGTCGCCTGTGCTCTGGTAGAGTGGGCCCGCAAACCCAACGGAACCGGTCGATGCTGTAAAAGGTAAGCCGAGGCAATCGCCTCCTTAATCCACCGAGCGATGGACGCCTTTGCCGCTGCTTCACCTTTGCGTGCCCCGCCAAAAAGCACGAACAACCGATCGGTCTTACGGAACGTCTCCGACACCTTTAAGTACCGACGAAGCACTCGCCGAACATCCAGGCAATGTAACCCATCGTCTGTAGCACCTGCCGCTTCTGAAGCAAGGACCGGAAGGAAAACAGGCTGATTCAAATGAAAGGGCGACACTACCTTAGATAAAAAGGAGGGAACCGGCCGAAGAACTACTCGATCTCTAGAGATAGATAAGAACGGTTCTCTACACGAAAGCGCCTGCAATTCGGAAATGCGCCTCGCCGAACAGATCGCCACCAGAAAAACCGTCTTCAGGGTCAGATCCTTGATAGACGCCTGCCGAATGGGCTCAAAGGGTTTGCGAACCAAAGCTTGTAATACTATATTCAAATCGCACGAAGGAACTGACACCCTGCGCGAAGGCCGCAACCTGAAGACCACCTTAAGAAAACGTTGAACATCCGAATGCGCCCCCAGGGGAAGGCCCAGAACCTTGCCCCTGTAGCACGCTAGCGCCACCAACTGCACCTTCAGAGAACTGGCCGCTAAACCCTTGTCAAATCCGTCCTGCAGAAAGCTGAGAACCACCGACACCGAAGCAGTTGCCGCGCGAACCCCACGCCGTGAACACCAGTCCTCAAAAATCCTCCACACCCGCAGATACGCGAGCGATGTGGAAGGCTTCTGCGCCCGAAGGAGAGTGGCAATAACCGCTGGGGAATAACCCTTTTTTCTCAACCGAGCCCTCTCAAGGGCCAAACCATAAGCGAGAATTGATCCACCTAAGGCATCCGCAGCGGACCCTAGAGCAGCAGATCCGGCAACGGAGGCAGTCTCCAAGACACCCGTCGCGCAACCGAACCAGATCGGCATACCAAGGTCTCCTGGGCCAATTCGGATCCACCAGTAAAACCCGCCCCCGGTGTGCCTCAATGCGCTGTACGACGCGACCGATCAGCGCCCAAGGGGGGAAGACATAAAGAAGACCGTCCTCTGGCCATGGCTGAATTAGCGCGTCGATGCCCTCGGACATGCGTTCTCTCCGCCTGCTGAAGAACCGCCCTGTCTTTGCCGACTGAAAGGTGGCCATGAGGGCCATAATCGGAGTCCCCCAATTGCGAACTATCTGCGCGAATATCTGCGGGTGCAGCTCCCACTCCCCGGGGTCGACCTGCACTCTGCTGAGAAAAATCAGCCATCACATTGTCTTTTCCCGCGATATGCACCGCCGAAATAGCCGGCAGACGGGCCTCCACCCAATCGAACAAGGCCTCTGCCTCGCTTTCCATGGCAACGCTTCCGGTGCCTCCCTGGCGGTTGATGTAAGCCACCGTTGCCGAGTTGTCCGAGAGAACTCGCACTGCCCGCCCCCTCACCAACATCTCGAGGGCTTGCAGCGTGAGCCGCACCGCTCGTAGCTCGAGTCGGTTGATCGACCAAGAAGCCTCTAGAGGGGACCACGTCCCCTGCGCGTACCAACCCTCGCAGTGGGCTCCCCAGGCCAACAGACTCGCATCCGTGATGAACGGGATCCAAGTGGGCTGCTCCAGGGGAAGACCCATTCGTAGGTTCTCCGAGCACATCCACCACCGGAGAGACCGACGGACCGATATCGGACAAGGCAACCGTTTGTTCAATGAGTCCGACTGGTTCGACCAGCGACGTAACAGGGCTCTCTGAAGTGGCCGCATATGAAACCTGGCCCACGGAACTACCTCCAACGTTGCCGCCATAGTGCCTAACAGCCGCAGGTACCACCACGCTGACGGTGCGGGAATCCTCAAGAATGAGCGCACTAGGCCCTGCAAGGCCTGGACACGGTGCTCCGGCAAACACACCAAACCTCTCGCCGTGTCGAAACGAACCCCGAGGTATTCGAGGGATTGCGTGGGCACCAAATGACTCTTTTTCTCGTTGACCACCCAGCCGAGAGACCGCAGCAAAACCACTACTCTGTCCGTAACCTGAACACTCTCTTCTTTGGACTTCGCTCGAATCAACCAGTCGTCGAGGTATGGGTGGACTAAGATACCGTCCTTTCGCAAGGCCGCCGCCACCACCACCATGACCTTTGTGAAGGTGCGCGGAGCTGTGGCTAGACCGAACGGCATAGTCCGAAACTGAAAGTGACCCCACGGGAACGCGAACCTCAGGAACGTTTGATGGACCGATCGAATGGGAATGTGTAAACAGGCCTCCGAGAGATCGAGAGAGGTCAGAAACTCCCCTTGACGCACCGCCACAATGACGGACCGTAAGGTCTCCATCCGGAAATGTGGCACCTGGAGAGAACGATTCACACCCTTGAGATCTAGAATCAGACGGAGCGAACCATCGTTCTTTGGCACCACAAAATAAATGGAGTAGCGACTGACGCCGCGCTCGGAAGGAGGAATGGGAAGTACCGCTCCCAAAGCTATGAGTCGACGCAACGTCACCCGAATGGCCCGCTCCTTCTGCTCGCCTTTGCTGGGAGAAAGGACAAAAGAATCTGGAAGCGGATAAGCAAACTCCAGCGCATAACCTTCTCTGATTATCTCGAGCACCCACTGATCTGAGGTTATTTGGGCCCAGGAAGGAAGAAAGTCCCTTAAGCAACCCCCGATGACTTGACTTCCCTCCGGAGCCCGCCTCGCTTCATTGTGGCTTTCGACCAAAGGAAGAGGAGGCAGAGGAGGATGCCGCTGTGAATCCTCTGACGGCTCCTCGAAAACCTCGAAACCCTTGGGATCTGGAGCTATACCGGCCGCGCTGGGAACCCCAAAGGCGGGAAGAACGAAATCTGCGAAAATCCTGAAACTGACCCCGCGCCGGCGACATGTTTCTACCCAGCTTAGGCTTATCCTCTGGCAGCCTACCGCCCTTAGACTCTCCGAGGTCTTTTACCAATTTATCCAGATCGTCTCCGAACAACAATTTGCCCTTAAAGGGAAGTTTACTGAGTCGGGACTTAGAAGATCCATCGGCAGCCCAATTCCACAACCAGATAGACCTGCGCGCCGCCACCAAAGAAGCCATGCTATTCGCCAATGTTCTAATCAAATCATAATGCACATCCGCCAAATACGCCGAGCCAGACTCCAGCCGAGTCACCACTAGCAAGCCCTGCTTATCCAAGCCGGAAGCTTGCCGCAAGCACTGAGCCCATCTCAAGCAGGCCCTAGCCACCCAAGCTCCACAAATGGAAGCCTGCAAAGATAAGGCATTGGTCTCAAAGGCCTGTTTCAACAAACCATCCACCTTTTTGTCCTGCGTGTCCTTTAAGGCCGCACTGCCTTCAACAGGAATGGTGGTCTTCTTGGTTACCGCCGACACCACGGCGTCCACTCGCGGCGACTTAAACCTCTCCTTGTCCTTATCCGCTAAGGGATACAGGCGGTTCATAGTCTGAATCCCCTTTAGTCCGGATTTAGGTTGATCCCACTCAGTTTGAATCATCTGCTCTACCACACGGTGCACCGGAAACACCACCTGAGACTCCCGCACCGCTTGAATGAGAGGATCCTCCAACCCGTCCTCTTCAACAGGACGAGGTGCCGCCAGATTGAGTGCGTGGAAAGACTCCGTAATCAAAGGCACCATCTCTTCTTTACAGAACACCCGAATGATCCGGGCTTGATCCTCCGGCTCGGGGATTTCTCCGTCCTCCAGCTCCTCAATACCCCCATCGGGATCCACATCTGTATCAGGATCTTGCCAGCCCAAGTCGTCCTGTTCCAGATCCATGGACCTAAGGCGCTTGGCGGAAGGCTGGCCATCCTGTCTGGGCCCCTCACCCTTTAAGGCGGACAAGGGCGACGGCCAGGCATCTGGCAACCTGCCCGAGCGCCCCAAGCGAAAAGCCTGGTGCATAAGAACAACAAAGTCTGGGGAAAATTCCGTAAAGGAAGACTCCGTTGTTGCCACCGGCCACGTGCCCACCTGCCCAGTAGGGGGGCCGCAGAACAAGATGCAAGAGGACCAGGAGAGGGATCCCCCTCCGCCTGAACAGCCGGGCTTCCCGGGTCTGACAGCTCCTTATGCTCCATTTGTTGCTCTAAGCTTGTGGAAACCGAGGCGCAGGCCCTGCAAAGCGCATATTCAGCCACTGCCCCCCTGTGTAAACCACAGATAACACACTGCGGTCTTGTAGCCATGCAGGCACAGCAGCCCCCACAGCGAAAAGGGTCTGTTCTACCCTCAAAGGAAAAAAGCAAAAAAGGAAAAAATCCCCTCTGTTGTTTTTTTGGTTTTTTTTAATAGTTTTGCAACAAACAACTAGCAACTGGGAAACCCAGGAGCCCCCAAGCAAAAACGCCAGGGCAAAACCACGGTAAGCGCAGAGGGAACCCGCTGCACAGCACTTCAAGCCAGGCGGGAAAAAATGGAGCGTTAAAATGGCCGCCGGCACATTTCAGCCGGCGAGAAAAAAATGGCGCGAAAATGAAACTAAAAAGAAATCAAAGAAATGACTTGCAGAGCTCAAAATATCCGAAATTCACCGCACTGTGAGAGAATCGCCGGCAGCCGACCCGCCGCTCGAATCCTGAGCGGCAGTGCGCTACTGCTCCGGGCTGCCAAGAAAAACAGGTCGGTCTGCTAAAGGGAAGCCAGTATACTGTTCAGAGGCTTTCCGGACCCAGGCAGATAGCTGACAAGGCAGATCTCTCCTCCGTACAGTCTAGGAGGAGAGAGCTGTCCTCCCGGACTGCAAAAAACCGCTCAGTAGCAAAGTCAGAAGGGCCGTGCAGACCCGACTCCTCGATGGCCGCCTGCAACCCCGTTTCTGATACTGTTGTGTTTTTTTTTTTTTGAAAGCTACAGCTACCTATTAAACAAATCAAAGAAAAAATAGGAGAAAGAAAAATTCTCCAAAAAACTCTCTAGTGTTGCCTCCAGCTATCCCTAAGTGTGCCTAACACCAGGCACACACGTCCTCCAGCTGCAAGGAGACTGGGCACACTGGGGGCTGATGGGAGCTCCAGCAGCATACATCCTGGCATAGGAAGATTATGATTGGTCCAGTCTCCAGGCTGCAGGAGGTGGTGCACTACCCGGATGTGGAGGACTAAACTGGAGGACCGCTCAGGAAATATAGCAGCCATTGTCAATTCAGTCTAAATAAAATTTGTGGCTAACAGAGGATAATGAATCCAGAGTGGAGACCAAAAGTTATATATCTTAACTATGTAGGTAACATGTTTCATTTGAACTAAATATGATAATTCTTTAATTTTGATATTTGTTCTACTTACATATGGTTCAAACTGACAACTCATTTTAACACATGAAGTCTAATTACCCCCCCCCCCATTATCACCAGTTAAAAAAATAAAACCTGACAAATACTGTTAAATACTGTAGAGAGCCTTAGTCAAAGGTGTACTTATACAATATTCTAACAAATGATTTCAACTATAAATTACTGATGTACCTACCTGAAACATGAAGTTATTCTTCCCCTCTTCAAAATTTGTAAATGTTGTGGGTTCACTTCAATAAGCTTATTTCTCATATGGGTTTCCAGAAAGACTTAATTTCACACAACTTTGTAGACGCTATGACAATACTGTCAGAAAATATTGCTCAATATCAGTATGCAGTTATGCTAATAAAATTAGATGATTTTAAAGCTAAATACCAAGCTAAATCTGGTATGAACACCATTCTTTAAGTGTAGTGTTTTTCTCTTGTTTATGTTAGGTCACAAAATGCAGATTTGAAAATATTATAAACTATGAGAATTTTGAATGCGCTTTTAAATTCTAATTAACACTTACCATATGTATATACTTTGAATTGCTACTTTAGTTTCTAATTAAAATGAAACACTCTTTGCTTCTGGAAATTAATACAGTAGCGGATTTAACTGTTCTCCACTAAATGAGTCCTAATTTCCATGCTTTCAACTTAAATTGTTATTTATTCCTAAAAATTAGTGTACTGCTATGAATTCTGAAATGGACTGGCATCGGGCACTTTGCATCAGATGATCACATGGTCTACTATGCTGGAAATGAAAGACAAAGAAAAAATGGTGTTGCATTTATAATAAAGAAGAAACTTGCAAGAACTGTAATGAAATACAATGCAGTCAGTGAACGCTTAATCTCTATTCGTCTACGAGGAATGCCTATCAACACAACTATAATTCAAGTATATGCCCCAACAACAGCTGCAGAAGAGAATGAAATTGAAGAGTTCTATGAACAAGTACAAGCTGAAATTGACAGAACATGCAAACAGGATATCCTGATAGTCATGGGTGATTGGAACGCAAAGGTTGGCAACAAAGAAGACGACAAAGTAGTTGGAAAATATGGACTTGGCAACAGAAATGAAGCTGGAGAAAAACTGATAGAATTCTGCAAGACCAACGATCTATTCATCTCGAACACCTTCTTCCAGCAACACAAGCGGCGACTGTACACATGGACTTCACCCAATGAATTGTATAAAAATCAAATTGACTACATCTGTGGAAGACAACGATGGAAAAGCTCTATAACATCAACAAAGACAAAACCTGGAGCTGACTGTGGTACAGATCATCAACTACTAGTATGCAAACTCAATCTAAAGCTGAAAAAGAGCAAACCACTCATGAATGCAGCAAAATATGACCTTGAGAATATACCACTGGAATTTAAAGACTGCCTGCAAAATCGATTTGCTGCTTTAGATACAAATGATAGAGTTCCAGAAGAGTTATGGAATGACATCAAGAAGGTTGTGTTGGAAGAAAGCGAGAAGTCTCTACAAAAGCTAAAAAAGAAAAAACGGCCAAAATGGATGACGGAAGAAACTCTGAAAATTGCCCAGAAACGCAGAGAAGCTAAAGCCAGAGGAGAAAGAAAGACAATCACAGAACTCAACAGAGATTTCCAACGTGCAGCAAGACAGGACAAGGAAAAGTACTACAATGACGCATGCAAGGAAATAGAAGCAGAAACTATTAGAGGAAGAACAAGATCAGCTTTCCTAAAGCTACGAGAGTTAAAGAAAAAGTTCCAGCCTCGAATTGGAATGTTACAAGATGCTCAAGGTTCTATGTTGAATGATGCTGAGAAGATCAAGAAAAGATGGAAGGAATATACAGAGTTTTTATATGATAAAGATCAAGTGGACCAACAGCCGTTTCAACCTGTACCTTATGATCTGGAACCATTGGTGATGAAAGAAGTTGAAGCAGCATTGAAAGCCTTATCAAAGGACAAAGCACCAGGCATTGATTGCATTCCCATAGAAGTATTACAGCAATCTGATGCAGCTGTTACCATACTTACAAGGCTCTGCCAAGAAATATGGAAGACAGCATCATGGCCAACTGACTGGAAAAGATCTGTATTTATACCAATACTAAAGAAAGGTGATCCAACTGACTGTGGAAATTATCACACAATCGCTCTGATCCCACATGCCAGCAAGATTCTACTGAAGATTATTCAAAAGAGACTACAATCATACCTGGAACAAGAACTACCTGAAGTGCAAGCAGGGTTCAGAAAAGGGCGAGGAACGAGAGACATCATTGCGGATGTGAGATGGATCCTTGAAAAGACTAAAGAATACCAAAAGGATATCTATTTGTGCTTTATCGACTATAGCAAAGCTTTTGACTGTGTAAACCATGAGAAACTCTGGGCCACATTAAGAAGCATGGGTATACCAGAACACCTGATCGTTCTCTTGCACAATCTGTACATTGATCAAGAAGCAACAGTTCGAACAGAACAAGGAGAAACAGAATGGTTTAAAATAAGCAAAGGTGTAAGACAAGGCTGCATACTTTCCCCCTACCTGTTTAATTTATATGCAGAACAAATCATCAGAGAAGCAGGATTGTATGAAGACAACAGAGGTGTGAAGATTGGTGGAAGACTCATCAACAACCTTTGCTATGCTGATGATACCACATTACTGGCGGAAAGTGAAGATGATCTGAAACATTTGCTTCTCACAATCAAAGAACATCGTCTCAAAATGGGCCTGCACCTTAATGTAAAGAAGACAAAGATCATGACAACTGGCATAATCAACAGGTTCATCGTCGAAGGAGAAGAAATTGAAATCGTGAATAACTTTAACCTACTTGGATCAACTATCAATAAAGAAGCAACAAGCAGTCAAGAAATCAGATGACGCATTGCTCTTGGCAGAATGGCTATGAAAGACCTAGATAAGATTCTCAAGAGCAGAGATGTCTCTCTCCATACAAAGATTCGACTTGTTCAAGCCATGGTATTTTCAATAACATCATATGGATGTGAAAGCTGGACAATGAAAAAGATAGACAGGAAGAAAATTGATGCCTTTGAATTATGGTGCTGGCGGCGAATACTGTGTATACCATGGACTGCCCGAAGAACAAACCAGTCTGTACTAGAGGAGATCAAACCTAAGCTTTCTTTAGAAGCTCAGATGACAAGACTTCGACTTTCATACTTTGGACACATCATGCGGAGAGAGAGATCATTAGAGAAAGACATCATGCTTGGCAAGATAGAAGGTCAACGCAAAAGAGGAAGGCCAGCAATGAGATGGATCGATACAATAACAGCAGCTATGGGTACCAGTCTGTCAACAATAAGCCGCCTGACTGAAGACCGAATAGTTTAGGATAGCTATCCAGAGGGTTGCCATGAGTCGACTCCGACTCGACGGCACTTAACAACAACAACATGAATTCTTGTGCATCTGCAAACAATATCATGTATCAGTAGTTCTTTTAAGCTAGTAGATAAGGGAAGCTGAATCATTTCCTTTAAAAATAAAAAGGTGAGGAAAAAGTTAGTATTAGTTTTACAATAAAGGCAAATATGGATTATTGGAAAAGGAATGGAGAACAAAGCCAAGAATATCATTATGCCTCTACATGTTTATGATGCAACCACATCTTTAGTCTTGTGTTCAGTTCTGGTTGCCTCTTCTCAAAAGGATATAGTGGAACCAGAAAAGCTTCAGAGAAGGGTAACAAAAATGATAAAGTGGATGGAACACCTCCTCTATGCAGAAAGGCCAAATAAATAGGACTCTTCAGCTGGGAGAAGAGACAACTCAAAGGTGAAATGACAAAAGTTTACAAAATCATGAGTGGGGTGGTACAGTTAAATAAGGACTGGTTGTTTAACCCTTTCAAACATTAAAATAAGGACATTTCATGAAACTAGCGATCAGCAGACTGAAAACGAAATCATACACTATTTTTTTCACACAGTGCATAATTATTAAGCTGTAGAATCTGTTGCGAGAGGATATGGTCAAGGCGATCAGAGTTCAAAAGACGTTTGGGCAACGTCCTGGAGGAAAAGTCCATAAAAAATATTAGCCAGATAGACTTCAATGAGCCATTGCTTATCCTTGGAAATGAGCTAGGAGAAAGATCTAGGTAATTTCTGGGCTCTGCCAGGTGCCTGTGACCTGAGCTGGCCACTGCCAAAGACAGGATGCTGAGCTTGATGGACCTTGATCTGACTCGGTATGGCTTCTACCATTATGCCGTTGGAATCTAGAACCAAAGCAACTCAAACACTTTTCATAACTCTTACCAAAAAAATAGCAAGCTACACAATGGGCGTATCACATTTCTTAAGGCTGCTAAAACAGCTAAATTGATCCCACTGCTTGACAAGCCTAGGATCTTTCTCATGATTTGTTTGAGAGAGGGACAGTGATAAACAGGGTGATCATATAGCTACATATCAAGGGGAAAGTATAGTTACTCACCTGTAACAGGTGATCTCCGGGAACAGCAGGAATTTAGTCTTCACATATGGGTATCGTCGGTACCGACAGAGCCTGCGCGGGAACGCTCCCCAGCGTCCAATTAGAAAGCTTTTGGGAGCATCCCACAGCACCTGCGTGCTGCCTTCCTGCCTTTCCCAACTGCCTCTCTCCAGTTGAGTTTTAAAGCTGAGACAAAGAGAGAGAGAGAGAGGGAAAGAGAAAGAGATAGAGAGATACAACTCCTAGGGGAGGTGGGTGGGTTTCGAAGACTAAATTCCTGCTGTTCCCGGAGATCACCTGTCACAGGTGAGTAACTATGCTATCTCCAGGAACAAGCAGGAATGTAGTCTTCACATATGCCGACTCCCTAGCTTTAGATGCCAGGGAGAGACCCCAGAAGTTGTGTGTCCCTATGAAAGGGCTCCACTTCCCCCCATGGATCTCTGGCATCCTACCAGGGATGGTGGGTAGGAGTTGATTAGGTATGGAACAGGTGTTGGAAAACAGCCTAACCAAACAAGGCATCCCGGCGGGAGTCCTTGTCCAAGCAGTAATGGGCTGTGAAGATATGAACCGAGGCCCAAGTGGCTGCTCGACAGATGTCGTCGATAGACACAGAGTGCAGATGAGCCATTGAAGCTGCCATGGCTCTCATATTGTGAGCTGAGACATGGCCCTCTAGAGGAAGATTCTTACTCTGATAGGCAAAGGAGATACACTGAGCAATCCAGTTAGACAATGTTCTCTTGGAGACTGGAAGTCCTAAATGAGAAGGATCAAAAGCAACAAAGAGTTGAGAAGACTTTCTATGTTGCTCTTTTACAGTCCAAAGTATGAGGATTCCTTTCTGCATTTGATGCATGAGGCCTTGGAAAAAACACAGGCAGGTAGACCGCTTGGTTTAGATGAAAAGGCGAGACCACCTTTGGCATAAAGTGTGGATGAGTCCTAAGGACTACCTTCCCCTTCACAGTTGGCAACCTACTTCAGCTCCAAAATATCTGATCTCAGGCTCTCCCTCCCTCACTGCCCTCCTCCCATCTCCTCTCCTCCTCCCTGTTCCCCTCCTCCCACCCCTCAGCTGTCTCATGTCTGGCACTCCTTTCATCCACTCTCTTCCTCTGAGCTCCTCGCAATCATCTCCTCGTCCAAGAAAACATCCTGTGCTCTCGACCCAATTCCTTCCTCTTGGTTGCTCATTCCCTCCCTCTCCCTCCTTCCTCCAGCTCTCACCATGATCAACTCCAGTCTCTCTTCCGGTGTCTTTCCCCAGCCTTGGAAGCAAGCATTTGTCCGCCCCATCTTGAAAAAGTCTTCCCTCGATCCCCTGATTCCCGCACATTATCGACCCGTCTCTAATCTTCCCTTCTTGTCTAAAATTCTCGAAAAGGCCGTTTTCTCTCAATTGTCCTCCTACCTCGACTCCACCCATTTTCTGCACCCTCGCCAGTCTGGCTTTCGCCCTGGTCACAGTGTTGAAACGGTTCTTTTGGGTTTTCTTAATGAAATTCATACCGCTCACGACCATGGTGACCTATTGGTGGCGGTTTCTCTTGACCTTTCAGCTGCTTTCGATCTTGTCGATCACTCTCTCCTCTTGGCTCGATTGCGTGACGCTGATCTTTGTAGCACAGTCCTTCACTGGTTTCATTCTTTTCTTTCCTCTAGGTCTTTCTCAGTTCTCCCTGCCTCTTCCTCCTCATCTGGTTCCGAGCCCACTTCTCTCCTTTGTGGTGTCCTTCAAGGTTCAGTCTTGGCTCCTCTTCTCTTCAACATCTTTCTCACGCCTCTTGCCCTTCTCGTCCAACAACACGGGATATCTGCTTTCTACTATGCTGATGACTTGGTCCTCCTTTATCACACCTCCCCTCTTTCTCTCGATCTTTCTCCTCTGAACACTTGTCTCACTGCAGTCGCCAACTGGCTCACTACCCACTGTCTTCATCTCAACCTCACAAAGACTCTCGCTATCTGGTTTTCTCATGATGCTTCTCCACCGACACTTTCTCAGTCCTTCTCCGGTTCACCTGTTCCCATCGTTTCCTCTCTTCGTTATCTGGGAGTCCTCTTTAATCCCGCCCTTTTCGTGATCACATTGCCCACGTCTCTAAGACCTCTTTCATCTATCTACGTCAAATCCGTGCTATCAGACCTTTTCTCTCTTCACAGGCCCTTACTACCCTTCTCCTGTCCATCATGTCCCGCGTTGACTTCTGCAACTCAGTCCTGGCTGGCCTCCCCAACGTCTAACTTCTCCGCCTCCAACGTATCCAAAACACAGCTGCTCGACTCATTTTTCACTCCTCCATCCGTGACCACATTACACCTCTCCTCATTCAACTTCACTGGCTCCCCATCAAATTCCATATACATTATAAAATTTTGGTACTCCATCGTGTTCTTCACACCCATTCACCCCAGTACCTGGCTGACCTCGTCCGTATGCACACCCCTGCTTGCTCCCTCCGATCTTTCCACCTCAACCGCCTGCACCTCCCCTCGCCTACTTCCGCCCGCCTCCAATCCACTCGCTCCTCCGCATTTTTTTTCCTAGCCCCCGTCCTGTGGAATTCTCTCCCTTCCTCTATTCGGCTTGAGCATGAGCTCTCTGCTTTCAAGAACAGCCTGAAGACCCACTTCTTTGCCCTTGCCTTTGACCTCCCCGATCCCTCTGTATGACTTCTTTTCCTTGTCCTCCTCTCTGTCCCACTTTTGTCTCGTTGAGTGATTCTGACTGGTATGCTTTCCTATCTTATTATTGTAACTTCTTTTCCTTTTCCCACCTTATGGTTTTTCTGAAATTTGTACTTTGTAAACCGCTTTGACGTTTTTTCCTAAGCGATATATCAAATTAATAAACATAAACATACCCTGTCATGATGGAACCTTGTATAAGGTGGATTAGCCACTAGTGCCTGCAACTCACTGATGCGACGTGCTGATGTGATTGAAATGAGAAACATAACCTTCCAGGAAAGGAATTTCAAGGAGGTAGTAGCTAAAGATTTGAAAGGTGGCTTCATGAGCTGCCCAAGAACCAGGTTTAAGTCCCATGCCACCAGTGGTGGCCTAATGGGAGGCTTAGTTAGAAGAAAGTCTCTCATAAATCTTGCTATAAGAGGATGATAGGAAATAGGTTGTCTATTTAGAGGCTTAAAAGAAGCTGCAATAGCACTCAAATGGACTCTTACTGAGTTAGTCTTAAGTCCTGCATTGGATAAATGAAGGAGATACTCCAGTAATGATTCCAGAGGTATCGGAAGGGGGTTAAGACCCTTCTGCGAACACCATATGGTAAACCTTTTCCACTTAAAAGCATAAGAACATCTTGTGGAAGGCTTCCTGGAAGCATAAAGAATATCCTTTACTTGCTGAGGGAGGTTAAGATCATGGAGATCTAGGCCTTCAGCAACCAAGCCCTGAGATGCAGAGACTGGGGATTGGGATGCCATAACATTCCGTCCTCCTGAGATAGGAGATCTGGAGCAGACCCTAACTCCAGAGAGGGAGCTTAAGAGAGATGTAGAAGCAGAGGGTACCACACTTGCCGTGGCCAATGTGGAGCTATGAGAATCATGCGGCCTCTGTCTCTCTGAAGCTTGAACAGGGTTTTGGGAATTATGGGAGTGGGCGGAAAGGCATAAAGGAAGTCTTGACCCCAGGGAAGGAGGAAAGCATCCCTGGCCTGAGAGCCCTGAGCCGGAATTCTGGAACAGAATCGGGGAAGTTTGGCATTCAACGGACTTGCAAAGAGGTCTATGTCCGGGGTTCCCCAAATTTGAAAAATCTTGGCCACCTGGTCTGCATGCAGAGACCACTCGTGTGGAAGCAGAACTCGACTGAGTCTGTCTGCCCAAGAGTTTTGTATGCCTGGAAGATACACTGCCAGGAGATGAATCTGACGCTCTCTGGCGAGGGCCCATAGTCACAAAGCTTCGTTGCAAAGCGACAGAGAGCCTGTTCCCCCCTGCTTGTTCACATAGAACATGGCTACTTGATTGTACGTATGAATGAGGACTGTCTTGTAGCTGAGGAGGGTGTGGAACACTCGAAGAGCAAGGAAGATTGCTCTGAGTTCTAAAAGATTGATATGTAGATGAGTCTCCTGTGGAGTCCAAGTACCCTGGGTGGAGAGGTCCTCCAGATGAGCTCCCCAACCCATTGGAGAAGCATCTGTTGTGAGAGTTGCCTGGGGTAAAGGTTGTTGAAAAGGGGACCCCAGCAACAGGTTTTCAGTGGACTGCCACCATTGGAGGGACAGAATAAGGCGATTTGTGTTTGCTATTCTGTCTGACAGGCACCCTGATACCTAGGTCCATTGAGTGGATAAAGTCCACTGGGCTGCTCTCATATGGAGGCGAGCATAAGGGACCATGTGCACGGTAGATGCCATGTGGCCTAGTAGTTGTAACATTTCTCGAGCAGTGAGATGAGGCTTTAGCACTGCTTGAGAAGCTAACTGCACCATGCGAAGGCAACGGGTCTGAGGAAGATAGGCCCTTGCTTTTCTGGTGTCCAGCAAAGCTCCAATGAACTCTAGAGACTGAGTTGGAGTTAGGCTGGATTTTGGGATGTTTATGACCAGACCTAAATACTGAAGGATACGCATTGTGCAAGATAGAGAAATCCTGCCCTCTGACTCTGATGGGGCTCGAATGAGCCAGTTGTCTAAGTAGGGGAAGACGAATATGCCTAGAGTGCGCAGAAATGCTGCTACCACAGCCATGCATTTCGTAAACACCCTTGGTGCTGAGGCCAGGCCAAAAGGAAGCACCCTGTACTGGTAGTGCTTTCCTTGAAAAAGGAACCAAAGGAATTTTCTGTGAGTTGGATGGATGAGAACATGAGTGTATGCATCCTTGAGAGATAGAGAACAAAGCCAATCCTGATTCTGAAGGTATGGCAGCAGAGTTCCCAGAGAAACCATCTTGAATTTCTCTTTGAACAATTCTCTGAGGTCTAAGATAGGCCTGTGTCCCCCTGTTTTCTTTGGGATAAGGAAATAGGGGGAGAAGAACCCTTTACCCTGTTGATGGATGGGTACTTCTTCTATTGCCCCTTGGGAAAGGAGCATAGTGACCTCTTGATCTAACAGTTTGATAAGAGAGGTCTGAGAATTGAACTGTCTTACCATTGTGGGAGGGGGCATGCACAGAAAGTGAAGCTTGTACCCCTCTCTTATAATGGAGAGAGTCCATTGTTCTGCTGTTATTTGCCCCCATCTGGGGGCAAAATGAGACAACCTTCCTGGAATGGTGGAAGGCTCTGGTCCATTGAGAGTCAGGAAGGCTAAGTTCTCTAGATGAAAGTCAAAGGCCTTGTGGAGGCTGAGACTGCTGAGATGGTTGAGGCTTAGCAGTCTTTGCTTTCCTTTGTTTAGGTGGTTGCTGACCCTTCCGGAAAGGCTGACCTGTTGAACGTCCCTGCTGGGAATAAGAGGGGTAAAACCTCTTCTTCTTAGAGAAGAATGGTTTCTTGAAAGATTTCTTTCTTGCAGGATCAGCAGTGGCCTTGGACAGTCTGTCCAAGGTGGAGTTGTCAGCATCCAACTCATTGGCTTTTTCTTGCCCATCTTTACCAAACAAATTCTCATCTGTACAAGGAATATTGCCCAGTTTGTCCTGTACCCAGAGCTCCAATTCAGATGCCTGGAGCCATGCAATTCTATGTGCACCTATGGCAATGGCAGAAGTTCTGCTTATGCACTCAAAACAGTCAAAGGCTGCACGGTTGACAAACTTAGAAACATTCTGGGCATGTTTAACCAGTGTGAGAAAGTCTTGCCTCTATCTTCAGGAAGAAGAGGACTCAAAACCTCTAAATCACCTGTGACTTCCTTAAGGAACATTCCCATATATAAAATACCGGAACTGATCCTAGCAGAAAGCATGGAAGCCTGGAAGGTACGAAGTCCAAAGACATCCAAGGTTCAACACTCACGTCCTGGAGGATTAGAGACATGCCTCTTTGCACTTATGATCCTTCTCATAGCTGATTCCACTACGATAGAGTGGTGAGGAAGCTGAATTTTCTGGAAACCAGGACACGGAGGCACTCGGTACATGGTATCCAGTCTATGGGAGTGAGGAGAGGTGGTAAGGTGTCTCCCACATTCTCAGCATGAGATCATGTAAGATCTCATGGATAGGCAAAGTGGCTGCCTCCTTAGGAGCTTTGGGATATTGTAAAATTTCCAAATCCTTTGCCCTGGGCTCTGTCTCAGGAGCCACAGTAATGGACAGACCTCGAGCCACCTCCCTGATGAAATCCTGAAAGGAGATATCCTCTGGAGGAGACATCCTGCGTTTAGGGGAGGAAGGTTCCTCTGGAGAAGTATTCCGGTACCGACAGAACTGTCAGAATCCTCGAATTCCTCCAAGGACTCAAAGTACCTTCTGTCCGAATGCTCTTGTAGAGCCCGATACCCGTACCGACCAAAGTTGGTACCGGGGGGAATCAGTACCGGTGTATCGGTACCGGAAGGCATCGGATGACTGGGTGCCGGCAATGCGAACACCGATGCTGATGCCGATGCTGTCGGTACCGGTACCAATACTGGTGCTGGAGTCGGTGCCGGTTGAACTGTGACGCGGTTCCGAGGGTGTCGATGCCACAAGGAGAGCCACCAGACTGCGTTCAATAGCCAGGAACCTCTGGTCTATCGACGCTGCCGATGACTGGGTGTCAGTACCGGAGAAGACAGCTGGTACCCCAGAGCATGGCACCAGTAGTTCTGCTGAGGTTGAGGCCTCGAGAACGTCCTGGAGCCCTGATAATGCTTTGGAAGCCGAAGCCTCCCGCCGGGGCAATTTTGCCGGTGCAGAATCCACAAGGGCAACGCCAGAGGCATCTCAATGCTTAGAAGAAGATCTACCTTTTGAGGACCGGCTGGACTTATGTTTAGTTACCTGAGATCCACAGGAGGAAGACGAAGCATATGTGACGGTGGACATATGTGCAGGAGGCCACAATTACAAGCAGCTTTATTAGGATGTGGGTGAAATGCTTCACACCTAGAACTACAAATAAAGCTTAGTTACTCACCTGTAGCAGGTGTTCTGCATGAACAGCAGGAATAAGTCTTCATGTATGGATGATGTCACCGATGATGAGTCCCACACAGAATGCTCCCTAACTTAAAAAGGAAGCTTTTGGGAGGTACACGGTGCATGGCACCTGCTTGCCTTCCCATCCGCCACAGCAGTGCATTCCCTATTAAAATATCAGGGCAGGAGCCAAAAGGCAACTCCCTGGAGGGGGGGGGGGGGGGAGGGGAGGCTGTGGGGACTTGTTCCTGCTTTTCACAGACAACACCTGCTACAGGAGAGTAACTACGCTTTCTCTGTGAACAAGCAGGAAATAAGTCCTCACGTATGGGACGCCCAAGCTATCGGCTACTGAAACAGAGGAAATAAGCAGCCCAACTGGGCAACGAGAACTGGAGAAGTCAGGAAGACCAGAGAGGTAGTTCCGCTGAGGGACTCATTTGATTCAGTATCCTCAGCAGACATTGACCTGAGGGGTTTTTTTTGGCAGGTAGACTGGACGGACAGAAGGGCCAGTGGGTAGGAGTTGACTCAGACTCAAAGAGATGCCAGAGCACAGCCTGGACAAACTTGCTGTCCCATCGGGAATCCCTCTCAAGATAGTAGTGTGCAGCAAAGGTATGGGCTGAAGACCGCATCGTAGCCCTGACGATTTCCTCTGCAGACGCCAAACGGAGGTTGGCCACTGACGTGGCCATTGCACAGACATTGTGAGCCATGACATGGCCCTCAAGGCTCAACCCAACCAGAGAGAACGCATGAGCATTGCAATCTGCTAGCCAGAGAGATAGCATATGCTTCAAGACAGCGACACCAAGCCTATTAGGGTTGAAGGAGATGAACAGCTGGGTGGATTGAAAGTGTGCCTTCGTGTGCTCCTGATAGGTAGCCAATGCAGGCTTGCAGTCTAGTGTGCGCAAGTCCGTCTCACCATGGTTTGTGTGAGGCCGGGGAAAGAACATCAGGACAATGAATTGGTTGAGGTGGAATGCTGAGACCACCTTCAGTAGAAAGCAGGGATGCATGTGGAGCACCACCCAATTCTGGTGAAACCTGGTATAAAGAGGGTGAGCAACTAGAGCTTGGAGCTCACTGTGTCGCGCTGACATGACAGCCATCAGGAAGAGGATCTTCCAGGTCAGTGAACACAAGCCTAGGGGCTTGAAGGGGGCCCGCATCAACTGGCAGAGAATTACATTGAGGTCCTAAGTGACTGTAGGGGGCTTGAGCAGAGGCTTTGAGAGAAGGCCCCTCATGAACCGGGCCACCAGTGGCTGGACCAAAACAAGCTTTCCCCTACAGCTGCAATGGTAAGCCCCAATTGCGCTGAGGTGGACTCACACCAAGTTATTACTACTACTACTGAGCATTTGTATAGCGCTACTAGATATACACAGCACTGCAGACATGTAAGAGACAGTCCCTGCTTACAGAGCTTGTAATCTAGTCAAGACAGACAACACAGAGCCAGAGAAGGCACCTGATGTACAGACTCAGGTAGTTTGTTCCAGGCATAAGGAACAGAATCACATTGCTGCTCCTTATACCTGGAACAAACTACTTGAGTCTGTATGTCAGGCGTCTTCTCTGGTCCTTTTCAAATCCAGGCCAAAAACTCACCTCTTTGCTGCCGCTTTTGGATCTTGACTCACCTGATCTCCTTTGTGCTTTCTTACCATTCCCCTAGATATATTCCTGTCTACATCTACTGTGTTGTCTGTCTTGACTAGATTGTAAGTTCTGATGAGCACGGACGGTCTCGCAGACGGCCTGGTATTTGCTTCCATTGCATGGACAGGGTCCACTGGGCCAACCTCATGAAATGGTGAACCTGAGGAGTGACATGCACTGTGTGGCCATTTGTCCAAGGACCCTCAACAACCTGGGGGCCGTGGTACGGCGCTGGCACTGCAGCACACCCACCACCTTGACGAGGCACTGCAGGCAGTTTGCTGGCAGAAAAGCTTGCACCCGAGAGGTATTGAGGAAGGCCCCAATGAACTCTAGCTGCTGCATCGGATGGAGGTGGGACTTAGGGTAACTGACCATGAAGCCAAGACCCTCAAAGCACCTGAATTGTGAGTGCAGCAGACTGCTGAACGCGTCATGCGTGGTAGCTTTGATTAGCCAATCGTCCAGATACGGGAAAACAAAGACCCCCTAGGTCCAGAGAAAGGCAGCTACAACTGCCAGACACTTTGTGAAGACCCGGGGGGCTGAGGCCATCCCAAAGGGAAGCACACTGTACTGGTAGTGCCAGCTGCCCAGCACAAATCAAAGCTATTGCCTGTAAAGCAGATTGAACAGGATGTGTATATATGCATCCTTCAGATCCAAGGAGCACAGTCAATCGTCCTGTACGATATGGTAGCAGCATCCCCAGTGAGAGCATTTTGAACTTTTCATGCACCAGGAACCAGTTGGTTTCTCAGATCCAGAATCTGACGGAACTTGCTGGTCTTCTTGGGTACCAGGAAGTACCTTGAGTCTTGAGTAGAAGCCCTGCCCGATCTGGGCCGGGGGGGACCAACTCAATGTCAAGGTCGGAGAACAGGGCCTCAACCTCAGTCTGCAGAAGGCTCCAGTGCACAGGATCCTTGGGGTTCTCCCCAGGATTGTAAGGTGGTGGCAGCTGGGTGAAGTGCAGCTGATATATGCTTTGGATGATCTACAGTACTCAGGTGTCCAAGGTGACGAGAAGCCACCGGTGGGCAAAGCAGATGAGCTGCTCCTCAAATCTGCAGGGGCACCTTGATGGACAATAGGCAGTTGGCTTTGCTCATGAAGAACCCGGCTTGGCTGGGGGCCAGGTTGGGCCTTTGGGGTCTTCTCCCTCTGCTGGGGGTGGGGAGTCTGTGCCTTGGGCTGCACTTGTGGTTGGGCATGAAGTAACAGCGCAGGTGTGGATAGGCGGCCTTCTTGGTATGATGTTTTTCTCGTTGGGTCTGCAGTCTTCCTGGAAAGCAGGGTGAGAGTTAGCTGCTCTTTCTCCAGCTCCTCTGCTTCCTCTTCCAAGAGCTTGCCGAAAAGGTTCTTGCCCCAGCTAGGGATGTTAGCGATCTTGTCCTGGACTCATTGCTCCAGGTCTAAAGACTGTAACCATACCATCCGGCAGATGGCAATGCCCACCACCACCACTCTGCCAGCAGATTCAAAGGCGTTGTAGGAACTGCGCACTATGAACTTCAAGTAGTTCTTGCCATAAGCTATTAAGCTCTGAAAAGACTCATGACAGTTCTCAGTAACAAGGGCAGCAAAGTCCTCCAGGTCGAGCATGACATCCTAGAGAAACATGCTCATATAGATAGGTTAGGATCCGGGTCATCAGCTTGGATCCTCGGAAGCACTTTCTCTTGAAGGAGTCCAAGGTCCAAGCCTTGCGGACCCAGTGGGCCCGACAAGTGCATTTTAGCACTCTCTGCGTGCTTCAGGGCTGACTCAACCACGATGGAATTCTATAGGGAATAAAGCAAACGGCTGATGACAGGCAACGTAAGCGGCACCTCCCAGAGCCACAGCTGCTGTAGGACATGGTGGACGGGAACTGTCACCACCTCCTGGGAGGCCGAGGGGTATTGGAGGAGTTCCAGTTCCTCCACCTTCTGTTCCTCCTCCAACTCCAGGGAAAACGGAATAGCCTTGGCCATGTCCCGAACGAAGTCTTGGAAGGACATGTCTTCCAGGGCGACTTGCACTGCTCAGGAAGACATGGACTGGACGGAAGATCCAATGCTGCTGATTCTGCCTTGGTCTCCCATTCCGATTCAGATTCCAAGAGGAAGTCAAAATAATGTCGAGTCTCTTCGTCCAACTGGCTCCACGGCTTGGGAGAGGGAGGGCATTGATGACCCTAATGCCACCCAGCATACCGATGGCGGTGTCCCTGGGCCTCTGATTCAATCACAATGGAGAGGGAGATGGCTCCAGCACCTGGGGTCAATATCAATCTCCCACCCAATGGCAGTGCAAGGGTCTCCAGGACAGACTGGAAGGAATGCAGTGATGACACCTTTCGCACTGCAAAGCCTGCATTCTGTAAGGCTTCCACTGCTGCCAAGTGAGCTTCCAACACTTTCCTCCAGAACGGCCATCTGCGAGGGGGGCCAATGCCACAGCCATTGGTGATGCTACCTCAGGTGGGGACTCCAAGATAATAGGAGTATCGGGAGACATCCAGCTGCCCTCCTGGGCACTGGGAGTGGACTCCACCATTTTGGTTGGGTCCTCCCACTGGGGAAAGCTTGGCCAGCCTCTCCAGGCCATCGCTCTCTGAATCTCGTCGAGAAGGGCTGCAGGCGCACTGCATTCGGAATTTCTCCCAGTGCTCACCCTTTGACATCAATGGGATCTCTGCAGGGAGTCTCCCTTCACCACTTAGACCCTTCAGCTCCAATTGAGCATGCTTCTCCTTCCCCTTGGCTGCCTCCGAACCTTTTGCAGGCATAGACAAGTGTGTGTAGGGGGGTTGGGGGGTCGAGGATGCTAAATCAGATGAGCCAAAGCAGGATGGCTCCTGCTTCTCCCAACTTTTCAGCCCTCTGCATGTCATCTGCAAGCAGAGTTCGCAAGACACTGGCTTGTGGACAGGACAAAGGCATTGCAAGCACCGATTACCAGACCCATAATAAACCGCAACAATCGAACGCCTAAGACCTAAGCTGTACATATGTTATAACCTATAAAGTTGCCCTGCATGCCAATTTGCCCCCCCCGCAACTGTGCTTGTTCGTTTAATGTACCCAGTTGAAGTTACAATGTAAACCGCTTTGATTGAAGGATAAGGTGGTATTAAAAAAAAAAAAAAAACCTGGTTAAATAAATAAATAAATAATGACGGCCTGTGACAGAGATAGTTTTGCTGCCCTTGATGCATTTCTTAAAGCCACCAACTTAGACATGCTGAAAAAGACTGCCTCAGCAAAGTCAAACTGAAAAACTGCCATGGATGGGAAACTACCTGAAAGGCAATAAAGCACGCAAAAGCGTAGAACACACATACAAAAAAGGGGGAAAAAAACAGCTAACCGAAGACAGGCGGGAAAAATAAAAGCAAAAAATCCCAGCCACGAAGGCCAGAAAGAAAACTTTTTCCAGACTGCAGTAACAGGTCTTAGGGGCTCTGCAGAAAGAAAGAAGACTGGAGAATATAGTGCCGTGGCAGGGGGGAAGGCAGGCATGGTGTACCTCCCAAAAGCTCCTTTGGAAGCTGGGGAGAGTTCCATGCAAGGCTCCATTGGTGAAGTCACCCATACATGAGGACTTATTTTCTGTTTGTTCATGGAGAAAACTAAATTACTTATCTATAAAGCAGGTGTTCCCCATGGACATTATGATACAAGGCCTCACATATATGTAATGGCATCAATGGAGTCTGACTTGGGAAACAAGCTATTGGGTTTAGGATCCTTCCCGAAGATGGAAGGCTTCAACATGAATGCACATCACTTCCCATCTGCTGCTATGAGACTGTCTCAGTCTAATACTAAGTGTGGATTACAACTCCTTAGTGAGGTGGGAGGGATAGAGGACCTGTATCCTGCTGTCCATAAAACACCTGCTACAGACAAGTAATTTTGTTTTCTCTTGAGGACAAGCAGGATAGCAAATACTCACAGATGGGACTCTGGCTATGGCTGCCTTCAACAGAAAAAAAGGTAACATGATGAACATTCAAGGATCTGCAATGGTAGACACCAACTATGTTTTGGTGGCAACTAGCCTTTCTAATAATTTTATACTTTTTTTTTTTTAAAGGCAGCCTGGATATGAAAAGAAAGGTGACATTTTACTTACCAGATAATGTCCTTTCCTTGAGTCCCGCTAGACCAGTTCAGACAAGTGGGTTGTTTTCCCCTACCAGCAGATTGGTGGATAGAGAGAGGCAATGAAATGGCCAAGTTTCAATTACATCACTCCCATGCCTCTATACGCCTCAGCCACCAGAGGGCCCTTCAGTATTCATCCCAATGCATATGGGAAAGCATGGTAAACCTCATACAACCTCAATATGGGCAACAAAGAAGAATTAAACAATAGAGAAACTATGTACAGTAGAGACTGAACAGCAAGCTGTCAGTAGGATATGGACCTGCAAAGCCAAGGTACCACCACAACATAACATTCCTAACAGGGGCTATATATTTCAAGCAAAGGTAAGAGTCTGTGGCTTTTTAAATGACTAGCTCTCTGCCTGGAAGCTCTTAAAAGGGCTTTGGTACTTTTTAAAACAAAGTTACATTCTTTTTGGTGCTTTAGTTTAAAAGGAGAAATATTTTCTTTAGTGGGGTAGGTTTAAAACTCTGCTTTAGTATCTTTCTCAGCTCTTTGAAGGTACTGACACCTAATCAGGTGTTAGTTCCCACCCACCCCTAGTGAGCAGTCTTGTTTTATAGGGCACCTTACCAATTAATTACACACAGGGACTTGGAACAGCACATTTTGAACATAAAGAGATTTAACTGCTTTTTCTCTGAAAGGACAAACCGTCTAGTACTTTGGTAGATCACTCTCTTTTGCTTTAATAGATGCCTAAGCTCCACAAACTGAACAAAGGCTGGGAAAAATCGTATCGCTAAAGCTGTGCCCCCGTTACTGTTTCTGCCTTTGTCCAGACAGAGGTCTCAATGCCAGTTGAAGGACCGGTTCCATGTGCAGGGTGCCTGCATGCTGAAGCTCTCAGGAAACAAGTGGAGGATCTCAGAGAGGAGGTGGCGAGGCTGAGGAACATTGAAGACAGTGAGAAGTACATTGATGAGATGCTGCTTGCAACATCCAAGCTCTCCAGCATAGGAGAAGATGGGTGCATACAGAATGATGAAGGTTGGACACAAGTCACCAGGGCCTGCAGAATCACCAATCCAACTTCTCCAGCCCTTGAATTAAAGAACTATCATGCAGCCCTGGAAGTGGAGGTGAAAGCATCCCTTTAAAGGGAAGAACCAGAGCTCAAGTACCCCAAATTTGCAGAATCAGTGACCACAGGGAAGCAAAGGGTAGTGGTGGTTGATGACTCTCTTCTGAGGGTTACTGAGGCATCCATCTGCTGACCAGACTTGATGTCCAGAGAGGTATGCTGTCTGCCAGGTGCAAAAATCCAAGATGTTACGGAGAGTTTGCCGAGACTCATCAAGCCCACTTTCTATTACTCAATGTTGCTAATCCATGTCGGAACAAATGATACTGCCAGGTATCCCTCTGAGCGTATCAAAAGTGACTTCATGACTCTGGGGCAGAGGGTGAAGCAGATAGGTGCACAGGTGGTGTACCCATCAATCCTCCCTGTTGAGGGTAAAGGCCAAGGCAGAGAAGCTCGCATCCTGGAGATGAATGCATGGCTGCGTGGATGATGTCATTGAGAGCGTTTTGGTTTCCTGGACCATGGGATGCTGTTCCAAGGGTTGCAGAGCAGAGATGGTGTCCCCCGATCTGTCCAAGAAAGGTTGACGTGTCTTCAGTAGCAGACTGGCTAATCTACTGAAGAGGGTTTTAAACTAGATTCGTTGGGGATGGGTGAAGAAAGCCCGCAGGTAACTGAAAGCCCCCAGGTAAGTGAAACGTTAAATATCTTTATGGAAACGGGTAAAAGGGGCAACATATGGAAAGCAGTATGTATAAATGCCCATAGCAGGGAAATAAGATCCCAGGTGTTGCAGCTTTAATGGGAGTGGCTGACTTGGATTTAGTGGCAGTTACAGAAACATGGTTCACAGAAAACCATGGCTGGGATGTATCTATACCAGGCTATACTTTATTCAGAAGGGACAGGATAGGAAGAAGAAGAGGAGGAGGAGTGGTACTATATATAAAAAAATTATATTAAAGCTTCGGAATTACAGAGCTTAAAAGGGAGAGAGGAGGCACTGTAGGTTAAACTAGAAAGAGGGAAAGAGAAATCTATTTGCATTGGCATGATATACAGACCTCCCTCACAAGGCGAAGAGGTGGATAGAGAGTTAATTGAAGACATACGCAGCATTGCTAGGACTGGGGAGGTGCTATTGATAGGGGATTTCAATATGCCAGATGTTGATTGGCACATTCCGGCTGCAGTATCATCTAGAAGTAAGGAGATACTGGATTCTCTGCAGGGAGAACTATTCAGGCAACTGGTAATAGAACCCACACATGAAGGGGGCCATACTGGACTTGGTGCTTAGCAATGGTGAAAGTGTTTCTGATGTAATAGTGGGAGATCATTTTGCATCCAGTGATCACCAGATGGTGTGGTTCAGTATTAGGACTAGGGCTGTTAGAATCCATTCAAAAGCAAGGGTCTTAGACTTTAGGAAAATTAACTTTGCCAAGATGGGAAAATACCTCAGGGAATCATTAGTGGGATGGGAACAACTGGGGGATGTAGAAAAACCGTGGACAAATCTGAAAGGGAATATTTTAAGGGCAACCAACCTTTTTGTTAAAATGGTAAATAAAGGTAAAAGGAAAAGGAGACCGCTATGGTTTTCGAAAGTAGCAGTTGAAAAAGTGAAGAAAAAGAGGGAGGCCTTCATGATACAAGAGATCACAGAGAGAGGAAGACAGGCATCTATATTTGGAAAAAATTAGAGAAGCTAGCAAAGTAGTCAGGAAAGAAAAGATTCAAAAAGAGGAAATAGCCAATGTAATAAAACGGGGGGATAAGACATTTTGCAGATATGTTAGTGAGAAGAGGAAGAGCAAAAGTGATATTGTCAGACCCAAGGATGAAGGGGAGGAATATGTAGAAGCTGATAAAGATAAAACGGAATTGCTTAACAAATATTTCTGTTCTGTGTTCACAGATGAAGAACCAGGACCTCAGAAAACCCCCACAAACAGGAACAGTAGCAAGGGACATCTTGAACAATTTTCAGAAGACTGTGCTCATGAGAAACTAGCTAAACTTAAAGTAGACAAAGCGATGGGACTGGATGGGATACACCCTAGAATACTGAGGGAATTTGGGGATGTTCTAGCAGCTCCACTAACTGACCTTTTCAATGCCTCATTGGAGTCGGGAGTGGTGCCAAAGGACTGGAGAGAGGCTCATGTGGTCCCTTTACATAAAAGCGGAAGTAAGGATGTGGTTGAAAACTACAGGCCGATTAGTTTAACTTTGGTGGTGAGTAAATTGGAAACGCTGCTGAAAGAGAAAATAGTGAGGTTCTGGAGTTCAGTGGATTACAGGATCCGAGGCAGCATGGATTCACCAGAAGCAGATCTTGTCAGACAAATCTGATTGATTTCTTTGACTGGGTGACCAGGGAGTTGGATTGAGGGAGAGCCCTAGATGTGGTGTATTTAGATTTCAGTAAAGCCTTTAACACCATTCCTCAAAGACGACTTAAAAACAAACTGAGCACCCTAGGGATGGACCCGAAAGTTTCTGCTTGGGTTAGAAATTGGTTGAGTGGGTGGCAACAAAGGGTACAGGTAAATGGAGTTCACTCTGAAGAGAAGGAAGTTACCAGTGGTGTGCCCCAGGGATCTGTCCTTGGTCCGATTCTTTTTAACAATTTTTTTAGTGATATAGTGGAAGGGCTCTCGGGTAAGGTTTGCCTCTCTGTGGATCATACCAAAATCTGCAATAGACACCCAGGAAAGTGTAGATAACATGAGGAAGGATCTAGCTAAGCTTGAAGAATGGTCTAGAATTTGGCAGCTGGGATTTACTGTTAAAAAATGCAAGGTCATGCATTTGGGCTGCAGCAATCCAAGGGAGCAATATAGTATAGGGGGTGAAGTACTTTTGTCCACTAAAGAAAAGTGGGACCTAGACATGGTTGTGTCTGATGATCTTAAAGTAGCTAAATAGATAGAAAAGGTGACAGCAAAAGCTAGAAGGATGCTTGGGTGCATAGGGAGAGGAATGGCTAGCAGAAAAAAGGAGGTGATAGTGCCTCTGTATAAGTCTTTGGTGTGACCTCATTTGGAGTATTGTGTGCAATTCTGGAGACCGCACCTTCAAAAGGATATAAACAGGATGGAGTCAGTACAGAGGGTGGCTACCAAAATAGTTAGTGGTCTTCATTATAAAGCATATGAGGACAGACTTAAGGATTTTAATATGTACACCTTAGGGGAAAAGGCG
Organism: Ichthyophis bannanicus; assembly: GCA_033557465.1. Lineage (NCBI taxonomy): Eukaryota > Metazoa > Chordata > Amphibia > Gymnophiona > Ichthyophiidae > Ichthyophis > Ichthyophis bannanicus. The sequence continues at coordinate 518,032,727 of CM066033.1, forward strand.
GGATAGAGGTGATATGATTGAAATGTTTAAATACCCCCATGGCCTAAATATACAGGGGGAGAGCCTCGTTCAATTGAAAGCAAGTTCTGCTATGGGGGGGGGACATGGGATGAGGGTGACGGGATAGATTCAGGAGTGATATGTGGTAATATTCCTTTACGGAAAGAGTGGTAGATCCGTGGAATAGTCTCCCAGTGGAGGTGGTAGAGATGAGGACAGTTTCTGAATTCAAAAAAGCATGGGACAAACACAGAGAATCTCTAAAGGAAAAAAGGGGACTGTTGTTGATATGGAAGGACAGACTAGATAGGACATGTGGTCTTTTTCTGTCATCATTTTTCTATGTTTCTAGAACAGAGCAAACCGTTTGAGAGTTGAGCCCTGAACTGGTCTAGCAGGACTCAAGGACAGGACATCATTTGATAAGTAAAATGTCATCTCCCATATCATCCTGCTAGACCAGGCCACACAAGTGGGACGTACCAAAGCTATGCCTCCACCAAGCAGGAATACGACACTGCAGCTTGTAAATCCTTGAGCCGAAGGCAGTGTCTTACTGATTGTGGACATCCAAGCATTAAGGCCTGATAAAAAATGGAAAGTGATGCCCAAGTTGTCATCCGACAATGTAGCCTAGTGGTTAGGGCAGCAGCCTGGGACTACTAAGACCAGGGTTCAAATCCCACTGGAAATCCTTGTGGCCTTGGGCAAGCCACTTAACCCTCCACTGCCTCAGGTACAAACTTAGATTGTAAGTGCTCCGGGGACAGGTAAACGCCTACAGTCCCTGAATGTAACTCGCCTTGATCTACTACTGGAAAGGTGTGAGTTGAATATAAATAACTAAAACAAATAGCTGAAGGAGCTACCGAGCTACACTCCACCCACGAGGACTATTGCGCCTGAGTAGAATGGGTGCGCAAACCCTCTGGATCCAGCCAGTTCCATAACAGATACGATGAGGCAATTGCCTCCTTGATCCAGTACCCCAAGGTAGACTAGGCTGCCGTGACACTTTTGCATGGGCCAGAAAACAGCACAAAAAGAGGATCAGACTTACAAAAAGAATTGAAACATCTCTAAGCCCTCTCAGGACATCCAAAAGGCAAAGATCCTTATCTTTCCCTCTACATTGCTTCTTAGAAAAGGAGGGAAAACCACCCACCTGGTGTTCACATGAAAGGTAGATATCACCTTGGGCAAAAAGGAAGGCACAGGTCAAATGGAAACAGCCTCCTCTGAAAAGGACACATATGGATCCTGGTAAGACAAAGCCTGCAGCTCGGAAATCCACCTTATTGAACAAATCACGACCAAGAAAACAGTCTTGAAAGTCAAGCCCTTTAGAGTAGCATGTTTCAGAGGCTCAAAAGGCTCCGACACCAGGGTCCTGAGCACCAGACAGAGATCCTAGGAAGGGACAAATCACCAGAGCAGGACGATGCAGATATCGAACCCCTTGAAGAAAACGGAAAACACCCAGCTGCAAGGCTGAAGACTTTCCAGTCACTGGACCTCTGAAGCAGGACAAAGCTGCCACCTGGACTTTCAGGGAGGTAAGGGAGAAACCCCCTTTTCCAGACAATCATGCAGAAGGCCAACAGAGCTGGTGCCTTGGCAGACTTAGGAACAAACTGTCGTGTGCTGCACCAGTGCTCAAAGAGGTACCAGACTCACAAGTATGCCAAGCTGGTAGAACCCCTCTGGGCTTTGAGCAGAGTGGAAACTGCTGCAGAAGAATAGCACTTACGCTCAGCTGACCCCCTTCAAGAGCCGTCATAAGTAAGAAGGGAGCCTGGTCATTCAGGACAAACGATCCCTGACATAATTAATCCCATAATGGGGAAGACGAAGAGGAACCACCTACAGAACCACTCTCCTTGTCCAATCCAGCACCACCAGAATAATCCAGCGTGGATGGCACTCTATGGACTGAAGCACATGCCCCAAAAGCAGCCATGGAGGAAGCACATACAGCAGGCATTGCTGTGGCCAGGACTGAACCAAGGCGACAATGCCCTTAGACCCCATTTCTATGCAGTGAGTGAAGAAATGGCACACTTAAGTCATTGGAGCAAGACACCATCAATTCCATCACGGGGTGACCCCCAACGGCAGAAAAGCATCTGAAATGCTTTCTGACTTAACCCTCACTCTGCAGGAGCAAGAGTGATACCACCTTGGCAATGTGCTGAGCAGACAGAGCTAGGAGGTTCATTTCCACCCAGGTGAACCAAAGAGCCATTCCCAGGGCCACTCCTGCATATCTTGTGCTGTCTTGGTGTTTGACATATGTCACTGCCGTGGCATCACCTGAGAACAGTCATACCACTTTACCCTTAACCAAGGGTGGGAAAACACAAGAGGGTCAGCCAGATAGCCTTTGCATTGAGACAGTTGATGGACCACATAGCCTGCCTGCAGCTCCAACAGTCCTGGGCTATTCAGTCTTGACAAGGACTTCCCCACCTTTTAAGACTGGTATCCATTGCCAGAAGAAGCCACAAGTGATCATCCTCTTCAAATAATGTGGGTGCACACATCACCTCAAGCTGGCTCTCACTCCCACCTGTAATGGAAGTCTGAGCTCAAACTCCAGTCAGGAAGGGCTGCTGGCCTCATATGAGCACGCCCATGGCACCATCTTGACTGCTGCTGCCATCAAGCCGAAAAGCTATAGATAATTCCAAACCTTGGGAGCCTGTTGAGGACAGAATATCTCAAGTCGTCCCAACAATCTCTGCACTCTCTCCTCTGTCAGGAAGCCACTGTCCACTCCGGCATCAAAATGTGCTCCAAGGAATTGGGAAAGCTCCAATGCATGCTTTCCCCAATTGAACACCCAGCCGAGGCCTTCCAGAAGGATACCACTTGTGCCAAAACCTGAGAGGCCTCCAAAAGAGAATGGGCTCAGATGAGCCAGTTGTCCAGAAATGGGTGCTCACATATTCCTTAGTGCCATAATGCAGCAGCCATCACCACCATGACCCTGGAGAACATTCATGGGGCAATGGAGAAGCCCAAGGTAGGGTAGCAAAGTGAAGGTGTGAGCCAAATACGGCAAAAGCAGACATCTCTGCTGATCCTCCTTGATCAGGATATGAAAACAAGCTTCAGACAAAATCAGAGAGGCTAGGAGCTCCTTTCAGTGCATCACCGAAATCACAGATCTCAGAGTTTCCATTCGAAAGTACAATACGCGCAAATGAGCATAGTAAATGATGGCAAATAAAGACCAGCGTGGTCCATCCAGTCTGCCCAGCAATTATATGGCAAGAATAGGTGCACCCGTCGCTCCATTGCAGGCCACCCCTCTCCATATCTTTGTTTAGGGGTGGACCCACTACTCCATGTAGGACACCCCTCCACCCCTATTTGTTGAGAAGTTAGATGGTTCAGTTTATTTTGTTTTTATCCTGTTGCTATAAAGGGATCCGCAGTGCTTGTCCCATGCTGTTTTGAATTCCGTCACCATGTTTGCCCCTACCACTTCCATTGGGAGAGCATTCCAAGCATCCACCACCCTTTCAGTGAAAAAATATTTCCTGACATTGCCTTTCAATTTTCCACCTTGCAGCTTCATGTTATGCCCTCTAGTTTTGCAGCTTCCCCGTCTTTGGAAGAGGTTTGATTGTTTATCGTTCCTCTTTAAATATTTAAAGGTCTGAATCATATCTCCCCTATCCCTCCTCTCCTCCAAAGTGTACATTTTTAGGTCTTCAAGTCTCTTCTCATAGGGTTTCTTATGCAGGCTCCAAATCATTTTGGTCGCCTTCCTCTGAACAGGTTCCAGTCTTTTTACATCTTTTGCAAGATACGGTCTCCAAAACTGAACACAGTATTCCAAGTGAGGCCTCACCAGCGACCTGTACAGTGGCATAAGTACCTCTTCCTTTCTGCTGGTAATCCCTCTTTGTATGCAACCCAACATCCTCCTGGCTTTTGCCACCGCCTTGTCGCACTGTTTTGCCACCTTGAGATCATCAGAGATAATCACACCAAGGGTCTTTCTCCTGAACCATGCACACCAACCTCTCACCCCCTATTGCGTACATTTCCCTTGGATTTCTGCTACCTAAGTGCATGACACCGCACCTTTTCGCATTAAATCGTAATTGCCAAGCATTAGACCATTCTTCCAGCTTTTGTAGATCTTTCCTCATGTTATCCACTCCCTCAGGGGAGTCCACTCTGTTGCAAATTTTTGTGTCATCTGCAAAAAGACAGACTTTTCCATTCAGTCCTTCAGCAATATCCCTCACAAATACATTGAACAGTGCCGGGCCCAGAGACCATTGGTCAGAAAGAGCCATTCTTCTTTGGCATCCCAAAAGAAATGGACTATCTGCCTTGTCCTGCTCAGCTGGGGACACTGGCACAGCTATCTTCAGGTGCAGTAATTTGTCAAACATGACCCATGTGGTGGGCTCTCATGTCCACTAAACCAAATGGAGAAACAAATGCCTCTGGGAATGGCTGCTTGCAGTCCAGAACATAGCCACTTTTAATGGTGTCTAGCATCCAATCCTTGGTGACATTCATGAATAGGCCCCAAAACTCTCATAGTGATGAGCAGAAGAAACCCCTTCTGGAGGGGAACAAGTCTCTGATCCACAAGTCCCACTGAATGGACTAATTATGGGTCGGACATCTAGAAGAAGAGAAGGAGGACTTTCCAGGATGAAACACCAGAAGTCCCGAGACCCCCAGAAGTCAGTCCAGCATGCCCACAATGGACAGGTGGAGGCAAAAGACCCTGCTTGCTTCCCAGACCTTTCTGGTCTATCCTCTGGAAGGCGATACGACTGCCTTGGCCAAGTCCTTCATCAACTTCTCCAATCAGCCCCACAAGGGAGCTTTCCCTTAAGGCCAATTAAGTTAGTCAAGCTTTATAGGATGCATTCGTTGCCCAGTGGCAAGGCTATATCTAATGTGATGTCACTGCCAACAGGACAATATCTCTAGTTGCCAAGCGGGCTAGAACACACATGGCATCAGAAGGCAGGCAGTAACAGTCTCCAAAGAAGAGGTAGCATCATCCAGCAGGAGAGACTCTATCCACAGAAGCAGGGCTTGAGGTGTCAGGACTGCACGCACTGCCAAATGAAAACTAACAGCTGCTGCTGCAAACTGGTTCTTCAGCAGAGTCCATCTTTCTATCCATAGGGTCTTTTAAGGCCAGTCTGACTTTCATGGGCATGGAGACCCAATTCTTACCACTGTGACCTGTGCCACCACCTTGGACGAGCCGGACCATGCGATGCACTCCGGGAGAGCTCACATCCCTTTACATGCCTTTTATTCCCCTAGGTGAGAAATCGGTAAGGACCCATTCCAGCCAGAACATGTTCTTGATTATTTCTGGAAACCTGAAGATTATCGAGAATATCTGCACCGCCTGTAGAAGCGGGAAACCTTCAGCCCCTGGCTCTGTTGCTGGAGCATCAGTCACATCCAAGGTGAAAAAACTCTAGCAATCAATGCCGCCTGATCTCCCTTCCAGGACAGGTGAAAAATGCCAGCCTCCACATGCAGATATGCTGCAACTATGGCAAGGCACTCTGAATACCTAAGGAGCTAATGTGAGGTCGAAAGGCAAAACACGGTACTGGTGATGGTGTTTCACTATTACAAATCTGAGAAACCTCCAAGTCACAGGAAGCATCTTTTTGCAAGAGCAAGCATCTTCCAGATCCAGAGAAAATAACCACTCTTTTTTTGGAGGTAAGGATTGAGAATGTCCACAGAAACTATCCTGAATTTTTATGAAATGTTTGTTTGGGGTCCTTAGGATCTAGGATGGGACAGAATCCTTGTCTTTTCATGATTAGGAAATACTTGGAGTAAAATCCCTTCCCTTGCTCCTGGTAGAACGGATTCAACCCTATTGGCTTTTAACAGGGAAACAATTTCCTTTAAAAGTAATTCACATTGCAGACAGCTCTTCCAAGGTGCTCTCAGTGGGCAAATTAGTGGAATGTCAAATAGATGGTATGGCATCCTAACCAGATAATTTTTAGTACCCAATGATAAGAGCTTATAAGAGTCCAGCAATTTGTGTAAAGCCCTAGTGTCCCCTTCCTGGAAGACTGTCCAGTATGGACACTAGAATATTGGCTATGTTCTCATGAAGCAGTTAAAATCCTGCCACATGGTTTTGGCTGAGGAGCATGCTGAGACTTCTGGGCCTCTGCTGCCATGGACAGATGTGAACCTTATCAGGTATAAGAAGTGCTGGAAAGCTCTGATTGAGGCTCACAAAATCCTGCTACCACCCCTTCACATCAGACTAGGTATGATGAAAAACTTTGTGAAAGCCATGGACCGCACTTGGCCAGCTTTCCGATACCTGCATGAAAAATTCCCTCGACTCAGCGAAGCAAAGATTAAAGAGGGAGTTTTTGTGGGTCCTCAGATTCGAGAGCTCTTCAAAGATGACCGGTTCAACAACTTGTTGCAGGGTGATGCGAAATAAGCATGGAATAAACCATTATTAAGAAGGGACCCAGGATATCAATGCTTGACCCAGGATATCCATGGACCATTATTGGGAGGGGACCCAGGATATCAATGCTTGACCCAGTACAAGCATTGCAGAGCCTGTGTTTTTTGGGGAAACTGCTAGGTACGTGTGGCCTAGATTGGCCACTGTTGGAGACGGGATGCTGGGCTTGATGGACCTTGGTCTGACCCAGTATGGCATATCTTATGTAAGGATATCTAATGCCTTTGAGAGTAATAGGATCTCCTTTGATCTCCACTCTGATACCTCCTAAAAGAGGAAGTTGGGTCAGAAGTGGGCCTGGAAAAGGTCCTTAAGGGCAGTCACTGTGTTGCTTTATTAGGATTGCAGTTTCATACACCTCATCTCTGAAGAGATTCTCTCCACAAATGACATGTCAGCAAGCTTCTCCTGGACTTCATAATTTAGGGTCTGAGGCTCGGAACCATGAGAATCTCTGGGCACCAATTCCCACGGAGAACACTCTCATTGCTGTTCAAAAATGTCATAGGTTATTCAGACCATGTATTTTCCACACGCCTCCCTTTGTTCACTAGCAAATGGAGTTACTAGGCCTGCTCTTGAAGGACAGCATCTATAAATTTTTGCATTTTTTGCACAATGTTCACGTGCATACCAATGAAGAGATGGTAGGATGCTATGTGGGATATAAGCAGAGAGGTTTAAAAAAAACCCACTTTCTCCTGAAAGATTTCAGTGTCCAAGCCTCCTTCCCCAAGGGCACTGAAGAATATAACTTGGAACTCTTAGCTCTTTTGAGAATACATTCAGGCACCATGGAATGGTGAGCAAACTGCTGCTTCTCTAATCCGGGAGCCCTCTGAACTCAATATATCAAGTCAACTTTCATGTTAATAGGCTGTACAGGGGAAGGGGGCAACTCCCATATCCTCATCAGTATGTTCTTCAAGATTCTGTGATTGGGCCCCAACACAGCTTCCTTGGAAAGCTCAAAGAATTGGATGATATGTAATGTCTCTGCCTTGAGTTCCTCCTTTAACTTAAATGTAATGTAGTTAGTCATATCCCTAACAAAATCAATGAAAGAAAGACTTCTTTCTTTCAAGAGAGATGGATCTGATGGTAAGCCAGTGGAACCTTTTTTCTTAGAACAACCTCTGGCTTATAGACAGAGTTCTGGACCACAGAGTCTGATCTAGAAAAATACTCAGCCTTAAGTAGTCTGGGTCACTGCCAGCCTTGATCTCTGCTGGGCACAGGTCTCGACTAACAACAGAGTCAGAGGATCTCTGATGCCTCAGTGAAATTTCTCCTTCCCCTCCTAATGCAATGGAGATGCACAATGGCTAGGCAATCACCAACCTGAAAGCTCTTCAATGCCTCTGAGTCAATATCTCTTCCACAGGTAGGTTGTGAGTCTCAAGAGATGGTTTGCACTTCTCACCACAAAGTCAACGTATGTCAAAATTGCAGCATCCCAGTGAGTAAAAAGTACTCCATCTACTCCTCGAATGAGCTGGTCCTTGAAGGCTGCCATCAATAAAGGTGTTGAGACTATATTAAGAGTGGCCACATCCTCTTGAGATGATTGGGCTATATGAGAAACTGATCTTGACCCCCCCTGGAATCTGTTGAATCTCCCCCTAGTACAGAGGAGGATGAGCAGTTATGTTATGCATGTTTCGAGACATCAGATCCCTTGGTGCCTCAATGCTCATGAGATGCAGCTCCAATGCACTCCAAACCAGGTTGAATATTTTCTCTTCTTCAGGTGGAAACCAAAAGTGTCCAATCCTGATGGACTCTACTGATGCTCAATGTTGAGGGTGATAGATGCTCTCTTTATATTGATGCATCCTCAGCATCCAATGCAGCTACTGGAATCATGGAGACTGATGATTCTAATGCTGAAGTTCATGGACTAGACTTATCGACATTGAAAATATGTTTACGCTGCCTTTCTTGAACTTTTGAGCTCTCTCCTTGACATCTGTGACCACAATTGCAACACAAATTACAATGAAAGGGATCATGATCGGACCCCAGATACTGCAGGCACAGATTATGGATATCCCCGCCATGATGGATATTGTCCAGCCATACCGGGAGATGGCTGGGAGATTTATCCTGGGACATATCACCAAAAGAGATAACTGCAGATAAATCATATGACAATTAAAAAACAAAACAAAACATACACACCCAAGGCACTTAACGCCTATAAGGGAGATCTATACCTGCAAATAAGCAAAACAAAGGAAGTTTTAAAACATACAAAAAACCTGGGTGAGAGATCTGCCTGTGTGGGAGCAGCCGCGGTGTTTTCCGTGCCGCGGAGCAAGCAGCTGGTTGGAGCCTAGTGCCTGTTTTGGTCAGCTGCAGGCACTGAGAGGCCGCCCCTGGTGTGGAGGACCCCCCCCCCCCCACGAGCCCTACAAAGCACAGCCGGCTCACACGCGGCCACGTGTCTCGCGGCCCGCGGGGTCGTGTTCTAAGGGGCGTGTTGCAAGGGGCATGTCCTGCTCCTTTGGTGCTCTTTTGGTGATATAGAGCACTAGCAGTCTCGATTTGTCCATGGGGAAGCGGAAGGCAAAGCCAACAGCCAAAGCACCGTCAGGAGAGGAAGGTAAGGTGTCCGGCCCTATGGACAAACATGTCACTGCCCTTCCGCTTGCTAGCCAGTCTTTGGACGGGGCTTCTTTGAGCCCTGATATCCAGACACCACCTCCTTTCCCTCAGCCTACTCTTTTGTCTACTCCTTTGAAGTTAAGTTCATCTGTTACTCCTCCGGTGTTAGTTCCAGTAGACCCTGCTGCACCTGACAATGATTCTTTACCACTTAAAAGTGAGGTGACTCTCGCAGATATTTGGTTAATGCTTCAGAAAATTGAGACACGTTTGTCTTCTACTGTTACTTCTTTATGTAATTTCTCACATGATGTTGTCACTAAGGTTAAAGTTATGGATGATCAAATGACCAAGTTTGCAGGATCCTTGACTCTGGTGGATTCTCAACTCCAATCATATCAAGATTCCCATCTTGATTATCTTAAAGATATTTCCTCTGTTTGCTATAGATTGGAGTTGCTTGAAAACCACTAGCGTGCTCGGAACCTTCGTTTTCTTAATTTTCCATCTACACACTTATTATCACCTGAGATTCTGCTGAAAAAGTATTTATCTGAAATTTTGCATATGGAGAATTCGGTGGATATTGTACAAATGTAGTCTTTTTTTCCTAAGGTTAGGGCTTCTGAGCAGGCCAAGGATGATTTTCCTTTGGCTGACTCAGTCGGTCCTAATCTTACAGAGTTTTTACAGGATTCACTCGATGTCATCCCAAAGCGATGTACTTTGGTGGTGACGTTCGGGTCTGAATTACTTAAATTGAAGATTATTCGTGCTTATTTTAAATGCAAGGATCAGTTGTTTTGTGGATATAAACTTCAGGTTTTTCCAGATGTGGGTAAGGTCACTCAGGCTCGTCGGAAGCAGTTTCTTGAGCTTAAAGCTAGAGTGATTGCGTTGGGGGCTTCCTTTTTCTTGAAGTTCCCCTGTCACTGTTTAGTCACTTTTGAAGGTCATGATTTTGTGTATACTGATGTGGCTTCGCTACGTCAGTTTTTAGTGGATAAGGAGGGTGATGGTGGGCAGGAGGGTGTATAGGTGGGATGGCTTAATTGTTTGGCGCCCTGATTGGAGTTTTTTATAACTCCCTTTTTTCTTCTATTATATGTTTGTTTCCCTTGTGGGAATAGAGTGGCTCTCTCTCCCTTGATGTGCTTTGTATATCCGTAGGGTATCATGCTCTTGAGTGTACTATTTTTGAGTGTTATTTGGTGTTTTTGTATGTTTCTTGCATTTGAGAAAATCTAAATAAACAATATAAAAAAATAATACAAAAAAAAATACAAAAAACCTAAGATGCTAACAGAACCAACACTGCACAACAGTGATAGCACTGTGAAACGCACACAAAGTAATCAAAGTAAGGGTCACACTGCGGAAGAACTGGTAGCGATGTGACTTTTCAGCTCCACAAAAGATTGAGGCAGTCCCATGCAACAGCTGCAGATAGGAAGGGATACACATGCATGACAAAACCTTCCAAATTTAGGATCTTGGGAAGCAGTTTCTTGTTGTAGGTTCCCTCAGTGATTTCACATCTGAGGACTTGTATCCTGCTTGTCTTCTGAGAATAGTGGAAACAAATGGAAAACTAAAAGATACCCCAACATGCTAAGTTTTTGTGACATGGACAAAATATCAGCAAAATCTTCAAATTACAAAATAACTGAGACAACAATGCCAAAATGAATCAGCAAGTAGGTGTGTAAGGTAGTTTACCTTTTCTTATATTTATTTTATGATGTGAAAGTATTACTAACCTTTTGTGAAACAAAAGGTCAGACCAGATCAGAAGAAAGATGGTTTAAACATGCTCAAAGGAGATGGCATGTATGTTGATTACTTTCATGAATATGCCTCCAAATCAGATGTTAGAACTACCCCTGTAAACATTCAGTTTTATAAATTCCAAGAGATTAATTGAATAACTGGATATTCAAGTTTCTTGAGATGGTGATAGGCTGTAGGTTCAGGAATTTTATTTTAGCCTGGGGAATATAATCACAAAGTTCTACAAAGACTGTTTTGTCTACCTTTGGATAAGGTAAAATTAGACCTTACCTGCTAATTGGCTTTCCTTGAGTAACTCCAGTTGGGTCCCGCACCTCTGGTTAGTCAACTCCCACCAACAGCTTGGAGACTGAGCACATCATTTTCTCGATGACATCAGTATACTTAGGCAGCTGGCTCCACCTACCAGTCTCCAGTAATCTCTTGACAAAGCAGACTCACAGGAGCAACAAAATAAGTAGGCAAACTTCATTAACAAACACTATCTACATTTGGACCCCACCAAACACCCAGGGGCCCTCCTCCTCCTCAAACAACCCATCGGCAAACCAGCTGAGACCTATGAAGGACTTGTCTACCTAAGGGAAAGTAACCTCCGGGTCTCAATGCCCGAAGCAAAAAAGCAAACAGCAGTCCTCGCACTACTCACCAGCCTTGAACGCCTGAACTATGCAAACGACGCGTTCTCCCAGACCCTAAACTCAAAGCTGACCACCTTCAGGTCCAGAGTCACGAAGTTCTCCAGGAGCAGCAGGAATCAGTCCTCACATATGGGTGACGTCGGCGCCGATGGAGCCCTCGTGCGGAGCATTTCCCCAGCTTTCAAAGAAAGCCTTTGGGAATTGCAGCGCGCATGTGCGGTCCCCTTCCCGCCCAAGGGTGCCATCTTGCTCAGTCTGATGACATAGCTAAAAGACAGCAAAAATTAGCAAAAATAAATCATATGACTGCAACTCCAAGGGGAGGAGGGAGGGTTGTGAGGACTGATTCCTGCTGCTCCTGGAGAACACCTGTTACAGGTGAGTAACTACTCTTTCTCCAGGACCAAGCAGGAAGTCAGTCCTCACATATGGGACTCCCCAGCTTAAGGCTACCGGAGACCCCAAGCGAAAAAATGAGCTCTCTCGAGCTCGTCAGCACAGAAGGAAGGAATCTTCTCTGAGAACGCCCCCGACCGGTAGCCCAACATCAGGGCCGGAGGGTAGGAGTTGCCTAAACCCCAAAGAGATTATGGAGTACTGCCTGTCCGAAAGCACTGTCCCTGCAGGACTCCCTCTCAAGGCAGTAATGGGCCGCAAAAGTCTGGCTTGAAGACCAAGTAGCGGCCCGGCAGATGTCTGCCAACGGAACAGAGCGGAGATGAGCCACTGACGCAGCCTTCGCCCTGACACGATGAGCCGTGACTCGACCCTCCAACGAGAGGCCGGCTGCATCATAAGCCCAGGCGATACAGTCAGCGACCCATATGGACAACGTACGCTTGGAGACAGGCAGCCCCAACTTATTGGGGTCAAAAGAAACGAAAAGCTGAACAGCCTTCCGATGCTCCCGCATACGGTCAAGGTAGAAGGATAACGCCCTCCTACAGTCCAGGGTATGCAAGACCAGCTCAGCCCGGTTGGCATGCGGCCTGGGAAAGTAAGTCGGAAGAACCACCTCCTGATTGAGGTGAAAAGGTGAGACAACTTTAGGAAGAAACTTAGGGTGAGTCCATAGGACTACCCTATTCCTGTAGAACCTAGTGTAAGGAGGATCAGACACTAGTGCCTGCAGTTCACTCACTCGCCTAGCAGAGGTGAGAGCTACCAGAAATAAAGTTTTCCAGGAGAGAAAACAGAGAGGGCAGGTAGCCATAGGTTCAAAAGGCAGACAAGTAAGCCGCTGTAAGACCACATTCAGATCCCACTCAGGGGCCGGTGGACGCAACGGAGGCTTAAGCAGAAGAAGGCCTCTGAGGAAACGAGCCACCAAAGGGTGGTTGGAAAGAGGCCTGCCGTCCACTGGCGAGTGGAGAGCTGAGAGAGCACTAAGGTGAACTCGGACAGAGTTAGACTTAAGGCCCAGATTGGAGAGGTAGAGCAAATATTGCAACACTACCGCTACCAAGCATGAGAAGGGATTCTCACTGTGCTGAGCACACCATGCGGAGAATCTGCGCCACTTAAGAGCATAGGATTTCCTGGTGGATTGACGCCGAGAGGCCAAGACTACATCTTCCACCTCTCGAGGTAGTAGTAGGGGAGCTAGGACTACCCTTTCAGCAGCCAGGCCATCAGATGAAGGGACTGAAGGTTGGGGTGCAAGAGAGTCCCCTGATTCTGAGACAGGAGATCGTGTTGAAACCCAAGAGGAAGAGGTGTGTCCACCGCCAGTTGTAGCAGAAGAGGGAACCACTGTTGCCTCGGCCACCTGGGGGCTATGAGAATCAATGAAGCCCCGTCCCTGAGGACTTTGAACAGCGTTCTGGACACTAGTGGTGTGGGAGGAAACGCATACAGTAGGCCTGTGGACCACGAGATCAGAAATGCATCTGCTGCTACTCTGAGAGGATGCGGTTGTCTGGAGCAAAATCTCGGGAGTTGCCGGTTCAGAGGACTGGCAAAAAGGTCCATGGTGGGGAGCCCCCACTTGAGAAAGACCTGCTAAACCACCAATGGGTTCAATCTCCATTCGTGTGGTTGCAGGAGCCGGCTCAGTCTGTCTGCCAGGCAATTTTCCTGACCTGGGAGGTAGACAGCCTTGAGAAGGATTCCGTGATTGACAGCCCAAGAGCACAGTCGCTGTGCCTCCTGACAAAGAAGGAAGGAGCCTGTGCCTCCTTGTTTGTTCACATAGAACATGACAACTTGATTGTCCGTCTGGACCAGTACAGACTGGTGAGAGGCGAGGTGGGAGAAGGCTCTCAGAGCTAGGCGTATCGCCCGTAGCTCTAGGAAGTTTATCTGTTGAGTAGCCTCCCAAGGGGTCCAGAGACCCTGAGTACATGTCCCTTGGCAATGTGCTCCCCAACCGAGAAGAGAGGCATCGGTTGTCAGCACCTGAGTATGCGGAGGGGATTGAAAAACCACTCCGAGCACCAGATTCGGAAGATGAAGCCACCATTGCAGAGAGGAGACCAGGAGGTCGGAGATCCTCACTGAGTCCGCTAGGCCCCCTGTGGCTTGATGCCACTGAGTGCGAAGACTCCACTGAGCAGGTCGCATGTGCAGGTGGGCATTGGGGGTGACATGAACCGTGGAAGCCATATGGCCGAGTAGTCTCAGGAATTGCCTGGCAGAGACCAGGGAATTGCTGCGAAACTGGCTGGCCAGATCCATTAGCCTGTGGGCCCTGTCCAGAGGCAGAAAAGCCTTTGCTTGAAGAGTGTCTAGTCTGGCCCCTATGAACTCTAAGTTCTGGGACGGGAGCAAAGTGGACTTTGCGAAGTTTATGACAAACCCCAAGTGCTGAAGCAGAGCCACACTGCGAAGGGTGGCCTGGTTAGCCTCTTGGGAAGATTGGCCCCTTATGAGCCAGTCGTCCAGGTACGGAAACACAAAGAGACCCTGAAGCCTCAGGTAGGCCGCCACCACTGCCAGGCACTTGGTGAAGACCCTGGGAGCGGAGGACAGGCCAAAGGGTAGTACTCTGTACTGAAAGTGGTTTCCTCCCACAACAAACCTGAGATACTGTCTGTGGTCTGGATGGATAAGGATGTGAGTATAGGCCTCCTTTAGATCTAAGGAGCATAGCCAGTCTCCCTGCTGGAGGTAGGGCAGGATTCCAAGGGTAAGCATCTTGAACTTTTCCCTCTCCAGGAACTTGAGGTTTCGCAAGTCTAGGATGGGTCTGAGGCCTCCTGTTCTTTTTGGTACCAGAAAGTACCTGGAATAAAAGCCTTGACCTCTCAGGTGGTGGGGCACCGGTTCCACAGCCTGATCCGTTAGCAGACTTTCTAACTCCTGAAGGAGTAGGTCCCTGTGCAGAGGGGGACTTGGAGGCGCCCCTGGAACATAGGAGGGAGGTACCTGGTGAAAATGGAGAAGATAGCCCTTTTGGACTATATGAAGAACCCAGGTATCTGATGTGACGGCTGACCACCTGTAGGCAAAGTGGGCCAGCTGGCCTCCTGTGCTGAGAGAAGCCAGCTGAGGAGAAGAGGCTATGCTGTTCGAGACAAAAACCCCTACCCTGCTGAGCAGGGGCCAGTGTAGGTGGCTTGGGGGCCTTCTGCCTACGGGGCCCTTGACCCTGCCCCTTGGCCTGCTGACCCTGTTGGGGAGCTGCAGAGGCCTGAAAATGAGGGTATTGTATATAGGCAGACGACGTCCTCGGGTAAAAGGACTTTTTTCCCGAGCCCTTCTTCTGAGAAGGGGCAGAGGTTTTCCTGGAAAGCCTAGTCCTGGTCAGAGTCTCGTCTCGAGTTCTGCAGCCTTTTCAGCCATGGGCTTGCCAAAGAGGTTTTCACCCCAGCAGGGGACATATCAACCAACTTGTCCTGGACCCATGGCTCGAGGTCGGATGACTGTAGCCAAGCCTGTCGGCGGGCACCGATGCCGGCCCCGGCTACGGTTCGAGAGATAAACTTCTAGCACTCTCGAATACCGGTGGACCAGGCTTGGAACCTCTGCAAAGGTTCCTCGGAGAGACCAGCAGAGAACCCGGCAATCTCCTTTGCCAAGTCTCGGAGGTACATGCCCATGTAGAGCTGGTAAGTCTGGACACGGCAAGCAAGCATAGAGCCCTGGAAGCACTTCTTACCGAGGGCATCCAGGTTCCGGGCCTCCCGGCTGGGAGGCACCAAGGAGTGCATCTTCTGACTTTTCAGTCGATGCATGGCCGATTCCACAACCATGGAGTGGTACGGTAATTGTGCCTTCTGGAACCCGGGGCTCTTGCGGACTCGATAAATGGAATCGACCCGCTTGCTTAACACCGGCGTCGAGGCCGGGGTCTCCCACATGCCGAAGAGCAGCCGCTCCAGCATCGGAGGAACCGGAACAGTAAAGGCCTTCTTCGGGGGAGAGTCATACTGGAGGGCCTCGAGCTCCTCGGCTCGAGGCTCCTCCTCGGGATCCGCGGGGAAGGCCAAGGCCTTGGCCATATCCCGCACGAAGTCCGAGAACTGGGTATCCTCCGGTGGGGATCATCTCCGAGGTTCGGACTCGGGCGAGTCCGATGGGACACACCGAGTCCGATGGGTGTCGGGTGACTCTTCGTCCTCCGTCTCCCAGCCCGACTCCTCGGAGGAGGAATCGAGCGGCTCCAGTCGCGCGGGCACTGATGCCCTCCGCCCCGACGCCGAGGGTATTGGCGTCGACAACCTCGGCCCCGAACGGGAGGTCGAGGGAGACCGTGGCCGAGGATCGACTCGAGCCCGCATGGACTCGAGGATCGGCTCGGCCTCCGGGGTCGACTTAGACGTCGAGGTCCTGGTGGTCGGGGCAGATGCACCGGTGAGACCGGCGATCAATGCCCGCTGCTGTTCCATGAAGGCAGCGAAGCTGCTCTCCAAGGCCGTCAACCTGAGTCCGAGCTCAGGAGACCCAGCAGCCCCCGACTCGGGCCCCGATGGCGTCGGGCCCGACGTCGGCTCCCTCGGAGGCGAGTCCACGAGGACAACAGCACTTACGTGTCCAGGAGACTCCATCTCGACACAAGGATGCTTGGCAGGCCTCTCCGACTCCGAAGACCCGGGGCGGCTATCGGGGCTATGCGACCTGGCCCTCGAGGAACCAGGAGCGTCCACCGCCGCCCTCGCGGATTTCTTCTTCCTGCGATGTTCCCGCGAAGGAGACCCCCGCTCAGAGGAACCCCGATGCTGCTCGGGGCTGGAGTCCCGAGATGTCGAGGCCTCTGACGAAGTCCGGGCCCGGCCGGACGCGGAGTCAGAAAAAATTTGATCCTTCTGGTGCTGTCGACTCAACGCCTTTGAGGACATTTTTCCACACGGACCACAGATCATCGGGTCATGATGGGGTCCGAGGCAACGGAGGCAGCAGTCGTGTGTGTCGGTAAGAGACATAAGTTTCTTACACCGATCACACTTCTTAAATCCGCTGGTAGCCATCGGGGGAAAAAGGGCCCCTGCTAGGTCAAAAGACCGGGCTGCCAGGGAAAAAAGAAAAAAGGCGCGAACGCCAGTCACAAAGGACAAAAACCGAAAAAGAGAGAAAAGAACTCGATACCGGCATATCAGTCCGAGCGGGAAAAGGATCCGGCGTCGAACCAGAGAAAAATAGGGAAAATCAACTTTTTCCTCGGGGAAAAACGAATTACGTCCGTCGGGCTCCGCGGAAAAAAGAAGACTGAGCAAGATGGCACCCTTGGGGGGGGAAGGGGACCGCGCATGCGCGCTGCAATTCCCAAAGGCTTTCTTTGAAAGCTGGGGAAATGCTCCGCACGAGGGCTCCGTCGGCGCCAACATCACCCATATGTGAGGAATGACTTCCTGCTTGGTCCTGGAGAAAGCCAATTAGCAGGTAAAGTCTAATCTAACTTAAAAATTAAAATGCATGTGTTCCTTCGAGTCAGTGCTCCTGAGTTTTTTTGGCAGTGTGACCCGAAAGTAGATTGCCAGGCCTTTCTTCCAAGGCAATGGAGTGTTAAGTGACATGCCCAAGGCCACAAGGAGTGCCCTTGGGAATTGAACCCTATCCCATTGCATACAATGTCACCTACAATCTTTAAAAAAAAATCCAACCTGTATATTTAAACTACATTTTAGCAACTACTTAACATCTAGTAAAAATCAGAGGTTTCAGATGAAAAGAAAATGGATCTGGCAATAATCTGAGGTTTCAGATTAAAAAAAAAAAAAGACACTACAGGCTGGAAGAAAGATCTGTATTAAACATTCTTTCATTTGCATGTCAAAAGTACAAAATAACTAAGGCAATATTAAAATATGTATTTTTTAAAATCTACATTATGGTATCTTTTTAAGACAAAAATAATTTACATACTGGCAACAATTCTTCTCCACCATTAACAGTCATCATATCACAAATCAGAAATCAGGTTGCTTAAAAAATGCATTTTATAGGAAACATAGGTTAATTTCTCTTCCCTGTACAATACTAACAGGTTTCCTTTTTTATACTGCTTCTAAAATCTTCAAGCAATGAACATAATTAATATAGGAAAAAGAAAATCAAGAAGAGGTAGGTTGCCCTACTGACAATAACTCATGATTTATCAGTGGCAATGAGAATTACAGTCCTCTCTACTAGCAATTTTTACATTAACATTTGCTGAAATGGTTCAGTTGACAGACTGGATTTAGCTCACACCTTTCTCAGAAGCTCAATGAGTCACATCCAGGTATAGATGGGAGTACTTTTTCCTTTTTATAAAATGACGGCAAAGAAAATCCTCCTAAAAGCAATGCCTAGTTAGTATGCATTAACAGTTTGGGTGATATCAAAATATTTTCTTTCCAACTTAAGAAAACTTCCTCCTACTGTTAGATGCTAGGATAGAGAAACTAATCTGATATATACATTTTTTTTTTGGCTGGGATTAATCTATACTGAAATCCTTTACCTATTCTATTCTAGGATGAAGGAAGCAGTAGTAATAGTCTCTGCCAACAAAACCAAAAATTCATACCGGGAATGGTTGAACTATCAAATTATCAATAGATTACCTAGACTATGAATGCAATTTTTGGCAGCAATCTGACCCTGGTTTAATTTCTCTTGGTACAACTAATTTTAATTTACTTGAGATTAACGTAATTAAAGGAAAATATTTGTAAGACCACCGAATGCTATAACATTAAGCGATTCAAGTATTATCATCCATTTTAAAAATGAGACATATACCATACTTTAGTGGGAACTTATCTTGGTATGGTTATTTTATTCAAAAATAAAAAGTATGTTACAAAGACAAAAGGGGGATCTGATGGCTAAGACTTTCAAATGGACCAATGCATGGTTGCAAGTGTCTAGAATTCTTTTAACAAAATATCTCTGCTGCTAATGGCTCCACAAGGCAACTATTTCACAATCTTATAGAACACAGTCTTTTGTGACAGGCACATAAGGTGACATTTTACTTACCAGTTAATGTCCTTTCCTTGAGTCCTGCTAGACCAGTCAAGACATGTAGGTTCTGCTCCCCTACCAGCAGATTGGTGGCGACAAAGAACCAATGAAAAGCCCAGGTTTCAATGACATCACTCTCATGCCTCTATTCGCCTCAGCCACCAGAGGTCCCTCAGTATATCTTTGTTTCCAACAGATGGATGGATTTTCTCCTCTGTAGAAAATCCAAGAATTGAGAGGAAGAGACTGATTAAACACTCGTGAATGACCACCTTGAGCCTAAAAAACTGACACACTCACTTGAATGTGACATGGGAGGCTCCACTAGACTGTAGTCTTTTTGGCAGCCAAAGGAGGGGGGGGGGGTGATTAGTTCAGTTTCATGCCCTTATAAGGGCCTGTTGAGCAGCCACAATTTGGAAGGATCTGGAAGAGTACAGTGACCTCACACAACCTCAGTGCCCCATTCCTCCTCCTCCATTCCCCCTGTTCTCTCCCAAAGATTGCAGAAGGCTCTCAGAGGGATCTGCCTGCCAGTCACCTTCAACACAGTGTGTAAAACTAAAACCAGCCAGTGAACAGTTTCAGGGAAGTAGAACTCAGCCTGACACAGATTCTATGCCTGGTGCTCTCAGGCGGTGAGTACCAAGGATTGACCTTATCAATGTCCTTGCTGGGGGGCTCCCAAATGAGAGTCTGTCCTCCCTGGAATTCTTTTCCTCTTTACAACAGACCTGATCCTTTGGGTATGAAAATTCAGACTCTGCGGCTTCTGGGTGTCCCCAGACACAGCCTAGTGCTGGGCAGGCATAAAGTAGAAGCCCTGTGCACTTAACCTTTGGCTAAATGTCCCCAGCTTCCTGGAAATAAGAACATAAGAACATAACATAAGATATGCCATACTGGGTCAGACCAAGGTCCATCAAGCCCAGTATTCTGTTCCCAACAGTGGCCAAACTAGGTCATATGTACCTAGCAGTTTCCCCAAGAGACACAAGAGAAATGGAGAACAGCTGGGAACTATCCAAGATGTTGACCATCTCGGATGCTGATGGGCTCTGATGTGGATGAGGAAGTGCTCTCACCTTCAGAAGGTTATGTAGAGGCCAGCGTGATCCGCCTATTCTGGAAGGAGCTGGCGGCATTGATTACCAGGGTCTCATCTGCCTTTGAACTTGATGGATGTTTCCAGCATGGAGCAGGAACTGCCTCACATTGCCAGCCCAACCGATAAAAAGCAAGTTGCAAGGAAGCCAGATACAGTTAAGGAGAAAAACACCAGAACGGCATTAATAACAGAGGTGTCCATTCCAAGCGATTACTCTGTGAATCAAGTGGAGAGGCAGAAGATCCTGAAATACCAGGACATGCAATCAAAAAGCAAGAAAATATGGCAGATAGAGAAATATTTTCCAATGTGTTGGGTGCCAACGGCTTGATAAAGAAGAATTTCCAAGCACATCTTGATAAACTACCCATACATGTTACATCTTACGAATTCCAGCAGGAGGCTCTCTGGCACGATGCAAGTATTACGCAGATTCTTAGCAGTAAATTTGAGAGACTGAGATCATATCCCCCGTGCCCAGTTTAGAAGTGAGGTTCATGCCTGTCATGATATGCGCAAAACTTACCCATTTGGAGATACTACCCCAAGAAAATCCATGAGCTGCTGGGTCGCCAGGAGTCAGCACTGACTTGAAGGAACACATTGTATTTATGCATCTTAATTTTAAAGTTAGATTGCAAACTTTTATTTTGCTTTTTTTTTTTAAATGAAGGCTGTCTTGATGTCTGCGAAGGACAGTATATAAAGTTTAAAATAAACAAATTAAAAAACATATGACATTTATGTGTAGCATGGTATCCCATGGCATACAATATCACTTGCAATGTTTAAAAAAAAATCCAACCAATTTTCTCTCCTCCTATGGCTACTAAAAAGACTGTGGTCTAGTGAAGTCTCATGTCATGCTCAAGTGAGAATCTCACCTTTTTAGGGCTCAAGGTGGTCATTCACGAGTGTTTAATCAATCTCTTTTCCTCTCAGTCCTCAAATTTTCTACAGAGGAGAAAATCCATCCACCATCTGCTGGAGACAAAGAAATACCGAGGGACCTCTGGTGGCCGAGGCGATTAGAGGCATGAAAGTGATGTCACTGAAACTTAGGCTTTCGATTGGTTCTTTGTCTCCACCAATCTGCTGGTAGGGGAACACCATCCACTTGTCTGGACTGGTCTAGCAGGACAATACGAAAAGAGATTTTTCTTTGATTTAGGATACTTTATCCAAAATCCCAATTTACACAGGTCATTCTTCTGGTGTCTGAAAACTATTAAGAACTGCTTCTTGAGTTTGGAGACAGGTGTGTCTACTCATTTGACACCATTGTATTGTGTATCCATCTTCTAGTTCAGTGCTTCTCAACCTGTATTATTTCTGGTTGCATGTTGAAGTTTGCTCGATCTTTGTGGCACAAGCTATACTTTGCCCCTGCTCCCTTCCCTTCCTACAGCCAGAAGGACCCTCTCTCTGCCCCACTCATATATACATGCTGCCAGCATGTCCTGCTCTCTGCCCCTCTCATATATACATACACACACTGCCAGCATGTTCTCCTCTCTGCCCCACTTACACAAACACTACTACTAAAGACATAGGCAGCGCTGTAAACAAATACATAAGAGACGGCCTTTGCTCAACAAGCTTACAATCTATTCAAGACAAACAGAATAGAGGGCTAGGGTGGTTCAAGGGAGATGATAAACACACAAGCATGTTAAACAGCAGAATGAGGCCAAGATCCTAAAGCAGCTTCAAAGAGGTGGGTTTGTAGCCTGGATTTGAATAGGACTAGGGATGGAGCCCGAGGTACAAGCTAGAGTAGTCTATTCAAGGCACAGAAGAGAAAGGCACAACTTAAGAGTGATTTGCCTAATGAATGGCGTTCCCAAGGGAGAGATAACAGGAGAGGTAATGAGGAGGAGCAGAGTGTATGCACTTGTAGGTTAGTAGAAGTTTGAACTACCGTATATGCGGAAATGGATTCGGAGTCAGTGAAATGATTTGAAAAGAAGGGTTATGCGAGCATAGCAATAGCGGCAGAAGATTAGCTATGCAGCTAAATTCTGAATGGATTGGTGAGGAGAGGGATGTCTCAATGGGAGATTAGCAAAGAGCAAGTTGAAATAATCTAAAAGGGAGGTGACAAGAGTAGATAAAGATATTGGTAGCATGTTCAGAGAGGAAGGGATGAATTTTGCTGAGAGAGAACCAACAGGTTTTAGCTATTTTTGGATATGGGCAGTAGAGAATTGTCAAAGGTGATCCCAAGGCTACAAAGCCAAGGAAACATGGAGGATGACAGCGTTATCCACAAAAACAGAGATAGGAGGAAGGGGGAGATGGGTTCAGGGGGAAAAATATAAAACTACCAGCACACACCTCTACTTCCCCTCCCACAACAGATTCAACCCTCCTGCTCCTCCCAGCCCCCTCCTTTTACTTTTTTCCCCTCCTGCTCCTCCCCCCAGCCAGTACTTTCTTTTTTGTTTTATTCTTGCTCCCCTCAGCCAATACTTTTATTTCTCTTTAGCATCCACATGCAGCATGCTGCACATAACTCAACCTATTGCCATTTTATTTATGAATTTTGTTTTTACCCATGTTACAGTTCTATTCACTTCAGAAAAGCAGAAGCTAGTGACACAGCAGCAGAAATTGTGGCAGGGGAAGGGCTCCTTCAGTGCTCACCATCATTTCTTGAGCAGCAATATTAGCACCATGGGAGGACACCAGGAGTGGGAGCTTCCTCCTGTACAGTTGTTGGAAAGGCAGAAAGTAACCCATGGAACCAGTGGGCCCTTTCTGCTCCTCCAAGCCTTCTTTGGCTTCAAGAAGGCAGTTCTTACTTAGCCACAGTAGCAGCTCAACTCCTGTTGCACATTTATGGCTGGAAAAGGCAGAAGATAAGCAAGCTATGGCAGTGGTTGAGGGTGGAAAGACTCTCCAAAGCTGCGGGGTTTTTTTGTGTTTTTTTTTTTTTTTTTTAACTCTCAGGAAGGCAGATTAAGAATTAGCCACAGTAGCGGGATAAAGGTGGGTGAGAACGGAGTCTACTGCAAAATGTTTTTGTGCTTCCCCCAGGCAGCAGGGACAGTATAGGGTAGCTCCTTTTTTGCAAAGGTTCTTGGGGCTCTTCTAGAGGGGCCTGTTCATGACAATAGCTTTTAGCAGCAGTGTCTGCTTTTCAGGCATGTGGCTCCCACCTGTAACTGAGAAGGCACTCCTGAGCCTACATTAGGGGACAATGGCTCATAAGCCACACCAAAGAATTCTCAGTAGCACACCTGTTGAGAAGCACTGCTCTAGTTAATATGAGATGCCTCAAAGTATGGAAGCTTAAATCTAGCTGTTTCTTTATCTCTACCAAAAGATTTTATTCTATCATTGTGTATCAAAAATTAGTTCTTTCTTGAAATTAAGTCCTAGTGACTAAACACAGGCAACAAAATACTGGAGTGAGATTTCTTCTTAGGAGTGATTCATTCACAGTAGACCTTTTGGATGCAGAACACACACCATAGTACCTTTGTATCCTAGAAGAAAACTGAAGGACAAAATCAGATCTCAGTACGTAATAACAAATAAACCTGAGAAAAGCAGTGACAAGACTTTACCGTATCTGCTCTACAGACCACAGAGAAAGCCAATAGGCCTTTGTAATACAGAGGTCTGATAGAGGATCAGTATATATTGACTGGTATGCCAATTTCTGAAAATAGCATCTGAAGACAAAGTAAAGTATAGAAAGCCCCTGGCACAGATAAAGACTAACTCCTTGGCAAGTCAGAGACCAGCAGTCAAGAATTCAGCATATGTATCATGGGGACTTGGATACGTGAAATCTAAATTCTGACCACTTATCCTAAACCAAACTCCAGGAAACAACCCCCCCCCCCCCTCCCTGAAAATAAGCATGGTAACGGGGTAACATCAGTGCTTCAGCTATCCTGTTAATGCCAGAGTTAGATGGCTATATATTACCATGTCCTGATACCACCACTTTTATGGGAAGAAAAATAAGTTAAGGAGGAAGCCTATGGATCCCATAGTGTTCAAGAGAATACATGACAAACTGAAAAAAATAATAATAAAGGAATTAACTACATTTAAAAGATAAAACAGTTACTCACCTATAACAGCAGGAATAAGTCTTCACATATAGGTGAACATCACTGACTGAGCCCGTACGGGAACACTCCCCAGCATCCAATAGGAAAGCCTTTGAGAACACTCCACTGTGCCTGCCTTCAACTCCTCAGTTGAGTTTGTAGCTGAGAAGAGGAGAAAAATAAAAGAACCCTACAACTCCTAGGGGAGGAGGATAGATTGTGAAGACTGATTTCTGCTGCTCCCAGAGATCACCTGTTACAGGCGAGTTATTACACTATCTCCAGGAACAAGCAGGAATATAATCTTCACATATGGGACTCACTAGCTCCCAGATACTAGGCTAGTATGGGGGGGGGGGGGGGGAGTAGTATGATCCCTGATACAAAAATCCAGTAGCCAGAGTGTCTGGAAGAGTTGTGGGCCATTGGACTCTATTCCAGGAGGCGATATTCTCGCATTGACAGTCTGGTATCTTGTAGAAGTCCGGGACAGAGAGCAGGAGTTGAGTTAAAGTCCCAAAGAGGTGCTGGAGTACAGCTTGGCCAAAGACAAGGTTCTGTTCAGACAGTAATGTGAAGGAAAAGTATGAATGGAGGACCAGGTAGCTGCCCAGCAAATGTCCTCAATGGCTACAGAGATTGGCTACAAAGGTCACCATAGCCCACACATCATGAGCAGTGACATGATACTCCAATAAGAGTCCTGCTTGTGCATTAGCAAAAGAAATGCAATCTGCTATCCATTTAGATACAGTACGTTTCGGCACCGGTAGACCTATGTGACTATGATCACAGGAAATGAATAATTGAGAGGACTCGCTTGCAGTCTAAAGTGTGTTGCCATAGCTTCAGCCCAAAACACATGTGGTCTAGGGAAGAAAATCGGGAGGATGACAAACTGGTTTAGATGGAAAGAGGAAACCACCTTCGGGAGGAAATGTGGATGGGTACAGAGAACCATCTTGTCACCTTGCCACAGAGATATAGGGTGGATCCGCCACTAGAGCTTGCAGCTCACTGATGCAGTGAGCTGAAATGAGGGCAATAAGGAAGATGATCTTCCAAGATAGAAACTTCAGTGAAGTGGTGGCTAAAGGTGGCTTTAGAAGTTGCGCAAGAACCACATTCAGATCCCAGGCCACTGGAGGCGGATTGATGGGTGGCTTGGACAGCAGGAAACCCCACATGAAGTGTGCTACTAAGGGGTGTGAGGAGATAGGCTGTCCGTCCATTGGCCTGTGAGAATCCGCAATGGCATAAAGGTGAATTCTCCCTAAGTTAGTTTTCAGACTGTCAAGGATAAGTGGAGAAATATTGTAGAAGTGACTCCGCAGGACAAGAAAAGAGGTCAATGTCCTTTGGAGAGCACCAGAAGGCAAACCTATGCCATTTGAAAGCATAAAATAATCTGGTGGAATCGTTACAAGATGCAAGGAGGACATCCTTGACTGCCTGTGGTAGGTCGAGGTTGGCAAGCATTAGCCCTTCAGCAGCCATGCTGTCAGGTGTAGGGAGTAAAGATTGGGATGGAGGAGAATCCTGTGGTCCTGAGAGAGGAGGTCAAATGCACATCCCGGGTTACGTGGATGAGTCTGCGCAAGGCAAAGAAGCAGAGGAAACCATGGTTGATAGGGCCAAAAGGGGACTATGAGAATCATCAAGCCCGTTTCAGCCGGTAGCTTGAAGAACCTCTTGGATATCAAGGGAATGAAAAGGAATGTGTAGAGTAGTCCCTGTCTCCAATGGAGAAGGCATCCGGGACATGTTGGTGCAGCGACGGCAGCCTGGAGCAGAAGAGTGTAAGCTGTGTGTTTTGTGGAATGGCAAAATGATCTAAGAATGGGGTTCCCCACACTTGGTAGATCTGAGCAGCCATCTCCCGATGCAAGGTCCATTCGTGTGGATGAAGAATATGGCTTAGTCTGTCTGCTAGCTAGGACATTGAGTTTGCCTGGGAGGTACACTACTCTGAGGTGAATTTATTTTATTTATTTATTTACATTCTCTTATATACCGCGCTATTCTGCATCAGTGCGGTTTACATTGAACAAACTGAAATTACATTGAACAGGGCATTATAACTTGGAGATAACTATTTTACAGGGAACATGGGCTATGGAGGGTTAAGTGGCTTGCCCAAGACCACAAGGAGCACCTATGGGACTAGAAACCCCAGTCCTTCCGGCCCAAGGTTGCTGTCCTCTAGTGGGATTTGAACCACTGACCTTCCGGCCTGAAGTACCTTGCCCCAACCACTAGGCTACTCCTCCACTCCAATGTGAATGTGGTGAGAGATGGCAAAGGACTATAAGGGAATCACTTATTCGCAGAGGAGACAGGACCCCGGCTCCCCCTGTTTATGCGGAACATGGCAACTTGGTTGCCCATTCTGACTAGAACAGGTTGCCCCAATAGCTGGTGTTGGAAAACCTGAAGAGCACTTGTCAGTGCCTGTAGTTCTAGCAGGTTGATCTGCAGGGCAGATTCCTGTGGTGTCCACAGTCCCTGTATGGTCAAGTCATTCAGATGCACCCCTCAACCCAGCTTGGAAGCATCCGTCATCAAGGTGCATTGAGGTGGAGGCATCTGAAAAGATGACCTGATGAATTGGTTTTGTGGGAGACACCACCACAGGAGGGATTTGATTAGTTGAGGGGTGATGTGGATCTTGTCTCTGAGATGACCCTTCGCTTGCATCCATTCAGAAAATAGAGTCCACTATGCTTGTTGTAAGTATGGTCAAGCGTAGGGGACAATGTGGACCATGGAGGCCATGTGTCCTAAAGAGTTGTAGCATCTCTCCAGCTGTTACTCGGCTTTGCTGTTGTACCTCTTTTGCCATCTCAATGAGGTGGGCACAGCAATCCTGTAGGATGAAAGCTTGGGTCTATTGAGTCTCTAATAGCATTCCGATGAATTCCAGGCTTTGGGATGGAGCGAATGGAAAGTTTATAAACGAAGCCCAGGTTTTGAAGCACTGTGATGGTGTGATGGAAGGAGAGTTACCTCTTGAGGGGTGTCTCTACTGATCATCCAATCATCAAAGTAAGGAAAGATGAATACCACCAGGGTCCATAGGTAGGCAGCGATGACCGATGCATTTTGTTAAGACCCCCGGGGCAGAGGCTAGAACGAAGGTGAGAATCCCGTATTGATAATGGCTCCCTTGCAACATGAAGCAAATTCATGTATGCCACTTTTAGATCTAGAGAATATAACCAATCGTGTCTCTGTCGGTATGGTAGAAGAGTTCCTAGTAAAATCATTTTGAATTTTTCTCGGATCATGAACTTGTTTAGGTCTCTGAGATCAAAGATGGGCCAGAAGTCTCCTGTTTTCTTTGAAATGAGAAAATATGGCGAGTAGAAGCCCAGTTTTTCTTGGATGAGGAGGAACTCTTTCTATGGCACCCTGGGACAACGGGGTGGTCATCTCTTCTTTTAAGAGATTGCTTTGAAAGGTTATGTGGGATAATCCCCTGTGAAGCTGGTAGAGGGTAAGGTTTCAAAGTGAAGTTAATAACTCTTTGGACAATCTGGAGTGTCCACTGCTCTGACGTCATTAGGTGCCACCTATGGGCATAGTGACAAAGTCTGCCTATGTGGAGAGGCTGGGGACCTTCCAGGGGCAGAATGGCAATGCTCTCTAGGAAGGCGTCAAAAACCAGGTGCAGACTGTGCCTGTACAGTTGGTTGAGGCTTAACCACTTTGGGTTTCTCGGGTTGGCAAGGGCCTTATCTCTGCTGAAGTTGACAGGTAGCAGAAGACAGATAAGGAGGATAGTATCTTCTTCTTAGAATAAAGAGACATCTTGGGAGAAACCTTCCAGCTGTTTTCCTGGAAAGGCATTTTAGGGTGAGATCATCTGTTTCCATCTCCCCTGCTTTTTCCCTCCAACCTTTTCCAAAAAGATTTTCTCTAGTATATGGGATATTAGCCAGTCTGATACCTGTAACTAGGCTATTCTGAGAGCCCCAATGCAGACTGCTGAAGTTCTGCATGTAGATTCAAGAGCATCAAAAGAGGCCCTGGTAAGAAACTTAGAAGTATTCTGGCCTGCTTGATGAGTGTCTGAAATGCACTCTGCTTATCCTCAGGAAGCAGGAGGGTGAAAGTCTCCAGATCCCTGGTGACATCCTTCAGAAACATGACCATGTACAGAATGTATGAGTTGATTCTGGAGGCTAACATGCATGCCTGGAAACATCAACGCCCCAAAGCATCGCGTGTTCTCAAGTCCCTGCCAGGAGGCATGGATGAATGGTTCTTTCAGCTTTTCATTCAGTGCACCCCAATTCTACCACCATTGCGTGGTGGGGGAGCTGAGGTTTTTGGAAGCCTGAGCACTATGGCACTCTGTACACAGTATCGAGTCTCTCGCTAACAGGCAGAACCATGAGCGGGGCCTCCCACATGCTGAGCATAAGGTCCTGCAGGATACAATGCACCGGTAATGTAGCCGCCTCCTTGGGCATGGGAGGATATTGCTCAGTTCTGTTCCTTTTCTGAGGCTACTGTAATGGCAAGCCCTGCTCCCATGTCACATATGAAGTTCTGAAAGGCTATATCTTCCGGTAGAGACTGATACCGTTCCTGAGGTAGCGAAGGGTTCAAGGGAATGTCAGGAAGTTCCCTGGCATAGAGAGACCCCCTGTCAGATTCTGAAGAACTTGAATCAGAGATCCGTAAGAAATCAAAGTATTGGAGGTCTTGATCTCGAGCTCAATGCTTTGTGGAAGTCGACTGTCGATACCGATACTCACAGGTATCAGAACAGAGAGCCATGGCAGTCTGAGTCTGTTGGATACTGGAGGCATCGACTGCCTCCAATGAAAGAATTGACCTCAGGAGCTCTGACGATGCTGGATCCAGGGCTGGCATGGAGCCAGATATGCCTGGCTGTAGGCTCAGTTCCAAAGCCTGCACTCCTGAAGCTCTCAATGTTATCGGTACCGAGGCTGCCTGGAGTACTGCCAAACTCCTCTCGAGAGCCAGCATGCGCTGGTCAAGGGAGATGATGGATGTCTGGGTAGAATCACCTATGGGGTTCTGAGCCACTGTCCCAGAACATGGAACTAGTAGCTCTCCGGAGGTCGATGCCTTGGGAACATCCTGGAGCACCACCTGTGCTTTGGAGGACAGATCCTCCCATTGGAGCTGTCTGGCTGGCCGATCTGCATCAGAAGCGCTTCTAGGGGAGTGGCGATACTTATGCTGGGACTTTTCCCTGGTCTCGCTATCTTTCTTCAATGCCAAAGATTTGGAAACGGCCAGAGATTTGACTTACTTTTGAGTTTGAACTTTGAAGAAACCTGAGACCTATGAGAGGAAGTCGATGCCCTCAATGAAGTGGAAGTCACTGAAACAGAGTCCGAGGTGGACGACGATCCAAATTGTCTGGCTTGGTTCTTGAGGCCTCTCTGTCATTTGTTGGCATAAAGGACAAGAATTGGGTTGATGTTCAGTATCCAAACGCTTTAGACACCAGTCATGTTTATCAGTGGCTGAAATGGTATCGGCACACTTGGTACATTTTTTTTTTTTAAACTGACTGGCTTTTTCATGCCTTAAAAAGTTGTCCTTGAAAATTAAGATAAGGCTATGGATGCCTATAGGCCTAGTTTAGTGGTAAAAATCATGGTGAAAATGAATAGAAAACTAGAGAACTTTCAAAAGAAAAAAAGAAAGTATCATCGGGACCAGTGTCTAATTCGATGGAACCGGCATCAACGGGAAGGCAGAAGCATAATGTTCCACAAAAGAGATGTTTTTCGGCAGTGACAGGACAAGGCATTCTGCTGGCTCCGCGGAAAATGAAGAACCGAGAGGAGTTGGGAAGATGGGACAGCAGGCACGCAGGAGCAGTGGTGTGCTCCCAAAGGCTTTTCTATTGGGCACTGGGGAGCGTTCCTGCATGGGCTCCGTTGGTGATGTCCGCCCATATATGAAGAGTGCATTCCTGCTTGTTCCTGGAGATACAGAATTTCTAAGAGGAATGTACTGGCATAAACTGGATGCACAATTGGGTTTAAGAAATAGGGAATTTTAATTCATACTGCTGGGCATTATGTTTAATGTTTGAAATGTTTTCAAAATGTTCTTTTCAAAACTTAAGATGACTATTTTGTATTCATAGCAGAAAAAAAGGTCTCAACTTTCACAATTTCAATTATTTGCCAATTTAAATGATATGTAACCTACTGCCATTGGGCAATTTAAGACATATTTTTTCCTTTAAACTATAAGCCCTTTACATCTACTATAAGCAGTTAACAAATATGAAAATCAAATTAGAGTACTCCTTGCACTGGGAATTTGCATGCGAGTGAGCCCTAACTTTCATAATACTAACACAGTGACTTGATTCTGGGAGAATACAGACAAAGTCAGCATATTTCTGCATATTTAAGATGCCACATGAATGTAAATCAAATGCCCACATACTCTATTTTTGGCATTTCAAACTCATGAGATCTAGAAAAATCTTGAATAAGGTAATGACAAAAAAAAGCTGCCTTAAGTAGCGTAGGCCACAGTTTTTTTTTATAGCAACATGAAAGATCAAAAAAGGAAGACTAATTTTAATAAATCTGTTCTCCATAAAAAGGCAACACTTTAAAAGTAGAAGGCACTTGGTTTTAAGACAAAAATTCTTTTTCCAGTTCATATACAGATGGCCGACAAAATTTGTTTTTCACCTTACAAAGTGGCACAGTGTAGTCCTTGTTTTGTCCTTCCGTATCAATATCAAGTAATGAAGGTAAATGTTTTACTTTCTCCTCAGCAGCTAACACGTCACCATTTGATTTTGTGTTATATCCTGTATAGTCTGGTTCAGAACAATTAGGCTTTGCACTTTGAGGCAGAATCTGCCAGGGATCGATTCTTCTTTGAGAAGGTCTAGGTCTTGATATAATACTGGCAGCTATTTGCTTTTTAGGTGAATTATCACTGTTAAATGTTCTTGACTGAAATGGAGGATGCAATGCCTCAGAATCCAAAGGATAAGAGAATCCATTAGCTGTAAATAAAATAGGACCATTAGAGAGCTGCATATTACAACAGAGTCCTTTGTTTTTTACATTTATTACTACACAAAAAAAACATCATCTAGGGCCTGGGTCACTAAACACTAAGGATGATATTCAAGAGATCAAGGTACCCAACTCAATGAAAACCTTCCCCTGTTGAGCATTTAAATTTAAAACTGTTTTCACAAGGCATTTGATTACATTAGGACACCTAAGTTGAATAACAGGCCTCTAAGTATAGAAGAATTTTCATTTCAATACTTAGGCCCCTAAGTTTGGCTGAAAATACTCCTAAATTTAGGCACTGATTATGTGCTCAGCTTTCAATATCAGTCTATAAGTGACTACAATCTCCCAAATAAATTTTCTGACACGTGCAAGCATGCATCAATGTTCTTTAAGCCTTTCAGACCGTATGTCCACTGTAATGGATGTCATGTTATTCATTGAATTCCATGTATGCATATATATATGGTGTCTGTGAAAAAATTCAGGTCTGAAAGGGTTAAAACACAAGGAATCAGGCTAGTGTGGAGTGGAGGAGTGGTTGGGGCAAGATGATCCTGTACATAGTAATGATTCCTTGTTCTGTTAAATTTTGGTTTTCCTCACTGAGGTTGAGGGCAGTCACAATTCTTAACCATGTGTATGGGTACGAATAATGAGGCGTGCGCCTAGCTGCATCGACTGATATAGCAAGATGAAGTCATAAGAAACCTCTGGAATATTTTCTCTGCCTCCACCTCTGTGGGTAAGAGGATACAACCCAATTGTCTGCACTGGTCTAGCAGGGCTCAAGGAAAAACCATTATTTAGCAAGTAAAATGTCACCTTTCTCCGTGAACAAGCAGGGTAAGTGCAGACATATGGGATTCCGTAGCTACCATATGCCTTGGAGTGTCGCAATGGCAGACACCAACAGAACAGCCTGCTCTTTTTTTTTTGGCCAAACACAAAAGGCACCAAGCCAATTCCTGTGAGCCAAACACACTCCCACTTGGCTCAAATCGAATCAATACACCAACATCAAAAGTGAGGGGAAACAAAATACACTCCCGTGTAGAAATTTTTTTTTTGTCGGACCATATAATACCCTGTCCAGGGCCATAAGAACCAGACCCCTGGACCCCAGTAAATCTTGGTCCTTTTTAATCAAACCAGCAGTAAAAGTTAATATAAACCAAAACTTAACTGCCACGGCACATTTTTCCAGGTGAGAGACACACACAACAGGCCCTTAGGAAAATACATCCAGACAGAGGCAGCCTGGATTGGAGCTCAAAAGAAACAAAAAGCTGGGTGGACTTTAGTTTGCTCCAAACAGGACAAGGCTTTTTTGCTGTCCAATTTATGCAGCACTGACTAAAGTAACAAAGTCCCTCAAGAAATTAGTAAGCCGCACACGAAGCAAATAAAAGGCTGTAGAGAGAGGGGTTTACCTTCTATATAATGGTGATAAGCGCTAACTGCACAGAGGTGAACACAGAGTTGATTTTTAAACCTGATTCAGACATGTGTAGAAGGCATTCAAGAAGTTTGTGTGGGACACGAGAAAAGGATCTAGAGCTTACCTTTCACAGCAGATGGCAAACCTCCTAGAAAACAGAAAGTAGGGATAAATGGTCACTCTCAATGGAGGAAGGTGAATAATGGGATCTGAATTGGGACCGTGCTTTTAAGAAACTACAGTAGGACCTTGTGAGACTGGAAGACTGGTCATCCAAACAACAGATGAAATTTAATGTGGACAAGTGCAATGTGATGCATGTAGGAAAGAATAACCCAAACTATAAATACACAAATGCTAGGTTCCACATTAAGAGTCACCACCCAAGAAAAGGAACCAGGTATGATTGTAAACAATACATTGAGATCTTTGTTCAGTGTGGAGCAGTGGCCAAAAAGGCAAACAAAATGTCAGGAATCATTGGGAAAAGAACAGAAAACCCCCCAAAGAATATCACAACGCATCTGTATCGCTCCATGGTGTGAACGCACCTTGACTATTGTGTGCAATCTGATTTCTGCATTCCAAAAAAAGATGTAGTGGTGTTAGAAAAGGTATAGAGAAGACTGACCAAAAGGATGAGGGGGATGGAACGACTATAAGGAAAGACTAAAAAGGTTAGGGCTTTTTAGCCTGGAGTACAGACGGCTGAGGGGAGATATAACATGTCTATAAAATTCTGAGTGGACTGGAACGAGTAAACACAACCAGACAGGCTACTCCTTCAAAAAATATAAGGACTAGGGGACATACCATGAAGCTGTAAAGCATAGTTACTCACCTGTAACAGGTGATCTCCGGAAACAGCAAGAATTTAGTCCTCACATATGGGTATCGTCGGTACCGACGGACCCTGCGCGGGAACGCTCCCCAGTGTCCAATTAGAAAGCTTTTGGGAGCATCCCACAGCGCCTGCGTGCTGCCTTCCCGCCTTTCCCAACTGCCTCTCTCCTGTTGAGTTTTAAAGCTGAAACAAAGAGAGAGGGAAAGGGAAAGAGATAGAGAGATACAACTCCTAGGGGAGGTGGGTGGGTTGTGAGGACTACATTCCTGCTGTTCCTGGAGATCACCTGTTACAGGTGAGTAACTATGCTATCTCCAGGAACAAGCAGGAATGTAGTCATCACATATGGGGACTCCCTAGCTTTAGATGCCAGGGAGAGACCCCAGAAGTTGTGTGTCCCTGAGAAGGGCTCCACTTCCCCCCATGGATCTCTGGTATCCTACCAGGGATGGTGGGTAGGAGTTGATTAGGTATGGAACAGGTGTTGGAGAACAGCCTGACCAAACAAGGCATCCCGGCGGGAGTCCTTGTCCAAGCAGTAATGGTCTGTGAAGGTATGAACCGAGACCCAGGTGGCTGCTCGACAGATGTCGTCGATAGACACAGAGTGCAGATGAGCCATTGAGGCTGCCATGGCTCTCACATTGTGAGCTGTGACATGGCCCTCCAGAGAAAGGTTCTTACTCTGATAGGCGAAGGAAATACACTGAGAAATCCAGTTAGACAGTGTTCTCTTGGAGACTGGAAGTCCCAAATGAGAAGGATCAAAAGCAACAAAGAGTTAAGAGGACTTTCTATGTTGCTGTGTTCTTTGTAAGTAAAAGGCTAAAGCTCTTTTACAGTCCAAAGTATGAAGATTCCTCTCTGCATTTGATGCAAGAGGCCTTGGAAAAAACACAGGTAGGTAGACCGCTTGGTTCAGATGAAAAGGCGAGACCACCTTTGGCATAAAGCGTGGATGAGTCCTAAGGACTACCTTGTCATGATGGAACCTTGTATAAGGTGGATTAGCTACTAGCGCTTGCAACTCACTAATGCGATGTGCTGATGTGATTGCAATGAGAAAGATAACCTTTCAAGAAAGGAATTTCAAGGAGGTAGTAGCTAAAGGTTTGAAAGGTGGCTTCATGAGCTGCCCAAGAACCAGGTTTAAGTCCCATGCCACCGGTGGTGGCCTAATGGGAGGCTTAGTTAGAAGAAGGCCACTCATAAATCTTGCTATAAGAGGATGAGAGGAAATAGGCTGTCCATTTAGAGGCTTAAAGGAAGCTGTAATAGCACTCAAATGGACTCTTACTGAGTTAGTCTTAAGTCCTGCATTGGGTAAATGAAGGAGATACTCCAGCAATGATTCCACAGGTATCACAAGGGGGTTAAGACCCTTTTGCGAACACCATATGGTAAACCTTTTCCACTTGAAAGCATAAGAACGTCTTGTGGAAGGTTTCCTGGAAGCAAAAAGAATATCTTTTACTTGCTGAGGGAGATTAAGATCATGG
The DNA here is from genome assembly GCA_033557465.1 of Ichthyophis bannanicus. NCBI lineage: Eukaryota > Metazoa > Chordata > Amphibia > Gymnophiona > Ichthyophiidae > Ichthyophis > Ichthyophis bannanicus. The sequence goes on from CM066033.1 coordinate 518,067,656, forward strand.
AGATCTAGGCCTTCAGCAACCAAGCCCTGTGATACAGAGACTGGGGATTGGGATGCCATAACATTCCGCCTTCCTGAGATAGGAGATCTGGAGCAGACCCCAACTCCAGGGAGGGAGCTTGAGAGAGATGTAGAAGCAAAGGGTACCACACTTGCCGTGGCTAATGTGGAGCTATGAGAATCATATGGCCTCTGTCTCTCTGAAGCTTGAACGGGGTTTGGGAATTAGGAGAATGGGTGGAAAGGCATACAGGAAGTCTTGACACCAGTAAAGGAGGAAAGCATCCCTGGCCTGAGCCCCCTGAGCCAGAATTCTGGAACAGAACCGGGGAAGTTTGGCATTCCACGAACTTGCAAAGAGGTCTATGTCCGGGGTTCCCCAAATTTGAAAAATCTTGGTCACCTGGTCTGCATGCAGAGACCACTCGTGTGGAAGCAGAACTCGACTGAGTCTGTCTGCCCAAGAGATTTGTATGCCTGGAAGATACACTGCCAGGAGATGAATCTGATGCTCTCTGGCGAGGGCCCATAGTCGCAAAGCTTCATTGCAAAGCGACAGAGAGCCTGTTCGCCCCTGCTTGTTCACATAGAACATGGCTACTTGATTGTCCGTATGAATGAGGACTGTCTTTGTAGCTGAGCAGGGTATGGAACACTCGAAGAGCAAGGAAGATTGCTCTGAGTTCCAAGAGATTGATATGTAGATGAGTCTCCTGTGGAGACGAGGTGCCTTGGGTGGAGAGGTCTTGCAGATGAGCTCCCCAACCCACCGGAGAAGCATCTGTTGTGAGAGTTGCTTGGGGTAAGGGTTGTTGAAAAGGGGACCCCAGCAACAGGTTTTGAGTGGACTTCCACCACTGGAGGGACAAAATAAGGCGACTTGTGTTTGCTATTTTGTCTGACAGGCATCCTGATGCCTGGGTCCATTGGCTGGATAAAGTCCACTGGGCTGCCCTCATATGGAGGCGAGCAAAGGGAACCACATGCACAGTGGATGCCATGTGGCCTAGTAGTTGTAACATCTCTCGAGCAGTGAGATGAGACTTTAGCACTGCTTGAGAAGTTAACTGCACCATGCAAAGGCAACGGGCCTGGGGGAGATAGGCCCTTGCCTTTCTGGTATCCAGCAAAGCTCCTATGAACTCTAGAGACTGAGTGGGAGTTAGACTGGATTTTGGGATGTTTATTACCAGACCCAAATACTGAAGGATACGCATTGTGCAGGATAGAGAAGTCCTGGCCTCTGACTCTGTTGGGGCTCGAAAGAGCCAGTCGTCTAAGTAGGGGAAGACGAATATCCCTAGAGTACGGAGAAATGCTGCTACAACAGCCATGCATTTCGTGAACACCCTTGGTGCTGAGGCCAGGCCAAAAGGAAGCACCCTGTATTGGTAGTGCCTTCCTTGAAAAAGGAAACGAAGGAACTTTCTGTGAGTTGGATGGATGAGAACATGGGTGTACGCATCCTTGAGATCTAGAGAACAAAGCCAATCCTGACTCTGAAGGTATGGCAGCAGAGTTACGAGAGAAATCATCTTGAATATCTCTTTGACAAGGAATTTGTTCAATTCTCTGAGGTCCAAGATAGGTCTGTATCCCCCTGTTTTCTTTGGGATAAGGAAATAGGGGGAGTAAAACCCAGTACCCTGTTGAGGAATGGGTACTTCTTCTATTGCCCCTTGGGCAAGAAGGTTAGTGACCTCCTGACCTAACAGGTTGATGAGAGGTGTCGGAGAATTGAACTGCCTTATTGTGGGAGGGGGCATGCTTGAAAAATAAAGCCTGTACCCCCTCCTTTATGATGGAGAGTGTCCATTGTTTTGCTGTTATCTGCCCCCATCTGGGGGCAAAGTGACATAACCTTCCTGGGATGGTGGAAGGCTCTGGTCCCACGAGAGCCAGAAAGGCTAAGTTTTCTAGCTGAAAGTCAAAGGCCTTGTGGAGGCTGAGACTGCTGAGACGGTTGAGGTTTAGCAGTCTTTGCTTTCTTCTGTTTGAGCGGTTGCTGACCTTTCCTGACAAGCTGACTTCAGAACGTCCCTGCTGAGCATAAGCAGGATATCATCTTTTCTTCTTACAAAAGACTGGTTTCTTGAACGATTTCTTTCTAGCAGGATCAGTTGTGGACTTGGATAATCTATCCAAGGTGGAGTTGTCAGCATCCAACTCATTGGCCTTTTCCTGCCAATCTCTACCGAACAGGTTCTCACCAGTACAAGAGATATTTCCCAATTTGTCTTGCACCCAGAGCTCCAGATCAGATGCCTGGAGCCAGGCAATTCTACGTGCAACTATGGCAATGGCAATGGCAGAGGTTCTGCTTATGCACTCAAAGCAGTCAAAGGCTGCACAGTTGACAAATTTAGAAACATCTTGGGCATGTTTGACCAATGTGAGAAAATCCTGTCTTCTATCCTCAGGAAGAAGAGGACTCAAAGCCCCTAAATCATCTGTGACCTCCTTCAGGAACATTCCCATGTAGAGACTATAGGAACTGATCCTGGCAGAAAGCATGGAAGCTTGGAAGACACGACGTCCAAAAGCATCCAGGGTTCTGCACTCACGTCCTGGAGGATTAGAGGCATGCCTCTTTGCACTCTTAATCCTTCTCATAGCTGATTCCACTACAATAGAGTGGTGAGGAAGCTGAGTTTTCTGGAAACCAGGACAAGGAGGGACTCGATACAGAGTATCCAGTCTGCGAGAATGAGGAGAGGTGGTAAGAGGTGTCTCCCACATCCTTAACATGAGATCATGCAAAATCTCATGAATGGGCAAGGTAGCTGCCTCCTTAGGAGTTTTGGGATATTGTAAAATTTCCAACTCCTTAGCTCTGGGCTCTGTTTCAGGGGCCACAATAATGGACAGACCCCGAGCCACCTCCCTGATAAAATCCTGGAAGGAAATCTCCTCTGGAGGAGACATCCTGCGCTTAGGGGAGGAGGGCTCCTCTAGGAGAAGCATTCCTGCATCGACAGAACTGTCAGAATCTTCAGATTCTTCTGAGGACCCGAAGTACCGTCTGTCCGGATGCTCTTGAAGAGCCCGATACCCGTACCGACCGAAGTCGGTACCGGGAGTAATCGGTACCAGAGGGCATCGGATGACTGGGTACTGGCCATGCACACACCGATGCTGATGTCGATGCTATCGGTACCGATACCGGGGTCGGTGCCGTTAGCAGTTGGATTGTCTGTCGCGGTTCCGAGGGCGTCGATGCCGCAAGGAGAGCCGCCAGACTGCGCTCAATAGCTAGGACTCTCTGGTCTATTGACACTGCCGATGCCTGGATGTCAGTACCGCAGAAGACTGCCGGTACCCCAGAGCATGGCACCAGTAGTTCTGCCGAAGTCGAGGCCTCAAGAACATCCTGGAGCCCCGATAATGCTTTGGAAGCCGAAGCCTCCCGCCGGGGCAATTTTGCCGGTGCAGAATCCGCAAGGGCAACGCCAGAGTCATCTCGATGCTTAGAAGGAGATCTACCCTTTGAGGACTGGCTGGACTTATGTTTAGTTACCTGAGGCTGGACTTATGTTTAGTTACCTGAGATCCACGGGAGGAAGAAGCAGCCCTGGAAGACGTCGATGCCACCGAAGCTGCATCAGAGAGAAACAGGATGCTGAGCTTGGCAGCTCGGTTCTGCCAACCTCTTTTAGACATCATGGCGCAGGACATACAATCCGTGATGGAGTGGTCAGGACCTAAACATTTTAGACACCATTCATGGGTGCCGGTGACGGAAATGGTACTGCCACACTTGGTGCACTTTTTGAAACCTGAGGCAGGTTTCTCCATTGTAGGAAAAACGTTTGGGGCCTAAGGCCCAAAAAAGGCACGTGCACCTGGGAAAAATAGGAAAAGTACTACTTTTCCTATTTTTCCCAGGTGCATATATATTTTTCCCAGGTGCATATATATATATTTTTTTAAGACAAAATAAGAAAGAAAAAAACGGCGGTAGCGGTAAAGCGTTGAGGAAGGCAGACGCGACCACAAAAAAGAAAGAAATAAGGAAGAATTCTTCTGCGGTGACAGGAACAACGACCTGCTGGCTCCGTGGAAAAAGAAGAACTGGAGAGAGGCAGTTGGGAAAGGTGGGAAAGACAGCACGCAGGCGCTGTGGGATGCTCCCAAAAGCTTTCTAATTGGATGCTGGGGAGCGTTCCCACGCAGGCTCTGTCGGTACAGACGATACCCATATGTGATGACTACATTCCTGCTTGTTCCTGGAGATAGTAGTATATTTAAAACAAATAGAACATGTTTTTTCTCTCAATGTATAATTAGTCTTTGGAACTCATTGCCAGCATATATGGTAAAAGCAGATAGTGTATCTAGGTTTAAAAGGGATTTGGACAAATTCCCAGAGGAAAAGCATAGTTACTCACCTGTAACAGGTGTTCTCCGGGGACAGCAGAAACCAGTCCTCATATGCGAGTGACGTTGGCACCTATGGAGCCTGCATGGTAATCTCTCCCCAGCTTTCAAAGAAAGCCTTTGGGAGATATACCACGCATGCGTGGTCTCCTTCCCGCCTAAGGGTGTCAGCTTGCCTCAGCATGACAACATAGCTCAAGACAGCAAAAGAAAAAGCAACTCCATGGAGAGGAAGGAGGGCTGAGAACAAATTCCTGCTGTCCCCGGAGAACACCTGTTACAGGTAAGTAACTACGCTTTCTCCGGGAACAAGTAAGAAGTCAGTCCTCACATATGGGACTCCCTAGCTACAGGCTATCAAAAAAAAAACCCCTTTAAAAAGCCACAGGTGATCATAAAAGGTGAACCTTGAAAAGCAGCAACTAAGTCAAGGACACCAGACCCACGAGCAGCCCCAAGTGTCACGCGAGGAACAGGTTGTCTGAAAACACTGAAGGGCAGACATTGCTTTATACTCTAAACAAGTGACAGAATACCGCCTGGACAAAGGCGCTGTCCCATTGGGACTCCCTCTCCAGGCAGTAGTGAGCTGCGAAGGCATGGAAAGAGGATCAGGTGGCAGCCCGACAGATCTCTGCAAGGCAATGGAGCGCAGGTGTGCCACAGACGACACCATGGCCAGGACGCTGTGCGCTGTGAGCGGATGCTCCAGCAAGAGACCGGCCTGCTCATAAGCAAAAGCAATGAACCACCCAAGCGGACATGGTACGTTTAGAAACCGCTGTTCCCAGCTGATTTGGGTCATAGGAGATGAAGACCAGTGAGAAGCGACAGCAGGCTTGAGTACGCTTCAGGTAGGACAGGGCCCGCTTATAGTCTAAGGTATGGAGAGCTGCCTCCAGGTTGAGGTGGCATGGAGACATCACCTTTGGGAGAAACTTGGGGTGCGTGCGGAGCACGATCATTTTATTGCAGAACCTCGTATAAGGTGGGTGAGCCACCAGTGCCTGGAGCTCGCTGACCCTGCAAGCTGAGATTAGCACAACAAGAAAGACTACCTTCCAGGATAGATACTTAAGGTGGTACGAGCCAAGTGGCTCAAACGGTGGCACAGTGAGTTTTGAGAGAACTACATTGAGGTGCCACTCCGCTGCCGGGTGACGAACAGGTGACTTAGAGAGCAGTAGGCACTGCAAGAATCGAATAACAAGGGGCTGAGTGGAGAGAGGCTTGCCCTCAACAAGACAGTGTTCCGAAAGTTCGCAGAAGTGTACTCTGACCGAGATGGACTTCAGCCCTGCCTGGGACAGGTGAAGGAGGTCCTGGAGAACCAGCTAGACCTAGCAGGAGAAGGGGTTAACCCACCTCTCTGCACAACAAACCAAGAACCTTCACCACTTGAAGGCATAGGCCTGGCGGGTGGAAGGCTTGCAAGAAGCCAAAAGAACTGCCCCACCTCACTGGAGACAGACATGGGCCAAGGCTACCCTTTCAGCAGCCAAGCTGTCAGAGACAAGGATCCAAAGTTGGGGTGCAGGAGGGAGCTATCCTCCTGCGAGAACAGGTTCGGGTCGTTCCCCAGAGAGACTGGGTGCACCTGGGACAGGCCGAGCAGCAGCAGAAACCACGGCTGCCGGGCCTACCAAGGGGCCACCCACAGTATCACCGTGGCTCTGTCGAGCTGGACATTGAACAGGGTCTTGGCAATCAGCGACATGGGCCGAAAGGCGTAGAAGAGGCCGTCTATGGGATGAGGAATGCATCCGCCACTACCCATGAGTGATGTGGCTGCCTGGCACAGAAGTGGGTTAGCTGGGCATTGGAAGGGCTGGAAAAGAGGTCCACCTGTGGGAGCCCCCCAGAGACGGAACAATCGACTGGCTACCTTGGGGTCCACCTGCTACTTGTGCGGTTGGAGGACTCAGCTGAGCCTGTCCACCAGGATGTTGTCCTCGCCCGGGAAGTCAACTGCCCAAAGGAGCATGCTGTGCTACTTGTGAAGGAGCAAAAGCTCACTACCTCTTGGCACAGGAGAATGACCCCATCCCTCCCTGCTTGTTGATTCAAAACAAATATCGCCACCTGGTTGTTGGTTTGGATAAGGACCGCTTGATGTTGAAGGTGGTGATGGAAAGTCTGGAGGGTGAGCGCTATTGCTAGGAGCGCCAGGAGGCTGATCTGCTGGAGGCTCTCCTCCTGTGACCAGCTGCCCTGCATGTGGGTTGTCGTCGCAATGGGCTCCCCAGCCCAGTTTGGAAACATCCACGGTGATGATCCTCTGAGGGACGGGGACCTGGAAGGGCATTACGGCCTGCAGGTGCTGGAGCTGCCACGACCAGTCAAGGGAGTCATCCAGAGAGTGGGTTACAACCACTCTGTCCCATAGGCGCCCCACTGCCTGAGACCATTGGGAACCGAGAGCCCACTGTGCAGGCGGGCATCCGGGATGACATGCATCGAGGACGAAGACGAAGCATGAGGTGGGCAGAGGCTGAGGGCTGACCCTGGACGTGCTGTGCCCTGTCCAGAGCAAGGAAGGCCTTGGTCTGGATGGTGTCCAGCATTGCCCCTATGAACTCCAGCAATTGCATCGGCTAGAGATGAGACTTTGGGCAGTTTATGACAAACCCCAGATGTTCCAGAATAAGGGTGATGCGGGCCATCGCTTGGCAGACTTCTGCAGCAGTGCCGCCCTTTATGGGCCAGTGAGCCAGTCATCCAGGTACAGGAAGACAAACACCCCTTGGAGGTGCAGGAAGATAGCGACCACTGCCAAGCACTTGGTGAAGACCCTCGGGCAGAAGCCAGACTGCGGGGGAGAACCCTGTATTGATAGAAGCAGCCTCCCACCATGAAGCGGAAGTACTGCCTGTGAAGGGGGTGGATGAAGATGTGTGTTGTAGGCATCCTTTAGATCCAAGAAGCACAGCCAGTCTTCCTGCCGGAGGTATGGTAGCAATATTCCAAGAGAGCATCTTGAATTTCTCCCTCACCAGGAACCTGTTGAGGTCTTACGGGTCTAGGATAGGCTGCCCCCCCCCCCCCCCCACCAGTCCTTTTGGGCACCAGGAAGTAACAGGAATAGAACCCTTTGCTTCTAAGTTTGAGGGGGACAGGTTCCACCACCCTGTCTGCCATAAGGTTTGTGAGTAACTGCTGAAGCAGATCCTGGTGAAGGGGATGCATCAGGACCTCTCCTGGAAAGAAGGGCAGGCCAGCGGTCGGCAAAAATACCCCCCACTGTGTAGTACGGGGCAGGCCCTCCCAGGAGAAGAGATGCTGTGCCCCAGGAGTCAAACCCCCCCCCCCCCCAGGTTACACCAGAGGCATGAGCTTAGGGGCCTTAGGCTTATGTGGGCCATGTCCTTGTCCTGCTTGCCCTGTTGGGGAGCTGGGAAGGCAGAGTGCTGAGGGTAGTTTCCGTAAACCGTCCTCTTTTCGGGTAGAAAGACTTTTTACCCGAAACCTTCCATCGGGAAGGTTTGGGTGTCTTCTAGGAGAGCCTGGTCCTGGTCATGAACTCTGTGATAAGGAAGCTTATCATAGCTCAGGAAGGAGCTATAGAAAAGGTGAAGTGACTCTGAACAAGCAACCTGTCAGTTCTGGTAGAAATAAGAAAACAGAATTTTCCCATAAAAGACTACCAGTCCCAGAATGCACCAGGTTTCCAACAGCCATTAGAGGAGCTGAAGTGGGGAAACGTGTGTTCAATCAGGAGGGCTATGAGGTAATCCCTAAGCACTCATCTCAAAGGGCAGGGCCTGATTCAGCACAGCTGCGCTGTGTTAGGGAGGAGCACTCATCTAAGCAGAATAAAGGTAGAGTTTATTCTACAGAGAATTATCCTCAGGATCATCATCATCTTCATGAGCAGCTTGGATATCCTCAGTTTCATGTGGAGGATCATCAGAAGCAGAAGCCAAACCGGACGGACAGAGAGGGAAAGAAACCCTTTGGAAGAAGGAAGAGAAAAGCCTTTGAGAGGTCTAAAGGAGTTCATAGCAGTACGTATACTGGAAGGCATTCCAAGGGCCAGCATACACCATTGGACTGGGGAAAGCCAGAGGAATGGTGCTGTAGAGCTAGGAATCTCCAGACGGTACCTGTGAGGGAGACGGCTGCACGTGGAAGGGACCATAAGACCCGTGCCAGAAGGTATGTGAAGAGAGATCCAGTGTCCAGGGATCTGGATTGGAAGGCTGGACATAAGAACTGGACTACATACTGGCCAGGCTATATAGAGAGGAACTCTAACAGCAATGGAAGCTCAGGTATGAACACTGATCTATGCCCTAGCTATAACCTTGAAAGACAGCAGGGAAACAAGTATTCTCCTGAAAGTGCTCCATTGGGAGATTCATCTGTGCCAATCCATGATATTGAACCCATGCTTGTTGAAGAAGAGGGGGTGATAGCAGATGAAGAATCTGTTTACATGGACTGCTCTCTGTCTAAACTCCTTTGGTGATTTTCTGTTATAAAGTACAGCAACCATCACAAAGAAATACAAACTTGTTCTTTAATCTACTCAGAAAAGTTCCTGAGTAGGATTTTTAGCCACGCAGTAGAAAGCAAGCCAGCTAAGGGGTTTCAGCTGGATAACTGCTAGCAATTGAGCCTTACCTAATTGCTTGTGAGCTCTGAGAGAATCACTTCTGAATCTATGTGGGAAGATATAAGAAGTTAACCTGAAAAGAACAGTTTTTCTCTTCTTTGTGGCTTTTGGTTTGTTGTTTGATACCTTGCTAAGAGAATATTAGCTAAGCCTATAGAAAAGACCAGTTTGTTATCAACCAGGTCTTATTTCTTTTGCTTTGATTGCCTGACAAGTTCAAATGTTGTTTTCCTGGTTTTGTTTTTTCAAGTTTAACACTGAAAGCAAGTAACCTGATTTATGTGCTACCAAGCATATCTGTGTTGGGAGAAATAACCCCATAAATAAATATCTTATTGGCTTTACACTTGAGCACAACTAAATTATTGTGAGCAGCTGTGTCGGGTGTGAATGGACTGCATTGCCCACAATCCCTTGCCAATCATATTGACATATGCACTTGCCAAGACTGTGAACATTCTCACCCAGGCAGCCGTCTGACAACTCAGATGCCAGCTCGGCAGCCTTTGCAGTCATGGGTTTGTTGAAAAGGTTCTCTCCCCAGCAAGGGATATCGACCAACCTGCCCTGTATCCATTGCTCCAGGTCGGAAGACTGTAGCCAGGCACTAATGCCCACTGCTGCTACTCTAGCCGCCAACTCAAAGCCATCATAGGCCGCCCAAGTCAAAAACTTGGAGCACTCCCTGACCGTGGAGACCGGGGTCCAAAACCGCTGCAGAGGTTCCTCAGAGACCAGTCGTGACCTTGGCAAGCTCCTTCAGTGTGTCCCACAAGTACATGTCCATGGATCTAGCCAGCGAACATCGAGCTCTGGAAGCATTTCCTGCCCAGGGCATTCATGGAGCGAGCCTCCATACCTGGGGATACTGTGGAGTGCTTTTTCTGGCTGTTAAGCCTCTGCACGGCCGACTCCACCACCAGGGCTGGCCCGTCCATTGAGCAAGAATGCTTTTTGCACAGGGCCCCGCGCAAAAAACATTCTTCATTGCACAAGTAGAAAAACCCCCCCAAACCGGCTGCTGCTGCTGCCGCCGCCGTGGCAGCGGCAGAATCAAATGTCCCATCGCGGGGCCCCGCCTGCCCGGCAGAGCCTCCCTTCACCATCAGCTCCGGAGTCCCTCCCAATGCGCGGGCTTTCAGAGCCGCGAGAGCTTCTCTGACCTCTCGCGGCGCTGTTAATCCCGCCGGGGCTGATGGGAAATCCCATCAGCCCCGGCGAGATTAACAGAGCCACGAGAAGAAAGGGAAACTCTCACGGCTCTGAAAGCCCGCGCATTGGGAGGGACTCGGGAGCTGATGGTGAAGGGAGGCTCTGCCGGGCAGGCGGGGCACCATGGCGGGACATTTGATTCTGCCGCTGCCACGGCGGCAGCGGCAGCCGGTTTGGGTTTTTTAATCAGGGCTGATGGGGGGAGGGGTGAGGACTGGTAATGGGCTTGGGGGGAGGTTAGGACTGGTAATGAGATATGGGGGGGGGGGGTTAGGACTACTAATGGGCTATGGGGGGCTAAGACTGGAAGTGGGCTGATGATGGGGGGGGTTAGGACTGGAAATGGCCTGATGGGGGGTTAGGATGTAATGTGCTATGGGGGGGCTAAGCCTGGAAACGGGCTGATGGGGGGTAGGACTGGTAATGGGCTATGGGGGGGGAGTACTGGTAATTGGCTATGGGGGGGTTAGGACTGGAAATGTGATGACTGGGGGGATAGGACTGGTAATGGGCTATGGGGGTGCTAAGACTGGAAATGGGCTGATGGGGGGTTAGGACTAGTAATGGGCTATGGGGGGGGCTAGGACTGGAATAGGCTGTGGGGAGGCTAAGACTGGAAATGGGCTGATGGGGTTAGGACTGGTAATGGGCTATGGGGGGGGCTAAGACTGAAAATGGGGTGTTGGGGGGCTTAGGACTGGAAGTGGGCTGATGGGGGCTTAGGACTGGTAATGGGCTATTGGGGGCTTAGGACTAGTGATGGGCTGGGGGGGCTAGGACTGGTAATGGGCTGGGGGGCTAGGACTGGTAATGGGCTGGGGGGCTAGGACTGGTAATGGGCTGGGGTGGGGCTAGGACTGGAAATGGGCTGAGTGGAAGGAGGGCTTGAACTGCAAATAGCTGTAAGGGGAGGGAGCTAGGACTGGAAATGGGCTGAGTGAGGGGGGACTAGGACAGGAAATGGGCTGATGGAGGGCTAGGATAGGACTGGAAATGGGATGTTGGGGGGGCTTGGATTGAAATGGACTCATGGAGGGGCTAGAACTGGAAGTAGGCTCATGGGGGGCTTGGATTGGAAATGGGCTGAGTGGAGGGGAGCTAGGATTTGACATGGGCTGATGATGGTGGGGCTAGGAAAGGACTAGAAATGGGATGATGGGGGACTGGGATTGGAAATGAGCTGATGGAGGGACTCGGATGGGGGGTTAGGACTGGTAATGGGCTATGGGGGGGGCTAAGACAAAATGGGGTGATGGGGGGCTTAGGACTGGAAGTGGGCTGATGGGCTTAGGACTGGTAATGGGTTATGGGGGGCTTAGGACTGGTAATGGGCTATGGGGGGCTAGAACTGGTAATGGGCTGGGGGTGGCTAGGACTGGTAATGGGCTGGGGTGGCTAGGACTGGAAATGGGCTGAGTGGAAGGAGGGCTTGAACTGCAAATAGCTGATGGGGACGGGGGCTTGGAATGGAAATGGGCTGTGAGGGGAGGGAGCTAGGACTGGAAATCGGCTGAGTGATGGGGGCTAGGACAGGAAATGGGCTGATGGAGGGCTAGGATAGGACTGGAAATGGGCTGTTGGGGGGGCTTGGATTGAAATGGAATCATGGAGGGGCTAGAACTGGAAGTAGGCTCATGGGGGGCTTGGATTGGAAATGGGCTGAGTGGAGGGGAGCTAGGATTTGACATGGGCAGATGGTGGGGCTAGGAAAGGACTAGAAATGGGCTGATGGGGGGCTGGGATTGGAAATGAGCTGATGGAGGGACTCGGATGGGGGAGCTAGGACTGGAAATGGGCTGATGCAGGGACTAGAAGGGAGCGGATGCTGGGTGGGGCTAGAACTAGAAGGGAGCTGATGTTGGGGGAGGATTAGAATGGGATAGAGCTGGAAGAGTGAAATGGAGAGGGAAAAATATTTTGTGTGGGAGGGAAGACAAATCTACAATTGGCTGGATATTGGGAGAGTAAGTGGGGATTGAGGATGGTGGGGTAAAATTTGAGTGGATGAAATAGGAATGAGGAAAGAGCAAAAGGAGAAAGATTAGTATGTTAAAGCAGATGTAGAGAAAGAATGGAAAAAAACTAGAAGAGTGAAGAAAGAACAAATGGACAGCAGACGATGGAGAGTTAGCAGAAGACACGAAGAAACCAGAAGAAAGTGGCTGGAGCAATTGCAACTGAAAAAATTGCACAAAAGGTAGAAAAATATCTCTATTGAATTTATTAACTGAAATATGCCAGCTCTGGGAAATGTGCATCATTAACGTCTGTGCTTTGTTTAGTACAAGAGGAAATTAATTTATAGTTTTATTTCTACAGTGTTGTTGGGCTTTTGGGGTTCCCAGTTTAATTATTGTCTTCCTGTTTCTAAATTGTGATTCCTTGTTTGGTGACGGTCTATGTTCTGCACGTGTAACTGAGCTGAGGTATTCTGTTTATGTAATTCCTATTTGACATTGCCACTTGTTCTCTTTCCCCAGTAGGTCATGTATTGTTGTTCTCTGAAATGTATTGGTTTAATATTTGTAGTGTTGCCTTTTGATAGGTAGGGTCTTGTGCTTTGTGAGTCCTGGTAGTGCTGTTATGATACGGCGGGTTTGCTATGGGTTCTAAATGGGCAGTGTTTGTAGTAGTTCCTAATGTGCCTGGCAGTTGTCACTGGATTATAGTAATGTAGAAATCTTTTAGTCCTTTATCCGTACACTCATTAAGAGGCATGTTTACTAAAAGTTAGTGTATGGTAACATTATGCAAATATTTATGCAAATGAGGTCCCTTATGCAAATGAGGCCCCGCACCGAGTCTCCGCACATGGCCCCGCACCCCCCTTGGGCCGCCCCTGTCCACCACCATAGAGTTATGGGGCAGTTGAGCTTTTTGGAAGCTAGGGTTCCGGCGGACCCAATACATGGAGTCCAGCAGCCTGTTAATGATGGAAACCAAGGCTGGGGTCTCCCACATTCACAAGAGCAGCCACTCCAGGATAGAAGGAACAGGCACCATTAGGGCCTCTTTGGGGGGGGGGGGGTGGAAGAGTCTCATACTGGAGGATCTCGAGGTCCTCTGCCCGAGGCTCCTCCTCAGTCTCCGTGGTGAAGGCAAGGGCTTTCGCCATGTCCCTCATGAAGTTCAGGAAGGCCAGGTCCTGAGGTGGGGACTGGTGCAGGGGTCTCTAGAGGCGAAGGGTCTGAGGGCACATCTCTGTGGAACCTGGTGTCTGGGGACTCGTCATCCTTGGTCTCCCAGTTGGAACCAGAGTCCAAGGAGACTTCAAAGGTTCCTCAGGCTGGAGCCCCAGCACAGATGGCCCGGAGGTCCCAATGCCCCTGCACCCCGAGTCGGGTGCGCTGTGCAGGGAAGTCACTATGCTGAAAAACAACCTTCTGTAAGCTTAGAAAGATAGGGCAAATTTGATACTGGTCAATAATTGGATAAAAAAGATGTTTCCATGTCTAGTTGACTACTAACATGTTTTCATTTTCAGGTAATATTCCTAAAGACAAGCTAGCATTAATCATAGACCTGCGATAGGATCCTTAACGCACTTAGATGGAAGAGTATCAAGGCTGCCTTTTTTTCGAGGGGTTGCCTTTTTTCTTCTTAGGTCCAGCTCTCTGGAGCTCTCTCCCTCTGCTCCGAGCTGTCTTTTCCTCGGTTTAAAGCCACTTTAAAAACCCATCTCATTCAACAAGCATTTAATTTCCCCCCCCCCCCCACCAGTCAGTATGTAAGATTTCCCCACTGTGTTGTGTTCTCTCTGGGTCTTCTTGTTTATGTCTCTCTCCCCCACTTTTGCCTTCCTTTTCTTTTCTTCTCTGTTCTTTTCTTTGCTCCTCTGTCCTATTAATTATTGGCGTTCCTTTCTTTTTCCTTTTTCTCTAGCAGTCATAGTGTTGTAAATCGCTTTTGAGCACTTGACATACCCTAGCAGTATATCAAGTGCTCGAATAAATAAATAAAAGACTACAAGTAGTAGAATAGATAAAAGAAATTTTTCCTCAGAGCAAAACTGGATGTTAATTTAACTGTATTCTAAGAGCTGTTCCCATTAACAGCTATAGTAGAGCATGAGGTCAAAGGAAGGGTAACCTCTCTTGGGCAAGATAACTAGTCAAATTTAATGACTTACTGCTAGCATTATCAATACAATGAAGAGAGGAAGAAATTTCCTGGGCCAAAGCTGACTCACTATTTGTTGTACCATTCCCTCAACACACGCAGAGTAAGGAGGTAAATCTATAGAAAGAAATGTCAGCAATTATTTTGTTGCTTTTCTTGAAAAAATCATGCCAAATTTTCAACAGACGGAGTAGACAGAGATACTAAAACCAAGGAGAACACACCTCCCGCAGTGACAGCTGGCACAAGACAAGCATGACACTAACACCATGGAAGGAACAATTTATTGACCAAGAGTGAGGTCAGCCCGACATGTGTTTCAGCCAATCTTCAGGGGGCTTAGACCTCTAAAAAAACAAACATACAGTCAAACCTCGGTTTTAATGATTAATCCGTTCTAAGCAGTCTGACTAAAACCGAAACGTACGAAAACCGAAGCAATATTTCCCATAGGAAATAATGTAAATTCAATGTAATCCGTTCCAGACACCCAGCTCCTGTCACTTCTCTCACCTGCCCGATCGTCCACAGGACAGCAAACACACAGATATTGTACTGTACGGCACTGCAATCTGATCGCTGCCTCCCACAGCCATGCAACATCTCCTGCTTACATTGACAGCTACCCTGCTACCTCCGAGCCTGAGGGGGCGCTCCAGAGAACAGGCAGGCGGTGGAGAGATCGGGGCCTTCCTCTCTGTGCAATCCTTGCATCTCTGGCTCGAGGATGTTGCTCAGCTGACATTGGCTTCTCAACACGCGATTGGGTGAGTCCGGGGGGGGGGGGAGTGCTGCCGGGACTGGGCGGGCAGACCAGCGCAAGGGTGTAGATTTTCAGATCTGGCAGCACTGGTTCCTGACGAAAACCGAGGCGAAAACCGATAACCGAGACAAGATCTCAGTTAGAAAAGACGTCGAAAACCGAAACCAACGAAAACCGGGGCACACGAAAACCGAGGTTTGACTGTACTAAAGTCATATCAATAATAATCATAATAAAACAGATAGAAAATATACATAAACATATATATAAAAAACGAAAAGGGTGCCATCTTGCTCAGTCTGATGACATAGCTAAAAGACAGCAAAAATAACAAAATAAATCATATGACTGCAACTCCAAGGGGAGGAGGAAAGGTTGTGAGGACTGCTCCTGGAGAACACCTGTTACAGGTGAGTAACTACTCTTTCTCCAGGACCAAGCAGGAAGTCAGTCCTCACATATGGGACTCCCTAGCTCAGGGCTACAAGAGGCCCCAAACTGAAAAATTGAGCTCCCTCTAGAGCCTCAGCATGCAAGAACAGAATCTTCTCTGATAACGCCCCCGAAAGGTATCCCAACACCAGGGCCGGAGGGTAGGAGTTGCCTAGACCCCAAAGAGATTATGGAGTACCGCTTGCCCGAAAGCACTGTCCCTGTGGGACTCCCTCTCAAGGCAGTAGTGGGCCGCAAAAGTCTGGCTTGAAGACCAAGAAGCGGCCCGGCAGATGTCTGCCAACGGAACAGAGCGGAGATGAGCCACCGACGCAGCCTTCACCCTGACCCGGTGAGCCGTAACTTGACCCTGCAACAAGAGGCCGGCTGCCCTGTAAGCCCAGGCGATGCAGTCAGCTACCCATTTGGACAAAGTACGCTTGGAGACAGCCAACCCCAACTTATTGGGGTCATAAGAGACGAAGAGCTGAACCGCCCTTTGGTGCTCCCGCGTACGCTCTAGGTAGAAGGACAATGCCCTCCTACAGTCCAGGGTATGCAAGACCATCTCCACCCAGCTAACATGAGGCCTGGGAAAGAAAGTCGAAAGAACCACCTCCTGATTGAGGTGGAAGGAGGAGACAACCTTTGGAAGGAACTTAGGGTGAGTCCGTAAGACTACCCTGTTCCTATAGAACCTAGTATAAGGTGCTTCTGATACTAGGGCCTGAAGCTCACTCACCTGCCTTGCTGGCTACCAGAAATAACGTTTTCCAGGACAGAAAACGCAGAGGGCAAGTAGCCATAGGATCAAATGGTGGGCAAGTAAGTCGTTGCAAGACCACATTTAAATCCCATTCAGTGGCAGGTGGACGCACCGAAGGCTTAAGCAAAAGCAGGCCTCTGAGGAAGCGAGCCACCAAAGGATGACTGGAGAGAGACTGACCCTCTACCTGTGAGTGGTGTGCTGAAAGAGCACTAAGATGAACTTTAACAGAATTGGACTTAAGGCCTAGGTTGGACAGGTGAAGCAAATACTGCAGCACCACTGGTACCAGGCATGAGAAGGGATTCTCGCTGTGTTGAGTACACCAGGTAGAGAATCTACGCCACTTAAGGGCATAAGACTTTCTGGTGGACTGCCTCCTAGAGGCCAAGACTACGTCCTCCACATCCCTAGGCAGTAGTAAAGGCGCTAGGACTACCCTTTCAGCAGCCAGGCCATCAAATTGAGGGACTGGAGATTGGGGTGCAAGAGGGATCCCTGCTCCTGAGACAGGAGATCGGGTTGCATCCCCAGAGGAAGAGTAGTGTCCACCGCCAGTTGCAACAGTAGTGGGAACCAGGATTGCCTTGGCCACCTGGGGGCCACCAGAATCACTGAGGCCTTGTCCCGGGTCACCTTGAATACCGACTACCGGAAAACCTTCCAGGCATTAGTCCTCCCACATCTGGACTTCGCTAACATCATCCTCCACGGACTCTCACAATCAACCTTAAATCCAATCCGCCTAGCTATGAATGCAGCTGCAAGGGTCCTTTCTGGATCGTCAAGATTTGACCACATAACGCCAATCATGAAAGAACTGCATTGGCTACCATTACATGCCAGACTCCAATACAAGTCAATAGTCCTTACATTCAAAGCCCTAAATAACCACCCCTCTACGCCAATCAGCAAGCTAATCCACAGTACCCCGGAAAATAGAAACAGGAGACCTACAACAATGAACACCTTAGTAGTCCCCAAGATGACGACAAAATGCACAAAGACAACCTCCAACAGGGCCTTCTCCATATTTGCTCCTTTAAACTGGAATGCCCTTCCCCATGAAATCAGTGGCATCAAAAGTCTAGCCCCATTCAGAAAAGCCTTGAAACACCACCTGTTCACAAAATTCTACCCGGAAACAATCCGAGGTAAACACTCAATTGGCAACCTACCCGCATGTCCCAGCCGCCCTAACACCTTAACACAAACAGAAAATGGTTAGCCTACACATAAGTCCCACCGCTAACCATCACACGTGTACTATCCACCCACAAATGCACATGTAACAACTAGATGAGTTAGAGAAGTGTACACAGTATAAAGTTAGCTTGTAAATAGTTTTCCTGGTTTTCTCCATGTTTAATATTCTGTTTCACTGTAAACTCAATGTTTCCTGTATGCATTGTAGTATGTTTTTGTTCGATGTACACCGCACTGATTATAATAGCGCGGTATAGAAGAAATGTTAAATAAATAAATAGTGTCTTGGACACTAGAGTCGTGGGAGGAAACGCATATAGTAGGCCTGTAGACCATGGAATGAGAAACGCATCCGCTGCCACTCTGAGAGGATGCGGTTGTCTGGAACAGAACCTGGGTAGTTGACGGTTCAGAGGACTGGCAAAGAGATCTATGGTTGGAAGACCCCATCTCAGGAAAATCTGTTGAACCACTAAAGGGTTCAACTGCCGTTCGTGCGGCTGCAGGATCCTGCTCAATCTGTCCGCCAGGTAATTCTCCTGACCTGGGAGGTAGACTGCTTTGAAAAGAATGCCATGATTGACTGCCCAGGAGCACAGTTTCTGCACTTCTTGACAGAGAAGGTGGGACCCTGTGCCCCCTTGTTTGTTCACATAGAACATAGCCACTTGATTGTCCGTCTGAAACAAGACGGACTGGTGAGAGATGAGATGAAAGTTCAGGACTAAGCGGATAGCTCTCAGTTCTAAGAGACTGATCTGTTGTGCGGCCTCCCAAGGAGTCCACAGGCCTTAAGTACATTGCCCCTTGGCAATGTGCACCCCAACCTTGAAGAGAAGCATCGGTTGTCAGCACCTGAGAGTGTGGAGGTGCCTGAAAAGGCACCCCTTGCACTAGATTCGGAAGATGAAGCCACCATTGCAGAGAAGACTGTAGTAGGCTGGACACCCTCACTTTGCCCGTGAGGCTTCCTGTGGCCTGGTGCCACTGAGTCCGGAGGCCCCATTGAGCTGACCTCATTGAGCTGGCCTCATGTGTAGACGGGCATTTGGAGTCACATGGACTGTGGATGACATATGGCCTAAGAGTCTCAGGAATTGTCTGGCGGAGACCAGAGAATTGATTTGGAATAGCCTGGCTAGAGCCATCAATCTGTGGGCCCTGTCCACTGGTAGAAAGGCCTTTACCTGAGAGGTGTCCAGTCGAGCTCCTATGAACTCCATGTTCTGGGAGGGTTGCAAACTGGACTTTGCGAAGTTTATGACAAACCCCAGGTGCTGAAGCAGAGCGACAGTGCGAAGGGTGGCTTGATTGGCCTTTTGCGGGGATTGACCCCTGATGAGCCAATCGTCCAGATATAGAAAGACAAAGAGGCCTTGAACACTGATGTAGGCCGCTACCACCGCCAGGCACTTGGTGAATACCCTGGGGGCGGATGTAAGGCCAAAAGGCAGTACTCTGTATTGATAATGGTTTCCTCCCACTACAAATCTGAGATATTGTCTGTGGTCTGGATGAATAAGGATGTGAGTATAAGCATTCTTTAGATCTAAGGAGCATAGCCAATCTCCCTGCTGGAGGTAGGGCAGCAGGATTCCAAAGGTAAGCATCTTGAACTTTTCCCTCTCCAGGAACTTGTTCAGGTTTCGCAAGTCTAGGATGGGTCTGAGGCCTCCTGTTCTCTTTGGTACCAGGAAGTACCTGGACTAGAAGCCGTGACCTCTCAGGTGGTGGGGCACCGGTTCCACTGCCTGTTCCTTCAGAAGACCTGCCAACTCCTGCAGGAGTAAGTCCCTGTGCAGAGGGAGTCTGGGAGGCTCCCCTGGAAAATAGGAGGGGGGGTACCAGGTGGAAGTGGAGGAGATAGCCCTTCTGGACTATACTTAGAACCCAGGAATCCCTTGTGACGGCTGACCACCTGTGGGCGAACAGAGCCAGCCTGCCTCCAGTGCTGATTGGGGGCCAGCTGAGGAGGAGAGTCTATGCCAATGCAGTCAAAATCCCCCTCCCTGCTGAGCAGGAGCCGGAGTAGGAGGCTTGGGGGCTTTCTGCCTACGGGGCCCATGACCCTGCCACCTGGCCTGCTGACCCTGTTGGGAGCTACAGAGGCCTGATAATGAGGGTACTGTTTATAGGCAGATAACTTCCTCGGGTAAAAGGTCTTTTTCCCCGAGCCCTTCTTCTTCTGAGAAGGGGCAGAGGTTTTTCTGGACAGCCTTGTCCGGGTAAGAGTCTCGGTCTCGAGTTCGGCAGCCTTGTCAACCATGGGCTTGTTAAAGAGGTTTCCACCTCGGCAGGGGACATCGATCAACTTGTCCTGCACCCATGGCTCGAGGTCGGATGACTGTAGCCAAGCCTGACGGCGTGCACTGATGCCGGCCGCGGCTACTCGGGCTGAAGCCTTGAAGCCATCATAGGCTGCTCGAGAGATAAACTTCGAGCACTCACGAATACCCGAGGACAGAGCTTTGAACCTCTGCAAAGGTTCCTCAGAGAGACCAGCAGAGAACCCGGCAATCTCCTTCGCCAGGTCTCGAAGGTACATGCCCATGTACAGCTGGTAGGTCTGGACATGGCAAGCAAGCATAGAGCCCTGGAAGCACTTCTTACCGAGGGCATCCAGGTTCTGGGCCTCCCGGCTGGGAGGCACCAAGGAGTGCATCTTCTGACTCTTCAGATGATGCATGGCCGATTCCACAACCATGGAGTGATGCGGTAATTGTGCCTTTTGGAACCCGGGGCTCTTGCGGACTTGATAGATAGAATCGACCCGCTTGCTTAAAACCGGCGTCGATGCCGGCGCCTCCCACATGCGGAAGAGCAACTGTTCCAGCATCGGAGGAAGCGGAACAGTAAAGGCCTCCTTCGGAGGAGAGTCATACTGCAAGGCCTCAAGCTCCTCGGCTCGAGGCTCCTCCTCGGGATCTGCGGGGAATGCCAAAGCCTTGACCATATCCCGCACGAAGTCCGAGAACTGGGTATCCTCCGGGGGGGGGGGGGGGCCGTTTCCGAGGCTCGGAGTCGGGCGAGTCCGAAGGAATGCACACAGTCCAAAAGGTGTCGGGCGACTCCTCATCCTCCATCTCCCAGCTGGACTCCTCGGAGGAGGAACCGAGCGGCTCTGATCGGGCAGGCATCGATGCCATCCGCCCCTATGCCGAGGGTACCAGCGTCGACGACCTCGGTCCCGAACGGGAGGCCGAGGGGGACCTTGGCCGAGGATAGACTCGAGCTCGCATGGACTCAAGGATCGGCTCAGCCTCCGGGGTCGACTTGGACGTCGAAGTCCCGGTGGTCGGGGTAGATGCACTGGTGAGACCGGCGATCAGTGCCCGCTGCTGTTCCATGAAGGCAGCCTGAGTCCGAGCTCAGGAGACTCAGCAGCCCCCGACTCGGGCCCCGGAGGCGCCGGGCCCGACGTCGGCTCCCCTGGAGGTGAGTCCACAAGGACTACAGTACTCATGTGACCCAGGGACTCCATCTCCACACAAGGTTGTTTTGCAGGCCTCTCCGACTCCGAAGACCCGGGATAGCGCTCGGGGCTATGCGACTTGGCCCTCGAGGAGCCAAGTGCGTCCACCGATGCCGCCCTCGCGAGTTTTTTCCTCTTACGATGCTCCCGTGAGGGAGACCCCATTTCAGAGGAGCCTCGACGCTGCTCGGGGCCGGAGTGCCGAGATGTCGAGGCCTCTGACGAGGTCCGGGCCCTACCGGACGTGGAGTCAGAGAAGATTCTTTCCTTTTGGTGCTGCCAACTCCTTAACGCCTTAGAGGACATCTTCCCACACGAACCACAGATCATTGGGTCATGATCGGGTCCGAGGCACCGGAGGCAGCAGTCATGTGTGTCGGTGAGAGACATAAGTTTCTTACACCGATCACATTTTTTAAACCTGCTGGCAGCCATCGAGGGAAAAAGGGCCCCTGCAAGGTCAAAAGACAGGGCTGCCAGTGAAAAAATAAAAAATGGCGCGAACGCTAGTCACTAAGGACAAAAACCGAAAAAGAGATCCGGGCTCGATACCGACGTATTGGACACAGGCGGGAAAGGGAAACCGGCGTTGAACCGAAGAAAAACAGGTTAATGCAGAGAAAATCAACTTCTTCCTCGGGTGAAACGAATATACATTCGTCGGGCTCTGTGGAAAAAAGACGACTGAGCAAAATGGCACCCTTGAGCGGTAAGGGGACCGCGCATGCGCGCTGCATTCCCAAAGGCTTTCTATGAAAGCTGGGGAAATGCTCTGCACGGGGGCTCCGTCAGCGTCAACGTCACCCATATGTGAGGACTGACTTCCTGCTTGGTCCTGGAGAAAGCACAGTTACTTACCTGTAACAGGTGATCTCTGGGAACAGCAGGAATAAGTCTTCACATATGGGTACGTCAGTACCGACGGCGCCTGCGCGGGAACGCTCCCCAGCATCCAAAAGAAAACCTTTGGGAGCATCCCACATGCATGCGCGCTGCCTTCCCGCCTGAACACTTCCCTCTCATCAGTTGGGTTTGTAGCTGAGACTGAAGGAGGGAAGTAGACAAATCAGAAAGAGAGAGAGAGAAAAAGAGAGCAACTCCTAGGGGAGATGGGCGGGTTGTGAAGACTTATTTCTGCTGTTCCCAGAGATCACCTGTTACAGGTAAGTAACTGTGCTATCTCCAGGAACAAGCAGGAATGAGTCTTCACATATGGGGACTCCCAAGCTAAGATGCCTGGAGGAGGCCCCAGCATGTTGCAAATCCGATGGATGGGCAATGCTTATCCTTTAGAACCCCAGGCATCTAAGGGATGGAGGGTAGGAGATGAATTTGAAAAGAAAAACAGGTGCTGTGGAACAGCTTGACTAAACAAGGTATCCGGAGGCGGGCCCTTGTGTAGATCATAACTGTTAGAAAAAATTGAATCCCAATTTTCTAAAGCGGATGTTACTCAAAATATTGCAAAAGCATTTGTTGAGGCCAATATGGGTCTGTAATTGAGAGCCAGTATATTATCCTCAAAGAAATTCCCTCACTGTGAAGTAGAGGAAAAATACATTTTGCAATACAGGAAGAGATAAGAATTCTTGATGGCTAGAACTAACCCCAGAATAAGAAGTGGGGAAGTTTAATGGGGTTGGAATTTAGAGAACTAGGTAAAGCTTCTGTAAAGTCCAAGTTTGAACTCTTTGTCCTTGGAGCAGAATAAGGCCCTAGGCAAGAGTGGAGATAAATCTGACTGGTTTGGATGAAAAGGTAGAAATACCCCTTACAGAAGAAAGGGGTAGGTCTTTAAGACCCCTTTTATCCAAAAGAACAACAGTTATTTGTATTAGGCGTTGGGCCTCCAACTTCTTGAAGATCAGTAAAAATCTTACATTAAGTGATGTCACTTATGATAATGACTTTACATGAAGAGCTTCAGATGTGACGTAACCAAAAATGTTACGGTAAGAATATTTTTCCCAACTTACCAGAGAAATTGGTTGTCCATTAAGTTTTATGATATGCTGGACAGCATTAATATGGATAGTAAACAAATCTTTCAAAGTCAGATATTGTATAGAGATTGACTCAATAACAAGAAGGATTAAGACCTACTTGAGAATATTGATGGAGAATCTCTGTTTGGTTAAAAATGGAAGAACTATAGGGAAAGTTTCGTCAAAACTGGTATTATGTTCTTCACTTACAAGGAGAGGACTAGATTTCTCTAAAAGATCTAGGTCGTGAATAACCAGATCTGGAGACCTATGTGAAGGAGTGCAGAGGAGATCCTTAGTCTTAAGACAGCAAGTCTGGATCCTTCTATAATTTCAGGTAGTAGCTGGAGAAAAAGACGCAATATAAGGAGATACCATGTTTGCCCCTCCATGAGGGCAATATGAGTATCGTGCATCTTTTTTATTCATTATAAGCTACAATGATGTATAGGGAATTAGAAGGAAAGTAGTAATTAAGGACCGACTGCAGTGAAAAGAATGCATCCCTGTTGTAGGAGTTCCAGTGAAATGTGGAACAACCCAGGGAATTGTGTAATTTTTTATTTTTTTTTTACACCTTCACGTGGTCTAAGCCCTGGTTAGTTTACCTTAAAAGAAAATTTTTAAGGAAGATGGTAAGAGTAGGAACAAACCAGTCATGCAGGAGCATGACTGGGCAGAGTCTACCAGCTGAAGCCCTTTTAACCATCTGGAAGCTACCTGCTAGGAGTAGCTCTTAGGCTCTCTGGCAAGGCCCATAGTTGCAGAGCTTCCTTATATAATGGCAGAGAGCATGTTGTAGGTTGGTTAGATCTGGCTGTTTAATTGCCAGTGTGCAACCTAATCTATTCTGTTGGAGCCAAAAAGAAATGGAGATGGCTAAGAATAGTAGACAGGCCTGATGCCTGCAACAATAAAGTGTAACCTCTCTTGGAGTTATCTGTTATTAAAGCAGCAGAAAAAGTAGGTCCTATAGGTTGGAGAGGACCGACAGACATAATTTGGAGTGGTAATACTCAATTTCTGTCTGATAAGCTGCCTTAAAAAAAGTATCTGAGATACATAGAGAAGAAGATGAACCACAAAGGGGAAGAAAACTCTGTATGGAAACTACCCACTGGAGTAGATATTGAAGAAAAAATCCTATGGGCTTAGAGAATAAGCCCTCCAGTTGATTAGTAGTACTCTTAGAGACTGAAAGTCTGGACTAAGAGGGATAGAATACATAGAGTTGAGAGGACTTACAATTTGGTAAGTCTTTGAAGAGGTAGGGTCCCCTTGCAGTTAAAAGTATAAGATATCCTCGTACAGAAAAACTGTCAAGGTGAAGGGTATAGCTCACCTTGTTGTTAGTTCTTTCTTTCTTTTAAAAGGAGAAACCTGTTATCTCTAGGGTATGATGGTCCTCAATAGCTCTTGGAGCTAAAAGATGGATTTCCCTTGTAGTAAGAGATTCATGCCCAGAGTCAAGGATTGAGTCAATGTATGACTGGTATCTCAGCATGGATGAGATGAACCTTAAATGCTTCTGTTAAAAAGAAGTAGGCTCAGAGGTTCTAAACCTCACACAGAAAAACAGAGAATAGAAATATCAGAAACCCTGCCACTGCTGGGTTTGCTGAGGCTGTTGAGGTTTTGATTTTCTTAGCCTGGTTTGATGTTGCCTGTCTTTGGAAACATCTGCATGATGGGTAGGAGATAGATAAAACTTTTTTCCCCTAGGGGGATAAAGCTTTTTAGGAGAGTTTTTATTGGCTGGGATAGAGGAACGTTTTGACAATCCTCTGACAGTAAGAGCATCAGTGATTAACTGAGTAGCTTGAAATAAAGCATCCTTGTTAAAGAGATTTTCACCAGTACAAGGAGTATTTCCCAGCCTTTCTTGTACCCATCCGTCCAAGTCTGAAGCTTGGAGCCAGGCCAGGTGCCGTGCTCCTATGGCTATAGCAGAGGTTCTGCTAATAGACTCAAAACAGTCTAGGGAAGCACGATTAAGGAACCTAGAGATATTTTGAGCATGATTAACTAGTATGAAATAGTCTGCTCTCTTATGCTCTTGAAGGAAAGGGTTCAAAAGCTTTAAGCTCTTTGTGACCTCTTCAAGAGACAATCCCATATAGAAAATATATGAGA
This sequence comes from Ichthyophis bannanicus, assembly GCA_033557465.1. Classification (NCBI taxonomy): domain Eukaryota; kingdom Metazoa; phylum Chordata; class Amphibia; order Gymnophiona; family Ichthyophiidae; genus Ichthyophis; species Ichthyophis bannanicus. Next base: position 518,092,735 of record CM066033.1, read on the forward strand.
CAATTCTTGCTGAAAGCATGGATGCCTGGAAGCATCGTTGTCCAAAGGCATCTAAAGTCCTAGAACTCACGACCTGGCGGATAAGGAGTGCTTCTTTGCACTCTTAATACGCCTCATTGCTGATTCTACAACTATAGAATGATGAGGAAGTTGAGTCTTTTGAAAACCTGGAGAAGGTGGCACTTTGTACCTAGTTTCAAGTGTCTCAGAATGCGGTGATACCGTTAAAGGAGTTTCCCACATCTTTAAAAGTAGATCTTGTAAGATCTGATGCAAAGGAAGCATGATTAGCTCCTTTGGCAACCAGGGGGATTGCAGGGTCTCTGAACCCCCTGGTAAGGATTCTTCAACAGGTATAGAAATGGCAAGTAACCTCGCCATATCAAGCAGAAAGGCTTGAAAAGAAATCGCCCCTGAGGAGAATCCTCTAAAATGAGGGGTAAAGGCTAGACTTGTTGAAGATTCAGCCTTGGTACCGATGGGCTCATCCCAGTCATCGGAATCGGAAGACTTGAAAGGATGAAGCATCGGATTTTCCCTAAATCGATGTCTTCGGTACCACCCGAAGTTGGTACCGAATCATCCATGATAGGGATCGATTCCAGGCTCGGCATCGGAGGAATTGAGTCTGTCGACGCAAGCATGGACGGTACTGACACCGATGCCGATACCGAAGGCGATACCGATACTGGAGGAACGGTCTGCAGCCACTCTAACAGTACCGAAGTAACCGAGAGCGCTAGACTACGTTCATCAGTGAGGAGTGTTTCATCCATCACCGTAGCCGATGCTGGGGTGTCGGTACTGCTTGAAGCGGCCACAACCACCGAGCATGGCCCAGGTATGTTCACCGAGGTGAGAACCCCGGGAACAACTTGAAGCCCCATTAATGCTTTGGAGCCCGAAGACTCCCGCCGGGGCTTTATTGCCAAAATGTCCTCGAGGGCAAAGCCGGAGCAATCTCGATACTGGAAAGGAGATCTACCACTCAAGGACTGGCTAGTCTTTACAGACTTTTGTTTGGTTACCCGATTCTGTGGAGATATTCTAGCTGGTGACATCGAGTGCGATGTAAACTGGGTATCGAGCTGTGCTCGATTTTTTGAAGATTTCTTCTGTTTGAATTCCAGCAGGAAAGACACTCCAGTGAGCAATGGTCAGGACCCAAACATTTTAGACACCAAGTATGGGTGTCTAAAAGAATATTTGTACCGCCACACCTAGAGCATTTCTTAAGGGTAGTGGCTGGCCTTTCGATAACGGAAAAAAGGGAGGCCTAGTGGCCTAGAAACTGTCAGACACTAACAGGAAAAAATTTCTGTCGAAAAGAAGAAATTATTTAGAAAAAACAAAAGAAAAGCACCGGCGGTACCGGTGGCATCGAGGGAAGGCAGACGCGACCACAAAAAAGTAAGAATAAAAAGAAGAATTTTCTGCAGTGACAGGAGTACGTCCTGCCGGCTCCGCAGAAAATGGAAAACTGATGAGAGGGAAGTGTTTAGGTGGGAAGGCAGCGCGCATGCGTGTGGGATGCTCCCAAAGGTTTTCTTTTGGACGCTGGGGAGCGTTCCTGCGCAGGCTCCGTCGGTACCGACGTACCCATATGTGAAGACTCATTCCTGCTTGTTCCTGGAGATTGAAAATTACATGCCAGTCATAATAAACTGTCTGATAACATGCAAGAGGGAGAAATCTGAGGATCCTACAGGTGAGTACACTGTTAACTATCCATTCACATGAGCTCTCATCATAGCTCTGCACATTTGATTGTTTAATCTCTTGACTCCAATGTTGGAATATATTTAACTATATATTATGCTTCATTTACTATAGATATTTTATATGGTTACTTATATATTAGTCCATTTACAGTTTTTATACCTAATTTCTATAATTGTACTTCATTTTATCTGACTTCTGGTTCATTATATACACACACACACACCGTAAATTAAAAGCTTAAATAGTTTACTTATTTACCTTTTTTAGCTATAACACGTCTTTATTTCGACAATTTCCGGTTGCCATCATTTTTTTTTAAATTTGTCAATTGTTTATATCTGTCTTTTTGAATTGTTAAATAACTTATATGCTACGAGATGTTCTCACTTTTTTTGGCCCACCCTGTATATATACATACATACATATACGTTTATGTATCCTATATGTTTGTTTTTAGAGGTCTAAGTCCCCTGAAGACAACCTCCTGGCTGGAACATGTGTCTGGCTGACCTGACCCTTGGTCAATAAATTGTTCATGCCATAGTGGTACTGTGTCCTGCTTGTCTTGTGCCTGTCGATTGAGATACTGTCATGAGAGAAAGTCATGAACCACTCACAACTACAGAAAAAAGTTTTAGCAATTTGTACTTCGAGACTGTGATGCATTCAACAAACCCCCTTTGGTGGTGTTTACTGCATCACCACATATTCCCAAGACTAGGGGTGCATAGTGGGAGGGGAACTCTCAAGTCATGCAAGTGATTCAGATAGTTTCAGACTCCACTCAGGAATTGCCAATGCCCAATCAGAGCGGGGAACAGAGGTGGGCCTAAGTTCCCAGAAACAATAAATGGTGGCTACCCCCAAAACAGAAGGAAGGAGGAAGGTTCACTCTGCCTGAGGAAAAGGTACTGGGTGTGTCCTCCAGGGAATTGCCATGCAGGCAGCCTTGGACTGGTGCAGCTTCGAAGTAAAGGTACTGAGAAGGCAAATGTGGCTGGGAAGAGAGCCATGAAGGAGAAATTTGGACTAAGGACAATGATTTGAGAGAAAGAGAAATCAGGTGCATGTTAGAGTTTTTTTTCTTTGAAGGGAGAGTGCTTTCTTAAATGTCTGGTTCTATCCCAGGGAAGGGGCTGTTAGGGCTGTGCTACAGAGCCTTTTTGATGTATGCTAGCGCATAAGGCACTTAGAGAGACAGAGTAATAAAAGTACCTGAAAGAGGTTGTTGGTCTGAGTAAAAGACTGCACCAGGACTTTCTAGTTGAACCATGTTTTCTAGAAGAAAGGACAATAGGAATAAGAAAAGTCATTTAGGGTTAAAAGCTAGTGGGGAAGGAGTGGCTTTTGCATAACTCATTTGTATAAGAAGCAGGGCATTATGGGTCACGATTATGAAAAGCTTCTGGGAACTGTGTTCCTATGAATTGATATGAAGTCTTAAAACATGTTGGCCTGTGCCCCTAAATACTGAATATGTCGTTGTTTCATGTGCTCACCTTGAGGGTACAAAGGTATTTAAAGAAGGACTTAATAGTGGAAAACTGACCAGAGACAGCGATTCCTCTACCTATGGAGCACAGTAGAGTTCTTGTTGGTGGATCTTCAAGTTGTCTACTTCTGAAGAAACCAGCCAGAAGCACTAGCAAGAAGTGTGGCTGCTAGAACCATCACAAAGATATTTGATTGAACACAAAGCACAATTACTTACCTGTAACAGGTGATCTCTGGGAACAGCAGGAATTAGTCCTCACATATGGGTACGTCGGAACCGACGGAGCCTGCGCGGGAAAGCTCCCCAGCTTCCCAGAAAGGAAGCTTTTGGGGCCTCCCACTGCACATGCGCGCTGCCTTCCCGCCTTCCTGACCAGCTCTCCTCAGTTCGAGTTTATAGCTGAGACAATAGAGAGAGGAAAGGAAGATAGATAGAAGATACAACTCCTAGGGGAGGTGGGTGGGTTGTGAGGACTAATTCCTGCTGTTCCCAGAGATCACCTGTTACAGGTAAGTAACTGTGCTATCTCCAGGAACAAGCAGGAATAAGTCCTCACATATGGGGACTCCCTAGCTAAGATGCCTGGGAGATCCCCTTCCAAGGGTTCGCCATCTTCGTATGGATCTCAGGCATCCATCCTGGGAAGGTGGGCAGGAGTTGTTCAAGTATGGAACAGGTGTTTGAGGACAGCCTGACCAAACAAGGCATCCCGGCGGGAGTCCTTGTCCAAACAGTAATGGGCTGTGAAGGTATGAACCGAGGCCCAGGTGGCGGCTCGACAGATCTGATCTATGGATACAGAGTGAAGATGAGCCATAGAAGTGGCCATGGCTCTCACATTGTGAGCTGTGACATGGCCTTCCAGAGAAATGTTTTTACTCTGGTAAGCAAAGGAAATACACTGAGCAATCCAATTGGAAAGTGTACGTTTGGAGACTGGAAGTCCCAAATGAGAAGGATCAAAAGCCACAAAAAGTTGGGAAGACTTTCGATGTGGCTGAGTCCTGTTGAGGTAAAAGTCAAGAGCTCTTTTGCAGTCTAGAGTATGAAGGTTCCTCTCTGCACAGGATGCATGAGGAGCCGGGAAATAGACAGGTAGATATACCTCTTGATTAAGATGAAAAGGCGAGACCACTTTGGGCATAAAGTGGGGATTCGTCCTAAGGACCACCTTATCATGATGAAACCTAGTATAAGGTGGATGAGCCACTAAGGCCTGTAGTTCACTGATGCGGCGAGCCGAAGTGACTGCAATAAGGAAAAGGACCTTCCAGGAAAGAAATTTCAAGGAGGTAGAAACCAACGGTTCAAAAGGTGGCTTCATAAGCTGACCTAGAACTAGGTTCAAATCCCATGCTACCGGAGGAGGTCGGATGGGAGGCTTAGTTAGAGTCAGGCCTCTCATGAACCTTGCAATAAGAGGATGAGAGGAGACAGGTTGTCCATTTAGATGTTTTAAGGATGCTGCAATAGCGCTCAAATGGACTCTCACTGAATTCGTCTTGAGGCCTGCATTAGAAAGATGCAGGAGATAGTCTAGTAGAGAATTCAAAGGAAGTGCTAGAGGGTCAAGACCCTGTTGAGCACACCAAATGGAAAAGCGTTTCCATTTGAAAGCATAGGAACGCCTCGTGGAGGGTTTCCTAGAGGCATGAAGGATATCTTTCACTGGTTGAGAAAGATTGAAGTCATGAAGGCTTAGGCCTTCAGTAACCAAGCTCTGAGGTGTAGGGACTTGGGGTTTGGGTGCCACAAAGTCCCCTCCTCCTGAGACAGAAGGTCTAGCGCAGTTCCCAGGTCCAGGGAGGGTACCTGGGAGAGATGCAGAAGTAGAGGGAACCACACTTGGCATGGCCAGCGTGGAGCTATGAGGATCATCGACCCGTGATCCCTCTGGAGTTTGAACAGAGTCTTGGGAATCAAAGGAATGGGTGGAAAGGCATATAGGAATTCCTGACCCCAATGCAGGAGAAAGGCGTTGCTGGCCTGAGCTCCCTGACACGGAGTCCTGGAACAGAACCGGGGAAGTTTGGCATTCCACGGACTTGCAAAGAGGTCTATGTCCGGGGTTCCCCATTCCTGAAAGATTTTGCGTATCTGGTCCAGATGTAGGGACCATTCGTGTGGAAGCAGAACTCGACTGAGTCTGTCTGCCCGAGAGTTTTGAACCCCTGGAAGATACACTGCCAGAAGATGAATTTGATGCTCTCTGGCGAAGGCCCATAATCTGAGAGCTTCGTTGCAAAGCGACAGAGAGCCTGTCCCTCCTTGTTTGTTTACGTAGAACATGGCCACCTGATTGTCTGTATGAACTAGGACGGTCAGGTTGACAAGGAGGGTATGGAAGACTTTGAGGGCAAGGAAGATTGCTCGCAGTTCCAGGAGGTTGATGTGAAGGGTGGTCTCCTGTGGAGACCAAGTACCCTGAGTGGAGAGGTGTTGAAGATGGGCTCCCCACCCTGTTTGGGAGGCATCTGTTGTGAGGGTTGCTTGGGGCAACAAAGGTTGGAAGGGGGCCCCCAACGACAGATTCTTGGTGGATATCCACCATTGGAGGGACCAAAACAGACGTTTTGAGGTGAGTATTTGGTCGGAGAGCGCTCCTGATGCTTGAGTCCACTGGGTGGCCAAGGTCCATTGAGCTGCTCTCATATGAAGACGAGCGTAGGGCACCACGTGTACCGTGGAGGCCATGTGGCCCAGAAGTCGAAGCATTTCCCTGGCTGTCAAGTGAGTGCTGGACTGAGCTTGGGAGGCCAAGCACACCAGACGTTGGCTCCGGACCTGAGGAAGGTAGGCCCTTGCAGTGGTGGTGTCCAACTGGGCCCCTATGAATTCCAGAGACTGAGTAGGGATGAGTTGAGACTTGGGAAGGTTTACCACCAGTCCCAGATACTGCAGAATGTGTCTCGTGCGGTCCAGGGAAATCTGGGCCTCTGACTGAGATGGAGCTCGGATGAGCCAGTCGTCCAGATATGGGAATACAAAAATTCCCAGACCTCTTAGAAATGCGGCTACAACTGCCATGCATTTGGTGAACACTCTTGGAGCAGAGGCTAGACCGAAGGGAAGTACTCTGTACTGGAAATGTTTTCCCTGGAACAGAAATCGTAGATATTTTCTGTGGGATGGGTGGATGAGTATATGTGTGTACGCATCCTTGAGATCTAGAGAACAAAGCCAATCCTGACTCTGAAGGTATGGAAGGAGAATGCCCAGAGAAAGCATTTTGAATTTCTCCTTGTATAGAAATTTGTTCAATTCTCTCAGATCTAGGATAGGTCTGAATCCCCGTCTTCTTTGGTATGAGAAAATAAGGGGAGTAGAAACCTGTCCCTTGTTGAAGAAGAGGAACCTCTTCTATTGCCCTTTGGGCAAGGAGGGAAGAGACTTCCTGACCCAACAGGGCCAGGAGAGATGGGGGAAAATTGAAGTGCCTCACCATGGTATGTGGAGGAAGGTTGGAAAAATGAAGTTTGTAGCCCTCTCTGATGATAGAGAGGGTCCAGTGCTCTGATGTAATTTGCTCCCATCTGGGAGCAAAGTGAGCTAACCTTCCGGGAATGGTGAGGGGCTCTGGTTGTTCTAGAGCCAGAAAGGTTAAGTTCTCTAGGGGCAAGTCAAAACCCCTGAGGGAGTTGAGCCTGCTGAGGAGTGGCAGACGCTGCAGGCTTTGACCTTGCCTGTTTAGGTTGCTGACGCTTAGCAGCAAAGCGAGGCTGAGAAGATTGTTGGCCAGCATTTGTGGAAAATCTGGCCTTCTTGTAGTAAGGACTCTTGAAAGACTTTTTCTTGGCAGGAGTAGAGGTAGACTTAGAAAGTCTATCTAAGGTAGCATTTTCTGCGTCCATTTGAGTGGCTTTAATTTGCCAGTCTTTACCAAATAAGTTCTCACCTGTACAGGGCAGATTCCGTAAGCCATCCAGGACCCAGGGTTCTAGGTCAGAGGCCTGGAGCCAAGCAAGTCGTCGGGCTGCAATAGCAATGCCCGAAGCTCTACCGGCACCCTCAAAGGAATCAAAGGCTGCTCTGTTGGAGAACTTAGAAACATCTAGAAGCTGTTTCACCAGAGAAATGAACTCCTCCTTTCTATCCTCAGTGATAAAGGGGGCAAAATGCCGTACCTTTAGGGCAAGTTCCCTTAGAAACATGCCCATATACAGACTGTATGAATTAATCCTGGCTATAAGCATACTAGCCTGGAAGATTTTCCTACCAAAAGAGTCTAGGGTCTTACATTCTCGCCCTGGAGGAGTAGAAGAGTGCCTTTTGGTACTCTTAATCTTTTTCAGCGCAGACTTCACCACAATGGAATGGTGAGGCAGCTGAGTTTTTTGAAAACCAGGAGAAGGAGGGACCCGGTACATGGTGTCCAACCTACGGGAATGAGGAGACAACGTTAGAGGAGCCTCCCATGTCCATCAAGTGTTCTTGAAGGATTTCATGGATAGGCAGGTTGACTGCCTCTTTAGGAACCTTAGGGTATCCTAAAATATCCAATTTCTTTGATCTAGGTTCTTTTTCAGAGGATGTAGTAATAGAAAGTCCTTTAGCTACTTCTATAATGAAGTCTTGAAAGGACAAATCCTCTGGTGGAGACATTCTCCTCTTTGGGGAAGAAGGCTCTTCAGGAAGAACAAGAGACAGCTCATCAGAGTCATCAGAGGAGTCAAAATCCTCAGAAGAATCAGAGTATTCTCTATTTGCTTCCAACGCACGATATGCATACCGCTCGGTATCGACATCAGGTGTACCGGGTATGGGATCGGTATCGGGCGAAAACCCGGATCCGGCATGCGGAACCGATCTGCATTTGGAAGACGATGGTCTCGGTTCCGGTATGAGGGATGGTACCGGAACCGCTGGATGCGGTACCGAGGGCGTCGCAGCTTTAATAAAAGCCAAAATGGCCTGCTGCATGGTATGAACAGTATTGTCCATAGACGCCACTGCTGCCTGGATGTTGGTACCGGCATGGGCCGGTACCCCAGAGCAGTCTAACAGGTGATCGGTCGAGGCCGTGCCATCGATGTCAACCTGTAACCCCATAGATGGAGCTTTGGAAGCCAGAGCTTCCCGCCGGGGTTGTTTGGCTGGGGCAGGGTCCTCCGACTCAAGATTGAGGGCCTCTCGATACTTTGAAGGAGATTTGCCTTTTGAGGACCTGCCCGAAGAAGGTTTGGTTACCTGAGATCCATCCGGAGAGGAAGACCTGGATGACTGTGATGCTGGATTATCTGAAGCAAACAGTACATGGAATTTGTTGGCCCGGTTCTGCAAACCACGTTTAGACATCTGGGAGCAGGACGGGCAGTCCGGAATGGAGTGGTCAGGCCCCAAACATTTAAGACACCAGTCATGGGTGTCTGTAACAGAAATAACAGCACTACACTTGGTACACTTTTTGAAACCAGGGGCTGGTTTCTCCATGAGGAGAATTTGTGTAGGCCTGAGGCCTAACCGAAGTCACCAAGTTGTGCTAAAAGAAAAGTTGTTTTTTTTTTAAAGAAAAGAAAAGAGAGACCGGCGGTACCGGTTTCGGTATGGGGAAGGCAGGTACGCGGTCTAAAGAAACAAACTAAAATAAGAATTTCTTCAGCGGTGACAGGAACACAACCTGCTGGCTCCGCGGAAAAAGAGAAACTGAGGAGAGCTGGTCAGGAAGGCGGGAAGGCAGCGCGCATGTGCAGTGGGAGGCCCCAAAAGCTTCCTTTCTGGGAAGCTGGGGAGCTTTCCCGCGCAGGCTCCGTCGGTTCCGACGTACCCATATGTGAGGACTTATTCCTGCTTGTTCCTGGAGATTCCTTTTTTACTGGTCTCACACTATTATGATAATCATGATAGCGTTCCTTACAATGATTTTGTCAATTTCTCTCATTTTCAAGCTCTCTGCCCACCTAGCCTGTCTCTTAAAAAGATGAAGACTATCATGATACCAGAAGGGCAGAGATGAAATCTCAAAATGGAGCTACAGACTCCAAAGCATTACCTAGAGTTTCAAGAAAGAACCTTATCCTCCAGTTATAAAGAACTAAAATTACTAGCAAAACCAATATTGATTTTAGCTAATGCCTCTCAACATCTTTGGAAATTTTCTAATTTGATGAATATGTTGAGCTTTTGAACCAGAATGAAATTTAAGACAAAGTGGCTACATAATAGATCAGGAAAGTGGACAAATAGTAAACTGACCTACAAAAAATATTCATTTGAATAATGATAGTATTGTTCTAAAAGGAGCGGGGGGGGGGGGGGACAGACTAGCCAACCCCTTTCCTCTACAGTTCCTTGGGTTCTTTCCTACGTAAACCATGCAGACTTTGCTCTCTCTGGGAAAAAATATGTATTGGTAAACAATGGTTTAGAGTTAATACATTGCACACTGTGAACAACAGAGTATATGAACACAATTCCAGGTACTAGCTCCTGTGTCTTCCCTAACCCCAAATTTATCCCAAAGAAATAAATTGGAGATCTCTCACTCAGAATACTGGATTCACATACTGCAGCTGCCAGTCTGCCCTCTCTCAAGCTTGCCTCTGAAGTTCATTGCCTGGTTCTTCTGCTGGCTGGAACTCCTTGCTCGATTCCTCTGCTAGAATGGAGAGCTCAGTCTTTGCTCCGGACCTTGATACTTTTCTCTCTAACTGGGCTCTGTTGTTGGCCTTCAGACATGTTCTTGTTGCATTCTCTCCTGATGGTGTCTTCTACTGTGGTCTAGTCTGCTATGGAAAAACCTGTGCTTATGTGTTTGTGCAGTGGATTTTATAAGAGGTGGGCAGGGCTTCTTAGTCAAGCCTAGGAAATGAGGCTCTTTAATGGCAGAAAACCACTCCTCTCAACACACTTCCATTGGATATTTAACTAGACAGGGTCTTCTGTCCTTGCAAGATTTAGGTGAACTTTGTTCCAGTTTCTAGCCTAAAACGTCTGGTGAACTTCAGATTTTCCCCTCCTCAAGCCCCCTTCCCATCTGCTGATGTGGACATTTTTCATTATATGGAATTTTCAGGGCTTTGAGGTCTATCTTTCTCTGCCTTTCTATTGTTCTAAGGAAATACAAGTGTTCATCTCAGCAAATTCAGCCATCTTCATTGCAAACATGTTGATTTACCATTTGCCTATCATATTTATTAAAAACATCTGACGTTTCACCTCAGTTGATGTGAGAGAAACTGGACTTGGACATTTTCCAAAATCTATATGCTTCATTCTACATATTCATCTTTTAAGGATAGCTTTTAGAAATAAGCAAGAGGCCCATCTAACCAAGAACCAAACTTACTCTGCAATACCCACTCTATGCTGCCACAGTCACCAGCACTGTGTCCTTCCCAAGAAAAAAACAGCATACTTTGTAATAAGTGCACAGTGCTCTTGTGTTCATCATAATTTTGAACTATGAAGCAGATGCCTGCTTCTCTGCCCTAGTGAAAAAAAGCTCTCTCAGAGAAAGCCAAATGCATAAGCACTGGCTGGTAGGCCTGCCTAAAGCTTTGATTCTACTAGAAAAAAAAACTTGAGTATAAAGTTAACAATGTGATGAAAAAATTCAATTAAACACAAAATGCTGTAAAACCCGACTAGGGAATTAAGAGAGAAAGTGACAATTTTAGTCAAACGGCCAGAACAGTGCGAAAATCAATGAGGCAGAGACTGGAACCATATGGCAGCTACAGAAAGTCTACACCCTCTTGAATGTGTCTCACATTTTGTTTCATTATTACATCAGACTAGCTTGCATGTAAATGAGTTTCTCCACTCAATCACCATACTTCACATTTTTGGGGAAAATATTTTACTGGGAAACAAAACATATGCCGAAAAAACAAAACAGATGCAGCAGCTGGGTGAGTCTCCACTCCAAGTTATTAGTTGATGGAAGCACTTTGGACAACAATTACTGATCATCACTTTCATATACCTAGAGATGTTAGTAAAACTATTCTTTACAAAACTGTTCAAGCATTATCAGGTTTCTTGGGGAGCAAGAGACAAGAATCTTCCAAGTCATGCCACAGATTTTCAACCAGATTGAGGTCATGGATCTGATGTGGTCACTCAAGGACATTTACCTTTTTGTTCCTTAGTAATTCCACTCTACTTCAGGTTGCATGCTTTCGGTGGTCATTATGTTGCAAGGTGAAATGTCCATCGCAGTTTAAGCTTTATCGCAGAGAGCAAGTTTTCCTCAAGGACTTTATTGTCCATTTCCCCATTCACTTTCCCTTTTATCCTGACAGATTCCTCAGTCATTGCTGAGAAACATCCCGTAACAATGTCACTATCATGATGTTTCAGCGTAGGGATGGTAAAATCTGGGCAATGGGCTATGCTGGGTTTACCTGAAGGTAACACTTTGCATTCAGGTCAAAAGATTCTATTTTAGTTTCGCCAGACCACAAAACATTTTTCCAAATGACTACAGTATCTGAATGTTCTTATGCATACTTCAAATGCGATACAAAGTGGGCTTGCTTGAATAATGGTTTCCTTCTTCCCATCCGACCATACAGGCCAGATTAATCAAGTGCTTGGGATATTGTTTCAACATGCCCACTTTGACCAATCTTGGCCATAGAAAGCAGCAGATCTTTCAAAGCTGGCACTTATCTCTTTGTTGCCTTCCTGATCAGTCTCCTTGTTCAATCATCCAGTTTGGACAGCATGATCTTGTCAAGGTCTTAGTAATGTCATACACCTTCAACTTCTTAATTACCTTGGCTGCACTCAGCAGGATATTTAAAGCTCCTTGTAATTCTTTACCCATCCCCTGATCAGTGCTTTTTCATAACTTTGTCAGAGTTCTTTTGCCAACCCGTTGGTACTCATGGTTGGGTTTTTTGCTTTGAATGCACTACCCAGCAGAATAAAATCAATGGAAACTGATGAATTTATCCTGTCATCGTGTGAATCAGTATATTAACACCGGCACAATTCACTTGATGTGTGCTTTTGAAGGCAAGTGGTATAGAAGTATAAGGGGGTGGACATTTATCTAGCCAAGCTATTCCACATTTTTCCCACTTCATTTAAGTATTTCTGGAATATATTTTTCACTTGACTGATTTCAGAACAGTTCTGAACAATTTAATTTTGACAAGACTAGACTACTGCAATTACTTTTATTTGGTTGTCCCACGGAGTACTATCAATGCAATGCAGTTGGTCAGACCAAAGGTCCATCAAACAGAATACTGGACTTGATGAATCTCTAGTCTGACCCAGTATGGCATATATTATGTTCTAACTCCCCTGCAAGACTCCTTACAAGTAGTGCACTTCACTCCTCTCCCATCTCCCCCTTGTTTGGTTGTTTTGAATTGGTTACCCATTAATTTGAGAATAAAATTTAAAATGTTATTGCTTAGCTACGAAGCCTTTTATGGATATGTTCCATTCTGTAACTCAATTTTTAAAATGCATAAGCCAAATCGAGCTCAGAGTTAAATAAGATGGATCACAACTGCTCTCTATTCCTTCAGTTTAGTTAATTCATTTTACTAACACCTCAAAATTTTTATTTTCCATTATGGGTCCAGCAGAGTGGATAGAATATGCTGCAAATAGCTTTGAGGACCATGATGGACTAACTTGAGAAATAGCTGAAAATGTTACTGCTCTCTTAAACTTATAAACATGTAAATACAATACATCCCTCAAGCAGTTAAATGGGATTTCAAATGAATTTGAGAGGCTAACTGCACCAAGCGTAGGCAACGGGCCTGGGGAAGATAGGCCCTTGCAGTTGTGGTATCTAGCAAGGCCCCTATGAACTCCAATGACTGAGTAGGGGTGAGTTGTGATTTTGGGATGTTTATCACAAGTTCCAGATACTGAAGAACACGCCTTGTGCAGGCTAGGGAAGTCTGGGCCTCTGACTGGGTTGGTGCTCGGATGAGCCAGTCGTCCAGATATGGGAATACAAATATTCCTAGAGTGCGTAGAAATGCAGCAACCACTGCCATGCATTTTGTGAACACTCTTGGAGCAGAGGCCAGACCGAAAGGAAGCACTCTGTATTGGTAGTGCTTTCCCTGATAAAGAAACAGAAGGAACCTTCTGTGTGTTGGATGGATGAGGACATGGGTGTACACATCCTTGAGATCTAGAGAACAAAGCCAATCCTGACTCTGAAGGTATGGAAGGAGAGCACCGAGAGAAATCATCTTGAATTTCTCCTTGCATAGAAACTTGTTCAATTCTCTGAGATCTAATATGGGTCTGTAGCCCCATGTTTTCTTTGGGATAAGAAAATAGGGGGAGTAGAACCCTGAACCCTGTTGAAGAAGGGGTACTTCTTCTATTGCCCTTTGGGCAAGAAGGGTAGCAATCTCCTGACCCAGAAGGTCGAGGAGAGATGTTGGAGAATTGAACTGTCTCACCATAGTGTGAGGAGGAAGGTTTAAGATATGAAGCTTGTACCCCCTCCCTTATGATGGAGAGGGTCCATTGCTCTGCTGTGATTTGTTTCCATCTGGGAGCAAAATGAGCTAACCTTCCTGGAATGGTGAGAGGCTCTGGTTCTTCTAGAGCCAGAAAGGCTAAGTTCTCTAGTTGTAAGTCAAAGGCCCTGAGGAGGCTGAGGCTGTTGGGCCGTAGCAGTCCTTGTAGCCTTAGGCTTGGCTTGTTTAGGTTGTTGCTGACGCTTTGCATCAAAACAACCTGTAGAAGATGCCTGGAGACCATAACCAGGATAATATTTCCCTTTTTTGGGAAAGAAAGTCTTTTTGAATAACCTTTTTCTAGCAGGAACAGAAGTAGACTTTGAAAGTCTATCTAAGGCAGAATTTTCAGCATCCATCTGAGTGGCCTTTGCTTGCCAATCCTTACCAAAAAGGTTTTCACCTGTACAAGGAAGATTTCCTAATCCATCCTGGACCCAGGGTTCCAAATCAGAAGCTTTCAACCAAGCAAGTCTGCGTGCCCCTATGGCAATAGCCGAGGCTCTGCTGGCACACTCAAAAGAGTCAAAGGCTGCACGGTTGGAGAATTTGGACACATCCTGGGCATGTTTAAGCCAGGTGAGAAACTCTTCCCTTTTATCTTCTGAGATAAAAGGAGATAAAGTTAGCAAATGATCTGTAACTTCTTTTAGAAACATCCCCATATAGAGACTATAGGAGTTGATTCTGGCAGCAAGCATATTGGCCTGGAAAATTCTCCTGCCAAAAGCATCTAAGGTTCTGCATTCTCTTCCTGGAGGATTAGATGAGTGTCTTTTAGCACTCTATCTTTTTCATAGCAGACTCCACCACAATAGAGTGGTGAGGAAGCTGAGTTTTATGAAAGCCAGGACAAGGAGGAACACGGTACATGGTGTCCAACCTGCGAGAATGAGGGGAAGTAGAGCACAGTTACTTACCTGTAACAGGTGATCTCTGGGAAAAGCAGGAATAAGTCTTCACATATGGGTACGTCGGTACCGACGGAGCCTGCGCGGGAACGCTCCCCAGCTTCCCAAAAAAGGAAAGCTTTTGGGAGCATCCCACAGCGCCTGCGTGCTGCCTTCCCGCCTTTCCTAACCAACTCTCCTCAGTTCGAGTTTAAAACTGAGACAATAGAGAGAGAGAGGAAAGGAAAGATAGAAAAGAGATACAACTCCTAGGGGAGGTGGGTGGGTTGTGAAGACTTATTCCTGCTGTTCCCAGAGATCACCTGTTACAGGTAAGTAACTGTGCTATCTCCAGGAACAAGCAGGAATGAGTCTTCACATATGGGGACTCCCTAGCTGAGATGCCTGGGAGATCCCTAAGCATATGAGACCCTGAAAGGGGTCTGCGTCCTCCTATGGATCTTAGGCATCCATCCAGGGAAGGAGGGCAGGAGTTGTTTAAGAATGGAACAGGTGTCTGAGGACAGCCTGACCAAACAAGGCATCCCGGCGGGAATCCTTGTCCAAGCAGTAATGGGCTGTGAAGGTATGAACAGAGGCCCACGTGGCTGCTCGACAGATCTGGTCGATGGACACAGAATTTAGATGAGCCATAGAGGTGGCCATGGCCCTCACATTATGAGCTGTGACATGGCTCTCCAGAGAAAGGTTCTTACTCTGGTAGGCGAAAGAAATACACTGAGCAATCCAATTGGACAGTGTTCTCTTAGAGACTGGAAGTCCCAAGTGAGAAGGATCAAAAGCAACAAAAAGCTGGGAAGACTTTCTATGTTGCTGTGTCCTATGTAAGTAAAAAGCAAGAGCTCTTTTACAATCCAGAGTATGAAGATTCCTCTCTGCACTGGATGCATGAGGAGCTGGAAAAAAGACAGGTAAATATACCTCTTGATTAAGATGAAAAGGTGAGACCACTTTAGGCATAAAGTGTGGATTTGTCTTAAGGACTACCTTGTCATGATGGAACCTTGAATAAGGTGGATTAGCCACTAAGGCCTGCAGTTCACTGATGCGGCGAGCAGAAGTGACTGCAATGAGGAAAATAACCTTCCAGGAAAAAGATTTCAAGGAGGTAGTGGCTAAGGGTTCAAAAGGTGGCTTCAATAAGCTGACCAAGAACCAAATTTAAGTCCCATGCCACCGGAGGAGGCCTAATGGGAGGTTTAGTTAAAGTTAGGCCTCTCATGAATCTTGAAATAAGAGGATGAGAGGAGATAGGTTGTCCATTGATGGGCTTAAGGGATGCTGCAATAGCACTCAAATGGAGTCTTACTGAATTTGTCTTCAGTCCTGCATTGGAGAGATGCAGGAGATAGTCTAACAAAGAAGTTAAAGGTAGTGCTAGAGGGTCAAGACCCTTTTCAGCACACCAAATGGAAAATCGTTTCCACTTAAAAGCATAGGAACGCCTGGTGGAAGGTTTCCTGGAAGCATGGAGGATATCCTTCACCTGCTGAGAAAGATTCAAGTCTTGAAGGTCTAGGCCTTCAGTAACCAAGCTCTGAGGTGAAGGGACTTGGGGTTTGGGTGCCACAAAGTCCCTTCCTCCTGAGACAGAAGGTCTGGAGCAGCTCCCAAGTCCAGGGAGAGGGCTTGGGAGAGATGCAGAAGCAGAGGGTACCACACTTGGCGTGGCCAGCGTGGAGCTATGAGGATCATAGATCCTTGATCCCTCTGGAGTTTGAACAGAGTCTTGGGAATCAAGGGAATGGGTGGAAAGGCATACAGGAAGCCCTGACCCCAATGAAGGAGGAAGGCATCCTTGGCCTGAACCCCCTGACACGGAATTCTGGAACAGAACCGGGGAAGTTTGGCATTCCACGGACTTGCAAAGGGTCTATGTCCGGGGTTCCCCATTCTTGAAAGATTCTGAGTACCTGATCCATGTGCAGGGACCATTCGTGTGGAAGCAGAACTCGACTGAGTCTGTCTGCCCAAGAGTTTTGGATTCCTGGGAGATATACTGCCAGGAGATGGATTTGATGCTCTCTGGCGAAGGCCCACAATCTTAGAGCTTCGTTGCAAAGCGACAGAGAGCCAGTTCCTCCTTGCTTGTTTATATAAAACATAGCTACTTGATTGTCCGTATGGATGAGGACTGTCTTGTAGCTGAGGAGGATATGGAAGACCTTGAGAGCTAGAAAAACTGCTTGAAGCTCCAAGTGGCTGATATGAAGAGAGGTCTCCTGAGGGGACCAAGTGCCTTGAGTGGAGAGGTCCTGTAAATGAGCTCCCCAACCTGTCTGGGAGGCATCTGTTGTGAGGGTTGCTTGGGGCAACAACTGTTGGAAGGGGGATCCCAGCAACAGATTTTGAGTGGACATCCACCATTGGAGAGACCAAAAGAGACGTTTGGAGGTTGCTATTTGGTCTGAGAGAGCTCCTGAAGCTTGAGTCCACTGTAGGCGAGCATAGGGTACCACATGTACTGTGGAAGCTATGTGGCCCAGCAGTTGTAGCATCTCCCTGGCAGTTAAGTGGCTCTTTGACTGAATCTGGGAGGCTAGCTGCACTAGACATTGGCAACGGGCCTGAGGAAGGTAGGCCCTTGCAGTGGTGGTATCCAACCAGGCCCCTATGAATTCCAGGGACTGAGTAGGGATGAGCTGGGGAGTTTGGGAGGTTTACCACCAGTCCCAGATACTGCAGAATGCGCCTTTTGCGGTCCAGGGAAATCTGGGCCTCTGACTGAGATGGAGCTCGAATGAGCCAGTCGTCCAGGTATGGGAAGACAAATATTCCCAGAGTGCGTAGAAATGCAGCAACTACTGCCATGCATTTGGTGAACACTCTTGGGGCAGAGGCCAGACTGAAAGGAAGCACTCTGTATTGGTAATGTTTTCCTTGGAAAAGAAAACGCAGGAATCTTCTGTGAGATGGATGGATGGATGAGAACATGTGTGTATGCATCCTTGAGATCTAGAGAACAAAGCCAATCCTGACTTTGAAGGTATGGAAGGAGAGTGCCCAGAGAAAGCATCTTGAACTTCTCCCTGCATAGAAATTTGTTCAATTCTCTGAGATCTAGAATGGGTCTGTATCCCCCTGTCTTCTTTGGAATGAGAAAATAGGGGGAGTAGAACCCTGACCCTTGTTGAAGAAGAGGAACTTCTTCTATTGCCCCTTGGGCAAGAAGGGTAGTTATCTTCTGACCTAGAAGGTCGAGAAGAGATGTGAGAGAATTGAAGTGTCTCACCATGGTGTGGGAAGGAAGGTCTGAGAAATGAAGTTTGTAGCCCTCTCTTATGATGGGGAGGGTCCACTGCTCTGATGTGATTTGCTCCCATCTGGGAGCAAAATGAGCTAACCTTCCTGGAATGGTGAGAGGTTCTGGCTGTGTTAAAGCCAGAAAGGCTAAGTTCTCTAGCATCAAGTCAAAAACCCTGAGGGGGTTGGGACTGCTGGGTTACAGCAGCCCCTGTAGACTTAGGCCTGGCCTGCTTAGGTTGCTGACGCTTAGTGGTAAAGCGACCTGTAGAAGATTGTTGGCCAGAAGTGGAAGGAAACCTGCCCTTTTTAAAAAAAGACTTTTTAAAAGTCTTTTTCTTGGCAGGAATGGAGGTAGACCTTGAAAGTCTATCCAGAGCAGAATTTTCTGCATCCATTTGAGTGGCTTTAATTTGCCACTCTCTGCCAAACAGATTATCACCTGTACAGGGCAGATTTCCTAAGCCATCTTGAACCCAGGGTTCTAAATCAGAAGCCTGGAGCCAAGCAATTCTGCGAGCAGCTATGGCAATGCCTGAGGCTCTACTGGCACCTTCAAAGGAGTCAAAGGCTGCCCTGTTTGAAAACTTGGAGATGTCTTGAGTATGCTTAAGCCACATGCGGAATTCTTCCCTTTTATCTTCTGGAATAAAAGGGAGGAATGTGTGCAGCTTTTCTGCCACTTCTTTCAGAAACATACCCATATAAAGGCGATATGAGTTGATTCTGGCAATAAGCATACTGGCCTGGAAGATTTTCCTACCAAAAGCATCCAAGGTCCTGCATTCTCTTCCTGGAGGAGCAGAAGAGTGTGCAGATTAAGAGGTGTCTCCCATATGCCCAACATGTGATCATAAAGGATCTCATGAATTGGTAAAGTAGCTGCCTCTTTAGGAGCCTTAGGATATTGTAAAATATCTAATTTCTTGGCTCTAGGCTCTGGTTCAGGGGCCACTGAAATAGAGAGGCCCCTGGCCACTTCCCTAATGAAGTCTTGAAAAGACAAGTCTTCTGGAGGAGACATTCTTCTTTTTGGAGAAGAGGGCTCCTGAGGAAGGAGTACCGATGCTTCGACAGAAGCCTCTGATTCATCAGAGTCCTCAGAAGAATCGAAGTATCGCCTGTCTGGATCCTCTTGCAGGGCCCGATATGCGTACCGAGTGGTATCGACATTGGGAGTGATCGGTACCGAGTCGGTACCGATGGGCATCACAGGACAGGGTACCGGCTGCAGTCGACAGCGATGCCGATGTCGATGCAATCGGTACCGGCACCGATATCGGTGCCGGAACCGGTACCGCCAACGGAGTTTGTTGCGGTACCGGAGGCGTCGCAGCTTGTATGAATGCCGTGATGGCACGCTGCATGTTAGAATATTCTGATCCATCGACGCAACCAATGTCTGGATGTCAGTACCAGTGGAGACCACCGGTACCCCAGAACATGGCAACAGGTGATCGGTCGAGGCCACGCTATCGATGTCAACCTGTGACCCCATAGATGAAGCTTTGGAAGCTGGAGCCTCCCGCCGGGGTAATTTTGCCAGTGCAGGATCCTCGAGGGCAAGCCCGGAGGCATCGCGATACTTAGAGGGAGATCTACCCTTCGAGGACTGGCTGGACTTATGTTTGGTTACCTGAGATCCATGGGAAGAAGACGAAGCCCTGGAAGATGTCGATGCCACTGAAGCTGCATCAGAGGGAAACAGGGTACTGAGCTTTGCCGCTCGATTCTGTCGACCTCTTTTAGACATCATGAAACAGGACTCACAATCGGTGATGGAGTGGTCAGGACCACCGTTCCCTCTAAGCTGTGCGCGTGCACTCACCTCGCCGAGCGAGCGCACATACTTTACAACAGAGCGCACAAAAATTACAGTTCCGATTCTGATAGAAAACAACACAGACGTCTTAAAATTTAAAAGTTGTTATGTATTTACGGTTTTCACAAGTTCTACAATGTTTTCTAGTGCAATCAATGTGATGTTACATACTGTATTCTGATGTGTAGTCAAATTTTAAAGTATATAACTCCGAGTGTCGTTATGTGGCGCACAAAAATTTAACCTTCCTTCAAAAGCTGCACACAGCTGATATTTTATGCGCACACAGCCTACAGAAAATTAGAGGGAACATTGGTCAGGACCGAAACATTTTAGACACCAGTCATGGGTGTCGGTGACAGAAAGAGTACCGTTGCACTTCGTGCACTTTTTAAACCCAGAAGTGGGCTTTTCCATGAGGAAAAATCTTGTAAGCCCAAGGCCCAAAAGAAAAAATTGCACAGAAGTGGAAAAACGGTAGATTTTTTTTTTTTTTTTTAAAGAAGAAAGAAAGAAAGACCAGCGGTACCGGTCTGACGTCGAAGAAGGCAGACGCGCGAGCAAAGAAATAAAGAAAAATAAAGAACTTCTTCAGCGGTGACAGGAACACGACCTGCTGGCTCCGCGGAAAAGAAGAACTGGAGAGAGGCGGTTAGGAAAGGTGGAAAGGCAGCGTGCAGGCGCTGTGGGATGCTCCCAAAAGCTTTCTTACTGGACGCTGGGGAGCGTTCCCGCGCAGGCTCTGTCGGTACCGACGATACCCATATGTGAAGACTCATTCCTGCTTGTTCCTGGAGATAATCTGCTACCCAAGTGGACAACATACGCCTGGAGAAAGGTAACCCCAGTTTATTAGGGTCAAAGGAGACAAAAAGCTGAGTAGCCCTTCGATGCCCCCGCGTACGCTCTATGTAAAAAGACAACGCCCTCTTACAGTCCAGGGTATGCAAGACTGCTTCAGCCCAGCTGGAATTTATTTATTTATTTACATTCTCTTATATACTGCGCTATTCTGCATCAGTGCAGTTTACATTGAACAAACTGAAATTACATTGAACAGGGCATTATAACTTGGAGATAACCCTCCATAGCCCATGTTCCCTGCAAAATAGTTAAGTGGCTTGCCCAAGACCACAAGGAGGACCTGTGGGACTAGAAACCCCAGTCCTTCCGGCCCAAGGTTGCTATCCTCTAGTGGGATTTGAACCCCTGACATTCCGGCCTGAAGTACCTTGCCCCAACCACTAGGCCACTCCTACACTCCATGGTATGCGGCCTGGGAAAGGTCGGAAGAACCACCTCCTGGTTGAGGTGGAAAGAGGAGACGACTTTTGGAAGGAACTTTGGGTGGGTCCCTAGGATCACCCTGTTCCTATAGAACCGTGTACACGGTCTATCAGAAACCAGAGCTTGTAGTTCACTCACACGTCTGGCCGAGATAAGAGCTACCAGGAAGAGTGCTTTCCAAGAAAGGAAGCGTAAATGGCAAGTAGCCATCGGCTCAAACGGTGGGCCAGTAAGTTGCTGCAAGACCACGTTCAAATCCCACTTAGTCGCCAGTGGACGAACTGGAGGCTTGAGCAGAAGCAGATCTCTGAGGAAGCGGGATACCAAGGGGTGAACCGACAGTCTGTCCCTCCACCGGTGAGTGGTGCGCTGATAGAGCACTGAGGTGGACCTGAACAGAGCTGGACTTAAGGCCTAGGTCTGACAGGTAAAGCGTAGTTACTCACCTGTAACAGGTGTTCTCCAGGAGCAGCAGGAATCAGTCCTCACATATGGGTGACGTCGGCGCCAACGGAGCCCTCGCGGAGCAATTTTCCCCAGCTTTCAAAGAAAGCCTTTGGGAATTGCAGCGCGCAAGCGCGGTCCCCTTCCCGCCCAAGGGTGCCATCTTAGCCAGTCAGATGACATAACTAAAAGACAGCATAAAAATTTGCAAAAAAACTAAAGCAGATAATTGCAACTCCCAGGGGAGGAGGGAGGGTTGTGAGGACTGATTCCTGCTGCTCCTGGAGAACACCTGTTACAGGTGAGTAACTACGCTTTCTCCAGGACCAAGCAGGAAGTCAGTCCTCACATATGGGACTCCCAAGCTTAAGGCTACCGGAGACCCTAAGCACAAAATGAGCTCCCTCTAGCTCAGCAGTACAGAAGGAAGGAATCTTCGCTGAATTATTACCCACCGGTAGCCCCCATCCGGGATGGAGGGTAGGAGTTGCTCAAACCTCGAAGAGATTTCGGAGGACTGCCTGTCCGAAAGCACTGTCCCTGCGGGACTCCCTCTCGAGGCAGTAATGGACCGCAAAAGTCTGGCTCGAAGACCAAGTAGCGGCCCGGCAGATGTCTGCCAATGGAACAGAGCGGAGGTAAGCCACTGACGTAGCCTTCGCCCGAACACAATGAGCCGTGACTCGACTTTCTAAGGAGAGTCCGGCTGCCCCATAAGCCCAAGCGATACAGTCAGCAACCCAGATGGACAGAGTACGCTTGGAGACCGGGAGCCCCAATTTATTGGGGTCAAAAGATACAAAAAGCTGAGCAGCTTTACGGTGCTCCCGCGTACGGTCAAGGTAGAAGTTCAAGGCCCTTCTACAGTCCAGGGTATGCAGGACCATTTCAGCTCGGCTGGAGTGTGGCCTGGGTAAGAAGGTCGGAAGTACCACCTCCTGATTGATGTGAAAAGGGGAGACCACTTTTGGAAGAAATTTTGGGTGAGTCCGTAGGACTACCCTATTTTTGTAGAACCGAGTGTAAGGGGGATCAGACACGAGGGCCTGCAATTCACTTACGCATCTAGCGGAAGTGAGGGCTATCAGGAATAAGGTTTTCCAAGAAAGAAAACGTAGGGAACAGGTAGCCATAGGTTCAAAAGGCGGACAGGTGATCCGCTGTAAAACCACATTCAGATCCCAGTCAGGCGCTGGCGGGCGCAGAGGTGGTTTAAGTAGGAGACCTCGGAGAAACCTCGCCACGAGAGGGTCGCCGGAAAGAGGTCTGCCATCCACCGGCACATGATGTGCTGAGAGAGCACTGAGGTGAACTTTGACGGAGCTGGACTTAAGTCCCAGATTAGAGAGGTAGAGCAAGTACTGCAAGATCACCGACACCGAGCAGGAGAAGGGATCCTGAGACCGCTGGGCACACCAAGTGGAAAAGCGACGCCATTTAAGGGCGTAGCATTTGCGGGTAGAAGGTCGCCGGGAAGCTAGGACGACCTCTTCCACCTCTGCCGGCAATAGAAGGGGAGCAAGGACTACCCTTTCAGCAGCCAGGCCATCAGATGTAGAGATCTGAGGTTGGGGTGTAGCAGGGACCCCTGATCCTGTGTTAGGAGATCTGGTTGAAACCCCAGAGGGAACGGATCCTCCACCGCTAATTGCAGCAGGAGTGGAAACCACGGCTGTCTGGGCCAGCGAGGAGCTATCAGGATCATGGAAGCTTTGTCTCGGAGAACCTTGAAAAGAGTTCGGGAGACTAGCGGTATGGGAGGAAAAGCATACAGAAGGCCTTTCGACCATGAGAGCAGAAAAGCATCCGCCGCTACTCGAAGGGGATGCGGCTGCCGAGAGCAGAAGCGAGGAAGTTGCCGGTTGAGAGGACTGGCAAAGAGATCCATGGTGGGGAGACCCCACTTCAGAAAAAGTTTCTGAACCACCAAGGGATCCAGGCGCCACTCGTGCGGCTGGAGGATTCTGCTGAGTTTGTCCGCCAGGTAATTTTCTTGGCCTGGGAGATAAACGGCCTTGAGAAGAATGCCGTGGCTGACGGCCCAAGAGCAGAGCCTCTGTGCTTCTCGACAGAGAAGGAAGGAGCCCGTGCCCACCTGTTTGTTCACGTAGAACATGGCAACTTGATTGTCCGTCTGGACAAGGACGGACTGGTGAGAAGTCAGGTGGGAGAAAGCCTTGAGAGCCAGACGGATTGCTCTGAGCTCCAGGAAGATGATCTGCTGCACAGACTCCCACGTGGTCCAGAGACCTTGAGTACATGCCCCTTGGCAATGCGCTCCCCATCCCAGGAGAGAAGCATCGGTCGTCAGCACTTGAGCCGGCGGAGGAGACTGAAAAGGCATTCCGAGCACCAGGTTCGGCCGATGAAGCCACCACTGTAGGGAAGAGGTCAGCGGGTCGGAGATGCGCACTAAGTCGGCTAGGCCGCCCGTGGCCTGTTGCCACTGCTTGCGAAGGCACCACTGAGCAGGCCGCATATTCAGGCGGGCATTGGGGATCACGTGGACGGTGGAAGCCATATGGCCGAGTAGTCTCAGGAAGCGCCTGGCGGAGACCAGGGACTGGCTGAGAAAGCGGCCGGCTAAGTCCATGAGCCGTTGAGCCCTGTCGAGAGGCAGGAAAGCTCGCGCCTGAAGAGTGTGCAATCTTGCGCCGATGAACTCGAGATCTTGCGAGGGGAGCAAAGTGGACTTTGCGAAGTTTATGACAAAGCCCAAGTACTGCAGAAGAGTCACAGTGCGGTGTGTGGCTTTTGTGACTTCTGGAGAGGACGATGCTCTGATGAGCCAGTCGTCTAGGTACGGAAAGACATAGAGGCCGTGAAGCCGGAGATAAGCCGCCACCACCGCGAGACATTTTGTGAAGACTCGTGGTGCGGAGGATAGGCCAAAGGGCAGTACTCTGTACTGGTAATGATTTCCTGCCACCACAAACCTTAGGTATTGGCGGTGGCTTGGGTGGATGAGGATGTGCGTGTAGGCATCCTTTAGATCCAAGGAGCATAGCCAATCTCCCTGCTGGAGGTAGGGCAGAAGGATTCCAAGGGTAAGCATCTTGAACTTCTCCCTGACGAGGAACTTGTTGAGGTTGCGCAAGTCCAGGATGGGTCTGAGGCCTCCTGTTCTTTTTGGTATTAGGAAATACCTGGAATAGAAGCCTTGACCCCTCAGGTGGTGGGGCACCGGTTCCACAGCCTGTTCTTGAAGAAGACTTGCTAACTCCTGAAGGAGTAAGTCCCTGTGCAGAGGGAGTCGTGGAGGTTCTCCCGGAAAATAGGAGGGAGGGACCTGGTGGAAGTGGAGAAGATAGCCTTCTCTCACCACCTGAAGCACCCAGGCATCTGAGGTGACGTTGGACCACCTGTGGGCAAAGTGAACCAGCCGGCCTCCTGTGCTGGGAGGAACCTGCTGAGGGGGAGAGGCTGTGCTGATGAAGTCAAAAACCCCCACCCTGCTGAGCAGGGGCCGGTGGTGCAGGCTTGGGGGTTTGCTGCCTACGGGACCCGTTACCCCGTCCCTTGGCCTGCTGACCTCCTCAGAGAGGAGGTGGTGAGGCTGAGGAGTATTCAAGACAGTGAGAAGTACATTGATGAGATGCTGCTTGCAGCAACCAGGCTCTCCAGCACAGGAGAAGATGGGTGCCAACAGAATGTCGATGGTTGGACAAAAGTCACCAGAGCCTGCAAAATCACCAATCCAACTTCTCCAGCCCTTGAATTGAAGAACCATTATGCAGCCCTGGAAGTGGAGGAGGTGAAAGCATCCCTGGAAAGGGAAGAACCAGAGTTCAAGTACCCCATAGTTGCAGAATCAGTGACCAGAAGGAAACGAAGGGTAGTGGTGGTTGGAGACTCTCTTCTGAGGGGTACTGAGGCGTCCATCTGCCGACCAGACTTGATGTCCAGAGAGGTATGCTGTCTGCCTGGTGCCAAGATCCAAAATGTTACGGAGAGTTTGCCGAGACTCATCAAGCCCACTGACTATTACCCAATGTTGCTAATCCATGTTGGAACAAATGATACTGCCAGGTATACCTCGGAACGTATCAAAAGTGACTTCATGGCTCTGGGACAGAGGGTGAAGCAGGTAGGTGCACAGGTGGTGTTCTCTTCAATCCTCCCTGTTGAGGGTAAAGGCCAAGGCAGAGAGGCTCGCATCCTGGAGATTAATGCATGGCTGTGTGGATGGTGTCTTCGAGAGCGTTTTGGTTTCCTAGACCATGGGATGCTGTTCCAAGGGTTGCAGAGCAGAGATGGCATCCATCTGTCCAAGAAAGGTCAACACATCTTTGGTAGTAGACTGGCTAATCTACTGAAGAGGGCTTTAAACTAGATTCGTTGGGGATGGGTGAAGAAAGCCCCGAGGTAAGTGAAAGCCCCCAGGTAAGTGATACATCAAATACCTTTATGGAAATGGGTAACAGGGGTAACATATGGAAAGCAGTGTGTATAAATGCCCGTAGCATGGGAAATAAGATCTCTGAAGTTGAAGCTTTGGTGGGAGTGGCTGACTTAGATTTAGTGGCAGTTACAGAAACATGGTTCACAGAAAACCATGACTGGGATGTAACTATACCTGGCTATACTTTATTCAGAAAGGACAGGGTAGGAAGAAGGGGAGGAGGAGGAGTAGCACTATATGTAAAAACTACTATTAAAGCTTTGGAATTACAGAGCTTAAAAGGGAGAGAGGAGGCATTGTGGGTTAGACTAGAAAGAGGGAAAGAGAAATCTATTTGCATTGGTGTGATATACAGACCTCCCTCACAAGAGGAAGAGGTGGACAGAGAGTTAATTGAAGACATACGCAGCATTGCTAGGAAAGGGGAAGTGCTACTGCTAGGAGATTTTAATATGCCAGATGTTGATTGGCACATTCCTGCTGCAGTATCATCTAGGAGTAAGGAGATCCTGGATTCTCTACAGGGAGAACTATTCAGGCAATTGGTAACAGACCCCACACGTGAAGGGGCCATACTGGACTTGGTGCTTACCAATGGTGAAAGTGTTTCTGATGTTGTAGTGGGAGATCATTTTGCATCCAGTGATCACCAGATGGTGTGGTTCAGTATTAGGACTAGGGCTGTTAGAATCCATTTCAAGGTGAAGATCTTAGACTTTAGGAAGACTAACTTTGCGATGATGGGCCAATGCCTCAGGGAGTCGTTAGTGGGATGGGAACAGCTGGGGGATGTAGAAAAACAGTGGGCAAAACTGAAAGGGGGTATTTTAAAGGCAACCAACCTTTTTGTTAAAATGGTAAACAAAGGCAAAAGGAACAGGAGACCGCTATGGTTTTCGAAGGAAGTAGCTGAAAAAGTGAAGAAAAAGAGGAAGGCCTTCATGAAATACAAGAGATCACAGAGAGAGGAAGACAGGCATCTGTATTTGGAAAAACTTAGAGAAGCTAGCAAAGTAGTCAAGAAGGCAAAGATTCAAAAGGAGGAGGAAATAGCCAATGCAATAAAATGGGGGGATAAGACATTTTTCAGATATATTAGTGAGAAGAGGAAGGGCAAAAGTGGTATTGTCAGACTCAAGGGTACAGTGGGGGAATATGTAGAAGCTGATAAGGATAAAGCGGAATTACTTAACAAATATTTTTGTTCTGTGTTCACAGATGAAAAACCAGGAGCAGGACCTCAGAAAACACCCACAAATAAGAACAGAAGCGAGGGACATCTTGAACAATTTTCAGAAGACTGTGTTCGTGAGAAACTAGCTCAACTCAAAGTAGACAAAGCGATGGGACCGGATGGGATACACCCTAGAATACTGAGGAAACTTGGGGACATTCTAGCAACTCCACTGACTGACCTTTTCAATGCCTCGTTGGAGTCGGGAGTGGTGCCAAAGGACTGGAGAGAGGCTCATGTGGTGCCTTTACACAAAAGCGGAAGTAAGGATGTGGTTGAAAACTACAGGCCGGTTAGTTTAACTTCAGTGGTGAGTAAATTAATGGAAACGCTGTTGAAAGAGAAAATAGTGAGGTTTCTGGAGTCCAGCGGATTACAGGATCCGAGGCAGCATGGATTCACCAGAGGCAGGTCTTGTTAGACAAATCTGATTGATTTCTTTGACTGGGTGACCAGGGAGTTGGACCGAGGGAGAGCTCTAGATGTGGTGTATTTAGATTTCAGTAAAGCCTTTGACACTGTTCCTCACAGGCGACTTATAAACAAACTGAGCACCCTAGGGATGGACCCTAAAGTTACTGCTTGGGTTAGAAATTGCTTGGGTGGGAGGCGACAAAGAGTACAAGTAAATGGAGCTCACTCTGAGGAGAAGGATGTTACCAGTGGTGTGCCCCAGGGATCTGTCCTTGGTCCGATTCTTTTTAACATCTTTGTTAGTGATATAGCGGAAGGGCTGTCGGGTAAGGTTTGCCTCTTTGCAGATGATACCAAAATCTGCAATAAAGTAGACACCCAGGAAGGTGTAAATAACATGAGGAGGGATCTAGCTAAGCTTGAAGAATGGTCTAGAATTTGGCAGCTGGGATTTAATGTTAAAAAATGTAAGGTCATGCATTTGGGCTGCAGCAATCCAAGGGAGCAATACAGCATAGGAGGTGAAGTACTTTTGTCCACTAAAGAAGAGCGGGACCTAGGCGTAGTTGTGTCCGATGATCTTAAAGTAGCTAAACAGGTAGAAAAGGCGACGGCAAAAGCTAGAAGGATGCTTGGGTGCATACGGAGAGGAATGGCTAGCAGAAAAAAGGAGGTGATAATGCCTCTGTATAAGTCTTTGGTGCGACCTCATTTGGAGTATGGTGTGCAATTCTGGAGACCGCACCTTCAAAAGGATGTGAACAGGATGGAGTCGGTACAGAGGGGTGCTACTAAGATGATTAGTGGTCTTCATTATAAAGCATATGAGGACAGACTTAAGGATCTTAATATGCACACCTTAGAGGAAAGGCGGGATAGAGGTGATATGATTGAGATGTTTAAATACCTCCGTGGCATAAATGTTCAGGGAGAGAGCCTCTTTCAATTGAAAGCAAGTTCTGCGACGAGGGGACATGGGATGAGGGTGAAGGGAGATAGATTCAGGAGTGATATGCGGAAATATTTCTTTACGGAAAGAGTAGTGGATCCGTGGAATAGTCTCCCAGTGGAGGTGGTAGAGATGAGGACAGTAACTGAATTCAAAAAAGCATGGGACCAACACAGAGGATCTCTAAAGGTAAAAAGTGGACTGTTGTAGTTGTTGTTATGGAAGGACAGACTAGATGGGCCTTGTGGTCTTTTTCTGTCATCATGTTTCTATGTTTCTATGACCCTGTTGGGGAGCTGCGGAGGCCTGATATTGAGGGTAGTGTTTATAGGCAGCCGCCTTTCTCGGGTAAAAGGTCTTCTTTCCCGAGCCCTTCTTCTTCTGGGAAGGGGCGGAGGTCTTCCTAGAAAGCCTAGTTCTGGTGAGAGTCTCCGTCTCGATTTGTGGAGCCTTTTCAGCCATGGGCTTGCCAAAGAGGTTCTCACCTCGGCAGGGGACATCGACCAACTTGTCCTGCACCCAGGGTTCAAGGTCAGATGACTGAAGCCAAGCCTGTCGGCGGGCACCGATGCCGGCTGCGGCCACCCGGGCCGATGCTTCAAAGCCATCATAGGCTGCTCGAGACATGAATTTGGAGCATTCCCGAATACCAGTTGTCAAGGCTAGGAACCTCCGCAAAGGTTCCTCGGACAGCCCAGCGGAGAATCTGGCTATCTCTTTAGCCAGGTCTCTGAGATACATGCCCATGTAGAGCTGGTAGGTCTGGACACGACAAGCAAGCATAGAGCCCTGGAAACACTTCTTACCTAGGCCATCCAGGTTGCGGGCCTCCCTGCCAGGAGGCACCGAGGAGTGCATCTTCTGGCTATTAAGCCTATGCATGGCCGATTCCACCACCATGGAATGGTGCGGTAGCTGTGCTTTTTGGAAGCCAGGGCTCTTGCGGACTCGATAAATGGAATCGACCCGCTTGCTTAATACCGGTGACGATGCCGGACTCTCCCACATGCGGAAGAGTAGTCGTTCCAGCATGGGAGGAACCGGTACAGTAAAGTGCTCCCTGGCGGGAGAGTCGTACTGGAGGGCATTGAGCTCTTCAGCTCGGGGCTCCTCCTCGGGATCCACAGGGAAGGCCAAAGCCTTGGCCATATCCCTGACGAAGTCCGAGAACCGGGCGTCCTCCGGAGGGGACTGTTTCCGAGGTTCGGACTCGGGCGAGTCCGAGGGGACACACCGAGTCCGAAAAGAATCAGGTGACTCTTCCTCTTCAGACTCCCAGGCCGACTCCGAGGAGGAATCGGTGGGGTCGGCCCGGGCGGGCGGAGGCGTCGGCCGCCCCGACGCCGAGGGAGTCGGCGTCGACGACCTCGGTCCCGAACGGGAGGCCGAGGGTGACCTCGACCGAGGATCGACTCGAGCCCGCATGGACTCGAGGATCGGCTCGGTCTCCGGGGTCGACTTAGACGTCGACATCCCGGCGGTCGGGGCAGAGGCGCCAGCGAGGCTAGCGATCAGTGCCCGCTGCTGGTCCATGAAGGCAGAGAGTCTGCTCTCCAAGGCCGTCAACCTGAGTCCGACCTCAGGTGACCCAGCAGCCCCCGACTCGGGCCCCGACGGTGTCGGGCCCGACGTCGGACCCCTCGGAGGCGAGTCCAGGAGGACTACAGGACTTACCCGAGCAGGCAACTCCGACTCCAGACGAGGTCGCTTCGGCAGATGCTCCTTCTCCAAAGACCCGGGACGGCTATCGGGGCTATGCGACCTGGCCCTCGCGGAACCAGGAGCGTCCACCGACGCCGCCCTCGCGCGGGTTTTCACCTTCCGATGACGGTCCCCGGAGGGAGAACCCCTGTCGGAGGAACTCCGGCGACGGTCAGAGCTGGAACCTCTGGACGCCGAGGCCTCCGACGAGGTCCGGGTACGGGCGGGATCAGCGAAGATTCGTTCCCGCTGATGCCGCCGACTCCTTAACGCTTTGGAGGACATCTTGCTGCAGGCCCCACAGATCAGTTCTTCGTGATCCGGGCCGAGGCAGCGGAGGCAATTATCATGTGTGTCAGTGAATGACATATTTCTGTCACACTGAACACACCGCTTGAAACCACTGGCAGCCATCGGGGGAAAAAGGGCCCCTGCAAGGTCAAAGGACCGGGCTGCCAGCGAAAAACCGAAAACGAAACTGACAGAAAATCAGAAAAACCGAAAAATAACAGAAGGACTCGCAACGGCGTCGCGAGTCCGAACAGGAAAAGGACCGGCGTCGAACCAACCGAGAAAAAAAAGAGATAAATCACGAAAAAATCAACTTTTCAGCGGGGACAAGACGGGCACGTCTGTAGGGCTCCGCGGAAAAAAGAAGACTGGCTAAGATGGCAGCCTTGGGCGGGAAGGGGACCGCGCATGCGCGCTGCAATTCCCAAAGGCTTTCTTTGAAAGCTGGGGAAAATTGCTCCGCGAGGGCTCCGTCGGCGCCGACGTCACCCATATGTGAGGACTGACTTCCTGCTTGGTCCTGGAGAAAAGTAGATACTGCATTACTACTGGCACAAGGCAGGAGAAAGGATCTTCATTGAGCTGAGCACACCATATTGTGAACCTACGCCACTTGAGGGCATAGGACTTTCTGGTGGACTGCCTCCTAGAGACCAAAACCACCTCTTCAACCTCCTTAGATAGAAGCAAGGGAGCTCGCACTATCCTTTCAGCAGCCAGGCCATCAGATTGAGGGATCTGAGATTGGGGTGCAGAAGGGAACCCTGATCTTGAGACAGGAGATAGTGTTGCAACCCCAGAGGGAAAGCAGGTTCCACCGCCAACTGCAGCAGAAGTGGAAACCATGGTTGCCTCGGCCATCTGGGGGCTACCAGAATTACCGAGGCCTTGTCCCGGAGAATCTTGAACAGAGTTCAGGTCACCAGGGGTGTGGGAGGAAACGCATACAGGAGGCCCGTAGACCAAGAGATCAGAAAAGCATCTGCTGCCATTCTCAGGGGATGCGGCTGTCTGGAGCAAAACCTGGGCAGCTGACGGTTCAGTGGACTTGCAAAGAGATTGATGGATGGAAGTCCCCATCGTAGAAAGATCTGCTGGACCACCAATGGATTCAACTGCCATTTGTGGGGTTGGAGAATCCTGCTTAGCTTGTCTGCTAAGAAGTTCTCCTGACCGGGTAGATAAACTGCTTTGAGAAACATGCCTTGTTTGACTGCAAAGAAGCAAAGGGCCTGCGCTTCCTGACATAGAAGCCTGGACAATGTGCCCCCGAGTGGCTTGTCTGGCCTCCTGGAGAGACTGGCCCCTGATGAGCCAGTCGTCCAGGTATGGGAAGACAAAAATTCCCCGATTCCTGAGATAGGCCGCCACTACCGCCAAGGATTTGGTGAAAACCCTGGGGGCGGAAGTTAGGCCAAAGGGAAGTACTCTGTACTGGAAATGGTTTCCTCCCACCACAACTCTGAGATATTGTCTGTGGTCTGGATGGATGAGGATGTGAGCATAAGCATTCTTTAGGTCTAAGGAGCATAGCCAAACTTCCTGCTGGAGGTAGAGCAGCAGTATCCTAAGGGTAAGCATCTTGAACTTTTCCCTCTCCAGAAACTTGTTTAAGTTTCGCAATTCTAGGATAGGCCGGAGGCCTCCTGTCCTTTTTGGTACCAGGAAGTACCTGGAGTAGAAGCCTTGCCCTTTCAGGTAGCGAGGCACCGGTTCCACCGCCTGTTCCTTTAAAAGACTTCTCAACTCCTGAAGGAGGCTAACTTGTCCTGCACCCATGACTCCAGGTCTGATGACTGTAGCCAGGCCTGACGGCATGCACAGATGCCGGCCGTGGCTACCCGGGCCAAAGCCTTGAAGCCATGATAGGTTGCTCAAGAGAGAAACTTCGAGCACTCTCGAATCCCTGTTGACAACGCCTTAAACCTCTGCAAAGGTTCCTCGGCCAGCTGAGAACCTGACAATCTCCTTTACCAGGTTTCGTAGGTACATGCCCATTTACAGTTGGTAGGTCTGGACACGGCAAGACAGCATAGAGCCCTGGAAGCACTTTCTACCGAGGCGTGCATCTTCCCACTCTTCAGGCGGTGCATGGCCAATTCCACAACCATGGAGTTGTGCGGTAGCTGCCTTTTAGAACCCAGGGCTCTTACGGACTCGTTAAATGGAATCGACCTGTTTGCTAAGAACCGATGTCGAGGCTGGTGCCTCCCACATACGGAAGAGCAGCCGTTCCAGCATCGGAGGAACCGATACAGTAAAGGCGTCCTTCGGAGGAAAGTCATACTGGAGGGCATTGAGCTCCTCGGCTCGAGGCTCCTCCTCGGCGTCCGCAGGGAAGGCCAAGGCTTTGGCCATGTCCTTCACGAAGTTCGAGAACCAGGTATCCTCTGGGGGGACCGTCACCGAGGCTCGGATTCCAGTGAGTCCGAAGGGACGCACCGGGTCCGAAAGGTGTCTGGGGACTCCTCGTCCTCCGTCTCCCACGCCGACTCCGAGGAGGAGGAATTGAGCGGTTCCGGCCATGTGGAGTGGAGGAGTGGCCTAGTGGTTGGGGCAAGGTACTTCAGGCCGGAAGGTCGGGGGTTCAAATCCCACTAGAGGACAGCAACCTTGGGCCGGAAGGACTGGGGTTTCTAGTCCCACAGGTGCTCCTTGTGGTCTTGGGCAAGCCACTTAACCCTCCATAGCCCATGTTCCCTGTAAAATAGTTCTCTGTGTGCTGTGCTTTCCTGTCTAATCAATGTGTTCATACCTCAAAAATTTCCTGTCATGATTTGACAATTTCCAATCTGTAATCAAACCGCTGCTGATCGCTGGAAGTAGCGGTATACAAATGTATACTAAATAAATAAAAAATAAAAATATGGGCCTCTGTGCCACCCACCCCGATTCCAAGAGTATCGGCATCGGCGAATCGGCTCGGTCTCCGGGGTCGACTTGTACGTCAAGGTCCCGGTGGTCAGGGCAGATGCACCGGTTAGACCGGCAATCAGCACCCGCTGCTGTTCCATGAAGGCAGCCAAGCTGCTCTCAAAGGCCGTCAACCTGAGTCCAAGCTCAGGAGACTCAGCAGTTACCGGACTCAGACCCCGATGGCGTCGGGCTCGACGTCGGCTCCCCCAGAGGAGAGTCCACGAGGACAACTGCACTTACGTGACTCGGGGACTCCGGCTCCACACGAGGTAACTTGGACGGCCTCTCCGACCTTGAGAGCCCGGGGCGGCAGTCAGGGCTACGCGACCTGGCCCTCGAGGAACCAAGAGCCTCCACCGACGCTGCCCTCGTGAGCTTCTTCTTCCTTCTGTGCTCCTGGGTGGGAGACTCCCTCTCAGAGGAACCCTGACAGCGCTCGGGGTCAGACTCCCGTGATGTCGAGGCCTCTGACGAAGTCCGGGCCCGGCCGGACGCGGAGTCAGAGAAAATTCTCTCACGTTGATGCCTACGGCTCCGAAGCGCCTTCAACGACATCTTGCCGCACGGGCCACAAGCCAGCGGGTCATTGTCGGGCCCGAGGCAACAGAGACAGCAGTCATGTGTGTTGGTGAGAGACATAAGTTTCTTGCACCGATCACACTTTTTGAACCCACTGGCAGCCATCGGGGGAAAAGGGCCCCTGCAAGGTCAAAAGACCAGGCTGCTAGTGAAAACACAAAAAGAGCGCAAACGCTAGTCATGAGGGACAAAAACCGAAAATCGAAACTCCGGACTCGATACTGGTGTACCGAGCCCAGGCAGGAAGGGGAACCGGCGTCGAACAGGATAAAACAAAGCGAAAGTCGCAGAAAAAAAAAATCAACTTTTCCTGGGTGACACAAACTCACATCCGTTGGGCTCCGCGGAAAAAAATACTGAGCAAGATGGCACCCTTGGGCGGGAAGGGGACCGCGCAGGCACGCTGCATTCCCAAAGGCTTTCTTTGAAAGCTGGGGAAATGCTCTGCACGGGGCTCCATCGGCACCGACGTCACCCATACGTGAGGACTGACTTCCTGCTTGGTCCTGCAGAATACAATGGATTACGGGAACCAAGGCAGCATGATTTTACTAGAGGCAGGTTTTGTCAGACAAATCTCAATTTCTTTGATTGGGTGACCCGAGAGTTGGACCAAGGGAGAGCTCTAGATGTGCTGCACTTAGATTTCAGTAAAGCCTTTGACACTGTTCTGCACAGGTGACTTATAGAGTGCTCTAGGGATGGACCCTAAAGTGACAGACTAGGTTAGAAACTGGCTGAGTGGGCATCAAAGGGCACAGGTAAATGGAGCTCACTCTGAGAAGGATGTTTACCAGTGGTGTGCTGCAGGGATCTGTCCATGGTCAGATTCTTTTTAACATTTTTGCTAGTGATATTGTGAAAGGGCTATCAGGTAAGGTTTTTCCCCTTTGCGGATACCAAAATTTGCAATAGAGTAGACACCCAGGAAGGGGGTAGATAACAAGAGGCGGAGGGGGGTGGGATCTAGCAAAACCTGAAGAATGGTTGAGAATTTGGCAGCTGAGATTTAACACTGAAAAACGTACGGCCATGCATTTAGACTACAAAAATCCAAGGGAGCAGTACATTATAGAGCAGAGGTACTCAAATCCAGTCCTGGAGGGCCGCAAACCAGTCAGGTTTTCGGGATATCCCTAATGAATATGCATGAGATCGATTCAAATACAATGGAGGCAGTGCATGCAAATATATCTCATGCATATTCATTAGGGATATCCCAAAAACCTGACTGGTTTGCGGCCCTCCAGGACTGGATTTGAGTACCTCTGTTATAGAGGGTGAAGTACTTCTGTCCACGAAAGAAGTGCGGGAACCTAGGGATGATTGTTTCTGTGATCTTAAGTTGGGCTAAACAAGTAGAAAAGGTGTCAGCAAAAGCCAGAAGGATGCTTGGGTGCATAGGAAGAGAAATGGCCAGCAGAAAGGAGGATGTGATATTGCTTCTGTTTAAGTCTTTAGCAAGACTCACTTTATTGTGTGCAATTCTGGAGACCACACCTTCAAAAGGATATGAACAGGATAGAGCCTGTGCAGAGAATGGATGCCAAAATGGTCAGTGGTCTGTCATAAAGCATACAAGAACAGATATGAAGAGCTCAATATGCATACTTTGAAAGAAAGACAGGAGAGGAAAGATATGATAGAGACATTTAAATACCTGTGTGGCATAAATGCACAGGAGAACCTCTTTCAATTGAAAGAAAGCTCTGCAACAAGGGGGCATAGGATGAATGTGAAAGGAGAGACTCAGGAATAATTTGTGGAAATATTTCTTCACAGAAAGAGTGGTAAATGTATGGAAGAGTGGCCCATTGGAGGTAGTATAGAATATAGTATCTGAATTTAAGAAAGCATGGGACAAACAGAAGATTTCTAAAGCAGAAAAAAGGACTGTAGTGCTTAGTAGTTGGCATGGAAGGACAGACTGAATAGCCTATATCTGCCCTCATGTTTCTCAGTCTCTTAACCCTTTCCATGGCTGTTGTTGCCATATGGCAACCTTCAAATTTTCCCCAAAATTTTTCCCCGGATTCTATATTTCCAAAAAATCCGCACACCGTGTGTGAAATGTGATGTGTATCTGTGCTTGACATCTGAAAAAAACTGTTATTTAAACTATCACACCCAGCAGTAAATGAAACTGATGCCAAGACTGTTTTTAATTTTCAGCCATTCAGGACTGCAGTTGCTATATGGCAACAGTAAATATTGCTTCTTAGAAATACAATTTTTTCAAAAAACTTTATATTCTGCATCATTTAGCTCAAATCTTAATAAAAAAAACCCAGAAACAATTGTTTCAGTTACAAAACAATTATGTGGATGCGAAAGGGTTAAATAACTAAAGAGATACATGAAACAAACACAGTTGTAATGTGTTTTACTTCCAGACTATAAAGCAAAAGGTGAACATTTTGGAAGGGGTCATAGCTTTCTACAGACTGACTGGCAACAAAGCTTTAGAATGCACTGGAAGGTGTGTGCAGCTTTGTAACATTTAGTCATATGACAACTGTGATGGATTAACTGAATCTTCACAAAAAACATAGTATGAAAACTTAAAACTTTTAAATGATTTAACCATTTACTGCAAGCAATTGGACTTCCAGTTGCTCAAGTTTATGACAGATCTTTGGGAACAGTGACCATGAGTATTGGTACGGGAAAAAACACAGCTTACTTGAATCATCTATTTAATCAACTAAAACAGGGCTCGACAAATCTCTGGTGCAAGTCATCATGGTGCCTAGAAATTTGACCCTAGCACCCAGAATTGGGTTGCATCCGCCCTCCAAAATTATTTTTATATCCCTTGCTGCCTCTGCAGTCCACAATGCACGGCTCAGCCCTCAGTAAGCCTGAGCCATGCAATGCAGGGGTGGCCCATTGATCTCTCAGTTTTGAATCTCACAAAACTTGATAAAGTGAGATAATTGGGGTTTCTTGCACCGTGTAGCTCAAACTTACTGTGAGATGAGCCATGCATAGAGTTAGCAGAAAGCACAGTTACTTACCTGTAACAGGTGATCTCTGGGAACAGCAGGAATTAGTCCTCACATATGGGTACGTCGGAACCGACGGAGCCTGCGCGGGAAAGCTCCCCAGCTTCCTAGAATGGAAGCTTTTGGGACCTCCCACTGCACATGCGCGCTGCCTTCCCGCCTTCCTGAACAGCTCTCCTCAGTTTCGAGTTTATAGCTGAGACAATAGAGAGAGGACAGGAAGACAGATAGATAGAAGATACAACTCCTAGGGGAGGTGGGTGGGTTGTGAGGACTAATTCCTGCTGTTCCCAGAGATCACCTGTTACAGGTAAGTAACTGTGCTATCTCCAGGAACAAGCAGGAATAAGTCCTCACATATGGGGACTCCCTAGCTGAGATGCCTGGGAGATCCCCCTCCAAGGGTTCGCCATCTTCGTATGGATCTCAGGCATCCATCCTGGGAAGGTGGGCAGGAGTTGTCTAAGAATGGAACAGGTGTTTGAGGACAGCCTGGCCAAACAAGGCATCCCGGCGGGAGTCCTTGTCCAAACAGTAATGGGCTGTAAAGGTATGAACCGAGGCCCAGGTAGCGGCTCGACAGATCTGATCAATGGAAACAGAGTGCAGATGAGCCATAGAAGTTGCCATGGCTCTCACATTGTGAGCTGTGACATGGCCTTCCAGAGAAATGTTTTTACTCTGGTAAGCAAAGGAAATACACTGAGCAATCCAATTGGAAAGTGTACGCTTGGAGACTGGAAGTCCCAAATGTGAAGGATCAAAAGCCACGAAAAGTTGAGAAGACTTTCGATGTGGCTGAGTCCTATTAAGGTAAAAGGCTAGAGCTCTTTTACAATCCAGAGTATGAAGGTTCCTCTCTGCACTGGAGGCATGAGGAGCCGGAAAAAACCCCGGTAGATATACCTCTTGATTAAGATGAAAAGGCGAGACCACTTTGGGCATAAAGTGGGGATTCGTCCTAAGGACCACCTTGTCATGATGAAATCTTGTATAAGGTGGATTAGCCACTAGAGCCTGCAGTTCGCTGATGCGGCGAGCGGAAGTGACTGCAATTAGGAATAGTACCTTCCAGGAAAGAAATTTCAAGGAGGTAGAAAATAACGGCTCAAAAGGTGGCTTCATAAGCTGACCAAGCACTAGATTCAAATCCCATGCGACCGGGGGGGGGGGGTCTGATGGGAGGTTTAGTGAGAGTCAGGCCTCTCATGAATCTTGCAACAAGAGGATGAGAGGAGATAGGTTGTCCATTTATAGGTTTCAGGGATGCTGAAATAGCACTTAAATGGACTCTTACAGAATTCGTCTTAAGGCCTGCATTGGAAAGATGCAGGAGATAGTCTAAGAGGGAATTCAAAGGAAGTGCCAGAGGGTCAAGGCCCTGCTGAGCACACCAAATGGAAAAACGTTTCCATTTGAAAGCATAAGACCGCCTCGTGGAAGGTTTCCTAGAGGCATGAAGGATATCTTTCACAGGTTGAGAAAGATTAAAGTCTTGAAGACTTAAGCCTTCAGTAACCAAGCTCGGAGATGTAGGGATTTGGGGTTTGGGTGCCACAAAGTCCCCTCCTCCTGAGACAGAAGGTCTGGTGCAGCTCCTAAGTCCAGGGAGGATCCCTGGGAGAGCTGTAGAAGCAGAGGGAACCACACTTGGCGTGGCCAGCGTGGAGCTATGAGGATCATAGAGCCGTGATCTCTCTGGAGTTTGAACAGAGTCTTGGGAATCAGCGGAATGGGTGGAAAGGCATATAGGAACGCCTGACCCCAATGGAGGAGAAAGGCGTCCGTGGCCTGAGCTTCCTGACACGGAGTCCTGGAACAGAACCGGGGAAGTTTGGCATTCCACGGACTTGCAAAGAGGTCTATGTCCGGGGTCCCCCATTCCTGAAAGATTCTGGTTATCTGGTCCACGTGTAGGGACCACTCGTGTGGCAGCAGAACTCGACTGAGCCTGTCTGCTCGAGAGTTTTGAACTCCTGGAAGATACACTGCTAGCAGATGAATTTGGTGCTCTCTGGCGAAGGCCCATAATCTGAGAGCTTCGTTGCAAAGCGACAGAGAGCCCGTCCCTCCTTGTTTGGTTATGTAAAACATGGCCACCTGATTGTCTGTCTGAACCAGGACAGTCAGGTTGGCAAGGAGGGTATAGAAGACCTTGAGGGCAAGGTAAATTGCTCGCAGTTCCAGGAGGTTGATATGAAGGGTGGCCTCCTGTGGAGACCAAGTGCCCTGAGTGGAGAGAGTTAGCAGATGGGCTCCCCACCCCAATTGGGAGGCATCTGTTGTGAGGGTTGCTTGGGGTAGCAAGGGCTGAAAGGGAGCCCCCAACAACAGATTCTTGGTGGATATCCACCAATGGAGGGACCAAGACAGACGGTTTGAGGTTTGTATTTGGTCTGAGAGTGCTCCCGACGCCTGAGTCCACTGGGTGGCCAGGGTCCATTGAGCTGCTCTCATATGAAGACGAGCATAGGGCACCACATGTACTGTGGAGGCCATATGGCCCAGGAGGCGTAGCATTTCCCTGGCTGTCAAGTGAGTACTGGACTGGGCTTGGGAGGCCAAGCTCAGCAGACGCTGACCCCGAACCAGTGGAAGGTAGGCTCTTGAAGTGGTGGTGTCCAACTGGGCCCCTATGAATTCTAGAGACTGAGTAGGGCTGAGTTGAGACTTGGGAAGGTTTACCACCAGTCCCAGATACTGCAGAAGGCTCCTTGTGCGGTCTAGGGAAATCTGGGCCTGCGACTGAGT
The DNA here is from genome assembly GCA_033557465.1 of Ichthyophis bannanicus. Lineage (NCBI taxonomy): Eukaryota > Metazoa > Chordata > Amphibia > Gymnophiona > Ichthyophiidae > Ichthyophis > Ichthyophis bannanicus. The sequence goes on from CM066033.1 coordinate 518,132,346, forward strand.
TGGAGCTCGAATGAGCCAGTCGTCCAGATATGGGAATACGAAAATCCCCATGCTTCTGAGAAATGCGGCTACGACTGCCATGCATTTGGTAAAGACTCTTGGGGCAGAGGCGAGACCGAAGGGAAGTACTCTGTATTGGTAATGACTTCCCCTGAACAGAAAGCGAAGATATTTTCTGTGGGATGGATGGATGAGTAGATGTGTATACGCATCCTGCAGGTCTAGAGAACAAAGCCAGTCCTGACTCTGAAGGTATGGAAGGAGAATGCCCAAAGAGAGCATTTTGAATTTCTCCTTGTACAGAAATTTGTTCAATTCTCTCAAATCTAGGATTGGTCTGAATCCCCCTGTCTTCTTTGGAATGAGAAAATAGGGGGAGTAGAAACCTGACCCTTGTTGATGAAGAGGAACCTCTTCTATGGCCCCTTGGGCAAGCAGAGAAGAGATCTCCCGACCCAACAGGGCTAGGAGAGGAGATGGAGAATTGAAGGGCCTCACCATGTGATGAGGCGGAAGGTTGGAGAAATGAAGTTTGTAACCCTCTCGGATGATAGAGAGGGTCCATTGCTCTGTTGTGATTTGTTCCCATCTGGGAGCAAAGTGAGCTAACCTTCCAGGTATGGTGAGAGGTTCTGGTTGGTCCAGAACCAGGAATGGCAAGTTCTCTAGGGGCAAGTCAAAACCCCTGAGGGGGTGGAGCCTGTTGAGCTGCAGTAGCTGCTGCAGGCTTTGCTCTTGCTTGTTTCGTTTGCTGACGTTTAGCCGCAAAACGAGGTTGAGAAGATTGCTGGCCAGTATTGGAAGCATATCTGGCCTTCTTATAATAAGGCCTCTTGAAAGACTTCTTCTTAGTGGGAGTAGAAGTGGACTTAGAAAGTCTCTCTAAGGTGGCATTTTCAGCGTCCATTTGAGTGGCTTTAACTTGCCACTCTGCACCAAATAAGTTCTCACCTGTACAGGGCAGATTCCGTAAGCCATCTAGAACCCAGGGTTCCAGATCAGAAGCCTGGAGCCAAGCCAGACGTCTGGCTGCAATAGCAATGCCAGAAGCTCTGCTGGCTCCCTCGAAGGAATCAAAGGCAGCTCTGTTGGAGAACTTAGAAACATCTGAAAGTTGTTTCACAACAGAAAGGAAGTCCTCCTGTTTATCCTCAGGGATAAAGGGGGCAAAATGCCGCACTTTCTTGGCAAGTTCCCCTAGGAACATGCCCATATAGAGGCTGTAGGAATTAATCCTGGCTATAAGCATACTAGCCTGGAAGATTTTCCTACCAAAAGAGTCCAGTGTCTTACATTCCCTTCCTGGAGGTGTAGAAGAGTGCCTTTTAGTACTCTTGATCTTTTTCATTGCAGACTTTACCACAATGGAGTGGTGAGGCAATTGAGTTTTCTGAAAACCAGGAGAAGGAGGGACCCGATACATGGTGTCCAACCTACGTGAATAAGGAGACAGAGTTAAAGGGTTCTCCCAGAAATCCATCAATTGTTCCTGAAGGATTTCATGGATAGGCAGGGTAACTGCTTCTTTAGGAGACTTAGAGTATCCTAAAATATCCAATCTTTTTGACCTTGGTTCCCTTTCAGAGGAGGTAGTGATAGAAAGGCCTTTAGCCATTTCTAAAATAAAGTCCTGAAAGGACAAATCCTCTGGAGGAGACATTCTCCTTTTTGGAGAAGAAGGTTCCTCAGGAAGGTCAAGGGAGAGCTCTGCAGACTCATCAGAGGAGCCAAAATCCTCAGAGGAATCGGTGTATTCTCTAGTTTCCTCCAACGCACGATACGCATACCGATCGGTATCGACATCGGGCGTACCGGGTATGGAAGCGGTATGGAGCAAAAGCCCATACGGTACCGATTTGCGTTTAGAAGAGGAAGGCCTGGGTTCCGGCATGGCGGACGATACCGGAACCGGGCCCGGAACCGCTGGAAGCGGTACCGATGGCGTTGCAGCTTTAATGAAAGCCATGACGGCCTGCTGCATGGATTGGACAGTATTGCCCATAGACGCCACGGCTGCCTGGATGTCGGTACCGGTATGGGCCGGTACCCCAGAGCAGTCCAACAGGTGATCTGTCGAGGCCGTGCCATCGATGTCAACCAGTAGCCCCTGAATTGGCGTTTTGGAAGGTAGAGCTTCCCGCCGGGGCTGTTTGGCTGGGGCAGGGTCCTCAAAACTAAGAGCCTCTCGATGCTTTGAAGGAGATTTGCCCTTTGAGGACTTGCCCACAGAAGGTTTGGTTACCTGAGATCCATCCGGAGATGATGACCTGGATGACTGTGATGTTGGATTCTCTGAAGCAAACAGCACATGGAATTTGTTGGCCCGGTTCTGCAGCCCACGCTTAGACATTTGGGAGCAGGAAGGGCAGTCCGGAATGGAGTGGTCAGGCCCCAAACATTTAAGACACCATTCATGGGTGTCTGTGACTGATATTACAGCAGTACACTTGGTACACTTCTTAAATCCAGGGGCTGGCTTCTCCATGTGGAGAATTCAAGTAGGCCTGAAGGCCTAACTGAAGTGACCAAGTGCTGAAAAATAATAAAAGAAAAGAAAATAATTTTTCAAGAAAGAAAAAGGAAGACCGGCGATACCGGTATCGGTATGGGAAGGCAGGTACGCGGTCTAAAGAAACAAAACAAAAAACTACAATTTCTTCAGCGGTGACAGGATACACGACCTGCTGGCTCCGCGGAAAAAGAGAAACTGAGGAGAGCTGTTCAGGAAGGCGGGAAGGCAGCGCGCATGTGCAGTGGGAGGTCCCAAAAGCTTCCATTCTAGGAAGCTGGGGAGCTTTCCCGCGCAGGCTCCGTCGGTTCCGACGTACCCATATGTGAGGACTTATTCCTGCTTGTTCCTGGAGATAAGCTTATGTGGTATCAACATTAGTAAAAGCCAATAGCAAGGGGGGTGGGGGGAGAAGGGGAGCTAGCTAGCTAGCTATAGCCAGTACTTCATTAGCAGGGGGTATCAGAGAAAAAGACTGGATGAGAAGGAAAAAAAAAAAAGACAGTAGTGGGTCCCAGGCCACAGTGACAAATAATGGCAAAAGACAAATGCATTAGGCACAGTCATCAAGGGGGCAGTCGTACGCATCTGACATGTTTTTGAAGGAAGGGGGAGCCGATTTCTGTCAGCACTTTGTAGCAGCAATCTTTCACACAGACAAATCATTCTTTTTCCCCCACACAGAAGGGCTATTGTCCCATTCCCTTTCACCTAGAAAGAGTGTGAAATAGCCTTAGTAAATCATCCCCTAATGAGCTGTGGCAAACTTCAGAAGGGATGCCCTTTCCTTACCTCCAAATTTTGGCAAAGATAATAGTAAGAAGGGTGGAGCAATAAGTATCTTAGCTTTGGCTCCCAAGTTTTTGGCCCATCTCATAAATTCTAAGATAATTTGTCAATGCCTGAGCTAAAGGATTAGTTGAGTGAAGTTAATAGAAAAAAGTCTTATGGACTTAATATTTTCAATTCTGCAGTAGTGTCAATCCTAATAACCCCAGGTTTACTTACTGGTCACCTGATAGGCGTTTCCATCTGATACTGTCCTCCTGTGATGTAGCACACACAGTTTTGATGAGCTGTCATTTGGCAACATCTCAACTTCTTGCTTCAGTAGAGAAATAGACTGCTTATGCAACCTACTAGGATAAACACAGTCTTGAGCCACAGTTGTGCTTTGCTCATTTGCATTAACAGCGACTATAGATGGGAAGCCCTGAATTGGATTATCTGCATTACAAACACTAGGTATAATGCAAGCACAATTCTCTTCATTATCAGACTGAAGTAAACATCTTGTGGATGTGGAAGGCAAAGACAGAAGATTCACAGTGCTGGGAAGCGAGTTTGGAGATGAAATACTCATTTCTTCTTTCTTAGGCTGTTGTCTTGTAGGACTGGCACTCCTCCGAAACTTTGAAGCTCGATGGAATAGTCTCTCATGTTTCTTCTTTTCCTCCTTGGGAAACAATTCATCTGGGTGCTGCAATTTATTTATTTCTCTAATATCTGCACCCAAAGTGACAGATGCAAGCAGCAAGGCACATCCATACAGTACATTTTCAATTTTCTTTTTCTGTGATGGCCTCTTGAGGCTATTGGTGGGAGTGACCTGGGGAGTACTACCTGCTGAGCTAGCAGATGTTCCCTCCTCAAAGCTTTCATTCTCATCTGCATTCTCTCCCTCGTCATCTTTCCAAAGAGGTAGATCAATATAGGCTTGATTAGGCAACTTTAACTGCTTTGGTCTTTTACTGTCCAGTTCTTCAGTTAAGCATCTCTGATTTGCAGAGACATCTAGAATAAACAAAAGAAAAATTAAAACAAATGGCACACGCGACTCCATCTAAAACCAACCTATGCATAATTTTCCACGTATTTATGGTCAGTTATAAAGTGCCACACCATGTAAACTGTCAGGTTTTTCAGGAACATCTTAAAATTAATCAAAGGCATACCAGAATTAATGAAGTTGCACAGTCCTTTGAGGGAGAGGTAAACAAAAAACACCTTTCCTCTAATGAGACACAAATCAACACTACTGAAATTAACTCAATATATCATTCTCTGCACTGATTTCTGAATATTTGGCTTATGAAAGAGTATATCAGAAAATGGGAAAAAATGGAAGCTACATAATATTCTCAGACCAGCAGGAGAAGGGAATGAATGCAAGAAGCTTGGTATAGGAAGAAAATTCTAGTGTGCCAAAATAGCAATTCTTTAAGCCTGCCCAGTGTTTTGTACTAAGGATGTTCAGTCAAAAAAAAAAAGTGTTCAGTATGGGTTCGTTTAAAATCAAGTTTTCCACTTGTCAGGCATTTTTTCATGTTAATGCTACACATTCTTTAGGCACGCATTGTATGCACGCTACAACATTAAATGTGCAAATCAACTGTATATACATTAATGCATAGGTATACATGTGTACAAGCAATTTGCATACACTAATTTTTTAGGTGATAAAAGAAACCAAATGTATGCTCACATATACATATTTCTATTATACAGTACTGTTATGATTATGTCTGACTACCATACCACCAAAAAAAAGAGTAACTCACCTGTAGCAGATGTTCTCCATGGACAGCAGAGTAAGTCCTTATATGTGGGTGACATCACCAATGGAGCCCTGTGTGGGAACTGGTTCCCACTTGCTGCTGCCACCGAATGTGCAGATGGAAGTCTGCTTTGCAGCTTTACAGATCTCTTCCACGTAGGCTGACCAAGTGGGCTACAGACACAGCCATGACTCTGCCCTTTGTGAGCCAAGACATGACCCTCAAGAGTCAAGCCAGACTGGGCACAAACAAAGGAGATGCAGTCCGTTAACCAACTGCACAGTGTACATTTGCGAAAGACAGCCTTCAACTTGCTGGAATAAATGTTGGCTGGCTTCTCTATGGGCTTTAGATAGCAGGATCTCTTGCAGTCCACGATGTGCAATGCACTTTCTTCTTTGTGAGCATGAGGACTTGGGAAAAATGCAGGCAGAGCAATTGACTAAGGTCGAATTCCGACATCACTTTAGGAGGGAACAGGATATTTATACAAAACCACCCTTCTTGTTGCAAAACCTGGTGAAAGGTCAATCGGTTACTAAAGCCTGACACTTACTCTGTGTAGTGAAGTTACTGCCACCAAAAACAAGACCTTCCATTGATAAATCTAGAAGGTATTCACACTGCTTGTGTGTGGGACAGCTGAAAGGATCTAGGGCTTTTCTGTCACACCAAATGGCAAACCTCTTCCATTTAAAACCATAGGATCTTCTAGTGGAAGCTCTTTTGGAAGCCAGAAAGACATTGGTTATGCTAAATTACAGGTTCAAAGAAGAGTGAAAGAGAGAGTTAGCTCCTCAACACCCAAGATGTGAGGGCTATGAACTTTGTGTCTGGAAGCATAGTTCCAGGGGCTTGGAAGGGCATCCCTGCCTCAAGGTTTTTGGGGGAGTCCACCAACTTGTGGGTCACAGACTGCCTTGAAGCGTCCCATGGCCTGTGTCCACTGGTCCCGAAGGCACCACTGCGCGACCCTCATGTGAAGGCAGGCATCTGGGGTGACGTGGACTGTGGAGGCCATATGCCCGAATAGGCGTAGAGGAGCCGAGCGACGGTGCTGTATGTCCAGGTCCAGGTCCAGGTCCAGGGCCAGGGCCAGGGCCCTGAGACGGTCGGCTCGGTCTCCGGGCAGGAAGGTCTTTGCCTGGAGGGTGTCCAGTCTTGCCCCTATGAACTCCAGACACTGTGTTGGGAGGAGGTGGGACTTGGGGTAGTTTATCACAAACCCCAAGTGTTGCAGGACCTGGATGGTGCATGCAGTTGCCTGCTGCACCTCTGAGGCCGTGCCTCCTTTTATGAGCCAGTCATCCAGGAAGGAGAAGACAAAGATCCCCTGGAGGCAGAGGAAGGCAGCTATGACTGCCAGGCATTTTGTGAAGACCCTTGGGGTGGAGGCCAAGCCGAAAGGCAGCACCCTGTATTGGTAGTGGACACCCTCCACCATGAACCTCAGGTACTGCCTGTGGCTGGGGTAAATGAGGATGTGGGTATACGCATCCTTCATATCTAAGGAGCATAGCCAATCTCCCTACTGGAGGTAAAGGCAGCAATGTTCCAAGGGAGAGCATCTTGAACTTCTCCCTCACCAGGAACTTCTTCAGGTTGCGCAGGTCAAGGATGGGCTTAGGTCTCCAGTCCTTTTTGGCACGAGAAGTACCTGGAGTAGAACCCTTTGCCCTTGAGATAGCTGGGAACTGGCTCCACCACCTTGTCCTCGAGAAAGACCTGTGAGCTCCTTCAGTAGAAGGACCAGGTGAAGGAGGACCTGAGAGGCTCTCCTGGAAAGTAAGGGGGAGGTGTCAGAGTCAGATGGAGGAAGTAGCTCTCCCTGACCATCCGAAGTACCCAGGAATCGGTGGTGATAGTTAGCCACCTTTGGGCATAGTGGATCAGATGTCCCCCTGTGGGCTGCTGGCCTCCTTGGGGTGGAGAGGCTATGCCCAAGGAGTCAAAAACTCCCCCTGGCTGGCCTGGGGCAGATGCCGACCCCTGGGGCTTGAAAGTCTTTTGCTTATGAGGGACATGCCCATGTCCCTTGGCCTGCTGACCCTGCTGGGGAGCCAGGGAGACCTGAAAAGGTGGATCATTTCTGTAAGCAGCTCCTCCTCTTGGGTAGAAAGGCTTTTTACCTGAGCCCTTCCATCAGGGAGGAGCAGCGGTATTTTTAGAGATCCTGGCCCTCATCATGAACTCGGTCTCCAGCTCGGCAGCCTTGTCAGTCATGGGTTTGCCCAAGAAGTTCTTTCCTTGGCATGGGACATTGACCAATTTGTCCTGAACCCATTGCTTGACATCGGATGACTATAGCTAAGTCTGGCATTGGGAACCGATGCCCGCTGCCGCTACTTGAGCAGCCGACTCGAAGCAGTCATAGGCTGCCTGAGAAACCTGGAGCACTCACAGACGGCCTTGGCCGGGTCTTGAACTGCTGCAGGGGTTCCTCAAATAGATCAGCTTGCAGGTGTTCCTCGAATAGACCAGCTGAGAACCTGGTAATTTCCTTCACCAGGTCTCTCAGATACATGCCCATTTACAGCTGGTAGGCCTGGATGCGGCCAATGAGCATCAAGCCCTGGTAATACTTTCTGCGGAGGGCGTCCAAGGTGCATGTTTCCCTGCCGAGAGGCACTGAGGAGTGCGTCTTCTGACTCTTCAATTGACGCATGGCCAACTCCACCACCATGGAGTTATGCGGCAGTTGTGATTTCTGGAAGCCTAGGCTCTGGCAGACTCAATACATCGAGTCGAGCCTCTTGCTTACCATCCACACCGATGTTGATGTCTCAAAAATATGGAGCATTAGCCATTCCAGAATGGGAGGGATGGGCACCGCAAGTGATTCCCTCAGAGGGGCCTCGTACTGGAGGATTTCTAGTTCCTCCACCTGAGGGTCCTCCACCGATTCAGTTGGGAACACTAGGGCCTTAGACGTGTCCCTGATGAAGTCAAGGAATGCCATGTTGTCCGGTGGAGACCACCGCCAAGGTTCTGAAGTGGGAGAGTCCAAGGTGATGTCGCAATGGCGACGGGTGTCCGTGACTCCTCGTCCTCCGTCTCCCACTTGGAGTAGCCTGTCGAGAACTCAATGGAAAGCTGGTCCGTGGGCCCAGGGCGTGGCCCTCAGAGGCCCCACAGTTGGCACAGAGCACACTGGCTAGGGATGATCGCAGCCCCATTGAGCAGGAACCGGATAGAGACCTCGGCCGAGAATCAACTGCAGGCCGAGAATCAACTCCAGGCCAAAGAGTCATGAGGATTGGCTCAGCCTCCAGGGACGTCGAGGGCCCAGTGGTCAGGGCAGAGGAACCGGTCATGCTGGTCAACAGCGCCCACTGCTGGTCCATGAAGGCAGACAAACTGTGCTCCAGGGCCGCCATTCTGGATTCAGGCCAGAACGCTCCACAGCCATTGGCGCGGGCACCGAAGGGATCGAGCCCGACGCCAGTTCCCCCAAAGGGAAATCCTCGACGAGGATGGTGTCTGGCGACTGAGGCTGGTCCGAGGTCGAGTCCTTTTGGGGAACCTGTGCAGGCCACTCCCTCTCCAATCCTTCGGATGAGCTTCTTGGACTGCAGGACCTGGCTTGGGACGCACTCGGCCTGTTGGATCCATCCAGGGATGTCACCTTCAAGGAAGACTTCTTCCTGGGTTCCCTCGAGGGCGAACCCCTCTCCGAAGAACCACGGTACTGCTCGGGTTCCATAAAGCTGCCCCATGATGCCTTGGCTTCAGATGAGCTCCTGGCCTTCGGAGGTACCGGGGACTTGGGGGGGGGGGGGGGGGAGGAAACTTATCGCGCTGCTGCTGGTGGCTCTAAAGGGCCTTGTTGGACATCTTTATGCAGAGACTGCATGCTGTGGGGTCGTAGTCCAGCCCAAGACAGCAAAGGCAGCAGTCGTGTGTCTCGGTCAAAGACAATTTTAGCACACTGATCACACTTCTTAAAGCTACTGGTAGCCATGGGGGAAAAAAGTACCCCAGCAAGGTTGAAGACCCGCCGAGCTGCCAGTTGGAAAAAAAGGCCCAAAGACGCCAAGGAGAAAAAAACTACAAAAAGGACCTGAACTTGATGCAGAGACAGCGAGGTCGGGTGGCAGGAAGAGTACCGGTGCAGTACTGGAGCAGAGTATGAAACTCGGGCTGAAAAATCAACCTTTTCCAGGGACAAGCCAGACAGACATCTGAAGGGCTCCGCTGAAAAAAGGAGACTGAGGGAGATGGCACCCTTGGGCGGGAATGCGTGGTGGCATCGCCCAAAGGCTTTCTTTGAAAGCTGGGGGGATGCTTCCACGAGGGCTCCATCGGTGCTGACATCACCCATATATGACGACTGACTTCCTGCTTGTTCCTGGAGAACAGATCTATCGAAGGGATGTCCCGCTCAAAGATTTTCAAGGCCATCTTCCTATCTAGGGTCCACTCTTGACATTGGAGCATGACACAGCTTGTCTGCCAAGATTCTTTCTCCAGCCAGGTAAGTAGCTCAGAGTCATTCTATGAGAGAGAGCAAAGTTCTATATCCTGTTTTGCAACACAGGAGGTATAAAACTGTTCCTCTTTGCTTGCTGATGTAGTACATGGCTACCTGGTTGTCTGTCTGGATCACCACAATTTGTTTAGCCGACTTATCTTTGAAAGCCCTTAGAGCATTCATAATTGCTCACAGTTCCAGGAAATTGATCCAATGAAGACTCTTCTGGGAGGACCGCAGAACCTGGCCTGTGGAATCCATCTACAGTGTCGCTCCAGTCTACCTGGGATGCATTTGTTTTAAGTATGTTTTGTTAAGGAAAAATTTGGAAGGGAATTACTTGGCCAGATTGGAATGACCCATCCACCAGGAGTGTGTGTTCTGAAGTGGAAATGTGACAGAAATGACATCCCAGAACCTTGAATGGCTGTGTCCAATGCGTACTTAAGGTTCACTGAGCTTTCTCATCCTGAGACGTGCCAAGAGTGTTGCATGCATGGTCAATGCCATGTCGACCAAATCTCAACATGCTTCTCATTGCTGTCTGCTGACTTTTAAACATCTTTCACTATGACGACAGACTTATGGAAGAAAGGGTTTTTTTCTTATGTCGTGTTTAGCAGAACTCCTATGAATTCCAATTGTTGTGACTGGGGTAATTTATGACAAACCACAGCATACAGATTCTTGAGCCCCTTCTTTGGATAAACTCCTGACCAGCCAATGATCCAAATAGTGATACACATGCACTCCCAAGTCTGTGTAGATACATTGCAAAGACCACAAAGACACTTGGTGAATAGACAAGTAGTGGATATGAAGCCGAAAGGCAGTACACTGCACTATAGTATTATTTTCTATGATGAATTATAGATACCTCCTATGACTGGAAAGCATCTGTATGTGAGTATAGACATTCCTAAGTCCAGAGAATATATCAAATTGTCCTTTTGAAGGCAGAGTATGAGGATTCAGAGGGAAACCATTGTGAATTTCTCATATAATAGAAATTTGTTCAGATCCCTTAGGTCTAAGATGAAACAGAATGTCCACTACCCCCCCCCCCCCCAATCTATTTTGTGACTAAGCAGCATTGGAGCAACATTCCTGGCCTTCCTTCCCTGATGGACCAGACTTAAAAGCATTTGCTTGGAAAAAAAATCAAAAAGCTTTTTTTTTTTTTTTTTTAATTACAGAGGTGTTGGAACAGGGTGGGTCACACGGGCCCTGGCCCCACCAAACCTTTGCCTAACAGGTGCCAGCCGCAAACTGCATGGAGGCCACGATCACAGTCTTCCCCTCCTGGTGGAGTATTTCCTGGTGCAGAAAATTGCTGGTGGAGACTCTTGAAGGCAATTTGGTAGAAATTCAAATAGATGCAATCTGTACCAGAAACTGATAACTTTTAGAACTCAACTGTCTGAGGTGATTAGGAGCCAGCAGTACGCAAAGTATCAGAGTCTCCATCTGATCGGTAAAGAGAGGCGGCTGTGACGAAAAAAGCATCTTTCAGGAAATGGAAAAAAAATAGCCAAATGACGAAAACTGGAAACGGAACAAGCACTGACAAGTTAAATGCAAGACATTGATAAGGCAGGCAAAAAGAATTTGAGAAGAAACTTGTTGTGGAAGCAAAAACGCATAATAAAGACTTTTCCAAGTACATTTGTAGCAAAAAACCTGTGAGAGAGTCAGTTGGTCCATTAGATGATAAAGGAGTAAAAGGGGCAGTAAGAGGGGACAAGGCTATAGCGGAGAGACTGAATGAATTCTTTACTTCGGTCTTTACTGAAGAATATGTAGGGATGTTACCTATGACTGAAGTGGTATTTAAAGGTGATACTGCAGAAGAATTGAAAGAAACATCGCTACACTGGGAAGAAGTATTACAACTATTTGATAAACTGAAGAGTAGCAAATCACCTGGACCGAATGGTATACATCCAAGGGTGTTGAAAGAACTGAAATATGAGATTGCAGACCTGCTATTAGTAATCTGAACTATCACTAAAATCATCTGTAATACCTGAAGATTGGAGGATCGCCAATGTAACGCCAATTTTTAAAAAGGGTTCCAGGGGTGATCCGGGAAACTACAGACCGGTGAGCCTGACGTCAGTACCGGGAAAAATGGTAGAAACCATCATAAAGAACAAAATTACTCAGCATGTAGATAGTCATGGCCTAATGGGAGACAGCCAATGTGGCTTTAGACAAGGAAGATCTTGTCTTACTAATCTGTTATATTTTTTTGAAGGTGTGAACAAACAGGTAGACAAAGGCGAGTCGCTTGATATGGTGTATTTGGACTTTCAGAAAGCCTTTGACAAAGTCCCTCAATCAGAGACTTTTTGCAAAACTAAAGAGTCATGGGATAGGAGGCAGTGTACTATTGTGGATCAGGAACTGGTTAAAAGATAGAAAGCAGAGGGTAGGGCTAAATGGCCAGTTTTCCCAATGGAGAAAGGTGAATAGTGGTGTACCCCAGGGATCTGTGCTGGGTCTGCTGCTTTTTGACATATTCATAAATGACCTGGAAAAGGGAATAACAAGTGAGGTTATCAAATTTGCAGATGACACAAAACTATTTAAAGTTGTTAAAACCCATGAGGATTGTGGAAATTTGCAAGAGGATCTTAAATTGGAAGACTGGGCATCAAAATGGCAGATGAAATTTAATGTGGACAAGTGCAAAGTTTTGCACCTAGGGAAGAACAACCCAAATTATGGTTACACGACCGAAGGTTCCACATTAGGAACTACCACCCAGGAAAAAGATTTAGGCGTCATTGTGGATAACATGTTAAAACACTCTGCCCAGTGTGCAGCAGCAGCCAAGAGAGCAAATAGAATGCTAGGTATCATAAGGAAAGGAATGGAAAATAAAACAAAGGATATTATAATGCCTCTGTATCGTTCCATGGTGCGACCGCACCTTGAATATTACGTGCAATTCTGGTCGCCGTTATCTTAAAAAGGATATAGCGTTATTAGAAAAGGTTCAGAGAAGAGCCACCAAAACTGTAAAAAGGATGGAAAGATACCCCTATGAAGAAAGGCTAAAAAGAGTTAGGGCTCTTTAATGTGGAAAGCGTAGTTACTCACCTTTAACAGGTGATCTCTGGGAACAGCAGGAATTTAGTCTTCACATATGGGTATCGTCGGTACCGATGGAGCCTGCGCGGGAACGCTCCCCAGCGTCCAATAGGAAAGCTTTTGGGAGCATCCCTCAGCCAATGCGCGCTGCCTTCCCGCCTTTCCAACTGTCCCTCTTCAGTTAAGTTTGTAGCTGAGTGAAAAGGATAGAGGGAGAGAGGAAAGAGACAAAAGAGATAGAGAGACATCTCCTAGGGGAGGTGGGTGGGTTGTGAAGACTAAATTCCTGCTGTTCCCGGAGATCACGTGTTACAGGTGAGTAAGTACGCCATCTCCAGGAACAAGCAGGAATGTAGTCGTCACATATGGGGACTCCCTAGTTGAAGATGCCAGGGAGATAGCCCCAGGAAGGTGCCACCCTGGAAAGGTGGGAATCCTTCCTCCCATGGATCTCCTGCATTCCACCAGGGTTGGTGGGTAGGAGTTGAATTAGGTCTGAAAGAGATTTTGAAGAACAGCTTGGCCAAAGGCGGCATCCCGACGGGAGGCTTTATCCAGGCAGTAGTGGGCTGTGAAGGTGTGTATCGAAGCCCAGGTGGCTGCTTGACAAATGTCATCGATAGACACAGAGTGGAGATTAGCTATGGAAGTTGCCATGGCTCTCACGTTATGAGCTGTGACATGGTCCTGAAGAGGAATACCCTTACTCTCATAAGCAAAGGATATGCATTGGGCAATCCATTTAGATAAAGTTCTTTTGGAGACCGGTTGTCCCAAATGACTAGAGTCAAAAGCTATAAAAAGTTGCAAGGACTTTTTATGTTGCTATGTTCTCTGTAGGTAAAAGGCCAAGGCCCTTTTACAATCCAAAGTATGAAGGTTTCTTTCTGCATTAGAGGCGTGAGGCCTCGGAAAAAATACAGGAAGATAAATTGATTGATTTAAATGAAAAGGCGAAACCACCTTTGGCATAAAGTGTGGATGAGCTCTAAGAACAACCTTATGGTGAAACTTAGTATAAGGAGGATTAGCCACTAATGTTTGCAGTTCACTAATGCGACGTGCAGAGGTGATTGCAATTAGGAAGATGACCTTCCAGGTCAAAAACGTAAGGGTTGTAGTGGCTAAAGGCTCAAAAGGCGGCTTCATGAGCTGCCCAAGAACTAGATTTAGATCTCAAGCCACCGGTGGTGGCTTAATGGGAGGTTTGGTTAATAGAAGACCTCTCATAAATCTGGATATGAGTGGATGAGAAGAAATTGGTTGTCCATTCAGAGGCTTATAAGAAGCTGCAATTGCACTAAGATGGACTCTTACCAAATTGGTCTTTAGACCAGAATTCGATAAGTGAAGGAGATACTCTAGTATCGATTCTAAGGGTATGCCAAGGGGGTTTAATCCCTTCTTGGAGCACCATATAGTAAAACGTTTCCACTTGAAGGTATGAAATCTTCTTGTGGAAAGTTTCCTAGAAGCCTGAAGGATATCCTTTACCTGTTGGGACAGGATGAAATCCTGGAGGTCTAAGCCTTCAGCAATCAGGCCATGAGATGCAGGGACTGGGGATTCGGGTGCCATAGCGTCCCGTTCTCTTGGGAAAGGAGATCTGGAGCATGCCCTAACTCCAGAGGTGCAGCTTGAGAGAGATGTAGAAGCATGGGATACCACGCTTGGCATGGCCATCGTGGCGCTATGAGAATCATGCGACCCCTGTCTCTCTGAAGCTTGAAGAGTGTTTTGGGGATGAGGGGAATGGGTGGGAAGGCATAAAGGAAGCCATGACCCCAGTGAAAGAGGAAGGCATCCCTTGTCTGACAATTGTGAGCTGGAATCCTGGAACAGAACTGGGGAAGTTTGGCATTCAGTGGACTTGCAAAGAGGTCTATGTCTGGAGTGCCCCAGAGATGAAATATCTTTGCCACCTGGTCCCGGTGGAGGGACCACGCGTGAGGTAGCAGTACTCGACTGAGTTTGTCTGCCCAAAGGTTTTGAATGCCTGGAAGATATATCACTAGAAGGTGAATTTAATACTCTCTGGCGAGGGCCCACAGTCTTAAAGCTTCGTTGCATAACGACAGAGAGCCTGTCCCGCCTTGCTTGTTCATATAGAACATTGCTACTTGATTGTCCGCCTGGACTAGGACTGTCTTGTAGCTGAGCTGGGCATAGAAAACTCGAAGAGCTAAATAGATTGCTCTTAATTTCAAGAGGTTTATGTGTAGACCAGCCTCCTGTGGAGTCCAGGTTCCCTGGGTAGAGAGATGAGTCAGGTGTGCTCCCCAACCTACCTGTGATGCTTCTGTTGTTAGGGTGGCCTGAAAAAGGGATTGATGAAAAGGAGACCCCACTGGCAGATTTTCTAGGGATTGCCACCATTGGAGGGACAAAATTAGTCGTTGAGAGTTTATTATTTTGTCCGATAAATGACCTGTGGCCTGTGTCCATTGTGTGGATAGGGTCCACTGAGCTGCTCGCATGTGGAGGCGAGCATATGGGACTACATGAACTGTGGATGCCATATGTCCCAGCAACTGTAGTAGCTCTCGAGCAGTTAGGGAGGATTACCCTGCTGCTTGAGAAGATAGTTGCATTATGCGAAGACACCGGGCCTGTGGAAGGAAAGCCTTTGCCTGTCTGGTATCTAGACAGGCCCCTATGAATTCCAGGCATTGGGAAGGAACAAGTTGGGATTTTGGGAAGTTTATTACCAACCTCAAGTATTGGAGGATTCGCATTGTGCGAGACAGTGCAGTGCTGGCCTCTGCAACTGTAGGGGCTCGAACGAGCCAGTCGTCTAAGTAAGGGAAGACGAATATCCCCAGGGTTCGTAGAAATGCAGCTACTACTGCCATGCATTTCGTGAATACTCTTGGTGCTGAAGCTAGACCAAAGGGAAGAACCCTGTACTGGAAATGTTTTCCCCTGAAAAGGAATCGTAAGAATTTCCTGTGATCTGGATGGATCAGAATGTGAGTGTATGCATCCTTAAAGTCTATAGAGCAAAGCCAATCCTGGCTTTGAAGGTATGGCAGAAGAGTTCCTAGAGAAATCATTTTGAACTTCTCTCGAAACAGGTATTTGTTCAATTCTCTGAGGTCTAAAATGTGTCTGTGTCCTCCTGTTTTCTTTGGAATAAGGAAATAGGGGGAGTAGAACCCTGTACCCCGTTGAAGAATGGGCACCTCCTCTATTGCCCCTTGGGCAAAAAAAGTGTTGAGACCTCGTGATCTAGCAGATTGTTTGCGGAGGTTTGAGAATTGAATTGCTTTAGAATTGTAGGAGGGGGCATGCTGTGAAAATGAAGCTTGTACCCTTCTCCTACAATGGACAAAGTCCAATCTTCTGCTGTTATCTGATGCCATCTGTTGGCAAAGTGGCATAACCTCCCTGGGATATTGGGGGGTTGGGGACCCATCAGAGGCAGGAAGGAGTCAAAGCCCTTGAAGGGGCTGAACCTGCAGAGCTGGTTGGCCTCTGGGACCTTTTGGCTTCTTTTGCTGTCTAGTTTGTCTCTTTTGGGCAACCTGACCCTGAGATTGACTCTGCTGGGTATAGGAAGGATAAAATTTCCTCTTTTTACTGAAAGAGGGTTTTTTATAAGACTTCTTTTTGGCTGAAGTGGCTGTAGATTTCGACCATCTATCTAGAATAGTATTGTCAGCTTCTAACTCGTTAGCCTTTTCCTGCCAGTTTTTGCCGAAGAGATTCTCTCCTGTGCGAGAAATGTTGCCTAACTTGTTCTGTACCCAAGTCTCTAAGTCTGATGCCTGAAGCCAGGCAATCCGTCGTGCGCCAATGGCAATAGCAGAGGTTCTACTGATGCATTCAAAGCAGTCAAAGGCTGCACGATTTACAAACTTGGAGACATCTTGAGCATGCTTAACTAGAGCAAGAAAGTCTTGTCTCTTGTCATCTGGGAGAAATGGGCTCATAATCTCCAAATCTCCTGTAATTTCCTTGAGGAACATTCCCATATACAGTATATATGAACTGATCCTAGCTGAAAGCATGGAAGCCTGAAAAGTTTGGCACCCAAAAGCGTCCAGAGTCCTGCATTCACGACCTGGAGGATTGGATGCATGCCTCTTTGCACTTTTCATCCTACGCATGGCAGACTCCACCACCATTGAATGGTGTGGTAGCTGAGTCTTTTGAAATCCAGGACATGGCAGAACTCGATACATAGTATCAAGTCTCCTAGAGTGAGGAGATGTAGTCTGAGGTGTCTCCCACATTCTGAGCATCAAGTTATACAGAATTTCATGGATGGGCAGAGTGGCTGCCTCCTTTGGAGCTTTAGGATATTGGAGAATTTCCAATTCCTTTGCTCTGGGTTCCTCTTCAGGAGCCACCGTGATTGAAAGGCCCTTGGCCATATCACGAATAAAATCCTGAAAAGACATATCCTCTGGAGGTGACATTCTGCATTGGGGAGAAGAGGGATCCTCTGGGAGAAACCCTCTAGTACCAGCAGCAGAATTGTCAGAGTCTTCGGAATCGGAGGATTCGAAGTATTCCTGACCACAATGCTCATGCAAAGCATGGTCCCGGTATCGATCGAAGTCGGCACTGAGTTGATCCGGTACCGATCTGTCAATTCCAGCCAAAGATGGTGTGGGAAGAATTCCCACCGGGGCAGGTACCGTCTGTACCGGTGTAGGTACCAGCATCGGTGTCGATGTCGGTACCGGTGCCCGTTGGACCAACAGTACCGCAGCTGAGAGAAGAACTGCGATGCTGCGTTCGATAGCGAGGAACCTCTGGTCTATCGACGCTGCCGATGCCTGGGTATCGGTACTGGTGAAAACGGCTGGAACCCCTGAACATGGCACAGGTAGTTCTTGCGAGGTCAGGGCCTCGAGAATATCCTGGAGCCCCATTGATGCTTTGGAAGCCGAAGCCTCCCGCCAGGGCTTCTTTGCCGGTGTGGTTCCCTCAAGGGCAATGCCAACGGCCTCTCGATGCTTAGCAGGAGAGCTACCCTTTGAGGACCGGCTTTTATGTTTAGTTACCTGAGATCTATGGGAGGAAGAGGAGGCCCTTGAAGATGTCGATGCAATGGATCTGGCATCCGAAGAAAAGAGGGTACCGAGCCTTGCAGCCCGGTTCTGTCTTCCTTGTTTAGTCATCCCCATACAGGAGAGACATTCAGATGGAGAATGTTCAGGCCCTAAACATTTAAGACACCAATCATGGGTGTCAGTGACAGAAATAGTACCACCACACTTAGTACATTTTTTAAAACCACTAGTTGGTTTTTCCATGTTTTAGGAATATGGGGCCTAGTGCCCAAAATGGCGCCTAGCACCAAAAAAGAAAAGTTTCTGAAGAGAAACAGCTTAAAGGGTTTTTTTTTTAAAAGAAAAGAAAAGAAAAGAACCGGTGGTACCGGTAAGCGTCGTGCGGCAGGCAAACGCGACCACAAGAAAACAATATTAAAGACGGAATTTTCTACGGTGACAGGGTATGGATCCTGTCGGCTCCGCGGAAAATGAAGAACTGAAGAGGGACAGTTGGAAAGGCGGGAAGGCAGCGTGCATGTGCTGAGGGATGCTCCCAAAAGCTTTCCTATTGGACGCTGGGGAGCGTTCCCGCACAGGCTCCGTCGGTACCGAGGATACCCATATGTGAAGACTACATTCCTGCTTGTCCCTGGAGATAAGAGACGGCTGAGGGGAGATATGATAGAAGTCTAAAAATTAATGAACGGAGTGGAATGAGTAAACGTAGATAGATTGTTTACATTATCAGAATTTAGGAAGACTAGGGGACATGCAATGAAGCTACAGGGTAAACTATTTAAGACTAATAAGAGAAAATATTTTTTCACTCAACGTGTAATCAAACTCTGGAATTTGTTACCGGAGGATGTAGTAAAAGCTGTTAGTGTAGCTGGGTTTAAAAACGGTTTGGACAAGTTCCTGGAGGAAATGTCCATAAACCATTATTAAAAAGGGACCCAGGATGTCACTGTTTGACCCAATACAAGCACTGTGGAACCTGTGTCTTTTGGGGAAACTGCTAGGTACGTATGACCTAGATTGGCCACTGTTGGAAACAGGATACTGGGCTCGATGGACCTTGGTCTGACCCAGTATGGAATATCTTATGTTCTTAAAGTTTCCGTAACTAGTACTGGAGTCTCAGCTATGTTCAAGGAGCTAGTCAAACCCTCGCCCCAGGTTTTGACTGGGAGCCAGCTGGGACTTTTGGGCCCCTCTTCTGATGGTCCCCCTGTTAACTTGGGTTGCGCAAAAGGCTGAAGGATACCTATCCCTATAGAGTAATATGTCCTCCTTTGGCTCCCGCTTGAATAACTCCTGGATGAAGAGGAGATCAGGACAGATGAGGGCCTGGAGAGGGTCTTAAATATGCCATTCACAGAATCCTGAGAGATGTATAGATGAAGTGGGAGACATCCCACTTTCTACAACCTATGAACAATGTGGTTGACAATGCACAGAATCCAAAAGGCTCCCAGATGCAGCAAATCGAGCTTCTAGCATCACTCCATAGCCACAGGATATGCTCTAAAAAAGGCAATGAGGTCCAAGTCATACTCCCAGGGAGGGAGGTTCAGACTTTGGATTCTTTGGGTGCTTGCTAACATGTTGGTATCAATGATATAAGAAAGTGTGGGAGGCAGGTTCTGAAGCCAAATTTAGGCTTTTAGGTAGAAAATTGAAATCCAGAACGTCCAGGGTAGAGCTCTCAGAAATGCTGCCCACTTAACACACAGGATCCAAGGGCAGGCAGAGCTCCAGAGTCTCAATGTTTTGGTGAGAAGATAGTACAAGGAAGAGGGTTTTGGATGTGTTAGAACTGGGCAACATTCTGGAAAAGGAAGGGGGGGGGGGCTTCTCCAAAAGGATGGGCTCCACCTTAACCATGGTGGAACCAGACAGCTGGAATTAACCTTCAAAAAGGAGATAGAGCGGGAGGAGAAGCTGTCCACGTAGGGAATTGAACCACAGCTTGTCATCGCCGCTGGAGCAACGCAGTAGCCAGCAGTTGTGAAGGCTTTCCCGAGGATCAGCATGTAGGCATTGGAGAGGCAGCCCTAGCCTGTGGTAAGGACCCTTTCTTGCTTGTTTAAAGCTTTGTGGCTGCTGGAGAACATCGGAAGAGAAGCTGTCCATGTAGGGAGTTGAACCGCGGCTTGACATCGTCACTGGAGCAGTGCAGTAGCGAGCAGTTCTGAAGGCTTTCCTGAGGATCAGCGTACAGGCATTGGAGAGGCAGTCCAAGCCTGGTGAGGATCCTTTCCTGCTTGTTTAAAGCTCCGCGGCTGCTACATGCAGCCACAAGTCGCGACCCAAGAGGCTGGATACGCCCCTTTGACGCCTCTGAGAAGCTCCTGAGAAGCTTGGGGAGCCTTGTCTGTCATATAGCATGGGCAAAAGGAAGATTAAGGCTAATACTAAAGCTGGTATGGTTGCACAGTCAAGTAAGATTGTGGGGCTCATGGACAAACATTTGACTTCCCAGCCGTCTGTTATTTCATCACCGGACGGGGTTACATTGATTATCGTTTATCTTCTACAGTTTTTTCTCTGTGTAAATTTACACTTCTAAAGTTGTGGACAAGATGCAAGTTTTCGATAAACAGCTGGTTTCTTCAGATTGAAGTTGTGAATCCATCCGGGCACAAACTTTATCTAGTTGTGAGAATAATGTTGCTTTAATGAGAGATGCTTTAATTGTTGTTTATCGTCTTGAAGCTCTTGAGAATCACTCCAAGGCGAAAAATTTGCGTTTATTGAATAATCCTATTACTCATATTCTTTCCTCTGACATTTTATTAAAAAAGTACTTTAGTGAAGTCTTGCAGTTAATTAGGGGACATGGTGGTCTCCCATATAAATTATGTCTCCCCTAGTTCTTCTTCCCCTTTGAAGAGGGAAAGTTCTATTGTTTCTCCAAATGTTCCAGTGGGTTATAATTAATTGCTTTTTTAGAAGATTCTACAGATAGCATTACTAGATGCTGCACTTTGGTTGCAGCCTTTGGTTCTGAGTCTGAGAAAGAGTGTTTTGCGATCCTATTTTAAACATAGAGAGGATTTTTTTGTGGTCAGAAATTACAGGTCTTTCCCGATGTTGGCCGGGCTACTCAAATCCAGCGATGCCAATTATTGGTGTTGAAGTCACGGGAGCTGAGTTTGGGTGCAACTTTCTTTTTTAAATTTCCTTGTCGTATTGTTGCTTTAGGGGGGTCAGAAAGCATAGTTACTCACCTGTAACAGGTGTTCTCCAGGGACAGCAGGAATCAGTCCTCACATATGTGTGACGTCGGCGCCGACAGAGCCCTCGTGCGGAGCAATTCCTCAACTTTCAAAGAAAGCCTTTGGGATTGCATCGCGCATGCGCGGTCCCCTTCCCGCCCAAGGGTGCCATCTTGCTCAGTCAGATGACATAGCTAAAACGACGGCAAAAATGAGAAAAAATTAATCAAAAGGACTGCAACTCCAAGGGAGGAGGGAGGGGCGTGAGGACTGATTAATCTGTCCCTGGAGAACACCTGTTACAGGTGAGTAAAGAGTAGTTACTCACCTGTAACAGGTGTTCTCCAGGAGCAGCAGGAATCAGTCCTCACTTATGGGTGACGTCGGCGCCGACGGAGCCCTCGCGGAGCAATTTCCCCAGCTTTCGAAGAAAGCCTTTGGGATTGCAGTGCGCATGTGCGGTCCTCTTCCCGCCCAAGGATGCCATCTTGCTCAGTCGAATGACATAGCGGAAGACAGCAACCATAAGAATGACTGCAACTCCAGGGGAGGAGGGAGGGTAGTGAGGACTGATTCCTGCTGCTCCTGGAGAACACCTGTTACAGGTGAGTAACTACTCTTTCTCCAGGACCAAGCAGGAAGTCAGTCCTCACTTATGGGACTCCCTAGCTTAAGGCTACCGGAGACCTCAAGCTGGAAAAAGAGAGTTCCCTCCAGCTCAACCGCACAGAAGGAAGGAATCTTCTCTGAATACGAATCCGGCCGGTAGCCAACATCGGGGCCGGCAGGTAGGAGTTGCCTAAACCTCAAGAGATTGTGGAGGACTGCCTGTCCGAAAGCACTATCCCTGCGGGACTCCCTCTCCAGGCAGTAATGAGCCGCAAAAGTCTGGCTAGAAGACCAAGTAGCGGCCCGGCAGATGTCTGCCAACGGAACAGAGCGGAGGTGTGCGACAGACGCCGCCTTCGCCCAGACACGGTGCGCCGTGACTCGACTCTCCAAAGAGAGGCCGGCTGCCCCATACGCCCAGGCGATGCAGTCAGCTACCCAGATGGACAGAGTATGCTTCGATACAGATAACCCCAACCGATTGGGGTCAAAGGAAACGAAAAGCTGGGCAGCTTTCCTATGCTCACGCGTACGGTCAAGGTAGAAGGACAAGGCTCTTCGACAGTCCAGGGTATGCAGAACAGTCTCAGCTCTGCTGGTATGTGGCCTGGGAAAGAAGGTCAGAAGAACCACCACTTTATTGATGTGGAAAGAGGAAACCACCTTAGGAAGAAACTTAGGGTGAGTCCGTAAGACAACCCTATTCCTGTAGAACCTAGTGTAAGGGGGCTCCGACACTAGGGCGTGTAGTTCACTAATGCGCCTAGCGGAGGTGAGGGCTACCAAGAAGAGAGCTTTCCATGAGAGGAAACGGAGGGGGCAGGTAGCCATGGGTTCAAAAGGCGGGCAAGTAAGCCTTTGTAAAACCACATTGAGGTCCCAGCTAGGAGCCGGAGGGCGCAACGGGGGCTTAAGCAGAAGCAGGCCCCTGAGGAAACGCGCCACCAAGGGATGCGAGGAAAGGGGCTGGCCCTCCACCGGCGAATGATGTGCAGAGAGAGCACTGAGGTGGACTCTGACAGAGTTGGACTTGAGGCCTAGATCGGAGAGGTGCAGCAAGTATTGCAGTACCACCGACAATAGGCAGGCGAATGGGTCCTCAGAACGCTGAGAACACCAGACGGAGAAGCGACGCCATTTGAGTGTGTAAGACATCCGGGTAGAAGGTCGCCGAGACGCCAGGACGACAGCTTCCACCTCCGGGGGGAGCGAGAGCGGAGCCAGGACTACCCTCTCAGCAGCCAGGCCATCAGGTGAAGGGCCCGGAGGTTGGGGTGCAGGAGAGTACCCTGATCTTGGGTCAGAAGATCGGGCTGAAACCCCAGAGGGAGAGGGGTGTCCACCGCTAACTGCAGGAGCAGAGGAAACCAGGGTTGCCTCGGCCATCGGGGCGCTATCAGGATCACGTAGGCCCCGTCCCGGGCAACCTTGAATAGCGTCCGGGACACCAGCGGCATGGGAGGAAAGGCATACAGTAGGCCTGTGGACCACGAAATGAGGAAAGCATCTGGGGCCACTCTGAGGGGATGCGGATGCCGAGAGCAGAACCGGGGGAGCTGCCGGTTCAGGGGACTGGCAAAGAGGACCACGGTGGGGGAGCCCCACCGGCGGAAGATTTGCTGGGCAACGCCGGGGTTCAACCTCCACTCGTGGGGCTGCAAGACCCGGCTCAGCCTGTCGGCCAGGCAATTCTCCTGCCCGGGCAGGTAAACAGCCTTGAGGAGGATGTTGTGGTCGACTGCCCAGGAGCACAGTCGCCGGGCCTCCTGACAGAGCAGGAGGGAGCCCGTGCCCCCCCTGTTTGTTCACGTAGAACATGGCCACCTGATTGTCCGTCTGCACCAGTACGGACTGGCGAGAGGTGAGGTGAGAGAAGGTCCGCAGAGCTAGGCGGATCGCCCGCAGCTCCAGGAAGTTGATTTGTTGAGCCGCCTCCCAAGGAGTCCAAAGGCCTTGAGTGCGCGCTCCCTGGCAATGCGCTCCCCATCCTAAGAGAGAGGCATCGGTCATCAGCACCTGGGAAGGTGCGGGAGACTGAAAGGGCATACCCCGTACCAGGTTGGGCAGGTGTAGCCACCACTGCAGAGAGGAGACCAGGCGGTCGGAGATCTGTAGAAGGTCCGCCAGACCTCCTGTGGCCTGATGCCATTGAGTGCGGAGACACCACTGGACAGGCCTCATATGCAGTCGGGCGTTCGGCATGACATGGACCGTGGAGGCCATATGACCGAGCAGCTGCAGGAACCTTCGGGCCGGAACCGGAGACGCACTGTGGAACCTGCCGGCCAAAGCCATGAGCCTGTCGGCTCGCTCCCGAGGCAAAAAGGCACGAGCTCGCAGAGTGTCGAGCCGAGCTCCTATGAACTCGAGATCCTGAGAGGGGCGCAACGTGGACTTCCCGACGTTTATGACGAAGCCCAAGTGCTGAAGCAGAGCCACCGTACGCTGCGTGGCCTGAGCGACCTCTGGGGCTCACTGCGCCCGGACGAGCCAGTCGTCCAGGTAAGGAAAAATGAATAGTCCCTGAAGCCTCAGAAAGGCCGCGACCACCGCCAGGCATTTTGTGAACACCCTGGGGGCGGAGCACAAGCCGAAGGGCAGCACGCGGTACTGATAGTGTTTCCCAGCCACTACAAATCTGAGATATTGTCGGTGGTCCGGATGAATCAGGATGTGAGTATAGGCATCCTTTAGATCCAAGGAGCATAGCCAATCTCCCTGCTGGAGGTAGGGCAGCAAGATTCCAAGGGTAAGCATCCTGAACTTTTCCCGCTGCAGGAACATGTTGAGGTTGCGCAAGTCCAGAATGGGTCTGAGGCCTCCCGTCCTCTTTGGGACCAGGAAGTATCTGGAGTAGAACCCCTGACCCCACTGAGGTTGGGGCACTGGTTCCACAGCCTGCTCCTCCAGTAGACCCTGCAGCTCCTGAAGGAGTAAGTCTCTGTGCAGAGGGGGCCTCGGAGGCTCCCCCGGGAAGTAGGGGGGAGGCACCTGGTGAAAATGTAAGAGGTAGCCCCTTTTAACCACCTGCAGCACCCAGGAATCGGATGTTATGGCTGACCACCTGTGAGCAAAGTGGATCAGCCTGCCCCCCGTGCTGAGCGACGGGCGCGGAGGGGAAGAGGCTATGCTGGCATAGTCAAAAACCCCCACCCTGCGTGGCAGGGGGCTGTGTAGCGGGCTTGGGGGCCCGCGGCCTACGGGGGCCATTCCCCTGACCCTTAGTCTGTGGGCCCTGAGTGGAAGCCGCCAGTACTTGGTATTGAAGGTGGGATTGCTTATAGGCAAGCACCTTCCTCGGGTAAAAAGGTTTCTTTCCCGGACCCTTCCTCTTCTGCGGGGGAGCGGAGGTCTTTCGGGACAGTCAAGTCCGAGTGAGAGTCTCGGACTCGAGTTCCGCAGCCTTATCGGACATGGGCTTGCCGAAAAGGTTGTCACCTCGGCAGGGGACATCGACTAACTTGTCCTGTACCCATGGCTCGAGGGCGGATGACTGGAGCCAGGCCTGTCGGCGGGCACCGATGCCGGCTCCGGCTACTCGGGCCGACGCCTCGAAGCCGTCGTAGGCCGCCCGAGAAAGGAACTTCGAGCACTCTCGAATACTATCGGACAAGGCCAGGAACCTCTGCAAAGGTTCGTCGGAGAGACCAGCCGAGAACCTGGCGAGCTCTTTCGCCAGGTCTCGGAGGAACATGCCCATATACAGCTGGTATGTCTGGACTCTGCAGGCAAGCATGGAACCCTGGAAGCACTTCCTACCGAGGGCATCCAGGTTACGGGCCTCCTTACCCGGGGGCACCGAGGAGTGCATCTTTTGACTCTTAAGCCGATGTATTGCCGATTCCACAACCATGGAGTGGTGTGGCAGTCGCGCCTTCTGGAACCCAGGGCTCTTGCGGACTCGATAAATCGAATCGATCCGCTTGCTTAACACCGGTGTTGAGGCCGAGCTTTCCCACATGCGGAAGAGCAGCCGCTCCAGCATCGGAGGGACCGGCACAGTAAAGGCCTCCTTCGGGGGAGAGTCGTACTGGAGTGCCTCGAGCTCTTCCGCGCGAGGCTCCTCCTCGGGATCTGCGGGGAAAGCCAAAGCCTTGGCCATATCCCGCACAAAATCAGAGAAGCGCGTATCCTCCGGAAGGGATCGCCTTCGAGGCTCCGACTCGGGCGAGTCGGAGGGGACGCACCGGGTCTGAAAAGAGCCGGGCGACTCGTCCCCTTCCGCCAGTCCGACGCCTCCGTGGAGGAATCGAGGGGCTCCGTGCGGGCGAGGGTTCGTCCCGACGCCGGCATCGATGACCTCGGTCCCGAACGGGAGGCCGAGGGAGACCTCGACTGAGGATCGACTCGAGCATGCTTCGACTCGAGGATCGACTCGGCCGCCGGGGTCGACATTGGCGTCGACGTCCCGGTGGTCTGGGCAGATGCACTGGCGATGCCGGTCATCCAAACCTGCTGCTGGTCCAAGAAGGCAGAGATACTGCGCTCCAAGGATGTCAATCTGAGGTCAAGCCCAGAAGACCCGGCAGCCACCGACTCAGGCCCCGACGGCGTCGGGCCCGACGACGGTTCCGTAGGGGAGTCCAGGAGGACAATAGTACTCACGTGCGGCTCCACTTCGAGTCGAGGAAGTTTAGAAGGTCTCTCCGCCTCCGAGGACTCGGGGCGGCTGGCGGGGCTATGCGACCCGGCCCGCGAGGTACCAGGTGCGTCCTCCGACGCCACGCGAGTTTCCTCTGCCGACGATGCTCCCGGCTAGGGGACCCCCGCTCAGAGGAACTCCGACGGTGCTCGTGGCCGGAGTCACGAGACGTCGAAGCCTCCGACGAGGTCCGGGCCGGACTCGGGGTCAGAGAAGATTCGGTCCTTTTGCGATTGCCGTCTCCTCAGCGACCTGGAGGACATCTTGCCACACGGACCACAGCTCCCAGAGTCATGGTTGGGTCCGAGGCAACGGAGGCAGAAATTATGCGTGTCTGTAAGAGACATTAATTTAAAACAATGATCACATTTTTTGAACCCGCTGGCAGCCATCGGGGGAAAAAGGGCCCCCGCGAGGTCGAAAGACCGAGCCGCCAGGGGTGGAAAAATAAGTGGCGGGAACGCCAGTTAAAAATTGAAAAAAAAAAAAAAAAGAAATGTGAACGGACTCGATAAGGAAAAATCGAGGCCGGGCAGGAAAAGGACATGCGAACCGAGAAAACAACAAGAATTAATCAACTTTTTCAGCGGTGGTAACAAACTACGTCTGTAGGGCTCTGCGGAAAAAAGAAGACTGAGCAAGATGGCATCCTTGGGCGGGAAGAGGACCGCGCATGCGCGCTGCAATCCCAAAGGCTTTCTTCGAAAGCTGGGGAAATTGCTCCGCGAGGGCTCCGTCGGCGCCGACGTCACCCATAAGTGAGGACTGACTTCCTGCTTGGTCCTGGAGAACGCCGCTTTCTCCAGGAACAAGCAGGAAGTCAGTCCTCACATATGGGACTCCCTAGCTATAGGCTACCGAAAACCCATAGCTGAAAATGGCTCCCTCTAGAAGAGCCACAGCAGCAGTGATAGGATTTTTCTCCAAGAACACAACCCCCACGGTGGCCTGACACCAAAGGGTCAGAGTTGCCTAATCCTCGAATAGGTTACGGAGTACTGCCTGACCGAAAACACTGTCCCGCCGGGACTCTCTCTCGAGGCAGTAGTGAGCTGCAAAAGTCTGGCTTGAAGACCAAGTTGCAGCCCGGCAGATGTCTGCCAAAGGAACAGAGCAGTGGTCAGCCACTGATGCGGCCTTAGCCCTGACAGAGTGGGCCATGATTCGGCCCTGCAGCTGGAGGTCCGCTGCCCTGTACGCCCAGGCGATTCAGTCTGCCACCTGTTGACTGAGAAGGTTAATCAGCTCTTCCTGCAAGCAAGCCATTGTGTCCACTAGAGGGTCGGTGTTAGAGCCTCTCTCTTATATATATGTGGATTCTTACTTGCGACCATTAATACCTAATATACCGTCATACGTTCGGGATACCACTTATTTTTTTACAGATTTTGGGACAACATTCCCAATGGGCAGCACTGGATGATATTTGGTGAGTTACCTTAGACGTAGCTGCCCTGTATACGAACATCCCCCAAGATAGAGCATATGAAATAGTAATTTCTGCTTTAAAGGATAGAGAAGATCTTTCAGATTTACATCTATCATTCTTGGGAGATATAGTGAAATTGGTTTTGTTTCAGAATCATTTTATGTTTGAGGAACAGATATATCATCAGAGAACTGGGGTAGCAATGGGAGCCATGTGCGCTCCCTCTGTGGCAAACTTATTTATGGGTTCCTTTGAAGAAAAATGGCTTATGAGGTCAGAATATCAACAGCATGTGAAACTATGGTGTCGATACATCGACGACATCTTCATGCTATGGAATAGACAACCACAGCATTTGGATGAATTTTTGAAATGGTTGAATGATAGAAAGGAGTCCATACAATTTACATGCAACAGTAATAATAAAAAGTCATCACATTTTTAGATGTGGAAGTTAAAAAGGGAACATCCAATTGGATTACTACTGTCCACTGTAAACCTACAGATAAAAATGCATTACTGCACTATCGTAGTGTACATCCTAAAAGATTAAAAGATGGTCTTCCTTTCTCCCAATTTCTCCGGTACAGAAGGAACTGTTCGGATGATACAGAATTTAGAATTCAATCTAAAAAGTTGAAAAAAAGGATTTCAAACCAGAGGATATCCCAGCCATATTATAGAAAGAGCCTACAAACAAGCCTTGTTTAATAACCGAGATCTACTATTAACCCCAAGGACTACACACTCAGATGACAGTAATATTAATCTAGTAACAAAATATTCACCATTTAGCAATCAGATACAACAGATTTTAAAAAAGCATATAAATGTTATTCATAGTATTCCGGAGCTGAAAGATAAACACATCCGCTGTGTCTGGCAGAGACACTGAAATTTTAAGGAAATACCGAGTCCTACGGTATTATGGTCCCTACAGTCTCGCACTCCATTAGAACTGACTGGTCATTTCAAGTGCGGTGAGTGCAAGATTTGTGCGGTCACCCTGGAAACCTCGTTTTTTTGAATACCATGGGAAAAGATATGATTTAAAACATAGAACTTCGTGTAACACATGCTTTGTGGTATACGGGATCAAGTGTTCTTGTCAGCTTATCCACATAGGGAAAACTACCCGCCCATTTAGAATGCGGATAGCTGAACATCGGAGTAAATTAAAATGTAAAACTACAACAGCTCCCATTGTTGAACACTGCCTTGAAAAAGATCATAAATTTGAAGATCTACAATGCTTTTGTGTGGATGAAGTTCTGATGGGGTATGACGGAAAGTCTAGAGATCAAACACTGATAATTAGAGAGCAGCGTTGGATCTTTAATTTGCAATCAGTGAGCCCTGGAGGATTAAATGCACAAACTGACTGGAATGTGTGTATGTAGCTCGAGATCCACAGGTGGCAATTAGTGACCTTGATTGGATATAAAGCCCTCTTTCATTGATAGTCTGCATGCGCGGCGTTGGAAGTAACATCTGTTAGATAAAGAGAGGAGCTCAGCGTGAATGTTGCGGTAAATGAACTTTCAAAGAAAATTATCTTGGGACAGATATTGGTAGCTTTGTTATAATACCTTAATGGAGATATTTATGCTTGATTCCCTCTATCAGATGTAAAATGGATGAGACATGCTGTGCGAGGAACCCCTGATGAAACGTGTTGATAGTAAAACGCGGCAGCGCTGAGATTGGCGTTGGGAGATTGAAGCAAAGATAAGCACAGTTCTTTTTGAATATAGCCACGTTAAATGTATTGAGAGACATTATGTTCAGAATGAGCAACACCTATGGTCACTGATACAAAACGGAGTATTAGGTTGGTGAAATATTACAACCGCAGCTCCATTGAGGTCTGAGACCAGTTGCACATTGAAATTGTCTTCGACATATAATTTATAAAACATTTATTGCAAGATTAGACTTGTTAATGATTGAATAACGCTGTGGGAACACAATTATAATTGGAATCCTCTCGTTAACATTGGAGCAACATTAGTTTATGTTCAACAGTTTTTTTGCTCTGAAGACCATTTAGTCTATTGAGTCTTTTACTGACATTAGGGACCGAGGAGGGTGCTTCCCACATGAGGAGCAGCAGCTGGGTCAGGATGGACGGTACCGGGACCGTGAGAGACTCCCTAGGGGGTTCCTCTGCCCTTGGCTCTTCCTTGGTCTGTGTGGGCAGACTGAGGGCTCGAGCCATATCCCGCACAAACATCAAGGAGGTGTTTTTCAGGGGGTGACTACTTTTGCGAGGTGGGTGGGGACGGGTCAGAAGGAAGGTCCTTATGGGTGCGGATTTCTGGGGACGTGTCCCTGTTTGATTCCCAGCCTGACAGGTTCGGGCTGATCCTTGCGCTCAGTGGCTGAGGCCCGCTTGGAGCCAGAAGCACCGACTCTGGAAGACCTCGCCCCCGAAGAACGGGACAGTGAGTGAGACTGGTGCTGAGGACCCTGGCAAGGCCTGCGGCTCTTGGTGGTTTCCAAGGCAGTTTTTGGGACCCCTATCGAGGGACCCTCGGTCTCTAGGCACGGGCCAGCCATGCTGTGTAAAAGCGCCTGCTGGGCAGCTAGGAAGGCAGAAACACTGCACTCTAATGCCAGCATACCGGACTCCCACTCAGGAGTGGGTCCCTGCGCCATCGACACCGGGGTTACCGGATCTGGCATGGAGGAGGAGAGGGGATCCTCACTGGGATGACCCCCAGGAGACCAGACGCCATCACTGGAGGCCTCTCTATCTGTACGAGGTACCTTTCGTGGCTGCTCCTTATCCGACTCTCGGGAACGCCGAGGAGGGCTGAGGGAACGAGCGTGAGACCGCTCACACTTGTCTGGTGCACCCGACAGCGACTTAGAGGTCGTCTTCTTCTTTCGCCGTTCCACCTCAGGCGAACCCTGATCGGAGTGACGCCTGGGGCGCGGTCACTGTGGGAGACCCCGCAAGTGGTGGATTGGTGGGGTGAGGCGGTCCCAGGGACCCCGGGACTGCCTTACAGAAAATGTCGGACTTCTGCTTGCGGCTTAGCAAGGCCTTAGCAGACATTTTCTTAGAGAGCGAGCAGAACTCCGGGTTGTGGTCAGCCACAGTCGAGGATGTCCATGATCGACATATTCTTGGAGCATCTGTCACATTTTTTGAAGTCGGTGGCCATGGGGGCAAAAAGCACCCCTGCGAGGTCGAAGACCCACGAGACCAGAGGTTGGAAAAAAAGGGCGCAAAAAGGGCCTGAAAGGAATAATACTCTGAAGGAGAGAAAAAAAGAGATCCCCTGGCCCACAGCTGTAGCACAGACGATGGGGAGGATGGGAGAGGACAGGTGCTACCGGAAAAAGAGCCAAATAGCCAGAAAAGAAAAAACTTTTTCCGAGGGATGAGGACTTGCGTCCGAAGGGCTCCGTGGAAAAAGGGAGACTAAGCAAGATGGCACCTTTGGGTGGGAAGAGGACCACACATGCATGGCAGCAATCCCAAAGGCTTTCTTTGAAAGCTGGGGAATTGCTCCGCACGAGCTCCGTCGGTGCAGACATCACCCATAAGTGAGGACAGACTTTCTGCTTGTTCCTGGAGAACCAGATTGTTAATCAGTACAAATTACAAACTGTGAAATGCCTGAATGCAAATGCTAGAAGTAAAAAAACAAATAAGATGGGAGGGCTAGAATATACAGCACTAAATGAAAGATTGGATATAATTGGCATCTCAGAGACCCGTTTTTTTTTATTTTTTTTTTTTTAATGCCATCAAGTCAGTGTTGACTCATAGCGACCCAGCTACCTCTGGGTTTTCTTGGCAATGTATCACCGGAAGTAGATTACCAGCCTTTTCTTCCGAGGCAATGGAGGGTAAAGTGACTTGCCCAAAGTCACAAGGAGTGCCAGTGGGAATCGAACCCTTGATCTTCTGGGTACTAGGCAGTTGCTCTAACCACTAGGCAGTTGCTCTAACCACTAGGCTACTCCTCCACTCCAGAGACCTGGTAGGAGAATGATAACCAAAGGGACACTGGTACCTAGGTACAAATTATATCGCACAGAGGACTTATGCTATATATTGAGGGCATTGAGTAAAACAGAATAAAAGTTTTGCAGGAAACAAAATACACTATAGAATCTCTATGGATAGACATTCATTCAAAAAGAGGAAGGCAATGGCGGTGGAGATGTACTATCATCTGCCTGGCCAGACTGTACAGATGTATGATGAAATGCTAAAAGAAATTAGGAAAGCTAACAAAAGCTACAAAACAGTAATAATGAGTGATTTCTATTACCCCAGTATCGACTGGGTCTGTGATGTAGCAGGAAATACTAGGGACAAAGTTTCTGGATAAAATACTGTAAATGACTGATTAATGGAGCAGCTAGTTCATGAACCAACATGAGGGGAAGGGTGAAATTAGACTTACCTGCTAATTGTAGTTCCTGGAGTAAATCCAGTCTAGTCTCGGACCTCTGGGTTGTCCACCTTAATCAGCAGCTTGGAGACTGAGGAACTTCCCACTTTTGTGATGTCATCCGTATAACCTCCCGGAGTCCGCCTTCATCCACCAGTTCCCTATTGACAAAGCAAACTCACCAGAGCAACAAGTAAGTATCCATAACCAAATACCAGATCTTTACCTATCATAATGCTCAACTACCTAAACAGGTTCTACAAACCAACTTGAACGGAACATGGGAAGCACAGGTCCGCACATGGCCCGTAATAGCTTCCAACTTTAAGGGTGACGAGGCCATCCTCTCCCCCACTAAGAGAAATGACCCTGTCTTCCCCAGGGACTGGACAAACGCCTATAAAACTGCTTACCTGTCCAACTGAGGCTCTTCAGGCGTCCATCATATAAGAAAAATACAGTGGGTAGGGACTCGGGACTATACTGGATTTACTCCAGGAACTACAATTAGCAGGTAAGTCTAATTTCACCTCCCTGATCGTCTCTCCAGTCTAGTCCCGGACCTCTGGGTATGTACCAGAGCAGCAGTCAACGGGAGGGACCCACAACACACGCCTGCAACACCGCTGAACCGAAACACGCATCTTGCTCCGACTGCACATCCAGACGGTAGTGCTTCACGAACGAATGCAAAGACGACCACGTGACTGCCTTACAAATCTCAGCTGGCGGTACCAAACGAACTTCCGCCCACGAAACTGCTTGGCTCTCGTAGAATGGACTCTCAGCCCGTCCGGAACCGGCTTCCCTTTCAACACATACGCAGACGCAATTGCCTCCTTAATCCACCTAGCGATGGAGGCCTTCAACGCCGCCTCTCCTCGTCGAGGGCCCGCGAACAGGACAAACAGTCTCTCTGAACGGCGAAAGCTCTCCGTCCATTGCAAATACTTCTTCAGCGCTCAACGTATATCCAATCTCCTAGAAACTGGCCCCTTTGGGTCCCCTCTGAACAATGGCAGTGAAATGACCTGACTCAGATGAAAATCCGAAACCACTTTGGGCAAAAATGCTGGCACCGGCCGTAACACCACCTTAGACTCAAAGAAGGAAAGATAAGGCTCTTTACAGGATAACGCCTGCAGTTCCGAAATTCTCCTAGAGGAACAAATTGCCACCAAAAATATCACCTTTAGAGTGAGATCCTTTATCGAGGCGTGATCTAGGGGCTCGAACGGTGCCCTTTCCAGTGCTGACAGAACCAACGGCAAATTCCACCTGGGTACCCACTGCCTAGCAGGAGGTCTCAACAGGGAAATGGCTCGCAAGAAGCGCTTAATGTCCACGTGCCCCCTGACCAGCTATCTTGCCTCTGTAACATGCCAGTGCCGCCACCTGAACCCTAAGAGATGCAGTGGCCAGTCCCTTATCAAAACCTCCCTGCAGGAAGTCTAAAATCTGCGGAATAGTTGCTCTTAATGCCGCCCACTTTCTGTCGTTACACCAAGTCTCAAAAACTCTCCAGACCCTTACATACGCCAAGGGCGTTGATCTCTTTCGGGCCTTCAGTAACGTAGAAATAACCGACCCGGAATAACCTCTTGACGTCAATCGCGCCCTCTCAATAGCCAAGCCGTAAGCGAGAACCGAGCCACGTGAGGCATAACTAGAGGCCCCTGTGATAGCAGGTCCAGTCGAGCCGGCAGGCGCCACGGTTTTACTATTAGGAGCCTTACCAGATCTGCATACCAGGGCCGCCGAGGCCAATCCGGGGCGATCAAGATCACCTGCCCCTGAAACCTCTCTATCCGCTGAATCACTCTGCCTATCAAGGCCCACGGGGAAAAGGCGTAGAGAAGCTGCTCCTCCGGCCAGGTCTGGATAAGAGCATCCAGGCCTTCAGACATTCTCTTTCTCCGCCTGCTGAAGAATCGAGAGACCTTTACCGACTCGAACGATGCCATAAGGTCCATCGTGGGCAGCCCCCAACGGCGCACTAGCATGTCGAAGACCTCACGATGCAGGACCCACTCGCCTGGGTCCACCTTCACCCGACTCAGAAAATCGGCCTCCACATTGTCCACTCCTGCCACGTGAGCGGCTGACAGGTCCGAGAGGTGCTCCTCCGCCCAGTCAAACAGGACACCTGCCTCGGCTTCTAACACTACACTGCTGGTCCCCCCTTGTCGATTGACGTATGCTACCGCCATGGCGTTGTCGGAAAACATTCGGACCACCAACCCGTGAAGGAAGTCCTGGAAGCTCTGCAGAGCCAGCGACACCGCCCGCAACTCCAGCCTGTTGATTGACCCCGACTGCTCTGGAGCCGACCACTACCCCTGCGCGAAGTGCCCCTGGCAGTGCGCTCCCCATCCCAGGAGATTGGCATCCATCGTCACTGCCACCCAGGCGGGTGCCTCCAGGGACCTCCCGTGTTCCAACGATTCGGGATTCAACCACCAGCGGAGAGCGATCTGCGTCTCTGCCAGACATGGGAGTCTCCACGATAGAGGGTCCCTCTGATGCGAACACCTACTGAGTAGCGCCCTCTGCAAGGACTCTCGCCCATGGCACCAATTCCAACGTCGCCGCCATTGTGCCCAACAGTTGCAAGTACTGCCAAGCCATAGGTGCCGGAGTCCTCAGAAACTTTCTGGTCAGGCTCCGCAACTCCCGAGCTCTTTGACTCGGCAGGAACACTAGCCTCTTCTGTGTCTCGAAACGTGCCCCTAAATACTCGAGGGATTGCGAGGGCACTAGCTGACTCTTGCTCACACTGACTACCCAACCGAGGCTCTCCAGAAAGGCCACTACCCTGGTAGTCACCCTTTCGCTCTCTGCCCTCGACTTTGCTCGAATCAACCAATCGTCCAGGTACGGGTGCACTAGGATGCCTTCTCTGCGCAATGCCGCCGCCGCCACCACCACCATAACCTTGGTGAAGGTGCACGGTGCCGTCGCCAGACCAAAAGGCAACGCCCGGAACTGAAAATGACCGAACGGAACCGCAAAGCGGAGATATTTGTGATGCTCTGGCCGTATGGGGATATGAAGGTAAGCTTCGGAGAGATCCAAGGACGTGAGAAGCTCTCCCTCTCGCACTGCCACTATTACAGATCGCAGTGTTTCCATGTGAAAATGAGAGATGCGAAGACACCGATTCACCCCCTTGAGATCCAGGATTGGCCGAAACCCGCCGTCCTTCTTTGGGACCACTAAATATATGGAGTATCGACCGCAGCCGTATTGGTCTATAGGCAAGGGCTCTATTGCTCTGAGGTCTAGAAGCCTTTGTACCATGGCCCTGACTGCCGCGCACTTGGCCGCCGACTTGCAGGGAGACAGCACAAAGACGTTGCGCATGGGCCGTTGAAGCTCCAGGGCATACCCCTCTCGTATAACTTCCAGCACCCACTGATCGGTGGTGATGTGGACCCAGGCTGCCGAGAAGTCCCCCAACCGCCCTCCTATGGGAACTAGGGGCACCCGGGCCCTCCTGACATCATTGCGACTTTCGGAGGTTGGAAGAGGCAGCAGAAGAGGAGGACTCCCCAAAACCTCTTCCCGCTCCCCGAAAGCCCCAAAACCTCTGGTTTCGATTGGGGAACCTACCTCTCTGACCTGAGCTGTACCTTTGGAAGCGAAAACGCCGGACCTCCCGCTGCTGGCCCTTGCCGGTGGGGGCCGAACGTCCTGGCCTAGGTTTATCCTCGGGTAACCTGCCACCCTTAGACTCCCCCAAGTCCTTGACTAGCTTCTCTGGATCTTCTCCAAACAATAGCCGCCCCTTAAACGGCAACTTGCTTAGCCTAGCTTTGGAGGAGTTATCCGTCGACCAATTGCAGAGCCACAAATACCGCCTCGCCGCCACCGCTGAGGCCATGCTCTTTGCCAGGCCACGCATCAGGTCGTAGTGAATGTCTGCTAGATAAGCTGCTCCCGACTCCAACTTAGCAACGTCCCCAGCTACGTTCTCTTCCTGTCCGTCCCTGAACCTTTGGGACCAACGGAGGCAAGCTCTGGCTACACATGCCCCACAGATAGCCGCCTGCAGTGACACGGCATTCACATCAAAAATTTGTCGTAGCAACACATCCAACTTCCTATCCTGAGTATCCTTAAGGGCCGCACTGCCCTCCACAGGAAGTGGTCTTCTTTATCACTGCCGCCACCGCTGCGTCCACCTTAGGAGCCTTAAACACCTCCTTATCTTGGTCCATCAAGGGATAGAGCCGACTCATGACTCTTGTACCCTTCAGAGGGGCCTCCGGAACACTCCACTCTTCCTGAATCATTTCCTGGAACACCCTGTGCACCGGAAACACGCTTTGAGTCTTGCGGAAAACCTGCAGCAACGGATCCTCCAGAGTCTCCTCCTCCGCTGCCCCCGAAACCGGCATGTTTAGGGCCCGCAACGTTTCTACGATGAGCGCCGGCAACTCCTCCCTTCGGAAGACCTGCACCACTCGCGCTTGATCTTCCCTGTCAGGCAGCTCTCCCTCTTCTAGATCCACACTTCCACCTTCCTCGACCTCTGATAGTGGTCCAGAGGGAACTGAGTGTGCGCTGAGATCATCATCATCTATCCGTGGCTTCTTAGTACCCTCCAATATCTCTGCTGCGGATGCTGCCGTGGATCTCTTCAGCTCACTCCAAGCGGAACTGCCTTTTGTGTGACTCTGCGGGAGGGCTCCCACTGCCAGCTGTAGGAGCACCGCAAACTCCGCGGAAAAGATAGATTCTAGCCCTTTAGGCCAGGCCACTGACTGTGGGGACGGCAAGTCCGCAGTGGACGATGGGCCCGCCACCGGCTCTGCCAGGGACACACTTGGAGGCAGCGCGGCTGCTGGACAAGAGTCAGCCTCCAGCCACCCTTCTTTATCTGCCCCCAGAGACTCCCCTGCCGAGGCCTCTCTCGCGCAGGCCCTGCACACCCCGGAGTCTGCCACTGTACCTTTCCTAGCCCCGCAAACAAAGCAGTGAGGCTTGGAAGGCATCCCGGCAATAAATAAATCCCGGACTTGGACTGTCCCCTGCGCTCGGGGTGGCATCAGTAAGCAGGGGGGGGGGGGGGAGGAAGAGGGGCAAGCCGTCTAATGCACCAAAAATGCCTTTTTTTTTTTTTTTAAATAAAGAAAAACAGCCTAAACAGCATCCAAAGAAAGGCAATAGCTCTTCTGGCAAGGCGCCACTGAAGACGCGCTCACTTTAACTGCCGGGTTTGGAAGGCCCGGAACTGAGCGTGCGCTTCCCGCGCAAATGCCACGAGGCTAGGCCCGCTCCCGAATCCGCGCCCGAGAGCGGTGTGTACCAGAAAGATTCCCCACAAGCGAAATACCTTTCGTGGAATCTCCGGGGCAGGGCTCAGTCCTTCTTCAACGATTCTTTTGTCTCCCCCGCTGGTAAAGCCTGAGCTAGGCCTGAAACGCCGAGAGGCTCCCAGCCGCCCGAGGATCCCCCCCCCCCCCCGGCCAGCCAAGCGCGTTCGCGGGCAGACTTCTACTGAGCGCCTGGCTGTGCCCCGCTGCAGACCCGCTGCTCTGGACAAGATCGAGCAAGCGCAGCTTGTACCGGGCTTGACGCCTCCCTGCTCCCGGGAAATAGAGAATCGGTCCCGGGGGGGGGGGGGGGAGGAGAGAGACGGCCTGCACCCGCAAATGGAAGTGCTCAAATTAAACATGGTCCCGATTTAAAGGTATAGTGTATAAAATACTGCACTCTTCTTTTTTTTTTTAAATGGGAATATAAAACTAGCTAACCACTGTCCTTACCCGGAGCCCCAGGCTCACCACCCTTCAGCTGCTTGGAGACTGAGGTAACTGGTGGATGAAGGCGGACTCCAGGAGGCTATACGGATGACATCACAAAAGTGGGAAGTTCCTCAGTCTCCAAGCTGCTGATTAAGTTGGACAACCCAGAGGTCCGGGACTAGACTGGAGAGATGATCAGGAACTATTTTAGACTTAAGATCTGGAGCGAGAGAGAATGGTGTTGGGGCCACTGGGTAACGGTGATCATAACATGATCACATTTGATTTAATAAATGGAGGGAAGACAGCATTCACAGGCATTCAACTTTCAAAAGGGAGACTGTGAAATTGAGGAAAATGGTTAAAAAAAACCTTAAAAGGAGCAGCTTCAAAGGTTAAAGGCCGACATCAAGCATGGATGTACAGACTATCTTGTAAGCACAGACCAGATGTATCCCATGGTTTAAGAAATGTAGAAGGAAAGCAAAATGACTACCAGCATGGTTTAAAGGCAAAGTTAGATATGTCTCCCCAAATAAAGAAAACAGGAAACCTGAGCACTGACAAATTAGATGCAAGGCACTGATAAGGCAGGCAAAGAGAATTTGAAAAGAAGCTTGCTGTGAAAGTCAAAACTCATAATAAAAACTTTTTCAAGTACATTTGTAGTAAAAATCCTGTGAGATAGTCAGTTGGACCAGTAAATGATAAAGGGGCACTAAGAAAGGACTGAATTCATTCTTTCAGTTGTTACTGAATAAGACGTAAGGAAGTTATCCATACCATAAAGAAATAATTAGACCTTACCTGCTAATTAGTGTTCCTGAAGGAATGCCAGTCCAGTCCCTTGTCTTCTGGGTTGTGCAACCCTTCCAGCAGCTTGGAGGCTGAGTCCATCATCGCTTTGATGATGCTGAGGTATAAGTACCACTGGCACCACCCACAGGCACCAGTAACCTATTGAAAAAGCAGACTGATCGAATGGCAATTAAGTAACCATAACTTCAAAAACATATAAACCACCACCCAATCAAACAAAAACCCTTTAATTTTTTTTTTTTTTAAACTCCCGCACAGGGAAGATGGGAGTGAGGAGAGGGAGGAGAAGGAAGGAGGTGGTGGTGGCGGCTTACCTGACCTGCACTAGCCCTCACTCCTAGCCCCTCCACAGGTTCCTGTCCTAGCTGTACACTATGCCAAAGTCACCCTCGTACGGGCTCTTCGATCTCTTATTCGCTTCCCGTCTTCGGTCCGGAGTACTCCCTTCGTAACAGAACTTCTGCCACTGAAGAACCAGGGTGGGATCAGGGACTGGATGGAGTTCCTTCAGGAACACTAATTAGCAGGTAAGGTCTAATTACTTCTTGCTTATCGTCTCTCCAGTCCAGTCCCTTGTCTTCTGGGATGTAACAGAGCAGTTCAAACCTGGGAGGGATCCGCCATCCCGGACCGAAGCACTGACTCTCCAAAACTAGCATCCGTGGCTGACTGAACATCCAGTCTGTAGTGTTTGACAAAGGTATGCAGCGACGACCAAGTCGCTGCTCTGCAAATGTCCTCCGGTGGAACCAAGCAATGCTCCGCCCAAGACGTTGCCTGGGCACTAGTTGAATGTGCCCTAAGGCCCACAAGGATCTGTTTCCCCTTGAGGATTGTGATAAGGAAGCTTATCATAGTTTAGGAAGAAATAGTACAAGAGGTGAATTGGCTCTGAATAAGCAACCTGTGCTGGCTGGTAAAAGCACTAAAACAGAGTATTTACCTAAAAGACTACCAGACCCAGAATGCACTGGTTTACAGAAAGCCTCTAGGAGAGCTGAAGTAGGGAAACGTGTGCCTAATCAGAGAAGCAATGATGTAATCCCTAATCACACATCTCCTAGGGCAGGGCTTAATTCAGAACACCTGCAGTGTGCTAGGGTGGAGCGGCCATCTAGGTACTTTAAAGCAAGAAGGAATTCATCAGACAGACAGCGATGGCGGCAAGAGCAAGAACAGCAAAGACAGGAAGAGGAAGGAGAGAAAGAGCAAGGAGAGCAAAGACAGCGAGGACAGCAACGGGAGCTGGAGAAGGAGAGACTGATCGTGAACAGATGGAAAAACAGCAAGACGTCCAGAAGGTCTAAGAAAGGAGCCCAAGGCAGTACATATACTGGGAGAGATTCCTGGGGCAAGCATTCTTCATTGGAGTGGAGGAGTGGCCTAGTGGTTGGGGCAAGGTACTTCAGGCCAGAAGGTCGGGGGTTCAAATCTCACTAGAGGACAGCAACCTTGGGCCAGAAGGACTGGGGTTTCTAGTCCCACAGGTGCTCCTTCTGGTCTTGGGCAAGCCACTTAACCCTCCATAGCCCATGTTCCCTGTAAAAATAGTTATCTCGAAGTTATAATGCCCTGCTCAATGTAATTTCAGTTTGTTCAATGTAAACCGCACTGATGCAGAATAGCGCGGTATATAAGAGAATATAAATAAATAAATAAATTGAACTGGAAGAAGCCAGAGACTTGGAGATATACAGCCAGGAACCCTCGGACAGCACCTGTAAGGGAGACGGCTGCATCTACAGAAAGAAGGAGCTCTAATACCTATTTAAGGAGGTATGGGAAAAGAGACCTAAAATCCAGAGATTCTGAGTGGACAGCTGGGCACAGAAGCTTTGCTACCTACTGGCCAAAGTACCCAGAGAGGAAACCTAATGGCAACGTGATCGCAGGTATGAACTCTGATCTGTTCCCTAGCTTTGCACAAGGAAGACAGCAGGGAAACCGTTTCTATCCTGGTAGAGATCAGTTAGAGAAATCCTCTGAGCCAGTGTATGAAAGTGATCCTATGATATTTCAAGAGCAAGGGGAAATATCAGATGAGGAAGTTGAATGCATGGATTGTTCTCTTTCTAAGCTGTTGTTCTAAAGTAATGCTCAGATAAGGATCAAACACCAAAAGGAACTGTACTGATTTTCTAACTTCCCAGAAAAGCTCCTTTGAGAGAAGGCTTTGGGGAAAGTTGGAGCCACGTGGAGAGTGGACCGGCAATGGTTTGCAGCTGGTTAAGCACCTGTGATTAGAGCAAGGCACAAGTGCATGTGGGACTTTGAAAAAAAGCTTCTTCTCTGTGTGAAAGGAAGAAAGCTGTGTTTTTTTTTGATAAAGAGAATTTTCCTTTTGGGTTTATTTTTCATTCCAGCACTGCTAAGAAAGTTTATTAGCAGGGGCTAGAAGAAAGACCTTTTCTGCTCCATCAAGGTCTTTACTAAGTTGTTGCATAAGTAATTCAGTTGCCTTATTTGTTTTGTTTCCTGAATAAAACTCCTGAAGAAATTATCCTGTTGATGTTACCAAGCATATCTGTGCGAGGGAATAACACCCCATAAATCTGTTTTCTGCTTTACACTCGAGCAACTACAATTGCTTATTCTTGTTAAGCGGCTAGTTTTTGTGTGAAGGAACTACAAGACCCACAATCCTTTGCAGGTCAAGTAAATTCATGTCCTTGCCAAGATTGTGGAACGTTCACAACAAGCACCCCCGTTTACAGGATATAAGCGGAAGCAATAGCCTCCCTGACCCACCTGGAGATGGAAGGACTGGGTTGCAGCTTCCCCTTTGTGCGGTCCCCCAAATTTGATGAATAATCGTTCAGACTTTCGCCAGGTAGCCGTTCGAGACAGATAACACCTCAGTGCTCTACGTACGTCCAGGCACCATTCTTCACCCCCATTCTTTCCTTCCCCGGAAAAGGATGGGAGAGATACAACCTGGTTCACGTGAAAAGGCGAAATGACCTTAAGCATAAAGGAGGGAACTGTCCGCAAGACCACCTTGTCCTTGAAGAAGGAAAGAAAAGGAGGCCGAGCCGACAGCGCTTGCAGTTCGGAGACACGCCTAGCCGAACAGATAGCCACCAGAAATACTGTTTTCAGGGTCAAATCCTTTAGGGAGGCCTTTCCCCCTGATTCGAAAGGTTCCCCGGTTAACGCGTTCAACACGAGATTAAGGTCCCATGGCAGAATTACTGACCCCTGTTGAGATCGTAAAGCACAGTTACTTACCTGTAACAGGTGATCTCTGGGAACAGCAGGAATAAGTCTTCACATATGGGTACGTCGGTACCGACGGAGCCTGTGCGGGAACGCTCCCCAGCGCCTGCGTGCTGCCTTCCCGCCTTTCCAACTGTCTCTCCTCAGTTGAGTTTTATAGCTGAGACAAAGAGGGAAGGAGAGAGAGAGAGAGAGAGAGAGAGAGAGATAGAGACAACTCCTAGGGGAGGTGGGTGGGTTGTGAAGACTTATTCCTGCTGTTCCCAGAGATCACCTGTTACAGGTAAGTAACTGTGCTATCTCCAGGAACAAGCAGGAATGAGTCTTCACATATGGGGACTCCCTAGCTTTAGATGCCAGAGAGAGAGCCCATAAGTTGTGTGTCCCTGGAACAGGGCTGCACTTCCCCACCTGGATCTCTGGCAACCCATAAGGGATGGTGGTAGGAGTTGATTAAGTATGGAACAGGTGTTTAAGAACAGCCTGACCAAACAAGGCATCCCGGCGGGAGTCCTTGTCCAAGCAGTAATGGGCTGTGAAGGTATGAACCAAGGCCCAAGTGGCTGCTCGACAGATATCTTCGATAGATACAGAGTTCAGATGAGCCATTGAGGTTGCCATGGCTCTCACATTGTGAGCTGTGACATGGCCCTCCAGAGAAAGGTTCTTGCTCTGATAAGCGAAAGAAATACACTAGGCAATCCAGTTAGAAAGTGTTCTCTTGGAGACTGGTTGTCCCAAATGAGAAGGATCAAAGGCAACAAAGAGTTGGGAAGACTTTCTATGTTGCTGAGTCCTCTGTAAGTAAAAAGCCAGAGCTCTTTTACAGTCCAGGGTATGAAGATTCCTCTCTGCACTTGATGCATGAGGTCCTGGAAAAAAGACAGGTAGGTAGACCACTTGGTTTAGATGAAAAGGCAAGACCACCTTTGGCATAAAGTGTGGATGAGTCCTAAGGACTACCTTGTCATGATGAAACCTTGTATAAGGTGGATCAGCTACTAGCGCTTGCAACTCACTAATGCGGTGTGCTGATGTGATTGCAATGAGAAAGATAACCTTCCAAGAAAGGAATTTCAAGGAGGTAGTAGCTAAAGGTTCAAAGGGTGGCTTCATGAGCTGCCCAAGAACCAGGTTTAAGTCCCATGCCACCGGTGGTGGCCTAATGGGAGGCTTAGTCAGAAGACGGCCTCTCATAAATCTTGCTATAAGAGGATGAGAGGAAATAGGTTGTCCATTTAGAGGCTTAAAGGAAACTGCAATAGCACTCAAATGGACTCTTACTGAGTCTTAAGTCCTGCATTGGGTAAATGAAGGAGATACTCCAGCAATGATTCCACAGGTATCGCAAGGGGGTTAAGACCCTTCTGCGAACACCATATGGTAAACCTTTTCCACTTAAAAGCATGAGAGCATCTTGTGGAAGGTTTCCTAGAAGCAAAAAGAATATCTTTTACTTGCTGAGGAAGATTAAGATCTTGGAGATCTGGGCCTTCAGCAACCAAGCCCTGAGATGCAGAGACTGGGGATTGGGATGCCATAACATTCCATCCTCCTGAGATAGGAGATCTGGAGCAGACCCTAACTCCAGAGAGGGAGCTTGAGAGAGATGTAGAAGGGTACCACACTTGCCGTGGCCAATGTGGAGCTATGAGAATCATATGGCCTCTGTCTCTCTGAAGCTTGAACAGGGTTTTGGGAATTAGGGGAATGGGTGGAAAGACATACAGGAAGTCTTGACCCCAATGGAGGAAAGCATCCCTGGCCTGAGCCTTCTGAGCCGGAATTCTGGAACAGAACCGGGGAAGTTTGGCATTCCACGGACTTGCAAAGAGGTCTATGTCCAGGGTTCCCCAAATTTGAAAAATCTTGGTTACCTGTCTGCATGCAGAGACCATTCGTGCGGAAGCAGAACTCGACTGAGTCTGTCTGCCCAAGAGTTTTGTATGCCTGGAAGCACTGTTCCCTCTAAGCTGTGCGCATGTGCGTGCGCACACACCTCGCCGAGTGAGCGCACATACTTTACAACAGAGCGCACAAAAATTACGGTTCTGATTCTGATAGAAAACAACACAGACATCTTAAAATTTAAAAGTTGTTGTGTATTTACGGTTTTCACAAGTTCTACAATATTTTCTAGTGCAATGTGGTGTACATACTGTATTCTGACGTGTAGTCAAATTTTAAAGTATATAACTCCGAGTGTCGTTATGTGGCGCACACAAAAATTTAATCTTCCTTCAAAAGCTGCACAGCTGATATTTTATGCGCACACCGCCTACAGAAAATTAGAGGGAACATTGCCTGGAAGATACACTGCCAGGAGATGAATCTGATGCTCTCTGGAGAGGGCCCATAGTCGCAAAGCTTCGTTGCAAAGCGACAGAGAGCCTGTTCCCCCCTTCTTGTTCACATAGAATATGGCTACTTGA
This sequence comes from Ichthyophis bannanicus, assembly GCA_033557465.1. Classification (NCBI taxonomy): domain Eukaryota; kingdom Metazoa; phylum Chordata; class Amphibia; order Gymnophiona; family Ichthyophiidae; genus Ichthyophis; species Ichthyophis bannanicus. The sequence continues at coordinate 518,176,513 of CM066033.1, forward strand.
TTATCCGTATGAATGAGGACTGTCTTGCAGCTGAGCAGGGTGTGGAACACTCGAAGAGCAAGGAAGATTGCTCTGAGCTCCAAGAGATTGATATGTAGATGACTCTTCTGTGGAGACCAGGTGCCTTGGGTGGAGAGGTCTTGCAGATGAGCTCCCCAACCCATTGGAGAAGCATCTCTTGTGAGAGCTGCTTGGGGTAGGAGTTGTTGAAAAGGGGACCCCAGCAACATGTTTTGAGTGGACTTCCACCACTGGATGGAGAAAATAAGGCGACTTGTGTTCGCTATTTTGTCTGACAGGCATCCTGATGCCTGGGGCCATTGGGTGGATAAAGCACAGTTACTTACCTGCAACAGGTGATCTCCGGGAACAGCAGGAATAAGTCTTCACATATGGGTACGTCGGTACCGACGGAGTCTGCGCGGGAACGCTTCCCAGCGTCCAATCAAGAGCTTTTGGAAGCATCCCAGCACACCTGCGTGCTGCCTTCCCGCCTTTCCCAACTGCCTCTCCTCAGTTAAGTTTTATAGCTGAAACAAAGAGAGAGAGAGAGGAAATGAAAGATAGATAGAGATACAACTCCTGGGGAGGTGGGTGGGTTGTGAAGACTTATTCCTGCTGTTCCCAGAGATCACCTGTTACAGGTAAGTAACTGTGCTATCTCCAGGAACAAGCAGGAATGAGTCTTCACATATGGGGACTCCCAAGCTGAGATGCCCGAAGTCCCAGCATGTTATAGGTTGGAACATGCTATCTCCCAGAACACCAGGCATCCTGAGGATGGGGGGTAGGAGTTGAAGAAAGGAGGATGCTGTGGAACAGCTAACCTGGCATAGGACTGCAGAGAAGGAGTCCATCTGTGGAAGATGATTGTCATCAATGATATTGCAAAAAATATTGCAATATGGACCTCCCCTGACAGGATTTCACCGAAGTATGGAGGTTCATGGATCTACTGGGGAACCCAGTAGAGGAACCTTGAAGAGGACCTCACTGTAAAGTGGAGGTAATAAACCTGTAGGAAAAACAGGGGAGGTCAGAATCCTGAAAGGTAACAGGTATCCCCAGTAGGAAAAACTGGGGTAGTACAACAACGGTGGGCCTTCGGCGGAAGGCTTTATGAGAAAAAACCTAACTCTTTTGGCGGCAGAGTGGCTCACTCTTAGGAGCAAAAAGAGAAAGGCTAACCAATTTGGACAAACAGGCACAGTCCTTGTGGGGAGAAAGGGTATGGGAACCCCTTGTATCCCAAAAAGAGAGGACAAATGCCTGAGGCGTTAAGCCTATGATTAACTGAAGATCCACAATGTCTCTCCTAACTGGGGTAAACTAGGAGAGATATTGGGCACGGAGACCCTTAGGTTATGGTATAAAAATTGTTGACTACCACAGGAGTGGTTGTGTGCGTAGAACCTCAAACCTGCTGGATAGCATAGGCATGGGTAAAGCCCCTCTGTCAGAATCATATAGCTATATGAGCATAGACAGTCAGATAGATAAGTATGTGGATACATATCTATCTATAATAAAATATCTCGACAGATACATATACATTATATATATATATATATATATATATATATATATATGAATATATATATACATATAGATATATAGACACATAAGAATATATCTATAGTGAGATATGGAGGGGCATAAAATACACACAAAAGATAAATATGAATATGTAGGCCTAAAAATGGGTGTCTGCAATTAACAGACAGAGATATGCCTACAGCACGGCATTCACATAGGATATGTGGAGAGGAAAGATTCATCTAACAACAAGGAGGTGGAACCTACTTGAGAAGATTTATAGAGAATCTATTCCCCCTGGTTATGATCTGCAAGGATGCTAGCTAGTGAAATAACCAGGACGGTTACGTGAAAAACAGAGGATAATATCAATCTGTAGCTAGCAAGTCCCGAGTCTTCCAGGACTCTAGCATGGTAAGTAGATAGAAGAGACAGAGATGAGATACGATGTTGACCTGCTTAAGGGCAAAAAGTATCATGCGTTTTTACCATGAGGACGAGCTGCAAGGAGAAAGAGCATATCCCTGATTGGGAATGCTATGGACCAAAGCAGGGAATTGGCAACTCCTTAAACTTTACGTAAGAGAAGGCCTATGTCCTTTATTTCAAAAAGGAGATAGTAAAAGAAGGGAGAACCTTCTAGTCAAGGGAGACATGACTGAAAAGCCTTTTCCAACCATCTAGGATAGCTGTTGGAGAAAAAAAAACATGCTCTCTAGCAAGGGCCCATAGTGGAAAGCTTCTCTGTAGAATTGCAGAGAGCATGATGCAGGAGAATGAGGAGATAGAACTGGCTGCTAGAGAGCCAGTATCTCTGCCAACTATGCTGCCAAACCCAGGAGAATGGAGATGGCAGAAATAGAAGACAATCCAGAAAGCTTGTAGTGAGATAATCTCCAAGATAGATGGAAGCACTGACTTGGAGCCACTACTAAGACTAGACAGAATGTTAGTGGAGGACAAATCTGGTTGTTTGTGGACAAGAACCAGTGGTCGAAACATTAAGGCTCCTGCATAGGCAGCTGCTAGCAAGATAGCAGAAAGAATCTTACTGTTCAAAAACAGAAAGAACAGACAGAACAGGAGTAGAAAACTCTGGACATGTCTGATAAGCTGCCCCAAAGTAAGACTGAAACAGAGGAGGTAACTCAGAGAGGAAAACTCTGCACTGGAAAGTGAGAAAACTAGAGAGGCTGAAGAAAAAGCCCCCCAGCAAGTAATTCCGCTCTTATTTATTTATTTATTTATTTAACAATCATTTATATCCCGCATCTTCCAGAGTTCAGATGCGGCTCACAATTGAAACAACAGTCAACAAAGCAAGGGCTTGTTTTACATGGAACAATTTTTGACAGTAAACAATGTAATAGTTAAATACATAACAGAACGGTGAATGGTTAAATACATAACAGAACAAGAACAATTTAAGAACTATGTACAGATACAGGTTTGTAAGTTCCCTAGATTTAAAACATGGTTATTTACAAGAGGGTGTAAATCTTACAGTGGTAAGAGGGTGAAGAGAATGGAGCTGAAGACGACTTACCAAGTAGTAAGTCTATAGAAAGAAAAAATACATGCTGGCACAGGAACTATCATTTGATAGTGGTCAGACCTCTTTCCCTAGCAGGAAAAGAGGAGAAACCTGTGACCTATAGGCATGAACATCCTGACAGCTCATAGAAATATAGAAAACATGGATGTCTTTAGGAAAGAGATCCATGTGTAGGGGTTAGAATGAAGCAGTGGATTGCCTCTATTGAGAAGAAGCAACTGTAGATTCTAACCCCAAGAGTCACAAGCATCTGATGATGATTGATCAGAAACCCTGTCGGTGCTGGGTTTGCTGAGCCTGGTGAGAGGTTGGATTCTTCAGACCAGGACGATGCCTCCCCTGTTGGGAAACATCTGTATGATGGGCAAGTGATGAATAAAACCTTCTTCTCCTGTGGGAAGAAAGTTTGGTAGGACATTTCCTACCTACTGGGACAGAAGGTGGTGTAGAACAACCCTTAGGAACAGGTAAATCAGTGGACAACTGAGTAACCTGACGCAAAGACTCCATGTTGAAAAGATTTTCTCCAGTGCAAGGAGTATGTCCCAGCCATTGTTGTGTCCATTTGTCCAAGTCTGAAGCTTGGAGCCAAGCTCTACGTCGTGCCCCTATAGCTATAGCAGAAGTCCTGCTAACAGACTCAAAAGAGTCTAGGGAAGCATGAGAAAGAAACCAAGAGATATTCTGGATATGCTTAAGCAGTGAGGAATAGTCTGTACTCCTGGAATCTGGAAGGAAAGGAGTCAAAAGATGTAATTGCTTTGTGACCTCCTCAAGAGAAAGACTCATATAAAAAATATATGAGAGAATTCTTGCAGAAAGCATAGATGTCTGGAAGGTTTGACGTCCAAAGGCATCTAGTGTCTTAGACTCATGACCTGGCGGATAAGAAGAGTGCTTTTTCTTACTCTTACCCGCCTCATTGCTGATTCCACTACTATGGAATGATGAGGAAGTTGAGTCTTTTGAAACCCTGGAGAGGGGGGCACCTGATATAAGAGATCAGTTGCCCTGGGAGGTGGGGGTACCCTTAAAGGTGTTTCCCACATTCCTAGAAGGAGATCCTGCAAGGAATGATGCAAAGGAAGCATTATGTTGTCCTTTGCTTTGGTAGAAACAGAGCCTTGTGCAGGATCATGTCCTGGAATAGGAATGGCAAGGGATCTTGCTATATCCAGGAGGAAACTCTGAAAAGAGGGATCCCAAACAGGAATCTCTCTTGGACAGGTTAGATCTAAAGAGCTAGCCCGAGCACCCACAGAGTTATCCAAATATATAGGAATAGAAGATCCTGCAGAGTGCAGTGTGGAATGCTTAAGGGATGGTTGCTGGAACTGGCTGTCAGGAGCAGCAACCGTCCTTACCACATTGTGCATGCCAGGTATCGACTCCAAACTTGGTATAGAATGGAGCAATCCTGTTGAAAAAAGCATGGCAGGAGTTGGCCACGATGCTACTGTGGATACCGGTACTGATGTCGGAGTCGAGCCCGACAAAGACATCGGAGCAGTCATCGGTGACAGTTCAACTGGTACCGAGGTAACCAAAAACCTCCGGCTACTATCCTCGGTACCGAAGCACCGGTATCGATCGGTGTCGGTACCAAAACCTAATGGTACCCAGTCTTCTAGACTAGAGATCGATTCCAAACTCGGCATCGAGGGCAGAGAGCCTGATAAGCGAAGCATGGAAGGCACCGACCGTAAGGGTAATGAGGACATCGGTACCGACTTTGGTACCGTGTCTGATACCAGTGAAGGAAGGTCAACCAGTGGCAACTCAATCGGCCTCGGGGGAACCGAGAGTTGCGGATCCAAATCATCGTAACCGAGCCTTAGGTACCGCCGAGAGCCTGGAGATCGATTCCAGACTGGAGATCGATTCCAGACTCGGCATCGAAGGAAGCGAGGCTATCGATGCACATCTGGAGGGTACCGACGTCGGTGGTAGTATCGGTGTTGGTACCAATAATGGAAAGTCAATCTGGAGAGAATCCACCGGTCCCGAAGGTACCAAGGACGCCAGACGACTATCCCTGGTGAGGAGTGTTTCATCCAACACCAGTGCCGATGCCGGGGTATCGGTACCGCTCGAAGCGGATGCCACCACCGTACACGGCTTAGGTATGTTCTGTGGGGGGTGAACCCCAGGAACAACCTGAAACCCCTTATAGGCTTTGGAGACCGAAGACTCCCGCCGGGGTTTTGAAGCCAGTGGGCCCTCGAGGGCAAGGCCGGAGCCGTCTACATGCTGTGCATGAGACCTACCACTCGAGGACTGGCTAGTCTTAACAGACTGTTTGTGGGTTACCTGTTCCTGTGTGGAAGAAGGGGACGGTGCCCCGAGGTTGGAGGGCAACCGTGTATCGAGGGAACCTCGATGTTGAAAACCTCTTCTCACCAAACTGTTGTCAGGACCCAAGCAGGTTAGGCACCGACTTCGAGGGTCTAAAAATAAAGTTGTAACGCCACAGTCTGAACATTTCTTGGAGAAAGTGTCTGGCGGTTCCATGAAGGAAAAAGAGGCGGCCTAAAAGGCCTAAGAGACCGTGGGGACACTATGAAGAAAAAATATCCTGTGGAAAAGGAAGATTTTACAAGAAAAGAAAAGAAAACACCGACGGTACCGGTGGCGTCGGGCGACCACAAGAAAACTAAGAAATAAAAACAAGAATTTTCTGCTGTGAAAGGAGGACGTCCTGCCGGCTCCGCGGAAAAACGAAAACTGAGGAGAGGCAGTTGGGAAAGGCGGGAAGGCAGCACGCAGGCGTGCTGGGATGCTTCCAAAAGCTCTTGATTGGACGCTGCGAAGCGTTCCCGCGCAGACTCCGTCGGTACCGATGTACCCATATGTGAAGACTCATTCCTGCTTGTTCCTGGAGATAGTCCACTGGGCTGCCCTCGTATGGAGGCGAGCATAGGGAACCACATGCACCGTAGATGCCATGTGGCCTAGTAGTTGTAACATTTCTCGAGCAGTTAGATGAGGCTTTAGCACTGCTTGAGAAGCTAACTGCACCATGCGAAGGCAACGGGCCTGGGGGAGATAGGCCCTTGTTTCCTGGTATCCAGCAAAGTTCCTATGAACTCTAAGGACTGAGTGGGAGTCAGACTGGATTTTGGGATGTTTATGACCAGCACTAAATACTGAAGGATACACATTGTGCAGGATAGAGAAGTCCTGACCTCTGATTCTGTTGGGGCTTGAATGAGCCAGTTGTCTAAGTAGGGGAAGACGAATATTCCTAGAGTGCGAAGAAATGCTGCTACCACAGCCATGCATTTCGTAAACACCCTTGGTGCTGAGGCCAGGCCGAAAGGAAGCACCCTGTATTGGTAGTGCTTTCCTTGAAAAAGGAACCGAAGGAACTTTCTGTGAGTTGGATGGATGAGAACATGAGTGTACGCATCCTTGAGATCTAGAGAACAAAGCCAATCTTGACTGATGGTATGGCAGCAGCCTTCCCAGAGAAATCATCTTGAATTTCTCTTTGAACAGGAATTTGTTCAATTCTCTGAGATCTAAAATAGGTCAATGTCCCCCTGTTTTCTTTGGGATAAGGAAATAGGGGGAGTAAAACCCTGTACCCTGTTGAGGAATGGGTACATCTTCTATTGCCCCTTGGGCAAGAAGGATAGTGACCTCTTGATCTAACAGGATGATGAGAGAGGTCTGAGAATTGAACTGTCTTACCATTGTGGGAGGGGGCATGCAGAGAAAGTGAAGCTTGTACCCCTCTTTTATAATGGAGAGAGTCCAATGTTCTGCAGTTATCTGCCCCCATCTGGGGGCAAAGTGACACAACCTTCCTGGAATGGTGGAAGGTTCTGGTCCATTGAGGGCCAGGAAGGCTAAGTTCTCTAGATGGAAGTCAAAGGCCTTGTGGAGGCTGAGACGGTTGAGGCTTAGCAGTCTTTGCTTTCCTTTGTTAAGTGGTTGCTGACTTTTCCGGACAGGTTGTCCTGCAGAACATCCCTGCTGAGAATAAGAGGGATAAAACCTCTTCTTTTTGGAGAAGAATGGTTTCTTGAAAGGAAAGAATCCTTGCAGGATCAGCTGTGGCTTTGGATAATCTATCCAAAGTGGAGTTGTCAGCATCCAACTCAATGGCTTTTCCTTGCCAATTTTTGCCAAATAGATTCTCACCTGTACAAGGGATATTGCCCAGTTTGTCCTGCACCCAGAGCTCCAAATTGGATGCCTGGAGCCAGGCAATTCTATGTGCACGTATGGCAATGGCAGAGGTTCTGCTTATGCACTCAAAACAGTCAAAACATACCCCCAAACACGATCACACTAGATACTCATGAAAAGAAATAAAATATTTAGGTGTGATACTTGACAATAATCTAAATATGGATTCACATATAAAATATCTAACTAAAAAAATACATTACAAACTCAAAACACTAAAACAATTAAGACCATTGATTCATCTACAAGACTTTATTAATATAATTCATGCTATCATCACCCCACATTTTGATTTTGCAAACACAATACTTAATGGCATTTCAAAACAAAATATTAAAAAGATACAAATAATTCAGAACATAGCTGCCAGGATGATTATGAATATAAGCCCACTTGAACATGTTACACCAATTTTGGCTGAACTTCATTGGCTACCTATTTACTCCCGAATCAAATATAAAATTCTTGTCACTACATTTAAACTTATAAATAATCTTGCACCATCGGCACTCAATACACTGATTAATATAGACATCGATAAACGATCCCAAAGAAGCAGAAACTTAAATACCTTAACAATACCAAAAGATTTCACAAAAGCCAGAAAACAAACAAATAAGAGAGCTTTCTCACACTCTGCTCCAATTCTTTGGAACAATCTACCTGACAACATTCGCCTGCTATCTGATATAAAGGAATTTAGAAAAAAATTAAAAACTCACTTATTCATATTACACTACAATACACCCTCAGAACAGAATACTCAAATAGATACAGGCTAACATTTATACATTATTATTACATACTCTATTTTCAAAATAAATATCACTAATACACTATTAACCATACCACACTCTCATTCACATGATGATTATAGATTTAAACTAACAATGTATATATGTTCTAATATGTTATACCTTTAATGTTACAACATTCCTTGTAAATTATAATTATCTGTTCTATATAAACTGACTTGGTATATTACATACCAATTAACCTACTGTTCCATGTAAACCGCACTTGATACTAGGGAAAGAGCGGTATATAAATAACTGTTAAATAAATAAATAAATAAATAAAAGCTGCACGACTGATAAACTTAGAAACATCCTGGGCATGTTTAACCGGTGTGAGAAAATCCTGCCTCTTATCTTCAGGAAGAAGAGGGCTCAAAACCTCTAAATCTCCTGTGACTTCCTTAAGGAACATTCCCATATATAAAATATAGGAACTGATCCTGGCAGAAAGCATGGAAGCCTGGAAAGTACAACGTCCAAAGGCATCCAAAGTTCGACACTCACGTCCTGGAGGATTAGAGGCATGCCTCTTTGCACTTCTGATCCTTCTCATAGCTGATTCCACTACAATAGAGTGGTGAGGAAGCTGAGTCTTCTGGAAGCCAGGACACGGAAGTACTTGATACATGGTATCCAGTCTACAAGAGTGAGGAAAGGTGGTAAGAGGTGTTTCCCACATTCTTAACATGAGATCATGTAAGATCTCATGGATAGGCAAAGTAGCTGCCTCCTTAAGAGCCTTGGGATATTGTAGAATCTCCAACTCCTTTGCCCTGGGCTCTGTTTCAGGAGCCACAGTAATGGAAAGACCTCGAGCCACCTCCTTGATAAAATCCTGAAAGGAAATATCTTCTAGAGGAGACATCCTACATTTGGGAGAGGAAGGCTCCTCGGGGAGAAGTACTGTGGTACCGACGGAGCTGTCAGAATCCTCAGACTCCTCCGAGGATTCAAAGTACCTTCTGTCCGGATGCTCTTATAGAGCACAATACCCGTACCGACCGAAGTCGGTGCCGGGGGGAATCGGTACCGGTGTATTGGTACCGCAAGGCATAGCATGATTGGGTGCCGGCAATGCAGACACCGATGTCGATGCTGATGGTACCGATACCGGCGCCGAAGACGATGTCGGTACCGGTTGAACTGTCTGACGCGGTTTCGAGGGTGTCGATGCCGCAAGGAGAGCCGCCAGAATGCGTTCAATAGCCAGGAACCTCTGGTCTATCGACACTGCCAATGCCTGGGTATCGGTGCCGGAGAAAGCAGCCGGTACCCCAGAGCATGGCACCAGTACTTCTGCTGAGGCCTCGAGAACATCCTGGAGCCCTGATAATGCTTTGGAAGTCGAAGCCTCCCGCCGGGGCAATTTTGCCGGTACAGAACCCTCAAGGGCAACGCCAGAGGCATCTCGATGCTTGGAAGGAGATCTACCCTTTGAGGACCGGCCAGACTTATGTTTAGTTACCTGAGATCCATGGGGGGAAGACGAAGCCCTGGAAGACGTTGATGCCACAGAGGCTGTATCGGAGGGAAAAAGGGTGCTGAGCTTAGCAGCTCGGTTTTGTCGACCCCTCTTGGACATCATGGCACAGGCCATACACTCCGAAATGGAGTGGTCAGGACCTAAACATTTAAGGCACTACTCATGGGTGTCGGTGACGGAGATGGTACCGCCACACTTGGTGCACTTCCTGAAACCCGAAGTGGGTTTTTCCATAGTAAGGGAAATTTTGGGCCTAAGGCCCAAAATGGCGCTTGCACTTGAAGAAAGGTTTTGAAAAAAGAAAAAAAAAATATATATATATTTTTTTTTTTTTTAAAGAAAGAACCACCGGTGTTACTGGTATAGCGTCGAGGGAAGGCAGACGCGACCACAAAAAAAAAGAACAGGAAAAAATTTTCTGCAGTGACAGGAATGACAACCTGCTGGCTCCGCGGAAAACAAAGAACTGGATAGAGGCAGATGGGAAAGGCTGGAAGGCAGCACGCAGGCGCTGTGGGATGCTCCCAAAAGCTTTCTAATTGGACGCTGGGGAGCGTTCCCGCGCAGGCTTCGTCGGTACCGACGATACCCATATGTGAAGACTACATTCCTGCTTGTTCCTGGAGATATTATATTTAGAGGTGATGAATCTGAAGAACTGAAAGAAATCTCGATAAAATGGGATGAAGTAATACAGCAATCTCATAAACTAAAGAACAGTTAATCACTTGGACCAGATGGCATAAATCCCAGGATGCTGAAAACTAAAATATGAGATCACAGATTACTAATAGGTCTGCAAACTATCATTAAAATCTGTAGTGACCAACATAACATTAATTTTTAAAAAAAGAGATCCAGGGGTGATCCAGGAAACCAGACCAGTGAGTCTAATGTCAGTACCAGGCAAAATGGTATAAACTATTATAACGAACCAAATTACTGCACATACAGTCAAGGTTTAATGGGAGAAAACCAACATGTTTCTAGCTAAGGGAAGTCTTGCCTCACTAATCTCATACTTTTTTGAAGGTGTGAATGAATACTGTAGGTAGATAAAGGTCAGCCAGTTGATAGTGTATCTGGATTTTCAGAAAGCCTCTGACAAGTTCCTTCACATGAGACATGCTTGGGGAAATTAAAAAAATCATGGGATAGTAGACAATGTACTATTGTGGATTGGGAACTGGTTAAAAGACAAAACAGTAGGACAAAATGACCAATTTCTCAATGGAGAAAGGAGAGTAGTGCACCCAAACATCCCTCTAGCTTTTGCCGTTGCCTTTTCTACCTATTTAGCTACTTTAAGATCATCAGATACAATCACGCCTAGGTCCTGCTCTTCCTTTGTGGACAGAAGTACTTCATCCCCTACACTAACTCTCTCCCTTGGATTGCTGCAGCCCAAATGCATGACCTTGCATTTTTTTTTTAACATTACATCTCAGCTGCCAAATTCTAGACCATTCTAAAAGCTTAGCTAGATCCCTCCTCAAGTTATCTATGCCTTCCTGGGTGTCTACTCTATTGTAGGTTTTGGTATCATCCGCAAAGAGGCAAACCTTAACCTACAGCCCTTCTGTAATATCACTAACAAAGATGTTAAGAATATTCCTATCCTCCTCCCCCACCCACCCAGTACCTACTCAATATTAACCCAACTTAAATTGTCTTGTAAAAATACCAGTTACCTAACATGTTCATACTGCTTGTTATGTTTCTATGTTAATTACTCTGTTCCATGTAAAGCCCTGTTGAGCGATATTGTTTTTCATGTAAACCGCTTTGACTTGTAGAAATAGCCATATAGAAAAATATCTAAATAAATTAATAAATAAATATCTTGTGTTCTTATGTTTTGTTTTTATACCCAGTGCATGTTTCCTTTGGCACCTATTTAACATTTTACCTTTAAGACATTTACTATCAAATTTGGAGTATGGTATGTTTTTCTCCGTTTTCTCCTTTTGTGTCATTTATATATTCTGGATATTTATGGTTTTACTTGTTTTTATATATGTATGTGTCTTTGTGTTATCCTTTAGACCCCTGACAAAGGCTATTCGGCCAAAACTTGGCAGTGTTGGGTGTTTCCATTAAGACCATTGCATAATATTTTTATGGTGTCTTCAAGAAAGTCGTCTGCATTTTGGAGATAACACGAAAATTTGCAACAGAGTGAACTCTTCTGAGGGAGTGGACAACATAAGGAAAGATCTACAAAAGCTGGAAGAATGATCTAACAATGCACAGTAGTTACAACTGAATGTAAAGAAGCACAGAGTCATGCACTTGGGATGCAGAAATCCAAGAGAATTGTTTGTGATAGGGGGTAAGAGGTTGGTGAGCACAGACCAGGACCTCAGAGTGATTGTTTCGGAGGATCTCAAGGTGGCGAAACAATGCAACAAAGTGATGGCCAAAGCCAAAAGTATGCTGGGTTGCATACAGAGAGGGATAACAAGCAGAAAGGAGGCAGTATTAATGCCCCTGCACAAGTCATTGCTGAGGCCTCACTTGGAGTATTGTGTTCAGTTTTGGAGACCATATCTCAAAAGATACAGCGTACTCACTCACCTGTAACAGGTGTTCTCTAGGGACAGCAGGAATCAGTCCTTGCTTATGGGCGACATCGGCACCGACAGAGCCCGCGCACAGCAATTCTCCAGCTTTCAAATAAAGCCTTCAGGATTGCTACCACGCATGCGTGGTCCTCGTCCTGCCCAAGGGAAACTACAGACCGGTGAGCCTGATGTTCTGTAGGCCTCTCCGTGTCATTTTTTTGACAGAGGGGACAATCTTTTGGCTGGTGGTCTGGGCCAAGGTATTTCAGTCAGTCATTTGTGTCAGTAACTGAGATGGAGCTGGCACACTTAGAACATTTTTTGAAACCACTAGCTGGTTTCTCTATGCTTTCTAAGGGTGGGAAGGCTATGGTAGACTTAAGGCCTAAGAAGGCATTGAGCCAAGTTTTTATATATTTTTGGAAAACCTAGTTTAAAGAAAACAGAAAAGAATAAGGGAACCGGCGATGTCTTCGACAGTGCCGGTGTCAACGGGAAGGCAGAGGCGCTATCCACAAAAAGAGAAGTTTTTTCTGCGGTGACATGATTTGGTTTCTGCTGTCTCCACGGAAAATGAAGAACTGAAGAGAGGGAGTTGGGAAGGCACTCGCACAGGCATAGTGGAGTGCTCCCAAAAGCTTTCCAACTGGATGCTGAGGACGTTCCCACGTGGGCTCCTTCAGTACTGACATCACCCATATGTGAAGACTACATTCCTGCTTGTTCCTGGAGACAGCCTTTGACACCATTCCACACAGATGACTTATAAACTGAGCACCTAGAGATGGACTCTAAAGTGTCTGACTATTAGAAATTGGTTGAATGGGAGGCGACAAATGGTACAGATAAATGGAGCTCACTATGAGGAGAAAGATGTTACCAATGGTGTGCCATAGGGATCTGTCCTTGGTCCAATTTTTTAAACATTTTTGTCAGTGATATTGCAGGAGGACTATCAGGTAAGGTTTGCCTCTTTGCAGATGATACCAATATTTGCAATACAGCAGACAGCAGGAAATAATAGATAGCATGAGGAGGGATCTAGTTAAGCTTGAAGAATAGTTGCAAATTTGGCAGCTGAAATTTAAAACTAAAAAATGCCGGGTCATACATTTGAGCTGCATAAACCCAAGGGAGCAGTACAGTATAAGTGGTGAAGAATTTCTGTCCACAAAAGAAGAGTGGGACCTGGGCTTAAAGTGGCTAAACAGGTAGAAAAGGTGACGACAAAAGCCAGAAGGATGCTAGGATATAGAAAGAGGAATGGCCAGCAGAAAAATGAGTCGATTATGTCTGTGTAAGTCTTTGGCGAGATGCCATTTGGAGTGTTATATGCAATTCTGGAGACTACACCTTCAGAAGGATATAAACAGGATGGAGGTCTGTGCAGAGGGTGGCTACCAAAATAGTCAGTGATCTTCATTATAAATCATATGGGAACAGCCTTAAAAATCTCAATTTATAAACTTTAGAGGAAAGGCGGGATATAGGAGATATGTTAGAGACGTTTAAATACCTCCATAGCATAAATGCACAGGAGAAGAGCCTCTCAATTGAAATACCTGCAACAAGGGGGCAAAGGATGAATGTGAAAGGGCATAAACTCAGGAATAATATGCGAAAGTACTTCTTTATAGAAAGAACGGCGGGTGTGTGGAACAGTCTCCCAGTGGAAGCAATAGAGATGAGGACAATATCTGAATTCAAGAAAGCATAGGACAAACACACAAGATCTCTAAAAGGAAAAAAGGGACTATAGTAGCTGATATAAAAGGGCAGACTAGATAGGCCATATGATCTTTTTCTGCAGTTATGTTTCTATATTTCTAAAATCAACATTTTAACAGAGGTGTGGGAAGGTGGCATCAGGGACTGGTCTGATGCCATCGGAAGTGCCCCAAGACCAGACATTCAACCCATAATGACCAAATTCAACATATAACAATCTCTATCTGATCTAATAAAGAAAATGCCTGAGAAAAACATCAAGTTTTCAATGCTACTTTAAATTTTCCAACACTTGACTTGCTTTTGTGCTCAGAGAGCAACTTGTTCCAAAGTAAAGATACAAGAATGTAAAAGCTATTTAGCAAGTAATCTCAAGTTTGCCTGTAACCAGAGAGAGAGAAGGCAGAGTTGATATAGCTATGAGGACTGCAGGGGTGAAAAGAAATGTGGTGTCAAATGTGAGGCCAAATAAAGTGAACAACTAGTGCAAAAAGCTTGATGGGTCAGAAGAGGAAAATTTTGAACTGAATTAAAAAAGAAATAGATAATCAGTGCGGTCTGTATAATAAAGATATGACATGATCATACCTTCTTGCCCTGAAAGAGTAGATACTCACCTGTAACAGGTGTTCTCCAGGAGCAGCAGGAATCAGTCCTCACATATGGGTGATGTCGGCGCCGACTGAGCCCCCATGCGGAGCATTTCCCCAGCTTTCAAAGAAAGCCTTTGGGAATGCAGTGCACCTGCGCGATCCCCTTCCCGCCCAAGGGTGTCATCTTGCTCAGTCTGATGACATAGCTAAAAGACAGCAGAAAACAAAATAAAGTATATGACTGCAACTCTAGGGGAGGAGGGAGGGTCGTGCGGACTGATTCCTGCTGCTCCTGGAGAACACCTGTTACATGTGAGTAACCACTCTTTCTCCAGGACCAAGCAGGAAGTCAGTCCTCACATATGGGACTCCCCAGCTCTAGGCTACCAGGAACCCCAAGCTGAAAAAATGGCTCCCTCTCAAGCCTCAGCATTCATGATAAGAATATCCTCTGACAACGCTCCAGTACGGTAGCCCAACACAAGGGCCGGAGGGTAGGAGTTGCCTAAACCTCAAAGAGATCAAGGAGAACCGTCTGTCCAAAAGAACTGTTCCTTTGGGACTCTCTCTCGAGGCAGTAGTGGGCTGCAAAAGTCTAGCTTGAAGACCAAGCAGCGGCCTGGCAGATGTTTGCCAAAGGAACAGAGCGGAGATGAGCTACTGACACGGCTTTCGCCCTGACACTGTGGGCCGTGACTCGACCCTGCAAGGAGAGGCCGGCTGCCTTGTACGCCCAGGCGATAAAATCTGCTACCCAAGTGGACAAGCTACGCTTGGAGACCGGCAACCCCAGTTTATAAGGGTCAAAGGAGATGAAGAGCTGAGTAGCCCTTCGGTGCCCCCACGTACGTTCTATGTAAAAGGACAACGCCCTCTTACAGTCCAGGGTATGCAAGACTGTTTCAGCCCGGCTGGTATGCGGCCTGGGAAAGAATGTCGGAAGAACCACCTCCTGGTTGAGGTGGAAGGAGGAGACAAATTTTGGAAGGAACTTCGGATGAGTCCGTAGTACTACCCTGTTCCTACAGAACCGTGTGTACGGTCTATCAGAAACCAAAACTTGTAGCTCACTTACACGTCTGGCCGAGGTAAGAGCTACCAGGAAGAGTGCCTTCCAAGAAAAGAAGCGTAAATGGCAAGTAGCCATCGGCTCAAACGGTGGGCGAGTAAGTTGCTGCAAGACCACGTTCAAATCCCACTCAGTGGCTGGTGGACGAATCGGAGGCTTGAGCAGAAGCAGGCCTCTGAGGAAGCGGGACACCAAGGGGTCAACCGACAGAGAACAGCCCTCCACCGGTGAGTGGTGTGCTGATAGAGCACTGAGGTGGACCAGAACAGAGTTGGACTTAAGGCCTAGGTCTGACAGGTGAAGTAGGTATTGTAGTACTACTGGTACAAGGCAGGAGAAAGGATCTTCATTGCGATGAGCACACCATATTGAGAACCTACGCCACTTGAGGGCATAGGACTATCTGGTGGACCGCCTCCTAGAGGCCAAGACCACCTCCTCAACTTCCCTAGGTAGAAGTAAGGGAGCTAGAACTATCCTTTCAGCAGCCAGGCCATCAGATTGAGGGATCTGAGATTGGGGTGCAGAAGGGAACCCTGATCCTGAGACAGGAGATCAGGTTGCAACTCCAGAGGGAATGGAGTTTCCACTGCCAACTGCAGAAGAAGTGGAAACCACGGTTGCCTCGG
Source organism: Ichthyophis bannanicus (assembly GCA_033557465.1). NCBI lineage: Eukaryota > Metazoa > Chordata > Amphibia > Gymnophiona > Ichthyophiidae > Ichthyophis > Ichthyophis bannanicus. The sequence goes on from CM066033.1 coordinate 518,192,661, forward strand.
CCATCTGGGGGCTACCAGAATCAGCGAGGCCTTGTCCCGTAGAATCTTGAACAGAGTTCGGGCCACCAGGGACATGGGAGGAAACGCATACAGGAGGCCTGTAGACCAAGAGATCAGAAACACATCTGCTGCCATTCTCAGGGGATGCAGCTGTCTGGAGCAAAACCTGGGCAGCTGACGGTTCAGTGGACTTGCAAAGAGATTGATTGATGGAAGTCCCCATAGTAGAAAGATCTGCTGGACCACCAGTGGATTCAACTGCCATTCGTGAGGCTGGAGAATCCTGCTTAGTTTGTCTGCCAAGAAGTTCTCCTGACCAGGTAGATAAACTGGTTTGAGAAACATGCCATGTTTGACTGCAAAGGAGCAAAAGGGCCTGCGCCTCCTGACATAGAAGTCTGGACCCTGTGCCCCCCCCCCCCCCTTGCTTGTTCACATAGAACATTGTCTTAGTTCAGACAGACAATTGGGTAGCAGACTGGTGAGAGAGGGCATGAGATAAAGTCTGGAGAGCCAAGCGGACTGCTCGCAGCTCCAAAAGATTGACCTGCTGTGTGGCCTCCTGAGGAGACCAGAGGCTTTGAATGCACATGCCCTGGCAATGTGCACCCCAGCCCTTTAAGGAAGCACTGGTCGTCAGCACCCTTGTGTGTGCTGGGGCCTGAAAAGGTACCCCCCCCCCCCGAGGTTAGGGGGATGAAGCCACCACTGCAAGGAGTCCAAAAGTGGTTTGGACACCTTTACTCTGTCTCAGAGGTCGCCTATGGCCTGCGCCCACTGAGCTCTGAGGCACCACTGAGCAGCCCGCATGTGCAGACGGGCATTCGGAGTCACATGTACCGTGGATGCCATGTGGCCCAGGAGCCGCAGGAAATGCCTGGCGGAGACCTGAGAATTGCTTTGGAACTGGTTGGCCAAGTCCGTCAGTCTGTGGGCCGTGTCCTCGGGCAAGTAAGCTCTTGCCTACAGGGTGCCTAATCTTGCCCCTATAAACTCCAGGTTCTGTGAGGGGAGCAAAGTGAACTTTGCATAGTTTATGACAAAGCTCAGATGCTGAAGAAGAGAGACAGTGCGAAGAGTGGCTTGTCTGGCCTCCTGGTGAGACTGGCCCCTGATGAGCCAGTCGTCCAGGTATGGGAAGACGAAAATTCCCCAATTCCTGAGATAGACTGCCACCACCGCCAGGCATTTGGTGAAAACCCTGGGGGCGGAAGTTAGGCCAAAGGGAAGTACTCTGTACTGGAAATGGTTTCCTCCCACCACAAATCTGAGATATTGTCTGTGGTCAGGATGGATGAGGATGTGAGTATAAGCATCCTTTAGATCTAAGGAGCATAGCCAATCTCCCTGCTGGAGGTAGGGCAGCAGTATCCCAAGGGTAAGCATCTTGAACTTTTCCCTCTCCAGAAACTTCTTTAAGTTTCGCAAGTCTAGGATAGGCCGGAGGCCTCCTGTCCTTTTTGGTACCAGGAAGTACCTGGAATAGAAGCCTTGCCCTTCTAGGTGGTGGGGCACTGGTTCCACCGCCTGTTCCATTAGAAGACTTGCCAACTCCTGAAGGAGGTGGTTTCTGTGCAGAGGGTGGTCTTGGAGGCTCCCCTGGAAAGTAGGAAAGGGGTATCTGGTGGAAGTGGAGCATATAGCCTTGTTGGACTATGCTGAGGACTGTCAGACGGGTGCCTGGGTGAGAATGTTCACAGTCTTGGCAAAGGCATATATTTATATGATTTGCAAGGGATTGTGGGAAATGTAGTCCATTCACACCAGACACAGCCGTTCACAATAATTAGTTGTGCTTGAGTGTAAAGCCAATAAGATATTTATTTATGGGGTTATTTCTCCCAACACAGATATGCTTGGTAGTACATAAAACAGGATACTTGCTTTCAGTGTTAAACTTAGAAAAACAAAATCAGGAAAACAACAGCTGAACTTGTCAGGCAATCAAATCAAAAGAATAAAGACCTGGTTGGTAACAAACTGGTCTTTTCTGTAGGCTCTAGCTAATATTTTCTTAGCAGTGCTTTAATCAACAAACAAAACCCACAAAGTAGGGAAAACTGTTCTTTTCAGGTTAACTTCTTATATCTTCACACATAGACTCAGAAGTGATTCCCTCAGAACTCACAAGCAATTAGGTAAGGCTCAATTGCTAGCAGTTATCCAGCTGAAACCCCTTAGCTGGCTTACTTTCTACTGCCTGGCTCAAATCCTATTCAGGAGCTTTTCTGAGTAGATTAAAGAACAAGTTTGTATTTCTTTGTGATGGTTGTTGTACTTTGTAACAGTAAATTACCAAAGGAGTTTAGACAAAGAGCAATCCATGTATTCACAGCCTGCATCTGCAACCACTCCCCCTTCTTCAACAATCATGGGTTCAATATCATGGATTGGTACAGAGGAATTTCTCAATGGAGCACTCTCAGGAGAATACTTGTTTCCCTGCTGTCTTTCAAGGGTATAGCTAGGGCATAGATCAGTGTTCATACCTGAGCTTCCATTGCTGTTAGAGTTCCTCTCTAAATAGCCTGGCCAGTATGTAGTCCAGTTCTTATATCCAGCCTTCCAATCCAGATCCCTGGACACTGGGTCTCTCTTCACATACCTTCTGGCACGGGTCCTAGGGTCCCTTCCAAGTGCAGCCGTCTCCCTCACAGGTACCGTCTGGAGGTTCCTAGCTCTGCAGCACCATTCCTCTGGCTTTCCCCAGTCCAATGGTGTAAGCTTGCCTTTGGAATGCCTTCCAGTATACGTACTGCTCTGGACTCCTTTAGACCTCCCAAATGCTTTTCTCTTCTTTCTTCCAAAAGGTTTCTTGCCCTCTCTGTCCGTCCGCTCTGGCTTCTGCTTCTGATGATCCTCCGGATGATGAAGATGTCCAAGCTGAGGATATCCAAGCTGATCAAGACACTGAGGATGTCCCAGCTGAAACTGAGGATGATTCTCTGTAGAATAAACTCTACCTTTATTCTGCTTAGATGAGTGCTCCACCCTAGCACAGTGCAGCTGTGCTGAATCAGGCCCTGCCCTTTGAGATGAGTGCTTGGGGATTACCTCATAGCCCTCCTTATTGAACACACGTTTCCCCACTTCAGCTCCTCTAATGGTTGTTGGAAACCTGGTGCATTCTGGGACTGGTAGTCTTTTATGGAAAAAGTCTGTTTTCTTATTTCTACCAGAACTGACAGGTTGCTTGTTCAGAGTCACTTCACCTTTACTATAACTCCTTCCTGAGCTATGATAAGCTTCCTTATCACAGGACCCAGGTATCCACTGTGATGGCTGGCCACCTGTAGGCGTACAGGGTCAGCCGACCTCCTGTGCTGAGTGGAGCCAGCTGTGGAGAAGAGGCTATGCTGTGGGAGTCAAAACCCCGCACCCTGCTGTGCAGGAGCTGGCGGCTTGGGGGTCTTCTGCCTACGGAGCCCATGCCCCTGCCCCTTGGCCTGCTGGCCCTGCTAGGGAGCTGGAGAGGCCTGGTATTGAGGGTAGGATTTTTAGGTAGCACCCTTCCTTGGGAAAAAGGGCTTCTTTCCCGAGCCCTTCTTTTTCTGAGAAGGGGCAGAAGTCTTCCTGGACAGCCTTGTCCTGGTGAGAGTCTCAGTCTCGATTTCCGCAGCCTTTTCAGTCATGGGCTTACTGAAAAGGTTTTCACCTCGGCAAGGGACATCGACCAACTTGTCCTGCATCCATGGCTCCAGGTCTGATGACTGTAGTCAGGCCTGACGGCATGCACCGATGCCAGCCCCGGTTACCAGGGGCGAAGCCTCGAAGCCATTATATGCTGCTCGAGAGAGAAACTTCGAGCACTCTTGAATCCCTGTTAACAAAGCTTTGAATCTCTGCAAAGGTTCCTCGGAGAGGCCAGCTGAAAACCCGGCAATCTCCTTTGCCAGGTCTCGTAGGTACATGCCCATGTACAGCTGGTAGGTCTGGACACGGCAAGATAGCATAGAGTCCTGGAAGCACTTTCTACTGAGGGCATCCAGGTTTCAGGCCTCCTGGCCGAGGGGCACCGAGGAGTGCTTCTTCTGACTCTTCAGACGGTGCATGGCTGATTCCACAACCATGGAGTGGTGCGGTAGCTGTGCCTTTTGGAACCCAGGGCTCTTATGGACTCGATAAATGGAATTGACCCGTTTGCTAAGAAACAGCGTCGAGGCTGGTGCCTCCCACATACGGAAGAGCAGCCGTTCCATCATCGGAGGAACTGGTACAGTAAAGGCTTCCTTTGGAGGAAAATTATACTAGAGGGCATCGAGCTCCTCGGCTCGAGGCTCCTCCTTGGCATCCTCAGGGAAGGCCAAGACTTTGGCCATGTCCGTCACGAAGTCCGAGAACCGGGTATCCTCCGGGGGGGGGGGGGGGGAGACCATTTCCGAGGCTCGGACTCCAGTGAGTCCGAAGGGACGCACCAGGTCCGGAAGGTGTCCGAGGACTCCTCGTCCTCCGTCTCCCAATCAGACTCCTCCGAGGAGAAATCGAGCGGCTCCGGCAGTGTGCGCCTCGGTGCCACCCACCCCGATACCGAGGGTATCGGCGTCGACGACCTCGGCCCCACACAGGAGGTCGAGGGGGACCTTGACTGAGGATCGACTCGAGACTTTGACTCAAGGATCGGCTCGGTCTCCAGGGTCGATTTAGACGTCGAGGTCCCGGTGGTCGGGGCAGATGCACCGGTCAGACCGGCAATCAGCACCCGCTGCTGTTCCATGAAGGCAGCCAAGCTGCTCTCCAAGGCTGTCAACCTGAGTCCAAGCTCAGGAGACTCAGCAGCCCCCGACTCGGGCACCAACAGCGTTGGGCCCGATGTCGGCTCCCCCAGAGGAGAGTCCACGAGGACAACTGCACTTATGTAACTCGGGGACTCCGGCTCCACACGAGGTAACTTGGAAGGCCTCTCCGACTTCGAGAGCTCGGGGCGGCGGTCAGGGCTACACGACCTGGCCCTCGAGAAACCAGGAGCCTCCACCGACACCGCCCTTGCGAGCTTTTTCTTCCTTCTGTGCTCCCGGGTGGGAGACCCCTTTCAGAGGAACCCCGACGGCACTCGGGGTCAGACTCCCGAGATGTTGAGGCCTCTGACGAAGTCCGGGCCTGGCCGGACGCGGAGTCAGAGAAAATTCTCTCACGTTGATGCTGACGGCTCCGAAGCGCCTTCAACGACATTTTTATGCACGGGCCACAGGCCAGCGGGTCATGGTCAGGCCTGAGGCATCGGAGGCAGCAGTCATGTGTGTCGGTGAGAGAGATAGGTTTCTTGCACCGATCACACTTTTTGAACCCATTGGCAGCCATCGGGGGAAAAAGGTCCCCTGCAAGGTCAAAAGACCGGGCTGCCAGTGACAACACAAAAAGAGCGCAAACGTTAGTCACGAAGGACAAAAAATGAAAATCAAAACTCCGGACTCAATACCGGTGTACCAAGCCCAGACAGGAAGGGGAACCGGCGTCGAACAGGATAAGACAACGCGAAAATCTCAGAAAAAAAATCAACTTTTCCCGGATGACACGAACTCACGTCCATCGGCTCTGCGGAAAAAGAAAGACTGAGCAAGATGGCACCCTTGGGCGGGAAGGGGACCGCGCAGGCACGCTGCATTCCCAAAGGCTTTCTTTGAAAGCTGGGGAAATGCTCCACATGGGGGCTCCGTTGGAGCTGACGTCACCCATATGTGAGGACTGACTTCCTGCTTGGTCCTGGAGACAAGAAATCTAATTACCATATTTTGAATAGTTTGCAACCTCTTAATTGATCTATCTCCAAGACAACCAGAGGTATAATAATCCAGGCAGCTACAAATGAAAGAATGTATCAAATACTGAAGGTCTTTATCCTCCAATATGAATCTAGTGGCCATCAGTTTCCTTAAAGTAGAGAAAAAGGAGCAGACAAGGTCAGAAATCAGTTTATCAAAGTTAAGACCAGCATCACTTTTGACCCCTAAGACAGAAAGTGCCTTTTAAACTCAATGAGGTATCGAGGATAAGTAGGGGTAGTATCTCTACGAAAAAAAACAAAATAGGTACTGACTTATCAGAAACTGAAGCAAGACAGGATTTGAGGGACTGAATATGAGGAGGAGGATCTGTAGTAACCATGATCTGTATGTCATTGGTGTAAGAGTAATTTAAGATGTCAAAACTCTGGACAAACATATGATGGTTAAGAGGAACATATTGAAAAGCAGACACAAAATAGAGCCCCCTACAGTATGCCACAAATCATGTGGTTAGGGGAAGAAAAATCAGAGTTCCAAATGACCTGAAAAGATCATATAGCTCCTCTCCACAAGTCATTTCACTGGCTCCCCTATCTGTTCCCACATCCAGTTCAAATTTCTTCTACTGAACTACAAGTGCATTCATTCAGACACTCCTCGTTACCTCTCCCTACATTCTCTCTACTCCCCTCCTTGGGAACTCCAATCATCAGGTAAACCTGTATCCTCTTCCACTGCCAACTCCAGGCTTCATTCATTCCACCCTACTGCATCAAATGCTTGGAATAAACTACCTGAGTCAGTGCATCAAGGTTCCATCTCTGGTCCTATTCAAATCCAGGTAAAAATTTTTTTTTAAAAAAACCAGATCTCTGAAGCTGCTTTTGGATTCTGACCCTCTATTTTCCTGTTTAGCACTCATGTAGGTTAAACCACCTCTTGTTCCCTGTTTGTGTTTTTGTCTTGCATAGACTAAATTCTACTGAGCAGGAACTGTCTCGTATATATGTACAACGCTATATATATACCTTGTAGAACTATAGAAATGAAAAATATTAGTAGTGGTAGTAAAAGATTGCTGGTTTAAGAAAGATGAATCAATCACTGCAGAATTATCTCCAATGACCATGTCTTGTAACATGGATTAACAGAAGAACATGGTCAAACAGGCCAAAAGCTGCGCTAAAAACAAAATGGACTGTGCCTGTAATGCCAGTGTCAAAGTGCATCCTAATCCTGTTGAGGATAGAGAAAACCCAAACATCCTTGCTATGTGTCCTAACAGAAAACCAGATTGACATGAATGAAGAGCATTTTTTTTCTAAAAGGATAAGCTGATTGAAGCACATTTTCCAAGACAAAGGTGAACAAATTGCTGCCATTTTTTAGCCGGTTGGAAAAAGACCTCATGAAAGGCTGGCAGTGACCACTGAGTGCATAAATGGTATACAACCTAACTCAGTTTTTGACTAAGTGGAACCGGAGTGCACAGAAAATGACAGATAAAGACCATATGGCTCTATCCAGTCTACCCATCCTAAGAACTATTAAGATCTACAATCCCTTCATCTCCCTCAGAAATTCCCTGTACTTTTCATGTTTTCTTGGATTAGGATAGGATATAAGGTGAAATTAGACTTACCTGCTAATTGTTGTTCCTTAAGGAACTCCAGTCTAGTCCCGAACCTCTGGAGTTGTGTATGTCCTCCCGCAGCTTGGAGATTGAGCATGTCACACTTTTGATGACACCAGCATAAGTATTCCAGGGACCACCTCCTTGCTCTAGTATCCTATTGACAAAGCAGACTCACCAGAGCAATAATTAAGTAAATATAAACATTTAAACTCTTTTAAACTAACTATAAGAACAATTTACCTGTTAACTGCTAAACAGTGTTATTAATTAAAGGAGTTATACCCTTTCTTTGTGCCTGTTCACTCATACAGAGGAAACTGCATCCCCCATTTCCCATTCCCTACCTGAAACACCGACCCACGAGGCACTCTCGCAGACCCCCAATACTATTTCCTTTGCTTCAGTGTGCCCTCCGGCAGGCAATATCAGGGAGGGATGCGGGACTAGACTGGAGTTCCTTAAGGAACAACAATTAACAGGTAAGTCTAATTTCACCTTCCTTATCATCCTCTCCAGTCTAGTCCCAAACCTCTGGAGATGTAACAGAGCAGTAAACACCTTAACGGGAGGGGCCTGCCAGACCAGCCTGAAGCACCGCTGATCCAAACCTAGAGTCCCCCTCCACTTGAACATCAATCCTGTAATGCTTGACTAAAGTATGCAATGATGACCAAGTCGCTGCTCTACAGATTTCCACTGCCAGCACCAAACTAAACTCCGCCCAGGAAGCAGCCTGTGCCCTAGTCGAATGAGCTTTCAAGCCATTTGGCACCACTTTTCCCTTCAACCAATAGGCTGAAGCAATAGTTTCCTTAATCCACCTAGCAATAGACGACTTGGATGCCTGCTCACCTCGCTTCGGACCCCCAAACACGAACAATCTGTCGGTCTTGCGGAATGAAGCTGTTCTCTGCAAATATTTTCTCAAGGCTCTGCTAACATCTAACCGATGCAGTCGGCCTCTATCCTTGTCTTTACCTGCCTTTTCCAACACCGGCAACGACACCACCTGATTCACGTGAAATGCCGACACTACCTTAGGTAAGAAAGAGGGAACCGTCCACAACACCACTTTGTTGACATCAAAGACCAAAAAAGGCTCTCTACACGACAATGTCTGCAACTGAAATCCTCCTAGCCGAAGAGATAGCTACCAAAAACACCACCTTAAGAGTATGGTCCTTCATTGTCACCTTAGCTAAGAGCTCAAACGGGTCTCGTACCAGCGCCTCCAGCATTACATTCAGATCCGAGACCGGATCCGAAATTCTGCGTGGAGGTCTCAACAGTGAAGCTGCTATCAAAAATCTTTTCACATCTGTATGCGAAGCAAGTGCCATCCCTTGAACCTTCCCTCGAAAACAAGAGAGCACTGCCAACTGCACTCTAAGAGAAGCTGCCGCTAGACCCTTATCGAATCCATCCTGCAAAAACGATAACACTTGCGTCACCGAGGCCCCTAAGGCTTTAATCCGCCTGTCTTCGCACCATGACTCAAATAGCCACCAAACCCGGATGTACGCCAACGAAGTGGATCTCCGCCTAGATCTTAATGTCGCAATCATCGCCGTCGACTACCCCTTGAGCCGTAAGCGAGAACCGATCCACCTGAGGCATAGTTAACGGACCCTGAGTAAGCAGGTCCCTCCTGACCGGTAGTTTCCACGGAGGCTCCACTAGAAGTCGCATTAAGTCGGCATACCAAGGCCTCCTTGGCCAATCTGGTGCCACCAGGACTATGTGTCCTTTGTGCTGCTCTATGCGTTGTTGGATTCGCCCTATTAGCACCCAAGGTGGGAATATGTATAGAAGGTGCTCCTCCGGCCACCTTTGTATCAGGGCATCCAAACCTTCTGACGTCCTTTCTCTTCTTCTGCTGAAGAATCTGTCTACCTTTGCTGATGCGCACATCGCCATGAGATCCATTATCGGAGGTCCCCAGCGTTGTACCAGCAAGTCGAACACTTCCTGATGGAGTACACATTTCCCTGGGTCCACCTTAACTCGACAAAAAAAATTGTCTGTCACATTATCCACTCCCGCTACATGCGCTGCCGATAATGCTTCCAGATTCGACTCAGCCTGAGTAGCTCGTCCGCTTCCTCTTCGAGAGCCACGCTGCCTGTGCCGCCTTGACGATTGATGTAAGCCACCACTGTGGTGTTGTCTGAAAATACTGATTGCACTCCCCCTCAGCCACCGCTGAAGGGTCTTCAGAGATAGAGTGACGGCTCTCAACTTTAACCTGTTGATTGACCAAGTCCTTTCCTGTTCTGTCCACTGAACCTGAGCATACTGCTCCTCGAAGTGCGCTCCCCAGCCAAACATGCTTGCATCCGTCATCAATGCCCTCCACTCTGGTGACTCTAGAGCAGGGGTTCTCAACCCTGTCCTCGGGACCCACCTAGCCAGTCGGGTTTTCAGGATAACCACAATGAATATGCATGGGAGAGATTTGCATATAATGGAGGCAGTGTATGCAAATCTCTCTCATACATATTCATTGTGGTTATCCTGAAAAACCGACTAGCTAGGTGGGTCCCGAGGACAGGGCTGAGAACCCCTGCTCTAGAGGCATCAACTTTTCTAGACAACCTGGAAGCAACCACCACTGTAGAGACTGTCTCGCCTCCAGAGGACAGACCATCTTTTTGGACAACTGATAGGACTGATGTGACCATCTCCTGAGCAGAGACCTCTGCAGTGGCCTCATGTGAGCTCTGGCCCATGGCACCACCTCTAGCATGGCCATCGTCCCCAATATTTGTAAATACTGCCATGCTGAGGGAGCCCTTCTGTCCAGGAAGGCGCAAACCAAGCGCCTTAATTTGTTGATTCTGACCTGCGGCAGATACACTCTGCCCTTGTTCGTGTCAAATCGAGCCCCCAGATAGTCCAACTCCTACAATGATTGTAGCTTGCTCTTTGCTAGATTTACTACCCATCCTAGAGACTGCAAAAATTGCACCACTCATCAGGTAGCAAACACGCTCTCGTCCTTCGACTTCGCTCAGATAAGCCAGTCATCCAGGTAAGGGTGAACCAACACACCTTCCTTTCGTAAAGCCGCCACTACCACCATGACCTTGGTGAATGTCCTTGGTGCTGTTGCCAATCCAAACGGCATTGCTTGGAACTGAAAATGTCCCATGGGCACCGCAAACCGACGAAACCTTTGATGTTCTACTCTGATTGGTATGTGTAGATACGCCTCCGAAAGATCTAGAGCCGTGAGATACTCTCCCTGCCGAACCGCCACTATGACTGATCACAGTGTTTCCATGCGAAAGTGCGAAACCTTGAGACATCTGTTTATTCTTTTGAGGTCCAGGATTGGCCTCAAGGTGCCTTCCTTTTTTGGCACCATGAAATAGATGGAGTACCGATCACAGCCGTATTGGTCCTTCGGTACTGGTACCACCAACTTTAGTGCTAGCAACCTTTCCAAAGTTTCACGCACTTCTACCAGCTTCGATTGCGCCCTGCAGGGAGATTGCATAAAAGCGTCTCACTGGACGTTGAAATTCGAGTGCATAACCTCTCTGCACGATTTCCAACACCCACTGATCTGAGGTAATTTGGGCCCATGCTGGAAAGAACTCCCTTAAGCCTGGAATAGTACCTCCCACAGGTACTATTCCAGCCTGGACCCCCCTCGCTTCATTGAGGTTTCTAAATGTTTGGGGAGGAGGAGGCACCAAAACCTCTGTCTGCTCCCTTAAATCCTCGAAACCCCAAGGCTCTGTACTGAAAACGCCCTCTCTGAAATTGACCAAATCTTGACTGACGAAAACGCCGAGACTCTCGCTGTTGACTCCTGGAAGGCGCCACAGGACGCCCCTGCTTCTGTTTATCTTTCGGCAACCTGCCCCCCTTTGACTCTCCTAAATCCTTTACTAACTTCTCCAGATCTTCCCCAAAGAGAAGTTTACCCCCTAAAGGGGAGCTTTCCTAGCCGTGCTTTAGATGCCGCATCCACAACCCAATTACGGAGCCACAGGTATCTCCGTGCGGCCACTACCAACGCCATACTCTTTGCCAGACCTCGTATAAGATCATACTCACTATCTGCTAAATATACGGCTCCTGATTCCATCCAAGCCGCCTCTTCGACCTGTAATCCCTTAATTCTTTGGGACCATCTCAGGCATGCCCTTGCCACCCAGACTCCACAAATCGAAGCTTGCATGGAAAGAGCATTAACTTCAAACACCTGCCGCAGTAGCGTGTCTAACCTCCTATCCTGCGTATCTTTAAGTGCTGCACTTCCCTCTACCGGGATGGTAGTTTTTTTAGTAACCGACGAAACGGCTGCATCAACCTTAGGAGATTTAAAGAGTTCCTTATCTGGCTCTTGCAACGGGTACAATCGGGTCAATACTCTGGAACCCTTGAGGCTGGCCTCCGGCGCATCCCACTCTTCCTGTATCATTTCCTTAAATACTCTATGAATCGGAAATGCCCGCTGAGACTTCTGTATTGCTTGTAATAATGGATCCTCTAAAGAGGCATCCACTCCCTGTTCCGCAGCCGGCATACTGAAGGCCTTCATCGTCTCTGTAATCAGCGCAGAATGCTCCTCCCTCCGGAATACCCGGACAACTCTCGCCTGGTTCTCCGGTTCAGTTAACTCTCCTTCCTCCAAATCTGAGTCCATGTCCGAGTCTTCTAAGATCCCGGACTGCTCCTCCAGGGTCAAGTCTAGGTCAGTTCTGTCCGCCAACAGTCTAGACTTTTTAACTGGGATGCCACCCGTCCCAATGTCTAGTGGAGTCCCCTGTCGCTTGGACCCTGGAGTTTCCTCCTCCCCAGATCCTGCTATGTTAGTCCCGGCTCCGCCAAGAGCCTGCTGAAGTAGCACCATAAACTGCTGAGAAAATATTGCCCCCAAACCCCCTGCATAGAGGTTTGGGACAAAGGAACATCTGGTGCCGATGACGGGCCTGGCACCGGCTCCTGAGGGCAACACAGGGGCGTCAAGGGACTCCGCTGTCCCCAAAACCTCTTTGCAATCTCTGCTCCACTGTGCTCAGCCATGACTGACAGCCAAGCCTCGTGTGCACAACCTCTGCACACATCCACCTCCGAAACGGACCCTCTCCGGACCCCACATAGGAGGCAGCGAGGCCTAGAAGGCATAAATAGCTATGTACCATGTACCACACCAAAAACTTAAACAGCTCTTTCTAGTTTAAAGTTTCTTTTTTTTTTTTTAAACACCAAAATTCCTCAATCAATTCCAACACTAATTCTCCCCTACACTGCTTATCCAAAAAACACAGTCTTCCCTCGCGTTCTAAACCTGCAGAAGAACTGAAGAACTGTAAATGTCACTGCTCTCGGCTCCCGCGCAAAAACCACACGGCCCTAGAATGGCCGCCAGAAGTCCCAAACTCCGACAAATTAAAACTCTGTCTTCCACTACCACTTGCGCTGCTTACCTCACCGGAGCCAGCAGCCCCACTCTCAGCTGCCCTGCTCTTCTTCGATCCGCTCAGCAATCTCCGAGCATCTAGCACCACCAGCTTTGCACAGGGCCGAAGAAACCCCACTGCCGCTGCTCTGCTCGCTCTCCCGTTAAGCACGGCCCGAGCGGCGGTCCTCGACAGCTCCTCACCCACCTTGGGGGATCGGAAACTGGAGGCCCCGAACGCGACTCCCACACTCTTCTCCGTACAGCCAAACTATTTCAGAGAGGGGGGAGAAGGGGTGCAGCCTTCCATTACTTTTTCAAAATGTGTGTGAAATCTAAAATTCGCCGATTTAAAGGGACAGTAGCCCCTTATCAGGTTTTGTTTCGTTTCCTCTTTTTTTTTTTTTTTTAAACAACTCCCTAACTAAATCCTACTTAATGATTCCTGCAGTGAGTCCCGAGACTCTGGACTCACACCTCCTTCCACTGCTTGGAGACTAAGAACTGGAGCAAGGAGGCGGTCCCTGGAATACTTATGCATGTGTCATCAAAAGTGTCACATGCTCAGTCTCCAAGCTGCGGGAGGACGTACACAACTCCAGAGGTTCGGGACTAGACTGGAGGGACGATAAGGAATTCTCATTTCTACCACCTCCACTGAGAGATTGCTCCATGTATTTTTTTTCCAAAGAAATATTTCCTCCGATTACTCCCAATTTTATCCTAATCCTATGACCCCCTGGGGTTTCAGAACTTCCTTTCAACTTGACGAGGGACACCACTTGTGCATTTATTCCACAGAAGTATTTAAATGCCTGTCATTTACCCCTTCCGCCTTTCCTCCAAAGTATACATACTGAGATCTTTCATATGTTTTATGAAAAAGACCACTGATCTATTTAGCTGCCACCCTCTGGACAAACTCTATCCCCTTTATATCCTCTTGAAGGTGTTGACTCCAAAACTGTACACAATATTCAAATGAACTCTCTCTAGAGCAGTGATTCCTAAACTTGGGGTCGGGACCCGAAATGGGAGTCACATCAGTGGATGAGGTCACAGAAGCATGGCCATTTCCCTAACTCTCTAGACTAACTGTGACCCATGTCAAGTCACCAGTCAGTATGTGGTCTGTGAACTTCCTATTTGGTTACATTTGTATACCGCTTCTTCCAGCGATCAGTAGCGGTTTACATCACATTAAATTTTGGCACAGCAAACAATTTCTTACAAGGATTAAAGAATCTACATCTGGATTTTGGTGATTAGAAATTAAACAGCTTAGGGTATTTACAGTTGCATTTATGCGTTTGGTTTGTACAGCTTGAGTCATTTACAGATTCATTTATACATCGTGCGCTAGTTATAGTATGGATTATTTACATCGTGCACTATTTACAGTATGGTTTATTTACAGTTTCATTTAGCTAAACACAGCTTGGTCTATTTACAGTTTCATTTAAACTAATTATTGTTTGTTTACAGACATAAGTTCTATGTGGCTTTTTTGTGGTGCGCTGAGCAAATGGTTTCTTTCTGAATTTAAGTTACGTTGTAGTATTCTTGGAAAAGGTAGGTTTTTAGTTTCTTTCTGAAATCTTGCAGGTCATTGTTTGCTCTTAGTGTGTCCGGTAGCTTATTCCATTGCGTGGGCGCTATGTAGGTGACGGCTCTGTTACTCGTGGCGGTCTTAGCTGTGCGGATGTAGTGCGTTTAGGTTGTGCGTTCTTCTGCTTCTGTTATGCGGTTGCGTTGTGATTAAGTGTGGAGAGGAAGGATGGTGCTATGTTGTGTATCAGTTTAAAAGTGGTTACTATTATTTTGTATCTTATACGGGCAGCAATAGGAAGCCAGTGTAGTTCCATTAGTATTGGTGTGATGTGGTCGGATAGTTGTCTCTTCATTATGATCCTGGCTGTGACATTTTGCGCTAGTTGTAGTATGTTGAGGGATTTTTTTGGTACTCCTTGGAGGATGGCATTGCAGTAGTCTAGGTGAGGTGTGATTAGCACTTGAGCTATTGTTTTGAAGTCGGACTGCTCAATGATGTTGCGTAGAGGTTGGCGGATTCTTAGTTTGTGGAATATTGCCCGATTCAGTAGTCTTAAGTGTTTTTCCATTTTGAGGATTTTGTCGAATGTTACTCCTAGGTATTTTATCTTATCCTTGATGTTATACGAGTTATTGTTCATGGTGATGGTTGAGGGGGGGTTGAAATCTTGTTTTTTAGAGATGAACATTACTTCAGTTTTCTTATGGTTTATGGACATGTTGTTCTGTTGAAGCCATGTTTGCGCATCCTTGAGGCATTCTTCCAGATGGTTATAGTTCAGGTTGTTTGTGTCCAGTTGAGAATATAGCATTGTCATCCGCATAAATGTGGTAATTGATCTTGTGTTTGAAAAATCTTACAGATGGGTTTCATGTAAAGGTTGAACAGGGAGGACAACGCAGAGCCTTGTGGTATTCCCTGTGTTTGTGGGAAAGCCTCTTAAATTTCTTGATTGAAGAGAACTTGTTGCATTTAGTTGGAGATGTAGGATCTGAACCATTTTAGGGGAGTTCCTTTTATTCCTATGGTCTCCAGTCTGTTGATGAGGGTCTCGTGATCTACAGTATCGAATGCCGCCGATATATCTATGAATATTAATATGAATATTTTCTTATTGTCTTCTATGCCTTTATAAATTTTATCAAGCAGCACTAGCAGTAGGGTTTCCACCCCATGATATTGCCGGAAACCATACTGATGGTCGTCGAGTGCATTACTGGCATCAATGTGATCTTGTAGTTGTTGCTGGGCTGCTTTTTCGATGGTCTTGGCCAGGAATGATATGCTTGAGGATGGGCCGATATGAGGATGGGCCGATATGAGGATGGGTCATCCTTCTTGAGCATTTTGTTTTTTAGAATTGGTCTTATGGGGATCTTTTGAGCTCTGTAGGCATGGTTCCTTGCTGTAGCGATTGATTTACTATTAGGCTGGAAACCCACGCTGAGCACTCCAGTCTGTAAGTACACACTACAGACTGACACAATGGACCCTGTGCTGACTGCTGCTGTTGCCACTACTCTTGCTGCTGTCCTCCTGCTTTAGATGAGTGGAGGGAGGGGAAAGAGATTGGAGATCTGCCAATTTAATTTCATCATCTGGGGTCACGTGACTTTTTAGTTGTTAAAATAGGGGTCATATGGGATAAAAGTTTGAAAAGCACTGCTCTAGAGACTTACATAAGGACACTATCACCTTTTTCTTGCTGGCCACTCCTCTCTCTACATGCCAAAACATCCATCTGGCTTCTGCCATTGCCTTTTTTACCCGTTTGGCCATTTTGAAATGTGGCTAGATTCTTTGAAGAAAATATTTTCCTCAGTGATATGCTAGGTTGAAGATTAAATGAGTTGCCACACAGGAGCAGAAAGCACCAACTAAGAGGAAATAGATGGCTGCTCAGAAGGTATGGCATCTGCTCTCTTATAAGAATAAGATACCTTATTCTGAAAGAAGCTAGTGAAGTCATCAGCTGATAATGGGGGTAGGAGGATTAGAATTCAAGACTGATACTAATTTATAAAGCACTGAATGAGGCCTCAGTCTATATTACTGCCATCTTGAAACTATACAGTCCTCCATGCACACTAAGATCAGATAGCCATGGATTACTTGACATACCAACCTGCTATCAGGTATAGCTAGACGAGCTCCGGTTGCGAGCATTTTCAGTAGCAGGCCCAGTGATGTGGAATACATTACCATCTGAAAAGTATCATCATTATTGCCTTTAGAAAGAGGCTTAATGCTTATTTATTCAGGCAAGCTTTAAGAGCATAACTGAAGGCCAGCACAGGGCACAATATTGTATATTTTATGTGGGTTTGTGGGTTTAAGACATTTTGCATTTCAATTTTATTAGACTTTTATGTAATACATTTGTGATTTTATTGTAATTATGTATGTATCATTGTACTCCACTTAAGCTATATAGATAATGCAGGTAACAAATTTGATAAATAAATAAATAAAATAGAATAATTTTTTTTAGGACAATTTTCACTTCAATGAATAAGAGCAAAAATAGTCTCTTGACTGCCTTTATTGCATGCTATAACACTACTACTACTACTTATTTCCTTGCAAAGTCTGAGGGCTGAAGTATTATGATGGGCTTGTCTTATCAGGCGCTGAACGCCCAAAAGATATCAAACAAGTTTGTAAAAATAGAATGCAACTCACATCAGACTGGGAAGTTCATGAATAGATTCAGGATCTATTGTAGGAAGCTGCTAAATAAGATCTTCAAAAAACAATCAGCTACCATTGATATCAGGATAAAAGTGCAGTAGTAAGACTTCTGAAAAATTAGTTCGCTGAAGTGGAATTTGACGAACTTGAAGTTGGGAAGACAGAAAACAAGCCACACTGCCACTTTGTCTAAGTGCTCTATTAGAGTGGTAAAAGTTAAAAATTAAGGGGGGGAGGAGGAAAGAGGAAAGAGTAGACAGTGGGGGGGGGGGAAGGCTTGTGTGAGTGAAGTTTCTCCCTCCTTCAGTCAGGTCTCAGGAGCAAATAGTAAGTGCATGTTACATTCCATGATTAGATTGTGAACAAGAGTGGCTTTGTTCTTTATCAACTGGCAGTTAAGCCTACCTCAAGAGAATATAAAACAGGCAAATAAGGGTCCTCCTGGCATGACTGACGACCAGCCTATGAAAAAAAGGGTAATTGTAGTAAAAGCATGGAACTCTTGGTTATCTACCTCACAAGACAGGGATCAAAGACAAAGCAGAAGAGCTTAAAGGCAGCATCATCTCAGGACAAAGACAGTAGATGAAAACATAATGGAAGTGCCTGATGGCAGGGAGTGACAGCCTGGGGGCAGTGCTTATAGTTAAAGATGGGGAAGAGAAGCAACAGTGACTATACACAATTAAGCTCTGCTCTCAGAATGCCCTGGCTCATAGCTGAAAAAGGATTTAACTTTCTCTGGGGGTATTTTTCAAAACAAACCACAATGTTGCAAAATCCATAGGTACTTTGCACCAGTTCTCAAAGAATGAGGAGCCTGCCCTTTGAAAGCTTCTTAGGAAAAAAATACCCACAAATATTTACACCTACTGTTCTATGTATACTTTTTCAACTTTTAAATAGGGGAAGTTTTGAAAACACAAATCTATGCATTATTGTCCCCCATCCCAACCTACTGTTCTCCAGGCAAAGAGCAATTTTAGACACTCAATTTACTTAGCTATATGGTTTTTTTTTAAACTGCACTTTAAAGGTCACATTACTTCAAGGTTTACCCATGGGAGAGGGAGGGAGGGAGGGAGGAACACATTTCTTATAACAGCCATCTGTTCTCATCACTCCTTTCCTACCCAGTTTTAAACTGGATCAGTTTTAAAACTAGGAAAAAAATCTACTTTTGTTCATAGAAAGAAAAATATATTTTGCTGGAGTCTGCATTACTCAGATGTCTGATTTTGAAATGAAGTTTAGTTTCACACCGAAATGAAAATCTGTAGCTATGCATATTATAATGCTCAAATAGTTATAGATTATCTATAATCACTTGTGACTAAGGATGTCAGCATGAAATTTGTTACACAGATATGAACATCTTAATGAGAAATATAAAATCCCTGCACAAGCTATAAACACCAAATCCTAACTTTAAGGGCAATAAGTTAAACCAATTTGTTTCTGTGGTTAGCAATCTTAACTAAATATACTTACTCTGTTCATCAAACAAAGAAGCTAAAGGAACAGTCTTCTGGTGTCTCATTAAAACTGTAGACCAAGGATTGTTTCCATCTGAGAGGGGTCGTATTCTGAAATAAAATGTACTATTTTAATAGAGTGAATGGTTGCAATATAGAGTACATAGAACTGTTATAGTTTGCCAGTTCTGTAAACATCATCCATACTTGTCCTGTGAAACAGTAATCTTGTCTCAATATTATATTTTTATCACTGTACTTTAATCACTTATTCTAAAAAAGGGAATAATCTGTTTAGCCAATACTGAAAACATGTAAAAGACAAGCTTATTTTAAAGATATCCTATACTGGGGCAGACCAAAGTCTATCAAGCCCAGTATCCTGTTTCCAACAGTGGCCAATCAAGGTCGCAAGTGCCTGTCAGGTTCCTAAAAAGTAGAGAAGATTCCATGCTGCTTATCCCAGGGGTAAGCAGTGGATTTCCCCAGTCCACTTTAATAAAGCTTTATGGACTTTTTCCTCCAGTAACCTATCCAAACATCTTAAGCCCAGCTATGCTAACAGCTTTTACTACATCCTCCAGCAACAAATTCCTGAGTTTGATTACGCATTGAAAGAAAAATATTCTCTGATTAGTTAAATGTGCTACATTGTAGCTTCACTGCTTGCCCCCTAGTCTTTCTACTTTTTTGCAGGAGTAAACTGTTACCCCTCCCACTCCACTCATTTTCGTATCTCCCCCTCAGCAGTCTCTTTTCCAAGCTGAAGAGCTCTAACCTTTTAAGCCTTTCCTCACAGGGATATCCTTCCATCCCCTTTATCATTGTGATCACTTTTCTCTGTATTCAAGGTGCAGTTGCACCATGGAGCAATTAAGAGGCATAACATCCTTTATTTCATTCTCCATTCCTTTCCTTATGATTCCTAGCATTCGCTTTGCTTTCTTGGCCACCACCACACACTGAGCAGAAGGTTTCATTGCATTATCTACGATGACTAGATTCTTTTCCCGAGTGGTGATTCCTAATGTAGAACCTTGTATCATGTAACCATAATTTAGGTTGTTCTTTCCTAAGTGTATAGCTTTGCACTCATACACATTAAATTTCATGTGCCATTTGGACGCTCAGTCTCCTAATATCTCAAGGTCATCTTGACATTTTTTAGAGGAAAAAAGACCTCAGCCACCCCTTCTGTCAAAATCAGCAGAAAGGACAAGCTAAATAATAAATAATGCTGAAAAAACGGCTGATGTCAAAAATCAAGATTTTTTGATGAGCATTTCTTAATTTTTTGACATCAGCTGTTTTTTTGGCATTATTTATTATTTGCTTAGTTTTCCCTTTTTCTTTTCTGGTCAGCCTTCTCAACCCAGCTGCAGCCGCATGCATTAGGAATCCCTGAGGTGTGGGGGCAGTTTTCTTGCTGGTGCTTCTGAAAAGTAAGTCTCTTTCTACTGCTTTAGCCTTAGTATGTTAGTTTTTCTCTCATTCTTCTTAAATTTCTGTTTCCCCTTTTTGTAACTTGTGAGAATATTGTTTTTTTTCTTTTTGTCTTGGCAGTCTTCCTTTTGATTTGGGAATGGCTATACAACGTTCTTTACGAAGAGCTCTCTGGCGAAGCCACATGGGCGAAACACCTGGTGTTGGAGCTTCAGGCTGTTATATTTTTGAAAATATTGTCATCTGCAAATTTGATCACCTCACTCGTTTCCATTTCCAGGTCATTTATGAATGTTAAAAAGCAGCAGGCCCAGCACAGATCCCTGGGGTTATCCACTATTCACCTTTCTCCATTGAGAAAATTGGTCATTTAGCCCCACTCCATTTTCTTTTTACCAGTTCCCAATTCATAATAGTACACTGCCTCCTATCTCATGATTCTAATTTTCTCAAGAGTCATGTGAGACCTTGTCAAATGTTTTCTGGCTCACCTTTATCTACCTATGTATTTACATCTTTAAAAAAAGATCGCAGATTAGAGAACAAGACTTTCCTTGGCTAAAACCATGTTGGCTTTCTCCCATTAAACCATGACCATGTTAAGTAACTTTGCTCTTTATAATGGTTTCTACTATTTTGCTCGGCACTGACATCAGACTCACTGGTCTGTAGTTTCCCAGATCATCCCTAGAATCCTTTTTGAAAACTGACTATGTTGGCCAGTGTCCAATGTTCAGGTACTATAGGTTATTTTAATGATAGTATGTTTGTAATCTCATTTTAGAGTTATTTCAGCACCCTGGAATGAAACATGATTTGCTACTGTTTATAGTTTATCAAATTGCTGTATTACATCTTCCAGGTTTATCAAGATTTGCTTTAAGTCTTCCCCTTTAAATATCATTTCTAGTATGGATAACTTCCCTACCTCATCTTCAGTAAAAATGAAGCAAAGCAGTCTCTCCATTATGGCCTTCAGGAGAGACTCCCTCGGTGCACTTTTTACCCTGCATGTGGGCATGCCCAGAATCACAGTTGGGCCTATGCCATGATTCCACGATGAGAAAAAGAAAAACGAAACAAAAAAGAAAAACCTGACAATGAAACTAAGGATGGTAATAACGAACAAAAATAAATAAATATGGAGTAGTGACTTATTCTTTCACAAAAGGCTTTATGCTAGTCACTTAACCAGGCAAACATACACCCTATATTAAAACCTTAAGCTTGATTCTGAAAACCTGAGTAGTTATTGTCCATTTTTGGTCAAATGAATTGTATCCTAGTTGCAGATTTCTTAAATCTTTACCATATACTGGATTACAAACCGTCTTCTACCAGCACAGAAAATTCCGCCAATTCGACAAGGATCAATTCCTGAAAGAAGTCCTTCCACAGCTTCAAATGGACACTAAGAATACAGACTTGCTCATAAGGAGATGGAACTCGACAATCTCTCAAGCAGCCACATTACCAACAGTCAAACAAACAAGCCTCATTCAAGGAAAAGCGCGGTATGGTACACTAAAGAAGTTAGATCATTAAAAAAACTACTAAGGAAGTTTGAAAGGAAATGGAAAAAATCAAAAATGAATCCGACAAAGCATCCTTTTTCATCAAACTGGAAGAATACAAGTTATTAATAAACAAAAATAAGCGGTATTATCACGCCAAGCTAATAATGTCAGCACTGAACAAGCCAAGGGAAATGTTTGATATAGTTAAATCCCTAACTAACCCAAAAGAGGACAACGCCACGGTTGCAACAGATGCAGACGCCATAGCCAATTGCTACAAGGAAAAGGTGGGATCATCAATAGATTTCCACTGCAAAACAAGCAATATAACTACAAATCAGGCCTGGAAACGTTTCTCTCGCATCTCCGAAAGACAGCTCAAAGACATAGTCAAATCTCTAAGCTCGTCGACTTCTGCTCTTGACCCTTGCCCAGCCACATGGATACGTCTGACTAGTGACAGTCTCACTCCTCATATGCTAAATCTAATAAACTCCTCATTAGATCAAGGCTATATTCCAGAAGAATTAAAAAAGGCCTCTATCCGTCCCCTCTTCAAAGGCAAGAATTTGGATAAATCAGAACCAAGCTCTTACAGGCCTATTTCAAGTCTGCCATTTATGGCAAAAATCCTAGAAAAGGCAGTACAACTCCAGCTACAAAATCATGTAGACCACTTTGCACAGCTTGATCCACATCAGCACGGATTTAGAATCTGTCATGGAGTTGAAACACTCCTCATGACATTAACAGACAAGCTTCTAAAAGGAATCGAAAAACCTAATTCTGGTTTCATCTTAATTTTTCTCGACTTAACAGCAGCTTACGACTCCATATCACATGATTACCTCATACTCAGATTACAAGAAATCAGCCTCAAAGACAAAGTTCTGTCATGGTTCAAATCCTACCTTTCAAACCGAACCATCCAAGTAAAGATGGGCAATAACACGTCAAGCTCATTCTACCAAAGGAAAGGCGTACCCCAAGGTTCTGCTTTGTCAGAGCTCCTTTTCAACCTTTCTATTCAACCAATCTGCAACATTATAAAGAGTCAGGGCATTGACTACAACCTGTACGTGGATGACATCATGCTTTTCACCCAAATCAACACCAAACAACTGAAACTAAAAAATATAAAGGAATGTTTCAATAACGTTAGCACATGGCTTAAAGAACACAATCTGCAAATAATTTTGAATAAAACAGAAATCCTTTTCATCACAAAGGACAACTCTTTCACTCCACCAGAAACTATGAAGATAAAAGATGCAAGCATCCAAATCAAAAAAGAAGTGAGATATTTGGGCATTACACTAGATCATCAGTTTAACTTCACCGAGCATGTGAGCAACCTAACAAAAGCTATATATGCCAAGCTAAAAATGCTTCAACATCTAAGACCTCTTCTCTCCGCAAAGGATTTCAGAACAGCAGTCCAGGCTATAATCTTCCCACACTTCAATTTCTGTAATGCCATTTTAATGGGCCACCCAAATCAAAGCATCTGCCGCCTTCAACTAGCTCAAAATACAGCAGCTAGAGTAATATCACAAACCTCTATCAAAGAGCACATTAACCCAATATTAAAGCAGCTACACTGGCTACCAATTGAGAGCAGAATAAAATTCAAAGCACTCCACACTATATTCAAATCCCTCCAAACAGAACCTGCCATCTGCCTGAAAGAGTTTATTCAAATCACTCCAGAAAACAGGCCACGTAGAAGTAACAACAGAAATTCTCTTGAGGTGCATGCTCACTTCAGAAACTGCAACGCAACTACATCCAAGAGAGCCTTCTCCCTTTACGCCCCTCTTTTATGGAACTCACTTCCTTCAGTCTTAAGAAACACTAAGGATCCTAAAGCCTTCCATAAATTGCTAAAAACATTCCTGTTCAAGGAGCACTTTGGTGAACCAGTCACCTAGTGACAATTCTACATGTAAAACTACAGTCCTCACACTTTTCAAGATGCTTTCAAGTTCATTGTAACTAATTTATATATATATATGCTTAGTTCTATGTACATAGTTATTACTTAAATCAGCTGTTGCTGATTAATTCGTCCCTTTTCCCCTTTCACTCCCTGTTAAGATGTTACATATATTTTTTTGTTTAATGTAATGTTCAAACCTTGAGTTCTCTGTAAAACCGCTTTGATTCACGAAAAGCGGTAAATAAGCATTAATAAATAAATACCATTTTTGTGCTTTCAATATATGGGATATTTAATATTTTTTTCTTTTTTTTTTAAACCTCAGCAGGATTTGACAATCACACCATTTTGCAGCCTCATCCAGCCATTTGGGCTTTGGTTCTGTTGTTCTAAACTGGTTTCAGCCATATTTCAGGCCACACACAGCATGTCAAAATGTTTTATGTAAAACTTACATTCCAATGTAAACCGTCCCGATCTCTGGAAGGAACGGTATTAAAAAAAAAAGTTCTAAATAAACAAATAAAAATGATCAGATCTCCTATTAGATTACATTACAATTTGGAGTGCCTTAGTGTTCTGCACTTTTATCTGTGTTATTTAGTATTTAATAACACCAGCATAGTATCTGTAAAAACAGCCATCAGCCTGACTAACATCTGAATAAACCATCAAAAACAGTTATTTCTGCAGTGGTTTTCTAACCCTCCGCCCCCCCTCAACCATCTTGTCCCTAACCCTCAGTAACTGGGCACCAAGAAGTATGGTCAGCTTCAAACCGTCTCAAAACAACAAAACAAAAATGTGAGAATAACTCCGCAAACAATACTGACAAGGAGCCTATTGCAGCAGATAACACTGTGTTTAGAGGAAAAAAGACAGCCATCCTTTCTGTCAAAATCAGCAGAAAGGATGAGCCAAATAATAAATAATGCCGAAAAAACAGCTGATGTCAAAAATTAAGAAATGTACATCAAAAAATCTTGATTTTTGACATCAGCTGTTTTTTTGGCATTATTTATTATTTGCTTAGTTTTCCCTTTTTCTTTTCTGGTCAGCCTGTCCAACCCGGCTGCAGCCGCGTGCATTAGGACTCCCTGATGTTAGCTTGTTTGTTTTTTTACCGTGTATGCTCGGCATTGTCTGTTTTTCTGTGCTTCGCTGATGATAGTTGTGTGTGGGGATTCCCTGACATCAGCTGGTTTCCTCTTCCTTTATTTTTTTTTTACCGCGCATGCACGGTGTTTCTTGGGCTTTCCTGTGCTGTGTTTCAGTAACGTGGGCAGCAGGTGTGGGGGCAGTTTTCTTGCTGGTGCTTCTGAAAAGTAAGTCTCTTTCTACTGCTTTAGCCTTAGTATGTTAGTTTTTCTCTCATTCTTCTTACATTTTTGTTTCCCCTTTTTGTAACTTGTGAGAATATTGTTTTTTTCTTTTTGTCTTGGCAGTCTTCCTTTTGATTTGGGAATGGCTATACAACGTTCTTTACGAACAGCTCCCTGGCGAAGCCACATGGGTGAAACACCTGGTGTTGGAGCTTCAGGCTGTTGCCCTGTTTGAACTGAATGTATTGCCCTGTTCCTATTGGACTCAATGTTTTGCTGCTGTTTTTGCAAGGAGTTTTTGGCTGCCATTTCTGATTATTGTGGGCTTAACATTTTACTGACTGCTACTGTTACTGCTAGGAGTGGCTCACTGTGTGTTTTTTTGATTGTTAAGGTTTTGTAGTTTGGGCTTAACTTCTTTTTGCTAGAGGTTTTTTTCTGACCACTGATGTCATCTCGAGTACAATTCATGATTGGAGCATTGCTGTGGCAGGATTTCTGTCTTAGTCTTGCCATATGACTGGCTCGTCTTTTCTGCTGATTTTGACAGAAGGGGTGGCTGAGGTCTTTTTTCCTCTAAACACAGTGTTGTCTGCTGCGATAGGCTCCTTTGTCAGTATTGTTTGCAGAGTTATTCTCACATTTTTGTTTTGTTGTTTTGAGAGTGTAGTTGGGAGTTTTTCTTAGTATTTTTTGAATCTGTGGCTCCCTGAGGATATTTATTTTTGATAGTGCAGCTTCAAACAGTAACATAAGAAACCAGGTGACCAAGGCCAAGCTCCATCACCATATGTCAAGATGCTCCACCAACCACTCAGTCACCATTACCAGTCAGTAACCCCACACAATGGTAAGTACACACCTCGTGCTTTACTTACCCAAACAATCTCCCATCTGGTGATCTACACCCTTTTCAAAAAGCTCCTTAGCAGCCCCCTCCACCCCCACCCAACCCTGCACCAACCCTCCCTTCTTCTCTCTAACTGCACTGTGCCAATTAAGCAGCAGAATGTGTATGAACATGGCAAACTTCAATCACTTATATCAGGGTCTCTGCTTACAGTATGTTCATTTGACTTCATACTCTGGGCAAAAGTATCTAGATATAATACCCTCTTCTCCCCCCAAGTCCCATAAAGAGAGGCCCAATTAGGCGACTGCCTCTTTGCTCCTTCACAATCCAGTATCAGGAGTTGATTCAGTGCATTCATCCATTTAACAGGGTGAGATGCTCTTTTTGGCCACCAACCAGGCCCAATGGAGCCAAATAGTCTTTGCTGCCCTTTTAATCTCCACATCCCAATATTTATCAAGAAACACCATATAGGAGAAAAGCCCAACCTGCTGGTCAATAACCATTTCTAAAAATTCTTGAACTCTCACTCAAAAGCTAGGATCTACCTTGGGGCAGGTCCGAAACATGTGCCTATGTAGCCCTACTTGCACAACACTTAACACAATTCGAAGGAGCAACACAACCCATCCAAAATGCATAGGGTGGAGCAAAGTATATCTCTGAACTAATTTGTATTGGAGCTCTTGCAACTCCACATTGGCCACTAATTGAACAATCATATGAAGAGCCTTAATCAAGTCTTTCCTGGTGATCGCTGAATTCAACTCTGGATTCCATGCCTCTGCCAGCTGTCCCTTTGGTAGCCCCACTTCCAATAAAACTGATTGGAATTCTACCACAGACACACCCTAATATTCCCTGCTAGCATAATGACTTCCAATTCATAACAGATCAGTTGAGAGGTCCTCTGGCTACAATTCCTGAATGTAGCTATACATCTACAGATAAATATCTCATCATCATCTAAACCATACCGCGTGCATACCTACACACAGGATAAGGGTACTATTCTTAGTCACCAACTGCTCCACTTGGTCAATACCCAGATCATTCCATCGATGGAAGACAGCACCCCCCCCCCCCCCAAACCAGGGATGAAATCCCCATTACCACTGAAAGGTAAAAACACAGTATTCCAAGCCAGCCAGTTCAGATAATTACAAATCCAGTGCCACACAATCTGCACATTAAAAAGCAGACATTCTGCAGACCCCCAAAACAGCGAACAGTCATGTGAAGAATATTTTTTTTAAAGCTAATGGGAAGGCCAAAACTTACTCATTTACAAGCAAGGAATAATCAGATGTACTGAAAAACCTTTGAGGTGCCACAAAACACAAGCCATAATGGATTGTTACAAGCCAAGGAGGCCCATTTTACATAGTAACATAGTAAATGACGGCAGATAAAGACCAGTATGGTCCATCTAGTCTGCCCAGTAAGATAACAGGAGCAGGTGCCACTCTGTGCAGGCCACCCCTCCCCATGTCTTTGTTTAGGGGTGAACCCACCGCTCCATGCAGGACACCCCTATTTGTTGAGAGGTTAGATGGTTCAGTTTATTTTGATTTTATTCTGTTGCTATAAATGGATCCATTGTGGCTGTCCCATGCCATTTTGAATTCTGTCACTGTATTTGCCCCACCACCTCCATCGGGAGGGCATTCCAAGCATTCACCACCCTCTCAGTGAAAAAGTATTTCCTGATATTGCCTTTCAATTTTTCACCTTGCAGATTCATGTTATGCCCTCTCATTTTACAGCTTCTATCTCCTTAGGTATTTAAAGGTCTGAATCATCTCTCTCCTATCCCTCCTCTCCTCCAAAGTGTACATATTTAGGTCTTCAAGTCTCTTCTCATAAGGCTTCTGACGCAGGCTCCAAATCATTTTCGTAGCCTTCCTCTGAACAGTCTCCATTCTTTTTACATCCTTGGCAAGATTCGGTCTCCAAAACTGAACAGTATTCCAAGTGAGGCCTCACCAGTGACTTATACAGTGGTATTAAAACCTTTTTCTTTCTTTCTTTCTGCTGGTAAAACATAGTTACTCACCTGTAACAAGTGATCTCCGGGAACAGCAGGAATTTAGTCTTCACATATGGTATCATCGGTATCGACGGAGCCTGCACGGGAACGCTCCCCAGCGTCCAATTATAAAGCTTTTGGAAGCATCCCACAGAGCCTGCGTGCTGCCTTCCCGCCTTTCCCAACTGCCTCTCTCCAGTTGAGTTTTAAAGCTGAGACAAAGAGAGAGAGGGAAAAGGAAAGAGATACAACTCCTAGGGGAGGTGGGTGGGTTGTGAAGACTAAATTCCTGCTGTTCCCGGAGATCACCTGTTACAGGTGAGTAACTATGCTATCTCCAGGAAAAAGCAGGAATGTAGTCTTCACATATGGGGACTCCCTAGCTACAGATGCCAGGGAGAGACCCCAGAAGTTGTGTGCCCCTGTGAAAGAACTCCACTTCCCCCCATGGATCTCTGGCATCCTACCGGGAAAGGTGGGTAGGAGTTGATTCAGTATGGAACAGGTGTTGTAGAACAGCCTGACCAAACAAGGCATCCCGGCGGGAATCCCTGTCTAAGCAGTAATGATCTGTGAAGGTATGAACCGAGGCCCAAGTAGCTGCTCGACAGATGTCGTCAATAGACACAGAGTGTAGATGAGCCATTGAGGATGCCATGGCTCTCAAATTGTGAGCTGTGACATGTGTAAACGGGGGTGCTTGTTGTGAAAGTTCCACAATCTTGGCAAAGACAGGAATTTACTTGGCTTGCAAAGGATTGTGGGTGTTGTAGTTCAATCACACAAAACCAGCCGTTCAACAAGAATAAAGGAATTGTAGTTGCTCGCATGTAAAGCAGAAAACAGATTTTTTTTTTTATGGCGTGTTATTCCCTCGTACAGATATGCTTGGTAACATCAACAGGATAATTTCTTCAGGAATTGTATTCAGGAAACAAAATAAATAAGGCAACTGAATTACTTATGCAACAACTTAGTAAAGACCTTGATGGAATAGAAAAGGTATTTCTTCTAGCCCCTGCTAATGAACTTTCTTAGCAGTGCTGGAATGAAAAATAAACCCAAAAGGAAAATTCTCTTTATCAAAAAAAACAACTTTCTTCCTTTCACACAGTGAAGAAGTTTTCTTTCCAAAGTCCCACGTGCGCTTGTGCCTTGCTCTAATCACAGGTGCTTAACCAGCTGCAAACCATTGCTGGTCCTCTCTCCACGTGGCTCCAACTTTCCCCAAAGCTTTCTCTCAAAGAAACTTTTCTGGGAAGCTAAAAAACAGTACAGTTCCTTTTGGTGTTTGATGCTTAACTGAGGATTACTTTAGAACAGCAGCCTAGAAAGAGAGCAATCCATGCATTCCTCATTTGATATTTCCCCTTGCTCTTGAAATATCATAGGATCACTTTCATAAACTGGCTCAGAGGAATTCTCTAACTGATCTCTACCAGGATAGAAATTGTTTCCCTGTTTCTTCCAGTCCAATGAAGAATGCTTGCCCCAGGAATCTCTCCCAGCATACATACTGCCTTGGGCTCCTTTCTTAGACCTCCTGGACGTCTTGCTGTTCTTCCTTCTGTTCAGGCTCAGTCTCTCCTTCTCTTGCCGTCTTTGCCACCGTTGCTCTTGCTCTACTTGCTGTTCTCCTTGCTTGCTTTGCTGTCTGTCTGAAGAATTTCTTCTAGTTTTAAAGTGCCTAGATGGACACTCCACCCTAGAACAGTCCAGGTGTTCTGAATCAAGCCCTGCCCTAGGAGATGGGTGATTAGGGATTACATCATTTCTCCTCTGATTAGGCACATGTTTCCATACTTCAGCTCTCCTAGAGGCTTTCTGTAAACCAGTGCATTCTGGGTCTGGTAGTCCTTTAGGTAAACACTCTGTTTTAGTGCTTTTACCAGCCAGCACAGGTTGCTTATTCAGAGCCAATTCACCTCTTGTATTTCTTCCTGAACTATGATAAGCTTCCTTATCACACATGGCCTTCCAGAGAAAGCACAGTTACTTACTTGTAACAGGTGATCTCTGGGAACAGCAGGAATAAGTCTTCACATATGGGTATCGTTGGTACCGACGGAGCCTGCGCGGGAACGCTCCCCAGCGTTCAAAAGGAAAGCTTTAGGAAGCGTCCCACAGCGCCTGCGCGCTGCCTTCCTGCCTTTCCCAACCGCCTCTCTCCAGTTCGAGTTTTAAGCTGAGACAAAGAGAGAGAGAGAAAGGAAAGGAAAGATAGATAGAGAGGTACAACTCCTAGGGGAGGTGGGTGGGTTGTGAAGACTTATTCCTGCTGTTCCCAGAGATCACCTGTTACAGGTAAGTAACTGTACTATCTCCAGGAACAAGCAGGAATGAGTCTTCACATATGGGGACTCCCCAGCTAGAGATGCCAGGGAGATCCCAAAGGTTGTGAGTCCCTGATGAGGGCTCCACCTCACCCCCATGGATCTCGGGCATCCAACCAGGGATGGGAGGTAGGAGTTGATTAGGTATGGAACAGGTGTTTGAGAACAGCCTGACCAAACAAGGCATCCCGGCGGGAGTCCTTGTCCAAGCAGTAATGGGCAGTAAAGGTATGAACCGAGGCCCAGGTGGCCGCTCGACAGATTTGGTCGATGGACACAGAGTTTAGATGAGCCATAGAGGCTGCCATGGCCCTCACATTGTGAGCTGTGACATGGCCTTCCAGAGAAAGGTTCTTACTCTGGTAGGCGAAGGAAATACACTGAGCAATCCAATTGGACAGAGTTCTCTTAGAGACTGGAAGTCCTAAATGAGAGGGGTCAAAAGCAACAAATAGTTGAGAGGACTTTCTACGTTGCTGTGTCCTTTGTAAGTAAAAAGCAAGTGCTCTCTTACAATCCAGGGTATGAAGATTCCTCTCTGCAGTTGATGCATGAGGTCCTGGGAAAAAGACAGGTAAATACACCTCCTGGTTCAGATGAAAAGGTGAGACCACTTTAGGCATAAAGTGTGGATTAGTCCTGAGGACTACCTTGTCATGCTGGAACCTTGTATAAGGAGGATTAGCCACCAAGGCTTGCAGCTCACTGATACAGCGAGCTGAGGTGACTGCAATGAGAAAAATAAACTTCCAGGAAAGGAATTTCAAGGAGGTAGTGGCTAAGGGTTCAAAGGGTGGCTTTATAAGCTGGCCAAGAACCAAATTCAAATCCCATGCCACTGGAGGTGGTCTAATGGGAGGTTTAGTTAAAAGAAGGCCTCTCATGAATCTTGCAATAAGAGGATGAGAGGAAATAGGCTGTCCATTGAGAGGCTTAAGGGATGCTGCAATAGCACTCAAATGGACTCTTACTGAATTCGTTTTAAGGCCTGCATGGGATAAATGCAGCAAATACTCTAGTAAAGAATTCAGAGGTATTGCAAGAGGGTTAAGACCCTTCTCTGCACACCAAATGGTAAATCTTTTCCATTTAAAAGCATAGGAACGTCTAGTGGAAGGCTTTCTGGAAGCATGCAGGATATCCTTCACTTGCTGAGAAAGATGCAAATCTTGAAGGTCTAGGCCTTCCGCAACCAGGCTCTGAGGTGAAGAGACTGGGGATTTGGGTGCCACAACGTTCCCTCCTACTGGGACAGGAGGTCTGGGGCAGATCCCAAGTCCAGGGAGGGAGCTTGAGAGAGATGCAGAAGTAAAGGGTACCGCACTTGGCGTGGCCAATGTGGTGCTATGAGGATCATAGACCCCTTGTCTCTCTGAAGTTTGAAGAGTGTCTTAGGAATTAGGGGAATGGGTGGAAAGGCATAGAGGAAGTCTTGCCCCCAATGAAGGAGGAAGGCATCCCTGGCCTGAACTCCCTGACACGGAATCCTGGAACAGAACCGGGGAAGTTTGGCATTCCACGGACTTGCAAAGAGGTCTATGTCCGGGGTTCCCCAAATTCTGAAGATCCTGGCTATCTGGTCCCCATGGAGGGACCATTCGTGTGGAAGCAGAACTCGACTGAGTCTGTCTGCCCAAGAGTTTTGAACCCATGGAAGATACACTGCCATGAGATGAATTTGATGCTCTCTGGCGAAGGCCCACAATCTCAGAGCTTCGTTGCAAAGTGACAGAGAGCCAGTCCCGCCCTGCTTGTTCACGTAGAACATGGCTACTTGGTTGTCTGTGTGGATGAGGACTGTCTTGTAGCTGAGCAGGGTGTGGAAGACTCTGAGAGCTAGAAAAATTGCTCTGAGCTCAAAGAGGTTGATATGTAGAGATATCTCCTGTTAAGACCAGATGCCTTGAGTGGAGAGATCTTGAAGATGAGCTCCCCAACCTCTTGGAGAGGCATCTGTTGTAAGGGTTGCTTGGGGTAACACCTGTTGAAAGGGGGACCCTAGCAACAGATTTTGAGTGGACTTCCACCACAGGAGAGAGCAAAAGAGGCGACTGGAGGTTGCTATTTTGTCTGACAGGCAACCTGATGCCTGGGTCCATTGGGTGGACAGAGTCCATTGAGCTGCCCTCATGTGAAGGCGAGCGTAAGGAACCACATGCACAGTGGATGCCATGTGGCCTAACAGTTGTAACATCTCTCGAGCAGTTAAATGGGATTTTAACTGAATTTGTGAGGCTAACTGCACCAAGCATAGGCAACGGGCCTGGGGAAGATAGGCCCTTGCAGTTGTGGTATCCAGCAAGGCCCCTATGAACTCTAGAGACTGAGTAGGGGTGAGATGGGATTTTGGAATGTTTATTACAAGTCCCAGATATTGAAGGATACGCCTTGTGCAGGTTAGAGAAGTCTGGGCCTCTGACTGGGATGGAGCTCGGATGAGCCAGCCGTCCAGATATGGGAATACGAATATCCCTAGAGTGCGTAGAAATGCAGCTACTACTGCCATGCATTTTGTGAACACCCTTGGTGCAGAGGCCAGACCGAAAGGAAGCACTCTGTATTGGTAGTGCTTCCCTTGATAAAGGAACCGAAGGAACCTTCTGTGTGTTGGATGGATGAGGACATGGGTGTATGCATCCTTGAGGTCTAGAGAGCTAAGCCAATCCTGACTCTGAAGGTATGGAAGGAGAGTACCGAGAGAAATCATCTTGAATTTCTCCTTGAATAGAAACTTGTTCAATTCTCTGAGATCTAATATGGGTCTGTAGCCCCCTGTTTTCTTTGGGATAAGAAAGTAGGAGGAGTAGAACCCTGAGCCCTGTTGAAGAAGGGGTACTTCTTCTATTGCCCCTTGGGCAAGAAGGGTAGCAATCTCCTGACCCAGAAGGTCGAGGAGAGATGTCTGAGAATTGAACTGTTTCACCATGGTGTGAAGAGGAAGGTTTAAGAAATGAAGCTTGTACCCCTCCCTTATGATGGAGAGGGTCCATTGCTCTGCTGTGATTTGTTCCCACCTGGGAGCAAAGTAAGCCAACCTTCCTGGAATGGTGAGAGGCTCTGGATGTTCTAGAGCCAGAAAGGCTAAGCTCTCTAGTTGTAAGTCAAAAGCCCTGAGGAGGCTGAGGCTGTTGGGCCGTAGCAGTCCTAGCAGCCTTAGGCTTGGCCTGTTTCGGTTGTTGCTGTCTCTTTGTAGCAAAACGACCTGCAGAAGATGACTGCTGACCATAAGCAGAATAATATTTCCCTTTTTTGGGAACAAAAACCCTTTTTGAACAACCTTTTCTTAAAAGGAGCAGAAGTAGACTTTGAAAGTCTATCTAAAGCAGAATTTTCAGCATCCATCTGGGTGGCCTTTGCTTGCCAATCTTTGCCAAAAAGGTTTTCACCTGTACAAGGAAGGTTTCCTAGTCCATCTTGAACCCAGGGTTCCAAATCAGAAGCTTCTAACCAAGCAACTCTGCGTGCACCTATGGCAATAGCCGAGGCTCTGCTGGCACCTTCAAAAGTGTCAAAGGCTGCACGGTTGGAAAACTTGGAAACATCCTGGGCATGTTTGAGCCAGGTGAGGAACTCTTCCCTTTTATCTTCTGAAATAAAAGGAGATAAAGTTTGCAGGTGATCTGTAACTTTTTTTAGAAACATCCCCATATAGAGACTACAGGAGTTGATTCTGGCAACAAGCATACTGGCCTGGAAAATTCTCCTGCCAAAGGCATCTAAGGTTCTGCATTCTCTTCCTGGAGGAGCAGAAGAGTGCCTTTTTGTACTCTTTATCTTCTTCATAGCAGACTCCACCACAATGGAGTGGTGAGGAAGCTGAGGCTTATGGAAGCCAGGACGAGGAACACGATACATGGTGTCCAACCTGCGAGAATGAGGGGAAGTGGTGAGAGGAGTCTCCCATATGCCCAACATGTGATCATAAAGAATCTCATGTATCGGTAAAGTGGCTGCCTCTTTAGGAGCCCTAGGATATTGTAAAATATCTAATTTTTTGGCTCTAGGCTCTGTATCAGGGGCCACTGAGATGGAAAGGCCCCTGGCCACTTCCCTAATGAAGTTTTGAAAAGACAAGTCTTCTGGAGGAGACATTCTCCTTTTTGGAGAAGAGGGCTCCTGAGGATGGATCACTGATGCTTCGACAGAGACCTCTGATTCATCAGAGTCTTCAGAGGAATCGAAGTATCGCCTGTCTGGATGCTCCTGCAGAGCCCGATACGCGTACCGGGTGGTATCGACATCGGGAGTGATCGGTACCGATTTGGTACCGATGGGCATCACAGAACAGTGTACCGCTGCAGTCGACACCGAAGCTGTCGTCGATGCAATCGGTACCGGCACCGGAACCGATATCGGTACCGGTGCCGGAGTCGGTACCGGCAACGGAGTTTGTTGCGGTACCGAAGGCGTCGCAGCTTGTATGAATGCCGTGATGGCACGCTGCATGGTCAAGATATTCTGATCCATCGACGCAACCAATGTCTGGATGTCGGTACCAGTGGGAACCACCAGTACCCCAGAACATGGCAACAGGTGATCGGTCGAGGCAGAGCCATCGATGTCAACCTGTGACCCCATAGATAAAGCTTTGGAAGCTGGAGCCTCCCGCCGGGGTAATTTTGCCGGTGCAGGTTCCTCGAGAGCAAGCCCGGAGGCATCTCGATACTTAGAGGGAGATTTACCCTTCGAGGACCGGCTGGACTTAAGTTTGGTTACCTGAGATCCATGTGAGAAAGAAGCAGCCCTGGAAGACGTCGATGCAACCGAAGCTGCATCAGAGGGAAACAGGATACTGAGCTTGGCTGCTCGATTCTGTAGACCTCTTTTAGACATCATGGAACAGGACTCACAATCCGTAATGGAGTGGTCAGGACCTAAACATTTTAGACACCATTCATGGGTGTCGGTGACAGAAATAGTACCGCTGCACTTCGTGCATTTTTTAAACCCAGAGGCGGGCTTTTCCATGAAGAAAAATTTCCTAGGCCTAAGGCCAAAGAAGAAAATGCACTGAAGTGAGAAAAAGAGAAGTTTGTTTTGTTTTGTTTTTAGAATAAAGAAAGAAAAGACCGGCGGTACCGGTCCAGCGTCGAAAAGGCAGACGCGCGACCAAAGAAATAAAATAAAATAAAGAAATTCTTCAGCGGTGACAGGAACATGACCTGCTGGCTCCGCAGAAAAGAAGAACTGGAGAGAGTCGGTTGGGAAAGGCGGGAAGGCAGTGCGCAGGCGCTGTGGGCAATGTTCCCTCTAATTTTCTGTAGGCTGTGTGCGCATAAAATATCAGCTGTGCAGCTTTTGAAGGAAGGTTAAATTTTTGTGCGCCATATAACGACACTCGGAGTTATATACTTTAAAATTTGACTACACGTCAGAATACAGTATGTACACCACATTGATTTTAATCAAATTAAATGAAAATAGATGATTACTAAATGAAGCGGAAAATTTCTAGTAATTACAATCACAACTTTTAAATTTTAAGACGTCTGTGTTGTTTTCTATCGGAATCAGAACCGTAATTTTTGTGCGCTCTGTTGTAAAGTATGTGCGCTCGCTCGGTGAGGTGTGTGCGCGCGCACACGCGCACAGCTTAGAGGGAACAGTGGCTGTGGGATGCTCCCAAAAGCTTTCCTTTTGGACGCTGGGGAGCGTTCCTGCGCAGGCTCCGTCGGTACAGACTATACCCATATGTGAAGACTCATTCCTGCTTGTTCCTGGAGATAGGTTCTTACTCTGATAGGTAAAAAAAATACACTGTGCAATCCAGTTGGACAATGTTCTCTTGGAGACTGGAAGTCCCAAATGAGAAGGATCGAAAGCAACAAAGAGTTGGGAGGACTTTCTATGTTGCTGTGTCCTTTGTAAGTAAAAGTAAAGTGCTCTTTTACAGTCCAAAGTATGAAGATTCCTTTCTGCATTTGAAGCATGAGGCCTTGGAAAAAATACCGGCAGGTAAACTGCCTGGTTTAAATGAAAAGCTGAGACCACCTTTGGCATAAAGTGTGGATGAGTCCTAAGGACTACCTTATCATGATGGAACCTCGTATAAGGAGGATCAGCAACTAATGCTTGCAATTCACTGATGCGACGTGCTGATGTGATTGCAATGAGAAAGATAACTTTCCAGGAAAGGAATTTCAAGGAGGTAGTAGCTAAAGGTTCAAAAGGCGGCTTCATGAGCTGCCCAAGAACCAGATTCAGGTCACATGCCACTGGTGGTGGCCTAATGAGAGGTTTAGTTAAAAGAAGGCCCCTCATAAATCTCGCTGTGAGAGGATGAGAGGAAATAGGCTGCCCATTTAAAGGCTTTAAAGAAGCTGAAATAGCACTTAAATGGACTCTTACTGAGTTAGTCTTAAGTCCTGCATTAGATAAATGAAGGAGATACTCCAGTAATGATTCCAGAGGTATCGCAAGGGGGTCAAGACCCTTCTGCGAACACCATATGGAGAACCGTTTCCACTTGAAAGCATAAGAGCCTCTTGTGGAAGATTTCCTGGAAACATAAAGGACATCCCTTACTTGTTGAGAAAGGTTAAGACCATGAAGGTCTAGGCTCTCAGCAACCATGCCCTGAGATGCAAAGAGTGGGGATTGGGATGCCACGACATCCCGTCCTCCTGAGAGAGGAGATCTGGAGCAGATCCTAACTCTAGAGATGGAGCTTGAGAAAGATGTAGGAAAGGAGGGTACCACACCTGCCGTGGCCAATGTGGAGCTATGAGAATCATATGGCCTCTGTCTCTCTGAAGCTTGAATAGGGTTTTGGGAATTAGGGGAATGGGTGGAAAGGCATATAGGAAGTCCTGACCCCAATGGAGGAGGAAAGCATCCCTGGCCTGAGAACCCCGAGCCGGAATTCTGGAACAGAACCGGGGAAGTTTGGCCTTCAGCGGACTTGCAAAGAGGTCTATGAAAGAAGTTCCCCAAATTTGAAAAATTTTGGCTACCTGGTCTGCACGGAGAGACCATTCGAGTGGAAGCAGAACTCGACTGAGTCTGTCTGCCCAAGAGTTTGGAATGCCTGGCAGATACACAGCAAGGAGATGAATCTGATGCTCTCTGGCGAGGGCCCATAGTCGCAAAGCTTCGTTGCAAAGCGACAGAGAGCCTGTTCCTCCCTGCTTGTTCAGATAGAACATAGCTACTTGATTGTCCGTCTGAATTAGGACTGCCTTGTAGCTCAGCTGGGTGTGGAACACTCGAAGAGCAAGGAAGATTGCTCTGAGTTCTAGGAGATTGATATGTAAGTGGGTCTCCTGTGGAGTCCAGGTGCCTTGGGTAGAGAAATCTCACAGGTGAGCTCCTCAACCCACCTGTGAGGCTTCTGTTAGAGTGACCTGGGGTAGGGGTTGTTGGAAAGGGGACCCCACCAACAGGTTTTGGGTTGACTGCCACCATTGTAGGGACAAAATAAGGCGACTTGTGTTTGCTATTCTGTCTGATAGGCAGCCTGATGCCTGAGTCCACTGAGTGGATAGAGTCCATTGGGCTGCTCTCATATGGAGGCGAGCATAGGGAACCACATGCACGGTAGATGCCATGTGGCCTAGTAATTGTAACATTTCCCGAGCAGTGAAATGAGTTTTTAACACTGCCTGGGAGGCTAACTGCACAATGCGAAGGCAGCGGGGCTGTGGAAGATAAGCCCTTGCTTTTCTGGTACCCAGCAAAGCTCCTATAAACTCTAGAGACTGAGTGGGAGTTAGGCTGGATTTTGGGATGTTTATGACCAGGCCCAAATACTGAAGGATACACATTGTGCAAGATAGAGAAATCCTGGCCTCTGACTCTGATGGGGCTCGAATGAGCCAGTCGTCAAAGTAGGGGAAGACGAATATTCCTAGAGTGCGAAGAAATGCTGCTACCACAGCCATGCATTTCGTAAACACCCTTGGTGCTGAGGCCAGGCCAAAAGGAAGCACCCTGTATTGGTAGTGCCTTCCTTGAAAAAGAAACCTTAGGAATCTTCAGTGAGTTGGATGGATGAGAACATGAGTGTACGCATCCTTGAGATCTAGAGAACAAAGCCAATCCTGACTCTGAAGGTATGGCAGCAGAGTTCCCA
Organism: Ichthyophis bannanicus; assembly: GCA_033557465.1. NCBI lineage: Eukaryota > Metazoa > Chordata > Amphibia > Gymnophiona > Ichthyophiidae > Ichthyophis > Ichthyophis bannanicus. Next base: position 518,230,658 of record CM066033.1, read on the forward strand.
GAGAAATCATCTTGAATTTCTCTTTGAACAGGAATTTGTTCAATTCTCTGAGGTCTAAAATGGGTCTGTGTCCCCCTGTTTTCTTTGGAATAAGGAAATAGGGGGAGTAAAACCCTGTACCCTTGTTGGGAAATGGGTACATCTTCTATTGCCCCATGGGCAAGAAGTAAACTGACTTCTTGATCCAACTGAGTGTTGAGTGAAGTCTGAGAACTGAACTATCTTACCACCGTAGGAGGGGGCATGTTGAAGAAATGAAGCTTGTACAATGGAAAGAGTCCTTTTTTCTGCTGTTATCTGCCCCCATCTGGAGGAAAAATGACACAACCTTCCTGGAATGGTGGAAGGCTCTGGCCCGTTGAGGGCCAGGAAGGCCAAGTTCTCTAGATGGGAGTCAAAGCCCCTGTGGAGGCTGAGTCCTGCTGGGCTGGTTGAGGCTTAGCCGTCTGTTTTCCTTTGCTTTGGGGGCTGCTGTCCCTTTCGGGCAGACTGACCTGTAGAATGCACCTGCTGGGTATAGGAGGGGTAAAACCTCTTCTTTTTAGAGAAGAATGGTTTCTTGTAGGATTTTCTCCTTGCAGGATCAGCTGTAGCCTTGGATAGTCTATCCAAAGTGGTGTTATCAGCATCCAGCTCATTAACTTTCTCTTGCCAATTTTTGCCAAAGAGATTTTCGCCTGTGCAAGGGATATTCCCCAGTTTGTCCTGTACCCAGAGTTCTTAGTCAGATGCCTGGAGCCAGGCAATCCTACGAGCACCTATAGCAATGACAGAGTTTCTGCTTATACACTCAAAGCAGTCAAAAGCTTTGTCTATGTCTATATCCCAATTAAGTGTCAAAAATCATTATTGTTGGCCACCTGGTGACGGCCCCAAACCCTTGTAATTGATTATTGTACGTTCCACCGCTTTGACCCATTAAAAAGCGGGATATAAATACAGCTAAATAAAATAAATAAATAAATAAATACAAATAAAAAGCTGCACGATTAACAAACTTGGAAATATCCTGGGCATGTTTGACAAGTGTAAGATAATCCTGCCTCTTATCATCAGGAAGGAGAGGGCTCATAAGCTCTAGATTTCCTGTAACCTCCTTAAGGAACATTTCCATGTATAAGATGTAGGAACTAATCCTGACAGAAAGCATAGAGGCCTGGAAGGTTCGACGCCCAAAGGCATCAAGAGTCCTACACTCACGTCCTGGAGGATTAGATGCATGTCTCTTTGCACTCTTGATCCTTCTCTTAGCTGACTCCACCACTATGGAGTGGTGTGGCAACTGAGTTTTCTGAAATCCAGGACAAGGAGGTACTCGATACATGGTATCCAGCCTACGGGAATGAGGAGAGGTGGTAAGAGGTGTTTCCCACATTCTTAACATGAGATCATGCAAGATCTCATGAATAGGCAAAGTAGCTGCCTCCTTGGGAGCTTTAGGATATTGTAAAATCTCCAACTCCTTTGCTCTGGGCTCTGTTTCAGGAGCCACTGTGATGGAAAGACCTCTAGCCACCTCCTGGATGAAATCCTGAAAGGATATATCCTCTGGAGGGGACATCCTACGTTTAGGAGAAGAAGGCTCCTCAGAGAGAAGTACTCCGGCATCGACAGAGCTGTCAGAGTCCTCAGAGTCATCGGAGAATTCAAAATATCTTCTGTCCGGGTGCTCTTGTAAAGCAAGATACCGGTACTGATCGAAGTCGGTACCGGACCCTGTCGATACCGGAGGAAATAGCATGACTCAGTGTTGATAACCCACTCGGCAATGTCAATGCTGTCGGTACCGATATAGGTGCCGAAACCGGTGTCGATACCGGTTGAACTGTTTGAAGCGGTCCCGAAGGCACCAATGCCGCAAGGAGAGCCGCCAGACTGCGCTCAATAGCCAAGAATCTCTGGTCTATTGACGCTGCCAATGCCTGGGTGTCATTACCGGATGAAGCGGCCGGTACCCTAGAACATGGCACCAGTAGTTCTGCTGAGGTTGAGGCCTCGAGAACATTCTGGCGCCCCGATAGTGCTTTGGAAGCCAAAGCCTCCTGCCAGGGCAATTTTGCCGGTACAAGTCCCTCAAGGGCAACGCCAGAGGCATCTCGATGCTTGGAAGGAGATCTACCCTTTGAGGACCGGCTAGATTTATGTTTGGTTACCTGAGATCCATGGGAGGAAGACGAAGCCCTGGAAGACGTCGATACCACGGATGCTGCATCGGAGGGAAAAAGGGTGCTAAGCTTAGCAGCTCGGTTTTGCCGACCCCTCTTCGACATCATCCCATAGGCAACACACTCCGAGATGGAGATGTCAGGACCTAAACATTTGAGGCACCACTCGTGAGTGTCGGTGACGGAGATGGTACCGCCACACTTGGAACACTTTTTAAAACCCGAAGCGGGTTTTTCCATGTTGAGGAAAAATTGGGCCTAGTGCCCAAAATGGCACGTTGCACCCAAGAGAAAAAAGGCTGGAAAGTCCAGAAAAAAAGATTACAAATTTATTTTTTTTTTAAAGAAAGAAAGAAAAAACCGGCGGTACCAGTATAGCGTCGAGGAAGGCAGATGCTACCACAAAAAAGAATGAAAAATATCGGTTAATTTCTGCGGTGACAGGAAAACGACCTGCTGGCTCCGTGGAAAACAAAGAACTGGAGAGAGGCAGTTGGGAAAGGTGGAAAGGCAGCACGCAGGCGCTGTGGGATGCTCCCAAAAGCTTTCTAATTGGATGCTGGGGAGCGTTCCCACGCAGGCTCCGTCGGTACCGACGATACCATATGTGAAGACTACATTCCTGCTTGTTCCTGGAGATTTCCTCTTCATATGCAGCCCAACATCCTCCTGCCTTTTGCCACCGCCTTGTCGCACTGCTTTGCCACCTTGAGATCTACAGAAATAATCACACCAAGGTCTTTCTCCTGATCCGTGCACGCCAACCTCTCACCCCTATCGTGAACATTTCTCTTGGGTTTCTGCTACCCAAGTGCATGACTCTGCACTTCTTTGCATTAAATCTTAATTGCCAAGCATTTGACCATTCTTCCAGCTTTTGTAGATCTTTTCTCATGTTAAAGGATTCCCTCGGGGGAGTCCACTCTGTTGCAAATTTTTGTGTCATCTGCAAAAAGACAGACCTTTCCATTCAGTCTTTCAGCAATATCACTCACAAATACATTGAAAAGTGCCAGGCCCAGGACCAAACCCTGGAGCACCCAGCTAATCACCTTCCTTTCCTCCGAGTGAGCTCCATTTACCATAACCTTCTGTCGTCTATCAGTCAACCAATTTCTGATCCAGTTTACCACCTTGGGACCCATCCCCAAGCTGTTGAGTTTATTGATAAGCCTCCTATGAGGAACAGTATCAAAGGCTTTGCTGAAATCCAGGTAGATGACATCCATCGCATGCCCCTGATCTAGTTCTCTGGTCACCCAGTCAAAGAACTCAATCGGATTTGTTTGGCAAGATCGTCCTTCGGTAAAACCATGTTGCCTCGGATCTTGCAACCTGTTAGTTTTGAGAAAGTTTACTATTCGCTCCTTCAGAAGTGCCTCCATTACTTTTCCCGCCACAGAGGTAAGGCTCATGGGCCTGTAGTTTGACACTTCTTCCCTGTCACCACTTTTGTGTAGAGGTACGACATCAGCCATTCTCCAGTCCTGAGGAACTACTCCTGTTTCCAAGGAACTGTTGAAAACATCCTTTAACGGCCCTGCAAGAACCTCTCTGAGCTCTTTTGCCTCGATGACATGGCCTTTGAATAACCTCAGAGGATAAACACACCTGATATCCGCAAAGAAAGGTATTAAATTAGCAAGCTAACCTCCAGAAATCTTTCTGGGTGAATAATATTGGTAGAACTTGCAAATAAAAGCTAGCAAGAAAAGATGACCATTTTGAAAAGAATTATAACGATCTCCACAAGGTCGATGGAATATCCTGACACTTTTGTAATTATGTCATATCCTGAATCAGCGAAGGGACATTATAGTCATATAAATTAGCTGAATCACCCAGTAGCTGAAAGTCTAAATATTTGAAAGAGTAATCTGCTCACAAAGGGGGAAACTACCTTCCCAACTATCACAAATGGCCTCCTGTAGAGGAAGAGCTCCTGACTGCTCAATTTAAATTTTAATCCTGAAAATTTCCCAAAATCTTCAAATTCCTGAAGGAGGACCCCCAAGCAACAAACAGGGTTCGCCACATGGGCCATCATATAATCCATGAAAGCAGCAAAATTTGAACTCAGCATCTTCCAGACACATTCCCTGAATGCCTCAGCATCCCCCATATATACCCCCAAATGCCCGGATGAGTGCAAATTTGAGCCAGTAAAGGCTCTAGAGTCAAGACAAAGAGCAGTGGGGACAATGGGCACCCGTCACATTCCCTTTTGCAATGGATGGTAGCCATGCAATTAACCAGAACCAACCCCCCTGGAATTAAGAGTACAGTATCCAAATCACATTCAGAAACATTCCCTTAATACTCAGTCCAAGACAGACTATAAATACATAGAAGCTAATATCATCCACATATTAACTACAATGTGCTTTTCTTTAACAAAACCCACCAGGAACTCAGAGATCAGGTGGGGCATACACTGGGCCAATTGATCCACCAATATTTTCACCAACAATTTTGCGTCAATAATGCAATAGGGTAGATTGGTTGCAATGAATCTTTTCCAGGTTTGAGTATCCCCGCAATCATGGCTGCACTGAGCTCATAAGAAAACCTCTGAAGATCAATTAGACTAGAATATACCTCTGACAGGAGGACACTATTCTTATCCTGAAGGAGCTTGTAAAAATCACTTCTAAACCCATCTGGTTATGGTGCCTGATCAGAAAGTCTGCTCAGGATTCTCGACTACATTTCCTGTGCCTTAATGGGTTCAATGAGGATAGCCACCTGACTTACCAACAACTTTGGCAGCCCACATTGCCTCAAATAATTTTGTGCATAAAAGGAATTTCCTTGTTCACTCTTATATAGTGAGCTGTAGAGGTCCTAAAAAGGCAAAACTGTACACTTCTAAGAGCGTTCTGGTTAAGCAACATAAAAATGTAATGAAGTAAATAATGCCTCTGGTATATCCGGGTCCTAAGGCAGAGTGAAACTGCTATACCAGCAGGCTTGAGGACATAGTCCCTGGTAGAAGCCAGGTGAAAAAGAGGTCAGACCCCATCCCAAGAATGGCAGCATTAGAAGCCTCCATCTGAAAACAGATCACCCATGTGCACCCACCCCCTCCCCAGCATGGTTATGTACACATGCAATAAACACACAGTGAGAGCCAAACAATATTGGCAATCAGCATTACACAGCTCAACAAGGAGTTGCTCGACCCTCACCCTGACTCCTTCCCACTGCCAATACCTCATCCTCAAGATTTCTGGCTCACATCAATCTGCCCATCTATGTAGCAATGTCCCCATATTCGGCCACTATAGTCTCCAACAATACTTACACATATACCACCCCGCCCCTCCCCACAACCACACTACCGATCCCACTTTCCCAAGCAAACTGAATTCATACATCAGTCATTCCTAACACTGCACCAATAACGAAAATAAGAAAAATTGAAAAAGAGCAAACAGCATATAAAAATAGCTGGTTCATTAACATTCCATACTCAAAACAAAAGAACCAATTCACAGCATTTAGACTCTCCAAACATCCAATTCACAAGGTACATGGACAATATACATTCCAGCATCCAGAACTGGTCATGAACTCCAAAAGAAAAATTATCCCTGCCCTCCCTCCCCGCCCCCCATCAATCCTCAATCATGTCAGACACGCAAAACACTCAAATGTAAGAAACGAGAGTCAATGAAAGGAAACAGTTCATACTTGGTCTGAGACTGCCAAAAAAAGAATGGAAAGCGTAGTTACTCACCTGTAACAAGTGATCTCCAGGAACAGCAGGAATTTAGTCTTTACATATGGGGGATGTCTATACCGATTGAGCCTGTGTGGGAACATTCCCCAGCATCCAATTGGAAAGCTTTTGGGAGCATTCCACTGTCTGCGTGACTGCCTTCCCAACTCCCTCTCTTCAGCAGAGTTTGTAGCTGAGAAAAGAGAGTAAATGAAATCTTTTAACTCCTAGGGGAGGAGGGTGGGTGTGAAGACTAAATTCCTGCTGTTCCAGGGGATCACCTGTTACAGGTGAGTAACTACTTTATCTCCAGGAAAAAAGCAGGAACGTAGTCTTCATATATGGCACTCTCTAGCTCCCAGATGTAGGGAAGGCAGAACCGGTGGAGGTGCGCCTCAGAGTAAGCTCAAAGAAGTCATGGATCCCTCATGGATTTCTGGTATCAAAGTCCAGGACAGAGGGTAGGAGTTACTTTTAAGTCTGAAAGAGGTGCTGGAGAACAGCTTGACCAAACATGGCATCCCAGTGGGAGTCTTTCTCCAGACAGTAATGGGCAGTGAAGGTATGGACAGAAGACCAAGTTGCTACCTTGCAAATTTCATCAATGGCTACTGAGCGTAGCTTTGCCATTGAAGTTGCCATGGTGTGAACATTATGAGCGGTGACATGCCCTTCCATGGAGAGTACTGCTTTGTTATAAGCAAATGAAATGCAGTCCGCTATCCATTTGGAGAGCGTACGTTTAGATACAGGCAAACCCAGGTGACTAGGGTCAAATGAGATGAACAACTGCAAGGCTTTACGATGATCTTGAGTCCTTTGGTGATAGAAAGCCAATGCACATTTACAGTCAAGAGTGTGCAGGGTTGCTTCTGCTCGAGACGCATGTGGTTTAGGAAAGACAACTGGAAGGTAAATTGACTGGTTTAAATGAAAAGGAGACACTACCTTTGGCATAAAGTGTGGGCGAGTCTGAAGGACGATTTTGTCATGGTAGATCCGGGTGAGGGGGGGGGGGGGAAGCCACCAGAGCTTGAAGCACACTAATGAATCCAGTTGAAGTGAGGGAAATTAGGAAGATTACCTTCCAAGACAGGAACTTTAGGGAGGTCATGGACAATGTTTCAAAGGGCAGCTTGAGAAGCTGCACTAGAACATTGAGGTCCCAGGCCACCGCAGATGGTTTGACGGGCGATTTGGACAGCAGGAGACCTCTCATGAAATATGCTAATGGCTGTGAGGAGATGGGCTGTCCACTTAGTAGGTAGTGAGAGGCCGCAATGGCACTGAGGTGGACTCTCACCAAATTGGTTTTCAGACCTGTCGAGGACAGGTAGAGGAGATACTAGAGGAGTGACTCCACAGGGGCAGAAAAGGGATTGAGATCTTTCTGGGAACACCAGATTGAGAATCTATGCCACTTAAAAGCTTATGAACGTCTGGTGGAGGGCTTTCTAGAAGGCAAAAAATCTCCTTAACCTCTTACATAAAGCTGAATCCTTCTAATGCTATACTCTCAGCAACTAGAAACAGAAAAAGACCACATGGCCTATATAGTCTGTCCTTCCATATCAAACACTACAACAGTCCCCTTTTTACCTTAGAGATCCTCTGTGTTTGTCCCATGTTTTTTTGAATTCAGATACTGTCCTCATCTATACCACCTCCACTGAGAAACTATTCCACAGATCCACCACTCTTTCCGTAAAGAAATATTTCCGCATATCACTCTTGAATCTATCCCCCTTTCACCCTCATCCCATGTCCCCTCATAGCAGAGTTTGCTTTCAATCGAAAGGGGCTCTCCTCCTATGCATTTATATCATGGAGATATTTAAACGTCTCAATCATATCACCTCTATCCCACCATTCCTCTAAGGTGTACATATTAAGATCCTTAAGTCTGTCCTCATATGCTTTACAATGAAGACCACTAACCATTTTAGTAACTAAGCTGTGAGATGGAGAGATTGTAGAATGGGACAGAGTAGTCAGCCGTTGTACTGGGAGAGGACATCGAGCGCAGATTACAAACCCATAGGATGAGTGAGTCAGACGCAGTAGCAGTATGGAGAGAGATCTGCAATTGTAAGTATTTACTTCTGGGATTTTTTCTAAATCTTAGGGAAAGCATAGTTACTCACCTGTAACAGGTGATCTCCGGGAACAGCAGGAATTTAGTCTTCACATATGGGTATCGGCGGTACCGACGGAGCTTGCGTGGAACGCTCCCCAGCGTCCAATTAGAAAGCTTTTGGGAGCATCCCACAGCGCATGAGTGCTGCCTTCCTGCCTTTCCCAACTGCCTCTCTCCAGTTGAGTTTAAAGCTGAGACAAAGAGAGAGAGAGGAAAAGGGAAAGATAGAGAGATACAACTCCTAGGGGAGGTGGGTGGGTTGTGAAGACTAAATTCCTGCTGTTCCCGGAGATCACCTGTTACAGGTGAGTAACTATGCTATCTCCAAGAAAAATCAGGAATGTAGTCTTCACATATGGGGACTCCCTAGCTTTAGATGCCAGGGAGAGACCCCAGAAGTTGTGTGTCCCTCTGAAGGGCTCCACTTCCCCCCATGGATCTCTGGCATCCAACCAGGGATGGAGGGTAGGAGTTGATTAGGTATGGAACAGGTGTTGGAGAACAGCCTGACCAAACAAGGCATCCCGGCGGGAGTCCTTGTCCAAGCAGTAATGGGCTGTGAAGCTATGAACGGAGGCCCAAGTGGCTGCTCGACAGATGTCGTCGATAGACACAGTGTAGATGAGCCATTGAAGCTGCCATGGCTCTCACATTGTGAGCTGTGACATGGCCCTCCAGAGGAAGGTTCTTACTCTGATAGGCAAAAGAAATACACTGTGCAATCCAGTGTTCTCATGGAGACTGGAAGTCCCAAATGAGAAGGATCAAAAGCAACAAACAGTTGAGAGGACTTTTTATGTTGCTGTGTTCTTTGCAAGTAAAAGGCTAGGGCTCTTTTACAGTCCATAAGAACATAAGACATGCCATACTGGGTCAGACCGAGGTCCATCAAGCCAGTATCCTGTTTCCAACAGTGGCCAATCTAGGTCCTACGTACCTAGCAATATCCCCAAAAGACACAGGTTCCACAATGCTTGTACTGGGTCAAGCATTGATATCCTGGGTCCCTTTTTAATAGTGGTTTATGGACCTTTCCTCCAGGAACTTGTCCAAACCTTTTTTAAACCCAGCTATACTAACAGCCCTTACTACATCCTCCGGTAACAGATTCCAGAGTTTGATTACACGTTGAGTGAAAAAATATTTTCTCTTATTTGTCTTAAATAGTTTACCCTGTAGCTTCATTACATGTCCCCTAGTCTTTCTATATTCTGATAGCGTAAACAATTGATCCACGTTTATCCGTTCCACTCCATTCATTAATTTATAGACCTCTATCATATCTCCCCTCAGCCGTCTCTTTTCCAGGTTAAAGAGCCCTAACCTTTTTAGCCTCTCTTCATAGGAGTAGCCTTCCATCCCCTTCACCAATTTGGTGGCTCTTCTCTGTACTTTTTCTAATAACGCTATGTCCTTTTTAAGATACGGCGACCAGAATTGCACACAATATTCAAGGTGCGGTCGTACCATGGAGCGATACAGAGGCATTATAATATCCTTTGTTTTATTCTCCATCCCTTTCTTTATGATACCTAGCATTCTATTTGCTTTCTTGGCCGCCGCTGCACACTGGGCGGAGGGTTTTAACATGTTATCCACGATGACTCCTAAGTCCTTTTCCTGGGTGGTGGTTTCTAATGTGGAGCCTTGCATCGTGTAACTATAGTGTGGGTTGTTCTTTCCTAGGTGCATAACTTTGCATTTGTCCACATTAAATTTCATCTGCCATTTGGATGCCCAGTCTTCCAATTTATCCAGATCCTCCTGCAGTTTTCCACAATCCTCTTGGGTTTTAACAACTTTAAACAGTTTTGTGTCATCTGCAAATTTGATAACCTGACTAGTTATTCCCTTTTCCAGGTCATTTATGAATATGTCAAAAAGTAGCGGACCCAGTACAGATCCCTGGGGTACTCCACTATTCACTTTTTTCCATTGGGAATATTGGCCATTTAGCCCTACCCTCTGCTTTCTATCTTTTAACCAGTTCCCGATCCACAATAGTACACTGCCTCCTATCCCATGACTTTTTAGCTTTGCCAAAAGTCTCTGATGGGGGACCTTGTCAAAAGCTTTCTGGAAGTCCAGATACACTATATCAACCGACTCACCTTTGTCTACCTGTTTATGCACACCTTCAAAGAAACATATCAGATTAGTAAGACAAGATCTTCCTTGTCTAAAGCCATGTTGGCTGTCTCCCATTAGGCCATGACTATCTACATGTTGTGTAATTTTGTTCTTTATGATGGTTTCTACCATTTTCCCTGGTACTGACGTCAGGCTCACAGGTCTGTAATTTCCCGGGTCACCCCTGGAACCTTTTTTAAAAATTGGTGTTACGTTGGCGACCCTCCAATCTTCAGGTATTACAGATGATTTTAATGAAAGTTCACAGATTACCAATAGCAGGTCTGCAATCTCATATTTCAGTTCTTTCAACACTCTGGGATGTATACCATCCGGTCCAGGTGATTTGCTACTATTTAGTTTATCAAATAGTTGTAATATATCTTCCAGGTGTAGCGATATTTCTCTCAATTCCTCTGCAGTATCACCTTTAAATACCACTTCAGTCATGGGTAACATCCCCACATCTTCCTCAGTAAAGACCAAAGCAAAGAATTCATTCAGTCTCTCTGCTATAGCCTTGTCTCCTCTTACTGCCCCTTTTACCCCTCTATCATCTAACGGTCCAATTGGCTCTCTCACAGGCCTTTTGCTACGAATGTACTTGAAAAAGTCTTTATTTTGTGTTTTTGCTTCCGTAGCAAGTTTCTTCTCAAATTCCCGCTTTGCCTGCCTTATCAATGCTTTGCATTTAACTTGCCAGTGCTTGTGTTTCCAGTTTTCATCATTTGGCTCTTTTTTCCATTTCCTGAAGGTTGCTTTTTTGGCAGCAACAGCCTCTCTGACCTCACCTTTAAACCATGCTGGCAGTTTTTTGGACTTTCTTCCACTCTTCTTAATGCGTGGAATACAGCTGGTCTGGGCTTCGAGGATAGTATTTTTAAATAACACCCAAGCTTGCTGTAAGTCTTTAACCTTTGGAACCGCTCCTTTTAGTTTTTTCCTAACTATATTCCTCATTCTATCATAGTCTCCCTTTTGAAAGTTAAAAGGTAATACTGTGGATTCCTTTACTATCTGTCCTCCACTAATTAAATCAAACATGATCATACTATGATCACTATTGCCAAGTGGTCCCAACACCCTTATTTCTTGCACCAGATCTGGCGTTCCACTAAGGATTAGGTCCAGTATGGCTTCCCCTCTGGTCGGTTCATGAACCAGCTGCTCCAAGAAGCAGTCATTTATTCCATCTAGAAACTTTATCTCTTTAGCTTGTCCTGCCGTGACACTGACCCAGTCGATACCGGTGTAATTGAAATCACCCATTATTACTACTCTGTTGTGACTTTTGTTAGCTTCCTTGATTTCTTTGAGCATTTCATCATCCATTTGTTCATTCTGGCCAGGCGGTCGATAGTATACTCCCACTGCCATCGCCTTCCCCTTCATAAATAGTCTGCCTGTGAATACTAAAGAACCCAATATGTTTATACATAGCTCAGTTTTTACACTGTTTTTTGTATATAGTTTTACTGTGTGTACATAGTTATAGTTTTATTACCCCTTTTCCAAGTTTAAGTTACCTGTTATAATGTAAGCACACCAGTGTTTTCTGATTGTGCAGTTCTGTTACTTGTAAACCGCACTGAAAACAAATAGCGCGGTATATAAAAGATGTTAAATAAATAAAATAAATAAATAAATAAATGGGATTTCAATCCATAGAGATTCTACAGCAAATTTTGTTCCCTGCAAAACTTTAATCCTTTCTGACTCAATGCCCTCTCTAACATAGAGCGCAACCCCTCCACCAATTTGATCAGCTCTATCATTACGATATAGTTTGTATCCAGGTATCACAGTGTCCCACTGGTTATCCTCCTTCCACCATGTCTCTGAGAGTGCAATCATATCTAACCTCTCATTTAGTGCTATATATTCTAACTCTCCCATCTTATTGTTTAGACTTCTAGCATTGGCATACAAGCATTTTAGAGACTGTATTTTATTCTTATCAATCTGGCTATTGGTAGGCAGGGGTAATTTGGAATCTTTATGCTCTGTCTGCTCCTTACTCAAGGGCATTTGGGCTACTATACCCCCTTTTGGAACCTCACTGCTTTTGGTAGTATCCTTCAAGGATACCTTTGTCCGAACCATGCGCTCCTGGGTGACTGTCGGCTTTCCCCTATTGTCTAGTTTAAAAGCTTCTCTATCTCTTTTTTAAAGGTTAATGCCAGCAGTCTGGTCCCATCCTGATTAAGGTGAAGCCCATCCCTTCGGAAGAGCCCCCCCTTTCCCCAGAATGTTCCCCAGTTCCTAACAAATCCAAAACCCTCATCCGTGCACCATTGTCTCATCCACGCATTGAAACTCCGAAGCTCTGCCTGTCTTTTGGGTCCTGCACGTGGAACAGGAAGCATTTCGGAGAACGCTATCCTAGAAGTTCTGGATTTCAACTTCCTACCTAAAAGCTTAAATTTAGCCTCCAGAACTTCCCTACCACATTTTCCTATGTCATTGGTACCAACATGTACCAAGACAGCAGACTCCTCCCCAGCACTATCTACGATCCTATCTAGGCGGTGCGTGAGGTCTGCTACCTTCGCACCAGGCAGGCATGTTACCAGGCGATCCTCACGTCCACCAGCCACCCAACTATCTACATTCCTAATGATTGAATCACCGACTATAACAGCTGTCCTGACCCTCCCCTCATGGGCACATGGCCCTGGAGAAACGCCCTCGGTGCGAGAGGGTTTTACATCACCTGGAGGACAGGTCCTAGTTACAGGATCACTTCCTGCCACACCAGGGTGATGCTCTCCTGTCACGTGACCTCTCTCCTCCATGGCAACAGGGATGCTGCCAGACTGGAGGTGGGACTTCAGGACTATATCCCTGAAGGTCACGTCCATGTACTTCTCTGTCTTTCTTATGTCTTCCAGGTCTGCTACTCTAGCCTCTAGAGAACGGACTCGTTCCCTGAGAGCAAAGAGTTCTTTGCACTTAGTGCATACGTAAGATCTCTCACCAACTGGGAGAAAATCATACATGTGACACTCAATGCAAAAGACCGGAGAACCCCCATCTCGTTGCTGGACTTCTGTCTGCATCTTAGTTTAAAGCTTGTGTTTAGATCTTTTAAATTCTGTATATAATAAGGATTGGTGTAGATGCTTGTACCAATAAAAGTGTATCTAATACCCCTAATACACCTTGTGTACCTAAAGCTTAATTAAGTAATCTCAGGTCCTCTGTGTGTGACTGATTTGGATAAAGAGCTGCACCTGAGAGCAGCCCCTTTCCTCTAAGATGTGCAAGTACCTATAAAACTACAATTACCCCAGAGGTGGGTGGGTGCTGGGGAGGGAGGGAGGGAGATAAGTCCTATTAAAGAGGGCAGTTACAAGGTACCCTGTCCTGGCCCCTCAGCAGGGGGGGAGGGGGGCAGGGGGCTACCACACAAAGCATTTGATGCATGAGGTCTTGGAAAGAACACAGGCAAGTAGACTACTTGATTAAGATAAAAAGGCGAGACCACCTTTGGCATAAAGTGTGGATGAGTTCGAAGGACTACCTTGTCAGGATGAAACCTTGTATAAGGTGGATCAGCTACTACTGCTTGCAACTCACTGATGCGGTGTGCTGATGTGACTGCAATGAGAAAGATAACTTTCCAAGAAAGGAATTTCAATGAGGTAGTAGCTAAGGGTTCGAAAGGTGGCTTCATGAGCTGACCAAGAACCAGGTTTAAGTCCCATGCCACCGGTGGTGGCCTAATGGGAGGCTTAGTCAGAAGGCGGCCTCTCAAAAATATAAGAGGATGGGAGGAGATAGGTTGTCCATTTAGAGGCTTGAGAGAAGCGGCAATAGCACTCAAATGGACTCTTACTGAGTTAGTTTTAAGTCCTGCATTGGATAAATGAAGGAGATACTCCAGTAATGATTCTAGAGGTAACGCAAGGGGGTTAAGACCCTTCTGCGAACACCATATGGTAAGCCTTTTCCACTTGAAAGCATAAGAGTGTCTTGTGGAAGGCTTCCTGGAAGCATGAAGGACATCCTTTACTTGCTGAGAGAGGTTAAGCTCTTGAAGATCTAGGCCTTCAGCAACCAAGCTCTGGGGTGCAGAGATTGGGGATTGGGATGCCATAACATTCCATCCTCCTGAAACAGGAGATCTGGAGCAGATCCTAACTCCAGGGAGGGAGCTTGAGAGAGATGTAGAAGCAGAGGGTACCACACTTGCCGTGGCCAATGTGGAGCTATGAGAATCATACGCCCTCTGTCTCTCTGAAGCTTGAAAAGGGTTTTGGGAATTAGGGGAATGGGTGGAAAGGCATACAGGAAGTCTTGACACCAGTGAAGGAGGAAAGCATCCCTGGCCTGAGAGCCCTGAGCCGGAATTCTGGAACAGAACCAGGGAAGTTTGGCATTCAACGGACTTGCAAAGAGGTCTATGTCCGGGGTTCCCCAAATTTGAAAGATCTTGGCCACCTGGTCTGCATGTAGAGACCATTCGTGTGGAAGCAGAACTCGACTGAGTCTGTCTGCCCAAGAGTTTTGTATGCCTGGGAGGTACACAGCCAGGAGATGAATTTGATGCTCTCTGGCGAGGGCCCATAGTCGCAAAGCTTCGTTGCAAAGCAACAGAGAACCTGTTCCCCCCTGCTTGTTCATATAGAACATCGCTACCTGATTGTCCGTATGAATGAGGATTGTCTTGTAGCTGAGCAGGGTATGGAACACTCGAAGAGCAAGGAAGATTGCTCTGAGCTCTAAGAGACTGATATGCAGATGAGTCTCCTCTGAAGTCCAGGTGCCTTGGGTGGAGAGGTCTTGTAGATGAGCTCCCCAACCCACTGGTGAAGCATCTGTTGTGAGAGTTGCCTGGGGTAAAGGTTGTTGAAAAGGGGACCCCAGCAACAGGTTTTGAGTGGACTGCCACCATTGGAGGGACAAAATAAGGCGACTTGTGTTTGCTATTTTGTCTGACAGGCACCCTGATGCCTGGGTCCATTGGGTGGATAAAGTCCACTGGGCTGCTCTCATATGGAGGCAAGCATAAGTAACCACATGCACTGTGGATACCATGTGGCCTAGTAGTTGTAGCATTTCTCAGGCAGTGAGAAGAGGTTTTAGCACTGCTTGAGAAGCTAACTGCACCATGCGAAGGCAACGGGCCTGGAGGAGATAGACCCTTGCCTTTTTGGTATCCAGCAAAGCTCCTATGAATTCTAGAGACTGAGTGAGAGTTAGACTGGATTTTGGGATGTTTATGACTAGACCCAAATACTGAAGGATACGTATTGTGCAAGATAGAGAAGCTCTGGCCTCTGGCTCTGATGGGGCTCGAATGAGCCAGTCGTTTAAGTAGGGGAAGACGAATATGCCTAAAGTGCAGAGAAATGCAGCTACCACAGCCATGCATTTCGTGAACACTCTTGGAGCTGAGGCCAGGTCAAAGGGAAGGCACCCTGTATTGGTAGTGCTTTCCTTGAAAACGGAACCGAAGGAACATTCTGTGAGTTGGATGGATGAGAACATGGGTGTACGCATCCTTGAGATCTAGAGAACAAAGCCAATCCTGACTCTGAAGGTATGGCAGCAGAGTTCCTAGAGTACCAAAAAGGAGCAAAGGATCCGCACAACACAAAGGAACAAAAAGAGCGGAGCCTGGACTGCCAAAAAATGAATGAACTTTATTAATTGGTGGCTCTTCTCTGTACTTTTTCTAATAACTCTATATCCTTTTTAAGATACGGTGACCAGAACTGCACACAATATTCAAGGTGCGGTCGTACCATGGAGCGATACAGAGGCATTATAATATCTTGTTTTATTTTCCATTCCTTTCCTTATGATACCTAGCATTCTATTTGCTTTCTTGGCCGCCGCTGCACACTGGGCCGAGGGTTATAACATGTTATCCACAATGACACCTAAATCTTTTTCCTGGGTGGTGGTTCCTAATGTGGAACCTTGCATCGTGTAACTATAGTTTGGGTTGTTCTTCCCTAGGTGCATAACTTTGCACTTGTCCACATTAAATTTCATCTGCTATTTTGATGCCCAGTCTTCTAATTTATCAAGATCCTTTTGCAATTTTCCACAATCCTCTTGGGTTTTAACAACTTTAAATAGTTTTGTGTCATCTGCAAATTTGATAACCTCACTTGTTATTCCACTTTCCAGGTCATTTATGAATATGTCAAAAAGCAGCGGACCCAGCACACATCCCTGGGGTACACCACTATTCACCTTTCTCCATTGGGAAAATTGGCCATTTCGCCCAACCCTCTGTGTTCAATAGCCAGGAACCTCTGGTCTATCGACGCTGCCGATGCCTGGATGTCGGTACCGGAGAAGACAGCCGGTACCCCAGAGCATGGCACCAGTAGTTCTGCTGAGGTTAAGGCCTCGAGAACGTCCTGGAGCCCCGAGAATACTTTGGAAGCCGAAGCCCTCAAGGGCAACGCCAAAGGCATCTCGGTGCTTAGAAGGAGATCTACCCTTTGAGGACCGGCTGGACTTATGTTTAGTTACCTGAGATCCACGGGAGGAAGAGGAAGCCCTGGAAGACGTCGATGCCACTGAAGCTGCATCAGAGGGAAACGGGGTACTGAGCTTAGCAGCTCTGTTCTGCAGACCTCTTTTAGACATCATGGCACAGGACATAGAATCTGTGATGGAGTGGTCAGGACCTAAACATTTCAGACACCATTCATGGGTGTCGGTGACGGAGATGATACCGCCACACTTGGTGCACTTTTTGAAACCTGAAGCAGGTTTCACCATTGTAGGAAACATTTTTGGGCCCAAGGCCCAAAATGGCGCGTGCACCTGGGAAAAATGGGAAAAAATATTAAGTATATATATATATATATTTTTTTAAGAACAGAAATAAAGAAAAAACGGCAGTACCGGTAAAGCGTCGAGGAAGGCAGATGCGACCACAAAAAAAGGAAAGTAATAAGGAAGAATTTTCCGCGGTGACAGGAACAACGACCTGCTGGCTCCGCGGAAAACAAAGAACTGGAGAGAGGCAGTTGGGAAAGGCAGGAATGCAGCGCGCAGGCGCTGTGGGATGCTCTCAAAAGCTTTCTAATTGGATGCTGGGGAGTGTTCCCGCGCAGGCTCCGTTGGTACCGATACCCCTATGTGAAGACTATATTCCTGCTTGTTCCTGGAGATAAAGGAATTCTTTAGATTAAAGCTGATTAATCTGTGAATCCAGTGTATTTGTTAAATCAGTCAGGGCAAAGAGCTTTCAGTTTACATTTAACACAGAAGAGAGCTTTCTGGTTAAATTTAGAACCCAAGACTTCCGCTATCCAATCAACAGCTGTGGGACTCCCCCTGGAAATTGGTCACAGATTACCTTAGAAGCAAAAGACAGGGTACTGTGTAGCAGCCAGCTTTTAATAAGTCTTTTTCCCTCCCTCCCCAACACCCACCAAACCTGGGAAAATGTAGCTTTATAGGTGCATAAACCTCTCAAAGGAAAGGAGGTGCCATATTCACTCAGGTGCAGCTGTTTGTCCTCATCAGGCATACATTGTTCACCTGAAGCTTAATTAATCTCAGGTCCTTAAAGTACATTAAATGTATTAGGTGTAGCTTTATTAGAATAAGTATTGCTACCAAATAGAAATTACACTTACCTGGTAATTGTAGTTCCTGGAGGGTCCAGTTTAGTCCTTCACATCAGGGTAGTGCACCTCCTCCTGCAGCAAGGAGACTGGACCAATCAAATCCTTTCCCTGTGAGGATGTATACCGCTGGAGCTCCCATCAGCCCCCCAGTGAACTGTTAACAAGCAAACCTAAACGAATAATATGTAGGTATAACGGAAAGAAGACCCCTCCCCAAAATAACTCGACTCCTTCCCCAAATGAGGGAGCCGTAACTGTGCACATCGCGTCCACTTGGACCACTGAATGAAAGAAAGGCACTGCCACACCATCAAAGAAAAAGAATCAACGAGGAAAAGAGAGCAGAAGACCCCGAACTCAAGGGACCACAGATAAAGCGCTTAACCAGCTCTCTCTCACACCGTATCTTAGCGCGCCGAATGGAAAGGAAGAAGCTCTCGGGAGGGATTGAGGACTAAACTGGACCCTCCAGGAACTACAATTACCAGGTAAGTGTAATTTCTATTTCCTGAGCGGTCCTCCAGTTTAGTCCTCCACATCAGGGATGTAACAGAGCAGTATCTAACGGGAGGGACCAACCCAACCGGCGCGCAGATCCGCCGAACCAAAGCTAGAATCTCTGGATGCCAGCACATCCAGCCGGTAATGCTTACTAAAGGCATGGAGCGACGACCAAGTAGCCGCTCTGCAAATGTCCACCGGCGGAACCAAACCGTGCTCCGCCCACGACGTCACCTGCGCCCGAGTGGAATGGGCCCGCAAGCCCAACGGAACCGCACGGTCATGTAAAATATATGCCGACGCAATTGCCTCCTTAATCCATCTAGCAATGGAAGACTTTGCCGCAGCCTCTCCCTTTCGCTTACCACCAAACAGGACGAACAGGCGGTCCGTCTTACGAACCGACTCGGTAGCTCTGAGGTATCGGCAGAGCACCCGCCGAACGTCCAGACGATGCAACCCGTCAGACGTGTCCGACTCCGGGGAGTCAAAGACCGGGAGAAAAACGGCTTGATTCAAATGAAAGGGAGAAACCACCTTAGGAAGAAAGGAAGGAACAGGATGCAAGACTACTCTATCTTTAGAGAACAATAAGAATGGCTCCCGACACGAAAGCACCTGCAACTCCGAGATATGTCGAGCCGAACAGATGGCCACCAAGAACACAGTCTTCAATGTGAGATCCTTGAGGGACGCAAGGCGAAGAGGCTCAAAAGGCTTCTGAACCAAAGCTTGTAACACCAAATTCAAATCCCATGGAGGAATCGTAGCCCTGCGAGAAGGACGCAACCGAAGCACGGCCCTCAGAAAACGTTGCACATCCGCATTAGTTCCCAGGGGAACCCCCAAGACCTTACCCCTGTAACACGCTAGGGCCGCCAATTGCACTTTCAGAGAACTTGCAGCAAGACCCTTGTCAAAACCGTCCTGCAAAAAACTGAGAATGGCCGGAACTGAAGCCGTCGCGGCTCGGAGATCGTGCCGCGAACACCAATCCTCAAAAATTCGCCATACGCGCACATACGTGAGCGAAGTCGATGCTTTGCGCGCCCGAAAAAGAGTGGCAATAACAGCTGAAGAATAACCTTTCCGCCTCAACCTAGTCCTTTCAATGGCCATACCGTAAGCGAGAATCAATCCACCTGCGGCATCCGTAGCGGCCCCTGAATCAAAAGGTCCTGCAAGAGCGGCAACCGCCACGGAACTCCGTCGAGGAGTCGAATCAGATCCGCATACCACGGACGTCGGGGCCAATCCGGAGCCATTAGAAGAACTTTTCCCCGATGCGCCTCTATGCGTTGAACCACTCGACCGATCAACGCCCACGGAGGAAAGACGTAGAGGAGGCCGGAAGTCGGCCACAGGTGAATGAGAGCGTCTATGCCCTCGGACATGGGTTCTCTCTGCCTGCTGAAGAACCGAGAGGTCTTGGCCGACTGAAAGGTCGCCATGAGATCCATGATCGGCGGCCCCCATCTGCGGACTATTTGTGCGTACACCTGCGGGTGGAGCTCCCACTCCCCGGCATCCACCTGCACCCTGCTGAGGAAATCCGCCAT
The DNA here is from genome assembly GCA_033557465.1 of Ichthyophis bannanicus. Taxonomy (NCBI): domain Eukaryota; kingdom Metazoa; phylum Chordata; class Amphibia; order Gymnophiona; family Ichthyophiidae; genus Ichthyophis; species Ichthyophis bannanicus. Next base: position 518,250,472 of record CM066033.1, read on the forward strand.
CACATTCTCCTTTCCGGCGATATGTACCGCCGAAATGGCTAGAAGTCGAGGTTCCACCCACTGGAACAACATGTCGGCCTCTTCCTCCATCGCTCTGCTTCCAGTGCCGCCCTGACGATTGAGATATGCCACCGTCGTCGAGTTGTCTGAGAGAATCCGCACCGCCCGGCCTACCACTGAGGATTCGAACGCCAGAAGCGCCCACCTCACCGCCCGCAACTCGAGGCGGTTGATCGGCCAAGAGGCCTCCAGGGGTGACCATTTCCCCTGTGCGAAACGACTGTTGCAATGGGCTCCCCAGCCCGCCAGGCTCGCATCCGTTATCACTGGCATCTAGACCGGCTGCTCTAGAGGATCTCACGCTAGCAACGCCTTCGAGCTCAGCCACCATCGTAACTGCCGCACCCGCCTCAGACAAGGCAGCCGGCGGCTCAGGGAATCCATTTGGTTCGACCAACGCCGCAACAGGGCTCGTTGTAATGGACGCATGTGAAACCTGGCCCAGGGGACTACATCTAGGGCTGCCGCCATCGTTCCCAAGACGCAAAGGTACCACCACGCCGACGGTGCCGGGAACGCTAAACATTTGCGAACCAGAAGGTGCAAAGCACGAGCTCGGCGGTCCGGCAGAAACACCAGTCCTTGCGCCATATCGAAACGAACCCCGAGATATTCGAGGGACTGAGTCGGCACCAAATGGCTCTTCTTCTCGTTGACCACCCAACCAAGACTCCGCAGCAGAGTAACGACTCTGCCCGTGGCTTGCAAACTCTCCCGCTCAGTCTTTGCTCGGATTACCCAATCGTCGAGATAAGGGTGAACCAAAACACCCTCCTTCCGCAACGCCGCCGCAACCACCACCATGACCTTGGTGAAAACACGGGACGCTGAACGGCAACGCTTGAAACTGGTAATGACCCCAAGGAAGGGCGACCGCAGGAACTTTTGATGAGCTGCCCTGATAGGAATGTGCAAGTAGGCCTCCGAAAGATCAAGAGACGTCAGGAACTCTCCCTGACGTACCGCCACTAAGACGGATCTCAGAGTTTCCATGCGAAAATGAGGCACTCAAAGGAAACGATTCACTCCCTTGAGATCTAGGATAGGACAGAGAGCCGTCCTTTTTTGGCACCACGAAATAAATAGAGTACCGGCACGCACCGAGATCGGCCTCCGGGACCGACACCACCGCCCCCAAGGCCAGCAGGCGGTTCAATGTCAGGCGCACGGCTAACACATTTTGAGGATTCTTGCAAGGCGACAGCACGAAGGCATCCGGGAGCGGACAAGCCAGCTCTAAAGCGTACCCCTCTCGGATGATCTCGAGGACCCACTGGTCTGAAGTTATCTGGACCCAGGAAGAAAGAAAGTGCCGAAGACGACCTCCGATCACCTGACCCTCTACCGGGGTCCGCCGCATTTCATTGCGGCTTGCGACCAAATGAAGAGGACGACGAAGCAGAGGCAGACGAGAATCCTCTACCTGCTCCTCGAAACCTCGAGGATCTAGCTGCCAGCCTTCTGCGTTGGAAACCCCCAAACCTGGAAGAGCGGAATCTGCGAAAGTCCCGAAATGGACCTCTAGCTGATGACAAAGCCCTATTCTGTCGCGGCTTGTCCTCCGGCAGCCTGCCGCCTTTAGACTCGCCAAGGTCCTTGACTAACTTTTCGAGATCATCCCCGAACAAAAGCTTGCCTTTAAAGGGGAGCTTGCTAAGGCGCGCTTTAGAAGACCCGTCAGCAGCCCAATTACGAAGCCAAATGGACCTGTGTGCCGCTACTACGGAAGCCATGCTGTTAGACAAAGTCCGGATCAAATCATAGTGAACATCCGCCAAATACGCGGACCCCGATTCTAAGCGGGTAACTTCCAACAACCCTTGTTGGTCCAGAGAGGAGTCCTGACGCAAATGCTGAGCCCATCTCAAACAGGCCCGAGAAACCCAGGCCCCACAAGTAGAGGTTTGTAAGGCCAAGGCATTAGTCTCAAAGGCCTGCTTTAACAAACCATCCACCTTTCTATCCTGGTTGTCCTTCAAGGCCGCACTGCTCTCAAACGGAATTGTAGTCTTCTTAGTCACCGCCGAAACCGCTGCGTCAATGTGTGGCGAACAAAACTTTTCCTTGTCCTTGTCCGCCAGAGGGTAGAGGCGATTCATCGTCCTGATACCCTTCAAGCCGGAATCAGGGTGATCCCACTCAGCCTGAATCATCTAATGAACTACTCGATGAACCGGAAACACCGTCTGAGAATCTCGGACCGCTTGAATGAGAGGGTCTTCCAAAACATCATCCTCTCCGGGTCGCCCAACAGTCAGATTCAGGGCTTGTAAAGATTCTGTAATTAGGGGAATCGGTTCTTCTTTGCGAAAAACGCGGATGATCCGAGCCTGTTCCTCAGGTTCCGGTATCTCCCCGTCCTCCAATTCATCGATCCTGTCTTCGGGCTCCACATCAGACCATTCCGGCTCTGGCCATGCCATATCCGGAAGGCCCATGTCTGACACCCGGGGACGCTTGGCCGCCTTAGGTGTATCCACTCTCGCCCCCTCTGCTTTGAGAGACGGCGGAGCCGGTGGGACCGCGCACAGCTCAGATCCTTTTCCCAAGCGTCCCCTTTGAAAAGCTTGGTGCATAAGAAGCACGAAATCAGGAGAGAAATCCCCCCAGAAAACTGCACTAGGACCCCCTGCCTGCGAACCCCCTGGCGCAGACGAAGTAGGAGGAAGGGAAGGTACGAGAGCCCCTGGAACCAGCTCCTCAGCACTTGAAACTGGAGGATCCACGGCCTCCAAAGGCACACTGGCCTCCATTGCCTGCAGTGGATCCTGTGGAGGGCAGGCGCAGCCTTTGCAAACTACCGTGTCAGAGACAGAGCCTTTGCGGGACCCACAAATCACACACTGCGGCCGCCGGGACATGGAGAGAAAAAACTCTCAACAGGGCAGAGCTGCCACCCCGAAATGAACTGTTTCGGGTTTTTTTGTTGTTTTTTTTTTTAAATTTTTGTTTTGGTACTGTTGACCCAACAAAACAAATTCACCAAGGCCCTATTGAGCCAGGCCGCACAGTGCAGGACACGCCGCAGCACGGACCCTGAAAGAAAAAGCAGGAGCCAAAATTAAAAAAGGCCGCCGAAACCTCGAAGAGACTAAAAAAAAAAAAAAGGCGCAAAAAAAAGTAAAGAATGGCAAAACAAGTAAAATTAAAATTAATTAAAACAAAACAAACCGCAGCGATCTTGCTGACCTAATTCCTCTGGGCACTGTAAAATCAGCCACGATGTCACTTACCCCGCAGCCACGAAGTTGTAAAGCAACGGAGCTGACAGAAAAAAATGATCAAGCTGCAATGGCCCCGCAGTGTGATGAAACACCGACCGGAGCGCTAAGCGATCTGGGGTCCTCTGAGACGTGGTAAAGTTGCCCGCAAAATAGGAGATGGTGAGTGTGGCCAGATTCCTCCTCCGAGCTTTCATGGAGGGGAGATCACAGGCTACTGAACTGTAGCCGACGTGCCGTTGCCTAGCAGAAGGCAGACGGGCAGTGCAATCTCGGCTCCCTCCTCTACAGGCATTTAAAGGCACAGACCCCCTAGACTGCAATAAACAAAAAAGGCACTACAAGGTGCAAAAGGGATGAAAACAAACAAAAACTATTAAAGTCCTAAAACCCAAAGTGAGCCCTGAGTAGGCTCACATGCCTCCTGCTGCAAGGAGACTGGACACACTGGGGGGCTGATGGGAGCTCCAGCAGTATACATCCTCACAGGGAAAGGATTTGATTGGTCCAGTCTCCTTGCTGCAGGAGGAGGTGCACTACCCTGATGTGGAGGACTAAACTGGAGGACACCTCAATAACACTTAGTACGTAAAGAACTTAAATACCTAAGCACAACCTTAAAACTAAGATGTAGACAGCAGTCCAGCAGCATGATGGGGGTTTTCCAGTCTTTTGCAGTAAGTGTCCCGTGTATGATTTTCTTCTAGTTGGTGAGGGGTCTTACGTGTGCATTAGGTGCAAGGAGCTCTTTGCTCTCAGGGAACAAGTCCGATCTCTAGAGGCTAGAATAGCAGACTTGGAGGACATAAGGAAGACAAAGAGGTACATAGATGAGACCTACAGGGATATAGTACTGACGTCTCACCACTAGTCTGGCAGCATCCCTGTTGCCATGGAGGAGAGAGGTCACGTGACAGGAAAGCATCACCCTGGTGTGGCAGTAAGTGATCTTGTAGCTAGGACCTGCCTCCAGGTGATGTAAAACCCTCTCGCACCAAGGTGGTTTCTCCAGGGCCATGTGCCCACGAAGGAAGGGTTCGCCTGGTAACATGCCTGCCTGGTGCGAAGGTAGTAGACCTCAAGCGTCACCTACACAAGGTCTTAGATAGTGCTGGGGAGGAGTCTGCTTTCTTGGTACATATCGGTATCAATGACATAGGAAAAAGTGGTAGGAAGGTTCTGGAAGCATTTAGGCTTTTAGATAGGATGTTGAAATCCAGAACTTCCAGGATAGCATTCTCCGAAATGCTTCCCGTTCCACGCGCAGGAACCCAAGGCAGGCAGAGCTCCGGAGTCTCAATGCGTGGATGAGACAATGGTGCAAAGATGGGGATTTGGGATTTGTTAGGAACTGGGGAACATTCTGGGGAAAGCAGGGGCTCTTCCGAAGGGATGGGCTTCACCTTAACTGGGATGGAACCAGGCTCCTGGCATAAACCTTTAAAAAGGAGATAGATCATCTTTTAAACTAGACAATAGGGGAGAGGCGACAGACGCCCAAGAGCGCATGGTTCAGAACAATGTATCTTTGAAGGATACTACCAAAAAAATGAAGTTAGGGCATATCAGCAGAGAAGTAGACAAAAGTAGCTCAAATGTCCTTGACTACGAAGCAGACAGAGCTTAAAGCTTCAAAATTACCTCTGCCTATCGATAGCCAGATTAATATGAATAGAATACAGTTTCTAAAATGCTTGTATGCAAATGCTAGAAGTCTAAAAAATAAGATGGGATAGTTAGAATATACAGCACTAATTGAGAGATTAGATATGATTGGTATCTCAGAGACATGGTGGAAAAAGAACAAACAGTGGAATACTGTGATATCTGGGTACAAACTATATTGTTATGATAGAGCTGATCAAATTGGTGGAGGGGTTGCTCTCTATGTTAGAGAGGGCATTAAGTCACAAAGGATTAAAGTTTTGCAGGAATCAAAATTTGCTGTAGAATTTCTATGGATTGAAATTCCATGTAAAAAGGGGAAGGCGATGACAGTGGGTGTGTACTATCGATTGCCTGGCCAGACTGAATAAATGGATGATAAAATGCTCAAATAAATAAAGGAAGTTAACAAAAAGGTTACAGCACAGTAATAATAATGGGTGATTTCAATTACCCCAGTATTGACTGGGTCAGTGTCATGGCAGGACATGCTAGCGAGATAAAGTTTCTAGATGAAATAAATGACTGCTTCTTAGAGCAGCTGGTTCATGAACCGACCAGAGGGGAAGGAGACCAAACAAGCAGGTACAAAAAGGAGACTGGCGGTGAATCCATTTCAGGTAAAAAAAAAACCCTTTTATTAGCCCCTACGCGTTTCGGCTGAAAAGCCTTCTTCAGGGGGTCTTTAGAGGGAACACACCTCAAAAAATATAATAAACATCAAATATGAGCATAATAAACCACTTAAAAATCAATTATAAAAACAATAAATTTAATGAAACTACTAAAACTAATAGAACTTGAGTGCTACTAAACATATAAAACAAAATATAAATTATATAAAAGATGTAGATGAATTTTAATGATAAAAATGTTAAAAACAAATTGAATATCAAAAGCATAGCTGAATCATATAATCAAATAAATCAAACGATCATATCTAAAAACCATAAAACAGTAAAAAGAGAGGAAGATGAGGACACAACAAAAATAATAGATAATGCTAAAATGATACCTTTTTTTGTCTCGTAGTGCACAATTATGACCACTAAAGATAAAACAATAAATACATAAATAATTATACTATTAAAAAAATGAAGGCATGAAATAAAAGTTAAATTTTTGTAATAGTTCTACCATGGGCAATAAGAAAAGGACATCCCAAATTAAAAAATTTTTTAATTTTTTTTAAAGAGACACTAGATATTGCCATTAGAAGTCTTAAAAATTTATATGATGTGAGGAACCGCATACCTAGAAAGATGAACATTGTTATGTTATTCCTAACACTAATAACCAGCAATGTTTAAATATATAAGGCGAACTGCCTGAACACTAATGTAAAAATCCATAACTCATGATAAAAACGCCATAATGTTAGTGATTAAATTTGAGACAGAACATCTAAACTTTAATGGTAGAAACACCATAGTAATTAAAATCTGCTAAAACGGAACAGATATGGCACTTGTTTACGCAATCTTTTATGTTGGTAAAGAAACACTCTGCAGACTAGTGCTTAAAACTACAAATAAATACTTGTTTGGAAGAAGTAAAGTTTGCACAACGATAGAGTGCAAAAGAAACAAACTGTTTTGCAATGGCGCTTAGAAAGATGACAAAGACTGCAAAAACTTATTATGCGTTCAAGAAAGCATATATCAATATTCGAAAAATTAGGCGCTGGAAACCCAGAATAAAAATCGCACACTGAAAAAACGGAAGTGAAACCTTCTTGATACATGAAAAGCCGAGTGAAGACACGTTTGATTACCACCTAGTCCTAATGATAATAGTAAAATAAAGATATTTTTAATTGTAACCAAATCCTAATGATATTGGTTATCTTATACCACCAGGAAGGAGCATAAGAAACCGATACCAGTAAAAAATGATAAGAATAATCTGAAAAACAAAAGCACTCAATATTTACTGCTGTGGAGTGGAACGCTCTGCTAGCGGCTATTCAAAGATATAGACGTTTTTCTGCCCTAGTTATATCGTCAAAAAGGGGGGGGGGGACATAAGAAACCAACAATGTGAATGAAATTGTTCAATAAGCATGATAGAAAAACAAAAGGATTTTACCGTTTAATGCAGGTTTCACTGTTTGCTACTTTGAAATGAAGTGCTCTGCTTGCGACTGTTCAAAAATATAGGCATTTTCCCGCCTTGGTGAGGTGAAAAGTCATAATTGCGCAATTGGATAAAAACTTACTTTAATCCAGCACCTGGGGATTGAAAGTGTGAAGGGGGAGAGAGGGGAAGGGGGGAGGGGGAAAGGGGGGATAGAGGGGAAGGGGGGAGGGGGAAAGGGGGGAGAGAGGGGGAGGAGAGAGGGGGAGGCGAGAGGGTGAGGGGAAAGGGGGGAGAGAGGGGGAGGCGAGAGGGTGAGGGGAAAGGGGGGAGAGAGGGGGAGGCGAGAGGGGGAGGGGAAAGGGGGGAGAGAGGGGGAGGGGGGAGGGGGAGGGGAGGAAAAGAGGAAATGTATACAAGATTCTTCATAGGAAAACAGACAGGTCTACCTCTTGATTAAGGTCCAAAGGATGTAAAGTACGAAGTTCATATATGAATCTTTGTTCCTGGCGTAGAAGGAGCTTATCCAGGTTTCCTCCCCGCCAATGAGGCCGGACTACTTTAAGAACCAAAAATTGAAGATCAGAAAGTGAATGTTGGGCTTCCACCCAATGTCCTACTAGGGGTTTATCCATTGCTATCCTACGAATGTTACTTTTATGTTCAATTATACGTGTTTTAATACTTCTTTTAGTCTTGCCAATATAACAAATTGCAGGGGCAAATAATCAGGTAAATTACATTTGTGGTCTCAGAATTTAAAAAATCTTTCAAATATACCTTATATATAGAACCTAGATTTGCAAATTCTTTTCTTGTAACCAATACATTCTCACAGACACTGCATCTCCCGCACTTGAAATGTCCCAATGCTTTTGGTATGAAACGGGATTTGCAAAGGGCAGATGGTACCAAAATATCTCTTAGATTAGAATTCCTCCTCTAGGCCGCGGGGAGCTTTGTGCCTTAAAAAAGGAAGGGGATCTAAGATGTGCCAAGCTCTTCTCAAAATACTGGCAATTTCTCTAGAATATTCAGAAAATATAAGTGTGCAAACAATGTTATTGTTTTTTTCAGGAACATGACCTTGTAAAAGTAACGTCCTATCTGAGGATCGGGCTTGATATAAGGCTTTTTCAATGCATCTAGAAGGATAACCACTGTCCTTAAATCTCTTACTCATATCCATCGCATGAGTCTCAAAATCTTCATCTTTAGTACAAAGTCTACGAATTCTTAAGAACTGACTCATGGGTAAGTTCTCCTTTAGGGAACGATTGTGAAAACTGCTGCAATGTAGGAGTGAGTTCCTATCAGTAGGCTTCCGATAGAGTGTGGTTATAAAACCCTCAGGTGAATTTTTGATCAATATATCAAGATATTCTATTTGATCTGGACTATAGGAAAAATCAAACTGTAAATGTGGATCATAAGAATTAAGCCAATTGATAAAATCAAGTAAATGACTCTGTGCCTTCCCATATGAGGAATACATCATCGATGTAACGTTTCCACATATTAATCTGTGCTTTTGAGGAGCCCATCGCAACACCCCTTATCTGTTGGTAATAAAGGTCCTGAAAACAAAAAAAGTTGTTACATAATATTAAAGTAGCCAATCGTATAAGAAAACAGATTTGTCGTCTCATAAATTTAATCACTAACATTATGGCATTTTTATCATGAGTTATCATGGATCTTTACATTAGTGTTCAGACGGTTCGTCTTATATATTTAAACATTGCTGGTTATTAGTGTTAGGAATAACAATGTTCATCTTTCTAGGTATGCGGTTCCTCACATCATATAAATTTTTAAGACTTCTAATGGCAATGTCTAGTGTCTTTTTAAAAAACATTTTAAAAGTTTTTTTATTTTGGGATGTCCTTTTCTTATTGCCCATGGTAGAACTATTACAAAAATTTAACTTTTATCTCATGCCTTCATTTTTTTTAATAGTATAATTATTTAGGTATTTATTGTTTTATCTTTAGTGGTCATAATTGTGCACTACGAGACAAAAAAGTTATCATTTTAGCATTATCTATTATCATTTTTGTTGTGTCCTCATCTTCCTCAATTTTTACTGTTTTATGGTTTTTAGATATGATTGCTTGATTTGATTATATGATTCAGCTATGTTTTTGATATTCTATGTTTTTAACATTTTTATCATTAAAATTCATCTACATCTTTTATATAATTTATATTTTGTTTTATATATTTAGTAGCAGTCATTAAGTTCTATTAGTTTTAGTATTTTCATTAAATTTATTATTTATATATTTTTATAATTAATTGATTTTTAAGTGGTTTATTATGCTCATATTTGATGTTTATTGTTATATTTTTTGAGGTGTGTTCTCTCTAAAGACCCCCTGAAGAAGGCTTTTCAGCCGAAACGCGTAGGGGCTAATAAAAGGGTTTTTTACCTGAATTGGATTCACCGCCAGTCTCCTTTTTGTACCTGCTTGTTTGATCTCCTGTGTCAGAGTGCAGGTATTTGCTGCTCTCCTTGGTTTTCTATTGCTCTTTGAGCCATGTTCTCCCCATGGAAGGAGGTCCTCAGTTACAACGAAAAGGATTTACAAGACATGCTACCTGAGGACCCCTTCTTTAATCAAGAAGAAATGTGCAGTGGAATTGAAGAAGAATGGGGAATGACTGTGCGTTTCACTCAAAAATTAGTGAAGAAAGAGATGCATGCCTCACCTCTTTTTGAAAACTGTCGCCATAAAATCATCCCTAGAGGTTTGAGGATCAATAAAGCTCCTGGAATGTATCGAGATGATTCTGTTTTTATGGCTGACTTGGTAAAAATTTTAAATAAGTGCTCGCTGGATCTTATGATCCTCTTAATACTTCACGCTGTAAGGCTGAAATTTTAAAAGAAGATGTAGAATCTAAATTGTCTATGTTAAAAGACACAGACAAATCAAAAAGTGATTACGACAAAAATGTTTTAGAATATAAAAAGATTGTGAAAGATAGGAAGCTGAAAACATTTAAGAGGGATGAGGAGGACTATAAAACAGGTAATGTTTATTATTGGATCAATGATACGAATTCTTCCAGAAGTATCTCAAGGAAACGTAAATTTGACACAAAATCGGAAAAAGCATAATAGAACTCACTATTCGTCTATCACAGGTAGTCCTGAACCTATTAGAAAGAGAAGTTGCAGTAACCATATAGATCCCCCTGATCTGTCTGCCCCCTTGTTCTCTTCTCACGTTGCCCCCCCCAAACCAACAATATCATCAGAGACGACAGGGTTTTGCCATGGACAGCCTATGGAAAGGGGGAGGGTCCAAATACAAAAAGGAACATCCAATACAAGAATATCCACAGACGTCGAGATTTTCCTCATACAATCAAATGGAATTTCACTCACGGGGCAGAGGGAGGGGGAGAGGACAGAGCCATCAACAGTGGGAACATTAGAAGGCATTTTTAATTTACCAAAATATGTTCTTATATCCTTAGAAATCTCAATTTTACAAAAAAGATTATCCTTTGCTCCTACTGTAAGACACGATCGGGTTAATACTCAAGTGGAACTTTTCAAGTTTTTTAGGAAACTTCATATTAAAAAAATTTTTCAACAACATGAAGAGGGCTATAAAGATCCTTCTGTCATTAAAAATCCTTCCACTTGGATGCCTCCAAAAACAGACAATGCCATCAATGATACTTTTCAAAAAGTTGTATTTCATGAAGTACAAAGTATGTATGATAAAAAGAAACTGCATACATTTTTTAACCTCAATCAAGAGGAAAAGAAAGCACTTACCCGTCTCAAAAATAATTTTGAAGTCATCATAAAACCAGCAGATAAAGGAGGGGCACTTATGATACAAGATAGAGATAACTTGGCGTAAAATCTCTTGGATATAGGTAAGGATATATCTTATTATAAAAGATTACGTGATGATCCTACTTCTACTCTGAAGAATCAGGTTGATACACTTATTTATGTGGGTGAGCAGGCTGGTTACCTTACACAAAAGGAATGTCAATTTCTCAGTGACTTGTCCGGTCATGCCCACTATTTATGTCTTACCCAAAATACATAAATCTTTAGAGAATCCACCAGGCAGACCCATAATGTCAGCTATCGGGTCCCTTTTTGAACCCATATCCAAATTTTTGGATGTTTTCCTTCATCCGTTTGTACAATTGACACCATCTTATGTAAGAGATTCATCACATATGATTCAAATGTTGAGTACGTATCAAGGAACCCATAAAGGGATCCTTTTGGTTACCTTAGACATAAAATCTTTATACATTAATATTCCCCAAAATGTAGCAATTGATATTATGGAAAGTTATCTTATAACAAGACCCAGACTAGTTCGTACCCCCACCTGTTTTCTTATACGATTGGCTACTTTAATATTATGTAACAACTTTTTTTTTGTTTTCAGGATCTTTATTACCAACAGATAAGGGGTGTTGCGATGTGCTCCTCAGTGGCACCAGATGTCGCCAACCTTTATATTTCTAATTTTGAAAAAATTCTTTTGATCACACATCCTTACAAAGCACAAATAAATATGTGGAAACGTTACATCGATGATGTATTCATCAAATGGGAAGGCACAGAGTCATTTACCTGATTTTATCAATTGGCTTAATTCTTGTGATCCACATTTACAGTTTGATTTTTCCTATAGTCCAGATCAAATAGCATATCTTGATATATTGTTCAAAAATTCACCTGAGGGTTTTATAACCACACGCTATCAGAAGTCTACTGATAGGAACTCACTCCTACATTGCAGCAGTTTTCACAATCGTTCCCTAAAGGAGAACTTACCCATGAGTCAGTTCTTAAGAATTCGTAGACTTTGTACTAAAGATGAAGATTTTGAAACTCATGCGATGGATATGAGTAAGAGATTTAAGGACCGTGGTTATCCTTCTAGATGCATTGAAAAAGCCTTATATCAAGCCCGATCCTCAGATAGGACGTTACTTTTACAAGGTCATGTTCCTGAAAAAAACAACAACATTGTTTGCACACGTACATTTTCTGAATATTCTAGAGAAACTGCCGGTATTTTGAGAAGAGCTTGGCACATCTTAGATCCACTTTCTTTTTTAAAAGACACAAAGCTCCTAGTGGCCTACAGGAGGAATTCTAATCTAAGAGATATTTTGGTACCATCTGCCCTTAGCAAACCCCATTTCATACCAAAAGCATTGGGACATTTCAAGTGTGGGAAATGCAGTGTCTGTGAGAATGTATTGGTTACAAGAAAAGAATTTGCAAATCCTGGTTCTACATATAAGGTATATTTGAAAGATTTTTTTAATTGTGAGACCACAAATGTAATTTACCTGATTATTTGCCCCTGCAATTTATGTTATATTGGCAAGACTAAAAGTAGTATTAAAACACGTATAATTGAACATAAAAGTAACATTGGTAGGAAAACAATGGATAAACCCCTAGTAGGACATTGGGTGGAAGCCCAACATTCACTTTCTGATCTTCAATTTTTGGTTCTTAAAGTAATCCGGCCTCATTGGCGGGGAGGAAACCTGGATAAGCTCCTTCTACGCCAGGAACAAAGATTCATATATGAACTTCGTACTTTACATCCTTTGGGCCTTAATCAAGAGGTAGACTTGTCTGTTTTCCTATGAAGAATCTTGTATACATTTCCTCTTTTCTTCCCCTCCCCCTTTCCCCCCCCCTCCCCCATTTTCCTCTCCTCTTCCTCTCTTCCCTCCCCCTTCTTCCCTTCCCCCTCCCCCTCCCCCTCCCCCCCTTCACACTTTCAATCCCTAGGTGCTGGTTTAAAGCAGGTTTTTCTCCAATTGCGCAATTACGACCTTTCACCTCATCAAGGCGGGAAACGCCTATATTTTTGAACAGTCGCAAGCAGAACACTTCATTTCAAAGCAGCAAACAGTGAAACCTACATTAAACGGTAAAATCCTTTTGTTCTTTGATCATGCTTATTATTGAACAATTTCATTCACATTGTTGGTTTCTTATGTTTCCCCCACTTTTTTTGACAATATAACTAGGGCAGAAAAACGCCTATATCTTTGAATAGCCGCTAGCAGAGCGTTCCACTCCACAGCAGTAAATATTGAGTCCTTTCATTTTTCCGATTATTCTTATCATTTTTTACATAGCCAGTATCGGTTTCTTATGCTCCTTCTTGGTGGTATAAGATAACCAATATCATTAGGATTTGATTACAATTAAAAATATCATTATTTTACTATTATCATTAGGACTAGGTAATAATCAAACGTGTCTTCACTCGGCTTTTCATGTATCAAGAAGGTTTCAATTTAAACTTAGGTTTTTCAGCGTTCAATTTTTATGTTAAATTCCAGTTTTTCAGTGTGCGATTTTTATTCTGGGTTTCCAGCGCCTAATTTTTCGAATATTGATATATGCTTTCTTGAACGCATAATAAATTTTTACAGTCTTTGTCATCTTTCTAAGCGCCAATGCAAAACAGTGCTTCTTTAGCACTCTATCGGTGTGCAAACGTTTTACTTCTTCCAAACAAGTATTTATTTGTAGTTTTAAGCACTCGTCTGCAGAGTGTTTCTTTACCAACATAAAAGATTGCGTAAACAAGTGCCACAATATCTGATCCGTTTTAGCAAATTTTAATTACTATGGTGTTTCTACCATTAATGTTTAGATGTTCTGTCTCAAATTTAATCACTTACTTTATGGCGTTTTTATCATGAGTTATCATGGATTTTTACATTAGTGTTCAGATGGTTCGTCATATATTTAAACATTGCTGGTTATTAGTGTTAGGAATAACATAACAATGTTCATCTTTCTAGGTATGCGGTTCCTCACATCATATAAATTTTTAAGACTTCTAATGGCAATGTCTAGTGTCTCTTTTTAAAAAAAAATTATTTTGGGATGTCCTTTTCTTATTGCCCATGGTAGAACTATTACAAAAATTTAACTTTTATCTCATGCCTTCATTTTTTTTAATAGTATAATTATTTATGTATTTATTGTTTTATCTTTAGTGGTCATAATTGTGCACTACGAGAAAAAAAAGGTATCATTTTAGCATTATCTATTATCATTTTTGTTGTGTCCTCATCTTCCTCTCTTTTTACTGTTTTATGGATTTTAGATATGATCGCTTGATTTGTTTGATTTGATTGTATGATTCAGCTATGTTTTTGATATTCTATGTTTTTAACATTTTTATCATTAAAATTCATCTACATCTTTTATATAATTTATATTTTGTTTTATATGTTTAGTAGCACTCATTAAGTTCTATTAGTTTTAATATTTTCATTAAATTTATTATTTATATGTTTTTATAATTAATTGATTTTAAGTGGTTTATTATGCTCATATTTGATGTTTATTGTTATATTTTTTGAGGTGTGTTCCCTCTAAAGACCCCCTAAAGAAGGCTTTTCAGCCGAAACGTGTAGGGGCTAATAAAAGGGTTTTTTACCTGAATTGGATTCACTGCCAGTCTCCTTTTTGTACCTGCCTCCTTTTTGTACTTGCTTGTTTGGTCTCCTGTGTCAGAGTGCAGGTATTTGCTGCTCTCCTTGGTTTTCTTTTCTTCCGACCAGAGGTGAAGCCATTTTGGGCCTAGCCCTTAGTGGAACACAAGATCTGGTGCAAGAAATAAGGGTGTTGGGGCCACTTGGCAATAGTGATCATAGCATGATCGCATTTCATTTAATTAATGGAGGACGATGGTAAGGAAATCCACAGTAATACCTTTCAACTTTCGAAAGGGAGACTGATAAAATGAGGAAAATAGTTCAGAAAAAACTAAAAGGAGCAGTTGCAAAGGTTAAAGACTTACATCAAGCTTGGGTGTTTAAAAATACTATCTTGAAAGCCCAGACCAGCTGTATTCCACGCTTTAAGAAAAGTGGAAGTCCAAAAAACTGCCAGCATGGTTTAAAGGTGAGATCAGAGAGGCTGTTGCTGCCAAAAAAGCATCTTTCAGGAAATGGAAAAAAGAGCCAAACGACGAAAACTGGAAACATCACACGCACTGGCAAGTTAGATGCAAGGCAAAGAGAATTTGAGAAGAAGCTTGCTGTGGAAGCAAAAACATGTAAAAGACTTTTTCAAGTACATTTGTAGCAAAAAAAACCTGTGAGAGTGTCAGTTGGACCATTAGATGATAGAGAGGTAAAAGGGGCACTAAGAAAGGACAAGGCCATAGTGGAGAGACTGAATGAATTCTTTGCTTCAGTCTTTACTGAGGAAGATGTAGGGACATTACCCATGACTGAAGTGATATTTAAAGGTGAAACTGAGGAAGAATTGAAAGAAATATTGATACTCCGGGAAGATGTATTACAACTATTTCATAAACTGAAACATCCAAGGGTGTTGAAAGAACTGAAATTATGAGATTGCAAACCTGCTATTTGTAATCTGTGAACTATCATTAAAATCATCTGCAATACCTGAAGACTGGAGGATGGCCAATGTAACAACAATTTTTAAAAAGGGTTTCAGGGGTGATCCGGGAAACTACAGACCGGTGAGCCTGACATCAGTACCAGGAAAAATGGTAGAAACCATCACAAAGAACAAAATAACTCAACATGTAGATAGTCATGGCTTAATGGGAGACAGCCAACATGGCTTTAGACAAGGAAGATCTTGTCTTGCTAATCTGTTATGTATTTTGAAGGTGTGAATAGACCAAGGTGAGTCGGTTGATATTGTGTATCTGGACTTTCAGAAAGCCTTTGACAAAGTCCCTCATCAGAGACTTTTGGCAAAAAACGCCATGGGATAGAAGACAGTGTGCTATTGAGGATCAGGAACTGGTTAAAAGACAGAAAGCAGAGGGTAGGGCTAAATAGACAATTTTCCCAATGGAGAAAGGTGAACAGTGGAATACCCCAGGGATCTGTGCTGGGTCCGCTGCTTTTTAACATATTCATAAATGACTTGGAAATGGGAACAAGTGAGGTTATCAAATTTGCAGATGAGACAAAACTAAAGTTGTTAAAACCCATGAGGATTGTGGAAAATTGCAAGAGGATCTAGATAAATTAGAAGACTGGGCATCCAAATGGCAGATGAAATTTAATGTGGACAAGTGCAAAGTTATGCACCAAGGAAAGAACCCAAACTATGGTTACACGATGCAAAGGTTCCACATTAGGAACCACCACCCAGGAAAAAGATTTAGGGGTCATTGTGGATAACATGTTATAACCCTCCGCCCAGTGTGCAGCAGCGGCCAAGAGAGCAAATAGAATGCTAGGTATCATAAGGAAAGGAATGGAAAATAAAACAAAGGATATTATAATGCCTCTGTATCGTTCCATGGTGCAACCGCACCTTGAATATTGTGTGCAATTCTGGTCCCCATATCTTAAAAAGGATATAGCATTATTAGAAAACATACAGAGAAGAGCCACCAAATGGTAAAGGGAATGGAAGGATAGCCCTATGAAGAGAGGCTAAAAACGGTAAAGACTCTTCAACCTGGAAAAGAGACAGCTGAGGGGAGATATGATAGAGGTCTATAAATTAATGAATGGAGTGGAATGGGTAAACAGATTAATTGTTTACGTCATCAGAATATAGAAAGACTAGGGGACATGTAATGAAGCTACAGGGTAACCTATTTAAGACTAATACGAGAAAATATTTTTTTCACTCAACGTGTAATCAAACTCTGGAATTTGTTACCGGAGGATGTAGTAAAAGCTGTTAGTGTAGCTAGGTTTAAAAAACATTTGGACAAGTTCCTGGAGGAAAGGTCCATAAACCATTATTAAAAGGGACCCGGGATATCACTGCTTGATCCAGTACAAGCACTGTGGAACCTGTGTCTTTTGGGGAAACTGCTAGGTACTTATTACCTATATTTGCCACTGTCGGAAACAGGATACTGGGCTTGATGTAACTTGGTCTAACCCAGCATGGCATCTCTTATGTTCTTAACCATGGTTGCCATGGCCAGTGAGGGGCTATGAGAATCATGGAGCTCTTGTCGGACTGAAGCTTGAAAAGCGTTTTGGGAATGAGGGATATGGGAGGGAAAACAAAGCAGACCCTGACCCCAGTGTAGGCGAAAGGCATCCACCTGATGGTTGCTGGTTGTTGGAGATCTCGTGCACAAGCGATGGGAGCTTGGCATTTTGCGGAGTCGCAAACAGGTTATAGCTGGAGTTCCCCAGGTCTAAATGATGCAGGATGTTCTATCCAGATGGTGAGACCATTCGTGGGTAAGAAGGATCTGACTCAGCTTGTCTGCCAAGACAGTGAGCTCCCCCAAGAGGTACACCATTTGGAGGTGTATCTTATGAAAAATGGCAAAGCATGACAGGTGGAGAGCCTCCTCACAGAGGGCCCATAAGCCTGTTTCTCCCTGCTTGTTGTTCACATAGAACATGGCAACCTGATTGTCTGTCCTAAGACCTGTTGTGCCCAGAGATGGTGTTGAAACACCCAGAGGGCATTCGAGATAGCACAAAGTTCCAGGAGATTGATTTGGAGTTGTGACTCTTGCATTGTCCAGAACCCGTGTGGACAGGTTGCCCAGATGTGCTTCCCAACCCAGTTTGGAGGCATCTGTCAGGATGCATTGATGTGGAGGCATCTGAAAAGGTGACCCCCATGAGCAGATTTTCTATTACGTGGATAACATCATCCTTCCGCATCACACTGACCCTGCTGCCCTCAATATCACTCCCCCCAACGACTGTCTTTCCTCTGTGAGCACCTGTCTAGCCTCAAATTTTCTCCACCTTATCCTGGACAAAACTCAAGCCATCTGGTTCACATATTTGGTAGCCCCATCCCTGTTCTTGCCCCCTCACATTTTCTTCCCCCATTCCCCTGGTTCTCACCCTGCGCTACCTAGGTGTTACCCTGGACTCTGCTTTATCATTCCATGATAATTTATCATCCATAATTTGCCATTCCTTCTGCTCTCTCCGCCAGATCCGTGCTGTCTGCTCCTTCTTTCCCACTCTCTCCATGGCTACCCTTCTCCTATCCCTAGTCATGAGCAGAATTGACAACTGTAACATTGCCTTGGCCAGACTGTTACAAAATACTGCAGCCTGTCTTGTCACCCATGCATTCCGTAATGACCATGTCACTCCTCTTCTTATTCACCTCCACTGGCTCCCCATCACCTACCGTATCCAGTACAAGGTCTTAATCCTCAGCCATAAAGCTATTCACACCGGTACCCCCCAATACCTCTACAATTTGGTACCTCTCTACACTCATCACTCACTTCGTCACATCCACATTAACCATATGCTTCTTTCCTCCCCTCTCGTATATTTCGAAACCACCAGAAATTCTGCTCCTCTTTTTCCCTCGGTCCTAAGCTTTGGAACTCCCTCTCTCCAGACCTCCGGCTAGAACTTTCCATTAACAGGTTCAAATCTCTTAAGACACATCTCTTCTGCTCTGCTTTTGATCTTCCTGTCCCTTCTGGTCCCAGCTGGGGAACTCGTCTCTCGTTCCTCTTTTTCTTCACCTATTTTCTCTCTCACTTTGCTCTCTCTTTTCTTTCTCTATTTTCCTCTCTCCTGTTGTGACCTTGGCATTCTTTTCCTTTTCTGGCAGATGTTTTAATGTATTGCAAACTGCTTTGATGCTTATTGTAAAGCGGTATATCAAGAACCGAAGATAAAGATCCGTCAGGATGCACTGACGTGGAGGCACCTGAAAAGGTGACCCCACAAGCGGATTTTCTGGAGACCACCACCACCGAAGGGATGTGGTTAGAGGGGCAGTGACTTGGAATCTGTCCCAGAGATAGGCCATGTGCACATGTAGTCTGGCATATGGAACATGTACTGTAGAGGGCCGGACTGGTCTAGCAAGATTCAAGCAAAGAAAATTCAGGCTTGTAAATTTCTCCTTCATCAGCCTTCTAGACTTGTCCAGGCAAATGAATCGACCCAAGCAGTCAGGACTCAGGATGGGAAGATAGCGTAGTTACTCACCTGTAACAGGTGTTCTCTGGGGACAGCAGGAATCAGTCCTCACATATGGGTGACGTTGGCGCAACTTTCAGAGAAAGCCTTTGGGAGTTGCTATCACACATGCGCGGTCCCATTCCCGCCCAAGGATGCCATCTTGCTCAGTCAAATGACATAACTAAAAAAGACGGCAAAAGAAGAAAGAAAATAATAATAGGATTGCAACTCCAAGGGGAGGAGGAAGGGTCGTGAGGACTGATTCCTGCTGTCCCCAGAGAACACCTGTTACAGGTGAGTAACTACGCTTTCTCCGGGAACAAGCAGGAAGTCAGTCCTCACATATGGGATTCCCCAGCTATAGGCTACCAAGAACCCATAGCTAAAAAAGGCTCCCTCTACGAGAGCTGCAAGCAGTCGCAACAGAAATTCAAACTAAGGGAATAGTACTCCGGTAGCCTGAACACAGAAGGGTCAGAAGGCAGGAGTTGCCTAGACCTCGAAAAGATTACGGAGTACAGCCTGGCCGAAGGCACTGTCCCGTCAGAACTCTCTATCCAGGCAATAGTGGGTTGCGAAAGTCTGACTCGAAGACCAGGTGGCAGCCCAGCAGATGTCTGTCAGAGGAACAGAGCGCAAAGGAGCCACTGATGCCGCCATGGCCCTGAGCCTATGGGCCCTAACATGACCCTCCATCGGAAGCTCGGCTGCTTTGTATGCCCAGGCAATACAGTCTGCTACCCAGGGGGACAGCGCACGCTTTGATACCGCTACCCCCAGCTTGCTGGGGTCATAAGATATGAAAAGCTGAGAAGCCTTCCGATGCACTTGCGTGCGCTGGATATAGAAGGTCAATGCCCCCTTACAGTCCAGGGTATGCAGGACAGACTCTGCCCGACTGGCATGCGGCCTGGGAAAGAAGGTAGTCAGAACCACCTCCTGGTTGAGGTGAAATGAGGAGACCACTTTCAGAAGGAACTTGGGGTGTGTGCGAAGCATCACTCGGTTCTTATAGAACCTGGTGTAAGGTCTTTCCGACACTAGGGCCTGGAGCTCACTCACCCTCCGGGCGGACGCGAGTGCCACCAAGAAAACCAATTTCCGGCGGAGGAAGTGACGTCATCGACTCGGAAGGCTGCCTGAGTTGGGAGCTCCGGAGCCTGAACCGGCATTAAAAGAGGAATACCCCTCCAAAGTGAGAGAAAAAGGTGGAGGAGAGGAGGAATAGTGGCAGAGACATGGAGGAAAGTGATGGCGACTCGCAGAAAGACAGCGGACATACGCGAGTATGCGTGCAGCAGTTCACAGCAGCACGAGGGGCTGGAAGGCAAGATGGCGAATGTGCAGAGCAGAGGAGGTGGAGAGGTGGCAGAGCAGGAAAAGAAAAGCGGTCGGGACACGGAGGATGTGCGAGCCGAAATGGTGGTGCAGAAGGTTACCTGCGAGGAACTGCAAGGTTAGTTTAAAGAGCTGAAGAAAGAACTGAATAAAATGAAACAGGAGGTGGGAGACCTGCTGGGAGAACTAAAAGGAGAACTAAAGGGAGAGCTGGGGAAGATGAAGGCCCGGCTGGAAGAGCAGGAGCACAAGTTGGAAAATTTGCAGAAGCAAAGTGACGCAAATAAGCAGGACGTTGCTGAGTTGCAGAGGTGGAAAGAGCAGATCTTGTACAAAATAGAGGACCTAGAAAACAGGTCCCAGCGAAATAATTTGCGCATCCGGGGAGTCCCGGAGGAGCAGGGCTTCCAGAATAGCAAGAAGGTGGCGGAGGCCATACTGAAGGATATTTTGTTTCAAAACGGAGGAGATCAGCAAGGCATTAATGTTGCGATGGAAAGCGCGCATAGGGCCTTGGGTCCTGTGAGGCCGAACAGGCCCCGAGATATTGTTCTGTGCTTAAAGGACTATGAGGTAAAAGAATCCATATTGATGGCAATGCGTTCCAAAGAGGATTATAGGTGGCAAGGTTATAAGATTGCCATATATGGGGACTTAGCAGCTGGCACCCTGCAGAGAAGAAGGGAAATGGCACCGGCAACGCAGGTGTTACACCGAGTGGGCGTGAAATATCGTTGGCTTTACCCATTTGGACTCATGTTTAATAAAGGGGCCAAGATGTGGAAAGTTAAAACTCTGCAAGAAGCGAAGATGGCGCTGGCGTTGGCGAAGATGTCAGAGGTGGTGGAAGAGCGTCAACATCAGAGGGAGCAGAGGGACACTGGTGCAGTTTATAGAGAAGCCGCGGCAACAGTACGAAGCAGACAGGAGAGTGCTTGAAGATAATTAGAGAGACAATGGATAATGCAGGTCTACTGCAGGACAGTGAATGCGAGTCTGGTGCTGGTGGGGGGCTTGATAGAGCTCGAACCCATACATGTTTGGAGGGAGCTAGTAAATGTAATTGTAAATGTAACATGGAGTGGGGGACTCGGGGCACCTTTACAAAAAAGAAAAAAAAAAGAGGAGGGAAGGGAAAGGGTAATTGACTTTAGGATGGTTTTATGCAAATCCTTGTGAAAAAAGAGGAAGGGGGGGGGGAATTAAGGGAATGGGCCAATGGGAGCGGGTTAAAAGTAAAAAGGACGAGTGCCCCGGGTCTCCAGTTGCGGAAAGAACATTGTAGAGGTGTGTACAATATGAGGTGGGGGGGAGGGGGGAATGGAGGTATGGGAATCGTTTGATAGGGGGTTTGCAGTGAGGGCTAATGGGTTATGTGATGTGGGGGAGTGGGAAGGGGAAGGGGATAAAAGAGAGGTGGGGTAGGTGGGGCAGGGGATAAGAATAAGGGGAGTGGTTGGGAGAGGGGGGTTGAGGGGAGAGAGAGGAGGGAGGAGGGGAGAAGGGCGGTGTGCGCTGGGATTCGGGAAGATGAGCACTACTCCAGGGAGTCCCTCGGGAGGGAGGGAGATGGGGCAGGGGGAGGTTGGGGAGGGAGGGGAGAGGGGGGTGGGAGGGGAATAGAGGTAGAGGGAGAGGGGAGAGGCTTGGGAGGGGGAGATGGTGGGCATGGAGGGAAAGGGAGGGGAGGGGGGAGGGAAAGGCGATAGGGCAGCTTCAGTTGAAACTACTAACAATAAATGTGAAAGGATTACAAACATGGCGGAAGAGAAGATTAGTGGAGAGAGGAAGACGACGTTTGAAGGCCGATGTGTTGTATGTGCAACAAACGCACTTGAAAGTGGGGCAGGAGAGATTGTTACAGACCCATAGATACCCCTATGTTCTGCTGGGGGGCAAGCGGGCGGAGTACAAGAGAGGGGGTGTGGGCTTGTTAAGTAATAGGGCCAAGGAGTGGGTGGTGGAAGAGTGTAGGGATAAAGGGGGACGGTGGGTAGGAGTGAAGTTAGCAGTGGCTGGGGAGGAGATCTGGGTATTGAGCGTATATGGGCCGAATAAGTGAAAGGAGTTTTACGATCAAATGTTGGAGGATGTGGAAAGATTAGCGCCACAATCGAAAATATTGGGGGGAGATTTCAATTTGACGGTGAACCCCAGAGTAGACCATAGCGGGGGGGGGGGAAGGGGGGGAGTACAAAGGAGAGGGAAAGTATGTTGCGTATGAAAGAGAGGCTGGGGCTCATAGATGTGTGGAGGGTGAGGCACCCTGGGCAAAGAAGCTATACATTCTATTCGAATCCACATCAGACGTATAGTAGGTTGGATATGTTTTGGGTGAGCGGGCCATGGGTATCCAAGGTGAGCAAGGTGGAGCAGGGATCAATAACATGGTCAGATCATGCAGCTGTCAGCCTAAGTTTTAATCTCGGGTATAAGGATTTAGGGGTGCGATTTTGGAAGCTGAATGATTCGTTGCTGCAGGACAAGGATACGGTTTCTAGGATTAGAAAGGTGGTGAGATGGAACTCGGCTGGGAAGTGTGCTGGAGGCATCCGGGGTCATTCAGTTGGCCTCAGGGACTGCTGCTGAGTGCAGCGTGCTGTTTTGGGCGCTTGGAGCTTCCCCGGACTACCGGACAGGCAGGGGAGAGAGAACCGCAGCTGTGAGAGGACCCCCTGCGTGTATTAAAGCTGCCAATTTGTTTTCTGTCACCTGAACTCGGCTGGGAAGTGTGCTGGAGGCATCTGGGGTCATTCAGTTGGCCTCAGGGACTGCTGCTGAGTGCAGTGTGCTGTTTTGGGCGCTTGGAGCTTCCCCGGACTACCGGACAGGCAGGGGAGAGAGAACCGCAGCTGTGAGAGGACCCCCTGCGTGCATAAAAGCTGCCAGTTTGTTTTCTGTCACCTGAACTCGGCTGGGAAGTGTGCTGGAGGCATCCGGGGTCATTCAGTTGGCCTCAGGGACTGCTGCTGAGTGCAGCGTACTGTTTTGGGCGCTTGGAGCTTCCCCGGACTACCGGACAGGCAGGGGAGAGAGAACCGCAGCTGTGAGAGGACCCCCTGCGTGCATAAAAGCTGCCAGTTTGTTTTCTGTCACCTGAACTCGGCTGGGAAGTGTGCTGGAGGCATCCGGGGTCATTCAGTTGGCCTCAGGGACTGCTGCTGAGTGCAGCGTGCTGTTTTGGGCGCTTGGAGCTTCCCCGGACTACCGGACAGGCAGGGGAGAGAGAACCGCAGCTGTGAGAGCTGTGCCTGTTTTTGTTTATAGTTTGCCTCCCTTTTCCGCGGAGCGTGTTTCGCAGAGCGTGGTTCGAAGGTGCGTGTTCAAAGGGGCAGGTCCTGCCCCTTCGACGTCACTGCGACGTCATGATAGCATTCTAGTGACTACGCGCTCCTCGGTTGTGGAAGTGAGGCAGGTTTAGTTTCTATTACTTAAGTCTATTTTGGATTTGTTTAATTTAGCTCTCATCCCCCTGTGATATGGGGAAACGGAAGGCTAAAGGTGGAGGTGCTTCTGGGAGTGACCCTGCCGGTGTTGCTAAACAGACAGGTCCCCTGGATAAGCATTTTTCTTTGCTCCCAATCGCCCATTCGTCTCCTGAGGGCGCCTCCCTGAGTTCAGGGGGAAGGTCTCCTCCACCGTGTCCCTTCGCTACAGTGCTTCCCGTTTCTACCGGGGAGTCTCTCGACAAGGTAAGAGGTTTAGATGATTCTTTCTCCTTGCCTAAACCGGTTCTCTCTGTTGAGTCAGGTGGTGCTGCTGCACTTCCGACTATTTCTTCTGATAATGAGATTACCTTAAAGGATGTTTGGGGAGTCCTAAAATCTATTGATAGTAAGATCTCTGGTACTTTTGATTCTTTGGCTAAATTTTCTCAAGAGACTATAGTCTCTTTACGGCAGTTAAATGGTAGGATGGTTTTGCTTAATACAGCTATTTCAAAACTGGAGGGTCAGATGGGTTCTATGCATGCTGCTCAGGCAGTAGGTATAAAGGACTCACTGACTCTCCATAATAAAATTGAAGCGATCGAGAATTCTGCACGCTCTTGCAATTTACGTTTTTTAAATTTCCCCATTTCTAAGCTCCTCGCTCCTAAGATATTGCTAGATAAATACCTTAAGGAAGTCTTACTAATTACGGAATCTATTTCAGTTTCTCAGTTATATTATATCTCCCCTAATTTCAAGAGAGTTAATCTGGTTGAGGGGGAGTTTGATGTCATTGAACCTTCTACTGCTAATCTTACAGCCTTCCTCAAGGACTCCCAGGACATAATTAATTCTCGTTCTACCTTGTTGGTGACATTTTTGACTAAGGATATTAAGCAATGTGTGCTGCGTGCCTTCTTTAAACACAAGACTGTAAAGTTTTGTGGACATCTCGTAAATGTTTTTTCCTGATGTTGCACGCAGCACCCAGCTTAGGCGTAGGCAGTTTCTGGCTTTAAAGCCTCAGGTATTGTCCTTAGGAGAAGCTTCTTTTTTCCTTCGTTTCCCATGTAAGTGTGTAATTACCTGGAAGGACGTTTCATATATTTTCACAGATGTCACCCAATTGGAAAGTTTCTTGTTTGAGAAGCGGAAGGCACTTGGTGAAGTACAGAGTGCCCAAGAATAAGTTGTTGCCTCCCTTCGTGGGCCTTGTGTCTTATTTTCCTGAGTATGGCTTGATTCTAATATTCAGTTGAGTTCTTTGATGTGGGCTATATCAAATGTCTGGTTTTTTGTTTGATGTTATACATCTGATTTGGTTTGTCTATTCTAGATTGTCTTTTGATTGTATTATGTATATGCAATTTTTGAAATCAATTAAAAAAAAAAAAAAAAAAGGTGGTGAGAGAGTACTTGCACGATAACCTGAATTGGGAAGTTACGAATGGGTGTGCGTGGTATGGCCTTAAGGCAGTGGTGAGAGGGCATTTGATTGGAATAGCGGCGTATAAGAAGAAAGAACAGAGGAAGCAAGACGTGCAGTATTCGAAAGAGATAGCAGAATTGGAGGGACGACATCAGAGTGATAGGAATGGGGAGGTACTACAAAGATTACAATTGTTGCGGGTGGAATTAGGAAAATTGAGGGTGAAAGAAATAGTGCATCAGTTAAATCTCCTTAAGCAGTCACATTTTGAGGCGGGAAACAAAGCAGGAAGGGTGTTGGCCACCCGGCTCAGGACTAGAATGCAGCAGCAGATTATTGGATGTGTCAGGGATGGGAAGGGCAAATTGCAGACAGGGAATAATGAGATTAGGGGGGCATTCCGGACCTTTTTTGAGGATTTATATAGAAGTGAGGTGAGTGATGGGAAACAGAAAAGCAAACGGTACCTGCAGGGGGTGGAATTGCCGCACTAAGACCCCGAGGAGATGGAGAGTATTAACAGGCCCATACAGGAGGTTGAGGTGGTGGAAGCCCTGAAAATGGGGAAAGCGCAAGGCGTGGATGGATTTACGTCAAAGTTTTACAAAGTTTTTCAGGATCAGGTGAGCCCGATGCTGGTGGAGGTCTTTAATGACTGCATTGAGGGGGGTAGGCTGCCACAAACAATGGGAGAAGCGGGAATAACACTGATCCCAAAGTCGGGAAAGGATGCGACAAGTTGTGGGTCTTATAGGCCAATATCTTTAATATAGATGCTAAGATTTTGGCGAGAATATTGGCGCAGAGACTACAGGGGGTATTGCCTACCTTGGTCAACAAAGATCAAACAGGGTTCGTGGGAGGGAGACAAGGGGGGGATAATATCCGGAAGGTTGGGAATTTGACATGGAAGGTGGGGCAGAGTGGTGAGAAAGCAGTGTTCCTAACGGTGGATGCGGAAAAAGCCTT
This sequence comes from Ichthyophis bannanicus, assembly GCA_033557465.1. Lineage (NCBI taxonomy): Eukaryota > Metazoa > Chordata > Amphibia > Gymnophiona > Ichthyophiidae > Ichthyophis > Ichthyophis bannanicus. The sequence continues at coordinate 518,276,607 of CM066033.1, forward strand.
TGATCGTGTAGAGTGGCCTTTTATGTTGCAGGTGTTAGAGAAGGTGGGAATGGGAAGCCGGTTTATAAAGTGGGTCAGGGCTCTATACGCTAGCCCAACGGCTAGAATACGAGTTAACGGAAGATACTTTGAGCCCTTTAGGTTGGGTAGAGGTACAAGGCAGGGGTGCCCCTTGTCCCCGCTGCTTTTTTGTGCTCGTTATGGAACCTCTGGCGGAGAGGATTAGGCTGCAGAACGACATTAAGGGGATACAAATGGCGGGGTGGAAGCAAAGATTGCGCAATTTGCAGACGATGTTATTCTGATGTTAACGGAGCCCCTAACCACGTTGCCAGTGCTGCTGAAAGAAATTAAGGAGTATAGTAAGGTATCGGGCTATAAAATTAATAGCACTAAGACGGAAATCTTAGGGTTTAACCTACCGGAGGGGTTGGTGCAGAGGTTGAAAGATAGTTTTCCATTTAGGTGGGTTAAGAGTACATATAGGTATTTAGGTATAGAAATGAGGAATACGATAGATCGATGGAGGGAGTGGAACTATGAGAGGTTATTGGGGGATATAAGGAAGGATTTCAGGAAGTGTAAGGGGTTGCATTTGACGTGGCTAGGCAGAATTGCCAATGTGCAAATGAATATTTTGCCTAGGATTTTGTTCCTGTTTAGCGCTATACCATGTCCACTTTCAAGGAGATATATGAAGAGAATGCAGCAGCTGCTCATGGAGTTTGTATGGGAGGGAAAATGCCCAAGAACATCCAGGAAAATAATGTACATGAGAAGAGAGGAGGGGGGGGGGGTTAGGAATGCCGAATCTGGAAATGTACTATCGGGCAGCAATGCTGAGAACAGTAGTTAGGAAGAAGACCGAGGGGGAGAGCCCGGACTGGGTGCAGATGGAGGCGGGGGGGGGGGGGGAGGAGGCTAGGAGAGATACAGAGAAAGCACAGTTACTTAGCTGTAAACAGGTGATCTCTGGGAACAGCAGGAATAAGTCTTCACATATGGGTACGTCGGTACCGAAGGAGCCTGCACGGGAATGCTCCCCAGCATTCAATCAGAAAGCTTTTGGGAGCATCCCTCGCGCCTGCGAACTGCCTTCCCGCCTTTTCCACTGCCTCTCCTCAGTTGAGTTTCATAGCTGAGACAAAAGGAGAGAAAGAGGAAAGGAAGATAGATAGATACAACTCCTAGGGGAGGTGGATGGGTTGTGAAGACTTATTCCTGCTGTTCCCAGAGATCACCTGATACAGGTAAGTAACTGTGCTATCTCCAGGAACAAGCAGGAATGAGTCTTCACATATGGGGACTCCCTAGCTATAGATGCCAGGGGGAGATCCCATAAAATGCGTGTCCCTGGATCAGGACTGCACTTCCCACACATGGATCTCCGGCATCCCATAAGGGATGGTGGGTAGGAGTTGAAAAGAGAGGAGCTGTAAGAAAAAACAGCGAACCTAAGGTCTACAGGAGAGGAGTCCTTGGTATGTATGATAAGTACCATTAAAATTATCTAATGAACAATCATAATATGGAGCTTACCTACTGGATTGTAGGAAGTAGAGAGCGTGATGGAGACTACTGGAGATTCAGTAGAGGAATCCTCAAGGTGACCTCACAGCAGTGAGGATGAAGGTCCAAACCTGGAATTGGCAGGTGACCCAGGTGTCAACTGGGGTAGTATAAGAACAGCAGGTCTTCAGTGGAAAGCTTTATGAAAAAAGCTGAAAACTCTTTTAGGTACAGAGTCATTAACACTGAGGAGTAAAAGAGGAAGACTGACCGATTAGGACAAGTAGCCTAGTCCTGGAGGGAAGAAGGGGTATGGGAAAAAGCCCGCATTCCCAAGGAGGACAGATGTGTGAAGGGCTGAAACCTCAGAACTACTAAAGATCTACACTGTCCTTCCTAGCTGGTGAGAGATAGGAAAGATATTGAAGTATGATGTTTCAGGGATAGCGAGACCTAGAGTAAAGTGGAGCTGTTAGTACCACAGTAGTGGTTGTGTGCATAACAGTCCCCACATACCGAGGGACAGTATGAAGATATGCCAGCCAATTGTCTGGAACCTCTACGAAGGTAAACCTTTATAGTATAGACAGTTAGGGAGATGGTATGTAATACATATCTACCTATAAAAAGCATCTCGACAGATACATATATAGAGGGATATATATATATATATGTATATAGAGATATGTGTATATATAGGGGCATAACTTATGCATACACAGCTTACAGACATATGTATGTATAGAATATATATAGAGATATATACATACATGAATATATAAGTCTGAAGATACAGGTCTGCAACTAAGCCCCATGAGAACATTCACATGAGAGATGTGAAGGAGAAAGATTCATCTAATAACAAGAAGGTGGAACCTACTTGAAAAGATATATAGAGAATCTATTCCTCCGGGCTAAGAGGATGCAGGAATGCTATCCAGTGAAATAACCAGGATGGTTGCGTGAAAAAACAGAGGATAATATCAGTCTGTAGAGAGCAAGTCGTGAGTTCTGTAGAACTCTGACATGGTAAATGGACAGAAAAACGCATAGGAGGAGATACCAGGATGACCCACTGGAGGGACACAGGGGTATCATGCGTTACTGGTAGAATATGTGCTGTCCATGAGGGGTAGGATAGCAGGAGGGCAAGCTGTAAGGAAAAAAGAGCATATTCCTGCAGGATTGGGAAACTCCTTGGACATTCACGCAGAAAAAGCTTGTGTCCTGTATATAACAGGAGACAAGAGGGTGTGGAGAACCCTCACAGTCATGGAAAATGACTGATAAGCCTTTTCTACTATACAGAATAGCCATCAGAGACAAAGTTCAATGCTCTCTAGCAAATGCCCATAGTAGAAAGCTTCTCTGAAGATTGCAGAGAGCATTATGCAGGAGAATTAGGATATAAAACTGACTGTAGGTCAGCTGTGTTACCATATCCAAGAAAATGGAGATGGCCAGAAGAAGATTATGTGAGAAGCCTGAAGTGAGTAGGATTATCCAAGATAGATGAGGACAATCTTGGAATCACTACTAAGGCTAGACAGACTGGAAACTTGTGGGAAGGTACCAGTAGATGAATTACTGGAACTCCTGCATGAACAGCAACTGAAGGAGACAGCAGAGAGAATCTGTCTGTGAAACACAGAGAGAACAGACAAAGGGAGAGGAAATGGACCTGTCCCTGTCTGATAAGCTGTCCAGAGAATTTAGTCAAAGAAAAAACTCTACACTGAAATGAAGGTGTACAGTATGGTACCACTCATTCAGGAAAAAACCGGGATGACTTACCATATGGTGAGTCAGCTGAAGAAGAAAATGTTCGTATGTTGGGACAGAAACTATCATAGGATAGTAGTTAACTTCTCTTCTTGGAAGGAAGAAGAGGAGAAATCTGTAACCCATAGACAAGAATATCCTGACAGCTGAGTACATCCTGAAGAAAGGAAGCCATGTGTAGAGCTTTAAAGAAAAAAAACAGTGAACAAACTTCTGCTAAGAAGAGGTTAACTGTAGGTTGCAACCTTTAGGAACCTATGGTTGCTGGGTATGCTTAGACTGATTAGAGTTTAGATTCTTCAGACCAAGACGAGGTGTCCCCTGCTGGGGTACATCGGGATGATGGGCAGGAGAAGAGCGAAACCTTCTTTTCTTGGGGAAAAAAGGTTTGGTAGGAGATTTCCTACCTCCTGGTGAAGGCGGCGGCTTAGGATGGTTCCTAGAACCAGGAAAGTCAGTGGAGCAATGAGCAACCTGACGTAAAGCCTCCTTATTGAAGAGATTTTCTCCAGTACAAGGAGAATTACCCAGTGTGTGTTGTGCCCATCTGCTCAGGTCTGAAGCTTGGAGCCAGGCTCTACGACGTGCTCCAATGGCAATAGCAGAGGATCTGCTAACAGACTCAAAAGAGTCTAGAGAAGCACGAGAAAGAAACCAAGAGATATTCTGGCTATGACTAAGAAGCAAGGAATAGTCTGCAGCCTTAGGCTCTGATAGAAAAGGAGTCAAAAGAGATAATTTCTTTGTGACCTCCTGGAGAGATAGACTCATATAAAAAATATAAGAGATAATCCTTGATGCCAGCATAGATGTTTGGAAGGTTTGACGTCCAAAGGCATCAAGTGCTCTAGATGCACGACCTGGCGGATAAGAAGAATGCTGCTTCTTGCTTTTTACCTTCCTCATTGCTGATTCCACTACAATGGAATGATGGGGAAGTTGAGGTTTTTGAAATCCTGGAGAGGGGGGCACCTGATACAGAACATCAGTTGCTGTAGAAGGTGAGGGAACCCTTAAAGGTGATTCCCATATTCTCAGAAGAAGATCCTGCAAAGAATGATGTAAAGGAAGCATTGTATTTTCCTTTTCTGCAGGACAGCCTCGAGTAGTATCATAGCCAGGGATAGGAATAGCAAGAAATATTGCCATGTCAAGGAGAAATTTCTGAAAAGAGGGATCTCCAATGGGAACTATCCCTGGGCAGGCTAAGGTTGAAGGAGCAGAGGATGTACTGGTCTGGTGCAGAAAAAGAACCCCACTAGAAGGATAGTGGTACTGGCAGTCACAGTCTGAGGCAGTGAGTACTGCATCGTCCATGCCAGGTATCGATTCCAAACTAGGCATAGAAAGGATCGATGGTACCGATGTAACTGCAGGAACCGACATCGATACCGATACCTGAGTCAGAACCGGAGATGGTAACGCCATCGCAGCAGTCATCGGAGGCTGCTCAAGCGGTACCGAGGGAATCAGAAACGCTTGGTCAATATCCTCGGTACTGCGTATCCGGAAACGATAAGGGTCGGTTCCGAGACGCGTCGGTACCCAGTCATCTAGACTAGATATCGATTCCAGACTCGGCATCGAAGGGAGCGAGTCTATCGATGCATGTCTAGAGGGTACCGACGTCAGTGGTGGTATCGGCGATGCTGCCGATACAGGAAAGTCAATCTGGGTCATATCGATCGGTCCCGAAGGTACCGAGGACGCCAGATGCCGATCCCTGGTGAAGAGTGGATCACTCAACACCGGTGCCGATGCCACCCCCGAGCATGGCTCAGATACAGGAAAGTCAATCTGGAACGTATCGATCGGTCCCGAAGGTACCGAGGATGCCAGATGACGATCCCTGGTGAAGAGTGGAACACTCAACACCGGTGCCGATGCCGGGGTATCGGTACCGCTCGAAGCGGATGCCACCACCGAGCATGGCTCAGGTATGTTCTGTGAGGGGTGAGCCCCAGGAACAACCTGAAACCCCTGAAATGCTTTGGAGCCCGGAGACTCCCGCCGGGGTTTTAATGCCAATGGGGTCTTGAGGGCAAGGCCGGAGCCGTCATCATGCTTGGCATGAGACCTACCACTCAAGGATTGGCTAGTCTTAACAGACTGTTTGTGGGTTACTTGATCCTGAAGAGAAGAAAAGGCCGGTGCCCTCACTCCGGGAGGGAAAACGGTATAGAGGGAAACTCGAAAGAGGGAAGTTCTTCTCACAGATTTGCAGCCTGATTGTTCAGGGGAAAAAGGGTCAGGACCCAAACAGGTTAGACACCAGGCATTGGAGTCTAAAAAGAAAACTGTGTTTCCACAGTGAAGGCACTTCCTTAGGAGAAGAAGGCTCCATGATGGAGAGGCCTTGTAGGCCCAAAAAAATTAAGACAGAAAAAGAGGGAAAAATCTCTCTGAGTTTAAGAAAAAGAAAAGAAAAACCCACCGGCGGTACCGGTGGCGGCGGGAAAAAACAGCCGACCACAAGAAATAAAGAATTTAAAGAAAAAAGTTTCTGCGGTGACAGGAGGACGTCCTGCCGGCTCTGCGGTAAAACAAAAACTGAGGAGAGGCAGTGAAAAAGGCGGGAAGGCAGTACGCAGGCGCGAGGGATGCTCCCAAAAGCTTTCTGATTGGATGCTGGGGAGCATTCCCGTGCAGGCTCCGTCGGTACCGACGTACCCATATGTGAAGACTCATTCCTGCTTGTTCCTGGAGATAGTAGTATGGGATAGTTAATTTGGAAAGGGCAGCTGGGGGTATGGGAGGGTCAAGCAAATCCATTTGTGAAGCTAACAAGGGAGCTGTGGAAAAAGGTACAGATGAAGCTGTTTGGGGGGGGGGGGGGAGAAATACTCCAGACGAGCATACATCAGGGGGATGACAGAGTTTGCGCCGGGGATGGAGGGAAAGATCTATAGGGAGTGGGAGCAAAAAGAGCTGTGGAGAATGGGGCAAGTACTCTCAAAAAAGGGAGAGTTATTACCATTTGGGGTATTGAGAGAGAATTCTGGGTTAGGGGATAGGGACTATTATGCGTATGTGCAGTTATATTATTTTGCCATGAGAAGAGAGGTGCAGCAGGATTGGAGAAGGCCTTTGACAGATTTTGAGCAACTTATGGAGAAGGCGGGGTTGACAGGGCAGTTGCTATCTCGTCTGTATAAAATGTTAATGGAGGAAGAAGTACGGGAAGTGAGGGGGCACCAGAAGTTGGAAACAATAATGGGTGGAGAGTGGACTGCGGAAAGGTGGGGGAGGAGAATCAGGAGAGAGAAAAAGCTTGCCCCGTGTACGGTGTATTTGGAGAATAGCCTTAAGATTAGGCTATATATGTATTGGACCCCGGAGCGCATGAGATCAATGAGTAAGCACCAAACTGGTGAATGCTGGAAGGAGTGTGGTAAGAGGGGGGGGAGGGGACTTGCTGCATATGCTGTGGGGGTGTGAGAAAGTACGAAGATTTTGGGAGAGCGTGAAGAGATATATGCGGAAATTACAGCTATCAGGGTGAGTGCGGATAAAGAACAAATTATATTTAATGAACCACCAGGAAATGGTAAGTGGGCAGATAATTTTCTGGGGTATTGTGTGGGAGCAGGGCGTCTGGCATTGATGACTCACTGGTGCCGATCACAAGTGCCCACAAGAGCCGAGGTGCTGGGTCGGCTAGATCAATTATGGCTTATGTGTGAAATAGACGCTCTGAAAAAGGAGAAAGTATCAAAATTTGAGGGGGAATGGGGGTGGTTCGGGGCTTGGCACAGGAAAATGGGTAATGGAGTTACCTAATGGGAGGGGAGAGATGGGTGGCTGTATGAAGGGGAAGAGGAGTAGCATTTCAGAACTTGATAAGAGATCCTGAGAAGGGGATGGATAGGAGGGGGAGAGCTGAGGGGGGAGGGGATGTGGGCACACAAGAGTTGCAAATTGTGGGTAGGAGATAAAGCTGGGAAAGGTAAAACAGTAAGCGGGTTGGGAGACGACTGGGAGAAGGAAGAGGTATTGTGAATGTTGAATGTTAAATGCTCAATGGGGGAATGGTGTTGGGTAACCTGGAAAGGGTGGAGCGGGACAGGTTGTTTTGGATGTGTTTTGGAATTGTTTTGGAAATGTTTAGGGTATGTTTTGGAAATGTTTGTAAGTCATGCTTGACTGGTTGGAACAAAATAAAAAATAAAAGTATAAATTTAAAAAAAAAGAAAAGAAAGAAAACCAATTTCCAAGAAAGATAGCGTAGATGGCAGGTAGCCATCGGTTCAAAAGGCGGCCTAGTAAGCTGCTCCAACACCATATTCAGGTCCCACTCTGTCGCCGGGGGGCGAACCAGGGGTTTCAAAAGTAGTAAGCCTCTCAGAAACCGAGTCTCCAAAGGGTGGGCGGAGAGAAGCTTTTCATCCACCGGAAAGTGGTTCGCCGCAAGGGCACTGCGGCCCAAATCAGAGAGGTGGAGAAGGTATTGCAGAACCACCCCTACTGGGCAAGAGAAAGGGTCCACCTTCTGCTCCCCGCACCACGATGCAAATCTGCGCCACTTCAAGGCATAAGTCTGTCTAGTCGACGGCCTCCACGAGGCCAGTAAGACCTCTCCAATATTCTTTGGGAGGAGGAGCGGAGCGAGAATTACCCTTTCAGCAGCCACGCCATCAAGTTGAGGGAGCTGAGATTGGGGTGCAGGAGAACACCCCCCCCCCTTCCTTAGATAGGAGAACCCCAAGGGAATGGGGAGCCTCCACCGCTAGCTGCAGAAGAAGTGGAAACCAAGGTTGCCTGGGCCACCGTGGGGCGACAAGAACGACCGAGGTTCTGTCCTGGAGAATCTTGAATAGCGTCTTGGCCACCAGAGGTGTGGGGGAAACGCAAACAGAAGGTCCCCGGACCATGATATCAGAAACGCATCAGTGGCCACCCTGTGCGAGTGGGGCTGCCTGGAGCAGAAACGGGGCAACTGGTGATTGTCTGGACTTGCAAATAGGTCCATCACAGGCCACCCCCAGGTCTGGAAGAGCCAATTGTCTACCCCGCAGTCCAGCTGCCATTCGTGGGGTTGAAGAATCCTGCTGAGCTTGTCAGCTAGCTAGCTGTCCTGGCCCGGCAGGTAGACTGCTCGGATCCGAATGCCATGCTGGGCTGCGAAGGAGCACAGGTCCAGGGTTTCCTGACATAGGGGACAGGACCCCGTACCACCCTGTTTGTTCACATAGAACATAGCCACTTGGTTGTCTGTCTGCACCAAGACCGTTCTGTGGTCCAGGAGTTGCCTGAAAACTACCAGAGCTGGGCGGGTGGTACGGAGTTCCAATAAATTGATTTGTTGGGTCCTCTGGCATGGGGACCACACCCCCTGGGTACGGAAACCCTGGCAATGGGCCTCCAAACCCAGCAGGGATAAATCTGTGGTAAGGATCCTCATGTGCAGAGGAGCCTGGAAAGGCATTCCCGCCTCCAAGTGCTGCGGTTGGAACCACCAGGTCAGGGACCGTACCAGACATCTGGACACTTTGACCCTGTCCCGGAGGCACCCCGTGGCCTGGGACCACTGGTCTGAGGCACCATTGAGCGGTCCGCATGTGGAGGCGGGCATCTGGGATCACATGGACTGTGGAAGCCATGTGGCCGAGTCGTCGCAGAAAGTGCCTTGCAGACACTACAGACCTGTGACTCACTTGTCCTGCCAGAACCCGAAGCCTGCTTGCCCTGTCTGCAGGCAGATAGGCCTTTGCTTGAAGGGTGTTGATTTCGGCCCCAATGAACTCCAGCTCCTGAGTTGGAGTGAGGCTGGACTTGAGGTAGTTGATTACGAACCCTAGGTGTTGCAGCACCTGGATGGTGTGAGTTGTGACCTGATGGACCTTGCTGGCTGAAGTGCCTCTGATGAGCCAGTCATTGAGATAGGGGAAGACAAAAAAGCCCTGGAGCCTGATGAAGGCAGCAACCACCGCCAAGCACTTTGTGTACACCCTGGGGACCGAGGCCAGGCCAAAAAGGGAGTACTCTGTACTGGTAGTGATTGGCACCCACCACAAAGCGCAGATACTGTCTGTGGCTTGTGTGTATGAGGATGTGTGTATACGCATCCTTTAAGTCTAAGGAGCATAGCCAGTCTCCCTAGCAGAGGTAAGGCAGCAATATTCTTGAACTTCTCCCTCACCAGAAATTTGTTGAGGTTGCGCAAGTCGAGGATGGGTCTGAGGCCTCCTGTCCTCTTTGGTACCAGAAAGTACCTGGAGTAAAAGCCCCTGCCCAGCAGGTGGTGGGTTATCGGTTCTACCGCCTGATCCTCGAGAAGACCTGCCAACTCCTTCAGAAGAAGATCCCAGTGAAGGGGAGACCTGAAGGGCTCTCCCGGGAAGTATTGAGGAGGCACCTGGGCTAGGTGAAGAAGGTAGCCCTCCCGGACCACCTGTAAGGTCCAGGCATTGGTGGTAATGACTGTCCACCTGTGGGCATACAAAGCAAGTCATCCTCCTGTGATCTTCTGGCTCCTGTGGGAAGAGGGGCCCATGCTGCAGGAGTCAAAAGCCACTACCAGGCTGGGCCAGAGCTGGAGCCTGGGGTTTGGGGGCTTTCTGCTTACGTGGGCCATGCCCCTGGCCCTTGGCCTGCTGCCCCTATTGGGGAGCCGGGAAGGCCTGAAAATGGGGGTAGCTTTGGTAAGCAGCACGCTTCCTAGGGTAAAAGGGCTTTTTACCCAAGCCCTTCTTGCGAGAAGGGGCAGAGGTCTTCTTGGAGAGCTGTGTCCTCGTCATGTACTTGGTCTCCAGCTCTGCAGCAGTGTCGGTCATGGGCTTGCCAAAGAGATTCTCCCCTTAGCATGGGACATTGACCAACTTATCCTGAACCCATTGCTCGAGGTCCGACAACTGCAGCCATGCCTGGCGGTGTGCACCGATGCCAGCTGCAGCTACCTGGGCTGCCGACTCGAAACAGTCATAGGCCGCCCGAGACAAACTTCAAGCACTCACAGATGGCTTTGGACAGGTCCCTGAAGCGCTGCAAAGGTTCCTCGAAGAAATCAGCTGAGAACCTGGCGAGTTCCTCAGCCAGATCTCTCAGGCACATGCCCATGTACAGCTGGTATGCCTGGATTCGACAAGTCAGCATAGAACCCTGGAAACACTTCCTGCCGAGGGCATCCAAGTTGCGGGCCTCCCTGCTGGGAGGCACCGAGGAATGCGTCTTCTGGCTCTTCAGTCTGCGCATGGCCGATTCCACAACCATGGAGTTGTGCGGCAGCTGTGACGTTTGAAACCCGGGGCTCTGGCGGACTCGATACATTGAGTCGAGCTGTTTTCTGATCACTGGCACAGATGCCTGTGTCTCCCACATGCGAAGCATCAGTCATTCCAGGATCGGTGACACAGGTACAGTAAGGGCCTCCCGAGAGGTGGGGCTCATACTGGAGGATCTCGAGCTTGTCGACTTGAGGATCCTCCTCTGACTCCGTGGGGAATGCCAAAGCCTTGGACATATCCGGCACAAAGTCCAAGAACCTCATGTCCTTCGGAGGGGACATTCTCCGAGGCTCGGATACCGGGGAATCGGAAGGGACATCCCTATGCTGGCGGGTATCCGGGGACTCCTCGTCTTTGGTTTCCCACGCCGACGCCTCCAAGGAGGAATCGAGGGGCTCATCAGGCATCGAGGGCTCCAGCGCTGATCACTCCGATGCCAGCAGGCTCGGCGGCGATGACCTCGGCCCCAAACGGGAGGCCAATGAGACCTCGGCCGAGGATAGACTTGAGCCTGAAAGGCCTCGAGGTTTGGCTTGGCCATCGAGGGCCCGGTGGTCGGGGTGGAAGAACCGGACAGGCCAGCTGTCAGCACCCGCCGCTTCCTCATGAAGACAGTGAGACTGCGCTCAAAGACAACCACTTTGGACTCGAGTCCGGAAGGCTCCGCAGCCGCCAGCTTGGGCCCCGACACGGTCGGGCCCAACGCCAGTTCCCCCAGAGGGAAGTCCTTGACGAGAACAGTCGGTACTTGCCTCGGCTGATCCGTCTCTTGACGAGGCATCTTTGCCAGGCGCTCCTTCTCTGAAGATGCCGGCCGGCGCTCAAGGCTCCACAACAGGCCCTGGGAGGAGCCGGGCCGCTGGGAGCCATCCAAAGACGCCGCCTTCGAGGACTACTTCTTGTGCTCCCTCGAGGGAGACCCCCTTTCCGAGGAACCTCGACACTGCTCTGGCTCGGAATGCTCCCCCCCTCCCCCCCGAGACGTGGAGGCCTCGGACGAGGTCCGGGCTCTCAGAGGCAAGGACTCAGAAAAATTCCTATCATGCTGCTGCTGGCGGCTCCTCAGGGCCTTAGAGGACATTTTCCTACATGGACCACAGACTGTCGGGTCTTGGTTGGGCCCGAGGCACCGGAGACAGCAGTCATGCGTATCGGTGAGGGACATAAGTTTCATGCACCGATCGCATTTCTTAAACCCGCTGGCAGCCATGGGGGGAAAAGGGCCCCTGCAAGGTTGAAGAGCTGGGCGGCCAGTGAAAGAGAAAAAAAAGGCGCTAACGCCACCAGTCACGAAGGACAAAAACCGAAGAGAGAGACGGACTCGATACCGACGTATTGAGCCGAAGGCGGGAAGAGGTACCGGTGTCAACCGGTCGAAAAAACAAGAGAAAAATCAACTTTTTTGGGGGGGACACAGAGACTATGTCCGAAGGGCTCTGCGGAAAAAAGGAGACTGAGCAAAATGGCACCCTTGGGCGGGAAGGGGACCACGCATGCATGATAGCAACTCCCAAAGGCTTTCTCTGAAAGCTGGGGATTTGCTCCGCACGAGGGCTCCGTCAGCGCCGTCACCCATATGTGAGGACTGACTTCCTGCTTGTTCCCAGAGAAGATGATGCTCTGGACAATACTGCCCTGCTGAAGGTGTTATCTGCTCTAGTCCCCACATAGAATCTGTATTGTTTGTTTCACATAAGGTACTCAGTGATGACCAGATGTCCTCCGATGACACCAAGGCAGACACCGGGAGGAAGCTTGCGCCCTGATGGAGTGAGCTCCAACTCCCTCCAGTACACACTTTCCACACAGAAGGTAGGCTGAACTAATCTTCCTTATTAAAATGTAGGATCGAGTACTTGGCCACTGCCTGTCTGCTCTTTTCTTGGACTACTGAAAGGAAAAAAAGAGATGGTCCGACTGACGGAAAAAATTAGTAACCTAACGGAAGAAATTAGTAACCTCCACGTATCTCATTAACACCCTCCTCATGTCCACCATATGCAGCGAGGGGTCTGCCGCCAAAAGGACCAAGGAGGAGGGGGCAGGATGACAACCTGATTAAGGTGAAAGGAAGACAGCACCTTTGTCAGAAAGATGGCATGGTCCATAAAGGAAGAGAATTAGTGAGAATCCACAAGCATACACAGGTTAAGGAAGCTACAGAATTTGCAAAACAAGAGAAAAAAACACTCTTCACAGAATTAGACCAGCAAACTAGGAAAAACAAGTGGCAAATACACAAATATAGTGGGAAATGCAAAGTGTTACTCCAGGAACCCTTTGTCAATCAAGAATGGACACATGAATGGTTAAAGAAGAGGTGAATTGAAACCGAAGGGTGAGAGATTGATAGTTGCAGCCCAGGATCGATGAGATGGTTTACAGCAAGCACTGAAAAAACTGGTAAAACAGACATGTCTATTATGTATTTGTTACCGGAGGATGTAGTAAAGGCTGTTAGTGTAGCTGGGTTTAAAAAAAGGTTTGGACAAGTTCCTGGAGGAAAGGTCCATAAACCATTATTAAGAAGTGACCGAAGATATCAATGCTTGACCCAGTACAAGCATTGTGGAACTTGTGTCTCTTGGGGAAACTGCTAGGTACATATGACCTAGATTGGCCACTGTTGGAAACAGAATACTGGGCTTGATGGACCTTGGTCTGACCCAGTATGGCATATCTTATGTTCTTATGTAAGAAAGAATTGGAAACAGTGACTCACCTCATAGCTGACTGAAGTTCTGATGACAGAAACCTTTATACAGAAAGGCACAAAGTAGCACGCCTCATTCATTGGAAACTCTAAAGATTAGAACACCATTGTGCCTGAAAAGCATAGGGATCGTGACTCTAAGAGAATTACAGAGAATGAAGAGCTTTGATCACCTGGGATATTACCATTTCAACAGATAAAAGCAGGCTGCAACAAGACAAGACAGTGGTAAAGGAGTACACCAACAGGATGGCATGGATTATAGAAAAGTTAGTCCCAAGTAACTGTTCTGTGAATTGTGTTGAAAGGGAGAAGATCTTCAAGTACCAAGAAATACAGTCAGAGACCAAGAAAATGTGGCAAAGGATACAAGATTATTTCCCATCATGTTGGATGCAACCAGCTTGATTAAGAATTTCCAAGCACACCTTGATAAATTGTCCACACACATTAAATCTTATGAACTCCAGGAGGCAGCTCTCTTTTGAGCAATTAAAGTACTACACTGAGCATTAGCAATAAATCTGAGAGGCTGAGGATCATACTCTACATACCCTGGCTTAGGTGTGAGGTCCATGATTGTCATGGTATGTGCGACTAACGCAATTGGAGAAACTGTCCCTGGAAAGACATTCTTAAGACAGACAAGGCCTGCAGCTCTGACACCCACCTGGCAGATAATAGTCACCAAGAAAACCACCTTTAGGGTCAAATCCTTGTGAAAGGTCTTCCAAAGGGGCTCAAAACAGGGACCTTTCAGTGCCTTCAACATCAGAAAGACTCCACTGAGCAGCAACCGGCAGGTAGATCTGTTTCACTCTCTTCAAGAAGCGCAAGACAGGGTTTACACCCAAGGTAGCACATCAGGGCTTTGAGAGAATTCAGGGCCAACCAATGGTCTAAACTAGACCATAAGAACGACTGTGACTTAAGTCTGCCTTCCTGGCATCCAGGACCTGGGAAGACATAGATCCTCCAGACTTTCAACTTCCTTGGCCTATAAACCTTCAGAAGAGCACCCACTACTGCTCCAGAATAGTCCTTCTTGGACAGCCTATGCCTCACAAGGACTAGGCCGTACGCGAGAAGTGAATGGGATCCTCTATAAACAGGGGCCCTTGCTGCAGAAGGCCCTTCTCTTAAAGTAGAAATAGAGGGGATCCCGCCAACAGGCTCACAGATCTACATGCCATAGCTGGTGAAACCAGTCTGGCACCACTGGAATCACCAAGCCCGAGTGAGACCGAATTCTGCACATAAAATGGCTCACCAAGTGTCAAGAGGGAAGACTCACAGGAGCCCCTACTGAGGCCACATTTGAAGCAAGGCATCCAGGACCACAACCCACAGATCCTTCCTATGGCTGAAAAAATTCTCCATTTTGACATTCTCCTGGTAACCATGAAGTCTTAACACTGGTAGGCCTCACCTCTTCACTATAAGGTCGAACACATAAAAGCTTTAACTCTTACTTGCTGGGATCCACTGCATTCAGACTCAAGAAGCCAGCCTGCATGTTGCTGATAATTGCCATGTGGGCTTTTGACAGAGCAAGCAGATAATTCTCTGCCCAATGACACCACCTTTGACAGCCAACGCAGCACTGCATGTGTCATTTTGCCTGTTGATCGAAAACAATGCTATGGCAGTGGCTTAACACACTTGGACAGCTTTGCCCACCAAGAGAGACCACCTCCTTTCTGGGGCAAGGCAGGTTGCTCTGGCCTCCAGTCAGATGATTGGCCAGGCAGCCTCCTGTAGTGACCAATGCCCCTGAAAAAACTGACCCAGATGGTGCATTCCCCAGCCTCTTAGGCTGGCATATGTGTCAATCACCCAATCTGGCACTTCCAAAGATATACTATCCATTAGAGCTGGGGTGGGCAATTCCGGTCCTGGAGGGCCGCAGACCAGTCAGGTTTTCATGATGTCCCTAATGAATATTCATGAGATCTATTTGCATCCACTGCCTTCCATTGTATGGAAATAGGTCCATGGATATTCATTAGGGACATCATAAAAACCTGACTGGTCTGCGGCCCTCCAAGACCGGAATTGCCCACCCCTGCATTAGAGGGTAAATCTGCAACCACCAGACCAACTGCACCTTCATCTCCCAGGGGAGAGGAAGGTAATGACTAACTGGGAGCAGGGAGATCTGTGAGCCAACAGATGCCTCTGTAGGTGACATATGCACCCTGGCCTTGGTCGACACCACAGATCTTGGATCTGCAGGTAGTCCCAGGATCAGGGAGCTACCTGTGCATAAGACCCCCCCGAGCTGCCGTTGCAGCTTGTGCAACCTCTCTGGAATAAGAAACATTTGGCCTAAACAAGTGTTGAATCAAGCTCCAAGATACTCCAAGTCTGGGGGGGGGGGGGGGGAGGGAGGCGGGGAACGAAGCTGATCTTGGGATTGGTGATCACTAAACCCAGCTGTTCCCAGCCAGGAAATCACCAGGGCCATATCTGCTCTGGACTTCTCCAAGGAGTCGGACTGCATCAGCCAGTCATCCAGGTACGGTGAACTCAGACACCCTGTCTGCAAAGAACACTGCCACCACCTCCACTATGACCTTTGAGAAGATGTGATGGGCCAGAGCCAGGCCAGACGGTAGAATTCAGAACTGGAAAAGGTGGCCTAGAACACAGAATCAGAACCACCACTGATGTTGCTCCTGGATGGAAATATGAAATAATGCTTTGGAAAGGTCCAAGGTGGTAAGGAACTCCCCTTGCCAGATCTGTCAGTGGTCTCCATGAGCAGGGAGACTCCACAGAGGCATCCCAAAGAGGTTCTGCAAACTCTAGTGCATACCTCTGACTTAAAATCTCAAGAACCCATTAGTCTGATCTGATATAGGCCTATTCAGAGTAAAACAGTCTAAACTGCCACCTATCCTGCTGTACCTCTGCAAGGACCCCATTGATCTCATTGCAGGGGGCTTGCTGACTCCAGAGGGAGTAGTTGCAGGAGTCCTGAGACAATGCTAGGAACCTTGAAAGGGTTGACCCTTCTCGAGTTTAGAGCCATTAGAGGAAGAAGCCATCCCAAACTCTTATGCCAGCCCCATGCTCCTCATGAAGCCCTATGTGAGACACCTCCTGGGACCCTCTAAAGGTGAACTTCTCCAAGGGCTTTCACCAACTTTCCCAGGAACTCTCTAAAGAGAAATCTACCCTTAAAGGGGAGCTTGACCAACTGCAACTTGGAGGCAGCACTGGCCCATCAATTCTGGAGTGAAGCCACTGTCTGGCCACTACTACTGCTGCCATGGACTTAGAGGAAATCCTGATCAAGTTATACAGCGCATTCACTACATAGGAAGCTCCAGACTCCAATCTCTCAACCTCCAGACTGTCCAGCAAATGTTGAATCCAGCATAAGAGCTCAAGCCACCAAGCCTGCACACAGCACTGCCTGAGAGCCCAAAGCCAAAGCTGTAAAGGCATTTTTTTAGGAAGGCTTCCACCCTCCTACCATGCATCACCCCCTTCCACCAGGATGGTTGTGTGCTGTGTCACTGCTGTGATCAGAGCATCCACCCGAAAGAGCCCAAAAAGCTGTTCCATTTTGCCCTGGAGCAGAGAACACAGCTGAGTCAGGTCCTTAGGATCCCCTCAAGTCCAGTTCTGGTATCTCCTACTGCGAGAACACAAGCTTATGCACAGGGGGAAAAAAAAGCCAGGACGACACTTTAAGACCTCTAGAATAAGATCCACCAGCGAAATCTCCACCGTAGCAGACTATGAAATGCATAAACGACTGCCACGGCATCCTGAATAAAGGTGCAAAGATACTCACTGGTGGATTCTTGCCTTCCACAAGGGGAAGCTCTCCCTCCTCCGCTGACTCACCTGCTGGAGAAAGGTAATCCTTTTTCATCCCAACCAACCCCCAGTGAGAAAGCACAGTTACTTACCTGTAACAGGTGATCTCTGGGAACAGCAGGAATAAGCCTTAACATATGGGTACGTCGGTACCGACGGAGCCTGCGCGGGAACGCTCCCCAGCGTCCAAAAAGAAAGCTTTTGGGAGCATCCCACACGCATGCGCGCTGCCTTCCCACCCATTCACTTCCCTCTCATCAGTTGGGTTTGTAGCTGAGACCAAAGGAGGGAAGCAGACAAATTAGAGAGAGAGAGAGAGACAGAAACAACTCCTAGGGGAAGTGGGTGGGTTGTGAAGACTTATTCCTGCTGTTCCCAGAGATCACCTGTTACAGGTAAGTAACTGTGCTATCTCCAGGAACAAGCAGGAATGAATCTTCACATATGGGGACTCCCAAACTAGAGATGCCTGGAGGAGATCCCAGCATGTTGCAAATCTAATCGATGGGCCATGCTATTTCCCAGAACCTCAGGCATCCAAGGGATGGAGAGTAGGAGTTGAAGTAAAAAGGGTGTGCTGTGGAACAGCTTGACTAAACAAGGCTTCTAGAGAGGAGTCCTTGTGTAAATCAGAAATGTTAGTAAATATTGGATTCCAATTTTCTAATGTGGACCTTAGTCAAAAGTATTGCGAAAGTATTTGTTGAGGCTAATATGGTCTGGTGCTAGAAACCAGTACATTATCCTCAAAGAAAACACCTTACGGTGAAGTATAGGAAATAAATTTTGCAATAAAGGCAGAGGTCAGAAGCCTAAATGGCTAGAACTAATCCCAGAAGAAAAAACTGGGAGAGTTTAATGGGGTTGGACTTTGGATGAGAAGCTAAAGCTTCTGTATGCCAAAGTTTGAAGCTCTTTGTCCTTGAAGCAGAAAAAGGCTCTAGGAAAGAGGAGATAAATCTGACTGGTTTGCAGAAAAAGGATGGGTCTTTAAGACCCCTCTATCCAAATGAAAGAAAGAAACAACTGCATCAAGCGAAGGCAACGGGCCGGGGGAAGATAGGCCCTTGCCTTTGTGGTATCCAGTAGTGCCCCTATAAACTCCAGGGACTGAGTAGGGATCAAATTGGATTTTGGGATGTTTATTACCAGCCCTAAATATTGAAGGATACGCATTGTGCAGGTTAGAGCAGTCTTGGCCTCTGATTGAGTGGGAGCTCGAATGAGCCAGTCGTCCAGATAAGGGAAGACAAATATTCCCAGGGTGCGCAGAAAAGCAGCAACCACTGCCATGCATTTTGTGAACACCCTTGGTGCAGAGACCAGGCCAAAGGGGAGCACCCTGTATTGATAGTGCTTCTCTTGGAAAAGGAACCGACTTTGGAAGAGATACATCGACGACGTACTCATGATTTGGGATGGGACTGAAACCACCCTACAACTCTTTTTTCAGTGGCTCAATGAACTAGATCCTAATTTACAATTCGAAGGTCAGTATAGCATGGAACAGATAGCTTATCTGGATATTCTAATAAAGAAGGGAAAAGATTGTTTTATTACAGACCTGTACCGTAAACCCACCGATCGCAATACCTTATTACATTACAATAGTTTCCACAACACCTCTTTGAAATATAATCTTCCCACTAGTCAGTTTTTGAGGATTAGAAGATTGTGCACTAATGAAACAGACACTGATAAACATGCGGCAGAAATGCATCACAGATTTAGCCAGCGCGGCTACCCTAAAAAGTGTATAAAGAAGGCATTTTTAAGGCATGTAACACAGATCGTAGTTCTCTTCTTATAAAAAAGGATCGTGTAAAAAAGACAGACCATGTCGTTTGCCCTTTAACTTTCTCTAATTAATCTAGTGAGATTACCAAAATAATTAAGCAAGAATGGCATTTATTAACATCTTTGCCTACTTTTACTTCAAAGAAAGTCATGATTGCTTATAAGCAAAATCCTAATTTAGCTAATATTCTTGTACCATCCGCTTTAACATACCAAAAACCCTTGCCAAGTATTAAGGGCCACTATAAATGTGGCAATTGTTCTGTTTGTTCGCACACCATTTTAGCTAAAGATTTTTTCATGCATCCACTTACCAACTATAAAATACATCTTCACATTTTTTCCAACTGCAAAACAGAAAATGTTATTTATTTGATTTTATGTCCCTGCAATTTGGTCTACATTGGGAAAACCAAACGTCAAGTACGTACTCGTATTATAGAACACAGAAGTTGCCTCCTACGAGGCGTCCCCGACCGCCCACTTGTTGCCCATTGGCTCAAAATGAAACATTCTATACAAGACTTGAAGTATGTGGTTTTAAAAGTGGTAATTCCTCATTGGAGAGGAGGGGACGTAGATAAGACTCTCCTCAAGTTAGAGCAGCGTTTTATATATGAGTTTAACAGCCTAGAACCCAATGGTCTCAACCAGGAGATTGATTTATCCGTGTTTCTGTAGGCCCCCTCAAGTCCTCGTGGCTTCTAGATTACTGCTCAATGTGATCATTTTGTTTAGTACTGATGAAATTAGTGGTGATCCTAATGTATCACATTGTCTTAAGACAATTTTTCATCACGCATGTGAAGTTTTATTAATTTTAGCAGTTATTTATTTATTTGTTGCAAACACAACAGATTACACAGGTACACTACCAAAACACTGCCTCCAGTTTTGCAACTGATTCCTATAGATTTTGGGGTGCTGAATCCAGGAAAAATAGCCAAAATGTTCCATCACGTCACGTTTTCTTGCAAAATTAGATTTCTTACCCATATAAGGAATGTTCACATAATTTCTTTTTAGCCGACTGCAGTTTATTTTCTTGGCCCAAAATAGAGGTTGTAATGGTTAACTAACTAGAAACACTCCCTCATGATATTTTAGAGTGTTTTGTATTCATTTTATACATTAACAGGACAATTGGGAGGTGGGGGACTAAATCCAGTACTCGCCCTGGCGCATGTTCTTTCCTGTTCGCCTCGCCTCGTTCGCTCAAACACGGTGGTTGCGACATGAACGTTCCTGTCAAATTTCAGTTTCTTGCAAGTTCATTATTACCTTTTGTTTGCTCAGTCGTAATCCAGCTTTATTCCGAAGTGGTTCACTACAGTTGTAGTTTGCAGTGCTGTGTATTTGTGATGGCTCACAGAGCCAGAGGTTGCGTCAACTCTCCGGACAGTTTTTGTTTTATTTGTGGGGAATATACCGTGAAAAAGCGGCAGAGGAACATTTCTGCATTTATTAAAAAAGTATATTTCGCCTATTTCGGTTTGAAGTTAGGCGATCAAGACAAACCGTGGGCTCCTCACAAAGTGTGCAAGACATGTGAGGAAGATCTACGCTTATGGATGAAAGGTAAAAAACAAGCATTTCGTTTCGGAATACCTATGATGTGGCGTGAACAAAGAGACCACAGCAGTGACTGCTATTTTTGCTCTTGCATTGTGAAGGGATACAACTTAAAAAATAAGAACGTAATAAGTTACCCCAACCTTCCCTCAGCAATTAGGCCTATGCCTCATAGCAACGAAGTACCTGTGCCTGAACCACCAAAATCTTTGGATCATATTTGTGTGGACGGTTCTGATCATGATGAGACTCATCAGATGGCTTTTCCCGATGAGTCCAGTACTTCCAAGTTTGAAACTGAACCAGATCCGAAACCTGAACTTTTCTCTCAAGCTGAATTGAATGATTTAGTCCTGGATTTAGGACTCCCAAAAAGATGCTGCTCAACTGCTAGGTTCTCGGCTTTAACAGAAAAATCTATTGTCACCAGGAACAACTTTTTATTGGTACCGCAACCGCGAGACACAATTTTTGAAGTATTTCAGCAAAGAGGAAGATTTGGTATTTTGCAACGATATATACGGAGTGATGGAAAAGTTTAAACTCAAGTATGATCCTGCTGAATGGCGGCTGTTCATTGATTCGTCAAAAGATAGCATAAAAGGTGGTGTTCTTCATAATGGCAACACATTCGCTTCAGTTCCTATTGCTCACTCTGTTATTCTCCAAGAAAAATACGAGAATTTGGCCCTGATTCTTCAGAAGATTCGTTATGATGAGCATAAGTGGATGATTTGTGGAGACTTTAAAATTCTATCCATGCTATTAGGGCAGCAATCCGGTTTCACCAAATATCCCTGCTTCCTTTGCTTGTGGGATAGCCGGGCCCGTGACCTACACTGGGGGAAAAAAGACTGGCCAATTCGGGAGTATTTGAGACCCGGTGAGAAAAATGTTCTTCATGAGAGCTTGGTACCTCGTGATAAAATTCTATTACCACCTCTCCACATTAAGTTGGGTCTCATTAAGCAATTCATCAAGTCCCTTCCAAAAGATGGTGAGTGCTTTCGGTACCTTTGCTCAAAGTTCCTCCGACTTTCTGAAGCAGAGCTAAAGGAAGGAGTGTTTGTTGGCCCTGATATAAGGAAACTCATTTCAGATGGAGCATTCGCTGAAACGATGTCTGAGAAGGAAAAGGAAGCCTGGGATTCCTTCAAGGATGTTGTTCTCAAATTCTTGGGGAACAGGCGGGATGAGAACTATAAGGATATTGTTGCCAGGATGCTCAATGCCTTCAAAGAACAAGGCTGTAACATGAGCCTGAAAGTCCATTTCTTGCACTCCCATGTGAACTACTTTCCCGAAAACGTGGGGGCGTACAGTGAAGAACAAGGTGAAAGGTTTCACCAGGACATCAAGGACGCAGAGAGAAGGTACCAAGGAAGATGGAACACCACTATGATGGCTGATTTCTGCTGGTTGCTGCTGCGGGAAACCCCAGATGAAAAATACGCCAAGTAGCGCACCAAGAGAAGCATTCGGGGGAAGAAGAAACGGGCCCACCAGGAGATTGATTGACCCAAGAATGACTATAAAATCTAAACTGTGTTGACAAATATCGTGTTTTTACTAAACTTTGAAATAAAAATTTGCTAGTTATTACCACAGTGTCGGATCTCATTTATTAGAATTTTATTTTCACACCATCGGGTGTTTGTCTTCATGTATTGCAATGGTGCGGTTTGCGTTTTCTATTCTTACATACATACCTGTACAACATTTTTTGCACATTTCTTTGCTTTGCTTTGTGTCTAACCTCGCTCTTATATGCTTAATGTTTGTGCACATGTATGTGGCTGTTTTAAGTGCAGACAATTTTGCTACCATCACAGTGTGTTTTGTTGACATTACTCTATTCTTATGTGCTGCCTTGTTACAATTTTCTTTATTCTTATTTGAATAACTACTAAACAATTAGTATAAAGAATTCATCCAAGAAACTTTTATCTCGATCGCACTCAATCTGAAACATTCACCTCAAACTGCTAACCCAATGTAGCAAGAAATCTGTACGTGATGGAGCAAATTGGTTACCAGATTTGGATTCAGCGCACCAAAAAACGTAAAAATCAATCGAAACATTAGAGGCAGTTTAAAAAAATTTTTTTTTAGTGTACCTGTGTTATTTATGTATCATATGCTTTAATTTAATTACATTTTATTAGTTATAATTTAGAGACAGGTTCAATAATTCTGCCACGCTTTTGCTTCTCTATAGTATACATAGGCATCCATGCTTAATTGGGAAAGGATGGTATTTTAAACTTTTAATATATTTTTATATAGAGATATTCTAATGGGTTTATATATTTATTTATTTATGTAAAAATGACATTTTCATCTCACCATGATAGATTTTCATGCTAAATATTTTAATTCTTATGCCCCTGGCATCTAGACGTTTTTAAGCGATGCTACAATACTTATTTAATTATTTATTGGCACTGTTTATCTTTTTAGCTAACTCTACTTTTTTTAGATTAATTTTTAATCATCTTACACATTTACTATAGTCCTAATCAAGAGATAGTTTCATTAACATAGGTTTGCTTTCATTTTATAACAATGATAGACATACAGGTTTCAAAAATGGGGATAAATACCGATCCACATTCAATAATTTAGTCTTGCCCATGGCATCCAAAAGTTTTTAAGTGGAGCACATTTCATAGGTATGAATTGCTGTTTGATCCATTTAGTTGTTCATGCAAAACATCTTTTTATTCCTCTAACTCTAATTTTTCATTTTAAATTTCTATTAATATATCGAGGTAATTACATTAAGTTTTCGGTTTGATATTAATTACAACACAAATCTCTTAGTTGATATAAAGCCTGTACATTATAAATCATTCATACTCTTTAGGTTTACCGAAATTGTTTCATTATTTTTAAGCAAGTTTACCTTTAACGTTCTTCAATGCTTTTTTCCTGTCCTATTGGTTCAACTAAAGTAATGAAGGCAATATTTTACAAGTGAGGCATTTTTCAGCACGAGGGTTTTCTCAGCACGATGTTTTTATAACGTTTTTTAAGCATCATTTTTATGTTAGGTATTATTTCATTTTCTAATTTAAACTGTAGTTCACACACTTTTTTAGCCTTTAATATGTGGCTGCCGTTTTCGCGGCTAGTCGCGTTTATGTTTCAGCAAGTTAGCATTTCGAGGAGATACCCACTAGGACACATTTATGTTCAATACTTAACATGGTTTTACAATTGATTGCATTCCTCCCCCCCTTCCCCTTCCCCCCTCCCCTTTTTAGACAAATTTCTTGCACTTGACAGGGGATCGTCGGTTTCCTTGCCAAGACTCCTGTGTGTGGTATTAAGCTTCTAAGTTATATTCCTTTGGGCAATTTTTCAATTAAAACCATTTACCACATTTTACAATGAAATTATTATTTATCTTCTACACATTTTTTAATATTCTTCTACACACTTCTAAATATCCCTTCATTGATTGGATGAAGATGGCCACGCCCCTTTGGGCGTGAAAATTAGCGTCTTTAAAACAGCACTTTAGAGCAGTATCCCGATCCATTTGGAAGAACGCACCTTGCATAGCTTTTGCCGTCAGCAGTAAGTAAAAACATTCTTCATTCATGCCAAAGAAACAACATTTATAAAACATAATTATTCACGGTACAATTTGATGTGTTCTTTGCAGTACTGCGTCCTGCTACTGTTACTCCACAAGTTTCCTTTTAAACAAGGTTAACTCTGATCGTGCAGTCAATACAGGTATTTAAAACACTCTGTCTTTTGAAGTATTTGTAAGAGCTTTTTATTCCCAGCATTATTTTTAGTTTCAACGTGATCTATTTTTTATTTTTATTTACATAGTGGCACAATACAACCTCACTAAAGACCTTAGTGTCTCTTCGGTTTAAACGGCACTACGGTGCACGTCTCAGTGAGTAGTTTTCATATGATTAATATAGTCTGCTTGAATGAGTTTCTCTCTGCCCTGCGTCTATCTCTCCATGGTGTTTTAATATGTTTTGATATGCTATTTCATTTTTTTAATTATTTATTAATTCAATATGAGTGTCACATTTAATTTTTTACTGTATATTTATTTTTTAACTTTTGTCAATTTTGTCATGTATTTTAAAAGTATGTAACTGTGTTCCGGTTGCCTTTTAGAGATGCGTTTATGCATGTATTTTAATATATTTATATTTTTTCTTTGTAAGCATCTCTCCCCTTGAGAAAGGCGTAAGCCGAAACGCGTCGGGGACCTTCAATAAAGTAATTTTAAGCCATCTTAAGCCACTGGGTCATCAATTGCTTCTGCTCGTTGTGTACTCTACTATTGTCTGCAGGAGCCCTGCTCTCCTGTGTCCTGGACTTAGGAAGTCTTTACATGGAGAGCTTCAGATGTAACGTAACCGGAGAGGTTACAGTAAAAGAAGGTAGTTTGTGATTACCATAGAAATTGGTTGTCCATTTAAAACCCTATGGCATGCTGGAACAGCATTAATATGGACAGTAACAAATCTTTCAGAGTGAAATATGTATGTATATATATATATATATATATATATATATATATATATATATATAAAAAGAGACTCACTTAATAACAAGAAGGGGTAAGACCTGCTTGAGAATATGGATAGAGAACCCCTTACTGGTTACATGTGGAAGAACCATGAAGAAGGTTACATGGAAACCAGTGGAATGTTCCTAGTCAGAAGGATAGGTCTAGATCTCTTTAAAATGCTAGACTTTGAATAACCAGAAATGGAGATCTACGTGAAGGGGTGCAGAGAAAGCACAGTTACTTACCTGTAACAGGTGATCTCTGTGAACAGCAGGAATAAGTCTTCACATATGGGTACGTCGGTACCGACGGAGCCTGCGTGGGAACACTCCCCAGCGTCCAATCAGAAAGCTTTTGGGAGCATCCCACAGCGCCTGCGTGCTGCCTTACCGCCTTTCCAACTGTCTCTCCTCAGTTGAGTTTTATAGCTGAGACCAAGAGGGAGAGAGAGGGAAAGGAAGAGAGATAGAGAGAGAGAGACAACTCCTAGGGGAGGTGGGTGGGTTGTGAAGACTTATTCCTGCTGTTCCCAGAGATCACCTGTTACAGGTAAGTAACTGTGCTATCTCCAGGAACAAGCAGGAATGAGTCTTCACATATGGGGACTCCTTAGCTTTTGACCAGGGAGAGAGCCCATAAGTTGTGTGTCCCTGGGACAGGGCTGCACTTCCCCACCTGGATCTCTGGCATCCCCTGAGGGATGATGGGTAGGAGTTGATTAAGTATGGAACAGGTGTTTGAGAACAGCCTGACCAAACAAGGCATCCCTGCGGGAGTCCTTGTCCAAACAGTAAAGGGCTGTGAAGGTATGAACCGAGGCCCAAGTGGCTGCTCGACAGATGTCGTCGATAGACACAGAGTTCAGGTGAGCCATTGAGGCTGCCATGGCTCTCACATTGTGAGCTGTGATATGGCCCTCCAGAGAAATGTTCTTGCTCTGATAGGCGAAAGAAATACATTGGGCAATCCAGTCGGAAAGTGTTCTCTTGGAGACTGGTTGTCCCAGATGAGAAGGATCAAAAGCAACAAAGAGTTGAGAAGACTTTCTATGTCGTTGTGTCCTCTGTAGATAAAAAGCTAGAGCTCTTTTACAGTCCAGGGTATGAAGATTCCTCTCTGCACTTGATGCATGAGGCCCTGGAAAAAAGACAGGTAGGTAGACCTCTTGGTTGATGTGAAAAGGCGAGACCACCTTAGGCATAAAGTGTGGATTAGTCCTAAGGACCTCCTTGTCATGATGGAACCTTGTATAAGGTGGATTAGCTACTAGTGCTTGCAATTCACTGATGCGGCGTGCTGATGTGATTGCAATGAGAAAGATAACCTTCCAAGAAAGGTATTTCAAGGAGGTTGTAGCTAAAGGTTCAAAAGGCGGCTTCATAAGCTGACCAAGAACCAAATTTAAGTCCCATGCCGCCGGAGATGGTCTAATGGGAGGCTTTGTTAAAAGGAGGCCTCTCATGAACCTTGCTACAAGGGGATGAGAGGAAACAGGTTGTCCATTTAGAGGCTTGAGGGAAGCTGCAATAGCACTCAGATGGACTCTTACTGAATTTGTCTTAAGGCCTGCATTAGACAGATGAAGGAGATACTCCAGCAACGATTCCAGAGGTATTGAACAGGGGTTAAGACCCTTTCCAGAACACCACATGGTAAACCTTTTCCACTTGAAGGCGTAAGAAGGGAGGAGTGGTCTAGTGGTTAGGACAAGGTACTTCAGGCCAGAGGGCCAGGGGTCAAGTCCCACCTGGGGACAGCAATCTCAGGCCGGAGGGACTGGGATTTCTAGTCCTATAGGTACTCCTTGTGGTCTTGGGCAAGCCACTTAACCCTCCATTGCCCATGTTCCCTGTAAGTATTAGCATATGTGTCTCATATCCCCTCATGTTAAATGTATCCCCCAATTGACCGCTTTGACCCGGTGAAAAGCGGGATATAAATACAGCTAAATAAATATAAATAAATAGTGGAAGGTTTTCTGGAAGCATAAAGAACATCTTTCACTTGTTGAGAAAGAGGAAGATCCTGGAGATCTAGGCCTTCAGCAACCAAGCCCTGAGATGCAGAGACTGGGGATTGGGGTGCCACAACTTTCCGTCCTCCTGAGAAAGGAGGTCTGGAGCAGCCCCTAACTCTAGGGAGGGAGCTTGAGAGAGATGTAGAAGCAGAGGGTACCACACTTGCCGTGGCCAATGTGGAGCTATGAGAATCATGTGGCCTCTGTCTCTCTGAAGCTTGAACAGGGTTTTGGGAATTAGGGGAATGGGTGGAAAGGCATAGAGGAAGTTTTGACCCCAATGGAGGAGGAAAGCATCCCTTGCCTGAGCCCCCTGAGCCGGAGTTCTGGAACAGAACCGGGAAAGTTTGGCATTCCACGGACTTGCAAAGAGGTCTATGTCCGGGGTTCCCCAAATTTGAAAAATCTTGGATACCTGGTCCATATGTAGGGACCACTCGTGTGGAAGCAGAACTCGACTGAGTCTGTCTGCCCAAGAGTTTTGAGCACTTGGAAGACAGACTGCCAGAAGATGAATGTGATGCTCTCTGGCGAGGGCCCACAGTCGCAGAGCTTCGTTGCAAAGCGACAGAGCCAGTTCCTCCCTGCTTGTTTATATAGAACATGGCTACCTGATTGTCCGTGTGGACAAGGACTGTCTTGTGGCTGAGCAGGGTGTGGAAAACTCACAGAGCAAGGAAGATTGCTCTGAGTTCTAAGAGATTGATATGTAGACAAGTCTCTTGTGGGGACCAGATGCCCTGGGTGGAGAGGTCCTGAAGATGAGCTCCCCAGCCCATTGGAGAAGCATCTGTTGTAAGAGTTGCTTGGGGTAGAGGCTGTTGAAAAGGACACCCCAGAAACAGGTTCTGAGGGGACTTCCACCACTGGAGGGACAAAATGAGGCGACTTGTGTTTGCTATTTTGTCTGACAGGCAGCCTAATGCCTGGGTCCATTGGGTGGATAAAGTCCACTGAGCTGCTCTCATGTGAAGGCGAGCATATGGTACCACATGAACGGTGGATGCCATGTGGCCTAGCAACTGTAACATTTCTCAAGCAGTTAGAAGGGGTTTTGACTCTGCTTGAGAAGCTAACTGCATCAAGCGAAGGCAACGGGCCTGGGGAAGATAGGCCCTTGCCTTTGTGGTATCCAGTAGCGCCCCTATAAACTCCAGGGACTGAGTAGGGATCAAATTGGATTTTGGGATGTTTATTACCAGCCCTAAATATTGAAGGATACGCATTGTGCAGGTTAGAGCAGTCTTGGCCTCTGATTGAGTGGGAGCTCGAATGAGCCAGTCATCCAGATAAGGGAAGACAAATATTCCCAGGGTGCGCAGAAAAGCAGCAACCACTGCCATGCATTTTGTGAACACCCTTGGTGCAGAGACCAGGCCAAAGGGGAGCACCCTGTATTGATAGTGCTTCTCCTGGAAAAGGAACCGAAGGAACCTTCTGTGAGTTGGATGGATGAGAACATGAGTGTACGCATCCTTGAGATCTAGAGAACAAAGCCAATCCTGACTCTGAAGGTATGGCAGCAGAGTTCCTAGAGAAACCATCTTGAATTTCTCTTTGACTAGGAATCTGTTCAACTCTCTGAGATCTAAAATGGGTCTGAAGCCCCGTTTTCTTTGGGATAAGAAAATAGGGGGAGTAGAACCCTGTGCCCTGTTGTTGAGAAGGCACTTCCTCTATTGCCCCCTGGGCTAGAAGAGTGGCAACCTCCTGCTCTAACAGGCTGAGGAGGGAGGTTGGAGAAATGATCTGGTGCACTCTTGTGAGAGGGGCAAAGCTGGAAAAATGAAGTTTGTACCCCTCTCTTATGATGGAGAATATCCAATGCTCTGCTGTGATTTGCCCCCATCTGGGAGCAAAGTGACATAACCTTCCTGGAATGGTGGAAGGCTCTGGTCCTTCTAGAGCCAGGAAGGCTAAGTTCTCTAGCAGAGATTCAAAGGCCCTGAGGAGGCTGAGATTGCTGGGCTGGAGCAGGCCTTGCAGCCTTTGCCTTGGTCTGTTTGGAGGATTGCTGACGTTTGGAAGGAAACTGAGCTGCAGAAGATGCTCTCTGACTATAAGCAGGATAGGATCTTCCCTTTTTAGAAAAAGGTGTTTTCTTGAACAACCGTTTCTTAGCAGGAGCAGCAGTAGATTTGGATAGTCTATCCAAAGCAGAATTTTCAGCATCCATTTGATTGGCCTTTGCTTGTCAATCTTTACCAAACAGATTCTCACCTGTACAGGGGATATTTCCCAATTCATCTTGGACCCAGGTCTCCAAATCAGATGCTTGAAGCCAAGAAATCCTACATGCACCTATAGCTATAGCTGAGGCTCTGCTTACGCATTCAAAGGAGTCGAAAGCTGCACGGTTGGAGAATTTGAAGATATCCTGGGCATGTTTGAGCCCAGAGAGAAATTCTGGCCTTTTACTGTCCGACATAAAAGGACTTAAAGTAAGCAAACGGTCAGTGACTTATTTTAAGAACATTTCCATGTAGAGACTATAGGAGTTAATTTTCGCAGCTAGCATGGAAGCTTGGAAGATTCTTCTACCAAAAGCATCCAGGGTTCTCTACATTCACGTCCTGGAGGATTAGAGGTATGTCTCTTGGCACTTCTAATCTTTCTCATTGCAGACTCAACCACAATAGAGTGGTGAGGGAGCTGAGTTTTATGGAAACCAGGACAAGGAGGGACACGATACATGGTGTCTAACCTGCGAGAATGAGGAGAGGTGGATAGAGGTGCTTCCCACATCCTTAACATGAGATCATACAGAATCTCATGAATAGGCAGGGTAGCTGCCTCTTTAGGAGTTTTAGGATATTGTAGAATATCTACCTCCTTAGCTCTAGGCTCTGACTTTGGGGCTACTGTAATAGAGAGACCCCGAGCCACCTCTCTGATAAAGTCTTGAAAAGACAAGTCCTCTGGAGGAGACATCCTTCGTTTAGGAGAGGACTCCTCCTGTGGAAGAAGCATTGCTGCATCGACAAACTCTTCAGAATCCTCAGAGGAATCGAAGTATCGTCTGTCGGGATGCTCTTGCAAAGCCCGATACCCATACCGACCGGGATCGGTATCGGGAATCATCGGTAACGGGGTATCGGTACCAGAGGGCTGCAGAGGGCAGAGTACCGGCTTGGCTGACAGCAATGCCGATGTCGATGCCACCAGTACCGGAATCGGTGCCGATGGCGATACTGGAGCCGGTACCTGCAGAGTAGTCTGTTGCGGTACCATGGGCGTCAATGCCACAAGGAAGGCCGCCAGACTGCTTTCGATGGACAGAATCCTCTGATCAATCGACGCTGCCATTGCCTGGAAGTCGGTACAGGTGGAAGCCACCGGTACCCCAGAACATGGCACCAGGAGATCTGTTGAGGCCACGCCATCTAGATCGTCCTGGAACCCCAATGATGATGCTTTAGAAGCCGAAGCCTCCCGCCGGGGTAATTTTGCTGGTGCAGAATCCTTGAGGGCAAGGCCGGTGGCATCTCGATGCTTGGAAGGAGATATGCCCTTCGAGGACCGGCTGGATTTATGTTTAGTTACCTGAGATCCATGTGAGGAAGAAGCAGCCCTGGAAGACGTCGATGCCATCGAAGCTGCATCAGAGGGAAACAGGGTACTGAGCTTGGCAGCTCGGTTTTGTCGACCTCTCTTAGACATCATGGAACAGGACACACAATCTTTAATGGAATGGTCAGGGCCTAAACATTTGAGACACCAGTCATGGGTGTCGGTGACGGAAATAGTACCGCCACATTTTGTGCACTTCTTAAATCCTGAGGCAGGTTTTTCCATGTTTAAGGAAAATGTTTTGGGTCCAAGGCCCAAAACTGAAGTACACCTGAAGAAAAATAAAAGGTCTTCTTTTTTTTTTTTAAAGAAAAGAATAAGAACCGGCGGTACCGGTATAGCGTCGAGGAAGGCAGACAGGTACAGAAAAGAAATAAAGAAAAAAATAAGGAAATTCTTCTGCGGTGACAGGAACACGACCTGCTGGCTCCGCGGAAAAAGAACAACTGAGGAGAGACAGTTGGAAAGGCGGGAAGGCAGCA
Organism: Ichthyophis bannanicus; assembly: GCA_033557465.1. NCBI lineage: Eukaryota > Metazoa > Chordata > Amphibia > Gymnophiona > Ichthyophiidae > Ichthyophis > Ichthyophis bannanicus. Next base: position 518,307,652 of record CM066033.1, read on the forward strand.
TGCAGGCGCTGTGGGATGCTCCCAAAAGCTTTCTGATTGGATGCTGGGGAGCGTTCCCGCGCAGGCTCCATCGGTACCGACGTACCCATATGTGAAGACTCATTCCTGCTTGTTCCTGGAGATATCCTTAGTCTTAAGACAACAAGTCTGGATCCTTCTATAACTTCAGTGTAGAGAAAAAGACGCAATAAAAGGGAATACCATATTTACCCATCTATGAGGGCAATATGAGTATAATGCGTTCTTTGTTCAGCATAAGCTCCAATGAAGTATTGGGAATTAGAAGGAATGCACTAGACAAGGACAGACTGCAGTGAAAAGAAATGCATCCCTGTTGGAAAAGTTCCACTGGATATGTGGAACAACTCAGGGAATTAAGCAATTCTTTATACTTTCACGTGATCTAAGCCCTGGTTCATTTTCCCTAAAAGGAAATTTTAAGGAAGATGGTAAAAGTAGGAAAAAACTGGTCATGTGGGAGCATGACTGGGCAAGCCTTTCAACCATCTGGAAGTTACCCACCAGGAATGGCTCTGACGCTCTCTGGCAAAGGCCCATAGTTGCACAGCTTTTTGTAGAATTGCAGAGAGCATGTTGTAGGTTGCCCAGGTGAGATCTGATTGTTTAATTACCAGTGTGCAATCTAATCTATTCTGTGGGAGCCAAAGAATTGAAGATGGCTAAGAATAGCAAACAGGCTGGTTGCCTGCAACGATAAATTGTCCAAGTAGGTTTTGGAACCTCTCTTGGAATTATGTGTTATTAAGGCAGCAGAAGAAGTTAGGTCCTATAGACTGGAAAAGGACTGACAGACATAATTAGAAGTGATAAACTCTCAATTATGGTCTGATAAGCTGTCTTAAAAGAAATATTTGAAAAGATTGCAGAGGGGAGAAACTCTGTATGGAAATCACTAACTGGAGTAGGTATTGAGGACACTCCTATGGCTTAAAAGGTAAGCCCTCCAGTCAAATAGTATCACTCTTAGAGTGAAAATCTCAACTAAGAGGGATAGAAAGTAATACAGAGTTGGGAAGACTTACAATTTGTTAAGTCTCTGAAAAGGGTAAAGCTCCCCTGCAGTCAAACGTATAAGATATCCTCGTACAGGACAACTGCCAAGGTGAAGGGCATAGCATACCTTGTAAGCAGTTGTAACTCCTCTGTTTACTTTAAAAGGAGAGGACAAACCTGTTACCTGTAGGGCATGATTATCCTCAATAGCTTTAAGAGCTGAAAGGATGGATTGCTCTTGGCAAGAGATTCATGCCTAAAATGGAGGATTGAGGCAGTGTATCACTGACCTCTCAATAAGGATGAGAAGAACTGTAAATGTTTCTGTAGTTAAGAAGTAGCGGTTCTGAAGATCAACAGGAAAAAAGATTTAAAGAAATAAAATATCAGAAATCCTGTGATTGCTGAGTTTGCTGAGCCTGTTGAGACTTTGGTTTTCTTAGCCTGGTATGATGTTGCCCTTCTTTGGAAACATCTGCATGATGGGTAGAAGATGAATAAAATTTTCCCATTAGGAGAATAAAGTTTGTTAGATTTTTTACTAGCTGGGGCAGAGGAAAGTTTTGACAACCCTCTGAAAGCAACAATATCAGTGTTTAACTGATTAGCTTGAAATAAAGCATCCTTGTTAAAGAGATTTTCACCAGTACAAGGAGTATTTCCCAGCTTTTTTTGTACCCATTTGTCCAAGTCTGAAGCTTGGAGCCAGGCCATGCGTCGTGCTCCTATGGCTATAGCAGACGTTCTGTTAATAGACTCAAAATAGTCCAGGGAAGCACAATTAAGGAATTTAGAGACATTTTGAGCATGACTAATATGAAAAAGTCTGCTCTTTTATGTTCTTGAAGAAAAGGGTTCAAAAGCTTTAAGTTCTTTGTGACCTCTTCAAGAGATAATCCCATATAGAAAATATATGAGATAATTCTTGCTGAAAGCATGGTTGCCTGGAAGCATCGACGTCCAAAGGCATCTAAAGTTCTAGACTCACGACCTGGCGGATAAGAAGAGTGCTTCTTTGCACTCTTAATACGCCTCATTGCTGATTCTACAATAGAATGATGAGGAAGTTGAGTCTTTTGAAAACCTGGAGAAGGTGGCACCTTGTACATGGAGTCAAGTATCTTAGAATGTGGTGATACCGTTAAAGGAGTTTCCCACATCCTTAAAAGTAGATCTTGTAAGATTTGATGCAAAGGAAGCATGATCACCTCCTTTGGAATCCAGGGGGATTGCAGGGTCTCTGAATCCCCTGGCAAGGATTCTTTACCAGGTATAGAACTGGCAAGTAACTTTGCCATATCAAGCAGAAAAGCTTGAAAAGAAATCTCCCCTGAGGAGGACCCTCTAAAATGAGGGGTAAAGGCTAGACTTGTTGAAGATTCAGCCTTGGTACAAATGGATTCATCCCAGTCATCGGGATTGGAAGACCTGAAAGGATGAAGCATCGGATTTTCCTTAAAGCAATGTCTTCGGTACCGGCCGAGGTCAGTACCGAGACAAGTCGGTACCGAATCATCCACGCTAGAGATCGATTCCAGGCTCGGCATCGAAGGAAGCGAGTCTGTCGAAGCAAGCATGGACAGTACCGACACCGATGCCCATGTCGATACCGTTACCGGTACCGAAGCCGATACCGATACTCGAGGAACGGTCTGCAGCAACTCTAGCGGTACCAAAGTAGCCGAGAGTGCTAGACTGCGTTCATCGGTGAGGAGTGTTTCATCCATCACCATAGCCGATGCCAGGGTGTCGGTACCACTCGAAGCGGCCACAACCACCGAGCATGGCCCAGGTATGTTCATCGAGGTAAGAACCCCGGGAACAACCTGAAGCCCCATTAATGCTTTGGAGCCCAAAGACTCCCGCTGGGGCTTTATTGCTAAAATGTCCTCGAGGGCAAGGCCAGAGCCATCTCGATACTGAGAAGGAGATCTACCACTCGAGGACTGGCTAGTCTTTACAGACTTTTGTTTGGTTACCTGATCCTGTGGAGATATTCTAGCTGGTGACATCGAGTGCGATGTGAACCGGGTATCGAGTTGTGCTCGGTTCTGAAGACTTCTTCTGTTTGAGCTCCAGCAGGAAAGACACTCCAGTGGGCAATGGTCAGGACCCAAACATTTTAGACACCAAGTATGGGTGTCTGAAAATATATCTGTACCGCCACACTTTGAGCATTTCTTAAGGGTAGTGGCTGGCTTTTCCATAATGGAAAGATAGAGGCCTAGTGGCCTAGAAACCGTCAGACACTAAACAGGAAAAATTTCTGAAAAGAAGAAATTCTTTAGAAAAAAGAAAGAAAAGCACCAGCGGTACTGGTGGTGTCGAGGGAAGGCACCGGTTAGCAGTTCAGCAATTTTTTGTGAATAGAACGCCAGCGTGTATAAGAGAGCTTAGCAATCTCCCCTGATGAAACCTTGAATGGTGAAATGCCTAGTGCCTGACAGCGTTGGGAAAGACACTCAAAGCTAAGCATTGAGAAAGACATTCAAAGCTAAGCATTTTGTTTATTGTTCAATATTGAGAAAGACGTTTACAACTGAGCATTTTTTCATAGTTCAATATTGCTATAAAAATACGGTGGCTGCACTGTGGTGGTCCTTGATGTTACGGCTTGGGCGATAAGTCAGTTCACTGACGTTAGCCCGTTGATACTGAGACCCCGCGGCCACCCGATAAAGATTCCTAATAAGTTTAAGTTTAAATAATATAAGCATTATCAGTCTAGAGTTTGACTAGCACTACTTTCTAGTTGTTATACGGAGTTCATTGTACATCATAGGGGTTTACAATAACAGACAACACAGGAACAAAAAGACAGGGAAAACTGGAGAAACATCTTGGGAGGGATGATGGGGTAGCATAACAATTTCACTTAAACAGAGAAACATTTTAAATTGCATGGAAACAGTAGGATGGGATAGGGAGATAGCAAGGTACGATCTTTAAGGAGTGGAACTAGCTGTCATTGGAAGGCCTAAGTAGAAAGTCAGACTGGTCTTAAACGTTTTATAAGACTACTCTATTCAGAATTTGGAGGGCATGGAATTCCACAGATGAGGGGGATTAGAAAAAGAGAGATAGAATGCTAGGTTTCTAAGTGCAATGTGCATTTTGTGGGAACCACTAAGATTCATGTTTGATAATCAGAGGGTACGGGAGGGGCAGTAAGGAATAAGATGTGAGTGTAAATAGATAAACCAGGGTAGTTAGCACAGTATTAACAGAAAGAGCTTAAATTTGATTAGCAAAAGGACAGGAAGCCAATGTTGCTCAGGGAGCAATGCAGTGACATGGTCATATCGTTTAGCATTATAGATAAACTTTGCTGCTGTGTTATGAATAATTTGGAGGCGCTTTAGTTTAACTGTGAGAAGCCTGTCAGATGGGACACAGAGAAATGGATAGAGAAAATGGCTGTATGAGGATGCTTAACCCCCCCCCGGAGGTCAGGGCCTCAGCCCCCTGCAAAGGGGTCTGCCAGGCAGCTAACAGAGATGGAAAACACAGCATGAGCCATTTCAGGAGCTGCTGCTCAAAGCTGACCGAGAACCAATCCAGGGGCCAGCTTGAGCCTGCATCCTCCTCACCATGCTCCCCCTTCTGCAGGGACCATGTGGCCATCTACAGTAAGATGGTTGCCATGCCCATCAGCAGGAAAACTGTGAAAGAGATGCAGCAGAGGCAGCATATTTGCATCTGGCCACAAACCTTCTTGTGGGGAGTTTCAATATGGCTGAAAAAAGGAGGCCCCAATGCATCCCCATACAGAGTAAAAGGAGACAGTCACAGGAGGCATGGTGCCATGCACTCAGCATCACAGCAGAGCTCCACATGATCAAAAGAAAAAAACACACACAAAAAAGAAAAAAGGTCAATGGAAAGAAAAAAATCTTCATCCACAAAGGAATTTCTGAAAGCAAAGGGAATCCCCATCCATCTGTCAGGCTGGCCAGGGAACCCAAGATGGGCTGCCCCAGCTGCCCCCTCCCCCATAGGCCTGGGCCAATTGAAAAAATAGCAGTAGGGAAAGAAAAACACTAAGCAAGCAGATAGAGGACAGCAAAACGGAAAGGAGGCTGTACGGGGCGAAGGGTCAGCTGGACTGTGTTTTCCACCACCACCAACTTAGGGGCCTCATGAGGTCATCCTGTCTGCTCTCCATCCCACTGGTGCTGGAACCAGGGTTGGCCCAAGGGTTTCTGTGGCCCTAGGCAGAAGCCACGGCCATGCCACAGCCCCCTCATGCTGAGCCACGCTACTGCCAATTCCAGCGGTGGGGTCGGGGCACGGCTCGCCTCGGCAGCAGGCCATGTGCTTCAGCACACATGGCATGCACCTTCTGGACCCCCCCCCTCCAACGTAAGTTCGGGGGTTCAGAAGTGGCAAGCAATGTGTGCCAAAGCACATGACCTGCTGCCAAGTTTAGCTGTCCCCCCCCCCCCCTTCCCGCCGCCGGAATCAGCGGCAACTCAGCACAATTCAGGGGCGGGGGGGGGGAGGCAGGCCATGTGTGACAAAGCACATGGCCTGCCATCCACCGAGATCTGCCATTCTAGGCAGCCACCTAGTCCGCCTAGTCGACAGGTCAGCCCTAGCTGGAACCCATGGGTAAGAGTGCTCCAAGAAACAAGGGCAAACCTGAGCTCTGAGCAAACATTGAGCCTACAGGTATCAATCACACAGGCTAAACCAGTCTGATCTATAATAAGAAACCTGGTCTATAAAATAAACCACTAATCAAATTTCATACTATTTTTTTTTGTTGGAATAGCCGTCACAGTAAAGAGGACACCACCTCATACCGCTGCGGCCCGTCCATTTTAATCAGAAAAAAACTTTATATCAGTTCATGACAGCATATGTTTTACTTAGCTGTGAAAAGGCTGCTCTGAAACAAATGGCTTCTTGCACTGCATTTTCCACATATTCATATATGGTGTCTTTGGATGTTCAATCTCTTTACACCAACATAGACCAGAGGGAAGTGCTATTGGTTTTTACAACATTATCCATTAACATTGCCAGAACATATTCCTAAACAATTTGTTTTGGATCTACTTAGCTTGGTATTAAATAAGAACTATTTTTTGTACCAGCAACAACATTATCTTCAGATTTTCGGTATTGCTATGGGGGCAACAGTCGCCCCTTCTATTGCCACCATATATATGTCTTGGTTCGAAGACTTATATATATATTCTCATACTTTGTTTTTGTAGATCCCATTTTGGAGAAGGTATTTGGATGATGTCTTTTTTCTATGGGCGGGCACAAGGGATGACCTTGAGTCTTTTTTGACTTCTTTAAATTCATTTAAGGAAAACATCTAATTTACATCACAGGTGGAAACTCATAAAATTCAATTCCTTGATATTACAGTTGAATTGTCTTCAACAGGTTTTTTGACATCACTATTGAAAACCGGTCCAAAGAAACACTTTATTGCGGTATGACAGCTTTCATCCTTTAGCTCTAAAGAAAGGACTCCCCTTTGGGCAGTTTTTACGCCTTCGATGTAATTGTACTCTAAGAACATAAGAACATAAGATATGCCATACTGGGTCAGACCAAGGTCCATCAAGCCCAGTATTCTGTTTCCAACAGTGGCCAATCTAGGTCATATGTACCTAGCAGTTTCCCCAAGAGACACAAGTTCCACAATGCTTGTACTGGGTCAAGCATTGGTATCTTTGGTCACTTCTTAATAATGGTTTATGGACCTTTCCTCCAGGAACTTGTCCAAACCTTTTTTAAACCCAGCTACACTAACAGCCTTTACTACATCCTCCGGTAACAAATTCCAGAGTTTGATTACACGTTGAGTGAAAAAATATTTTCTTTTATTAGTCTTAAATAGTTTACCCTGTAGCTTCATTGAATGCCCCCTAGTCTTTCTATATTCTGATAACGTAAACAATCGATCTACGTTTACCCGTTCTACTCCGTTCATTAATTTATAGACTTCTATCATATCTCCCCTCAGCCGTCTCTTTTCCAGGTTAAAGAGCCCTAACCTTTTTAGCCTTTCCTCATAGGAGTATCCTTCCATCCCCTTTACCATTTTGGTGGCTCTTCTCTGAACCTTTTCTAAAATCGCTATATCCTTTTTAAGATACGGCGACCAGAATTGCACACAATATTCAAGGTGCGGTCTCACCATGGAACGATATAGAGGCATTATATCATCTTTTGTTTTATTTTCCATTCCTTTCCTTATCATACCTAGCATTCTATTTGCTCTCTTGGCCGCCGTTGCACACTGGGCCGAGGGTTTTAACATGGTATCCACAATGACGCCTAAATCTTTTTCCTGGGTGGTGGTTCCTAATGTGGAACCTTGCATCGTGTAACCATAGTTTGGGTTATTCTTCCCTAGGTGCATAACCTTGCACTTGTCCACATTAAATTTCATCTGCCATTTTGATACCCAGTCTTCCAATTTATCAAGATCCTCTTGCAATTTTTCACAATCCTCTTGGGTTTTAACAACTTTAAATAGTTTTGTGTCATCTGCAAATTTGATAACCTCACTCGTTATTCCACTTTCCAGGTCATTTATGAATATATCAAAAAGCAGCGGACCGAGCACAGATCCCTGGGGTACACCACTATTCACCTTTCTCCATTGGGAAAATTGGCCATTTAGCCCTACCCTCTGCTTTCTATCTTTTAACCAGTTCCTGATCCACAATAGTACACTGCCTCCTATCCCATGACTCTTTAGTTTTGCCAAAAGTCTCTGATGAGGGACCTTGTCAAAGGCTTTCTGTTGTCAGACTTTAAATTGCATGCCAAAGACTTGAGTCTTAGGAGGTACCCGAATAAGGTTATACGATCTGCTTATTTACGGGCTCAGTACACTCATCGTGATTGGCTTTTTGAGCCTAAGGCTGTAGATCAGCCCAATGACAAAATTACTGCAATACTCCCATATATGTGTGGCACTTCTGCTGTTACAAGAATGATTCACAAATTTTGGCCAATTTTGGGATTACATACTTGTTTCAGAAAACCATTGCAGATTGCCTTTTCTCGTAAGGCAAGTCTCCGCGACCTGGTTAATGAAAACCACGGTATGTGAAGATCGTCCTTTTTCTTCACAAGATCAACTAGGCCACTTTCCTTGTGGCTCTTGCCATTATTGTTCTAATACATTATCTGGTTTAGATTGGTTTGATAATCAAAGAGGTGTTATACAGCCCGTTGGCGAACATCCTGCACTTCGGTATTTGTGGTTTATCTAATAGTGTGCTCGTGTGGTTTAAATTATGTGGGACGTACCTAGAGACCTTTCAAGACACGTTTGGGAGAACACGCTTCTAGACTTCGCACTAAGACTCTGACAGCCCCACTAGTTGACCATTGTCTTACTAAATCACACACCTTTGAAGAACTTCATTGGCGGGTACTTGATTCAGTACCGTCTAATCCGCAAGGTAAGAGTAGTTACTCACCTGTAACAGGTGTTCTCCAGGAGCAGCAGGAATCAGTCCTCACTTATGGGTGACGTCGGCGCCGACTGAGCCCTCGCGGAGCAATTTTCCCCAGCTTTCGCAGAAAGCGTTTGGGAATTGCAGCGCGCATGCGCGATCCCCTTCCCGCCCAGGGATGCCATCTTGCTCAGTCTGATGACATAGCGGAAAGACAGCAAAAAATTTGCAAGAAATGCAATAAGAATGACTGCAACTCCAAGGGGAGGAGGGAGGGTAGTGAGGACTGATTCCTGCTGCTCCTGGAGAACACCTGTTACAGGTGAGTAACTACTCTTTCTCCAGGACCAAGCAGGAAGTCAGTCCTCACTTATGGGACTCTCAAGCTTAAGGCTACCGGAGACCTCAAGCCTAAAGAGCTTCCTGAAGCTCAGCAGTACAGAAGGAAGGAATCTTCTCTGAATACGCATCCGGCCGGTAGCCAACACCGGGGCCGGAGGGTAGGAGTTGCCTAAACCTCAAAGAGATGGTGGAGGACTGCCTGACCGAAAGCACTGTCCCTGCGGGACTCCCTTTCCAGGCAGTAGTGAGCCGCAAAAGTCTGACCTGAAGACCAAGTAGCAGCCCGGCAGATGTCTGCCAACGGAACAGAGCGGAGGTGAGCCACGGACGCGGCCTTCGCCCTGACCCGATGAGCCGTGACGCGACTTTCCAAGGAGAGGCCGGCTGCCCCGTAAGTCCAGGCGATACAGTCGGCCACCCAGGTGGACAGAGTGCGCTTAGAGACAGGCACCCCCAACCGATTGGGATCAAAAGACACGAAAAGCTGAACCGCTTTTCTATGCTCCCGCGTACGGTCAAGGTAGAAGGACAAGGCTCTTCTACAATCCAGGGTGTGCAGGACAGTCTCAGCTCGGCTGGCATGCGGCCTGGGGAAGAAGGTCGGAAGAACCACCTCTTGATTGATGTGAAAGTGGGAGACCACCTTTGGAAGGAACTCAGGGTGGGTCCGCAGGACCACCCTATTCCTGTAGAACCTAGTGTACGGAGGCTCCGACACTAGGGCCTGCAGCTCACTTACGCGCCTCGCGGAAGTGAGGGCTACCAAGAAGAGAGTTTTCCAGGAGAGGAAATGAAGAGGGCAGGTAGCCATGGGTTCAAAAGGCGGGCAGGTAAGCCTTTGCAGAACCACGTTGAGGTCCCAGTCAGGAGCTGGAGGGCGCAACGGAGGTTTAAGCAGAAGGAGGCCTCTGAGGAAACGCGCCACCAAGGGGTGCGAAGAGAGAGGCTGGCCTTCAACCGGTGAATGATGCGCAGAGAGAACACTGAGGTGGACTCTGACAGAATTGGATTTGAGACCTAGATCGGAGAGGTGAAGCAAATATTGCAGTACCACCGATACTAGACAGGCGAAGGGGTCCTCAGATCGCTGAGAACACCAGACCGAGAAGCGACGCCATTTGAGGGCGTAAGACTTCCGGGTGGAAGGTCGCCGAGATGCTAGGACGATGGCTTCCACCTCCGGGGGTAGCAGCAGTGGGGCTAGGACTACCCTTTCAGCAGCCAGGCCATCAGGTGCAGGGCCCTGAGGTTGGGGTGCAGAAGAGTACCCTGATCCTGGGTCAGGAGATCGGGCTGAAACCCCAAGGGAAGAGGGGTGTCCACCGCTAGCTGTAGAAGCAGAGGGAACCACGGTTGTCTCGGCCACCGGGGCACTACCAGGATCACGGAGGCCCTGTCCTGGACAACTTTGAACAAGGTCCGGGACACCAGTGGTGTGGGAGGGAAGGCATACAGCAGACCCGTGGACCACGGAATGAGGAAAGCATCCGGCGCCACTCGAAGAGGGTGAGGGTGCCGGGAGCAGAATCTGGGGAGCTGCCTGTTCAGGGGACTGGCAAAGAGATCCACAGTGGGAGAGCCCCACCGGCGGAAGATCTGCTGGGCCACCGCGGGGTTCAACCTCCATTCATGTGGCAGCAGAATCCGGCTCAGTTTGTCTGCCAGGCAATTGTCCTGCCCTGGCAGGTAAACCGCTTTGAGGAGGATGTCGTGATCGACAGCCCAAGAGCACAGCCTCCGGGCTTCCTGACATAGAAGGAGGGAGCCCGTGCCCCCCTTGTTTGTTCACATAGAACATGGCAACCTGATTGTCCGTCTGCACCAGTACGGACAGACCGAACGTCAGGTGAGAGAAGGCCCGCAGAGCTAGGCGGATCGCCCGTAGCTCTAGAAAGTTTATCTGCTGGGCGGCCTCCCAAGGTGTCCAAAGGCCTTGAGTGCATGTCCCCCGACAATGCACCCCCAGCCCAGGAGGGAGGCATCTGTCGTGAGCACCCGGGACGGTGGGGGCGACTGAAAGGACATGCCGAGCACTAGGTTGGGCAGGTGAAGCCACCATTGCAGGGAGGAGACCAGACGGTCGGAAATCTGTATCAGGTCCGACAGTCTCCCTGTGGACTGATGCCACTGAGTGCGAAGGCTCCACTGAGCAGGTCTCAAATGTAGACGGGCATTCGGAGTGACATGGACCGTGGAGGCCATGTGTCCGAGCAGTTGCAGGAACTGTCTGGCAGGGGCCGGCGACTCGCTGTTGAACCTGCCGGCTAGAGCCATAAGCCTGTTGGCCCGTTGCAGAGGCAAGAAGGCACAAGCCTGCCGAGTGTCCAGCCGTGCCCCTATGAACTCGAGGTCCTGAGAGGGAAGCAAAGCGGACTTCTCGAAGTTTATGACGAAGCCCAAGTGCTGAAGCAGAGCCACCGTACGCTGGGTGGCCTGGGCGACCTCTGGAGCAGACGATGCTCGGATGAGCCAGTCGTCCAGGTATGGGAAGACGAAGAGACCTTGAAGCCTTAGGAAGGCTGCCACCACTGCCAGGCACTTCGTGAACACCCTGGGAGCGGAGGATAGGCCAAAGGGCAGTACTCGGTACTGATAATGGTTCCCTGCCACCACAAACCTTAGGTATTGTCGGTGGTCCGGGTGAATAAGGATGTGGGTATAAGCATCCTTTAGATCCAAGGAGCATAGCCAATCTCCCTGCTGGAGGTAGGGCAGTAGGGTTCCAAGGGTAAGCATCTTGAACTTTTCCCGCTGCAGGAACTTGTTGAGGTTGCGTAAGTCCAGAATGGGTCTGAGGCCTCCTGTTCTCTTTGGCACCAGGAAGTACCTCAAGTAGAAACCGTGACCGCACAGATGCTGGGGCACGGGCTCCACCGCCCGTTCCTGAAGCAGACTTTGCAGCTCCTGAAGGAATACGTCCTTGTGCAGCGGGGGTCTGGGAGGCTCCCCCGGGAAGTAGGGGGGGGGGCACCTGGTGAAAATGTAGGAGGTAGCCCTTTTGAACCACCCGCAACACCCAGGCATAGGATGTTACGGCTGACCACCTGTGAGCAAAGTGGGTCAGCCGGCCCCCCGTGCTGAGCGAGGGCCCCTGGGGGGAGAGGCTATGCTGGCATAGTCAAAAACCCGCACCCTGCTGGGCCGGGGCCTGCGTGGTGGGCTTGGGGGCTTTCTGCCTCCGGGATCCGTTACCCTGCCCCTTAGGCTGCTGCCCCTGATGAGGGGTTGTCGAGGCCTGATAGTGTGGGTGGTGCTGCTTATAAGCGAACACCTTCCTCGGGTAAAAGGGCTTTTTTCCCAAGCCCTTCTTTCTCTGAGAAGGAGCAGAGGTTTTTCTGGAAAGGCGAGTCCTGGTGAGAGTCTCTGACTTGAGCTCCGCCGCCTTGTCGGCCATGGGCTTGCCGAAGAGGTTTTCCCCTCTGCAAGGGACATCGACCAACTTGTCCTGCACCCACGGCTCGAGGTCGGAGGACTGAAGCCAAGCTTGGCGGCGAGCCCCGATGCCGGCTCCGGCTACTCGAGCCGATGCTTCGAAGCCATCATAGGCCGCTCGAGAAATGAACTTCGAACACTCTCGAATCCCTGTGGACAGGGCTGCAAGGGTTCCTCGGAGAGACCGGCGGTAAAACCCGCCATTTCTTTCGCCAGGTCGCGGAGATACATACCCATATACAACTGATATGTCTGGACCCGACAAGCAAGCATAGAGCCCTGGAAGCACTTCCTACCGAGGGCATCCAGATTCCAGGCCTCCTTACCCGGAGGCACCGAGGAGTGCATCTTTTGTCTTTTAAGTCGATGCATGGCCGATTCCACCACCATGGAGTGGTGCGGTAGTTGCGCCTTCTGGAACCCGGGGCTCTTGCGGACTCGATACATGGAATCGACCCGCTTGCTCAACACCGGCGTCGAGGCCAGGCTTTCCCACATGCGGAAGAGAAGCCGCTCCAGCATCGGGGGAACCGGTACAGTAAAGGCCTCCCTAGGGGGGGAGTCATATTGAAGGGCCTCGAGCTCTTTGGCTCGGGGTTCCTCCTCCGGATCCGCGGGAAAAGCCAAGGCCTTGGCCATATCCCTCACGAAATCGGAGAACCGGGTATCCTCCGGGGGGGACCGCCTCCGAGGCTCCGACTCGGGCGAGTCGGAGGGGACGCACCGGGTCTGAAAGGAACCGGGTGACTCGTCCTCCTCCGTGTCCCAGCCCGGCTCCTCCGAGGAGTAGTCGAGCGGCTCCATGCGCGCGGGGCCCGGGGACCTCCTCCCCGACGCCGAGGCCGGCGTCGAGGACCTCGGTCCCGAACGGGAAGCTGAGGGAGACCTAGGTCGAGGATCGACTCGAGCTCGTATGGACTCGAGGATCGACTCGGCCTCCGGGGTCGACTTGGGCGTCGACGTCCCGGTGGTCGGGGCAGATGCACTGGCGAGGCCGGTGATCAATGCCCGCTGCTGGTCCATGAAGGCAGAGATACTGCGCTCCAAGGTCGTCAATCTGAGACCAAGCTCAGAAGACCCAGCATCCGCCGACTCGGGCCCCGACGGCGTCAGGCCCGACGTCGGTTCATCCTTGGGGGAGTCCAGGAGGACTACATCACTCACGTGTCCAGGAGTCTCCACTTCGAGACGAGGAAGCTTCGAAGGCCTCTCCCCCTCCGAGGGCCCAGGGAGTCGGGCCGGGCTGAGCGACCTGGCCCTCAAGGAACCAGGATTGCCATCCGGCTCCACCCTCGCGGGCCTCTTCTCCCGCCGGTGTTCCCGGCCGGGGGAGCCCCGTTCAGAAGAACTCCGACGATGGTCTGAGCCGGAGCCACGAGACGTCGAGGCCTCTGACGAGGTCCGCGCGGAGTCAGAGAAGATACGATCCCTTTGCGACTGCCGACTCCTCAGGGCCTTCGAGGACATCCTGCTGCACGGGCCGCAACTCATAGGGTCATGCTCGGCCCCCAGGCAGCGGAGGCAGCAGTCATGCGTGTCAGTAAGAGACATGAGTGACACAACGATCACACTTTTTAAACCCGCTGGCAGCCATCGGGGGAAAAAGGACCCCTGCAAGGTCGAAAGACCGCGCTGCCAGGGAAGAAGGAAAAAGTGGCGGGAACGCCAGTTGGAATAAAAATAATAAAAAAATGTGAATGGGCTCAAAAGCCCGGCGGGAAGAGGACACACAAACCGAGAAAAAATTTAACGAGAAATCAAACTAAAGAAATCAACCTTTTCAGCGGCGGTAACAAACTACGTCTGTAGGGCTCCGCGGAAAAAAGAAGACTGAGCAAGATGGCATCCCTGGGCGGGAAGGGGACCGCGCATGCGCACTGCAATTCCCAAAGGCTTTCTGCGAAAGCTGGGGAAAATTGCTCCGCGAGGGCTCCGTCGGCGCCGACGTCACCCATAAGTGAGGACTGACTTCCTGCTTGGTCCTGGAGAAGTGATAGAATCCAGCTTTTACAGAATCTTGAACAGAAGTGGATTTTTATGTTAAATTCTGTTCATCCGAATGGATTAAACATGCAAGTAGATTGGCACACAATCAAGTGAATTGCGGTTACTATTCTTTTGCTGTCATTTCAGTAGGTGTGGCCTGATTGGTGGCTCCTCCCTTAACTGAACTGATTGGCTTCTTCAGGTTTAAGAAAAACCTTTTGATTGGTGACTCCTTGTATAGCTGAGCAGAAGCTGCTAACGCTTTTATAAAAACCGCTTCATTCAGCGTTTGGCTTAAGAAGGTTGAACTACACTTTTTGACGACTGAACCTGAAGCAGGGGAAAACTGAATGGACACGAAACGTGACACGTCGTATCATTTGTCGTTTGTGGAAATTTCAGAGCAGCCTTTTCACAGCTAAGTAAAACATATGCTGTCATGAACTGATGTAAAGTTTTTTTCTGATTAAAATGGACTGGCCACAGCGGTATGAGTTGGTGTCCTCTTTACTGTGACGGCTATTCCAACAACAAAAAAAATAGCATGAAATTTGATTAGTGGTTTATTTTATAGACCAGGTTTCTTATTATAGATTAGGTTTTTGACCTGGTTGGGTATTTTTGTATTTTTCTGTAATTTTCCTAAACCAGTCTGAGGCAGAAATAGTGGCTTCTCAGAGTCCTTCATCAGTGAGCTATAGTAATAATGACATCATGCTCTAGTCTGCCTCCACCTGTTGGCTGAGAAGCATAACCCACTCATCTGGACTGGTCTAGCAGGATAAGAAACCTGGATTCAGTTTCAATGTCAGGTCTTCTGCTTTCTGGGCAGACGGGGGATGCTGAAAACGTATGGATATTTCAGTAATTCTGTTAATAGCAGCCTAAATTTGTCCAATTTAGTATTCAAGTTAGCTAGATGTCAGAGGTGTCCTGGTGCCTAAAACCTCATCAACACTGATCACAAAAGCGTTGAAAAGAACTGGACCCAGGACTGCCTCCCCTCCCCCCAAAGAATTCCACTCATCACTATTCTCTCCTTTAAGTGTATGCCATTTATCACCACTAGATTTTATATTACTTGGTTTTTAATCCAGTCCATCTCATGGGAGTAATCCCCAAGCTGTTCATCCTAAACCTGGTAGAATCCAAGTAAACCACACCCAAAGTATGCTTGATCCAAACAATCGTCCAAAGAAATCTGATTCATTTGACGTGACCTTCCTCTGATAAATCCATATTGTTTTGGATCCTACCATCCTTGAAAATGAATACAGTTCATTATGCTTTCTTTCAGTAGTTATTCCCGTAATTTCCACAAGACAGGTCTGGCTAGCCAGCCTTAGTTTCCAACCTCTCCTGCTTCGAACTGATGAAGAGGGGCCACATTTACCCTTCTCCAATTCCACTAGACAAAATCAGTGTCAAAACCAGTTCAGCTGGCCTGTCAGATCTCCGAGCTTCCTTAATATCCTAAGATACATTCCATCTTGCCTTATGATTTTATCCACTTTCAGTTTAGCTAGTTGAACATACAGTTTCTGCAAATGTGTGATGCGTTTTCCCTTCTCATAAAACCCCTTATCAACCAAGCCTTTCTTCAGTTAACACCAAAGTATGTTAGCATTTATGCTTTTTTCTCCCTCATCACCTCTCAAGCTATTTCTGATCTTTTAACTGTAGCTGAATAAAAACACTTGTGTTTTTACCCCTTTATCTGTATTTCCCTCCACTTGTGCTTTTGCCATCTTAATAGTTCATTCTTTGGCAAGAGAGCTGAAGAGCAGTCTAGGAATGAGAATACAGAACATAAGCAAGCAAAAGAAAAACAGCAGCAAAGCAATAAGCACAAATGCTCACTATCTAGGCAAAGCTCCAGATCTGCAAGCCCTATTGGCAGAGACTTAGATTTTGGTACTTTTTAAAAGATGTGGTTCAATGAAATTCAGGAATGGAATGCAGCCATTACACCTGTAGCAGATGTTCACTATGGACAGCAGGGCAAGTCCTCTCATATGGGTGATGTCGCCAACAGAATCCTGCACAGGAATCAGTTCTGAGCTTCTTCTAGAAAATTTAGTCGGTCTTGAGTGCGCGAGTACCACTTTATGCCTGCAGCCACCACCACGAGGTGTTACCTCAGCCTAGTTATAAGCTAAGTAGAGCACTCCAAGAGAGATGGGGGGAGTGGGGACTTATCCTGCTGTCCATGGAAAACATCTGCTACAGGTGAGTAACTGCTATATATGAAGGCATTATGCTTGTCCACAGAAGAACTCACCTGTAGCAGATGAGTGGATAATGCCCTCATATAAAGCAATCACTAGCTACAGACTGGCCTCTAAAGAAAAAAGGGAACAGCAGACATTGAACATATACTTGTTTTGGTCGGCAACATGTCTTTTATGAACTTTATTTTTTTTTCTTGTGTTTTTATCAGAGGCAGCCTGAATAGAAAGAAATGGCCTAGGGGAATGGAATTGGAAACATTCTGAAGAACTGAGTGACTGAATCTACTGCCACATCTGGAGTCCATTTTTAAACAGTAGTGAGATGTGAATGAGTGGACAGAAGCCCATGTTGTGGCTCTGCACATCTCCTCTATAGAGGCTGACCTCAAGTGACAGGACCCTCGAGTCAGGTAAGCCTGGGTATAAGTAAAGAAGATGCAGTCTGCTAGCCAAGTGGATAGAGAACATTTACTGATGTCAGCCCCCAACTTGCTGGGATCAATAGAAACAAAAACGTTGGGTGGACATTCTATAGTCTTTAGTCTGCTCCAGAAAGAAGGCCAAGGCTCTCTTGCTAATATGTGCAATATGTTTTTCACTTTGTAAGTGCGAGGTCTTGGGAAAAATATTGGAACTGACTGGCCACTTTAGTACGGAACTAAGGATGTATATGCAAAATCAAGACTGACAACTCCTTCCGCCAAAAAATATGTATAATCTTGAGGTCCTTGCCTAGTAGAATTTCTCCTTCTTCTAGAGACATCCAGGCAGGATCCCTCCACAATCTGAGAGACCCTCCAAAGGATCGTCTGAAACTCCTGAGAAAACGGACACTTGCTTGTCTCAAGAGTCTTTTGACACCTGATAGCGCTTAGCTGAAGGCTCAAGGGGATCTTTAGAAGAGGCAAATGTGGCTCTCAACAAGCTGGCATTGCCTTTCTGGGAAGGAACTTCCACGAAGCCCTGCTTCATGCAGTAGGCTTAGTGCAACAGGACAAAGTCTGGGGAAAAGGTAGAGCCAAGGACTTGTCCCCTAATTCTGTGACCTTCTCTGAACCCCCCCCCCCCTCACAGTAGTAGGAACTGAACCCTGAATGCTGGAGATGTTCCCTGCCTCTGCTCCTGGGTAATGTTATCATGGCTGTGGTTCCTACTAAAACAGCAGGATCGAGCAGCTGAGGAGAAGACAGAGGTTTGAACACAGTGAATACCTCCGTTCCTCACCATCGTGGGAATTTCACCCGCAGCCAGCTCAGAATTCCTTATATGGTTTTTCACCCAGTTTCACGCTCCACGCAAAATCAACAAACACCCAACACTGACAAGAAATCTCGGTGGCTGCACAAGCCGTGCCGAACGATCTGCTTGAGACATCAGTAGTAAAAAGCTCCGTGGCTGAGAAAAAGAAATGGCAGACGAGAAAAAGAAACACTATAAAAATCTCACCTCAATAGCAAACCCGTAATAATTCACTGACTCGGGAAAGTAAACCGTTCAGCAACAGAATGCTTTTGCCGTTGTTTCCTCTCATTGAGTTTTTTTTTTTTTTTTATATAGAGACAGAGTAAGCAAAAGCAAAAACCTACCGGGTCCCCTCCGAAAAGAGGAAAAGGAGAACAAAGGACTAACTCACTATCTCTAATATAGTTGTGAGAGG
Source organism: Ichthyophis bannanicus (assembly GCA_033557465.1). Taxonomy (NCBI): domain Eukaryota; kingdom Metazoa; phylum Chordata; class Amphibia; order Gymnophiona; family Ichthyophiidae; genus Ichthyophis; species Ichthyophis bannanicus. The sequence continues at coordinate 518,325,747 of CM066033.1, forward strand.
AGATTGTTATGTGGGAGGGACCAGGACCACCCGATTATGCACCCCAGAAAAAGCACAGTTACTTACCTGTAACAGGTGATCTCTGGGAACAGCAGGAATTAGTCCTCACATATGGGTACGTCGGAACCGATGGAGCCTGCGCGGGAAAGCTCCCCAGCTTCCCAGAAAGGAAAGCTTTTGGGGCCTCCCACAGCGCATGCGCGCTGCCTTCCCGCCTTCCTGACCAACACACCTCAGTTCGAGTTTAAAGCTGAGACAATAGAGAGAGGAAAGGAAAGAGAGAGAGAGAGATACAACTCCTAGGGGAGGTGGGTGGGTTGTGAGGACTAATTCCTGCTGTTCCCAGAGATCACCTGTTACAGGTAAGTAACTGTGCTATCTCCAGGAACAAGCAGGAATGAGTCCTCACATATAGGGCTCCCTAGCTAAGATGCCGGGGAGATCCCCCCCCAAGGGTATGAGACCCAGAAGGGTTCCTCATCTTCCTATGGATCTCAGGCATCCATACAGGGAAGGTGGGCAGGAGTTGATTAAGAATGGAACAGGTGTCTGAGGACAGCCTGACCAAACAAGGCATCCCGGCGGGAGTCCTTGTCCAAACAGTAATGGGCTGTAAAGGTATGAACTGAGGCCCAGGTGGCTGCTCGACAGATCTGATCGATGGATACAGAGTGAAGATGAGCCATAGAGGTGGCCATGGCTCTCACATTGTGAGCTGTGACATGGCCCTCCAGAGAAAGGTTCTTACTTTGGTAAGCAAAAGTGATACACTGAGCAATCCAATTGGACAGTGTTCTTTTAGAGACTGGAAGTCCTAAATGAGAAGGATCAAAAGCAACAAAAAGCTGAGAAGACTTTCGATGTTGCTGTGTCCTGTGGAGGTAAAAGGCAAGAGCTCTTTTACAATCCAGAGTATGAAGGTTCCTCTGCACTGGATGCATGAGGAGCCGGAAAAAAAGACAGGTAGATATACCTCTTGATTAAGATGAAAAGGGGAGACCACTTTAGGCATAAAGTGGGGATTAGTCCTAAGGACCATCTTATCATGATGAAACCTTGTATAAGGGGGATTTAGCCACTAGGGCTTGCAGTTCACTGATACGGCGAGCTGAGGTGACTGCAATGAGGAAAATAACCTTCCAGGAAAGAAATTTCAAGGAGGTAGTGGCTAAGGGTTCAAAGGGTGGCTTCATAAGCTGACCAAGAACCAAGTTTAAGTCCCATGCTACCGGAGGAGGGCGAATGGGAGGCTTAGTTAAAGTTAGGCCTCTCATAAATCTTGCAATAAGAGGATGAGAGGAAACAGGTTGTCCATTGAGAGGTTTAAGGGATGCTGCAATAGCGCTCAAATGGACTCTTACTGAATTCGTTTTAAGGCCTGCATTGGAGAGATGCAGGAGATATTCCAGGAAAGAATTTAAAGGTAGTGCAAAAGGGTCAAGACCGTTTTGAGCACACCAAATGGAAAATCTTTTCCATTTAAAAGTGTAAGAACGCCTAGTGGAAGGTTTCCTAAAGGCATGGAGGATATCCTTCACTTGTTGAGAAAGATTGAAGTCTTGAAGGTCTAGGCCTTCAGTAACCAAGCTCTGAGGTGAAGGGACTTGGGGTTTGGGTGCCACAAAGTCCCCTCCTCCTGAGACAGAAGGTCTGGGGCAGCTCCCAAGTCCAGGGAGGGGGCTTGGGAGAGATGCAGAAGTAGAGGGTACCACACTTGGCGTGGCCAGCGTGGAGCTATGAGGATCATAGATCCTTGGCCCCTCTGAAGTTTGAACAGTCTTGGGAATCAAAGGAATGGGTGGAAAGGCATAGAGGAATTCCTGACCCCAATGAAGGAGGAAGGCATCCTTGGTCTGAGCTCCCTGACACGGAATTCTGGAACAGAACCGGGGAAGTTTGGCATTCCACGGACTTGCAAATAGGTCTATGTCCGGGGTTCCCCATTCCTGGAAGATTCTGAGTACCTGATCCATGTGCAGGGACCATTCGTGTGGAAGCAGAACTCGACTGAGTCTGTCTGCCAAAGAGTTTTGGATTCCTGGGAGGTATACTGCCAGGAGATGGATTTGATGCTCTCTGGCGAAGGCCCACAATCTTAGAGCTTCGTTGCAAAGCGACAGAGAGCCAGTCCCTCCTTGTTTGTTTATGTAAAACATGGCTACTTGATTGTCGGTATGAACAAGGACTGTCATGTTGTTGAGGAGGGTACGAAAGACCTTGAGAGCAAGGAAAATTGCTCGCAGTTCCAAAAGGTTGATATGAAGGGTGGTCTCCTGTGGAGACCAAGTGCCCTGAGTGGAGAGGTCTTGGAGATGAGCTCCCCAACCCGTTTGGGAGGCATCTGTTGTGAGGGTTGCTTGGGGTAACAAAGGTTGGAAGGGGGCCCCCAACAACAGATTTTGGGTGGACATCCACCATTGGAGAGACCAAAAGAGACGTTTTGAGGTTGCTATTTGGTCGGAGAGAGCTCCTGATGCTTGAGTCCACTGGGTGGACAAAGTCCATTGAGCTGCTCTCATATGCAGGCGAGCATAAGGCACCACATGAACTGTGGATGCCATGTGGCCTAGCAGTTGTAGCATCACCCTGGCAGTCAAGTGGCTTCTAGACTGGGTTTGAGAGGCCAAGTGCACTAGACGGTGGCAACGGGCTTGAGGAAGATAGGCCCTTGCAGTGGTGGTATCTAGCCAGGCCCCTATGAATTCTAGGGACTGAGCAGGGGTGAGTTGAGACTTTGGCAGATTGATGACAAGTCCCAGATACTGCAGTATGCGTCTGGTGTGGTCCAGGGAAGTCTGAGCCTCGGACTGAGATGGAGCTCGGATGAGCCAGTCGTCCAGGTATGGGAAAACAAAAATTCCCAGGGTGCGCAGAAATGCAGCCACTATTGACATGCATTTGGTGAACACTCTTGGAGCAGAGGCTAGACCGAAGGGGAGTACTCTGTACTGGAAATGTTTTCCTTGGAACAGAAACCGTAGGAATTTTCTGTGGGATGGATGGATGAGTATATGTGTACGCATCCTTTAGATCTAGAGAACAAAGCCAATCCTGACTCTGCAGGTATGGAAGGAGAGTACCTAGAGAGAGCATCTTGAATTTCTCCTTGCATAGAAATTTGTTCAATTCTCTCAGATCCAGAATGGGTCTGTATCCCCCTGTTTTCTTGGGAATGAGAAAATAAGGGGAGTAAAACCCTGACCCCTGTTGAAGAAGAGGAACCTCTTCTATTGCCCTTTGGGCAAGAAGGGTGGTCACCTCCTGACCCAACAGGTGCAGGAAAGATGGGGGAGAATTGAAATGTCTCACCATGGTATGGGGAGGAAGGCTGGAGAAATGTAGTTTGTAGTCCTTTCTGATGATAGAGAGGGTCCACTGTTCTGATGTGATTTGCTCCCATCTGGGAGCAAAATGAGTTAACCTTCCTGGAATGGTGAGAGGCTCTGGCTGTTGTAGAGCCAGAAAAGTTAAGTTCTCTAGAAGTAAGTCAAAAACCCTGAGGAGGTTGGGACTGCTGAACTGTAGCAGTCCCTGCAGGTTTTGCCCTGGCCTGTTTAGATTGCTGACGCTTAGGAGCAAAGCGAACTTGGGAAGATTGCTGGCCAGTATTTGTGGAAAATCTGGTCTTTTTGTAGAAAGGCTTCTTAAAAGATTTTTTCTTGGCAGGGGTAGAGGTAGACTTAGAAAGTCTATCTAAAGCAGCATTCTCTGCATCCATTTGAGTGGCTTTGATTTGCCACTCCTTGCCAAACAGATTTTCACCTGTACAGGGCAGATTGCCCAACCCATCTTAAAATAACTTCTTCAGCGGTGACAGGAACAGGACCTGCTGCTCCGCGGAAAAAGAAGAACTGAGGAGAGTTGGTCAGGAAGGCGGGAAGGCAGCGCGCATGCGCTGTGGGAGGCCCCAAAAGCTTTCCTTTCTGGGAAGCTGGGGAGCTTTCCCGTGCAGGCTCCGTCGGTTCCGACGTACCCATATGTGAGGACTCATTCCTGCTTGTTCCTGGAGATAGTGTAGTTTCTCACCTGTAAAAGGTGTTCTCCAGGGACAGCAGGAAATCAGTCCTCACATATGGGTGATGTCTGTGCCGATGGAACCCTCGCAGAAGCATCTCCCCAGCTTTCAAAGAAAGCCTTTGGGAGATGCCACCATGCATGCATAGTCCCCTTTCCACTCAAGGGTGCCATCTTGCCACAGTCAGATGACATAGCTAAAGATAGCAAATATGATAGAAAAGCAACTCCACAGGGAGGAGGGAGGGTTGTGTGGACCGATTCCTGCTGTCCCCAGAGAACACCTGTTACAGTTGAGTAACTATGCTAAATCCAGAAACAAGCAGGAAGTCAGTCCTCGCATATGGGACTCCCTAGCTACAGGCTACTGAAAGCCCGTAGAAAACCAGATACCCCCAAGAGGAGCCGTGAGCGGCAGAAATTGACTCCAAGGATACAGACTCCAGAAGGACCCAAGTGTATAGTGAGGAACCAACACTCCTATAGCCTGAACACTGAAGGGTCAGAGGGTAGGAGTTGCCTAAACCCCATACAGATTATGAAGCACGACTGGCTGAAGACACTGTCCCATCAGGACTCCCTCTCCAAGCAGAAATGAGCTGTGAAGGTATGGACTGAAGACCAGGTGGTGGCCCTGCAGATGTCCGTCATTGGGATGGAATGCAGACTTACCACAGAGGTCGCCATGGCCCTGACCCAGTTCTCCAGCAGGAGCCCAGCCTGTTCATAGACGAGGGTAATTCAGATAGGGTCTGCTTGGTCACCACCTCCCCCACCTGACTGGGGTCATAGGAAACAAAAAGCTGTGAAGCTCTGCGGTGGCCTGAGTACGTTGAAGGTAGAAAGACAGGGCCCCTCTTACAATCCAGAGTATGAAGGACAGCCTCCACTCTGCTCGTGTGAGGCCATGGAAAGAAGGTGGAGAAAACCACCTCCAGATTGAGGTGGAATGGGGGACACCACCTCTGGAAGGAATTTGGAGTGTGTGCAGAACACGGCCGTTTTTGTAAAACCCGGTGTAGGACAGCTCTGTTACCAAGGCCTGGAGCTCGCTGACCCTGCGAGCAGATGCGAGCACTACCAGGAAGATGACTTTCCATGAAAGATACCTCAAGTGGCAGGTAGTCAGGGTTTCGAATGGCAGCCCAGTGAGCGGTACTAGCACCATATTGAGGTTCCACTCCACTGTTGGTGGGCGGATGGGGAGCTTAGACAATAGGAGATCCCGCAGAAAGCGAGTGACAAGAGGCTGCAGAGAGGGGCTTGTCCTCGACAGGATGGTGGTGTGCTGCAAGAGCACTCATGTATACCCTGATGGAATTCGATTTGAGCCCAGATTGCAACAAATGAAGTAGGTATTGCAGCACCAGCTGCACTGAGCACAACAGATTCGCCCATTGCTCCGCACACCACACCGAAAACCTGCGCCATCTGCACTAGTCTGCTGGAGATCTTACGGGAGGCCAAAAGGACCTCCTCCACCTCCCCAAGAGGTTGAAAGAGGCCAAGGCTACCCTCTCAACAGCCAAGCTGTCAGAGACAGGGACCCCAGATTGGGGTGCAAGAGGGAGTCCTCCTCCTGAAACAATAGTCCCGGGGTACTCCCCAGGGGGACGGGGCCACCACCACCAAGCAGAAAAGCAGAGGGAACAAGGATCAGCAACACATTGTCATGAAGAGAACTGAAAAGGGTCTTGGCAATCAACGGCGTGGGCAGGAAAGTGTATAGAAGGCCCTCCAACCACAGGATGAGGAAAGCATCCGAAGCCACATGAGACTAGTGGGGCTGCCGGGAGCAGAAGCAGGGCATCTGGGAGTTGTCCAGACTGGCAAAGATATCCAGAAGAGGGGCCCCCCCAGAGTTGGAAGAGCCACTCGTGTGGCTGGAGAACCCTACTGAGTTTGTCTGCCTGGATGTTGTCCTGTCCCAGCAGGTACACCACCCACAGGAGCATCCCTTGGCTGATCACATAGGAACAGAGAGCCACCGCTTCGTGGTAGAGAGTGCAGGACCCCGTGCCCCCTTGTTTGTTTACACAGAACATTGCCACACTTGATTGTCCATTTGGACCAGCACCGATTGGTACGGCAGACAATGGCGGAAGGCCCGGAGAGTCAAGTATATGGCCCGGAGCTCCAGGAGGTTGATCTGCTAGCTTTCCACCTCAGACCAACTGCCCTGAGTGCAGAGTTCCCTGCAATGTGCTCCCCAGCTCAGTAAAGAGGGATCCATAGTGAGGACCCTCTGGGGGGGTGCTGGGGGTCTGAAAGGGCATCCATGCTCGAAGATGCTGTGTGTTCTGCCACCAGTTCAGGGACTCCGCCAGCTGGCAGGTCACTGACACACTGTCTCACAGTCGGCCCGTGACCTGTGTCCACTAGATGCAGAGGCACCACTGGGCCACCCTTATATGAAGATGGGCATCTGGGTAACATGGACTGTGGAGGCCATGTGGCCGAGCAGGCGCAGCAGGAGACGAGAGGACACCAAGGGTCAGAGCTGAATGTATGCTGCCAGTGCTCTAAGATGGTCGGCCTTGTCCAGGAGAAGAAAGGCTCTGGCCTGAACTGTGTCCAGCCTTGCCCCGATGAACTCCAGACACTGTGTCTGGAAGAGGTGAGACTTGGGGTGGTTTATCTAACCCCAGATGTTGCAGAATGCAGATGGTACAGGCTGTGGCCAGCTGCACCTTGGAAGCCGTGTCTCCCTTTATGAGCCAGTTGTCCAGGTAGGGAAAGACAAAAGCTCCTTGGAGAGGGAGATAGGCTGCAACTACCCACAGGCATTTGGTGAAGACTCTGGGGATGGAGGTCAGGCCGAAGTGTAGCACCCTGTACTGATAGTGGCTGCCCCCCACCATGAATCAGAGATGCTGCCTGTGGCTGGGATGAACGAGGATGTGGGTATAAGCATAAGCAAGTCTCCCTGCTGGAGGTAAGGCAGCAATGCTCCAAGGGAGAGCATCTTGAACTTCTTCCTCACCAGGAACCTGTTCAGATCCTGCAGGTCTAGGATGGGCCTTATGCACCCTGTTCTTTTTGGCACGAGGAAGTACCTGAATTAGAAACATTTGCCCCAGAGGTGCTGGGGCACCAGCTCCAGTGTCCTGTCCTCGAGAAGACCTGTGAGTTCCTGCAGTAGTAGATCCTAGTGAAGAGGAATCCTGGGGGGCTCTCCTGGGTAGAAAAGAGAAGGCGTTTGTGCCAGGTGGAGGAGGTAACCTTCCTCTTCTACTTGGAGTGCCAAAGTGTCGATGGTAACGGCTGGCCACAGATGGGCAAAGCAGATCATACGTCCCACTGTGAGCTGCTGATCTCCTGGGGGTGGAAAGGCTATGCCCAAGGAGTCAAAAACTCACACCAGGTTGGGGCAGGGCCTGTGCCTGGGAGCCATCTGCTTATGAGGGCCATGTCCGTGTCCATTGGCCCACTGACCCTGCTGGGGAGGCCTGATACTGCAGGTAGTTTCTGTAATCAGCTCCCTTCCTCGAGTAAAGGGGCTTTTGTACTCTAGCCCATCCATCGGGGAAGGTAGCAGTCTTCTTGGAGAGCCTGGTCCTCCTCATGAACTCAGTCTCCAACTCTGCAGCCTTATCGGTCATGGTTTGCCAAAGAAATTCTCTCCCTGGCAGGGGACAGTCCTGAACCCATTGCTCCAGGTTGGAAGATTGTAGCCAAGCCTGGCATCAGGCACCGATGCCCGCTGCGGCTAATCTAGCTGCTGACTTGAAGCTGTCATAGGCTGCTCAAGTCAAACTTGGAGCTCTTGTGGACCGTTTTGGCCAGGGTCCGGAACCGCTATAGGGGCTCCTCTGAAAGACAGCCAAGAACCTGGTGAGTTCCTTCACCAGGTCCCTCAGGTACATGCCCATGTATAGCTGGCATGCCTGGATCCGGCCGATGAGCATTGAGCCCTGGTAGCACTTCCTGCAGAGGACACCAAGGGTGCAGGCCTTTCTACCCTGTGGCACCGAGAAGTGCGCTTTCTGGCTCTTGAGCCAACGCATGGCCAACTCCACCACCATGGAGTTATGCGGCAGCTGTGCTTTCTGGAAACCCGGGCTCCAGCAGACTTGATACATCAAGTCAAGCCATCGGCTCATGAAGGGGACAACGGTGTTTCCCACATGCAGAGCAGCAGCCATTCCAGGATGGATGGGATGGGCATTGTCAGTGCTTCCCTCGGCGGGGCCTCGTACTGGAGAATATCGAGTTCCTTCGTACAAGGATCCTCTTCCGACTTAGTGGCGAATTCCAACGCCTTTGACATGTCCCGTATGAAGTGGAGGAACGCCATGTCCTTGGACGGGGATCAGTGTCGAGAATCCGAGAAGAATGGGTCTGAGGGTATGCTGCCGTCACGACGGGTGTCTGGGGACTTTTCATCCTCTGTCTCCCAGTCAGAGTAATCAGAGTTGTCGTGGGAGGGCCAGGCCAGATGATCTGGCCCCAAGCCCGGTCTGGGTCCCTCGGAGGTTCTGCGGCTGAAAAGCCTTGGGCACTCACTGGAGAGGACCTTGGTCTTGTGGAACGGGATTGGGAACGAGACCGCTGTCGAGGATCGACTAGAGGCTGCATGCTCGCGAGGATCAGCTCGACATCAGGGGATGTACTCTATGTCAAGGGCTCGGTGATCTCGGCAGATGACCCGGCGGAGATGGGTATCAAGGCCCGCTGCTTAGCCATGAAGGCAGAAAAGCTGCGCTGCAAGGCTGCATATTCTGGTCTCCAGTCCAGAAGGCTCCGCAGCCATCAAGGCAGGCACAGAGGGACTCTGGTCCGGCGCTGGTTTCCCTGAAGAAGCGTCCGCGACGAGGATGGTCTCCTGGGTCTGAGGCTGATCACCAGAGGATTCTTTTCAGGCGACCTTGGTAGGCCGCTCCCGCTTCATGCCTTCAGACAAGCAGTAAAGACTATGGGATCTGACTCAGGACTTACCCACCTTCCCAGATCCGTTCACGGACGCAGCCCTCAAGGGTTTCTTTTTCTTCTTGTGTTCCCCGACCAGGGAGCTCTGCTCAGTGGACCCGCGGCTTCACCACGGGAGTCTGAGCCTCAGAGGGGGCCTTGGAGCGCAGTGTCACTGAACACTCCGGGAAGAACTTGTCATGCTGCTGCTGCTGCTGGCTCTTGAGGGCCTTAGATGACATTTTCTTGCACAGGCCACAGTTTGCCGGATCGTGGTCCAGCCAAAGGCAACGGAGGCAGAACTCATGCATGTCAGTGAGGGACATGACCCTCGAGCACCAATCACACTTCTTGAAGCCACTGTAGGCCATGGGGGGAACAAGGGGCACTAGCTAGGTCGAAGATCCGAGGCTCTGCCAGTGATAAAAAAAGGAGCAAACCGCACTGAGGAAAAAAGAGAACATTTTAATGGGCCCGAGATGCAATGCCAAGGCAGCATGCTTGGAGGTGAGAAGAGTATCAGTGCAAGACCGAAGAGTAAACAACTCAAAAAACTAATGCTTTTTCCAGAGGAAACAGACAAGACGTCTGGTGGGCTCCGCAGAAAAAAAAAGGAGACTTGAGGCAAGATTGCAACCTTGGGTTGGAAGGAGCTACGCATGCATTGTGGCATCTCCCAAAGGCTCGGGAGATGCTTCTGCGAGAGCTCTGTCAGCACAGACATCACCCATATGTGAGCACTGACTTCCTGCTTGTTCCCTGAGAAAGGGCCAATACAGACTTAACCGTTTAGGTTCTCTATGAAAGGACAAATCCTTTTTTCTTAAATAAAAATAGTAACCACCAAATTTTGCTGGAGACTGAGAAATACTGGTGTGGGTGGATGTTCACAGAATCTTTATAGTGCGGCATCATCAAAACCTGTGGTTCTCATTCTCCATCTCTGGTGATAGGGCATAACCCATGTGTCTGGACTGGAGGAACGATAAGGAAACAAATTAGTAGTAGTATACAGTCAACACTCATCTGAGTGTAAGCAACAAATAGAACTACTCTTCAGGATCTCACCAGGTACTTGTGACTTGCTTTGGCCACTATCAGACAGAATACTAGGCTTGATAAACCTTTGGTATGATCCATTATAGCATATCTTAAGTTCCAACAGCTAAGGCTGACTAAAAACAAGTTCAAAGTCCTGAATTTCAAGAACTCTGACTTTGGTAAAACAGGGAAGTAACTTAACAAGTAGCTTGCAGGGTGCTAAGAGATAGGTGAAGTGGACTAAACTAAAAGGATTCCTAATAACAGCAACAAATATTTATTCAAGGAAAAGCAAACACAAGCTGACTTGAAGGCTAGGGCTCTTGTCCTGAACTGTAATGGTTAACTCCAGTTCAAATATTTGTAAAGATCTTTTCCTGACATCAAGTGCAGATAGCAAGATAGTTTCATAAATTTTTCCCCACACAGAAGGTGGCACAATATTGGGGATAGTGTTTTTGATATTGTAGTGGGTGAGCCGAGATCCAGTGATCAGCAGATGATATTCAATATTAGAGTACAGCTGGTGGTGGTTCATTCAAAGTCCTCAGAATGAAACTAAGATATTTGGAGGGAGTAGGGGTATCTCTGGGGAGGAATTAGCTGAATAGGAAAATCTAATGAAAATAGAGCAGTGGGCAAAACTCAAAGGAAATATTGCAAGCACAACAAATTGTATTATGAAAGTAAATAAAGGTAAAAAGATAAAGAGGCAGCTATGGCTCTACAAAGAAATAGCTGAAATGGTTACGGTAAAAAGGGTTAATGGGTTCATAAAGTACAAAAGATTGCAGAAAGAGGAACAGCAGCTGGAAAAGCTAGGGGAAGCTGGTAAATTAGTTTTGAGAACAAAAATACTAAAAGGAACAACAAATAGCTAAAACATAGCAAACAATGGACAATTTTATTTTTAAAGATATATGAACAATAGGAAGTGCAAAAATGGCAATACAAGACAAAGGGGAAGAACATGCAGCGGCTGAGCAGGAAAACGCAGAACTGACTGTTTGGCAGTCACTGACAAAGGACAGAGTAGGACTGCAGAAAATGAAAAGGAATGAAACAGATAGACTGCAATTGATTTTTGAAAGATTTTTCATTTAGCTAACTCCTCACAAGAACAGATGACAAAAAAATGGGGCTGGAAGAGATACATCCAAAGATATTAGGAGAACTCAGGGAAGATCTGGCAGCTCCACTGACTGACATTTTCAGTGCACCCTTAGAGATAGGCAAATGTAGTTCTTCACAAAAGTGGGAGTAACAAGGAGCCTGGGAACTGAAGACCAGTAAGTGACATCTATGACAAGTAAATCAATGAAACTGTTGCTAAAATCAGATGATAGTGCAGCTTTTCGAACCCAAAAGATTACAGAATCAGAGGCAGCATGGCTTTACCAGAACTAAGTCTTGTCAGACAAACCTGATTGGATCTGGGAGAGTGCTAAATGCAATGTACTTTTAATTGGACATGGCTGTACATGGTGAAATTTTATATATATGATTATTTTATTTCCTTGAATCCTGCTACACCAATCCAAAAGAGTGGATTATGTTCTTATGTTCTGATGTTATGTTCCCTAGCCAGCAGGTGGAGGCAGACTTGAGCAATTTTCAATGTAGTCATTACTTATATACTGCACTGGTACAACACTGAGAAGCCAGTATGACACTTTGCAAGCAAAAAGCAAGATTGTACAAACTGTTTGGTCTCTTGCCGTAGTTGACTCTGCTTCAGACACTGATACTGCCAGCAGAATGAAAAAGCAGCAGGGCTCCCAAACCTACAGTAGTCGTCTCCCAGGAATGGACTAGCAGGATTCAAGGAAAGAAAATTCAGATATGTAAATTTCTCCTTTTTTATCATCCTGCTAGACAAATCAAGGTGAGTGGGATGTACCTGAGCTGTCAGGACCCAGAGAGGGAGGAAAACGATGTTCTGGATAGAACTGTTCCCTCCCCCCCCACACACATATAACTTGTATTGCTTACTTAAGGTGCTCAAGAGATGACCAGGTAGCTACTTTACACATGTTCTCTGGTAACACCACGGCAGATTCCATCCAGGAGGCAGCTTACACCCTGGTGGAGTGAGTTCCGACTCCTGCCATTATGTGCTTCCCACATAGAAGGTAGGCTGAACAAATAGCCTCCTTAATCCAGCAGGCAACTAAAGACTCTGCCAGTGTCTATCCTTTCCTTGGAGCACTAAAAAGGTCAAAGACTGTCTTACCGACTCTTTCTGACTGACAGAAGGAATTAGTAAATCTCCTGCTCACATCCAATAAATGCAATAAGAGTTCTGAATGAAGGAAGGCAGGATCACAGTCTCAATGTGAAAGGAAGGCAGCACCTCTGAAAGAAAGGACATTATGGTCCTCAAACAGATTTCCACTGTGATGACTAGAAAAGGTTTCCTCAAGGACATGGCCTATAACTCCAATAACCATCTGGCAAAGAAGAGCTACCAGGAATACCACCTTTCAAAGTCAAATTCTTGAGAGAAGCCTTCCAAAGGGGCTCAAAAGGGGGAACCTTTCAGTGTTTTCAACAAGCAAGCATGAGGTTTTGGGAAAAATGTTAGGACAATTGACTGATTAAAATGGAAATCAGTTACCACTTCTGGAAGAAATTTGGGTCGAGTATGGAGGAAAACTATTATGATGAAATTTAATGTAAGACAGATGAAAGGCCTGAAGCTTGCTCACCCTGTGTGCTAAAGTCACTGCTACCAGAAACTATACCTTCCAGGTCAAAAACTTCAGAGGACAAATATTGAGCGTCTCAAAAGGAGCTTTCATCAACTGTGCAAGAACTACATTGAGATCCCAAGACACTGCAGGGGGCTTATAGGGAAGTTTTAGCAGTAAGCAGCCCCACATGAAGCAAACAACTAAAGGCTGTACAGAGATGGATTTACCCTCTCCACCTCAGGGTTAGGGACAATGTTGGGATGCAAGTCTGTTCCGTTCTCTTGCAATATCAGAACCAGTGAGTTGGCCAGTCAAATTGGTTCCTGACTTGAATGTTCTAGAAGAGAGAACCATGGTTGTCTGAGCCAATAAGGGATAATGAGAATCATTTTGCCTCTGTTTTGAGCTTCAGGAGGGTCTTTGCAATGAGAGGTATTGGAGGATACACATACAGAAGACCCTCTCCCCAATCGAGGAGGAAAGCATCCAAGGCTAATTTGCTCTCTCTCCCCACTCTGGAGCAGAACTGATCTACCTGATCATTCTGAGGAGTCACAAAAAGATCAAGTGGGTGCTCTACTTCTGAAAGACACAGCTTGAGACCTCCTTTCCAAAGTCCATTCATAGGGTTGATGGATTTGACGGAGCCTGGCCACTGTTTTGTTCACCTGGAAAGTAAGTGGTGCTTAAATCCATTCTGAGGGATGGCAAATTTCCACAACCCATTTTCCAACACAGGAGGTACGAGCCTATTCCTCCCTGCTTCTTGATGTAGATCATGGCTACTTGATTGTCTGTTTGAATAAGGACAATTTGATTGGACAACAGATTTTTGAAAGCCTTTAAAGCATACACAATAGCTTAGTTCCAAGAAGTTGATTTGATGGAAACTTTCCTGGAGGGACCAATTAGCTTGGCTGTTGAACTCATCGAGATGAGCCCCCCCCCCCCCAAACCAAGTTTGGTCACATCTGTCTTCAACAATTTTTGGGATAGGGCAATTTGGAAGAGAAGACCTTTGGTCAGATTGAATGGAACATTCCACCAGTTTAGAGATTATATGAGAGGACTGGTGACGAACAGTCTCAGATGTCTCAAAGTTTGTGGCTACTGGGTTCTTAGTGCCCACTGAGCCTGTCTTATACAGAGAGCCTTCCCAAGGGTGTTACAAGTACCGTTGAGGCCATGTGGCCTAGTAATGCAAACATTTTGCCAGCTGTCAACTGATGACTGAGTTGAGTCTCCTGCACTATCGCTGTTAGCCTGGAGAGTTTGTCATGCAGAAGGAAGCCTCTCGCTTGAGTTGTGTCGAGTGGGCTGAAGGTGGGACTTTGGGTAATTTATTATGAATCCTAGTAGCTCCAGCACCCGAATGGTCAGGTGTGTTAATTCGCAAACTTCTTTCCCGAGTGGCACTCTTGATCAACCAATTCTCCAGACAGGGGATGACATACAATTATAGCCTGTGCAGGAACGCTGCTACCACAGCAAGGCATTTGGTGAATATTCGAGGAGCTGACAAAAAGCCAAAAACAATACTGGAAATGCTGACATCCTACTACGATTCCGAGATACATCCCTCTCACTCAGGAAGTATGTGGATATATGCATCCTTGAGATTCAGAGAGCTTAGCCAATCTCCTTTTTAAGATTAGGCAACAGAGTGACCAGAGAAATCATCCTGAACTTTTGTCACACCAGATATTTGTTTAGATCTCTTAGGTCTAGGATGGAACAGACCCCCCCCCCCCCCCCCATCATTTTGGTGATCAGGAAAGACCTGGAATAAAATCCTGCCCTCTTTGCTCTGGTGACACGAGCTCAATCGCTAGATCTTTTTGGAGAGTGAGGGTCTAAGGACCGAACCCTTTGTGGGCAATTTGGAGCGGTTACAAATAGATGCAATTTGTAACCGCTTTGGATAATTTGTAAGACCCAAGTGTCTGAGGTTATAAGGGCCACCTTTGGGCAAAAACAGTAAGCCTCTTTCCGAAAGGGGAGTCCCTCTGCTGCGGTTACAGGAAGAATGGCTACTCTTTTCAGGAACCAGTCAAATCCCCACCCCTGGCTTTGGCTAGGCCTTCTGAGGCTTCTCTCACTTTACTTGAGTTTGAAGAGCCTGCTGTGACTGGGAATAGTGAGAACCAGGAAAATACCTATGCCTACGAGAGTAATAAGTATTTTTCTGGTTGCCCATGAGAAACTGTGAAGGATGACATGCTGCTTTTCAAAGAAGTCAGCCTTCTCCAACTTCTTCTCTGCAAAGATTCTCTCCATGGCACAGTATGTCAACAAGCTTGTCCTGCACAGATTGTTCAAGGTCTGAGGTGCGGAGTCAGGTGAGTCTCAGGGCACCAATACCCACTGCAGAAGCTCTCGATACAGTCTGAAAGATGTCATGTGTCACTCAGATCATGAATTCAAATAGTCCTTGCCTAGGGAATGATACTATCCCAATCTCTCTGGAGGGAGATATTGGGACAGATCATATACACAACCCATCTAGACAATCTCTGCAATGTTCTATTAATACAGCTAGACCTTTGTGCAGCCTTCATCATACCCTTTTTCTTGACCACATAAAAGAATCTGGGATAACTTACAGTGCTCTAAACTGGTTCCATTCATACCTGTCCAATCATACATTTCAAGTTTCCATCAACAGCCTCCTATTTACCCTTTTTCCTCAAATCATATGGTGTCCCACAGGGATCCATACACATCCCAATTCTTTTTAACCTATTTTTATCCCCTTTGACTCTTTTCATCCAATATAACTTCCTATTTCTATGCTGATGACATACAGCTCATAACACAAGGGAACCCCAGTTTCAACTAGAAATAGACTCCAAACTACAGTCCATAGCAGACTGGCTCCAGATCCATAAAATGGGACTAAACTCCCAAAACATTGGAGGAACTCTGGCTTTCCCATGATAGATCCCCAGCCTACTGCCCAGAAATCTCTTCCACGCCTATCACAATTAAACATTCTATTTGCTTCGCAGAGTACTGCTTGACGATCATCTTACTTTTAACCTTTACACTTCCAAAACCATAAAAAAACAGCATCTTTTTTTTGAGAAGGATAAAAGCAGTTAAACTCTTCCTAGACAGAAAAGTCAACAGTCCGTCATTCATTAGACTACTGTAATTCCCTTCTAACTGGCATCTCACAGACTAAAACGTCTTCAAATTATTAAAAAAAAAAAACAGCAGTAAAGTTTATATATAATGACAAAAGATATGACCACATTACTCCACTACTCTCTAAGCAACACTGGCTTCCCATTCTCCTTCAAAAAAACCTCAAGTTTTCATTACTGACTCAAGCTGAACATTCTTGAAGGACTTGAAGGGACTGCTACAGCTGGAAAAATATCTGCACTTGTTAGTATTTATCTTCTAAAATATACTCTAAATCTTGGGGGAAAAGGAAATTCTTTGGGTTAAAGCTGATTGTTAAGTGCCACCGAATCTGGATTGTTGACCTAAACTTTGTTTGGTCTTCAGCCACACGGCTCATTGCTAATAGAGTGGTATCCATAGCTGCTGTTATTGTATCGATCCATCTTATTGCCGGCCTTCCTCATTTACGGTGACAACCTACCTTGCCAAGCATTGTGTCTTTTTCCAATGATCTCTCTCTTCGCATGATGTGTCCAAAGTATGAAAGTCGAAGTCTTGTCATCTGAGCTTCTAAGGAAAACTTAGGTTTGATCTCCTCTAGTACTGACTGTTTTATTCTTTTGGCAGTCCATGATATACACTGTCTTCGTCACCAGCACCATAATTCAAAGGCATCAATTTTCTTCCTGTGTATCTTCACTGTCCAACTTTCGCATCCATATGACCTTATTGAAAATACCACAGCCTGGACAAGTTGAATCTTTGTATGCAGAGACACCTCTGCTCTTTAGAATCTTGTCTAGGTCCTTCATAGCCATTCTGAAGAGAGCAATACGTCATCAGATTTCTTGACTGCTAGTCCTTTCTTTATTGATTGTTGATCCAAGTTAAAGTTGTCAACTATTTCAATTTCTCCTCCATCAATGATGAACTTATTGAATTTGCCAGTTGTCAGTATCTGTCTTCTTAACATTAAGGTGCAGACCCATTTTAAGACTATATTCCTTGATCTTGAAAAGCAAATATTTCAGATAGTCTTCACTTTCAGCCAGTAATGTGGTATCAGCGAAGGCTGATAACGAGGCTTCCACCAATCTTCACACCTCTGTTCTCTTCATACAATCCTAGATATAAATTAAAGAGATAGGGGGAAGTATGCAGCCTTGTCGTACACCTTTGCTGATTTTAAACCATTCTGTTTCTCCTAGTTCTGTTCGAACTGTTGCCTTTTGATCAATGTCAAGGTTGTGCAAGAGAACCATCAGGTTTTCTGGTATACCCATGCTTAATGTGGCCCAGAGTTCTCAGTTTACACAGTCAAAAGCCTTGCTGTAGTCAACACACATATGGATATCCTTTTGGTATTCGTTTGTCTTTCAAGGATCCATCTCACAACCGCGATATCATCTCTCGGTCCTCTCCCTTTCCTGAACCCTGCTTGCACTTTAGGCAGTTCGCATTCCAGGTATGATTGTAGTCTCTGCTGAATAATTTTGAGTAGAATCTTGCTGGCATGTGGGATCTGAGCGATTGTGCAATAATTTCCAGTCAGTTGGGTCACCTTTCTTCAGTATTGGTATAAACACAGATCTTTTCCAATCAGTTGGCCATGAGTGTCTTTTCCAAATTTCCTGGCACAGCCTTTTAAGTATGTTAACAGTTGCATCCGATAACTGTAATACTTCAATGGGATGCCATCAATGCCCGGTGCTTTATTCTTTGATAAAGCTTTCAATGCTGCTTCGATGACTTCTTTCATCACCAATGGTTCCTGATCATAAGGTACAGGCTGAAGTGGCTGATAAAATCTGTGTATTTTAGAATTCAGTGTTTTTGTTAAGTCAGTCAGTACCACCAGAGCTTTCATTTAAATCAAACCAGACTATAACAGCATAGAAAGTAAAATAAATAACGACTGAAGAAATTTGTTTCTAAAGAGCTTTTTATTTAAATCAGAGCATAGCTTAGCATACAAGTAGAATAAATAGTCTGAGTAGAAAGAAAGAAATTTGTTTCTAATGACCTTAAGAAAGAGGCCTTCTAGTTAGGAGGCAAAAGATCTGTGAAGTTGTCCTACATAGGTGTTAAAGCCAAATGACAGTTCAAAGGGGCAATTTGAAAAGCCCCCTCTATCAAACCAAGGACTGTGTGAATCATCAGTAAGACATTACCTTATAAGCACAGGTCAGGGCACTCTGCAGCAAGCCAGCTTTTAAGTCTTCTTGGCCAAATTAAAAAGTCATGGGATAGAAAGCATTGTACTACTGTGGATTAGATACTGGTTAAAATATAGAAAGCAGAGGGAAGGGCTAAATGGCCAATTTTCCCAATGGAAAAAGGAAAATAGTGGAGTACCCCAGGGATCTGTGCTGGGTCTGCTGCTTTTTAACATATTCATAATGACTTGGAAAAGGGAATAATGAGTGAAGTGATCAAATTTACAGATGACAACATTATTCAAAATTGTTAAAAACCCAAGAGGATTGTGAAAAATTGCAAGAGGACCTTGATAAATTGGAAGACTGGACATCCAAATGTCAGTTAGGTTATGCATCTGGGAAAGAAAAACCCAAACTATGGTTACACGATGGAAAGTTCCATATTAGGATCCACCACCCAGGAAAAAGATTTAGGTGTCATCGTGGATAATACGTTGAAACACTCCACCCAGTGTGCAGCAGCAGCCAAGAAAGCAAATAAAATGTTAGGAAACATAAGGAAAGGAATGGAAAATAAAACAAAAGGATATTATAATGCCTCTGTCTCGTTCCTTGGTTCGATTGCACCTTGAATAGTGTGTGCAATTCTGGTCGCCGTATCTTAAAAAGGATAGAGCAGAATTAGAAAAGGTACAGAGAAGAGCCACCAAAATGGTAAAGAGGATGGAAGAATAACCCTATGAGGAGAGGCTTAAGAGGTTAGGGCCTTCAAACTGGAAAAGAGATGGCTGAGGAGAGATATGATAGAGGTCTATAAATTAATGAATGGAATAGAATGGTTAAACGTAGATTGTTTACGCATCAAAAAATAGAAAGACTAAGGGACATGCAATGAAGCTACAGTGTAACCTGTTTAAGACTAATAAGAAAAAATATTTTTTTCACTCAATGCGTAATCAAACTCTGGAGTTCGTTACTAGAGGATGTAGTAAAAGCTGTTAGTGTAGCTAGGTTTAAAAAAGGTTTGGACAAGTTCCTGGAGGAAAGGGCCATAAACCATTATTAAAGAGGACACAGGAAATCCACCGCTCGCCCCAATACAAGCATTGTGGAATCTGTGCATCTTTTTGGGAAACTACAAGGTACTTGTACTCCGGTAATGAACTCCAGAGTTTGGCTTAAAACTATAAATTCTAACTGTGGATTTTTGGGGGGGGATTACTATTATAGCTCTTAACTGTGGTTTTAGACTAAGCTTGGGGGCATTTAGACTGCTTTCCTTGTATAGACTTACATCAGATATCTGTGTGTGTGGCAGATAGAGAGTTAACATACTAGGTTTTTACCCTGCTGCACTGGTTGGTGAAAGCATAGTTACTCACCTGTAACAAGTGATCTCCGGGAACAGCAGGAATTTAGTCTTCACATATGGGTATCGTCGATACCGACAGAGCCTGCGTGGGAACGTCCAATTAGGAAGCTTTTGGGAGTATCCCACAGCGCCTGCGTACTGCCTTCCCTCCTTTCCCAACTGCCTCTCTCCAGTTGAGTTTAAAGCTGAGTCAAAGAGAGAGAGGGGGAAAGGGAAAGGGATAGAGAGATACAACTCCTAGGGGAGGTGGGTGGGTTGTGAAGACTAAATTCCTGCTGTTCCCGGAGATCACCTGTTACAGGAGAGTAACTACGCTACCTCCAGGAACAAGCAGGAATGTAGTCTTCACATATGGGGACTCCCTGGCTTTAGATGCCAAGGAGAGGCCCCAGAAGTTGTGTGTCCCTCTGAAGGGCTCCACTTCCCCCCATGGATCTCTGGCATCCAACCATGGATGGCGGGTAGGAGTTGATTAGGTATGGAACAGGTGTTGGAGAACAGCCTGATCAAACAAGGCATCCCGGCGGGAGTCCTTGTCCAAGCAGTAATGGGCTGTGAAGGTATGAACCGAGGCCCAAGTGGCTGCTCGACAGATGTCGTCGATAGACACAGAGTGCAAATGAGCCATTGAGGCTGCCATGGCTCTCACATTGTGAGCTGTGACATGGCCCTCCAGAGGACGGTTCTTACTCTGATAGGCAAAGGAAATACACTGTGCAATCCAGTTGGACAGTGTTCTCTTGGAGACTGCAAGTCCCAAATGAGAAGGATCAAAAGCAACAAAGAGTTGAGAGGACTTTATGTTGCTGTGTTCTTTGCAAGTAAAAGGCTAAAACTCTTTTACAGTCCAAAGTATGAAGATTCCTTTCTGCATTTGATGCATGAGGTCTTGGAAAGAACACAGGCAAGTAGACTGCTTGGTTAAGATAAAAAGGCGAGACCACCTTTGGCATAAAGTGTGGATGAGTCCGAAGGACTACCTTGTCATGATGAAACCTTGTATAAGGTGGATCAGCTACTAATGCTTGCAACTCACTGATGCAGCGTGCTGATGTGATTGCAATGAGAAAGATAACTTTCCAAGAAAGGAATTTCAATGAGGTAGTAGCTAGGGGTTTGAAAGGTGGCTTCATGAGCTGACCAAGAACCAGGTTTAAGTCCCATGCCACGGTGGTGGTCTAATGGGAGGCTTAGTTAGAAGGCGGCCTCTCATAAATCTTGCTATAGAGGATGGGAGGAGATAGGTTGTCCATTTAGAGGCTTGAAAGAAGCTGCAATAGCACTCAAATGGACTCTTACTGAGCTAGTTTTAAGTACTGCTTTGGATAAATGAAGGAGATACTCCAGTAATGATTCCAGAGGTATCGCAAGGGGGTTACTACCCTTCTGCGGACACCATATGGTAAACCTTTTCCACTTGAGAGCATGAGAGCATAAGAGCATCTTGTGGAAGGCTTCCTGGAAGCATAAAGGACATCCTTTACTTGCTGAGGGAGATTAAGACCATGAAGATCTAGGCCTTCAGCAACCAAGCTCTGAGGTGCAGAGATTGGAGATTGGGATGCCATAACATTCCGTCCTCCTGAGACAGGAGATCTGGAGCAGATTCTAACTCCAGGGAGGGAGCTTGAGAGAGATGTAGAAGCAGAGGGTACCACACTTGCCGTGGCCAATGTGGAGCTATGAGAATCATACGCCCTCTGTCTCTCTGAAGCTTGAATAGGGTTTTGGGAATTAGGGGAATGGGTGGAAAGGCATACAGGAAGTCTTGACCCCAGTGAAGGAGGAAAGCATCCCTGGCCTGAGAGCCCTGAGCCGGAATTCTGGAACAGAACCGGGGAAGTATGGCATTCAACGGACTTGTAAAGAGGTCTATGTCCGGGGTTCCCCAAATTTGAAAGATCTTGGCCACCTGGTCTGCATGTAGAGACCATTCGTGTGGAAGCAGAACTCGACTGAGTCTGTCTGCCCAAGAGTTTTGTATGCCTGGGAGGTACACTGCCAGGAGATGAATCTGATGCTCTCTGGCGAGGGCCCATAGTCGCAAAGCTTCGCTGTAAAAGCGACAGAGAGCCTGTTCCCCCCTGCTTGTTCACATAGAACATGGCTACCTGATTGTCCGTATGAATGAGGACTGTCTTGTAGCTGAGCAGAGTATGGAACACTCGAAGAGCAAGGAAGATTGCTCTGAGCTCTAAGAGATTGATATGCAGATGAGTTTCCTGTGGAGTCCAGGTGCCTTGGGTGGAGAGGTCTTGTAGATGAGCTCCCCAACCCACTGATTTTTATTTATTTATTTATTTAGACAGTTTTGTATACCGCCTTATCCTTCAATCAAAGCGGTCACAACACAATTGGGGGATACATTTAACATGCGGGGATATGAGACACATACACTAATACTTACAGGGAACATGGGCAATGGAGGGTTAAGTGGCTTGCCCAAGACCACAAGGAGCATCTGTGGGACTAGAAACCCCAGTCCTTCCGGCCCAAGGTTGCTGTCGTCTAGTGGGATTTGAACCCCCGATCTTCCGGCCTTTAGTACCTTGCCCCAACCACTAGGCTACTCCTCCCTCATCTGTTGTGAGAGTTGCCTGGTGTAAGGGTTGTTGAAAAGGGGACACCAGCAACAGGTTCTGAGTGGACTGCCACCATTGGAGGAACAAAATAAGGCGACTTGTGTTTGCTATTTTGTCTGACAGGCACCCCGATGCCTAGGTCCATTGGGTGGATAAAGTCCACTGGGCTGCTCTCATATGGAGGCGAGCATAAGGAACCACATGCACTGTGGATGCCATGTGGCCTAGTAGTTGTAGCATTTCTCGGGCAGTGAGATGAGGTTTTAGCACTGCTTGAGAAGCTAACTGCACCATGCGAAGGCAACGGTCCTGGGGAAGATAGGCCCTTGCCCTTTTGGTATCCAGCAAAGCTCCTATGAATTCTAGAGACTGAGTGGGAGTTAGACTGGATTTTGGGATGTTTATGACCAGGCCCAAATACTGAAGGATACGCATTGTGCAAGATAGAGAAGCTCTGGCCTCTGGCTCTGATGGGGCTCGAATGAGCCAGTCGTCTAAGTAGGGGAAGACAAATATGCGTAGAGTGCGGAGAAATGCTGCTACCACAGCCATGCATTTCTTGAACACTCTTGGAGCTGAGGCCAGGCCAAAGGTAAGCACCCTGTATTGGTAGTGCTTTCCTTGAAAAAGGAACCGAAGGAACTTTCTGTGAGTTGGATGGATGAGAACATGGGTGTACGCATTCTTGAGATCTAGAGAACAAAGCCAATCCTGACTCTGAAGGTATGGCAGCAGAGTTCCTAGAGAAATCATCTTGAATTTCTCTTTGAACAGGAATTTGTTCAATTCTCTGAGGTCCAAAATAGGTCTGTATCCCCCTGTTTTCTTTGGGATAAGGAAATAGGGGGAGTAAAACCCTGTACCCTGTTGATGAATGGGTACTTCTTCTCTTGCCCCTTGGGCAAGAAGTATGGAGACCTCTTGATCTAACAGGTTGATGACAGAGGTCTGAGAATTGAACTGTCTTACCACTGTGTGAGGGGGCATGCACAGAAAGTGCAGTTTGTACCCCTCTCTTATAATGGAGTGTGTCCAATGCTCTGCTGTTATCTGCTCCCACCTGGGGGCAAAGTGACATAACCTTCCTGGAATGGTGGAAGGCTATGGTCCATTGAGGGCCAGGAAGGCTAAGTTCTCTAGATGAAAGTCAAAGGCCTTGTGGCGGCTGAGACTGCTGAGATGGTTGAGGCTTAGCAGTCTTCGCTTTCCTTTGTTTAGGTGGTTGCTGACCTTTTCGGGCAGGCTGACCTGCAGAACGTCCCTGCTGGGAAGAGGGATAAAACCTCTTCTTTTTTGAGAAGAAAGGTTTTTTAAAAGATTTTTCTCCAGGATCAGCTGTGGCTTTGGATAACCTATCCAAAGTGGAGTTGTCAGCATCAAATTCATTGGCTTTTTCTTGCCAATTTTTTCCAAATAAATTCTCACCTGTACAAGAAATATTGCCCAGTCTGTCCTGCACCCAGAGCTCCAAATCGGACGCCTGGAGCCAGGCAATTCTATGTGCACATATGGCAATGGCAGAGGTTCTGCTTATGCACTCAAAACAGTCAAAAGCTGCACGGTTGACAAACACACATATCCTGGGCATGTTTGACCAGTGTGAAAAAATCCTGCCTTCTATCCTCAGGAAGAAGAGGGCTCAAAACCTCTAAATCACCTGTGACTTCTTTAAGGAAGATTCCAATAGATAAAATATTGGAACTGATCCTGGCAGAAAGCATGGAAGCCTGGAAAGTAGGACGTCCAAAGGCATCCAAAGTTCTACACTCACGTCCTGGAGGATTAGAGGCATGCCTCTTTGCACTCCTGATTCCACTACAATAGAGTGGTGAGGAAGCTGAGTTTTCTGGAACCCAGGACAAGGAGGGACTCAATACATGGTATCCAGTCTGCAAGAGTGAGGAGAGGTGGTGAGAGGTGTCTCCCACATTCTCAACATAAGATCATGTAAGATCTCATGGATAGGCAAGGTAGCTGCCTCCTTAGGAGCTTTGGGATACTGTAATATCTCCAACTCCTTAGCTCTGGACTCTGTCTCATGAGCCACAGTAATGGACAATCCACGAGCCACCTCCCTGATGAAATCTTGAAAGGAGATATCTTCTGGAGGAGACATTCTTCATTCCGGAGAGGAAGGCTCCTCCGGGAGAAGTATCCCGGTACCGGCAGAGCTATCAGAATCCTCGGAGTCCTCCGAGGATTCGAAGTATCATCTGTCCGGATACTCTTGAAGAGTCTGATACCCGTACCGACCGAAGTCGGTACCGGCAGTAATCAGTACCGGTATGACTGGGTGCCGGCAAAGCCGATACCGATGTCGATGCTATCGGTACCGGTACAGACACCGGTACTGGCATTGGTGCCGGTACCGGTTGAACCGTCTGACACGTTTCCGAGGGCGTCGATGCCACAAGGAGAGCCGTCAGACTGCGTTCAATAGCCAGGAACCTCTGGTCTATCAACACTGCCGATGCCTGGGTGTCGGTACCGGAGACAGCCGGTACCCCAGAGCATGGCACCAGTAGTTCTGCCGAGGTCGAGGCCTCGAGAACATACTGGTTCCCCGATAATGCTTTGGAAGCCGAAGCCTCCCGCCGGGGCAATTTTGCCGGTATGGAACCCTCAAGGGCAACGCCAGAGGCATCTCGATGCTTGGAAGGAGATCTACCATTTGAGGACCGGCTGGACTTATGTTTAGTTACCTGAGATCCATTGGAGGAAGACGAAGCCCTGGAAGACGTCGATGCAACCGAAGCTGCATCGGAGGGAAAAAGGGCACTGAGCTTGGCAGCTCGGTTCTGTCGACCCATTTTGGACATCATGGCACAAGCCATGCACTCGGAGATGGAGTGGTCAGGACCTAAACATTTAAGACACCACTCGTGGGTGTCAGTGACGGAAATGATAGTTTATGTAAGTTTATATTTGGTTTTTGTGTATACTGGTTATTTGTATATATGTACATATCCCACATCAGTGTATTTATGTAACAGTGCCCCTTATACCCAAAGGTATGAGTATACATGTATCCAGATATACATGTATACGGATATACTTATACAGATACACTTATTTACACCACTTGTGTGATGTGCCTACCCTCCGAATCATCCTATGCGCGCCCCAAATTCTACTGTATTTATTACTCTTGAATTTGTTTTGTGTATACTGGTTATTTGTATATATGTACATATTCCACTCAGTGTATTTATGTAAACAATGCCCCTTATACCCACTTGTGTGATGTGATGTGCCTACCCTCCGAATCAACCTATGCGCGCCCCAAATTCTACTGTACTGATTTGACAGTTCTCCTATTGTAATCGGACCGCTGCTGATCGCTGGAAGCAGCGGTATATAAATGTTTGCTAAATAAATAAATAAATAAATGGTACCGCCACACTTGGTGCATTTTTTAAAACCCGAGGCGGGTTTCTCCATAGTGGAGGAAATTTTGGACCTAAGGCCCAAAATGGCACGTGCACCTGGAAAAGTTTGGAAAAAAGAATAGTATATTTTTTTTTCTTTAAAAGAAAGAAGAACCGGCGGTACTGGTATAGCGTCGAGGAAGACAGATGCGACCACAAAAAAGAATAAGGAAAAAAATTTTCTGTGGTGACAGGAACACGACCTGCTGGCTCCGCGGAAAATGAAGAACTGGAGAGAGGCAGTTGGGAAAGGCGGAAAGGCAGCACGCAGGCGCTGTGGGATGCTCCCTAAAGCTTCCTAATTGGACGCTGGGGAGCGTTCCCACGCAGGCTCCGTCGGTACCGACAATACCCATATGTGAAGACTACATTCCTGCTTGTTCCTGGAGATACCCTATTCCTAGGGAGGCGCTGATTTGGAGCATTGTACACCTGGCCTGACACTGGCCTGAGTCAGTTTTGCAGAAGCTGAGAAGCCTCCATTGAGCTAAGATCAAACCTTTCTATCTTCTCTGCAGGCTTAAAACTATAAATTCTAACTGTGGATTTTGGGGGGATTACTATTATAGCTCTTAATTGTGGTTTTAGACTAAGCTTGTGGGAATTTAGACTGCTTTCCTTGTATAGACTTACATCAGATATCAGTGTGTGTCCACGGTTCAGGAACAGGCTACTCGCCAGAGACACTTAGGTTCCCACCCACCCTACCCCTCACCCCACGGGCTACACTGTCTTTATAGTGGTCACATACGTGCCATCTATCCTTTCTTACTTGGGTTGACAGTCCACATCTTCATCCTTTCTTCTTCTTCCTCCTCATCTGGGACTGCTTAAACAACATGTCGTGTATTCAGTTCAATAATTGCAGCACTTTCATTCCAAGACAAATCATTTGGAGCCTAAGAGCTTGTCCTATGTGCCTCAGGTCAGCTGCTATGCATGACGTTCTGACTATTAAGGAAAGACCTAGCTGCCATGCATAAAGAAGTGACCTACTAAGGGAAGAAATGGCTGCAATGAAACGCGCCTCTTCTAGGATACAAACTGAACAAAGTTCACCACCGCTCCCACAAAGAATCAAACACCCCAGGAACAAATGGATCACAGTGGGTTCTGGAAGATTGCGACCTGCAACGCAGAGACATCCTATACATCAAGTGATATCCCTGCATAATGCCTTCTCTGCCTTGGCTAATGAGGATGCTCAATCCAATGAAACTGAAGGGCCCTTAAATGAGTCAGACAATGCCCAATCTCCTGCTAAAGCACCAAATATGAAGAAAGCCTCACCAAACAGAAAACTACTACCACTTGGAGATTCCATCATCAAAGGCACCAACCTGGGAACACAGTTCAAAGGAGAGAAGATAGTCATGTGCCTACCAGGCTCGACAGCCAGCAGGAATACAAACCAAGTTGTTGAAGTACTTAGCGCAAAAAGTGAACACTCCAAACTTGATGTTATCCACTTGGGCACAAATGACCTGGCTAGAAACAGTGCCTCTACAGTCCAAAAGGACTTCCAATCTCTGGGAGAGAAACTCAAGCCCATTGTTAACACTTGCATTCTCAGAGGTTCAGCCTGTTCTTGGTAAGGGGACAAAAAGGTTGCATTGCATTAACAGCTTTAATACATGGCTCCAGAGCTGGTGCAAACAAGAAGGATTCAGATTTATTGGAGACTGGGGAAACAGATGGACCGACAAGAGACTATACTGTGCTGATGGACTACATCTCTCTGTCGCAGGGAAAAGAATCTTAAGTGAAAAATTCAGGCAGTATGTAGATATGCATTTAAATTAGGAAAAGAGGGTGACGGATGTGGAAGGTCAAGACCTGCACGCCACCCCCTGCAAAAGCAGATCATCATCAGAAACAGCCACACTTTTAAACCACACATCAAAAGCAAGTGGGAAGATGTGGGCAGAACAAAATCAATGCAAAATACACACAAGCCAGGTAAATGCTGGAAAGCAGTGAGCACAAATGACCGTAGCTTAGCCAACAAAGTTCCAGACCTGGAAGCCCTAATGGTGGAAATGGATTTGGACATTGTGGCCATTACAGAAACATGGTTTAATGAATCGCATGATTGGGATATAGCCATAGCTGGCTATAATCTATTCAGAAGAGACAGAGAAAATGGAAAAGGAGGAGTAGCCGCCTTGTATGTCAAAAGCAATATTAAAGCTACTGAAATGCAGGGGACATGGGAAAAAGAAGCAGAGCTCTGGATTGCATTGGAAAGAGGAGATGGCACTGTCATCCATACTGCTGTAGTCTACAGACCTCCGACTCAAATTGAAGAGATAGATAACGAATTGATTATAGATATTGCCAAGATAGCCACAAAGGGGGAAGCGATCATTTTGGGTGACTTTAATCTACCTGATGTGGATTGGATTACTCCTTCTGCACATCTGGAAAGAAGCAAAAAAAAAAAAATTGTAGATGCTCTCCAAGATGAATCACTTAGACAAATGGTCATGGAACCAACCAGGGAAAGCTCAACGTTGGATTTAGTGCTCACCATCGGTGATAGCGTGTTGAATGTCTGCGCGAGTGCCCCTGTGAGCAACAGCGATCATCACACGGTGTGGTTTGAGATAAAAGCCAAGGTACAGGCCAAACATAGCAAGTTCAAAGTCCTAAACTTCAAAAACACTGACTTCAATAAAATGGCCAAGTACCTAAAGGAGGAGATGACAGGGTGGAAGGAGATAAGGGAAGTGGAATTGCAATGGGCTAAACTAAAGGTGGCAATAAAAGGGGAAACAGATAAATACTGTATGTAAAAAAAGTAAAGAAAAACAAGAGGAGAAGGAAATCTATTTGGTTGTCCAAAGAAGTGGCTGCTCAAATAAAGGCAAAACACACAGCTTTCACGAAATTCAAAAGCTTGCAAATAGAACAACACAGAAATGAATACAGGATCAAACTCAAAGAGTCAAAAAGAGAAATAAGGATAGCAAAATCAAATGCAGAGGAAAAGATGGCTAAGATGTTAAGGGTGGCGACAAAACTTTCTTCAGGTATATTCGGGAAAGGAAAAAGATCAGAGTTGGAATTGCAGGACTCAGAAGTGCTGGGAAAGCTCTCGTGGAAAGTGACATAGAAAAAGTGAAATTGCTAAACAAATGCTTCTGCTTTGTTTTTACTAAAGAAAATCCTGGAGATGGACCAGCTGTGACTCCCAAATATAAAAATGGGAATGAAGTAGATACCACACCATTCAGAGAAGACGAGGTGTTGGAACAACTTGCTTAACTGAAAGTGGACAAAGTCATGGGACCGGATGGGATACATCCTAGGATACTGAAAGAGCTCAGAGAGGTTCTTGCAGGGCCGTTAAAGGATGTTCCTCAGGACTGGAGAATGGCTGATGTTGTACCTCTACACAAAAGTGGTGACAGAGAAGAAGTGTCAAACTACAGACCCGTGAGCCTTACCTTGGTGGCGGGAAAAGTAATGGAGGCGCTCCTGAAAGAGCGAATAGTGAACTTTCTCAAAACCAACAGGTTGCAAGATCCGAGGCAACATGGTTTTACTGAAGGACGGTCTTGCCAAACAAATCTGATTGAGTTCTTTGACTGGGTGACCAAGGAACTAGATCAGGGGCATGCGATGGATGTCATCTACCTGGATTTCAGCAAAGCCTTTGATACTGTTCCTCACAGGAGGCTTGTCAAACTCAGTAGCTTGGGAATGGGTCCCAAGATGGTAAACTGGATTAGAAATTGGTTGACTGACAGACGACAGAAGGTGATGGTACATGGAGCTCACTCGGATGAAAGGAAGGTGATTAGCGAGGTGCCCCAGGGTTCGGTCCTGGGCCCGGAACTGTTCAATGTATTTGTGAGGGATATTGCTGAAGGACTGAATGGAAGGGTCTGTCTTTTTGCAGATGACAAAAATTTGCAACAGAGTGGACTCCCCTGAGGGAGTGGATAGCATGAGGAAAGATCTACAAAAGCTGGAAGAATGGTCTAATGCTTGGCAATTATGATTTAATGCGAAAAAGTGCAGTGTCATGCACTTGGGTAGTAGAAATCCAAGGGAAATGTACACAGTAGGGGGCGAGAGGTTGGTGTGCATGGTTCAGGAGATAGACCTTGGTGTGATTATCTCTGATGATCTCAAGATGGCATAACAGTGCGACAAGACGGTAGCAAAAGCCAGGAGGATGTTGGGCTGCATACAAAGAGGGATTACCAGTAGAAAGGAAGAGGTACTTATGCCACTGTACAGGTCGCTGGTGAGGCCTCACTTGGAATACTGTGTTCAGTTTTGGAGACCATATCTTGCAAAAGATGTAAAAAGACTGGAAACTGTTCAGAGGAAGGCGACCAAAATGATTTGGAGCCTGCGTAAGAGACTTGAAGACCTAAATATGCACACTTTGGAGGAGAGGAGGGATAGGGGAGATATGATTCAGACCTTTAAATACTCAGAGGAACGATGAACAAACTAACCTCTTCCAAAGACGGGGAAGCTGCAAAACTAGAGGGCATAACATGAAGCTGCAAGGTGGTAAATTGAAAGGCAATGTCAGGAAATATTTTTTCACTGAAAGGGTGGTGGATGCTTGGAATGCTCTCCCGATGGAAGTGGTAGGGGCAAACATGGTGACGGAATTCAAAACAGCATGGGACAAGCACAGCGGATCCCTTTACAGCAACAGGATAAAAATCAAAATAAACTAAACCATCTAACTTCTCAACAAATAGGGGTGTCCTACATGGAGTGGTGGGTCCACCCCTAAACAAAGACATGGGGAGGGGTGGCCTGCACAGAGCAACAGGTACACCTACTCTTGCCGTATTGCTGGGCAGACTGGATGGACCATGCTGGTCTTTATCTGCCGTCATTTACTATGTTACTATGTTACTTGTGACCTAGATTGGCCATTGTTGGAAACAGGATACTGGACCTTGGTCTGACCCAATATGGCATCTCCCAATTCTGGCCTTACAATCTATTTACATTTACTCCTCACTCCCTACTGCCCATCTTGTACTCTACACTCAAATACATACCTTTTAGTACGTATACAAAGGTGCATGATATGCCTCGAGACCTACCATTCTATGGTTTTTTGTTTCCCAGCCTGCTCATCTCTGGAACTCCTTTGCTGCAGAACATCGCTCAGAAACATTCTTTACAAAGTTCAAAATTGGTCTGAAGATCTGACTTTTTTCCCAGGCTTTCAGCATCATCTAACAATGCTCCTTTCCTCATCTAACTACACTTACTCTGGCTCTCTCCCCCACCCACCCCCAATGTAGCCCATTTAGAGTGAGAATTCCATGTTTCTTGCAAATAAATAGATTGCTCCTGAAAGCCTTCAAAAACATGCCCATGTAGAGCTGGCTATGCTGGAAACAAGCACAGTATTCTGGAAAACCTTCTCCCAAAAGTCTAATGTCCGAGCCTTCCTCCCTGGGGGTACTGAGGAGTGTGTCTTGGAACATTTAGATCTCTTAAGGGCGGATTCGACCACCAAGGAATGGGGAGGAAGCTGAGGCTTCTCAAACCCTGGAGTCTATGTACGGAGTTCAGAAGACTTACAGGTTTGAGAAGCCGCAGCTTTCTCACCATTCCTTGGTGGTCGAATCCGACCTTAAAAGATCTAAAACCTCAAGCTTCCTACTGACTAAGTACAGAGAGGGGGTTCTCTGAAGGATGCGGTGCATGGGCATTATCACCGTTACTTTAGGAGCAGAGGAGTACTGGAAGGTCTCCAATTCTTCTGCCCTGGGGCTCATTCTCAGTCAAAGAAAATGGTATGGTCTTAGTCATACCCCATACAAAATTCTGAAATATCATATCCTTTGGAGGTGATTTACGCCTTTCATGAGGTGGAGAAGGGTCAAGATGGAGGCTCTGGGGACTTATCTTCTGACATGCTCTTAGATTCATCATCTGCAAACCAACCTTCTGATTCTGATGCAGAGGAATTTGAATATCTGAGTCTCGGCCTGGATGTCTATCCTATCTTTTGAGGATCGCAAGCAACTTCAGGAGCGTCAATGCATTGACAACTTTCTAGATTTTGAGAGGGCACTGGACCTCAATATACTAGATGGTGATATCAGCCTGGCAGGCTCCGGTGCCAGGGATCCTTCGATGCCCTATGTTGATGTCTCTCCTGCAGGCACTCAATGTTTTGAACATCGGCTGGAGAGCTGTCAATGCCAATGCAGCAGACATCGAGGCACTGACCTGCCACATGGTGAACTGCATCGTGATGCGCTCCTTTCTAAGATGGCGTTTCTCCGGGGCTGCAGACTCCAAAGGTTGTAGGGACAAGCATCATCAACTGATGTTCTTGGAATTTGAGGTGGTGTATTGGCTGCTTCATCTCAGCTCTCTTTAGGCCATTGCTGACCTTATGATGTCTTGTGAACCCCTCTTTGCTCTCAAAGTTCTCCCTCGGAAGTTTTCAATGGCGATGCACCAAAGCCTCCACCCAATGCATCCATCCTTCTGCGTCAAAGATGAAAACTAATCTATAAACCATTAAAGGGGACCCGGGATATCCACTGCTTGCCCCAATACAAGCATTGTGAAAACTTGTCTTGTGGGGAAACTGCTAGGTACTTGTGACCTAAATTGGCCACTGTTGGAAACAGGATACTGGACTTGATGGACCTTGGTCTGACCCAGTATGGCATCTCTTATGTTCTCAGGCAAATATTTATTGATGGCCAATGCTCTGGTGTTCTATGGATGCTTGGCACTGAGAGGGCTTGATGATGCCTTATGTCAATGTACTGCTAGTATATGATTTATTTATTTATTTAACAACTATTTCTATACCGCTCTTTCACAAGTATCAAGTGCGGTTTACAATGAACAATGTGTTATATGGTATGGATAGTATCATACCAAGTCATTTTACATAGAACAGATGAACTAGATACAGATAACGGTATAAATTTGAACAGTAAATTATTAAACTATCATAACATATATACATAGTAAATATATACAAATTGTATCATATGTCGCGTGTGGTTGTATACTTTATATAGGCTTCAGGCATGTGGGTATAAGTTGTTTGAAATTATATTAGTTAACCTGCGTCTCTTTGTGTCATCTGTCCAGTCTCTGATCCTTGGTTGTAATGTAATGAGAATAAATGGGTTTTCAGTTTTTTTCTAAATTCCTTTATGTCTGATAGTGAGCGAATGTTGTCAGGAAGGTTATTCCAGAGGGTAGGAGCTGAGTGTGAGAATGCTCTCATGTTGGTTTGTTTTTTTTGCTTTTGTGTAGTCTTTTGGTACTGCTATAGTATTAGTGTTTCTACTTCTTTGTGATCTTTTATCTATTTCTGTCTTGATGAGTGTATTGAGTATAGTTGGCGCTAAGTTATTTATTAGTTTAAATGTTGTAAGTAATATCTTATATTTTATTCTGCTGTGTAGCTTTTAATGCCATAGAGACCAGTGCCCTGATGCAGATGTATCAGATTTTGTAGCACCAAAACTAGATTCATACTGTTTTTCATGACCCTTATGCTCATTTGTTCATCTGCAAGGTGATATTTTATCTTACCAGATAATGCCCTTTCCTTGAGTCCTGCTAAACCAGTCCAGACAAATGGGTTGTGTGCCCCTACCAGCAGATTGGTGGAGACAAAGAACCAATGAAAAGCCCATGTTTCAATGACATCACTCCCATGCCTCTATCCGCTTCAGTCACCAGAGGTCTCCTCAATATTCGTCCCAAAGCATATGGGAAAATATGGCAAGCTTAATACAACCTCAACATGGACAATGAGTAATCAAACAGTAGAGAACTACATACAGGAAAGCATAACAAAAGGCTGTCCGTAGATGAAGAACATGTGGAGCCAAGTATATAAATCATAGCAGACCCAAGAGTACCACCGCATTAGAACAAACAGTTCCAGAGGGCGAGTCGAGAACTGATCTAGCATGACTCGAGGAAAGGACATTATCTGGGTAAGTAAAATGTCACCTTCCATATCACCCTACTAGACGAGAGCAAACAAGTGGGACGTACCAAAGCTATGACTCCATGGGGTGGGAAGAAGACAGCAGTTCACGAAATCTTAGAGCCAAAGGCCGTGCCCACCCGAGTGTGGATATCCAAGTGAAATGCTTGACCAAAATGGAAAGTGATGCTCATGTTGCTCCCTGCTAAATGTCTGCAGGGGCTACCAAGCTCCTCTCCACCCACAGGGACACTAGTGCTTGGGAAGAATGGGCACACAAACATTCTGGAACCGGATGGTTACACAACTGATTCGCCAAGGCAACAGCCCCCTTACCCCAGAACTCCAATGCTGACTTAGCGCAAAATCACCTTTTATTTATTTTATTTATTTATTTATTTGTAAGTCTTTTATATACCGCCACTTCCCAAGATCAGTGGCGGTTTACATCAAACAACAAGAAATACATAGAACAGTTTAGAGATAATTAGGTACATTAAACGGTAATTAGAACTATAAACATTAAGTATAAGCATATCTTGAAACTATTTACAAGCTTTTTACAAGCTTTTACAGTATTTATATATACATATGTACATCGGGTTTCATCGTGTGTTCAGTTTTGAGAGTAGTGTTGTGGCTATCAGAGCAGGTGAGAGCCTTGGTGATTTATGGAGGGTGGGTGGCCTTGTCAAAATTATTATCTATGTTAGAGTAATATTGTGTAAATAGATATGTTTTTAATTCCTTTCGGAATTGCTTTAGGTCTTTTAACTCTCTTAATTGGGCAGGGAGATTGTTCCACAATAAGGGGGCTACAAAAGAGAATGCTGTGTTACTTGTACTCTGTTTTGTTTTTCTGATTGAGTTGGGCACTAAAATGGTATTGAGGTTGTTCGCACGTCTTATTCTGTTATCTGAGGGAATTTGAAGCAATGTGGATAGGTATGATGGTGCAATCTGATTAATTAATTTGAATGTTATTAGAAAGATTTTGTATTGTATTCTACTTATTATAGGTAGCCAGTGCAGGGAATAGAGTACTGGAGTGATGTGATCAGACAGTTTAGCTTTAGCAGTTATCCTTGCTGTTACATTCTGAGCCATCTGTAAAATTTTTAAGTTCTTTTTAGGTACTCCTGATAGAATTCCATTACAGTAGTCAATGTGTGGGCCAACAAACAGCACAAAAACCAGTCTGATTTATGAAAAGAATTTGTAACCTCCAAGAGCTGGCAAGGCACCCTCAGGACATCCACATGGTGAAGATCCTGACCATTCCCCCAACCGAGCTCCTTAGAGAAGGAGGAAAGGCAAACTGCCTGGTTCACATGAAAGAGTAGTTACTCACCTGTAACAGGTGTTCTCCAGGAGCAGCAGGAATCAGTCCTCACATATGGGTGTCATTGACACCGATGAAGCCCCAGTGGAGCATTTCCCCAGCTTTCTATGAAAGCCTTTGGGAATACAGGCACGCATGCGCAGTTCCCATCCCGCCTAAAGGTGTCATCTTACCTCAGTCAAATGACATAGCTAAGAACAGCACACAAAAAAATGTAAAAATAAACTATGTACAACTGCAACTCCCAGGGGAGGAGGGAGGGTTGTGAGGACTGATTCCTGCTGCTCCTGGAGAACACCTGTTACAGGTGAGTAACTACTCTTTCTCCAGGACCAAGCAGGAAGTCAGTCCTCACATATGGGTGACTCCCTAGCTCTGGGCTACCGAGGAACCCAGGCTGAACAAGAGTACTCCCTCTAGTCTCGGCAGCAAAGAAAGGCTTTTCAAGGACACAACCTCCACCGGTGGCCCAACAGAGGGCAGGAGGGCAGGAGTTGCCTAAACCTCAGAGAGATTCCGGAGTACTGCTTGGCCAAAACACTGTCCCTACGGGACTCCCTCTCCAGACAGTAATGGGCCGCAAAAGTCTGGCTTGAAGACCAAGTTGCAGCCCTGCAGATGTCTACCAAGGGCACAGAGCGGAGATGAGCCACTGAGGCAGCCATTGCCCTGACACGATGGGCCGTGACCCTACCCTGCAAAGGAAGGTCAGCCGTCTTGTAAGCCCAGGTGATACAGTCAGCCACCCAGATGGACAAGGTACGCTTGGACAAAGCCAACCCCAACTTTTTGGGGTCAAAGGAGACGAAGAGCTGAGTAGCCCTTCGATGCCCCTGCGTACAGTCAAGGTAGAAGGATAAGGCCCTCCTACAGTCCAGGGTATGCAGGACTGCTTCAGCCTGGCTTGCATGAGGCCTAGGGAAGAATGTTGGAAGAACCACCTCCTGATTTGAGGTGAAAAGAGGAGACAACCTTTGGGAGGAACTTTGGATGAGTCCTGAGGACTACCCTGTTCCTATAAATCCTGGTGTAAGGCCTATCACAGACCAGGGCCTGAAGCTCACTCACTCGCCTAGCTGAGGTAAGGGCTATCAGGAAGAGTGTCTTCCATAAGAGGAAGCGCAGTGGACAAGTAGCCATCGGCTCAAAAGGTGGGTCAGTTGCTGCAAGACCACATTCAACTCCCACTCAGGGGCAAGACGACGGATAGCAAACCCCTGAGGAAGCGGGACACCAAGGGGTGGCCCGATAGAGAATGTCCCTCCACCAGTGAGTGGTGAGCTGCTAGAGCTGAGAGGTGGACCCGAACAGAATTGGACTTAAGTCCCTGATTTGATAAGTGTAGTAAGTACTGAAGCACTACTGGCACAGTACAGGAGAAAGGATCCTCTGTACGTAGCTGACACCACACAGAAAACCTTTTCCATTTGAGAGCATAGGTTTTCCTAGTGGACTGTTTCCTAGAGGCTAGGACAACCTCCTCAACTTCCTGAGGTAGGCCCTGAGACCATGGAATCAGAAAAGCATCTGCTGCCATTCGCAGAGGATGCGGTTGCCTGGAGCAGAACTTTGGCAGTTGCTTGCTCAGTGGGCTGGCAAAGAGATCTACCAAAGGGAGACCCCACTTCAAGAATATCTTCTGAACTACTGAAGGATGCAGCTGCCACTCGTGGGGCTGCAGAGTCCTGCTTAATCTGTCTGCCAGGTAGTTGTCCTGGCCTGGAAGGTATACAGCCTTGAGAAGCATGTTGTGCTTGAGGGCAAACGAACAAAGGTCCTGAGCCTCCCGACAAAGGAGTCTGGACCCTGTCCCGCCCTGTTTGTTCACATAAAACATGGCTACCTGGCTGTCTGTCTGAATCAGGACAGATTGATGAGCTAGGGTAGGAGAGAAAGCTTTGAGTGCTAATCGAATAGCTCGGAGCTCGAGGAGACTGATCTGCTGTGCAGCTTCCCAAGGAGACCACAGGCCCTGGGTGCACTTGCCTAGACAATGAGCTCCCCAGCCCTGCAGGGAGGCATCTGTGGTCAATACCACCGTGTAACCAGGAATCTGGAAAGGTACCCCCTTTAGAAGACTGGGTGGGTGCAGCCACCAGATGAGGGAGTTCAGAAATTGTCTGGACACCCTTATCCTGTCTGAGGCTGCCTGTGGCTTGCGACCACTGAGTCCGAAGGCACCACTGTGCAGGCCTCATATGGAGCCTGGCATTGGAGGTCACATGTACTGTCGAAGCCATGTGGCCAAGCAGCCTCAGGCAGAGTCTGGCGGAGACCACTGACCCCCTGTGAAACTGATTTGCTAAGTCCATTAGTCTTTGGGCCCTGTTTGCTGGCAAGAATGCCTTTGCCAGGACAGAGTCCAGCCTCGCCCCTATGAACTCCAAGTTCTGGGAGGGAAGCAAAGTGGACTTTGCGAAGTTTATGACAAATCCCAGGCCTTGAAGAAGAGCAATAGCCCTGAGGGTGGCCTGTCTGGCCTCCTGGCATGTCTGACCTCTGATGAGCCAGTCGTCCAGATAGGGGAAAACAAAGATCCCCTGATTTCTCAGTTAGGCCGCCACCACTGCCAGGCCTTTGGTAAAGACCGGGGGAGCTGAAGTGAGGCCGAAAGGCAGTACTCTGTAGTGATAAGGGTTTCCTCCCACAATGAACCTGAGGTACTTTCTGTAGTCTGGATGAATGAGGATGTGAGTGTACGCATCCTTTAGATCTAAGGAGCATAGCCAATCTCCCTGCTGGAGGTAGGGCAGAAGTGTTCCAAGAGTAAGCATCTTGAACTTTTCTTTCTCTAGGAACTTGTTGAGGACCCTGAGGTCCAGAATGGGTCGAAGGCCACCAGTTCTTTTGGGTACCAGGAAATACCTGGAGTCGAATCCGTGACCTTGCAAGTGGGGAGGCACAGGCTCCATCACCCTGTCCACCAATAGACCTTGAAGCTCTTGAAGGAGGTGGTCTGTGTGCAGGGGAGGCCTTGGAGGCTCCCCTGGAAAGTGAGGAGGAAGCAGTTGGTGAAAATGCAGTGCACAGCCCCTGCGAACTATGTCCAGCACCCAACTGTCCCTGGTGATCAGGGGCCACTGGTGGGCAAAGAGGGCTAGGCGACCTCCTGTGCAGGGTTGGGAGAGCAGGGATGGAGAGGCTACGCACAAGGAGTCAAAAGCCCCCATCCTGCTGAGTGGGAGCAGGGGCCGGAGGCTTGGGGGTCCTCTGCCTACGGGGCCCATTACCCTGCCCCTTGGCTTGCTGACCCTGAGGGGCAGCTTGGGCAGCCTGATATTGAGGGTACTGTTTGTAGGCAGTGCCCTTCCTCGGGTAAAAGGGCTTCTTACCTGAGCCCTTCTTTTTATGAGAAGGGGCAGAGGTCTTCCTAGACAGCCTTGTCCGTGTAAGGTGCTCTGTTTCAAGCTGAGCGGCCTTCTCAGTCATGGGCTTGCCAAAAAGGTTTTCACCTCGGCAAGGGACATCGACCAACTTGTCCTGAACCCATGGCTCGAGGTACGATGACTGCAGCCACGCCTGGCATCGAGCCACGATGCCGGCTGCCGCAACTCAGGCCGAAGCCTCGAAGCCATCGTAGGCGGCGCGGGACATGAATTTCGAGCAGTCCCGAATCCCCGAGGACAAGGACTTAAATCTCTACAAGGATTCCCCGGAGAGACCAGCAGAGAACCCGGCCAACTCCTTGGCCAGGTCCCGCAAGTACATGCCCATGTACAGCTGGTACGACTGGACACGGCAAGCAAGCATCGAGCCCTGGAAGCACTTTCTACTGACGCCATCTGAGTGCATCTTCTGGCTCTTCAGACGATGCATGGCCGATTCCACAACCATAGAATGGTGTGGTAGTTGTACCTTCTGAAAACCAGGGCTCTTCCTGAGTCGATAAATCGAGTTGACTCGCTTACTCAGAACCGGCGCCGAGGCCGGTGCCTCCCACATACGGAAGAGGAGCCGTTCCAGCATCGGAGGAACCGGGACAGTAAAGGCCTCCTTCAGAGGAGAGTCATACTGCAGCGCCTCGAGCTCTTCGGCTCGAGGCTCTTCCTCGGGATCCGCCGGAATAGCCAAGGCAGTGGCCATATCCCGGACGAACTCCGAGAACCGGGTATCCTCCGGAGGGGATCTACTCCGGGGCTCAGACTGCGGTGAGTCCGACGGGACGCACCGAGTCTTGAACGTATCGGGAGACTCCTCGTCCTCCGTCTCCCAGGCAGACTCGTCCGAGGAGGAGTCAGGGTCCGACCCTGCGGGGCCCTGGAGCACCCGGAAGCACCGGCGTCGACGCCCTCGGTCCCGAACGGGAGGTCGAGGGAGACCGCAACCAAGGTCGACTTCGAGCCATGATGGACTCGAGTATCGGCTCGGTCTCCGGGGTCGACTTCGAAGTCGATGTCCCGGTGGTCGGGGCAGATGCGCCAGACAGGCTGGCCATCAGTGCACGCTGCTGCTCCATGAAGGCAGACAGTCTGCTCTCCAAGGCTGTCATCCTGAGACTCAGCTCGGGAGA
Organism: Ichthyophis bannanicus; assembly: GCA_033557465.1. NCBI lineage: Eukaryota > Metazoa > Chordata > Amphibia > Gymnophiona > Ichthyophiidae > Ichthyophis > Ichthyophis bannanicus. Next base: position 518,364,885 of record CM066033.1, read on the forward strand.
CGCAGCAGCCACCGACTCGGGCCCGACGTCGGCTCTCTGGGAGGAGAGTCCTCGAGGGCTACGGGGCTTACATGTCCAGCAGACTCCGGCTCCACGCGAGGAACTTTGGCAGGCTTCTCTTGTTCCACGGGCCCAGGGCGACGGTCGGGGTCTTAGACCTGGCCCTCGAGGAGCCAGGGACCTCCTCCGATGACCCCCTCGCAAGCCGCTTCTTCCTCTTCTGTTCCCGGTCGGGGGACCCCCTGTCCGAGGAGCTTCGATGGCGCTCGGGATCGGAATCCCGAGATTTCGAGGCCTCAGACGAGGTCCGGGCTCGGCCGGAGGCTGAGTCCGAGAAAAGCCTTTCTTTCTGCTGCTGGCGACTTCGGAGTGCCTTGGAAGACATCTTCCCACAAGGCCCGTACGACTTAGGGGCGTGATCGGGACCGAGGCACCGAAGGCAGCAGTCGTGTGTGTCGGTGAGAGACATTAATTTCTTACACCACACTTTTTAAAACCACTGGAAGCCATCGGGGAAAAAAAGAGTCCCTGCGAGGTCAAAGGACCGGCCTTCCAGGGAAAATGGAAAAAAGGGCGCGAACGCCAGCCACGAAGGGCAAAAAACGAAAAAGAAGTATCGGGCTCGATACCGGTGTGCCAAACCCGGCGGGAGGGGAACCGGCGTCGAACCGGAGAAAAAAAGAGCGATAATCGCCGAAAAAATCTACTTTTAACCGGGAGGACAGGACTCATGTCCGGTGGGCTTCTCGGAAAAAAAGAGACTGAGGTAAGATGGCACCTTTAGGCGGGAAGGGAACCGCGCATGCGTGCCTGCATTCCGAAAGGCTTTCACAGAAAGCTGGGGAAATGCTCCGCTGGGGCTTCATCGGCGTCGATGACACCCATATGTGAGGACTGACTTCCTGCTTGGTCCTGGAGAAAGGAAGAAATCACTTCACAGATTAAGGAAGGCACAGGCCAAAAGGAAAAGCCTCCTCAGAAAAGATAGATAAGGACCTTGGCAAGAGAAAAGCTGGCAGCTCAGAATCCGCCTTACAGAACAAACTGCAGCCAAGACCACCACCTAGAGTACAAATCCTTCGAAATTGAGCCCTTTGAGCCACTGAAGCATGCTAACATCAGGGCCCCAAGCACCAGACACAGAGGAGCTATACAGCAATCCCAATTCACAGCTTGCTGCGAACAGAACAGCGCTAGGCAATCCAAAATCCTATGGCGGAACTCATGCTAGGACTGCATGACCGCCAGGTGCACAATAGGTAAACACACTACTAACATGTGCAGATAAAGGCAGGAAACCCTCACATCATGCCAATAGTTGGCAGCGTCCACCCCAAATTGCGTCCAAGGCAGACTGAATCGTGAGACCCCAACAAGGATGACGACGATGTCAAGCCTTAGCACTCACCCCCTGAGAGTCCAAGGCAGAGAATCTGTACTGGGCTCAGCTCTACTCACCTAAAGCTCAGTGGCTTTGCAGCACTGAATTTAAGGTGGCTGGCAGGCAGATCTAAGCGCCTTCTCCAATCTTCAGGAGACAGCAGGGAAGGAACGAAAGAGCAGGGAGGATGCGTTGAGGTTTTGCGAAGCTGCTGCACTCTTCCAGAACCTTTCAATTTCTGGCTGCTCAACAGGCTCTTATCATAAGCACATGGAGCTGAACCAGTTTTCTCTCCTTCTATGGTTACTGAAAAGACTGCAGTCTAGTGAAGCCTCCAATGTCGCGCTCAAGTGAGAGTCACCTTCAAGATGGTAGTTCATGAGTGTTTAGAAACACAGAAACATGATGACAGAAAAAGACCATATGGCCTATCTAGTCTGTCCCTTCCATATCAACAACTACAACAGTCCCCTTTTTACCTTTAGAGATCCTTTGTGTTTGTCCCATGCTTTTTTGAATTCAGTTACTGTCCTCATCTTTACCACCTCCACTGGGAGACTATTCCACGGATCCACTACACTTTCCGTAAAGAAATATTTCCGCATATCACTCCTGAATCTATCTCCCTTTACCCTCATCCCATGTCCCCTTGTAGCAGAACTTGCTTTCAATTGAAAGAGGCTCTCTCCCTGAACATTTATGCCACGGAGGTATTTAAACATCTCAATCATATCACCTCTATTCCGCCTTTCCTCTAAGGTGTACATATTAAGATCCTTCAGTCTGTCCTCATATGCTTTACAATGAAGACCACTAATCTTTATCTTTATTAAAACATATGATAGACTGCTTTGGCCGAAGCATTAAGTGGTGTACAATAAAATCAAAAGGTCCACAATGCAAACTATAGAAAAGAACGCCATAAATAATAGGAAAGCAAAGAAAGGACAGCACAAATAAGTAAAAGCCATGCAATTAAAACAGGAACTTTCAAAAGACCAAAACAAGAAAAACAATCAAAGAAAGACAGGACACCAAAACAGACATTAAACAAAACAGAACCAGCAACAAATTTAGGGAGGGGTACTAGAAGGAAGATCAAAGGCTTGCTGAAATAGATGAGTTTTGAGTAGTGTCTTGAACTGAGGGTAGGCGGGTTCTAACCGAAGGGAAGGTGGTAGTGAGTTCCAAAAGAGTGGACCTAGAAAGAAGAAAGCCGAGTGTCGGGTTTGTTCCAAATGGGCTTGTGATGGAGAGGGTAAAGATAAACGGTTAGCATGAATCGACCGAAGTTGACGATAGGGCGTATGGAGGGAAATAAGGCCAGCAAGATACAAAGGATTACTAGTATGGATAGTGTGGTGGATCAGGATGAGGAACTTATACTGAAAACGAAAACGGAGGGGCAACCAGTGCAGGCGAAGAAGAATGGGAGTAACATGGGAGGGAGGAGTGGCCTAGTGGTTGGGGCAAGGAACCACAGGCCGGAAGGTCGGTGGTTCAAATCCCACTAGAGGACAGCAACCTTGGGCCGGAAGGATTGGGGTTTCTAGTCCCACAGGTGCTCCTTGTGGTCTTGGGCAAGTCACTTAACCCTTCATTGCCCATGTTCCCTGTAAGTATTAGTGTATGTCTCTCATATCCCCTCGTGTTAAATGTATCCCCCAACCGCTTTGACCCGGTGAAAAGCGGGATATAAATGCAGCTAAATAAATAAATAAAAATAAACAAACAAACATGGTCAAAACGATGGGTAAAAGTGATAAGGCGAGCCGCGGTATTTTGAATAGACTGTAAACGCTGAAGCTGATAGTTCGGAAGGTTAGCTAGAAAAATGTTGCAATAATCGAGTCTACTAATGACTAGAGCTAGAACAAGAGTAACCAGAGAATCAAATGGAAGGAGGGAACGAACGGCTCTAATCTGACGTAAGGCCACAAATGACCGACAAGTGAGAGAAGAGATGTGGGTGTGAAAAGAAAGCGAGGAGTCAAGAATGACTCCCAGGTAATGGAAAGAGGAAACAAGAGATTGAATCAATCATGGGGGCAACAGAAGGACAAGAACCACTAAGAGATACCCACATAGCTGTGGACTTTGAGGGATTTAGATGAAGAAAATTTTGGGAAAGCCAGGAAGAAATATGGGAAAGACAGTTGTTCAATTGGGAGATATCCAAAGTGAGTGGAGAAACATAACAGAGAAGGATAATGTCATCTGCGTAAATATATGGAGATACAGGGTACTGCTGAATCAAAAGAGGCAAAGGAACGAGAAAGATATTAAATAGTAGAGGAGAAAGAACAGATCCCTGAGGAACACCATAAGTGAGTGGAAGAGAGGAGGAGGAATGGCTACCAGACTGCACAGTGAACGAGCGGGCTGTGAGAAAAGAACGAAACCATTGTAAGACAGCGCCCCACAGCCTAAGACTGACCATGTTACTCCTTTGCTGATTAAATTACATTGGCTACCCATTCATGCCAGAATTATCTTCAAAACTCTACTCCTTACGTTCAAAGCTCTCAACAAGCTTTCCGCTCCTTCCTTATCTGACCTTATTAATACTACCACACCAAACAGAGCAAGAAGATCCTCAGCCATCAACTCCTTAAAACTCCCAAAGGCCCTTACAAGCTGCTCTTCTTCCACAGCCAAGAGAGCCTTTATCCTCTGTGCCCCTAGGTGCTGGAATACACTACCTCCTGGCATTCGGGCTATCACTAGTTTATCACAATTCAGGAAAGCTCTCAAATTCCATCTCTTTAATAAACATCTTATTGAGACATCGATACTCATTGACACTAGTGATCCCACCCAGATACCCAGCTTCGTGGTTTCTCAACAACAGACATGTGATGAATCGCTTTGATTATTGAATATGTTCTTAGCACCTGTTCCTATTAACCTGTATTCATTCAGTAGTATTACATCTGTAAATAGACTGTAAATAGTTTCCCTTGTTATCCAAGTTCCTTCCCTTGTTATCTGTAAACTCATGCTTGTTATTGTACTGAGACCTTTGTTCTGTGTAAACCGCGCTGATGCTGAATAGTGCGGTATATAAGAGAATGTAAATAAATAAAAATAAATCGTATAAGCGAGAAAGGAGACTCCAGTGATCAATCAGATCAAATGCTGCGGAAAGATCCAGGGAAACAATGAGAGTGACATCACCACGGTCGTGAGCGACATGAAGTTAATTTAAAAGTGCCAGAAGAACAGTTTCAGTGCTATGCCCGTGTCGGAAACCCGCTTGACGAGGATGGAGAGTATTAGTAGCCTCAACTTGAGAATTTAATTGTTCAAAAACAAAGCGTTCCAAAAGTTTTGCCAGGAAGGGAAGGTTTAGTAGCCACCCTCTGCACCGACTCCATCCTGTTGACATCCTTTTGAAGGTGTGGTCTCCAGAATTGCACACTATACTCCAAATGAGGTCGCACCAAAGACTTATACAGAGGCATTATCGCCTCCTTTTTTCTGCTAGCCATTCCTCTCCGTATGCACCCAAGCATCCTTCTAGCTTTTGCCGTTGTCTTTTCTACCTGTTTAGCTACTTTAAGATCATCAGACACAACCACGCCTAGGTCCCGCTCTTCTTTAATGGAAAAAGTACTTCACCCCCTATACTATATTGCTCCCTTGGATTGCTGCAGCCCAAATGCATGACCTTACATTTTTTAACATTAAATCCCATTTAATCAATCTTTCCCTCTCATATCCTCAGATTTTCTTCAGAGGAGAAAATCCATCCACTATCTGCTGGAGACAAAGAAATACTGAGACGACATCTGATGGCTGAGGCTGATAGAAGCACAGGAGTGGTGTCATTGAAACCTGGGCTTTTCATTGGTTCTTTGTCTCCACCAATCTGCTGGTTGCTGAACGCAACCCACTTGTCTGGACTGGTCTAGCTGGACGATCTAAAAACATAAATTACAAGAAGAGGGCTGATGATCAAGTCCCAAGACTGAAGGCACCAACTATGAGTATCCTTTATGGATATGGTCCTTAAGCACCTGGAATGCCTTTTAAACCTGCTGGCTAGTTCTGAAACATATCACCTGAAAAACAGCTGCAGCAAAATAAAATGGCTTGATTCTTACTGGAAAAAAGTTATATGTGGCTGGATCATCCACACCTAAGGGGGCAATGGTGCCACAGAAAAGAAAGAAAACTTGAAACTATCTGAAAATGCTAAACTAGGGAAAAACTAAACAGAAAGTAAGACTACCGCAACAGCAGGAAGATAGCTAGGCAGCGGAAAGTTAGGAAAGGAAAATATGAAGGACAAAAATCGCAAACTCACATTCAACTCTGAAAAAAGTCCACAGGGGCTCCACAGAAAGAAAGACTGAGGCAAAACGGTACCATGACTGAAGGCGGGAAGGCATGCACAGAGGACGTTTCAAAAGCTTCCAGAAGGGGCTGGGAATACTCCCACACAGGGCTCCATCAGATGACATCAACCATATGTGAAGGCTTATTTCCTGTTTGTCCACAGCAAAAGCACAGTTACTCACCTGTAGCAAGTGTTCTCCGTGAACAGCAGGAATAAGTCCTCACATATGGGTGACACCACTAACCGAGTCCTGCATGGGAACACTCCCCAGCTTCAACTAGAAGCTTTAGGAAGGCTTCAAAGCACATGTGCACCTGCCTTCTCACCTACTGCAGCACCATCTTCTCCAGTAGAATATCAAAGCAGTAGCCAGAAAACTCCTCCTCAGGGAGGTGAGAGGGTTGTGAGGACTTATTCCTGCTGTCAACGGAGAACACCTGCTATAGAAGAATAGCTACGCTTTCTCCGTGGACAAGCGGGAAGTCAGTCCTCACATATGGGACTACCACGCTACAGGCTACCAAAAACAGGAGGCCAAAAGCCCAACAGGGGCAACAGAACTAGAGAACAAGAGAAACAGCATGGGTGGTCAATGTAGGGGACGCGAGTAATTCAGCATCTTCAGGTTACAGCATCACTGCAGAGTACACTTTTTTGGTAGCCTGGACAGAAGGGCAGGTGGGAAGGAGTTGGAACCTAACCCCCAAAGAGATGCCGGAACACAGCTTGGCTGTGGCTGCTATCGCGTCAGGAATTCCCATCAAGACAGTAATGAGCTGTGAAAGTGTGAAAAGAACACTTCACGGCCCTGCAGATCTCTTCCATGGAGACCGAGAGTAAGTTGGCCACCGGAGCAGCCATGGCTTTGACACTGAGCTATGACATGACCATCACGGCTCAGGCCTGCTGAGCATAAGCGAAATAGATGAGGTCTGCCAGCCAAGTTGACAGGGCATTTGGAGACGGCAGTCCCCAGCTTGCTAGGGTCAAGAGAGACAAACAACTAGGTGGATTTACAATGCACCTTTGTCTGCTCAAGGTAGGCAGTTAAGGCGTGCTTGCAGTCCAACATGTGTAGCACCGCTTCCCCCCCCTACTGGCGTGAGGCCTGGGGAAGAAAGTCAGCAGAATGACTGACTAGTTGAGGTGGAACGTAGATACCACCTTCGGCAGGAAATGTAGATGCAGGCACACTACCACCCTATTATGGTGGAACCTGGTGTACAGCAAGTGAGCCACCAATGCCTGGAGCTCACTTACATGGCACACCAAAGTGACCACCAGCAGAACAAGACCTTCCAGGTCAGGAATTTCAAAGGACAGGAAGTAAGAGGCTAAAAGGGAGCAGACAAGAGCTGTGCCAGAACCACATTAAGGTCCAGGGCACCGGTGGGGGCTTGACTGGAGGTTTAGAAAGTGGTAAGCCGCACAAAGTGAGCCACCAGGGGTTATGCTGAGATGGGCTTCCCCTCCAAGCTGCGATGGTAGGCCCCAATCATGCTCAGTTGGACTCTGACCAAACTGGACTTGAGACCAGAGTCAGAGAGGTGCAGAAGGTACTCCAGCAACCTGTCCACAGCACAGGAAAAGGGATCCAAAGCCCGGTCTGCACACCAGGAGAACTTCCATCACTTGAATGTATAAAGCCCTCCACTTAGAAGTCTTATTGGAGGCCAGAAGGACACCCGTAACATTCTCGGGTAGGTTGAACTCAGAGGACTACTCACTCAACATCCATGCTGTGAGGGCCAAGGACCAGATGTTGGTATGCAGCAAGGTCCCATTCTCCTAAAATATGAAATGTGGACCAGAGCCCAGCTGCAGAGGCTCCCTCCAAGAGAGCAGGAGCAGCAAGGAGAACCACGACTGCTGGGGCCAATACGGGCGATGAGAATCATTGTGCCCCTGTTGACCTGCAGCTTCAGCAAGGTCTTCACCACAAGCGGAATAGGAGGATAGGCCCACACCCCAGTGAAAGAGGAAAGCACCTGATGCCAGCCAGTTGCGGATGCGACCCTGGAGCAGAACCGATCTGCCTGGGCATTTCATAGGGTGTCGAGGAGATATCGCAGGAGTACCCCACTCCCAAAAGATTTGCCCCACAACTGCCTTGCGAGGGTCCACTTGTGTCGCTGAAGGACGCAGCTCAGCTGGTCTGCCAGGGAGTTGAGGTCCCCAGGCAGATTAGTTGCCCTCAGCTCCATTCCGTGAGCTTGGCAAACTTCCACAAGCGAACCGCCTTCCAGCATAGGAGGTATGACCCTGTGCCGCTTTGCTTATTGATGTAATACATCAATACCTGATTGTGTATCTGGATCAGCACAGACTGGTTGGCCAAATGAAGTACCTTTAATAGAACCTCTGCCCGACATGACCTGGAGGCAAAGGCTCTATGGCATGATCGGCCAGACAAGTAGAGATGTCTCCTTGCAACAAGCTGAGGTGCAAAGGGTCGATGGGGGGTGATGGGTAGCAGAGGTGCAGCATGTAGCCGCTCTGGACTATCTGCAAAACCCACAAGTCAGAGGTGATGAGAGGCCACTTGTGGGCAAAAAGGATGAGCCGCCTCCCCCACCAGAGTATTTTCCTCTGTGGAAACTGGTAGATTAGCTACTCTCCGAAGGATCCAGTCAAAATCCCATCCCTGGCTTGGGCTGTGGGGCAGGCTGGGCAATGTTCCCTCTAATTTTCTGTAGGCTGTGTGCGCATAAAATATCAGCTGTGCGCGGCTTTTGAAGGAAGGTTAAATTTTTGTGCGCCACATAACGACAATCGGAGTTATATACTTTAAAATTTGACTACATGTCAGAATACAGTATGTACACCAAATTGATTTTAATCAAATTAAATGAAAATAGATGATTACTAAATGAAGCGGGAAATTTCTAGTAATTACAATCATAACTTAAATTTTAAGACATCTGTGTTGTTTTCTATCAGAATCAGAGCCGTAATTTTTGTGCGCTCTGTTGTAAAGTATGTGCGCTCGCTTGGCAAGGTGTGTGCGCGCGCACAGCTTAGAGGGAACAGTGAGGCTGGGCCTTACGAGGTTTCTCTTGTCACTGCTGATGAAGGACCTGCGCATTTTGCTGAGAGCTTTAAGGGCTCGAGAAGTACCAGGATTACACTGGTAGTAAGTCTTCTTCAGCCCCTGGCACCTCTTCAGAGAGGTATTGAAATTCTTCCTCGAGAGCCTGGTGAGAGTGATATGCTGCTTCTCTATGTCACCAGTTTTGGCCTCCACTTGCTCCCGAAAGTGGTTCTTCCTTCTACATGGCACATCCGCCAGTTTATTCTGCACAGACGGTTCCAAATTCGAAAGACTGGAACCAGGTGAGCTGGCAGGCCCCAATACCCATCATCGCTACCCTGCAGACTGATTCAAAGGCGTCATAAGTTGCCCAGACAATATACTTTGAATAGTCCTTGCCGTAGTCCACCAGGGCAGGATAGGAGTCCAGCTGCTCTGGGGGAATGAACAAGTCCAGCTCGGCAAGATCTAGCATGATGTCCTTCAAGAACACACTCATGAACAGCTGGCACGATAGGCTAGGACTCTGGCCACTAGCATGGAGCTCTGGAAGCATCGCCTGCCAAAGGAATCCAAAGTACCACTACTACTGAACAGCTGTATAGCGCTGCAAGATGTACGCAGCGCTGCACAGACATATAAAAGACGGTTGCTGCTTATCAGAGCTTACAATCTAGTCCAGACAGACAACACAGTAGCTGTAAACATGGGATACATCTAGGGAGAAGGGTAAGGAAACACAAAGGGGAACAGGTGAATCAAAATCCAAAAGTGGCAATAAAGAGGTGAGTTTTCAGGCTGGAAATTCTGCACCTCCCTACCCTGAGGCGTCAAGGAGCAAGTCTTATTACTCTTGATTCTCTTCTGGGCAGACTCCACCACCAGAGAATGGTGCAGAAACTGAAGCTTCTCAAACTCTGGGGCCTTCTGGACCCAGTACATTGAGTCCAGCCTCCTGCTGACAGCAAGTATCATGAGAGCGATTTCCCACATCCTCATTTACAGCCTCTGCAAGATCTGGTGCACTGGCACTGTCACATTAGGGGCTGAAGGGAACTTGAGGATCTCCAGCTCCTCCGCCCTGGGCTCATCCTTCACCTCCAGGGAAAATGGGATGGCGTTGGCCATATCCCCGACGAAGTCCTGGAAGGATTTGTCCTCGGGAGGAAACTTCCAGCATTCAAAAAAGGCATTAAAGACATACCTGTTCCAACTAGCCTACAACCAGCCACCCTAAACAAGGCCTATGTCATTACTGCCCAGCCTGCCATCAGTCCACCTGCACACTTAAAGTTCATTTCCTCATGCTAACATTTAATATGGAGGAGTAGCCTAGTGGTTGGGGCAAGGTACTTCAGGCCGGAAGGTCGGAGGTTCAAATCCCACTAGAGGACAGCAACCTTGGGCCGGAAGGACTGGGGTTTCTAGTCCCACAGATGCTCCTTGTGGTCTTGGGCAAGCCACTTAACCCTCCATTGCCCATGTTCCCTGTAAGTATTAGTGTATGTGTCTCATATCCCCGCGTGTTAAATGTATCCCCCAATTGTGTTGTGACCGCTTTGATTGAAGGATAAGGCGGTATACAAAACTGTCTAAATAAATAAAAAATAAAAAATAAATACACGCTTGATTTCCCACACCAATCTCTCTATAGGAACTGACCAGTTTGGTCAGTTCCTATAGAGAGATTGGTGTGGGAAATCAAGAGTGTATTTAGGATTAATGGGGTTGATTTCCATGGGTGTAATTTTATAGTAATTTGAATATTTAACATATAGCTACCTGCTCTCAACACTTGTATATTACCGTTCACCATTGTTTTCAACCCAAGTTAAACTGTTCTATGCAATCTGTTTATTGTTCATCTTATATGTAAACCACACTGATCTTAAAAAGCACAGTATATAAAAGCAAATAAATAAATTCATGTGGAGGAGAGAAGTCCGAATGAAGCTCAGGAGACCGGTTGTTCAACAGGACCTCCGATTCCACACTGGCCACCCAGTCGTCTGAGTCAGACTCCAAGAGAAAGTCGAAGTATCATTGGGACTCCTTCCGGAGCTCCCTCCGACTGTGCATACAAGGAGAGCAGACAGGATCGATGAGGCATTGAGTGCTTCCTGGGTTTCACTAGAACATCAGACCCAGACACACTCAAGAGGGAAATGGTATGGGGACCAGTGCCGACTCCAACCAACACCGCTGCATTCTCAGGCAATGCATGGGTCTCAAGTATCAGCTGTATGATGTGTGGTGACGATGTCATGGGCAGAGGGGACAGCCTGCTGCTTCATCAGCACTGCTGCCATGTGGGCCTCACGGGCCCGGAGAAATTCCTCCAAAGCTGCCAATTCCAAAGGTTCAGGGCCAGAGCAGCTTCAGCCATTATCTCCTGCATACCCTCAGTTGCAGCGAAGCCACGGATATTGGGGGATGAATGGTGCTCCTCCAGCACTCTAGGAGTCCATTGCTCCTGCTGGGGCACCTTGGTGGACTGTTCCCAGTCATTGCTCTTGATGTCATGTTAGGAAGAGCCCTGATGCCCCTTCGATGTTGGAATTGATGTCGATCAAAAGCCTCCGCGCTACAGGTCACTGCAGCCCCTCGGCTCCAAGTGAGCTCAAGCACCCCTCAATGTTGATGTTTCAGCAAGTCCTAGTGAGGTCATCAGGATAGATGCCAGAGCATATATTTAATCAGAGCACTACCCAAAGAGGGACTCTCGCTGCTTTTCCCAACCCTTCAGACCCCTCCTTGTCATCTGTAGACACAGATTACAAGAATGCTGGTGATCGGGACCCAAACACTGATGGCACCAACTGTGTGTCCATGACTGAAATGGTCTTGGCGCATTTGGTGCACTTCCTGAAACCACTGGCTAGCTTTTGGGACATGTCAGGAAAAATGGCCATGGCAAGATCAAATAGCTTGATGATGCCAGCTGCAATAAAGAGTAGTTACTCACCTGTAACAGGTGTTCTCCAGGAGCAGCAGGAATCAGTCCTCACATATGCGCCGACAGAGCCCCCGTGCGGAGCATTTCCCAAGCTTTCAAAGAAAGTCTTTGGGAACACAGCGCGCCTGCGCAGTCCCCTTCCCGCCCAAGGGTGCCATCTTGCTCAGTCTGATGACATAGCTAAAAGACAGCAAAAAACAAAATAAAGTGCATGACTGCAACTCCAGGGGAGGAGGGAGGGTCGTGAGGACTGATTCCTGCTGCTCCTGGAGAACACCTGTTACAGGTGAGTAACTACTCTTTCTCCAGGACCAAGCAGGAAGTCAGTCCTTACATATGGGACTCCCCAGCTCTAGGCTACGGGGAACCCAAAGCTGAAAAAATAGCTCCCTCTACAGAGCCTCAGCATCCGTGACAAGAATATCCTCTGAGAACGCCCCCGTACAGTAGCCCAACACAAGGGCCGGAGGGTAGGAGTTGCCTAAACCTCAAAGAGATTACGGAATACCGCCTGTCCTAAAGCACTGTCCCTTCAGGACTCCCTCTCGAGGCAGTAGTGGGCCGCAAAAGTCTGGCTTGAAGACAAAGTAGCGGCACGGCAGATGTCTGCTAACGGAACAGAGCAGAGATGAGCTACTGACACGGCTTTCGCCCTGACACAGTGGGCCGTGACTAGACCCTGCAAGGAGAGGCCGGCTGCCCTGTACGCCCAGGCGATACAATCTGCTACCCAAGTGGACAACGTACGCTTGGAGACAGGTAACCCCAATTTATTAGGGTCAAAAGAGACGAAGAGCTGAGTAGCCCTTCGATGCCCCTTTGTACGTTCTATGTAAAAGGACAACGCCCTCTTACAGTCCAGACTATGCAAGACTGTCTCAGCCCGACTGGTATGCGGCCTAGGAAAGAATGTCAGAAGAACCACCTCCTGATTGAGGTGGAAAGAGGAGACAACTTTTGGAAGGAACTTCGGATGAGTCCGAAGGACCACCCTGTTCCTGTAGAACCTTATGTACGGTCTATCAGAAACCAGAGCTTGTAGTTCACTCACACGTCTGGCCGAGGTAAGAGCTACCAGGAAGAGCGCCTTCCAAGAAAGGAAGCGTAAATGGCAAGTAGCCAGTGGCTCAAACGGTGGGCGAGAAAGTTGTTGCAAGACCACGTTCAAGTCCCACTCAGTGGCAGGGGGACGAATCAGAGGCTTGAGCAAAAGCAGGCCTCTGAAGAAGCGGGACACCAAGGGGTGAGCTGACAGCACCTGTCCCTCCACCGGTGAGTGGTGTGCCGAAAGAGCACTGAGGTGGAGCCGAACAGAGTTGGACTTAAGGCCTAGTTCTGACAGATGAAGCAGGTATTGTAGCACTACTGGCACCAGGCAGGAGAAAGGATCTTCATTGTGCTGAGCACACCACACTGAGAACCTGCGCCACTTGAGGGCATAGGACTTTCTGGTGGATTGCCTCCTCGAGGCCAAGCCACCTCCTCAACTTCCCTAGGAAGAAGCAAGGGAGCCAGCACTATCCTTTCAGCAGCCAGGCCATCAGATTGAGAGATCTGAAATTGGGGTTGTGATAAGGAAGCTTATCATAGCTCAGGAAGGAGCTATAGAAAAGGTGAAGTGACTCTGAACAAGCAACCTGTCAGTTCTGGTAGAAATAAGAAAACAGAATTTTCCCATAAAAGACTACCAGTCCCAGAATGCACCAGGTTTCCAACAGCCATTAGAGGAGCTGAAGTGAGGAAACGTGTGTTCAATCAGGAGGGCTATGAGGTAATCCCCGAGCACTCATCTCAAAGGGCAGGGCCTGATTCAGCACAGCTGCGCTGTGCTAGGGTGGAGCACTCATCAAAGCAGAATAAAGGTAGAGTTTATTCTACAGAGAATTATCCTCAGTTTCATCTTGGAGATCCTCAGCTTGGACATCTTCATCATCTGAAGGATCATCAGAAACAGAAGCCAAACCGGACAGACAGAGAGGGCAAGAAACCCTTTGGAAGAAAGAAGAGGAAAGCATTTGGGAGGCCTAAAGGAGTCCAGAGCAGTACGTATACTGGGAGACATTCAAAAGGCCAGCATACACCATTGAACTGGGAAAGCCAGAGGAATGGTGCTGCAGAGCTAGGAATCTCCAGACGGTACTTGTGAGGGAGACGGCTGCACGTGGAAGGGACCCTAGGACCCGTGCCAGAAGGTATGTGAAGAGAGATCCAGTGTCCAGGGATCTGGATTGGAAGGCTGGACATAAGAACTGGACTACATACTGGCCAGGCTATTTAGAGAGGAACTCTAACAGCAATGGAAGCTCAGGTATGAACACTGATCTATGCCCTAGCTATAACCTTGAAAGACAGCAGGGAAACAAGTATTCTCCTGAGAGTGCTACATTGAGAAATTCCTCTGTGCCAATCCATGATATTGAACCCATGATTGTTGAAGAAGAGGGAGCGGTCTTAGATACAGGCTGTGAATATATGGATTGCTCTCTGTCTAAACTCCTTTGGTAATTTACTGTTACAAAGTACAAGAACCATCACAAAGAAATACAAACTTGTTCTTTAATCTACTCAGAAAAGCTCCTGAGTAGGATTTTTAGCCACGCAGTAGAAAGCAAGCCAGCTAAGGGGTTTCAGCTGGGTAACTGCTAGCAATTGAGCCTTACCTAATTGCTTGTGAGCTCTGAGGGAATCACTTCTGAGTCTATGTGTGAAGATATAAGAACGTAACCTGAAAAGAACAGTTTTTCCCTTCTTTGTGGGTTTTGCTTGTTGTTTTTAACACTGCTAAGAAAATATTTGCTAAAGCCTACAGAAAAGACCAGTTTGTTACCAACCAGGTCTTTATTCTTTTGCTTTGATTGCCTGACAAGTTCATCTGTTGTTTTCCTGATTTTGTTTTTCCAAGTTTAACACTGAAAGCAAGTATCCTGTTTTATGTGCTACCAAGCATATCTGTGTTGGGAGAAATAACCCCATAAATAAATATCTTATTGGCTTTACACTCAAGCACAACTAATTATTGTGAGCAGCTGTGTCTGGTGTGAATGAACTGCATTTCCCACAATCCCTTGCAAATCATATTGATATATGCACTTGCCAAGACTGTGAACATTCTCACCCAGGCAGCCGTCTGACAGGGTGCAGAAGGGAACCCTGATCCTGAGACAGGAGATCGTGTTGCAACCCCAGAGGGAATGGAGTTTCCACTGCCAACTGCAGAATAAGTGGAAACTATGGTTGCCTCGGCCATCTGGGAGCTACCAGAATCACCGAGGCCTTGTCCCGTAGAATCTTGAACAGAGTTCAGGCCACCAGGGGCATGGGAGGAAACGCATACAGGAGGCCCGTAGACCAAGAGATGAGAAACGCATCTGCTGCCATTCTCAGGGGATGCGGCTGTCTGGAGCAAAACCTGGGCAGCTGACGGTTCAGTGGACTTGCAAAGAGATCGATGGATGGAAGTCCCCATCGTAGAAAGATCTGCTGAAGCACCAGTGGATTCAACTGCCATTCGTGAGGCTGGAGAATCCTGCTTAGTTTGTCTGCCAAGAAGTTCTCCTGACCAGGTAGATAAACTGCTTTGAGAAACATGCCTTGCTTGACTGCAAAGGAGCAAAGTGCCTGCGCCTCCTGACATAGGAGTCTGGACCCTGTGCCCCCTTGCTTGTTCACATAGAACATTGCTACCTGATTGTCTGTCTGAACTAAGATAGACTGGTGAGAGAAGGCATGAGAAAAAGTCTGTAGTGCCAAGAGGATTGCTCGCAGCTCCAAAAGATTGATCTGCTGTGTGGCTTCCTGAGGAGACCAGAGGCTTTGAGTGCATGTGCCCTGGCAATGTGCACCCCAGCCCCTTAAGGAAGCATCGGTCGTCAGCACCCTGGTGTGTGCTGGGGCCTGAAAGGGTGCCCCCCTGAGGTTTGGGAGATGCAGCCACCACTCAAGGAGTCCAAGAGTGGTTTGGACACCTTTACTCTGTTTCGGAAGTCGCCTGTGGCTTGCGCCCACTGAGCTCTGAGGCACCACTGAGCCGCCCGCATGTGCAGACGGGCTTTCGGAGTCACATGTACCGTGGATGCCATGTGGCCCAGGAGCCGCAGGAAGTGTCTGGCGGAGACCTGAGAATTGCTTCGGAACTGGTTGGCCAAGTCCATCAGTCTGTGGGCCCTGTCCTCAGGCAAGCAAGCTCTTGCCTGAAGGGTGTCCAATCTTGCCCTTATAAACTCTAGGTTCTGTGAGGGGAGCAAAGTGGACTTTGCGTAGTTTATGACAAAGCCCAGATGCTGAAGAAGAGAGACAGTGCAAAGAGTGGCTTGTCTGTCATCCTGGAGAGACTGACCTCTGATGAGCCAGTCGTCCAGGTATGGGAAGACAAAAATTCCCTGATTTCTGAGGTAGGCCGCCACCACGCCAGACATTTTGTGACGACCCTGGGGGAGGAGGTTAGGCCGAAGGGAAGTACTCTGTACTGGAAATGGTTTCCTCCCACCACAAATCTGAGATATTGTCTGTGGTCTGGATGAATGAGGTTGTGCGTATAAGCATCCTTTAGGCCTAAGGAGCATAGCCAGTCTCCCTGCTGGAGGTAGGGGAGCAGTATTCCAAGGGTAAGCATCTTGAACCTTTCCCTTTCCAGAAACGTGTTTAGGTTTCTCAAGTCTAGGATAGGCCGGAGGCCTCCCGTCCTTTTTGGTACCAGAAAGTACCTGGAGTAGAAGCCTTGCCCTTTCAGGTGGTGAGGCACCGGTTGCACCGCCTGATCCTTTATAAGACTTGTCAACTCCTGCAGGAGGAGGTTTCTGTGCAGAGGGAGTTATGGAGGCTCCCCTGGAATGTAGGAGGGGGATATCTGGTGGAAGTGGAGCATATAGCCTTGTTGGACTATGCTGAGGACCCAGGTACCCCCTGTGATGGCTGGCCACCTGTAGGCGTACAGGGTCAGCCGACCTCCTGTGCTGAGTGGAGCCAGCTGTGGAGAAGAGGCTATGCTGTGTGAGTCAAAACCCCGCTCCCTGCTGTGCAGGAGCTGGAGCTGGCGGCTTGGGGGTCTTCTGCCTACAGGGCCCATGCCCCTGCCCCTTGGCCTGCTGGCCCTGTTGGGGAGCTGGAGAGGCCTGATAATGAGGGTAGGATTTGTAGGCAGCATCCTTCCTCGGGAAAAAGGGCTTTTTCCCCTAAGCCCTTCTTTTTCTGAGAAGGAGCAGAAGTTTTCCTGGACAGCCTTGTCCTGGTGAGAGTCTCAGTCTCGATTTCCGCAGCCTTTTCAGCCATGGGCTTACTGAAAAGGTTTTCACCTCGGCAGGGGACATCGACCGACTTGTCCTGCACCCATGGCTCCAGGTCCGATGACTGTAGCCAGGCCTGACGGCGTGCACCGATGCCGGCCGCGGCTACTCGGGCCGAAGCCTCGAAGCCATCATAGGCTGCTCGAGAGATAAACTTCAAGCACTCTCGAATCCCTGTTGAGAAAGCCTTGAACCTCTGCAAAGGTTCCTCAGAGAGGCCAGCTGAGAACCCGGCAATCTCCTTTGTCAGGTCTCTTAAGTACATGCCCATGTACAGCTGGTAGGTCTGGACACGGCAAGACAGCATAGAGCCCTGGAAGCACTTTAAACCGAGGGAATCCAGGTTCCGGGCATTCCCGGCCGAGAGGCACCGAGGAGTGCATCTTCTGACTCTTCAGACAGTGCATGGCCGATTCTACAACCATGGAGTGGTGCGGTAGCTGCGCCTTTTGGAACCCAGGGCTCTTACGGACTCGATAAATGTAATCGACCCGTTTGCTAAGAACCAGCGCTGAGACCGGTGCCTCCCACATACGCGAGAGCAGCCGTTCCAGCATCGGAGGAACCGGTACAGTAAAGGATTCCTTCGGAGAAAAGTCATACTGAAGGGCATCGAGCTCCTCGGCTCGAGGCTCCTCCTCGGCATCCGCAGGGAAGGCCAGCTCCTTAGCCATGTCCCTCACGAAGTCCGAGAACCGGGTATCCTCCGGGGGGGGGACCGTCTCCGAGGCTCGGACTCCAGTGAGTCCGAAGGGACGCATCAGGTCCAGAAGGTGTCTGGGGACTCCTCGTCCTCAGTCTCCCACTCAGACTCCTCCGAGTCGTCGAGCGGCTCCGGCCGTGTGGGCCTCGGTGCCATCCGCCCTGATGCCGAGGGTATTGGCGTCGATGACCTCGGCCCTGCACAGGAGGTCGAGGGGGACCTTGACCGAGGATCGGCTCGGTCTCCGGGGTCGACTTAGACGTCAAGGTCCCGGTGGTCGGGGCAGATGCACCGGTCAGACCGGCGATCAGCACCCACTGCTGTTCCATGAAGGCAGCCAAGCTGCTCTCCAAGGCCGTCAACCTGAGTCCAAGCTCAGGAGACTCAGCAGCCCCTGACTCAGGGCCCGACGTCGGCTCCCCCGGAGGAGAGTCCACAAGGTCAACTGCACTTACGTGACTCGGAGACTCCAGCTCCACACGAGGTAGCTTGGAAGGCCTCTCTGACTCCGAGAGCCCGGGGCGGCTGTCAGGACTATGCTACCTGGCCCTCGAGGAACCAGGAGCCTCCACCGACGCCACCCTTGCGAGCTTTTTCTTCCTGCAGTGCTCCTGTGAGGGAGACTCCCTTTCAGAGGATCCTCGACAGCGCTCGGGATCGGACTCCCGAGATGTCGAGGCCTCTGACGAAGTCCGGGCCCGGCCGGATGCGGAATCAGAGAATATTCTTTCACGCTGACGCTGACGGCTCCGAAGCGCCTTCAACGACATTTTGCTGCACGAGCCACAGGCCAGCGGGTCATGGTCAGGCCCAAGGCATCGGAGGCAGCCGTCATGTGTGTCGGTGAGAGACATAAGTTTCTTGCACCGATCACACTTTTTGAACCCGCTGGCAGCGATTGGGGGAAAAAAGGCCCCTGCAAGGTCAAACGACCGAGCTGCCAGTGAAAACACAAAAAGAGCGCGAACGCTACTCCCGAAGGACAAAAAACGAAAATCACAAGTCCGGACTCGATATCAGTGTACCGAGCCCAGGCGGGAAGGGGAACCGGCGTCGAACCGGAGAAAATAACGCGAAAATCGCCGAAAAACCCCAGCTTTTCCCAGGTGACACAAACTCACGTCCGTCGGGCTCCGCGGAAAAAGAAAGACTGAGCAAGATGGCACCCTTGGGCGGGAAGGGGACCGCGCAGACGCGCTGCATTCCCAAAGGCTTTCTTTGAAAGCTAGGAAAATGCTCCGCACGGGGGCTCTGTCGGCACCAACGTCACCCATATGTGAGGACTGACTTCCTGCTTGGTCCTGGAGAAAAAAAATACTAAAAATAACTACTACAAAGGAAAGGAAGCGTTGGAACTTGAGAGGAACTGGAGTGAAAGATGATGAAACAGACGCTACCGATGGCAGGAAAGAATATCAAGCATAAATGACCCCCAGAGGGGAACAAGATGACACATTTACCAGCAGATACTGCAAAAACACCTTAGGGGCTCCGCAGAAAAATACTGGGGAAGATGGCACCATGGCAGACAGGAAGACAAGCGCACAGGCATGGTGGAGCCTCCCAAAAGCTTCCAATAGAAGCTGGGGTGTGTTCTTGCATGGGGCTCCATTGGTGACATTAATCATATGTGAGGACCAATGTTCCCTCTAATTTTCTGTAGGCTGTGTGCGCATAAAATATCAGCTGTGCAGCTTTTGAAGGAAGGTTAAATTTTTGTGCGCCATGTAATGACACTCGGAGTTATATACTTTAAAATTTGACTACACATCAGAATACAGTATGTACACCACATTGATTACACTAGAAAACATTGTAGAACTTGTGAAAACCATAAATACATAACAACTTTTAAATTTTAAGATGTCTGTGTTGTTTTCTATCAGAATCAGAACCGTAATTTTT
The DNA here is from genome assembly GCA_033557465.1 of Ichthyophis bannanicus. Classification (NCBI taxonomy): domain Eukaryota; kingdom Metazoa; phylum Chordata; class Amphibia; order Gymnophiona; family Ichthyophiidae; genus Ichthyophis; species Ichthyophis bannanicus. The sequence continues at coordinate 518,384,485 of CM066033.1, forward strand.
GTGCGCTCTGTTGTAAAGTATGTGCGCTCGCTCGGTGAGGTGTGTGCGCGCACACGCGCACAGCTTAGAGGGAACAGTGGTGAGGACTTCACTCCTGCTCGTCCACGGAGAATTTCAGTGCTCCCCCTGGTGCATGCTGTCTCGCTTGAATCCTGCTACTCCTATGTTTGCAGAAGCTGCTTTGCTTTTGCTTTCCAACTGCAAGCAGGATTGGAGTAGGGGAGAGGAGGAAAGAGCTAAGAAAAGAAATGAGGGCTGGGAGTTGAAGAGAACCAACAGGGGTAATAAGAACTAGAAGGTAGGAAGACAGAACAAGAGCAGGGAAGAGGGGAATGATGGGGGAAGACAGAATGGATGGTGGGAAAGTAATGAAGGAGAAGAAAGTATTGGTCGTGTGGTAGGGGAAGGGTAGAGGATGAGGGCTAAAGAAAGGAAAATGGAAGATAGAGTGCCAGCTTGAAACGTCAATGGGGAAAGATACAGTATGCGGAAGCATGGGAAATTGAGGCTGAAGAGTAAGCTTGAGCTAAAGTGCTGGTAATAAAGGCAATATAGTTGGAGAGAAATTAGATTACAGAACGCAGAAATATGCAAGGAGAGCTATATGAATTAAGGAAAAAACTAGAAGAGAAGATAGAAAAATGTTAAAGACAGGCAAGATGAAAACAGAGGAGCAAGGGGGGGAGGGGGTGCCGAATTCTAAGACAGAAACAGCACGTTATACAGGCAATTTTCAAAGTTCTTTACATGGGAAAAATGGCCTATCTGAAAATCAGCCTCCTCTTGGGCTTAGCTATGTTAAATAGAATTGTTCCCATAGATGTGGTTAGGTCAAGGGAAGAAAAAGCATTTAACTAGACACATGCACTGCTTTATTCCAATTGGCTGCCTTCACAAAATACCAAATGCAAAGTACATGTGCGCCCTTTGTATAGAATTCACAACAAATCAGTTATCAAAAACTACTTAGCCTGATTAATTTACAAGGAAATGTATATACTCATCTATATGTACTTTTTAGCTAATTTTCAAAGAGAAACAGACAGTTAAATGCCATCTGAATAAGCAGCCCAAATCTCTCACTATGCAACTAAGCAAGTACAATATTTCAGACATTTAGAGTACTCCCCAGCTTGCCAAAACTCACAGCAAATTCTTAAAAGAATAGTACACAAGCAAGAACGAGAGCTATTGTTCTAGGCTAAAAAACAAAAACAATATTTTCTAAGAAAAGAGAATAAAAAAGGCATATATTACACAGTTCTCATTTCATGCAAGGAGGCTTATTTTAAGACAAATACATAATCAAACCTCTCTTTGCAGTCAGAATGTTCCTTTGTTTGAAATGAACTTGGTCCCCATGTACGGCCTCTCTTTTTGAAACCTTTATTGACATCCTCAAACTCTTCACGACGAACGACAGTGCTCTTTCCCCATGTTCTATTGCTTTCATCAGAAGTGACTGAGAATTGGGGGGAAACAAAAGGATAAGTGAACATTGTGGACATGATCTTTTAACATATCTACATCAGATGAATTAATAAAAGGAAACACCAACCGATTTTTTGAACACACTGAATCAAAAGCATCCCATTTAACCAAAGGAGGAAGCAAAGCATTTTTAAGAAAACTGTTAAAAAGAAGCAGATAAGGGGAAAAATGCAGCACAAATTTTGTTTGCTTTTAAAACATGATTGAAAAATGCAAGATTTAGCTCATTTGCCTATGAATTGCACTGAGCATTTTAACAGTCTGCACCACCATTTAGGTCACAATAGTGACTTAAGGATACTTTGAAAGTAGTTTGCCACAAGATCTGTGTGCACTTTTAATTATCATTGATAATTCAAGATGCAAATTTTTGGTTTAAAATACTCAGGCCTCTCTAAGGTTTTATGCAAAATTACTATACCCAACACCCTTTTTGCAATTGAATAATAGAGTCTTGCCTTTGCCTTTTTTCACAGCCCCATTGTAAGGCTCATATTCACATGTGATATCCACATCCTGCTGGTATACATATATACTATTCCTTCCATCATTAACAGTACTTGTATCTGTTTTGGAAATCACTGGAGGAAAATAAAAATGCAGCAGAGACCTTACTGAAAACAAAGCACTGGTATTTTTTTTCCAATAATAAAAAAGTGAAAATGGTATTATATACAACTCACAAACTCTGGTTTACTTATTCACATCAGAACATACTGTAGCACCATCCAACCTGCCATCTATCACAGGATAGTCAATTAGTGACTGCAGATCCACCACATTATTTATAGCAGTCTTAGCGCTTTAGAGTAGTGCATACAAAAAATGCATAAGAGCTAGAAAAAAATATTTTTAGGAGGCGGCATTCACAGGACAAAACAAGAAAAGCGTAGTTACTCACCTGTAACAGGTGCTCTCCGGGGACAGCAGGAATCAGTCCTCACATATGGGTGATGCCAACGGAGGCCGCGCAGAGCAAATCCCCATCTTTCAAAGAAAGCCTCTGGGAGTTGATACCACGCATGGGTGGTCCCCTTCCCGCCCAAGGGTGCCATCTTTCTCAGTCAAATGACATAGCTAAAAAGACGGCAAAGTAATGAGAGAAACAAAAATAACTGGACTGCAATTCCAAGGGGAGGAGGGAGTGTTGCGAGGACTGATTCCTGCTTTCCACGGAGAACACTTGTTACAGGTGAGTAACTATGCTTTCTCCGGTAACAAGCAGGAAGTCAGTCCTCACATATGGGAAACCCCAGCTACAGGCTACCTGAAACCTATAGCCCAAAAAAGGCCCCCTCTTCGAGAGCCGCAAGCAGCCGCAATGAAACCCTAACCAGGGAAGTAGCACTCCAGTAGCCTGAACACAGAGGGGTCGGAGGGCAGGAGTTGCCTAGACCTCAAACAGATTACGGAGTACAGCCTGGCCGAAGGCACTGTCCCATCGGGACTCCCTATCCAGGCAGTAATGAGCTGCGAAGGTCTGACCCGAAGATCAGGTGGCGGCCCGGCGCGGACATGCACGGCGTTTTTTCGAGCAAATGGTGATGACACATCCCAGAGCGAGCCTTTGTGAAGATTGTGTGGCTGCTCAGAGCGCTGTGTGAAAGTTCGGCTGAATTTGGTTAAACACTCGGCAATTTTCCTTATCCCCTGAAGAACCTCAGAACATAGAGAGAAACGCGATAACAACGTTGAATGTGAGGCGTTGGGAAAATATAAGAGGCGTTGATACGATCTGAGAAGCAACAGAGGAGCTAAGTGTTTGTTTCACTATAATCAGAGACTTGCGATTGAAATATATAATACATGGAGAGAGGGGGTCAAAAAAAGGTTTAAAAAAAGAGCAGAAATCCGTCATTGATGCTAATAGGCGCCGCTGGTTATCTGAATTTTCAAGTTCCAGCAGGAGGCAGCCGATAAGTCTGAGACTATTTCTTTGCTCATTACCTAAGATTGAATACACTACTACCCTCCCATTTTCTTCTGTATGAGTTGGTTGGAGTAGAGTAATTGAACATTATTTGGAGCAATTCTATTACTCTGGAAACTAGACCCATAATTTGTATAGTTTCGCCAACGAAACACAGCATAAGTGAGCCACTGATGTTGCCATGGCTCTGACCCTTGGGCCGTAACACAGCCCTGCAGAAGAAGACCCACTGCCTCATAAGTCCAGGCAATACAGTCAGCCACTCAAGTGGACAACATACACTTTGTCACCGTCTTCCCCAGTTTGCTGGGGTCATAGGAAACGAAAAGCTGGGAGACTTTGCAGTGAGTTTGTGTACACTGGATATAGAAGGACATGGCCCTTTTACAGTCCAGGGTATGGAGGACCGTCTCTGCCCGTCTGGCATGCAGCCTGGGAAAGAAGGTAGGAAGAACAACCTCCTGGTTGAGGTGAAACGAAGAGACCACATTCGGAAGGAAAATTGGGATGTGTGCGAAGCACCTCACTATTCTTGTAGAACCTGGTATAAGGTCTCTCCACTACAAGAGCCTGGAGCTCACGTGCTCTGCGGGCAGAAGTGAGCGCAACCAAGAATACCACTTTCCAGGAGAGATACCGGAGGTGGCACGTTGCCATCGGCTCAAAGGGCGGCCGGGTAAGCTGCCCTGAAACGACATTAAGGTCCCATTCGGTTGCTGGAGGACGGACCGGGGGGGTTCAACAAGAGTAGGCCCTTTAGAAACCGGGATACCATTGGGTGAGTCGAGAGGGGCTTTTCGCCCACGGGAAAGTGGTTCGTCACTAGGTCACTGAGGTGCACTCTGACGGAATTGGACTTAAGGCCCAATTCGGAAAGGTGGAGAAGGTACTTCAATACCACCACCACTGGGCAAGAAAAGGGATCCACCTTTTGCCCAGCACACCAGACAGCAAATCTGCACCACTTAAAGGCATATGTCCGTCTAGTACCAGGGTCTCAAACACGCGGCCCGCGAGAGAGCTTTGTGCGGCCCGCGACGGAGGGAAACAAAAAAAAAAAAAAACCCTGGCTTCTGCTGCTGCCACCGTAGCAGCGGCAGAATCAACTGTCAATTAAAACAAAAAAACTGGCTTCTGCTGCTGCTGCAGCCGTGGCAGCAGCAGAATCAGCTGTCCCGCGGACCCTTCCCCTCTGTCCGGAAGAGCCCTGAGTCTGCTCCATCAGCGGCGGGCTTTTCAAGCCGCGAAGAGAGTATTTCCTTCTCGCACGGCTTGAAAACGCTTAAGCCACGCGAGAGGGAAATACTCTCTTCGCGGCACCGAGGAATGCGTCTTGTGGCTCTTAAGCCGACGCGTGGACCATTCCACAATCATTGAATTGTGCAGAAGCTGCGATTTCTGGAATCCAGGGCTCCAGCGAACTCGATACATCGAGTTGATCCGTCTGCTGATCACTGGTGCCTACGCCGGTGTCTCCCACATGCGGAGCATGAGGCATTCCAGGATCAGAGGAACGGATACCATGAGGGTCTCTCAAGGAGAAGCCTCATACTGGAGGATCTCGAACTAGTCGGCTCAAGGTTCCTCATCGGACTCCGTGGGGAAAGCCAACGCCATGGACATATCACGCACGAAGTCCAGGAAACCCATATCCTCCGGTGGGGACCTTCTCTGAGGTTCAGACATGGGGGAATCAGAAGGAACGTCCCCATGCCTCTGGGTATCCGGGGACTCTTCGTCCTCCATCTCCCAGGCCGAGGCCTCTGAGGACTCCTCGAGGGGCTCCCCAGACATAGAGGATCCTGGCACCATCTGCCCCGATGCTGATCGACTCGGCAGCGACAACCTCAGTCCCAAATGGAAGGCCGAGAGTGACCTTGGCCAAGGATCAACTCGAGTCCGTAAGGTCTCGAGGATCAGCTCGGCCTCCACGGTCTACAGTCGTTGAGGGCCCGGTGGTCGGGGCGGAGGAGCCGGACATCAGCGCCCGCTGCTGCTCGATGAAGACAGTAAAATTGCGCTCCAAGGCCGCCATCCTGGACACGAGTTCCAGAGGCTCTGCAGCTACTGGCTCAAGGGCCAACATGGTTGGACCTGGAGGGGAGTCCATGGCCAGAACAGTTGGTACTTGCCTCAGCTGGTCTGGTTCGTTTTGAGGGATTTTGGCAGGCCGCTCCTTCTCCGATGATCCTGGACGACGCTCGGGGCTCTGCGATCAGTCCTGCAAGGAACCTGGTCGTTCGGAGCCAGAGACACCGCCTTTGAGGACTTCTTCCTCTTGTGCTCCCGCAAGGGAGACCCCCTTTCTGAGGAGCTCCGACATCGCTCGGACTCAGAGTGATCCCCCCCGAGACATCAAGGCCTCAGATGAGGTCCCGGCTCTCGAAGGCATGGGGGGGGAGGGGATTCCAGGAAGATCTTGTCGTGCTGCTGCTGGCGGCTCCGCAAGGCCTTGGACGACATTTTTTTTTGCATAGAAGACAGACTGCCGGGTCATGGTCCGCACCAAAGCACCGGAGACAGCAGTCCTGCATATCGGTGAGGGACATTAAAAAATGCAATCAGTGCAGGGAAAATAAATTCGCTGGTGGCCATCGGGGGAAAAAGGACCCTGGCTAGGTCGAAGAAAAGTTGTAAAAAAGGGCTCAAAGACGCGCAAGGTAAAAAAAAAAACCCTAAGAAAAAACAGGACCGATCCAATATCGAAGTACCGAAACCGGAGGCGGGAAGGATACTGGTGTCGACCGGTCGTCAAAAAGGCAGAGAAAAATCACTTTTTCCGGGGCATGAGGGACAATCGTCCGATGGGCTCCGTGGAAAAAAGGAGACTGAGCAAGATGGCACCCTTGGGTGGGAAGGGGACCAGGCATGCATGGCAGCAACTCCCAAAGGCTTTCTTTGAAAGCTGGGGATTTGCTCCGCGCGGGCTCTGTCGGCGTCACCCATATGTGAGGACTGACTTCCTGCTTGTTCCCAGAGAATAGCTGTCAGCTAATACAGCCTTACTTTGGCATCTTGACTTAAATTTGAGAACGAATCCACAAAATTAATTCAAAAATTTTGCACAACAATGACTGCTACAAATATGAGGAATTCTACATAGAAGTTAAAACAGAGTTGCAAAAATCCATCTCTGTGCTCTAATTTATTCACCAGTTCGTGTGTCCTTGTCTTTGTTCAGTTTAACTGTAAATAATTTTGATTCACTCTGTTAAACATATTTTTGCATTGTGTTCTTCACTCGTCTCATCTCCCATTTTTCCTTAGGTTTCAGAAGATTCAATAACACTTCACTTGAATGACACTGTACATTTACGGATTAATACTGAAACGCTGCAGCAGGCGTTTAAAAATATTCTGGATTCAGCAGTGGTATCTAAATAGAAGCCAGTGCTGAATTATCCAGAGTAGTGATATTCAAATCGCTATTACTTTTGCTATCCTAAGGTTATCCACTTAGCTATCTATATAGCAGTCTAAATAATGCCGTACACTGGATAACTTCTGGGACTTCACATGCTCTGTTCCCATACCATCTTAGCAGACCAAGTTGATCTGGAAGGACATTCAGCAGCACTATTTGGATAGTGCCACTGAAACTCCATGAATGCTGCTGTATAAGGCAATTATTCAGATAATGGAAGAGGAATCCAAATAACTGCCTTTTGAATATTGACCAGAGGTGGGATCTGGCTGGTTTGGCCTGGTTCAAGCAAACTGGTTCCTGCCAGGGGCTACGTTTGACAAACCGGTCCAAAAACTGCTTCCAGATGCCATGCCTGCGCTGCGCTGATGGGACCCCCCCCCCATCCTCCTGCAAGCCCCTAATGCCATCAAACCACTTGAAGGCAGGAGGGATTGGGCCGCTGAGCCACCAGGAAGCTGCTGCCCTGCAGTGACCACTAGCGGCCCGAGTGTGCGGCGCCAGCAATGCAAATGTTTGCTGTGCTGCTGCCCGCTCGGTCCTGTCAGTGGTGGGATTGATCCTAACCGGTTCCTATTCGGATCCCGTCACTGATCTTGACAAATAAATGGTTCTTGTGATCAGCATTGTCTCTGGTTATGGGTTTCTGACCTGGTCACAGGATACAATACTCAGGGCCATACCAAAGGCTGTGCAAGCGGTGTGGCCGCACAGGGCACAAGTACAGAAAGTGTGCTATGTCATCACTGGGCTTCCAGGAAGCCTGGCAAGAGCGAGTTCCTATGTTTTGCGGGCAGGGGGCAATCTTGAGTTGCACAGGGCACTTTTCTAGCTTGGTACACTGCTGACAATGCTTAACTACTAAGGCTGCTGTTTCCCACCCCCTCCCTGAGGATTATACAGAGCTTTATTGCTCAATCTTTTGTAGGAAGTCATATTGACCTTATCAGCTTTCAACAACCTGCATATATTATCTTTGCATTTTACACAACACAGGAGGAAATGCATTGCTATTTTATTTCCCTAGTGTGGCAGTACATGCAGAATATAGTTTCTTGAAGTTTCTATTTCAATTTGTCTGCATGTTTCTATTTCTGATAGAAGACACTCAGTATTTTGTGAGAGCCTGTGCTCTGCATTTGCGACCAACCTGAGATAAAATTTGCTAGCATGTAGCTTTTGTATAAATATCTATAGCAGTTCAATGTGTTCCATTTTTTAAAACTGCAATCCCCCCAATAGCTGCATTGATTGCTGTGCTGCCTTATAAGTAGGGATTTTGCTATCTGATACATTATTGTTATGCTAGGCTGGTTTGCTACATAGAAGTGTGGAGTTTGTTTCGTTATGGGGTTTTTTTGCAAGGTTTGTTACTTCACTTACAAATCTAAAATGACATCAGAAATTGAATATTCTTTTTTTCAAGAAGAAAAGGGACACACTTCCAGTTCTTCTCTGCATCCTCTGGTTGGGGTTAAGAGAAGAGGGAAGGTGTCTGTGGGCATAGTGTGTGTTTACAAGGTGCACTGTTTCTAGACAGATTCTATTAAATTCTGCACAGTTTTCTACTAGTGAAAGATACCAGACTTCACGCCAACATAGAAAAATTGGTTGAAAGAGGCTACTCAGTTTTAACAAAGGGTTGAAATGGATTCTCTATTCAATGGAAGGCCTTCACAGTTTATCCTGAGTATTTTTATAATCAATTTAAAACTGAAATGCATCGTTATCAAGCCACACTATGCACACATGAGAATATTCTATTTCATGGTGCTTTAGGTAAACCTTTTACAGGGATTTTCTTTTTTTTTTTTTGCTTTTATATCAGGATTACCTAGATAGTTTGAAGTAGGTCTTTAGCAGATTTAGGTTTTCTTGCAAACCTTTTAGAGTGGGGGATAAAATTAGTAATTACTGTATAAACATTTCATCTCCGAGCCATTTAACTTCAGGTCTACAACGGAGGATCTCTTCCAAAAGTGGCCTTGAAGCAGTATACAAAGTGTGTTAAAAGGCAGCACAAAAAGAACAAACAGATAGCCCTCGAAAGCAGAAATCCAAAAATAGCATAAAAGGCGAGGGTATAGACGGTCACTGGTTTATTAAATATAAAGCCCCAACGTGTTTCGGCACAGAAGCCTTCTTCAGGGGCACACATAGGAGGCACAGTGCACCATTCAGTCTTTACAAAGACTCTATGTGAAGATACTGAGAAATGTAATGCTTAAAGACTCAGCGTCATAGCAGCAGCAACTCCATACTGCTGAGCTGCTGAGAGAGACCCTGCCCACTTTGACTGGAACCTAGAATCTTGCCATTTCCTAGGATCAGCTCTACATATTACCCATGTTCTTACGTGGTCCTGCGAAACATTTCTGATTTGTTTAGTGGGTAAAAAAAAAAAGTTAGTCGCATAGCCGTACTGCTCCTGCATTGTTGGAGAGGATAGACAATGAAAGGAAGAATGAATACCTACGTTGTATAGCTCGAAGGCGAGGAAGAATTGTAGGGCTGTTTGGTGGACTAGAGTTAGTGCTGCTTAAACTTCTCCGCTTGTCCAAGGTAGGGGAAGCTTGCACTGTTATTTTGTGTTGGAAATCTGTGAATTAGCAAAATCAGGAACGTTTCACTGGGTTTTTCTGTCAAACAGAACATTCTTTAGTTATAAGAACTACAGATTATATGTAGTATTTGCATGCATGGATGAACTCAAGACATTCCAAAGTAAACCAAGTCCAGCAAAATATTTTTACAATTAATTTATTCTATTAACTGTTCTATAAGTCAACATTTTAGGCTATCAGTCAATGCTACCAGTTCTCAGAATTCTTTTATCACAGCACCACAACAGTTTCCATTCAATTCTAATCAAACTGTCATGTTGATACACTTTAGAATACAAAGCAGCAAAAATATTTCTAGAGTTCATACGATCTTTACAGAATGTCTGTCACAGTAAAAGCCAGAATGCAGATATGGAATAGAAAGACAAGCGTTTACTGCTGCTGACAATAAAAAAAAACAAGACTGATGTGTGACGTTCTGTGTAGTGCACTGAGACAAACAAAATCTGGCAAGTAAAATCATACAAACAGGAAGGGGGATTTGGATTTAGCTCCTGCCTTTTCAGTAGTAGTTCAAGGTGACTTACATTCAGCTCTGGGAGGTAGCTTCCTATCCCTGCAAGGCTTACAATTTAAGTGTGCACCTTAGTCAATTTATTTATTTATTTAGCAATGCTTATATACTGCTTTTCACCGGGTCAAAGCAGTGAAAAGCAGTATATAAGGGCTCACAGTCTATGTTTTGTACCTGAGGAAACGGAGGTTTAAGTGGCTTTCCCAAGGCCACAAGGCGCGCCTGTGGGACTAGAAATCCCAGTCCCTCCGGCCTGAGGTTGCTGTCCTCCCAGCGGAATTTGAACCTCCGGCCCAAGGCAACTTGCCCTAACCACTAGAGGACTCCTCCCCTCATCAATGAAGGGTTAAGTGATTTGCCCAAGATCACAAGGAGTATCAGTTGGGATCTAAATATGTATAACCTAGAAAAGAGGAACAACAGGAGAGATGATCGAAACAAATGCCTCAAAGGTAGAATAGTAAATCTTTTTTTCAATTGAAAAGGTTCAAATACAAAAAGCTCCTGAAAGAAAAAAACTTCTGGTAGATTCAAGTAGCTATGTCAGAAAACACTTCCATGGAAAAGATGGCAGATGCAAGACATGCCCTTCTGGAACAGGTTTTGTTGTTAAGTGCCATTGAGTCGGAGTCGACTCATGGCGACCCTCTGGATAGCTATCCTAAATTGTGTTCGGTCTTCAGTCAGGCGGCTCATTGTTGACAGACTAGTACCTGTAGCTGCTGTTATTGTATCGATGCATCTCATTGCTGGTCTTCCTCTTTAGCGTTGACCTTCTATCTTGCCAAGCATGATGTCTTTCTCTAATGATCTCTCTCTTTGCATGATGTGTCCAAAGTATGAAAGTCAAAATCTTGTCATCTGAGCTTCTAAAGAAAGCTTAGGTTTGATCTCCTCTAGTACCGACTGGTTTGTTCTTCGGGCAGTCCATGGTATACACAGTATTCGCCGCCTGCACCATAATTCAAAGGCATCAATTTTCTTCCTGTCTATCTTTTTCACTGTCCAGCTTTCACATCCATATGATGTTATTGAAAATACCATGGCTTGAACAAGTCGAATATTTCTATGGATTGGAACAGGTAGCAGTGGCTAAAACAGAAAAAGATTTCAAGAATGCATGGGGAAAACAGAGAGGATTATTAGCTGCAAAAATTGGAGAGAGCAGAAGTATGTCCTAGCAGCATGTGCTTAAAGTGCCCTATTAAAACCATTAAGTAACAAGTGCTGCGACTACCAGAATGAACAGAAAAGTGTAACAGAAGGCCTACTGGAAATGCAGGCATGCAAATAGAGCAGCCTGTGTGCCAGGCATTCATACAGATCTAATAGTGCAGCATGTTGGATACTGTCTGCAAAAGGCCAGAGTGACCTAGGCAGCCAGATCTTTGGGCAGGGAATAGCTATGCTTGTACTGATAGCTATTTAGATTATCAAATGTTTTGTCGCTAGATGACTACTACTTGCCATTTGTATAGTGCCACAAGGCATACATAGCGCTGTACAGACACATGCAAAAGACTATCCCTGCTCATCGGAGCTTACAATCTAGTCAAGACAAACAAACAGCAGAGACAAGGATGTATCTAGGGGAATAGTAAGGAAACACATAAGAGACTAAGCAGATCAAGATCCAAAAGTGGCCCCAAAGAGGTGAGTTTTCAGCTTGGATTTTAAAAAGGGCCAGAGATGAAGCCTGACACACAGATTCAGGTAGTTTTTTCCAGGAATAAGGAGCAGCAATGTGGAAGGATCAGAGTCTTGAGCTGGCAGTAGAAGTAAAGGGCATAGATAGAAGAGATCTGCCAGAAGAGCAGAGTTCCCAGCAGGGGTGTAGGGAGAGAGAAGAAAGGAAAGGTAGTGAGTAGCAGCAGAATGAGTGCACTTATAGGTCAGGAGAAGACTTTTGAACTGGATAAGGAAACGGAGAGGGAGCCAGTGAAGCGACTTGAGAAGAGGGATTATATGAGCATATTGAGACTGGTGGAAGATTAGCCGCACATCTGAGTTTTGAACAGATTGAAGGGGGGAGAGATGATTCAGAGGAAGACCAACAAGGAGAAGATTGCAATAGTCTAGATGGGAGGGGACTAAAGGGTGGATAAGGGTCTTAGTAGTGGTGTGTAGAAAGTAAGGGACAAATTTTGCAACTGTTATAGAGAAAAAAGCAACAGGTTTTAGCTGTCTGTTAGATGTGTGCAGAGAGAGAGAGAGAGAGTGAGTAGAGTTGAAGATGATCCCAAGGTTGCAAGGTGAGGAAAGAGGGAGGAGTGTAGTGTTATCAACAGAAATAGAGAAGGGAGGCAGGAGGGAGGTGGGTTTAGGAAGAAAGATAGAGAGCTCAGTTTTGGTGATGTTCAAGTTCAGAATGATGAGATATCCAGGCAGTAATGTCAGATAAGCAGGCAACAATGTCAGATAATCAGAGAAGTTCTGGATATGAAGTAAACAGAAGACCTTGCATACTAATATATTCAAGACAATGGAGTAGTTACACTGGCTAGCAGCTAGAATACATCCTTGGCAGTGTGGGGAGGAGTAACTAGGTAGACTGGATAGGTCTACTAGTCTATTTCTGCTATCTACTGAGTTACCTATATAAATCAAGAGAAATTTTAAAAAAACAGCTATGTAAATATTTATTTAAAAAATATTTTGTGCAATGAAACTAAGGTTTTCTATTTAGTGAAAATACACTATCAAAAAAAATTACAGTCACATTGTGCACCCCTGCAACTAAGAAGGAGCCCAGCAACATGGCACTGGCAAAGCAAAGCCACAAGACAGGAGGGGAAGCATGTAGCTCAAGATAACAGCCCTGAGATGGATGACAGAGGGCAGCTTATTCCAGCTGAATTCCAAAGCTGCTTCAGAGATCTAAAAACAGAACTAATCTCCATTAGAGCAGATATTGCAAGTCTGGTAGCTGACTTGCGAGGTGAGATGGCTGAGCTGGGGTGGCATATCAAAGATGCTGAAAAGCAGATGGAGGAGCAGAGAGACACCACTAAAGTCATTGAAAAGCACATGGAAGTTATGGAGCTGGCCAATATCAAGTTAGCAAACAAACTCAGGGACTTAGTAAACCGCACTTGACATAGTGAAATAGTAACATAGCATATGACATAAGATATGCCATATGCCATACTGGGTCAGACCAAGGTCCATCAAGCCCAGTATCCTACTTCCAACAGTGACCAGTCTAGGTCATAAGTACCTAGAAGTTTCCCCCCAAGACACAGGTTACACAGTGCTTGTATTGGATCAAGCAGTGATATTCTGTGTCCCTTTTAATAATGGTATATGGACCTTTCCTCCAGGAATTTGTCCAAAACTTTTTTAAATCCAGCTACACTAACAGCTTTTACTACATCCTCCAGTAACGAATTCCAGAGTTTGGTTACATGTTAAGTGAAAAAAATATTATATTAGTCTTAAACAGGTTACCCTGTAGCTTCATTGCATGTCCTAGTCTTTCTATATTCTGATGACAATCTATGTTTACCCGTTCCGCTCCATTCATAAAATTATAGACCTCTATCATCTCCCTTCAGCCGTCTCTCTTCCAGGTTGAAGAGCCCTAACCTTTTTAGCTTCTCTTCATAGAGGTAGGTATCCTTCCATCCCCTTTACCATTTTGGAGGCTCTTCTCTGTACCTTTTCTAATAACGCTATATCCTTTTTAAGATACTGCGACCAGAATTGCACACAATATTAAAGGTGCAGTCACACCATTGAATTGATACAGAGGCATTATAATGTTCTTTGTTTTATTTTCCATTCCTTTCCTTATGATACCTAGCATTCTATTTGCTGTCTTGGCCGCCGCTGCACACTGGGCAGAGGGTTTTAACATGTTATCCACAATGACGCCTAAATTTTCCTGGGTGGTGGTTCCTAATGTGGAACCTTGCATCATTGAACCATAGTTAGGGCTGTTCTTTCCTAGGTGCATAACTTTGCACTTGTCCACATTAAATTTCATCTGCCATTTGGATGCCCAGTCTTCCAATTTATCAAGATTCTCTTGCAATTTTCCACAATCCTCATGGGTTTTAACAACTTTAAATAGCTTTGTGTCATCTGCAAATCTGATAACCTCTCGTTATTCATAAATGACCTGGAAAAGGGAATGTGTCAAAAAGCAGCAGACCCAGCACAGATCCCTGGGGTAATCCACTATTCACCTTTCTCCATTGGGAAAATTGGCCATTTAGCCCTACCCTCTGCTTTTTATCTTAACCAGTTCCTGATCCATAGTAGTACAGTGTCTCCTATCCAATGACTTTAATTTTGGAAAACGTCTGATGAGGGGACCTTGTCAAAGGCTTTCTGAAAGTCCAGATACACTATATCAACCAACTCACCTTTGTCTACCTGTTTATTCACACCTTCAAAAAAAACAACAGATTAGTAAGACAAGATCTTCCTTGTCTAAAGCCATGTTGGCTGTCTCCCATTAAGCCATGACTATCTACATGAATAATTTTGTTCTTTATGATGGTTTCTACCATTTTCCCCAGTACTGATGTCAGGCTCACAGGTCTGTAGTTTCCTGGGTCATCACTGGAACCCTTTTTAAAAAGGCAGATAAAGACCACTATGGTCCATCTAGTCTGCCCAGCAAGGCGGCAAGAATAGGTGCACTTGCCGCTTCATGCAGGTCACCTCTCCCCATGCCTTTGTTTAGGAGTATACCCACCACTCCATGTACTGTAGGTCACCCCTATTTGTTCAGGAGGGTTATAGAATGTGACATTTTACTTACCAGATCATTTTATTTATTTATTTAGACAGATTTGTATACCACCTTATCCTACAATCAAAGTGGTTACAGATCATGTCCTTTCCTTGCATCCTGCTATACCAGTTCGAACAAGAGGGTTGTGTTCCTCTACCAGCAGATTGGTGGAGACAAAGAATCAATGAGATGTCCAATTTTCAATGACATCACTCCCACGCCTCTTTCCATCTCAGCCACCAGAGGTCTCTTCAGCATCTGTCCCAAAGCATATGGGAGAACATGGCAAACCTCGCACAACCTCAACGTGGTCAATGAGCAAACAATAGAGAACTGTGTAAAGGAAAGCCTAAACGGAAGGCTGTCAGTAGAAGATGGATCTGCAGAACTAAGACTATAAATCATAGCGGAGCCCAGTGTACCATCACAGAAGAACAGAACCAACATTTCCAGGAGCAGGCACTGGACTTCTCTAGGGGGACTCGAAGAAAGGACATGATCTGGTAAGTAAAATGTCACCTTCCATATCATCTTGCTAGACCAGTCCAGACAAGTGGGACGTACCAAAGCTTCACCCCCACTGGGCAGGAAATAGACAGCAGCTCACAAAACCTTAAAGCCAAAGGCCATATCCGCCTGAGCATGGATATCCAAGCAGTAATGCTTGACAAAAGTGGAAAGTGATGTCCACATTGTCACCCGACAAATGTCTTCATGGGCAACAGAGCACCACTCCGCTTATGAGGACCTCTTTGCTCATGTAGAATGGGCATGCAAAACTACTGGAACCAGCTGGTTCCACAAAAGATACATCGAGGCAATGGCCTCCTTAATCCAGCGCCCCAAAGTAGACTTAGCCGCTGCGTCACCCTTGTGCAGACCAGCAAACAGTACAAAAATATGGTCTCACTTATGAAAGGAATTCGTATCCTCCAAGTACCAGAGAAGCACCCTCATGACATCTACAAGGTGAAGATCCTTATCCTTCTTTCGACACTGCTCCTTAGAGAAGAAGGGCAGGCAGACCACCTGGTTTACATGAAAGGGAGAAATCACCTTAGGCAAGAAGGAAGGCATAGGCTGAATGGAAACTCTCTCCTTTGAGAAAGGCAGACAAGGATCTCAGCAAGACAGAGCCTGCAAATTGGAAATTCACCTTGCTGAACAAATCACCGATCAAGGATTATCAAATCCTTCAAAGTAGTGCACTTCAATGGCTCAAAAGGCTCTGAATACCAGACCCAGATCTCAGGAAGTCAACATAGACCACAGGGTAGGACACAGATGCCAAACCCATTGAAGAAAGCGCAAAACATCCAGGTGTAAGGCTTGCGACTTACCAGCCACCAGACCTCTGAAACAGGTCAAAGCTACCACCTGAACTTTTAGGGGGTTAAGAGAGGGGTCCTTTTCCAGACCTGCCTGCAGAAAGACCAGTAGGGATGGCACTGTGGCTGCCTCAGGGACCAGCTGCCGTGTGTCGTACCATCCCTCGAAATGGTACCAAACCCACACATGCCAGATTGGTTGACTTCCTCTGGGCTCCAAGCAGAGTGGAAACCACAATCAGAGTAGCTCTTAGGTGCTAGCAGTCGCCTTTCAAGAGCCAAGTCATAAGTGAGAAGTGAGCTGGGTCTTCCAGAATGATCGTTCCTGATGCAATAGGCCCCGAAAATGAGGCAAAATAAAGAGGTGGCGCTTGCAGGAGCCATATCATATCTCCCAACCATGCTCTCTCCTTGGCCAATCCGGTGCCACCAGAACAATTCTTCCCAGGTAGTGCCCTATATGCCGAATCACACGCCCCACCAGTGGCCAGAGGAAACAAGCCAGTGTAGACATGGCCAAGGCTGAGCCAGTGTATCGACACCCTCAGACTCAGTCTCTGTATGATGACTGAGAAGTGGCCCACTTTGGCAATGAAACGGGTCACCATCAGATCCATCCAGGAGCGACCCCATCAGTGCAGAATCAGTTGAAACATCTCCTGACTCAACTCCCACTCTCTTGGATCCAGAGAGTACCAGCTGAGAAAGTCAGCTTCCACAATGTCCACCCCTGGCAATTTGCTAAGCAGACAAGGCTGAGAGGTTTTCTCAGCCCAAGCAAAAAGAAGAGCCATCCTGGCATACCTCATGCCACCTTGTTGAATGACCTAAGTTGGCACTCTCTGACCACTCAAACCGCCCAGCCCTTGACCAGGGTCCGAAAACGCAGAAAAGCCAATCTGATGGCCCTCGCCTTTAAGCAGTTGATAGACCATACCGCCTCCCTGCGGTTCCAACCGCCCTGGGCCATTTTGTCTTGACAATGGGCTGCCCAGCCTGAGGGACTGGCATCCATCATCAGAAGGATCCATTAGTAATTATCCAGCGGCATGCCATTCCTCAAATGGCTGGGCTGCTATCACCACTACAGGAAAGCCTTCATCATCACCAGGAGTGGGAACCTGAGCTGAGCTCAAACTCCTGAAAATTCGAGACTCTGCCCACTCTAGTATCAAAATGTGTTCCCAGGAACTCCAGGGACTGGGAAGGCATCAACTGGCTCTTTCCCCAAATGATCATCCAGCTAAAGCCTTCCTGCCTGGGGTTTTGAAGCCTTCTGCTTACGAGGGCCATGGCCCATGTCCCTTGGCCTGCTGACCCTGTTGGGGAGGCCTGAAAAGGTGGGTAGTTTCTGTAAACAGCCCCTTTCCTTGGGTAAAAGGGCTTTTTACCCAACCCTTCCGTCGGGGAGGAGCAGTGGTCTAATTAGAGAGCCTGGCCCTCATCATGAACTCGGTCTCCAGCTTGGCAGTCTTGTTAGTCATGTGTTTGCCATAGAGGTTCTCTCCTTGGCAGGGGATATCGATTGATTTGTCCTGAACCCACTGCTCGAAGTCAGATGACTGCAGCCAAGCTTGGTGACATACACCAATGCCTGCCACCGCTACTCGAGCCGCCAACTCAAACCCCATAGGCCACGAGACATGAATTTGACGCACTCACGGACTGCCTTGGCCAGGTTATTGAACCACTGCAAGGGTTCCTCGGAGAAACCAGCTGAGAACTTGGTGAGTTCCTTCGCCGGGTCTCTCAGGTACATGCCCATGTACAGCTGGTAAGCCTAGATGTGGCTGATGAGCATTCAGCCCTGGTAACACTTTCTGCCAAGGGCATCCAGGGTGCATGTCTCCCTGCCGAGGGGCACCGATGCATGGCTGACTCCACCACCATGGAGTTATGCGTCAGCTGTGATTTATGTAAGCCCGGGATCCAGGGGACTTGATACATCGAATCGAGACGTTTGCGCACCATCGGTACCAATGCTGGTGCCTCCCACATCCGGAGCATCAGCCATTGCAAGATTGTAGAAATGGGAATCGTGACAGATTCCCTTAGAGGAACCCTATACTGGAGGATTTCCAACTCATCCGCCAGATGGTCCTCCTCAGACTCCGTAGGAAACGCCAGGGCCTTAGACATATCCTTGACAAAATCAAGGAAGACCATATCCTCCGGCAGGGATCGCCATCAAGACTCCGAGATGGGAGAGGCGGATGGGACATCGCGATGGGGACAGGTGTTGGGGGACTCCTGGTCCTCCATCTCTCACTCTGAGTACTCTGACGAGGACTCGTCAGAGGGCTGCACCGCAGGCCTTGGGGCTGCCAATGCTCCGCAGGGGATGCCCAAAATACTAGCAGAGGATGATTGTGGTCCCATCAAGCAGGAATCGGATTACAACTTCTGCTGAGGATCGGCTCGGCCTCTGGGGACGTCTTGGACATTGAGGGCCCAGTGGTTGGGGCAGATGAACCAGTCGTGCCGGACAACAGCACCCGCTGCTGGTCCATGAAGGCAGACAAACTGCGCTCCAGGGCCACCATTCTGGACTCCAGGCCAGAAGGCTCCGCAGCCTTCGGCATGGGCACTGAGGGGCTCGGGCCGACGCCGGCTCCCCCGAAGGGGAATTCTCAACGAGGATAGTGTCTGGGGACAGAGTCCAGTCCACAGTCAGATCCTTCCAGGGGACCTTCGCAGGCCGCTCCTTCTCAGAAGCCTCGGACGAGCGTCTCAGACTGCAGGACCGGGGGGGGGGGGGCACCCGGCTGGTTGGAACCATCCAAGGCCACCGCCTTTGAGGGTTGTTTCTTCTTCTTCTTCAAGGGTTCCCTCGAGGGAGACCCCCTTTCTGAGGACCCACGACGGGGCTCAGGATCGAAAAGAACCGCCGACCGAAGTGTCGAGGCTTCAGACGGGGCCCTGGTCTTCGGAGACACCGGAGGACTCAAGGAAAAACTTATGCTGCTGCTGGCGACTCTTGAGGGCCTTGCTGGATATCCATTTGCAGAAACTGCAGGCTGCCAGGTCATGGCCTGGCCCAAGGCAGCTGAGACAGCAGTCGTGTGTGTTGGTCAAAGATAATTTCTGAGCAACGATCACACTTTTTAAAGGCACTGGTAGCCATGGGGGGAAAAAAAGTACCCCTACGATGTCGAAGACTTACCACAGACTGCCAGTTGGAAAAGAAAAAAGGTGCAAAGATGCCAGAGAATGAAAGAACGAAAAAACTATAAAAATAAACCCGAAGTCGATGCCGAGGCAGCGAGGTCGGGTGGCAGGAAGAGTACTGATGCAATACCGGAGGTGAGTATGAAACTTGAAGAGAAAAAAAATCAATTTTTTCCGGGGACAAATGAGACACACGTCTGAAGAACTCTGCAGAAAAAAAGGAGACTGAGCAAAATGGCACCTTTGCGCAGGAAGGGGACCACGCATGCATGGTGGCATCACCCATATCTTTGAAAGCTGAGGGGATAAGGATTTCTATACTCACACGTTTTTTTATTTGTGCATCAGGTCCTGAGCATATTAGTTTATTTTAATTGTATATGTTTTTACATGACATTAGTATTCATTTATTTATTTTATGATATTATTACATTGTGTTTATTGTTTTTATTTACTGATTTGTTGTCTGTTCTTTTATTGCGATTTTAAGTGTTTGTGTATTTATGCTTTTAGTTTCTTTGCCTGGCTAGCCCCTGACGAAGGGTGACGAAACACGGCCTGTGTCGGGCGGTCAAAGGCTCATTAATAAAGACTTTGTCTTTCCATTTTATCACGCCTTGGACTGGTTGTGTTGGGTCTCCCTCTTCAGCCAGTAGTGCGAGGCGAAAGTGTTCGCCAAAGCTCAGGTCGCAGTCCGACAAATGTCCACCAGAGGCACTGAGCGCAGCGAAGCTACTGAAGTCGCCTTGGCTCAGACACGTGTGCGGTGACTCGCTGATCCAGCGGGGCGCCCGCCTTCGTGTGAGCAAAGGCAAAGCAGTCTGCCACCCAGATGGAGAGGGTGCGTTTTGTGACTGCCTGCCCCAAGCGATTGGGATTGTAGGTCACGAAGAGCCAGCCAGAAATGTGATGAGGCTGGGTGCACTGCAGATAGAAGGAGAGAGCCCTCTTGCAGTCGTGTGTATGCAAAACCGCCGACACCTGGTGGGCATGGGGTCTCGGGAAGGTGGTCGGTAAGATTATCTCCTGATTGAGATGAAAATCTGAGACAAACTTCGGAAGGAACTTGGGGTGGGTACAGAGAGCCACCCTGTTCCTATAGAACTCGGTGAAAGGGGCTTCAGCCATGAGAGCCTGGGGCTCACTGAGCCGGTGGGCCGAGGTCAAAGCCACCAGGAAGACCACCTTCCAGGATAGGTGCCAAAGTGAGCACATTGCCATCGGCTCGAAGGGTGAACGTGTAAGCTGCATGAACACTATGTTCAGGTCCCACTCCGCCGGAGGAGGCCGAATGGGAGGTTTGGATAGCAAGAGGTCTCGCATAAAGCGGGAGTCCAAGGGCTGCTCCAAGAGGGGTTTGCCCTCTATGGGGAGGTGATTCGCCAAGTTCACGCTCAGGTGTACCCTGACAGAGTTCGACTTCAGCCCCTCCTTCAAAAGATGGAGTAGGTACTGGAGGACCCACCGAGTGGGACACAACAAAGGGTCGATCTGGAGCTTGGAGCACCAGACTGAGAAGCGTCACCACTTGAAGGCGCAAGCTCGTCTCATTGAGTACTTCTTCGACCTCCTCTGGGAGGTCTAGCGTGGCTAGGGAGACCCATTCAGCCGCCAGGCTACAAGGGACAACCCGGCCAGGTTCGGGAGTAGCACCCGTCCCTCCTCCTGCATTAGTAGGCTTGGGGCACAGCCCAGGTGAACTGGAGGCTTGGATGCGAGCCAGAGCAGGAGTGGGAACCATAGTTGCCGAGGCTATGAGGGAGCGACGAGTATCATTGACGCTCATTCCCGCTGAGCTTTGTGGAGGGTCCTCGCAATAATAGGAGTGAGAGGGAATGCGTAGAGAAGCCCGGAGGTCCAGCTCAAGAGGAACACATCATGCGCCTCCCTGCTCGGGTGCGGGATTGGGCCGCAGAAGCAGAGGAGCTGTGTTTGCCAGGCTCACAAACAGATCCATGGTCAGTGTCCCCCACTGATGGAACAGTAAGGTGGTCACCTCCAGGTCCAGCTGCCATTCATGTAGGCAGAGGATCTTGCTGAGTTTGTTTGCAAGGACGTTCTCGTGGCCAAGAAGGTAGACCGCTCGCAGTGTCATCCCCCGGCGGAAGGCGAAGGAGCAGAGGAGGACCGCTTCCCGGCAGAGGAGGCACAATGCTGTGCCCCCCTTCTTATGGATGTAGAACATCGCCACTCGACTGTCTTCATGAGCACAGACTTCCCTTGGAGATGGCCCTCGAAGCCCTCAGGGTCCACTGTACCGCCCAAAGCTCAAGCAAATTTATCTGCTGTTGAGACTCTTCGAATGACCATCGCCCCTGCGTGCTGTAGGGCTGGTACCCCTGCAATTCTACATGCAAATCTCTGGCCTGCTCAGCAACTCAGGCCTGAACCAAACTGAACCAAACAAGATGGATTCTTCACTTCACTTTTGCTGTGGTCACTATAAGCCTGTCTTCCAAGCAAATGCTGGATCAGTGTTTCTAAGTGTGCATGCATACAGAGGCTATTGTCCGTGGCTGGCCTTGGACACTTGTACATGCCCAGAAGTTACATACTGTTGCTTCTGCCTGACTTTTACCATGGCTCCTTTGTTTGCAAGACGCTGCGCATCATCTACCTTCTGATTCGCTGAGAACACCTCAGACTGCCTGCTGCCAACCAATCATCGGACCTATGACGGAGGATTCACACACAGAATTCTGCATTCTGCGCTGGAAAAGTTCTAAGTTCTAAGTAGCGGTGAGAGAAGGAGTTGGGGGTTTTTCTCCCCACCTGGACATAGACTTCTGCACCGGTCCTGCTGCTGTGCACCGCGTACCTGATTCCTGAGCCCTGAGCCTTTCGCCAGACGTGTGGGCTAGGCCGTCCTTCACAGGTCTGAGATAAGACTTTCACTGATCCCTCCGGTTCGGACTTACTGCGGCTCGCCTCTGAAGGGGCTGGAGCCGGCATTAGCTAACAGCTGCATCCTTGGACGAAGCTGTCTCTGCCGACGGAGCTAAGGTACCGGCTTATCTCTCCTCTCCTGGAAGGGCAAAGGGGTTAGCAATATATTTCTTACTTTTCCTAAGTGCAGAGCGAATCAGTGACGTCTGGTTTACTAGTCTGTAATTCTTACGTTGTCCAAGTGTACATCTGTACCATAACAAATGTCTACCTCATTTTTCTAATTAGCGATATGTGTGTGTATATTTTTCTATTTGGTTGCCTATAATAAAGTCTAATATATATCTGCAGACCAGAATTCTTTCGTGGCTCATTGCCAGAATAACTTCCGAACCTTGGGCTGTATATTAGTAGCTATCTCCCCTAGACAACAACAGAGAGTCTAACTTATTTTTGTGCTACGAATATACCCGACATATGGGGGCTCGTCCGGGATGAGTATTTCTGAATGTGCCTCTCAGAATTTGTGTAATCTTTCTGTTTATGCTACGGTTTTTGAAGCCAGAGAGCATTGTCTGTGAGACAGACGACAGAACCCAGATTACAGGCTCTCTGCCTTAGAGAATTCTCTAGCCGTGCCCTGTGTTTGTTTTTACAGCCTGTCTCAGCTATAGATTTACGATGGCTCACGCAGATAAGGTTGATTTGGCATTCCAGAAATTAGCTTCCCTGTGTTGGTCGAAAGATACCACTGCCGACCACATTGAAAGAATTTCTAAATGCCTTACAACAGATATGCAAGAGCTTGTTAGGGCTGATAGCTTTTTCAGTGAGTTCCTAGACCGGCTTCTTGCTCATAAGGCTAAATTGCCAGTGGATATGGTAGCCGAACATGCCTGTGTGCTGCATATTTTCACTGACAAACTGCAGAAGGCATTATGTCACCTGCAAACTAAATCTGAATCGCTAGAGTCTGATCTACGGACAGCTCACAGCCAGATACAGTGTGCTAAGGAGACAGCTAACCAGTGTGAAAAGCAGAGTGCTGAGTTGCGTCATCAAGTTGACGGACTTCAGGCTGAGGCGACCAGACGGGCTAGCAATAGTTTTTTTTCACCAGGTACTTCTAGCCTGTGGTGTCTGCGATGCCAAGAGCTAGTGGCTCAGGTTTCCGCTCTCAAAAAGCGGGGTGAACAGGATCAAAAGGAATTGCAGTTTCTGACAGTTTGTAGAACTGAATTAGCCGCCCAAACCAAGAGGTTAAAAGCGGACGCTTCTCTTTTTGAGCAACGAGAGAGTGCTTTGATGGCTGAGCTCGACGCCACAGCGGTTGCTCTCAGTGCAGAGAGACGGCGTACAGCCGATCTGCAAAGACAGCTAGTTGTTGCACGTCAGGAATGTGGGCAGGAAATGCAGAGAGTTAACCTAGAAATCCAGCAGTTACGAGCTGACTGTTTTGAATTAGCGTGCATGTCCACTTCTCAAAGTAATGAGACAGAGTACAGGGAGAATTTCAGCACTCTCAGCTTCTCGAAGTACCAGAGGGTAGATGACGACAGGTTGCCACTGGAAACCCTGCCCAGTGTAGAACGGCAGCTTTTCCAGAACAGAGTCAGTTCTCTCCCATCAGCGCATGAGCACAGGAGAGAAACTGGGCGGAGTGAAACACCCTACTCTCGACCCCTCCCCATACAGGGAGCGGTGGAGGGGGTGGTGAGAAGTCTCCCTGGTGATGGCACACTGTACCAGCAGCGACCACCAGAGGGAGCTGAAGGGACGAAAAATTCCTTATGCTCCCGTGTCCTGCAAGGGAAACACACAAATGAAGATGCATCTGTCGCACAATTACAAATTATCAAGACCTTGCGGAGCATGGTCACTCCTTTTGAGAAAACTGGTCATGCCACCATAAATGAACATTTAGCTGCTGTCAAAGATGCCTTTCGGGCACTGAACATTACCAGGGGGGAGGACATGGTTTTGTATCTTCCATGGTCTTTTGATGTGCCTTGCCAGCAATTTATTCGGGCCATGGCAGATGATGAAAAGAAGGACATTGTCATTTTTGAACAGGCACTAAAGAAACATTATGGCCCATACCCTGATGATATTGCTGCAAAGCAGGCAGCATTTAGTATGACTCATAGGGAAAATGAAACTCCCCGAGAGTTTGCTTACAGACTTAGGCAGACTTTCTTCCAGAGTGACCCTTCCTGGGAAACAATAGAACACCATCAGGAGTTTCGTAATCTTTACTGTCAGTTGCTCCTTCCATCTATCAAACCTTATATGTCTGACAAGCGTCACGAACCCCTGTCACGTGTGATAGAACATGCTGAGTGGATTTGGGAAGCTGTTCCCAACATGAGAGCAACCAATACTGGCAGCACAGTACGGGCTCCCAGCAAGGCCAGAGAGCCAAAACAGTGTGTTAGTGCTGTAAAATCCACTCTTTCGTTAGAAAATAACTCTTCTCCTTCTGTTCCACAGAATCCTCCCAGGCCACCCCAGAATAACCAGTCATCTGGGTCTAAGCAGCGCTCTGGGAATCAGCGTTTCACTCCACAGAACCGGAACTGGAAGAGAAAGCCCGGTTTTGACAAATACCTGGAACTGGAGAAGAGAATAAGCGAGCTGACAGATATGATGAAGGCTAGCATTGCATTCAGCTCCTCACAGGAGGCTCCTGCTAGTAGCGCACCTCCTAAGCCCCGAGCAAAGCATCAGACGTCAGAGGAGGAACTGGTTGACTCCTCTTCCCCTTCTAAGGCGACTGAATGACTAACCGACTTTGTTTCTGTCCCACAGGTCACTATTGCACAGGTGCAGCCAGTTCAGATAGATGCCACCCCATGGACACAGAGTGACAGTCCTGCCCTGGACAGCGCGGGTCCAGCCTTTGACACCATCAGGAAGCACAAGTACTTTCTGGGTAAACTCAAGCCAAACGGACAGAGGTATACTGTTCCTGTTACAATTCAGCAGGCTTTTCTCTGTGAGGGCCTGATAGATTCAGCCTCTGAGGCTACCCTGATGACCTCGAGTCTCTTTGATAGACTCACTGCTTCCTTGGGGAGTCAGAGGACCCTACACGTCACACCCAGTGATTTGTCACTCGCAGCTTATGGGAATCAGCCCATAGAGTCTATGGGGCAGGTCTGGCTTAACCTCCAAATTGGAAAATTACAGGTGAAACATCCTGTAGTCATTACTAAGTGCCCTGGGGAAGAATTCTTGATTGGCAATGAGCTCCTGAAACGGTTACGCCCCATTCTGGACTACGTCCAGGAAGTGATCTGGACACAGGTCACACATCCCATACCTTATGCTAGGGTAAAACATGACAGCAGAGTCAGTGGTCCTTGTTCGGTGGAACGCACAAACAAGTCCATCAGGATTACTTTCCAGAGGTCAGCTGATCCCCAAATCCTTCAGCTCCAGTATGAAAGGGCTGGAGATGAGGATCAGGGCATCAGCGACGTGGTTTCCATTGCAGTGGGTTCAGTAGCTAAAATTGTCCTTGATACTGACTGCCTGCAGATATTCCTGAAGGAACCTGTGGAAGGTTGCGAGGTGCAAACCCCTCCTCCATCCCATCCCTGCCTAGATCACCCTAGGAGACTGACGGACATCTTCTCGGCTGAGAAAGGTCCCTTTATATATGTGCAGGTGGGCGGGTCCCAAAAGGAAAGGGCCTACCTATTACCCCACTGTGACCACTCCCTCATCAGTGAGACTCTTTTCTATCGGCTCAAACAACAGATTACCGTTGATTGGGTAATGGGAGCGAAAACTTCGTTCCAAGTGCCTGGGGAAGGGCTCAAGACATTAATGGGCTACTGCAATCTCCCCTTGCAAGTTGGGGTCAAAGGTTTTCGGCACACCTTCTCCATCATCAGAGGACTTGAGGTGCCCCTCTCCTTAGGCTCAGATTGCCTTGTGCGACTGGGAACTTATGTGGATTTCGTGAACAACATCCTCTGGAGTAGGATGGAAGGAGATCCGGTGGATTTCTCTGGTGCCCGCCCATCCCTACGGGCTGGTCAGACTATCCCTCATGTCTGTGAAGTGGTCTGTGCAGAAGACATCCACATACCTGGGAGGGTACAGGATTGTCCCCTGCCGATACAGGTGACCCGAGGACATGTGGTCTCAGACAACTTGGTCTTCTTCAGTCCAAATTCCCGTTTTGAGGAGCTGGGCCTAGCCATGGGTCCCATACCCTGCATGGAGGCCACAGCTCCCTCCTTACACTTATTGCTCACCAATCCAAATCCAGATCGCATTCACCTTGTGAAAGGCGAACCTCTGGGATTCCTAGTGGCAGAATCTTTCCCAAGTGTGGAATTGAGTCTACAGATTATTGGGGAAGCCCCTGTTTCCTGGAACATCTGTGATGGGGGGGGGACCCCTGCGTGTGTTCGATCCTCACCCCAAGGCCTCCTCACCTTACAGTTTGTCTGGCCACATAGTGCTGTGACCTCACAGGTGGACCTCGAATCTGACCATCTGATTTTGTCAAGTAAACTTGATGAGGCTGTTAGTTCCCTCACCCACCAGGGGGGGGAGCCCCATGCTGTCCAAGCCATCCAGGTCTCCTCTCTCCAAGATGAGATTGAGGAGAAGGTTGAAATACCTTCAAACAAACCTGTTCTGGGATTTGATGAAATGGTTGCGGGAAAACTTGCTGAAGCAGACGCCTGCACTGATGAGTCAGAAAAGGCACAATTAAAAGAACTGCTGTACCGTCACAAGGACCTGTTTGCCACTGACACCTATGACTGTGGTCTCACCGACCTACATGTCACCCGTATTCCTACGGATCCAAACAGTAAACCCGTCTTTGTGAGGCAGTATAAAATCCCATTGGCCTCCTATGAATCCGTTCAGGAAATCATTAATTCCCTGGAACAAAAGGGGATTATACGTCAATGCAACAGTACTTACAATGCCCCACTGTGGCCTGTCATCAAGAAGGACTCCAGCTGGCGCTTAGCTTTGGACTATCGCCAGCTTAATAAAAAGGTACCTCTATCCAGATGGCCTATGGCACATCTGGAACAGAACTTAGCCACCATCAAGGGTGCAAGGTACTTTACAAGCCTGGATTTGGCCTCAGGGTTTTGGACTATACCTGTCCATCCAGAGGATCAGCATAAGCTGGCTTTTACCTTCGGTAGGCGACAATATACTTGGAATCGGACACCGTTTGGTTATTTGAATGCCCCAGCAGACTTCAATATTTTCCTGCATAAAGCTTTGCCTGATGCTGAGACAAGAGGCACCCTCGTCTATGTCGACGACATACTGGTGAAGAACACCAGTTTCACTGACCATTTGCAAGAAATAGAGCATGTCTTCCAGCAACTGAAAGCTGCGGGAGCAAAGCTGTCCTTGTCAAAGGGCCAATGGTGCCGGAAATCCCTCAATTATTTGGGTTACGAAGTTTCTGCTGAGGGACTGCGGCCTCAAAGGAAGAGAATTGCGGCCTTGCAACAACTCAAACGTCCGACCAACGTGAGTGAGCTGCGCTCATTCTTGGGCATTTGCAATTATTCACGCCAATTTGTGGATCAATATGCGGAGATTTCCCGACCCCTGGTCAAACTCCTCAAAAGAGATGAACCTTGGGTATGGAATCCCGACCAAGAGGCAGCTCTAGAAGAGCTGAAGGCAGCTTTGAGTCGAGCTCCCTGTCTTGCCTATCCAGAGAGTGGCAGAGAATTCTTCGTGGAACTAGGTTTCACCGACCACTCTATGAGTGCTGTTCTGTACCAGATGCATGACACAGATAGGAAAGTTATTGCCTATGCCAGCAAAGCTTTAACGGAAGTGGAGAAGAAATACTCTGACTGTGAGAAATCCTTGTTGTCCACAGTCTGGGCCCTCCAATATTTCCGCAGTTATATCCAAGGTGAGAGGTTGGTTGTTGAGACTCATCACCAACCCATCAAGTTCCTAGGCAGTGATCGGATTAAATCGGGACAAGTGTCAAACAGTCGCATTGTCTCCTGGACCTTAGCACTTCAGGGCTGGCCCCTAGAAGTTAGGTATGCTCAAAACCGCAAGGACGCCGCAGCACAGGGTCTGGCTGAATTGCACGATTGCACTGCCAGAGAACCTTTCGTGGGTAATTTAGACACCGAAATGGAGTCATGTACGCCTGAGTCTTCTCGTCATCGTCCTTATGATGAGAACCTCTGTAAAGGCTACCCCAAGGTGTATGTGGACGGTTGTGCTTACTGTCGAGAGCCTGACCATGAACTAGTAGCAGGTATAGGTGTGGTTTGGAACCAGAACCACCCTTGTGAACCCTTCAAGTACCGTCTAGGTACCAAGACTAATCAGTATGCAGAGCTAGCTGCAGCCCTGGCAGCTCTCCAGTCTGCTGCTCAGGGAGGGGTTCACACCTTAACCATCTGTACTGATTCAGACTACGTCCGACAGAATTTTGTTTCCCACTTACCCATTTGGAAATCTAACAATATGCTGAATTCCAAAGGGAAACCTGTCAAACATGCCGGATTGATTCTGGCCTTGGACAAGGTTGCTCATGAAAATGACATGACCATCTACTGGAAAAAAGTGAAAGGTCATTCCCGTGTTGATAACCCTGACAAGATTGGAAATGATCTAGCTGATCAGCTTGCCAAGGAGGGTGCTGTCTCTGGAGACCTCTGGCAGTTGGAGGCTCCCGAGACCAATGGGCTTCAAAAGGTGACGGCGGTTACCCGGCGACAAGCTCAATTATCCACCATGCCCCTTGTGGTTCAATGGTGTGGCGAGAGCACAGATCTCGACCTCGTGCAAGCCCAGAAACAAGATCCTACTCTTGGACGTTTCTACCTTTTTCTGCAGAACCCCCAGGAACACCCATTAACTCTGGAGGATTGTCAGGACGATGAGGAACTGAGGATCCTCTACATCTCCAAGGACATGTTCCAACTCCAGAAAGATCTGTTGATACGGACAAGTAAGCATGGTATTGTGCAATGGGTGGTACCTCGGGCCTTCCGTGGAGTTATGTTACAGCACGCTCATGATGAACCTTGTGCCGGTCATAGAGGTGACCGAATAACCTATGAAACGTTGAAACAGGTGGCCTACTGGCCCCACATGTACCAAGATGTCCAATTGTATACTAAAGGTTGTCTGACCTGTTGCAGATTTCAACCTGCAGCTCCTTCTCATAGAGCACCTTTGAGAAACAGAGGTCTGACCATGCCTTGGTCTGATCTCCAGATTGATTGGATCGGCCCCGTGCCCCGATCCTCTCGAGGCAACAAATATATGCTGACAGTTACCTGCTTATTTACTATGTGGGTCGAGTGCATCCCAGCACCCAACTGTACCGCCGAGACCACGGCCACCTTGTTGTTAAACCATGTTTTCAGCAGGTGGGGCCTCCCCATGCGAGTGGAATCCGACCAGGGTTCCCACTTCATGGGACAAGTCATTAAGCATCTGTGGAAGGTACTAGGTGTGAAGGCCAAAGTCCACATTGCTTATCGTCCACAATCCTCTGGACAAGTGGAGAGAGCAAACAAAACTATCATCAGTATCTTGAAAAAGTATGTTTCTTCCTCTGGGAAGGACTGGGACATCAAACTGCCCTTGGTCCTGATGGCTATCAGAGCCACGCGTCATCGTGCTACTGGTGTGTCCCCTTTTGAAATGATGACAGGTAGGGACATGGTTTTACCCCTTCATCTTCTTTACAGGACTAATGATGTGAATCTCGCTGCTGCTACAACTGCTCATGAATATGTTGCCCATTTAAGACAACACTTGCAAAGTGCCTTTGCCTTTACCCAAAAGAATTTGGAC
This sequence comes from Ichthyophis bannanicus, assembly GCA_033557465.1. Classification (NCBI taxonomy): domain Eukaryota; kingdom Metazoa; phylum Chordata; class Amphibia; order Gymnophiona; family Ichthyophiidae; genus Ichthyophis; species Ichthyophis bannanicus. The sequence goes on from CM066033.1 coordinate 518,414,418, forward strand.
ACTGCTGCTAGGGGTAGGAAGACCTACTATGATTTGAGAACTACCTCTAAAGAATACCAGATTGGCGATAAGGTATTCTACTACAATTTTGGTAAGAATAAGGTCAAAGACTGTAAATTTCTACCTAGCTGGAACGGTCCATTTCCTATTGTGGATAAAGCCTCCCCTGTTGCTTATCAAATTCGAATGAAGTCCAGTACTGAGAGGGAAGGCTCCCTTAAATGGGTCCACATTAATCAGCTTAGACCGTGTCATCCCAGTAAGCTCCTTCCTGAAGAACCTCTTGCTGAAGTGAGTGATGCTAACCTTGAGGCGGGATAGCCTGTTTGTTTTCTTTTACAGATGGAGTCCCGGACTTTGAAGGTCCTGTTCCTGATTTTGCTGTTAGCGGGATCCGAGGTTGCCAGATTGATTGAACCTGGCCCTCTTTCTGGTGTCGTGCTACAGGATGCGCCTGGTTTCCTGATTACACAGTCCCAGACTGTCACACGGAAAGATTTTGTGTCCCTAGATCCCCGACATGTTTTACAGAAACATTTTGAATCGTCTGTTGCACACATCACTACTATATGTGGTGCCTAATCTTGGCATGTGCCAACGCTCTAAAGACATTTATTGGTTATGTCCTGGTAAACCTTGTTACCATGACCAAGTTCGATGACTTTTCAGAGACGAAAGTTGCTGTTGTCAACAATGTTTGGCTGGTTAGCACCCCTTTGAGTGAACTCCTGGTCACCATGAATAAACATGACATTCATAATAGAGTTCCTCTACCCTGCAATGTTTGCTTGATTGATGTTCCCAAGAACTCCATTGTTAATGTTGGTGGAGTTTCCTTGTTTTATCTTGATGCTGACCCTGTTTCGACGGAGCTCCAGATTTTGGATGTGTTTCGCGGTCATGAGATTGACTTCACTGCAACCTTGACCTATCTTTTGGACTATAAGGACTCTCACACAGTTGAACTGTCCATTGACCAGGACGCCCTTGCCATTGCTGATTATAACTTTGATTCACGAGATGTGGACATTTTACAAACTGATTTTATGTCCCATGTCATTGTGCCTGGTCTTTTCTTTCTGTTGGTGCTCCACTTTCTTCTTTCTTTGTATCAACAGAGGCAGATTCGTACTCTTCGTCGCTCTATGCATCCTGCACCTCTGCTGCCTGCCATGCGTCTGCAGGATTTGCTGGAACGTCACACTTTTGAATAAGTGTCACCATTTTCTTTGAAAGTTATCCATTACTCTTAATTGCGTTGTGTTTTTTTTCATAGATAGCATGTGTTTCTTTTCCTAACACAGTTACACATTGCTTCTCATTACTTTTGAGTGTTCACCTTAGTGTTACACTAACCCATTATATTGCATTACTGCTATGCATTTTTGGTTTGGATACGATATATACTCTTCAGTTTGAAGTTACCATGTCTTATCTTAATTGATTTGACTTGACTGTATCTATGTCATTTGATTTTGACTTCTTTTATTGCTTGAGTGTGTTCACTGTAGTATTCCTCATGCAGTATTGCTTTCATGCATATTGTGCTTGAAGTCTTATCCACTTATCATGCATTAGTCAATCATTTGTCATTTGGTTCTGACCTGCACAGTAGTACTGCTAGTTAGGCTTTGTACGATGGAGTGTACTCCCTTGTAGCATCCTCCATCTTACAAGGGGGGGGAGATGTAGGGCTGGTACCCCTGCAATTCTACATGCAAATCTCTGGCCTGCTCAGCAACTCAGGCCTGAACCAAACTGAACCAAACAAGATGGATTCTTCACTTCACTTTTGCTGTGGTCAGCTATAAGCCTGTCTTCCAAGCAAATGCTGGATCAGCGTTTCTAAGTGTGCATGCATACAGAGGCTATTGTCCGTGGCTGGCCTTGGACACTTGTACATGCCCAGAAGTTACATACTGTTGCTTCTGCCTGACTTTTACCATGGCTCCTTTGTTTGCAAGACGCTGCGCATCATCTACCTTCTGATTCGCTGAGAACACCTCAGACTGCCTGCTGCCAACCAATCATCGGACCTATGACGGAGGATTCACACACAGAATTCTGCATTCTGCGCTGGAAAAGTTCTAAGTTCTAAGTAGCGGTGAGAGAAGGAGTTGGGGGTTTTTCTCCCCACCTGGACATAGACTTCTGCACCGGTCCTGCTGCTGTGCACCGCGTACCTGATTCCTGAGCCCTGAGCCTTTCGCCAGACGTGTGGGCTAGGCCGTCCTTCACAGGTCTGAGATAAGACTTTCACTGATCCCTCCGGTTCGGACTTACTGCGGCTCGCCTCTGAAGGGGCTGGAGCCGGCATTAGCTAACAGCTGCATCCTTGGACGAAGCTGTCTCTGCCGACGGAGCTAAGGTACCGGCTTATCTCTCCTCTCCTGGAAGGGCAAAGGGGTTAGCAATATATTTCTTACTTTTCCTAAGTGCAGAGCGAATCAGTGACGTCTGGTTTACTAGTCTGTAATTCTTATGTTGTCCAAGTGTACATCTGTACCATAACAAATGTCTACCTCATTTTTCTAATTAGCGATATGTGTGTGTATATTTTTCTATTTGGTTGCCTATAATAAAGTCTAATATATATCTGCAGACCAGAATTCTTTCGTGGCTCATTGCCAGAATAACTTCCGAACCTTGGGCTGTATATTAGTAGCTATCTCCCCTAGACAACAACAGAGAGTCTAACTTATTTTTGTGCTACGAATATACCCGACAGTGCAGAGTGAAAGGGCAGACCCAGGAGAAGGTTGTGGGGGTCCTGCCACCAGTTTAAGGACCTGCGAAGGTTGTGGGAGACCCAAATGGGGTCTCTGAGGTGACCGGGCTCCACTGAGTGCTGAGGCACCACTGGGCCATCCGCATGTGGAACTGCATGGACGGTGGAGGCCATGTGCCCCAGGAGGCACAACATTGTCCATGCCGTGACCCGAGTGTTGCTTTGGACCTGGGTCACCAGGGCTTGGAGGCGAGCCGCGTGGTCTACTGGTAGAAAGGCGATCTCCTATTGAGTGTCGAGGCGTGCGCCAATAAACTCCAAGGCTTGTACCAGCTTGAGGTGGGACTTGGGGTAGTTGGTCAAGAACCCCAGGTGCTCAAGGAGGATCGTGCATGATGCCACCAGGTGGGCTTCCCCGGCTGAGGGCCCGTGACAAGCCAGTCGTCGAGGTAAGGGAAGATCGGTATGCCCTGCTGTCTGAGGGAGGCGGCGGCAGTAGCTGTGGAGAGGCACTTTGTGAAGACCCGTCGAGCAGATGCGAGTCCGAAGGGGAACTGCCTGTGCTGGGGGATGAATCAAAATGTGGGCGTAAGCGTCCCTGAGATCCAAGGAGCATAGCCAGTCGCCCTGCTGGAGGAAGGGCAGCAGGACACCAAGTGATAGAATTTTGAACTTCTCCTGCACCAGAAACTTGTTTAGCTTTCGGAGGTTGAGGATGGGCCGCAGGCCCCTTGTCTTCTTCAGAAAGAGGAAGTACTGGGAATAGAAGCCCTGACCTCGGAGATGCATCGGTACCCTCTCGACCGCTCGCTGGGCGAGGTGGTTGTCTAACTACCACTGTAGGAAGGTCTGGTGCACAGGGAGTCGAGAAGGCTCCGCTGGGGAGAAGGGAGAGGGAAGCCTGTCCAGACGGAGATGGTAGCCATCTCAGACTACTCAGAGGACCCAAGTGTCCGATGAATGGATGCCCACTGAGGGGCGAAGGACGACAGGCACCCCCACACCGGCTGCAGTGCTGCCAGGGGGGCAAAAGGCTACGCTGCTGGCGTCAAAACCACTGGGCGGGCTGAGGCGGCACCAGGGTTTGGGCCTTGGGCCCTTTCAGCTTGCGATGACTGTGGGGCCCAGACTTTCCCTGGGTCGAGGTGGTCGGCGTGGGTATGGTGGGTAGCTTCAAAAGGGTAGACTCTTCCGCGGGAAGAACAGCTTCTTAGTTTGCTGTTTCTTCCAAGGGAGGGGGGAGGTCTTGTACAAGAATAACTCCATTTCTATCTCAACGGCCTTATCCTCCATCGGTTTACCGAAGAGCTGCTCACCAAGGCAGGGTACGTCTAGGAGCTTTTCCTGGACCCACTGCTCCAAGTACAAAGACTGGAGGCTTGCCTGGCGTCGGGCCCGATGCCAGCAGCTGCCACTCGAGTTGAGGACTCAAATCTGTCGTAGGCAGCGCAGGAGAGGTATTTCGAGCACTCCGCGATGGACTTCAGAAGGGTCCAGAACCTACTGAGGGGTTCGCCCGAGAGGCTCGTGGAGAAACCCCTGATTTCCTTGGCTAGATCTTGGAAAAACATGCCCATGTACAATTGGTACGCCTGAATACGGCATGAGAGCATGGACCCTTGATAGGCCTTGCGGCCTAGGGTGTTGAGGGCTCTCAATTCCCTGCCTGGCGGAACTGAGGCGTGTGATTTCAGGCTCTCTTGTTTTCTCATAGCCGATTCCACCACCATGGAGGTGTGGGGGAGTTGGGTTTTCCTGAACTCGGGGCCGCGCTGGACTCTACATCGTGTTGAGGCGCTTGCTCACGATGGGAATGAAGCAGGGGTCTCCCACACGCGGAGTAGCAGACTGGACAGAATGGGCAGAACCAGAACAGTAAGATTCCCGATGCGGGGACTCATACTGCAAAATATCAAGTTCTTCAGCTTGAGGTTCCTACACAGCCTGGGTAGCCAAGTTGAGAGCCCGTGTCATATCCCGTACAAACACCACGAAGGTGTCATCTTTGGGTGGCGAACGCCTCTGAAAGGCGGGTGGGGACGGATCCGACTGGAGGTCCCGATGGGCACGAGTCTCTGGGGAGGTATCCTTGTCTGACTCCCAGTCCGAAAAATTGGAGGAGGAACCCGATTCGGGCGGTCGCCTCATCCGGAAGCAGAGACCCGCTTGGAGCCGGAGGCCTGGGAGGATCTCACACCCAAGGAATGGGAAGGCAAGCGAGATCAATGCAGAGGACCCTCACAAGGCCCATGGCTCTCGGAGGTTTCCGGGGTGGATTTTGGTGACCCTCTCGAGGGAACCTCAGTCTCTAAATGCGGGCCAGCGAAGCTGGATACGAGCGCCTGCTGGGAAGCTATGAATGCAAAAATGCTATGTTCTCGCGCCAGCATACGGTACTCCCAAGTGGCCGTGGGGCCCTGTGACGCCAACACCGGGGCCACCGGGTTGGGCGTCAAGGAAGAGAGGGGGGTCCTCACCGGTATGGCCCTCAGGAGACCTGGCACCATCGACAGGGGTCTCTGAGTCTGTACGGGGTACCTTACGAGGTCTCTCCTTGTCCGCCTCTCGGGAACGTCGAGGGGGACTAAGTGACCGAGCGCAGGAGCGCGAGCACTTGTCGGGAGCCCCCGACAGCAACTTTGAGGCCTTCTTCTTCTTACACCGCTCCATTTCAGGGGACCCCTGGTCAGAGTGCTGTCTTGAGCGCAAAGCCGAGATGGGGGATCCCACCGGCGGAGAGACGACCGAGGGCGCCACCGTGGATTCCGAGGCAGACTTACAGAAAATGTCTTCGGACTTCTGCTTACGGCTGAGCAGGGCTTTGGAGGACATTTTCTTGCAAAGCGAACAGAGCTCTGGATCTTGGTTGGCCCCGAGACACCGCAGACAGCAGTCATGGGTGACCGTAAATGACATGCTCTTGGAGCATCTATTGCATTTTTTTAAGCCGGTGGCCATCGGGGCAAAAAGGCCCCCCGCGAGGTTGAAGACCCACGCGGAGAGCAATTAGGAGAAAAAAAAAGGACGCGACGCCCACTAACAGCAAAAAATGTTAGGAAAAATGTCCCCTATGCTCAAAAGGAATGGGAGCAGGGGAAGGACGGGTAGAGGACCGGTGCAACCGTAAAAAATAGTAGGCCAGAGGCCGAAAACGAAACACTTTTTCTGAGGGACGAGGACATGCGTCCGAAGGGCTCCGCGGAAAAAGAGAGACTGAGCAAGATGGCACCCTTGGACGGGAAGAGGACCACGCATGCATGGCAGCAATCCAAAAGACTTTCTTTGAAAGCTGGGGAATTGCTCTGTGCGGGCTCTGTCAGTGCCGACGTCACCCATAAGTGAGGGCTGACTTCCTGCTTGTTCCTAGAGAATGCCAGGTGGCCCCCCTCTGGGCTGGTGAAGGTCTCCCAGAGGAGGGGAGACCCTGCCCTGGGAGTCAAAAGCCTCCTCCTGGCTGGGCCGGAGCTGGGGTTTGGGGTTTCTGAGCCTTGGGCTTTTGAGCTCCCTGCCCTTGTCTCTAGGGGTGAGAACCCTGTTGCTGACCCGAGAAGGGCTGGTAGCAGTGACCCTGCTGGAAGTGACCCTTTTTCCCTTGGAACAAGGGCCTTTTAACCGAGAGTTTCTTGCGGGGAAAGGAAGAGGTCTTTGAGAGCCTGTCGGGTCACCACTTCAGCCTCTTATCTCCGCCGCCTTGTCGGCCATGGGCTTGCCAAGCAGGTTCTCCCCGGTGCAGAGGATGTCAAGCAGCTTGTCCTGGACCCACAAGCTGGAGGTCCAATGACTGTAGCCAGGCTTGGCGTCGAGCACCAATACCTGCTGCTGCTCCTCAAGCTGTTGACTCAAATCCATCATAGGCTGCTCGGGAGAGGAACCTTGAACAGTCCTTGATTCTGGAGGTCAGGGCTTGGAACCATTGGAGAGGTTTCCTGACCAGCCCCACTGAGAATCCGGACAACTCCTAGGTTAAGGCCTTCAAGTGCGTGCCTATTTACAACTAATAGGCCTGGATTCGACATCCCAGCATCGAGCCCTGGATGCACTCACACCCAAGGGTGTCAAGGGCTCTAGCATCGCTTCCAGGGGGGGACAGAAGATTAATTCTTCTGGCTCTTGAGTTTCTGCATGTTTGACTCGACAACTATATAGTTGTGTGGGAGTTGGGGCTTGTGAAACCCCAGCCCCTTCCTTACACGGTATATGGAAATCAAGGCATCGGCTGACTACCGGTATTGACACCAGGGTCTCCCATATTCTCAAAAGCAGCTGCTCGAGAATTGGCTGCATTGGCACAGTGAGAGTTTCCTTGGGTGGATACTCGTACTGGAGGATCTCCAGTTCCTCTGTGCAGGGGTTCTCCTTCACTTCGGTTTGCACTGACAGTGCTCGGACCATATCCCTGAAAAATCATGGAAGGCCATGTCCTTTGGAGAATGTCACGGAGGGAGACAGGTCCGAGGGGGAGTGTCTGTGCCGTCTGGTTTCTGGGGAGGCCTTGTCGTCTATTTCCATCTTGGAGTTGAGGGGAGATGAGAAGTCCGAGGCCTTGCAGCTCCATGCCTCGAGGCCTGGGCCGAAAGGCCAAGGGCCAAGGGCCGCTCGCCCCCCCCCCCCCGAGGACCTAGGGTCCAAGTCTCGTAAACTTGCTGAGGAGGACCGAATGCCCAAGGAACAAGACCTCGACCAGGGCCAATGACTTACCCAAAGCCGGTGGGTGCTCAGAGCTCAGCTTGACAATGAGAGAGACTCCCCCACAGTCGGGGGGTCCAGTCATTGGAGCAGATGATGCATAGAAACATAGAAATATGATGACAGAAAAAGACCACATGACCTATCTAGTCTGTCCTTCCATAACTACAACAGTCCCCTTTTTACCTTTAGAGATCCTCTGTGTTTGTCCCATGCTTTTTTGAATTCAGTTACTGTCCTCATCTCTACCACCTCCACTGGGAGACTATTCCACAGATCCACTACTCTTTCCGTAAAGAAATATTTCCGCATATCACTCCTGAATCTATCTCCCTTCACCCTCATCCCATGTCCCCTCGTAGCAGAACTTGCTTTCAACTGAAAGAGGCTCTCTCCCTGAACATTTATGCCATGGAGGTATTTAAACATCTCAATCATATCACCTCTATCCTGCCTTTCCTCTAAGGTGTACATATTAAGATCCTTCAGTCTGTCCTCATATGCTTTATAATGAAGACCACTAATCATTTTAGTAGCCACCCTCTGCACCGACTCCATCCTGTTGACATCCTTTTGAAGGTGTGGTCTCCAGAATTGCACACTATACTCCAAATGAGGTCGCACCAAAGACTTATACAGAGGCATTATCACCTCCTTTTTTCTGCTAGCCATTCCTCTCCGTATGCACCCAAGCATCCTTCTAGCTTTTGCCGTCGCCTTTTCTACCTGTTTAGCTACTTTAAGATCATCAGACACAACCGCGCCTAGGTCCTGCTCTTCTTTAATGGACAAAAGTACTTCACCCCTATACTATATTGCTCCCTTGGATTGCTGCAGCCCAAATGCATGACCTTACATTTTTTAACATTAAATCCCAGCTGCCAAATTCTAGACCATTCTTCAAGCTTAGCTAGATCCCTCCTCATACAGCCAAACCTGACATCATTGCCTACTCCATGGTTACCATTCTGGTCTCCCAGCCAGAAGGCTCCGCAACCTTCGGCACAGGCACTGAGAATTTCAGGCCCGGCACTGGCACTCTCACGAGTGCATCCTCAACTAGGACTATGGCCTCGAGGATCCTTGCACGGTCTCCGCTGGCCGAGGAATCCTTCTTGGGATACTTCTTGGAATCTCCAGAGTCCATCCAGTTCGTCTTACCGGGTTTCCCCGGTGTAATCTTGATGGGCTTCGAGGACTTTTTCTTCTTTTGCTTGGGGTCCGAGGCCTTTCCGGAGGAGCCGCCCCCCCCCCCCCCCATGGGACTCAGAGGATGCTCGGGCCTCATGAGAAGTGTTGGGCTTGGACCTCTGCATCAGGGAGGCCGGTGCAGAGTCGGTCCTTGGGAACAGCTGCTCATGCAATTCCAACCTCTTTTTTATTAGTTTTAGGCATCATGGCCTGGCACAGATCAAAAGAGCTGCTATCATGGTCCAGTCCTAGGCAGTGTAAGCAGCAGTCATGGGCGTCGGTGACAGACATAGTTTGACTGCAGCCATCAGATTTTTTGAACCCACCAGGAGACATGGTGAGGGACACCTGGGTGAAAAATGGTGCAAACGCCAGTCGAGGCAAACCTCGATGAAGAAAATGGGGATGAGCCGAGAACAGCACCGGCTCATGGTGGGAAGAGGAACCGGTACTCAATTTTTTAAGGATTTAGCAAGGATGTTTTCTGGGGAAAATGGACATGCGTCTGTTGGGCTTCGTGGAAAAAAGGAGACTGAGCAAGATGCATTCCCAAGGACTTTCTTTGAAAGGTGGGGGAAATGCTCCGTGCGGGCTCCATCGGCGCCAACATCACCCATATGCAAGGGCTGACGTCCTGCTTGTTCCTGGAGAAAGATCATTAGAAAAAGACATCATACTTGGCAAAGTTGAAAGTCAATGCAAAAGAGGAAGACCAGCACTGCGATAGATTGATATGACAGCAGCAGCTATGGATGCCACTGTTAACAATTAGCCATCTGACTGAAGACAGAACATAGTTTAGGACAACAATCCACAGGGTCGCCATGAATAGATATCAACTCAACAGCACTTAGCATTGCTTCTGAAAAAGTTTGGACTACTTAACATAAATTTATAATCTGTTCATATGCATAGTTTAAAAAAAAGAATATGTGATGTGGTGAACAGCGCCCTCCTGAGCCTATGGAAACGGATGAAAATCCTGAGGTTCAGCAGGATTTATGCCTATTTGAGAAACCAAGGAAGAAAGAGAGAGACTATTCCACAGAGCTGAGCATGGAGACCAGCCCAGGGGAGGAGTCCTGCAGTCCTGACTGGGCACACCCTGTCCTGGGAAGGGGCGTGTCCAGGAGAGAACGTGGTTTTAAACCAGAGCATGGCTTTGCTAGTCATTAAGAGAAGGAGGATAGGAATACGCTGCAGAGGAAGAAGCAGCTGGAGCATGAGAAGAAGAGGAGGATTGAGAAGGAGAGACGGATAAAGAAGAAGCAGGAGAATGATTGGAAGTCCAGAATACAGTATGCTGATACTTGGGAACCTGGCATTGGAAGGAGACCTGCAAAGTTCTATTCAGAGGCAGTGAGTAGAAGTCCCAAGGAGAGAGGACCTAGCCCTGAAATAGACAACCGTTGGAAGGTACAGCCCTGGGAAAGGAAGCCTTCAAGGCAGGCACAAGAAAGAAAACAATCATTCTGTGAAGTACCGTTTGAGCCAGAGAGCAACAAACATTCTAACAGCTGGAGAACGTTGGAGCCATCTGAAGTCAGAACGGCATGGCAACAAGTAAGTGAATTGCCACAAAGTTTCCAGGCTGAACATAAAGCTAACTCTCCTGTGTGTGAAACATTAGCAAAAGAGACTAGCAGTTACTCTGATACAATTAATCTAAGAGAGGAGAAAATAAACAGCCTTAAGCCAGAGGGAAGTTGTATAGCTGATAGCAATTCCCTACCTCCCAAACAGCAGGCTGAATTGCTCCTACAGAGTTTTAAGCAGTTTTTAGAGTTGCAAGCTAGAAGACAGCCAGTGTTACCAGAAGCCAGTAATTCCATACAGCTTGAAGAATTAACACAAGATAATACAGACTTACCAGATTGTGAGAGCATGGATTGCACGGTCTGCTGTGTAGAGATGCCAAGCTGAAGGAAACTGTTTTTTTACCGTATGTGAATTGAATGCTACGGAGCTGTTGTACTGCCTTGCTGAGAAAGCTCTAATTATGTGCACCTGATTTTCCCCAGCACTGTGAAGGTAACAGTGGCTGAAAGAGGCTGCAGTGAAACTAACTGACCTCTTGGGGCAAAGTGAGTAATTTGCTTAGAAGTGAAAAGCAGCAGTTATACTTTAAGTTGCCTTTATCCTAAGTTTTCCTGTTAGCATTTGAAGCACCTATTTTGTTTGCATTTATTTGCCATGTGATGGAACAATATCCTTTACTATAATAAATATGCTGGAAACCCCATAACTACAACTCTTTATTTCGGAGCGAGAGGAGCAGGAACTACAATACCCAGCATTCCCTGGATACAGGTTACTCTCCTTCCTCACGAAGCATCAGACCGCCGCTCCTGTCTTTAGCCCTAAGGCCGGGCAGGAGCACCGCAGTGATTTCCAAGTCTTTTATAGCTCTTCCCATAACATTTTTAGAAGGTATCAAACCACCAAAATTATCTGTCAAGATGTGCAATAAATAAAAAAATATAAGCGTATTCAGCTGTTGAAAAGACCTATTTGAAGGTTAATTCTTAGACTTATGACAGACACTTTACAATAGACAGAGAATCCTGAAAGATCACAAGCTCCAACCTGAAGGCAAACTAATTCGATTTCCATCTTTATGTTTTAGCCGGCTCCTTTTAAATTTTCCCTTTCTCTTTTTCACTTTGGGTTTCTCTTGGTTTAACTGGAATATGATTATGTTTAATTCTCGCTCCAGGACATCAATCTCTCGTTCTGCCAGCTGCTGCTCACGCCGCTTAAGTAGCTCTTCCTGAGATTTTTGCTGAAGAGCGGCTCGTGTCAGCTCTTCTTCCCGTGATCGCAGCTCCTAAAAATGAAATTTACGTCCTATGTTGAAAACATTTTTGCAAAATTTCATAAACATACTGCTATTGATATCAACTAAATTCCAAATGCATTTGTACAAAAAACCCCAAAAAGATACTCACCTGTAACAGGTTGATGACAAACAAGCAGCCAAGCAAATGGGCAACACTGTTGCTTTATGATGGACTTTTTCCAAATCTTTCCACTGAAAGAGGTTCGCCTCCTGTGCATTTATACCATGGAGGTATTTTAATATCTTCATCTTAAGAACATAAGATATGCCATACTGGGTCAGACCAAGGTCCATCAAGCCCAGTATCCTGTTTCCAACAGTGGCCAATCTAGGTCATACGTACCTAGCAGTTTCCCCAAAGACACAGGTTCCACAATACTTGTACTGGGTCAAGCATTAATATCCTGGGTCCCTTCTTAATAATGGTTTATGGACCTTTCCTCCAGGAACTTGTCCAAACCTTTTTTAAACCAAGCTACAATAACAGCCTTTACTACATCCTCCGGTAACAAATTCCAGAATTTGATTACACGTTGAGTGAAAAAATATTTTCTTTTATTAGTATTAAATAGTTTATCCTGTAGCTTCATTGCATGTCCCCATGTCTTCCTATATTCTGATAATGTAAACAATCGATCTACGTTTACCCGTTCTACTCTGTTCATTAATTTATAGACTTCTATCATATCTCCCCTCAGCCGTCTCTTCTCCAGGTTAAAGAGCCCTAACCTTTTTAGCCTTTCTTCATAGGAGCATCCTTCCATCCCCTTTACCATTTTGGTGGCTCTTCTCGGAACCTTTTCTAATATCGTTATATCCTTTTTAAGATACGGCAACCAGAATTGCACACAATATTCAAGGTGCGGTCTCTTCCCTATTCACACTTTTTCTCCGGAGTATGCATGTTTAAATCTTGTAGTCTGTCCCCATAATGTACAATGTCAAAGGTCACCTTATCATTTTAGTAGCTACCCTCTGGACTCCATCCAATTTATATCCTCTAGAAGGCACAGTCTCCAGAACTGTACACAGTATTCCATAGTCCTCAGAGGCAATATCAACTTTTTCTAGCTGGTCATTCCTCTACCTGCCAAATTAGACCAGTGATTGCCAAATTGTGGGTCACATGATTAGTGGATAGGGTCACAGAAACAGGACAGATTACTCTCCCTCGGGGCCTCCACTGTGACTTATGCCCATTGATGGCAGTCAGCATGGGGCCTGTGAGTCAGTGACTGCTCACAGGCCCTACACCTTCTTCATATGTGGGCTTTCTCTGTTAGAGAGGAAACAGATGAAGAATACTAGATCTGTGCTGACTACTGCTACTATTGCCACCCTCCTGCTTTGGATAAATAGGAGAAGGGAATGCATGAGGGAGGAGCTGGAGGTCTGCTATTGATTCCATCATTGAGGATCATGTGAATTTATGTTCAAAACCGAGGTCATATTACATAAAAATTTGTGAAGCGCTGAACTAGAATTTTTTCAAGCTTTGATACATCACTCCTCATTTTCTCTATACCTTTCAAGTTATCTACCCTGCTGTACAGTCTGCTATCATCCCCATTTAATTTAACAAGGACATGTATAACCTACTTTTTCTAAAACTTTAGATTCAAGGTGGATAAATACAAGCAAATAAAATAAAATGCATTGTCATAGAATTTGACAGAATTCAAAATTAATAGCAAAGGGATGAAATCCAAACAAACTTAAATATCTTAATACCTCAGCAAATAGAGGGGGTTGGCCTGCATGGAGAGGCGGGTACAAGTACTCTGCCCTTCCATATCAACTAGAATAGACCTTTTTACCTTTAGAGATCCTGTGCTTGTCCCATGCATTTTTGAATTCAGATACCGTCCTCGTGTCCACCACCTCCACTGAGAAACTATTCCATGGATATACCACTTTCCGTAAAGAAATATTTCCGCATATTACTCCTGAGTCCTGACTACCCTAACAGAACATTATACCAAACTTTACTGATTAAACAGCCAAGTTTGAAATGTTTTCGAAAGACCTCTCTCCTGTACCAAACCCCTTTGGTAATCTATTTTGAGTTTTGAAGGACTACAAAAAGGGACTACTTCTTCTGGAGATAGATCTACAATTGTAAGTTTTTACTTCTGGGAATTTTCCTAAATCTTGGAGAAAAGAGAATTCTTTAGATTAAAGCTGATTAATCTGTATAAAATAGAATCCAGTGTATTTGTTAAATCAGTCAGGGCCTAGTATCAGTAAAGAGCTTTCAGTTAAATTAAAAACTCAACAGGTAGCTTTCAGTTTAAATTTAAAACCTAGCAGAGGGCTTTCAGTTTAAATTCAGAGCCCAGTGGAGGGCTTTCAGTTTAAATTCAGAACTCACTCTATCAAAGCAAGGACTGTGTGAGCCATCCAGGAAATTGGTCACATATAACCTTAGAAGCACATGACAGGGTACTGTGTAGCAGTCCGCATTCATTAAGTCTTCTCTCCCTCCCTCCCTGACTCCCACTCACCCCTGGGATAATCTTAGCTTTGTAAGTGCTTAAACCTCTTAAAGGGAAGGAGGTGAAATATTCACTCTCAGGTGCAGCTGTTTATCCTCATCAGGCATACATTAAGGACCTGAGATTAATTAATCTTGAGGTGAACAAAGTCCATTAAACATTAGGTATAGTTTTATTAGTATAAGTATCCCCAGCAAACCCAAGTAAACAACTTAAATATCTAAACACAACCTTAAAACTAAGATGCAAGATGCAGACAGTAGTCCAGCAGTGAGATTGGGGTTTTCCAGTCTTTTGCATTGAGTGTCACGTATGATTTTCTCCTAGTTGGTGAGGGGTCTTACATGTGCACTAGTACAAGGAGCTCTCTGCTCTCAGAAAATCAGTCCGATCTCTGGAGGCTAGAGTAGCAGACTTGGAGGACATAAGGAAAACAGAGAGGTACATGGACGAGACCTACAGGGACATAGTACTGAAGTCCCACCTCCAGTATGGCAGCATAATTTTCGCAATGGAGGAGAGAGGTCATGTGACAGGAGAGCATCACCCTGGTGTGGCAGGAAGTGATCCTGTAACTAGGACCTGTCCTCCAGGTGATGTAAAACCCTCTTATACAGAGGTGGTTTCTCCAGGGTCATGTGCCCACAAGGAAAGGGTTAGGACAGCCATTATAGTTGGTGATTTGATCATTAGGCATGTAGATAGCTAGATGGCTGGTGGACGTGAGGATCACCTGGTAACATGCCTGCCTATTGCAAAGGTAGCAGACCTCACCTGCCACCTAGACAATGTCTTAGATAGTGCTGGGGAGGAGTCTGCTGTCTTGGTACATGTCAGTACCAATGACATAGGAAAGTGTGGTAGGGAGGTTCTGGAGGCAAAATGTAAGCTTTTAGATAGGAAGTTGAAATTCAGAACTTCCAGGGTAGCATTCTCTGAAATGCTTCCTGTTCCATGCGCAGGACCCAAAAGGCAGGTAGAGCTCCGGAGTCTCAAAGCATGGATGAGACGATAGTGCAAGGAACAGGGTTTTGGATTTGTTAGGAACTGGGGAACATTCTGGGGAAAGGAGGGGCTTTCCCGAAGGGATGGGCTCCACCTTAGATGCGATGGAACCAGGCTGCTGGCATTAACCTTTAAAAAGGAGATAAAGCAGCTTTTAAACTAGGTAATAGGGGAAAGCCGCTAGTCTCCCAAGAGTGCATGGTTCGGAACAACGCAGCAAAAGATTGAAGTTAGGGTATATCAACAGAGAGGTTCCAATAAAGACAAAAGTAACCCAAATGCCCTTGAGTACAGAGCAGACCGAGCATAGAGATTCCAAATTACCCCTGCCTACCAATAACCAGATTGGTATGAATAAAATACAGCCTCTAAAATATTTGTATGCAAATGTTAGAAGTCTAAAAAATAAGATGGGAGGGGAGGAGTAATGATGGCGGAGGAGTGAGTTGCTGCTTCGGGCGGTTTTACTGCAATGGGGAAAAAGTGGAAGGCTAAGGCATGCTACAAGCCCCCTCAGCCTGCTTTTGCTTCTACTCCCCCTACCTTCGATGCCTGTTGGGCCTTTGGATACCTTTTTCTGCCCCTTGCAACAGCTGGCATTAGCGGGAGAAGGAAACCGGGTGTTGGGTCTGCTGCAGTTGGATAACTCAGCTGCTCTTTCGGGTGTGTCAACACCTTCTTCCGAGTCACAAACTGCAGCGAAGCTCGTGCAAACCCAGCGGTCTTCTGGGAGTGGTCTGAATCAGAGCTCTTCCTGGTCTGGGGGAGAGTCCGTAGTGCTGAGGGGGCCAGACGCCAGAAACCAAGGTGCTGGTGGAGGTCCGCTAGTACCCAGTGCACGGAAGCTTGCTGGAGGCCTCAGGTGGTCATGTGACCACGCAGTTGGTGGAGCAAGTGGCGACTGGAGCTGCGCTGAGAGGTATGGAGAGGGAGGGTGCTCCCACGCTGGATTGGTCGGCTTTTGAGTTACAACATCCTGTAACGATAAAGCATACTCACTCACCTGTAATAGGTGTTTCTCCAGGAACAAGCAGGAAGTCAGTCCTCACATATGGGACTCCCAAGCTAGAGGCTACCGAGGACCTTTAGGAAAAGGAAAATACCACGGTGAAGCCATGAGCAGTTGCTAGTGAATCCGAAGGATGCCGAGTCCATGGATGGTCATGCTCCCCAGTAGCAAACAAGGGGCAGAGGGCAGGAGTTGCTTAAACCCCAAACAGATTAAGGAGTACAGCCTGACTGAAGGCGCTGTCTCAGCGGGACTCGTTCTCCAGGCAGTACTGCATCGCAAAGTTGTGAGAGGAGGACCAGGTGGTGGCCCGGTAGATGTCTGCCAGCGGCACCGAGCGGAGGTTAGCAACCAATGTCGCCATTGCTTGGACATTGTACGCCATGACTCAGTGGTCCAGTGGAAGCCCAGCCTGAGCCTGGGCAAATGTTATGTGGTCCGCCACCCAGATAGACAGGGTCTGCTTGGTGACCGCCAGCCCCAGGCGGCTGGGGTCATAGAAGACGAAGTGCTGCCCGGATCTGCAGTGGTCCTGAGTCTACTGCAGGTAGAAAGAAAGAACCCTCTTACAGTCCAGTGTATGGAGAAACACCGATGCCCGGTCAGCATGGGGCTTCGGGAAGAAGGTGGGCAGCACTATCTCCTGGTTGAGATGGAAGTCTGAGACTACTTTCTGGAGGAATTTGGGGCGAGTATGCAGAACTATCCTGTTCTCATAGAACATCATGTACGGTGCCTCGGTCATCAGAGCCTGGAGCTCGCTGACTCTCCGGGAGGAGGTGAAGGCCACCAGGAAGGCCACCTTCCATGACAGCTGCCGCAGTGAGCAGGTAGACCCGGACAGCAGATCAATCTGCTGGAGCTCTGAACTGTCTTCATCACGCTCCCTAACTTCATTCCATGGTGTGACCGCAACTTGAATATTGTGTGCAATTCTGGTTGCCGTATCTTAAAAAGGATATAGCATTATTACAAAAGGTACAGAGAAGAGCCACCAAAATGGTAAAGGGGATGGAAGGAAACCCCTATGAAGAGAGTCTAAAAACATTAGGGCTCTTCAACCTGGAAAAGAGACGGCTGAGGGGAGATATGATAGAAGTCTATAAATTAATGAATGGAGTGGAATGGGTAAACTTAGATCAATTGTTTACGCCATCAAAATATAGATAATGTATGTAAACCGCGCTGATTTTTAAGAGTGCAGTATATAAGAACAATAAAATAAAATAAAATAAATAGAGAGACTAAGGGGCATGCAATGAAGCTACAGTGTAATCTATTTAAGACTAGTAAGAGAAAATATTTTTTTTTACTCAACGTGTAATCAAACTCTGGAATTTGTTACCGGAGGATGTAGTAAAAGCTGTTAATGTAGCCAGGTTTAAAAAAGGCTTGGACAAGTTCCTGGAAGAAAGGTCCATAAACCATTATTAAAAAGGACCCAGGAAATCCACTGTTTGCCCCAATACAAGCATTGTAGAACTTGTGTTTTTTGGGGAAACTGCTAGGTACGTGTGACTAGATTGGCCACTGTTGGAAACAGGATAGTGGGCTTGATGGACCTTGGTCTGACCCAGTAAGGCATCTCTTATGTTCATATTCCACTCAACTGGAACATTTCCAGTAAAAGGTTCTCTTACTGATGCTTACTAATCTACACTTCTTCCTGGAAGAATATTTTAATTGAATGTCAAATTCATATCTTAAAGATTGATATGGCACATATGTTTCCACAAACTTATTAAGATAAGATTTGGGGAAATGTTCCAAGTTATGCATCATGGATAATTTGAATCTTACTCTCTTATTTATGGGTAGACAGTATAACCCTGTCTCATCTCTTAGATCTGATAATTACAGTTAGTAGAAAATATGGCAGCTAAAGCTGTCATTAAAGCATAGTTACTCACCTTTAACAGGTGTTCTTCAGGGACAGCAGGAATCAGTCCTCACTTATGAGTGACATCTGCACCGAAGGAGCCCGCGCGGAGCAATTCCCCAGCTTTCAAAGAAATCCTTTGGGATTGCTGCCACGCATGCGTGGTCCTCCTTCCGCCCAAAAGGTGCCATCATGCTCAGTCAGGTCCCAGAGCTAAAGCCCTAAGCAGCAGATGGCAAGGGAAGAATAAAAAAATTGCAACTCTTCAGGGGAGGTGGGAGGGTAGTGAGTACTGATTCCTGCTGTCCCTGGAGAAAGCGTAGTTACTCACCTGTAACAGGTGATCTCTGGGAACAGCAGGAATTTAGTCTTCACATATGGGTATCGTCGGTATTGACGGAACCTGCGCGGGAATGCTCCCCAGCAATGTTCCCTCTAATTTTCTGTAGGCTGTGTGCGCATAAAATATCAGCTGTGTGCAGCTTTGAAGGAAGGTTAAATTTTTGTGCGCCACATAACGACACTCAGAGTTATATACTTTAAAATTTGACTACATGTCAGAATACAGTATGTACACCACATTGATTTTAATCAAATTAAATGAAAATAGATGATTACTAAATGAAGCGGGAAATTTCTAGTAATTACAATCATAACTTTTAAATTTTAAGATGTCTGTGTTTTTTTCTATCAGAATCAGAACCGTAATTTTTGTGCGCTCTGTTGTAAAGTATGAGTGCTCGCTCGGCGAGGTGTGTGCGCGCACACACGCGCACAGCTTAGAGGGAACAGTGCTCCCCAGTGTCCAATAGGAAAGCTTTTGGGAACATCCCACAGTGCCTGCATGCTGCCTCTCCGCCTTTCCAACTGTCCCTCTCCAGTTGAGTTTATAGCTGAGACAAAAGAGAGAGGGAAAGAGAGAGAGAGATACAACTCCTGGGGGAGGTGGGCGGGTTGTGAAGACTAAATTCCTGCTGTTCCCGGAGATCATCTGTTACAGGTGAGTAACTACGCTATCTCCAGGAACAAGCAGGAACGTAGTCTTCACATATGGGGACTCCCTAGGTGCAGATGCCAGGGAAATGGCCCCAGGAAGTTGTTAGGCCTTGTGAAAGGGGCCATACTTCCCCCCATGGATCTCTGGCATCCTACCAGGGACGGTGGGAAGGAGTTGATTAAGTCTGAAAAAGGTATTTATTTTTATTTATTTTATTTGCATTCTCTTATATACCGCGCTATTCTGCATCAGTGCGGTTTACATTGAACAAACTGAAATTACATTGAACAGGGCATTATAACTTGGAGATAACTATTTTACAGGGAACATGGGCTATGGAGGGTTAAGTGGCTTATTGAAGAACAGCCTGGCCAAACAAGGCATCCCGGCGGGAATCCTTGTCTAAGCAGTAGTGGGCTGTGAAGGTATGTAGGGAGGGAGGAGTAGCCTAGTAGTTGGGGCAAGGTACTTCAGACCGGAAGGTCGGAGGTTCAAATCCCACTAGAGGACAGCAAATTAATGAACGGAGTGGAACGGGTAAACGTAGATCGATTGTTTACCTTACCAGAATATAGAAAGACTAGGGGACATGCAATGAAGCTACAGGGTAAACTATTTAAGACTAATAAAAGAAAATATTTTTTCACTCAACGTGTAATCAAACTCTGGAATTTGTTACCGGAGGATGTAGTAAAGGCTGTTAGTGTAGCTGGGTTTAAAAAAGGTTTGGACAAGTTCCTGGAGGAAAGGTCCATAAACCATTATTAACAAGTGACCGAAGATATCAATGCTTGACCCAGTACAAGCATTGTGGAACTTCTGTCTCTTGGGGAAACTGCTAGGTACATATGACCTAGATTGGCCACTGTTGGAAACAGAATACTGGGCTTGATGGACCTTGGTCTGACCCAGTATGGCATATCTTATGTTCTTATCTTATGTTCTTATGTTCTTAACCTTGGGCCGGAAGGACTGGGGTTTCTAGTCCCACAGATGCTCCTTGTGTTCTTGGGCAAGCCACTTAACCCTCCATTGCCCATGTTCTCTGTAAGTATTAGTGTATGTGTCTCATATCCCCGCGTGTTAAATGTATCCCCCAATTGTGTTGTGACCGCTTTGATTGAAGGATAAGGCGGTATACAAAAACTGTCTAAATAAATAAATAAAATAAATGTACCGAAGCCCAAGTAGATGCTCGACAGATGTCTTCGATAGACACAGAGTGAAGATGAGCCATTGAGGCTGTCATGGCTCTCACATTGTGAGCTGTGACATGGCCTTCAAGAGGAAGGTTCTTAATCTCATAGGTAAAAGATAAGTGCAATCCAGTTGGACAGTGTCCTTTTGGAGACTGGAAGTCCCAAATGACTAGGATCAAAAGCAACAAAGAGTTGAGAGGATTTTCTATGTTGCTTTGTCCTTTGCAAGTAAAAGGCCAAAGCTCTTTTACAGTCCAAAGCAATGTTCCTTCTAATTTTCTGTAGGCTGTGTGCGCATAAAATATCAGCTGTGCAGCTTTTGAAGGAAGGTTAAATTTTTGTGCGCCACATAACGACACGTTGAGTTATATACTTTAAAATTTGACTACACGTCAGAATACAGTATGTACACCACATTGATTGCACTAGAAAATATTGTAGAACTTGTGAAAACCATAAATACACAACTTTTAAATTTTAAGACGTCTGTGTTGTTTTCTATCAGAATCAGAACCGTAGTTTTTTTGCGCTCTGTTGTAAAGTATGTGCGCTCGCTCGGCGAGGTGTGTGCGCACGCACACGTGCACAGCTTAGAGGGAACAGTGGTCCAAAGTATGAAGGTTCCTTTCTGCACTGGAGGCATGAGGCCTCGGAAAGAATACAGGAAGCCAAACCGCTTGGTTTAAATGGAAAGGCGAAACCACCTTTGGCATAAAGTGTGGATGAGTCCTAAGAACTACCTTATGGTGGAACCTCGTATAAGGAGGATCAGCCACTAACGCTTGCAATTCACTGATGCGATGTGCTGATGTGATTGCAATGAGGAAGATGACTTACCAAGAAAAGAATTTGAGAGATGTAGTGGCTAATGGTTCAAAGGGCAGTTTCATGAGCTGCCCGAGCACCAGATTTAAGTCCCATGCAACCGGTGGCGGCTTAATGGGAGGGTCTGTTAAAAGAAGGCCTCTCATAAATCTCGCTATGAGAGGATGAGAGGAAATAGGTTGTCCACTTAGAGGCTTGTAAGAAGTTGCAATAGCACTAAGATGGACTCTTACTGAATTTGTCTTGAGACCCACATTTGACAAATGAAGGAGATACTCCAGTATCAATTCTAGATGTAACACAAGAGGGATAAGACCCTTCTGCAAACACCATATGGTAAACCTTTTCCACTTAAAGGCATACGAGTGTCTTGTGGAGGGTTTCCTAGAAGCATGAAGGATATCCTTTACCTGTTGGGAAAGGTTAAGATCCTGAAGTTCTAGGCTTTCAGCAACCAGGCCCTGAGATGCAGAGACTGGGGATTCGGATGCCAGACCATCCCGTCCTCTTGGGAGAGAAGATCTGGAGCGGATCCCAACTCCAGAGGCGGAGCTTGAGAGAGATGTAGGAGTTTGCTGTGGCCAACGTGGAGCTATGAGGATCATTTGACCTCTGTCTCTCTGAAGCTTGAATAGGGTTTTGGGGATGAGGGAGATGGGTGGGAAGGCATATAGGAAGTCCTGACCCCAGTGGAGGAGGAAGGCGTCCCTTGCCTGACAACATGGAGCCGGAATTCTGGAACAGAACCGGGGAAGTTTGGCATTCAGCAGACTTGCAAAGAGGTCTATGTCCGGGGTTCCCCAAATCTGAAATATTTGGGCAACCTGGTCTGGATGGAGAGACCACTCGTGTGGAAGCCAAACTCGACTGAGTTTGTCTGCCCAAGAGTTTTGGATGCCTGGAAGATACACCGCAAGGAGATGAATCTGATGCTCTCTGGCGAGGGCCCATAGTCGCAAAGCTTCATTGCATAGCGACAGAGAGCCTGTTCCACCCTGCTTGTTCACATAGAACATAGCTACCTGATTGTCCGTTTGAACTAGGACTGTCTTATAGCCGAGCTGGGCGTGAAATACTCGAAGAGCAAAGAAGATTACTCTGAGCTCCAAGAGGCTGATGTGAAGACAGGCCTCCTGTGGATTCCAGGTACCCTGGGTAGAGAGATCGTGCAGGTGGGCTCCCCATCCCACCTGTGATGCATCTGTTAGGGTGGCTTGGGATAGGGGTTGCTGGAAAGGAGACCCCACCAGAAGGTTTCTGGGTGATTGCCACCATTGGAGGGACGAAATAAGACGATTTGAGTTGTTATTTTGTCCAACAGGCAGACTGAGGCCTGTGTCCACTGAGTGGATAAAGTCCACTGGGCTGCGAGCATATGGAGGCGAGCATAAGGAACCACATGCACGGTGGATGCCATGTGGCCTAGCAATTGTAACATTTCCCGAGCAGTGAGACAAGGTTTGAGCACTGCTTGGGAAGCTCTTTGTACTATGCGAAGACAGCGGGGCTGCGGAAAGCAAGCCCTTGTCTGCCTGGTATCCAGATGAGCTCCTATGAACTCTAGGGACTGAGTGGGAGCAAGATTGGATTTTGGGAGGTTTATGACCAGTCCCAAATACTGAAGGATTCGCATTGTGCAAAACAAAGCAGAGCTGGCTTCTGGCACTCTAGGGGCTCGAATGAGCCAGTCATCTAAGTAAGGGAAGATGAATATCCCCAGAGTGCGGAGAAATGCTGCTACCACAGCCATGTATTTTGTGAACACTCTTGGCGCAGAAGCCAGGCCAAAGGGAAGAACCTTGTATTGGCAGTGCTTTCCTTGAAACAGGAATCGGAGGAATCTCCTGAGATTTGGATGGATGAGAATATGAGTATACACATCCTTGAGATCTAGAGAACAAAGCCAATCCGGACTTTGAAGGTATAGCAGCAGAGTTCCTAGAGAGACCATTTTGAACTTCTCTCGGAACAAATATTTGTTCAATTCTCTGAGGTCTAAAATGGGTCTGTGTCCTCATTTTCTTTGGAATAAGGAAATAGGGGGAGTAGAACCCTGTACCCTGATGGGGAATGGGTACTTCCTCTATTGCTCCTTGAGCAAGGAGCATTGTGACTTCTTGACCTACGAGACTGTTGAGAGAGAGGTCTGAGAATTTAACTGTCTTACAATTGTAGGAGGGGGCATGCTGTGAAAATGAAGCTTGTACCCCCCTCTCATACAATGGACAGAGTCCAATTTTCTGCTGTTATTTGGTACCATCTGTGGGCAAAATGACATAACCTGCCTGGGATGGTCGAGGGCTCTGGACCGTTCAGAGGCAGGAAGGCAAAGTACTCTAGGGAGGAGACAAAGCCTCTGAGAAGGCTGAGCCTGCTGAGGTTTTGCAGCTTTTGGCTTCTTTTGTTGTCTAGGTTGTTGCTGTTGTCCCTTTTGGGCAGTCTGAACTGGACGGTGTTCCTTTTGGGTATAGGAAGGATAAAACTTTTTCTTATTGAAAAATGGTTTCTTATAGGATTTTTTCCTTGCAGGATTGGCTGTAGATTTGGACAATCTATCCAAGGTGATATTGTCAGCATCTATCTCATTAGCCTTCTCCTGCCAATTCTTGCCAAAGAGATTTTCTCCTGTGCAAGAAATGTTTCCTAATTTATCCTGTACCCAAATTTCCAAGTCAGATGCCTGAAGCCAGGCTATCCGACATGCACCAATGGCAATAGCCGAGGTTCTGCTTCTGCACTCAAAACAGTCAAAGGCTGCACAATTTACAAACTTGGAAACATCCTGAGCATGTTTGACTAGAGTAAGATAGTCTTGCCTTTCTGTCATCAGGAAGGAGGGGGCTCATAAGCTCCAAGTCTCCTGTGACCTCTTTAAGGAACATTCCCATATACAAGATATAGGAACTGATCCTAGCTGAGAGCATGGAATCTTGGAAGCATCGACAATCCTACGTTCACGACCTGGAGAATAGGATGCATGTCTCTTTGCACTTTTCATCCTTCTCATGGCTGATTCCACCACCATTGAATGGTGTGGTAATTGAGTTTTTTGAAAGCCAGGACAAGGTGGAACTCAATACATGGTATCGCGTCTTTGAGAATGAGGAGATGTGGTTAAAGGTGTTTCCCACATCCTTAGCATAAGATCATGTAAAATCTCATGAATATGCAGAATAGCTGCCTCTTTGGGAATCTTAGGGTATTGGAGAATTTCCAATTCCTTTGCCCTAGACTCTTTTTCAGGAGCTACTGTGATGGAAAGGCCTCAGGCCACATCACGGATAAAGTCCTGAAAGGACATATCCTCTGGCGGAGACATTCTGCGTTGAGAAGAGGAATCCTCGGGGAGAAGTACTCTTGTATCGGCAGAGTCATAAGAACATAAGAACATAAGATATGCCATACTGGGTCAGACCAAGGTCCATCAAGCCCAGCATTCTGTTTCCAACAGTGGCCAATCTAGGTCATATGTACCTAGCAGTTTCCCCAAGAGACACAAGTTCCACAATGCTTGTACTGGGTCAAGCATTGATATCTTCGGTCACTTCTTAATAATGGTTTATGGACCTTTCCTCCAGGAACTTGTCCAAACCTTTTTTAAACCCAGCTACACTAACAGCCTTTACTACATCCTCCGGTAACAAATTCCAGAGTTTGATTACACGTTGAGTGAAAAATTTTTTTCTTTTATTAGTCTTAAATAGTTTACCCTGTAGCTTCATTGCATGTACCCTAGTCTTTCTATATTCTGATAACGTAAACAATCGATCTACGTTTACCCGTTCCACTCCGTTCATTAATTTATAGACTTCTATCATATCTCCCCTCGGCCGTCTCTTTTCCAGGTTAAAGAGCCCTAACCTTTTTAGCCTTTCCTCATAGGAGTATCCTTCCATCCCCTTTACCATTTTGGTGGCTCTTCTCTGAACCTTTTCTAAAATCGCTATATCCTTTTTAAGATACGGCGACCAGAATTGCACACAATATTCAAGGTGCGGTCTCACCATGGAACGATATAGAGGCATTATAATATCTTTTGTTTTATTTTCCATTCCTTTCCTTATCATACCTAGCATTCTATTTGCTCTCTTGGCTGCCGCTGCACACTGGGCCGAGGGTTTTAACATGGTATCCACAATGACGCCTAAATCTTTTTCCTGGGTGGTGGTTCCTAATGTGGAACCTTGCATCGTGTAACCATAGTTTGGGTTGTTCTTCCCTAGGTGCATAACCTTGCACTTGTCCACATTAAATTTCATCTGCCATTTTGATGCCCAGTCTTCCAATTTATCAAGATCCTCTTGTAATTTTTCACAATCCTCTTGGGTTTTAACAACTTTAAATAGTTTTGTGTCATCTGCAAATTTGATAACCTCACTCGTTATTCCACTTTCCAGGTCATTTATGAATATGTCAAAAAGCAGCGGACCCAGCACAGAGCTCTGGGGTACACCACTATTCACCTTTCTCCATTGGGAAAATTGGCCATTTAGCCCTACCCTCTGTTTTCTATCTTTTAACCAGTTCCTGATCCACAATAGTATACTGCCTCCTATCCCATGACTCTTTAGTTTTGCCAAAATTCTCTGATGAGGGACCTTGTCAAAGGCTTTCTGAAAGTCCAGATACACAATATCAACCGACTCACCTTTGTCCACCTGTTTATTCACTCCTTCAAAAAAACATAACAGATTAGTAAGACAAGATCTTCCTTGTCTAAAGCCATGTTGGCTGTCTCCCATTAGGTCGTGACTATCTACATGCTGAGTAATTTTATTCTTTATGATGGTTTCTACCATTTTTCCCGGTACTGATCACCCCTGGAACCCTTTTTAAAAACTGGTGTTACATTGGCCGTCCTCCAATCTTCAGGTATTAGAGATGATTTTAATGATAGTTCACAGATTACTAATAGCAGGTCTGCAATCTCATATTTCAGTTCTTTCAACACCCTTGGATGTATACCATCCGGCCCAGGTGATTTGCTACTCTTCAGTTTATCTAATAGTTGTAAGACATCTTCCCGATGTATCGATATTTCCTTCAATTATTCCGCACCTTTAAATACTACTTCAGTCATGGGTAACATCCCTACATCTTCCTCAGTAAAGACTGAAGCAAAGAATTCATTCAGTCTCTCCGCTATCGCCTTGTCGCCTCTTAGTGCTCCTTTAACCCCTTTATCATCTAATGGACCAACTGACTCTCTCACAGGTTTTTTGCTACGAATGTACTTGAAAAGGTCTTTATTTCGTGTTTTTGCTTCCGCAGCAAGCTTCTTCTCAAATTCTCTCTTTGCCTGCCTTATCAATGCCTTGCATTTGACTTGCCATTGCTTGTGCTGTTTCCAGGTTTCGTCATTTGGCTCTTTTTTCCATTTCCTGAAAGATGCTTTTTTGGCAACAGCCTCTCTGACCTCACCTTTAAACCATGCTGGCAGTTTTTTGGACTTCCTTCCACTTTTCTTAAAGCGTGGAATACAGCTGGTCTGGGCTGCCAAGATAGTATTTTTCAACAACATCCAAGCTTGATGTACGTCTTTAACCTTTGCAACTGCTCCTTTTAGTTTTTTCTTAAGTGTTTTCCTCATTTTATCATAGTCTCCCTTTCAAAAGTTAAAGGGTAGTACTGTGGATTTCCTTACTATCCCTCCTCCACTAATTAAATCAAAGGCGATCATGCTATGATCACTATTGCCAAGTGGCCCCAACACCCTTATCTCTTGCACTAGATCTGGTGTTCCACTAAGGACTAGGTCTAATATGGCTTCCCCTCTGGTTGGTTCATGAACCAGCTGCTCCAAGAAGCAGTCATTTATTTCATCTAGGAACTTTATCTCCCTAGCATGTCCTGCTGTGACACTGACCCAGTCGATGCCGGGGTAATTGAAATCACCCATTATTATTACTGCACTGTAACTTTTGCTAGCTTCCTTTATTTCTTTGAGCATTTCATCATCCATTTGTTCATTCTGGCCAGGCGGACGATAGTACACCCCCACTGCCATCGCCTTCCCCTTTTTACATGGGATTTCAATCCATAGAGATTCTACAACAAATTTTGTTTCTTGCAAAACTTTAATCCTTTCTGACTCAATGCCCTCTCTAACAGAGCGCAACCCCTCCACCAATTTGATCAGCTCTATCATTACGATATAGTTTGTACCCAGGTATCACAGTGTCCCACTGGTTGTCCTCCTTCCACCATGTCTCTGATATTCCAATCATATCTAACCTCTCGTTTAGTGCTATATATTCTAACTCTCCCATCTTGTTTTTTAGACTTCTAGCATTTGCATACAAGCATTTTAGAGACTGTATTTTATTCATATTAATTTGGCTATTGGTAGACATGGGTAATTTGGGATCTTTAAGCTCTGTCTGCTCCATACTCGAGGGCATTTGGGCTACTTTACTCTTTTTTGGAACCTCTCTGCTTTTTGTAGTATCCTTCAAGAATACATTCTTCCGAACCATGCGCTCTTGGGCGACTGTCGGCTTTCCCTTATTATCTAGTTTAAAAGCTGCTCTAGTCTTCGGAGTCTTCACACTCAGAGGATTCAAAATACCTCTGATCTCGGTGATCATGCAAAGCACGGTACCGGTATCGATCGAAGTCGGTATCGGGTTGTTCCGGTACCAATCTGTCGATGCCAGAGACATACGCATGACTCAGTATGGGTGGCATACCCGCTGATGCTAATGCAGTCGGTACCGGTTCTGGTACCGGTTGAGGTGTCTGAAGCGGTTTCAACGGTACCGAAGCCGTGAGAAGAGCCGCTAGACTGCGTTTGATAGCAAGGAATCTCTGGGCTATCGACACTGCCGATGCTTGGGTGTCGGTGCCGGTAGAAGCGGCCGAAACCCCAGAGCATGGCGCCAGTAGTTCTGCCGAGGTTGAGGCCTCAAGAACATCCTGGAGCCCCGTTAGTGCTTTGGAAGCCGAAGCCTCCCACCGAGGCAGTTTTGCCAGTGAAAATTCCTCAAGGGCAACGCCAGGGGCATCACGATACTTAGGAGATCTACCCTTTGGTGATCAGCTAGATTTATGTTTAGTTACCTGAGATCCATGGGAGAAAGATGAGGCCCTGGAGGACGTCGATGCAACAGACGCCACATCTGAGGGAAAAAGGGTGCTAAGTTTAGCAGCTCGGTTCTGCCGGCCCCTTTTTGACATCATTCCACAGGAGTGGCACTCTGAATTAGAGTGGTCAGGACCTAAACATTTGAGACACCAATCATGGGTGTCTGTGACGGAAATAGTACCGCCACATTTAGAAAATTTCTTAAAACCTGAAGTAGGTTTTTCCATTTTTAAGGAAAAAATTGGGCCTAGTGCCCAAAATGGCGCCTAGCACCAAGGAAAAAAAGTTTCTAAAGTTAAACACCTCAGAAACTATAATGTGTTTTTTGGTTTGGTTTTTTTAAAGAAAGAAGAAAGAACCGGCGGTACCAGTATGACGTCGAAGGCAGACGCGACCACAAAACCAAAGATTAAAGACGAAATTATTCTGCGGTGACAGGGTATGTGACCTGTCGGCTCCACGGAAAATGAAGAACTGGAGGAGGACAGTTGGAAAGGCAGCACGCAGGCGCTGTGGGATGCTCCCAAAAGCTTTCCTATTGGACACTGGGGAGCGTTCCCGTGCAGGCTCCGTCGGTATCGACGATACCCATATGTGAAGACTACATTCCTGCTTGTTCCTGGAGATCACCAGTTATAGGTAACTACGCTTTCTCCAGGAACAAGCAGGAAAGTCAGTCCTCACTTATGGGACTCCCCAGGTACAGGCTACTGAACCTGTAATCCAAAAATGCCTCCGTGAGGCCGTGAGCAGAAGCCGTAGCCCCAAGGAGCCAGAGTCCTTGGGTTCCCGGAGCTAAGCTCCTGGTAGCCACAGAAGAAGGGTCGGAGGGCAGGAGTTGTTTATATCCCAAACAGATTACAGAGTACAGTCTGGCCGAAGGCGCTGTCCCGGCAGGACTCCCTCTCCAGGCAGTAGTGCGAAGCGAAGTGTTCGCTGAAGACCAGGTTGCAGCAAAGCCACGGATGCCATCCATCCAGCGGGGCCCCAGCCTTTGCCTGAGCAAAGGCGATGCAGTCCATCACCCAGATGGAGAGGGTGCACTTGGTAAGTGCCAGCCCCAGGCAGTTGGGATCATAGGCGACGAAGAGACTTGTAATGATCCCAGG
Source organism: Ichthyophis bannanicus (assembly GCA_033557465.1). Classification (NCBI taxonomy): domain Eukaryota; kingdom Metazoa; phylum Chordata; class Amphibia; order Gymnophiona; family Ichthyophiidae; genus Ichthyophis; species Ichthyophis bannanicus. The sequence continues at coordinate 518,443,464 of CM066033.1, forward strand.
TGCGCTGCAGATAGAAGGCGAGAGCCCTCTTGCAGTCGGGAGTATGCAGGACCGCTGATGCCCAGTGGGCATGAGGTCTCGGAAAGAAAGTCGGCAAAACTATCTCCTGATTAAGATGGAAATCCAAAACCACTTTCGGAAGGAATTTGCTATGTCAGTGAAGGACCTGTAGAACCTGGTGAGGGGGGGGGGGGGCCTCTGCCATGAGAGCTTGAAGTTCACTGACTCGCCGTGCCGAGATCAGCACCACCAGGAAGACCACCTTCCAGAAGAGATGCTAGAGCGAGCACGTCGCTATTAGCTCGAAGGGTGGCCGCATCAACTGCATGAGCGCAATGTTCAGGTCACACTCCGCTGGCGGGGGCCAAAAGGGAGGCCTGGAAAGCAAGAGGCCCCGCATGAAGCGGGAGACCAGAGACTGGCCTGAGGGGTTTACCCCCGACGAGGAAGTGGTTGGCCGAAATGGCACTCAGGTGAACCCTGACCGAGTTGGATTTCAGCCCCACCCGTGCGAGGTGGAGGTGATACTGGAGGACCCACTGGGTGGAGCAGAACGGGTCGATTTGGAGCTCGGAGCATCAGGTCGAGAGCGCCACCACTTCAGGGCGAGGCCCGTCTCATCAAGTCCGTCCTCGAAGCAAGAACAACTACTTCAATTTCCTCCGTGAGATGCAGTGAGGCTAGGGAGACCCATTGAGTCGCCAGGCCGTGAGGGATAGCGAGGCCAAGTTCGGGTGAAGCACCTGTCCCTCCTCCTGCGTCAGCAGGCCTGGGGTATTGCCCAGGGGAACCAGAGGCTCCGCCAAGAGTCGAAGCAGGAGCAGAAGCAGGAACCAGGGCTGCTCGGTCCCGCTGAATCTTGTGAAGGGTCCTCACAATGAAAGGAGTGGGAGGGAACACATACAAAAGCCCAGAGGTCCAGTCCAGAAGGAACGCATCCGGAGCCACCCTGCTCTGATGCGACATCGGCCCGCAAAAGCAGGGAAGCTGCACGTTTACCGGGATGGTAAACAGGTCTATGGACGGAGTCCCCCAGCAGCGGAATAGGTGGAGAGCCACCTCTGGACTCAGGCGCCACTCGTGAGGGCAAAGGAGCCTGCTGAGTCTGTCTGCGAGGAAGTTGTCCTGGCCCGGGAGGTAGACAGCCCTTAAGGTCATGCCCCAGCGTACCGCAAAGGAACAGAGGAGGACTGTCTCCCGACAAAGGAGGCGGGAGCCCTTGCCCCTTCTTCCTTGTTTATGTAGAACATCGCCACTTTGTCGTTGGTCTGCACAAGCACCGACTTGCCCTTCAGGTGGTACTCGAAGACCTTCAGGGCCAACCCTCACCACTCGGAGCTCGAGCAAGGTGATCTGCTGCAGGGACTCCTCGGACAACCACTGCCCCTGGGTGCGCAGGCTGCCATAGTGGGCACCCCAGCCCAACAGCGAGGCATCCGTTGTCAAGACGAGCTCGTGCTGCCGAGTCTGGAAGGGCATTCCCCAAAGGACGCTTTGGGGATTTTGCCACCAAGCCAGGGGAATGAATAGGCTGCGGGAGACCCGGACGGGGCCCATTGCGTCCTGAGACATTATTGTGCCACCCCCATGTGCATGCGGGCGTGGGGGATGACATGCATGGTCGAGACCATGTGCCCCAAGAGGCGCATCATGGCCCACCCCGAAACCCTTGTCCAGCCTTGGACCTCGGCAGCCAAGGCGCGAAGCTGATCCATGCGGGCTCGAGAAAGGCGGTCGCCCAGTCAGTGTCGAGAAGGGCGCCGATGAACTCCAGGATCTGCACCGGTTCAAGTTGGGATTTGGAGCAGTTGATCAGGAAGCCGAGGTGTTTGAGGAGGAGGACTGTGCGCAATGCCGAAAGGCAAGCCTCTTCCGTCAATATACCCGTGACAAGCCAGTCGTCTAAGTATGGGTAAACGGATATGCCCTGAAGCCAAAGAGAAGCTGCGGCCGCTGACAGGCACTTTGTGAAGACTAGTGGGTGAGATGCAAGCCTGAAGGGGAGCACCCTGTACTGATAATGCTCCCCTTGCACCCTGAAATACAGGTACTGCCTGTGCTTGGGGTGGACTGGGATATGGGCATAAGCGTCTCAGATTCAAGGAGCATAACCAATCGCCCTGCTGTAGGAAGGGCAGCAGGATGCCAAGTGGTAGCATTTTAAATTTCTCCCACACCAGAAATTTGTTCAGGTTCCTGAGATAGAGAATAGGGCGCAGGCCCCCTGTCCTTTTCGAGATGAGGAAGTACCGGGAGTAAAACTCCCAACCTCGGAGGTGCGGTGGGACCCTTTCGATCGCCTGCTGATTGAGGAGATTGTCTACCTCTTGTTGGAAGCAAGCCTGGTGCGAGGGAAGCAGAATACGCTCCGCTAGGGAGAAGGGAGAAGGAAGTCTGTCCAGACGAAGACTATAACCGTCCCGGATCACCTGGAGGACCCAAGCATCCGATGTAATGGCTCCAACTCGGGGGCAAAAAGGGACAGGTGTCCTCCCAAGTGCAGAAGTGCCGCAGGGGGGCGAGAGGCTATGCATTCGGCATCAAACCCCGGAGCTGGCTGGGGTGGTGCTGGCGGTTGGGTCTTGGGCCCTTTCGGTTTCCGATGACCCTGAGCCCCCCTCCTTTGCTCTGAGCACTGGTCGTCGGCTCAGGGGTAGGCGGGTAGGATGGGTATCCCCAGTAGGGAAGCTACTTCCTCTGGAAGAAAGGCTTTTTGCTCTGCTGCTTCTTCCGTGGAAGAGAAGAGGTTTGACGAGAGAGACGGTTGTGAGTCACGAACTCTGTCTCAATCTTGGTTGCCTTATTCTCCACAGGCTTGCCAAACAGCTGCTCACCGAGGCAGGGGGCATCCAGGAATTTCTCCTAGACCCACTGTTCCAGGTCCGAAGACTGGAGCCACGCTTGGCGACGAGCACTGATGCCAGCCGCAGCCATGTGGGTGGAGGACTCAAACCAGTCATATGCGGCGCAGGAAAGGTATTTCGAGCAGTCTGCAACCAACCTATGAAGGGTCTGGAACCTGAGGAGGTGTTCGCCCCCAAGGCCTGCAGAGAAACCGCATGGATGCGGCATGCCAGCATGGATCAAAAGAACATAAGATATGCCATACTGGGTCAGACCAAGGTCCATCAAGCCCAGCATCCTGTTTCCAACAATGGCCAATCTCGATCGTAAGTACCCAGGAGTCTCCCTAAAAGACACAGGTTCCTCAATGCTTGTATTGGGTCAAACAGTGATATCCTGGGTCCCTTTTAATAATGGTTTATGGACCTTTCCTCTGGGAATTTGTCCAAACCTTTCCTAAACCCAGCTACACTAACAGCTTTTACTACATATGCCGGTAACAAATTCCAGAGTTTGATTAATAAGAGAAAATATTTTTTCACTCAATGTGTAGTCTTAAATAGGTTACCCTGTAGCTTCATTGCATGTCCCCTAGTCTTTTTATATTCTGATGACGTAAACAATCGATCTACATTTACCTGTTCTACTCCACTCATTAATTTATAGACCTCTATCACATCTCTCCTCAGCTGTCACTTTTCCAGGTTGAAGAGCCCTAACCTTTTTAGCCTCTCTTCATAGGGGTATCCTTCCATCCCCTTTAAATTTTGGGGCTCTTCTCTGTACTTTTCTAATATATGGCAACCTTTTTAAGATATGGCAACCAGAATTGCACACAATATTCAAGGTGCAGTCACACCATGGAACGATACAGAGGCATTATAATATCCTTTGTTTTATTTTCCATTCCTTTCCTTATAATACCTAGCATTCTATTTGCTCTCTCAGCCACCGCTGCACACTGGGTGGAGGGTTTTAACATGTTATCCACGATGACGCCTAAATCTTTTTCCTGGGTGGTGGTTCCCAATGTAGAACCTTGCATCGTGTAACCATAGTTTGGGTTGTTCTTTCCTAGGTGCATTACTTTGCACTTGTCCACATTAAATTTCATCTGCCATTTGGATGCCCCGTCTTCCAATCTTATCAAGATCCTCTTGCAATTTTCCACAATCCTCACGGGTTTTAACAACTTTAAATAGTTTTGTGTCATCTGCAAATTTGATAACCTCACTCGTAATTCCCTTTTCCAGGTCATTTATGAATATATCAAAAAGCAGCGGACCCAGTACAGATCCCTGTGGTACTCCACTATTCACCTTACCAGGATCCCTGGTAAGCCTTGCGCCCGAGGGCGTGGGATTCCCTGCCAGGCGGGACCGAAGAGTGTGACTTCAGGCTCTTCTGCTTCCGGCATGGCTGATGTTATGAGGAAGTTGAGTCTTCTGAAACCCCGTGCTGCACTGGACCCTGCACATGGCATCAAGCCTTTTGCTGACAATGGGGATCGAGGCAGGTGCTTCCCACATGCGGAGGAGCAGCCGGGATAGAATGGGCGGTACAGTGACCGTAAGAGACTCCCTAGGTGGAGACTCATACTGCAAAATGTCAAGTTCCTCCTCTGTCCGCGTGGGCAGATTAAGGGCCCACGCCATATCCTGCATGAACACCAAAAAGGAGGTGTCCTCAGGAGGCGGCCGCCATCGCGCAGAGGGTGGGGATGGGTCAGAGGGAAGGTCCCTATGGGTGCAGGTCTCTGGGGAGGTGTCCCCGTCCGACTCCCAGCCTGAGACGTCCAAGGACTCTGAATCAGGCTGATTCCCATGTTCAGTGGCTGAGCCCCGCTTGGAGCTACAGGCACTGACTCTGGAAGACCTCGCCCCTGAGGAACGGGACGGCGAACAAGATCGGTGCTGAGGACCCTCACAAGGCCCACAGCTCTCAGGGATTTCCAAGGCGGTTTCCGGAACCCCCATCGGGGGACCCTCTGTCTCAAGGCGTGGGCCAGCTGTGCTGGGCAATATTGCCTGCTGGGCAGCTAGGAAGGCAGAAATGCTGCGCTCCAGTTCCAGAATACGGGCCTCCCACTCAGTAGTGGGGCCTTGCAATGCCGATGATGGGGTGACCGGGTCTGGCGTGGAGGAGAGGGGGTCCTCGCCAGGACAACCTCAGGAGACGGGGCACCATCGCCGGAAGCCTCCGTATCTGTATGAGGTACCTTCTGAGCTGCTCCTTGTCTGACTCTCAGGAACGCCGGGGAGGGCTGAGGGAACGAGCACGAGACAAATCGCGCTTGTCCAGAGCTCCTGACAGCAACTTTGAGGTCATCTTCTGCTTTCGCCACTGCACCTCGGAAGAACCCTGATCAGAATGATGCCTGGGGCACGGGTTCGCCGCGGGGGATCCCGCAAGTGGTGGATCAGCAGTGTGGGGGAGCCACTGGGGACCCCGGGGCTGCCTTATGGAAAATGTCATCAGACTTCTGCTTACGGGCTTAGCAAGGCCTTAGCAGACATTTTCTTACAGAGAGAACAGAGCTCCAAGTTGTGGTCAGCCCCCAGACACCACAGACAACAGTCATGGGTGTCTGTGAGTGACATATTCTTGGAGCATGTGTCACATTTTTTGAAACCGGTGGCCATGGGGGCTAAAAGAGCCCTGCGAGGTTGAAGACCCTCAAAGGCCAGCAGTTGGGAAAAAGGGCGCGAAAAGGGCCCGAAGGGAAAAAATTAAAAGGGAAAAAATGGAGTCCCCTAGCCCACCGCTAAGGCAGAGGCATAGGAGAGGATGCGTGAGGACCGGTACAATTGGAAAAGAGGCCAAAAAGGCCAAAGACAAAAACACTTGTTCCGAGGGACGAGGACGTGCGTCCGAAGGGCTCTGCGGAAAAAGGGAGACCGAGCAAAATGGCACCTTTGGATGGGAAGAGGACCGTGCATGCGTGGCAACAATCCCAAAGGCTTTCTTTGAAAGCTGGGGAATTGCTCCACGTGGGCTCAGTAGGTGCCGACGTCATCCATTAGTGAGAACCGACTTCCTGCTTGTTCCTGAAGAATTCAATTTTTTTTTATCCAGACCCAGATAAAGCAAGTTACAATAATCTAAATGGGTGATTGCCATAGCCTACACAATAGTTCAATTGTCTTCAGATAAATAAGCTCTAGTCCGTCTAATTAAACCTAAAGTTTGAATAAGCCATTTAAACCATTTTGTAAACTTAATAACTTGTTTAACCAATCAAGAATTACCTCAAGACGTCTGACTAATTTGATGACTACACCAGCAATATAAGGCCCTATTCCTTGGGAACTAACTTCCCCCGCTTCTAACACAGAGTACATTAGTTTTACAAGGATTAATTTTCAAACCTTTTTGGCTCACCCATAACTTAAACCTTTCCATATCACCTCCAATCATATTATAAGCCTTATTAAGCATGTTGTTAACAAGCATCAGTACATCATCCACGTATGAAAACTGAAGTGGTACAAATCATCTAGCATTAACATCTATATCTCAGCATATTGTAGAAACAAAACAGGTGAAAGAGGTGATCCCCCTGTGAGATTTCCCACTTCAATATCCAATGTTCTGATATACCTTGAGACCTGACCCTATATGAACTTTCCTTCAGAAAATTCTTGAACCATGAACAACATTCCTGAGATTCCTACTTCATCCAATTTCTGAATCAACGCTCCATGCAAAAACAAAACTGAAAACTCAAACTCAGAAGAGCATTAGAACAGAATTTGAACAAAAACCTTTTAGCTCTCTTACCACATTTGACTCTGCATCAGCATTGATACTGATAATGCAATTAAAAGGTAGCAGGGTTCCCAAACCTGTAAGAGTAATCCCCTGTGAAGCTGGAAGGGGGTAAGGTTTCGAAGTGAAGCTTATATCCCCTTTGGACGATGCTGCGAGTCCAATGTTCTGAAGTTATGAGGTGCCACCTGTGGGCATAGGAACAGAGTCTGCCTGCTATGTGGTAGGGCTGGGGACCCTCCAGAGGCAGAGTGGCAATGATTTCTAGGAAGTAGTCAAAAAACAGCCGCATGCTGTACCTGAGCCGGTGGTTGAGGCATAGGAGCCTTGGGCCTTTTGGGTTGGCGAGGGCCCTGCTGCCGCTGTTGAGGATGCCGAGGCTGGTAAGCAGCTGAAGGTGGGTAAGAAGTATATATCTTCTTCTTATAATAGAAAAGTTTCTTGGGAAAAGCCTTCCTTTTGGAGGGATCAGCAATTTTCCTGGAAAGGCGTTTGATGGTGAGATCATCTGTCTCAATCTCCCTGGCTTTTTCTCACCAACTTTTTCCAATAAGGTTTTCTCCTGTACATGGAATATTGGCTGGCTTGTCCTGGACTCACTGTTTAAGATCTGATACCTGAAACCAGGCCATTCTGCGAGTCCCAATGCAGACTGCTGCAGCTCTGCTTATTGACTCAAAGGCATCAAAAGAGGCCCCGATAATAAATTTTGAAGTACTATGACCTAGTTTGATGAGTGTCCGGAATGCATGCCATTTATCATCAGGAAGCATGGGGGCAAATGTCTCCAGATCCCTGGTGACATTCTTTAGGAACATGCCCATGTATAGCATGTAGGAGTTTATCCTGGAGGCCAACATGCATGCCAGAAAGCATTGATGCCCAAAGGCATCGAGTGTCTGGAGGCATGGCTGAGTGATTTTTTGAACTCTTTATTCAGCGCATCGCTGATTCCACCACCATTAAGGGGTGGGGGAACTGAGGTTTCTGGAAGCCAGGGCACTCTGGAACTCTGTACATGCTATCGAGCCTCTTGCTGACAGGCAAAACTATGAGAGGAGCCTCCCACATGCAGAGCATAAAATCTTGTAAGATGTGATGCATTAGTAAAGTAGCCGCTTCCCTGGGCGTGGGAGGGTATTGGAGTATCTCTAATTCCTCTTCCCTCGGTTCCGTCTCAGAGGCTACTGTGATGGCAGTCCTGCTGCCATGTCCCTTATGAAGTCCTGGAAAGACATCTTCTGGTGGGGACCTGTACCACTGCTGGAGCTGTCGATCATGTCTGTACCAAGGCTGCCAGGAGTGCAGCAACCTCCTCTGGAAAGCCAGCATGCGTTGGTCCAGAGAGATGGTCAATATCTGGGTGTAATCACCAATGGGGCTTTGAGCCACCGTCACAGAGCATGGAACTAGCAGCTCTCCAGAGGTCGATTCTTCAGGAGCATCCCAGAGCCCCCTCTTGTGCTTTGGAGGACAGGTCCTCATCTCTAGTCTCGGTATCGGTCTTCAATGCTGATGTCTTAATAGAAATCAGAAAATTACGTTTATATTTGGACTTGGAAGAGACCTATCAGAGGAGGTCTATATTCTCGATGATGTGGAAACTGCTGAAATAAGAGTCCAGGGCAAACAGCAAGTCATACTGTCTGGCTCTGTTCCTTAGGCCTTTCTCTTTATCATTTGTTGACACAAAGAACAAGAATTTGGTAAATGGTCAGGGCCCAAACATTTTAGACACCAGGTTTATCTTTGACCGATATGGTATCAGCACATTTGGTACATTTCTTAAAACCACTAGTTGGTTTTTCCATTTTTAAAAGTGCTCTTCAGAACTGAAGAGAATATGGTGGCCTAGTAAGCAGTGAAACCAGCAGGAAAAGAAAAGTAGAAAATTTTATGACTAAAAAGAAAAATTTCTCAGGACTAATATCAAATCTGATGGAACCAGCATTGACGGAAAAGCAGAGCACGGTATTTCACCAAAAAAGATGTTTTTTTCCGGTGGTGACAGGACCGAGCAACCTGCTGGCTCTGCGGAAAACGAGGAACTGAGGAGAGGAGTTGGGAAGGCAGGAATGCAGACACAGTGGAGTGCTCCTAAAGGCTTTCCTAGTGGATGCTGGGGAGCGTTCCCATGCGGGCTCAGTCGATACAGATGTCATCCATATTTGAAGACTGCATTCCTGCTTGTTCCTGGAGATATATAAATACAGTTTCAGAAAAAAAATTATAGCAGAGACTTTGATGGTGTCTGTGTTGGATGTGGTTAGTCAAACATATTTGGGGAGGGGGGAGCTATAGTAATGATCTTCCTAGATAGCACAGTTACTTACCTGTAACAGGTGATCTCTGGGAACAGCAGGAATAAGTCTTCACATATGGGTACGTCGGTACCGACGGAGCCTGCGCGGGAACGCTCCCAAGCATCCAATAAGAAAGCCTTTGGGAGCATCCCACAGCGCCTGCATGCTGCCTTCCCGCCTTTCCCAACTGCCTCTCCTCAGCGGAGTTTCAAAGCTAAGACAAAGAGAGAGAGAGAGAAGGGAAAGAAGAGATATATAGATACAACTCCTCGGGGAGGTGGGTGGGTTGTGAAGACTTATTCCTGCTGTTCCCAGAGATGACCTGTTACAGGTAAGTAACTGTGCTATCTCCAGGAACAAGCAGGAATGAGTCTTCACATATGGGGACTCCCAAACTAAGATGCCTGGAGTCCCAGCATGTCATAGATTGGAACATGCTATACCTAATAACACCAGGCATCCTAAGGATGGAGGGTAGGAGTTGAAAAGAGAAAAGTGCTGTGGAAAAACAGCTTAACCTAGCATAGGACTGCAGAGAAGGAGTCCATGTGTGGTTGATAATTGTCATCAATGATACTGAAATGAAATATTGCAATATGGACCTCCCCTAACAGGGTTTCACAGAGTATGGAGGTTCATGGGATCTACTGGGGAACCCAGTAGAGGAACCTCGAAGAGGACCTCACTGTAAAGTGGAGATAGAAAACCTATAGGAAAAATAGTGGAGGTCAGAAACCTGAAAGGTAACAGGTAACCCCAGTAGAAGAACTGGGGTAGTACAAAAACGGTGGGCCTTCAGCGGAAGGCTTTATGACAAAAACCGAACTCTTTTGGCGGCAGAGTGGCTCACTCCTAGGAGCAAAAGAGAAAGGCTAACCGATTTGGACAAACAGGCACAGTCCTTGTGGGGAGAAGGGTATGGGAATCCCTTGTATCCCAAAAAGAGAGGACAAATGCCTGAGGCGTTAAGCCTGTGAGTAACTGAAGCTCCGCAAAGGCTCACCTAACTGGGGTAAGTTAGGAGAGATATTGGAGCATGGAAAGCTTCAGAGGTACCTAAACCCTAAGGTTATGGTATAAAAGTTGTTGACTACCACAGGAGTGATTGTGTGTGCAGAATCCCAAACCTACTGGATAGCAAGGAATGGGTAAAGCCCATCTGTCAGAATCATATAGCTATATGAGCCTAGACAGTTAGATAGATATGTATCCAAGTACTTATCTATCTATACTGAAATATCTCGACAGATCCATATACATACATATACACATATACATACATACACATATACATACATACACATATACATACACACACATATACATACACATATACATACATACACATGCATACATACATGCATACATACACATACATACATACACATACACATACACACATACATACATGTATGTACATATACATATAGATATATAGATAGACATATAAGAATATATCTATAGTGAGATATGGAAGGGCATAAATTACACACAAAAGATAGATATGAATATGTAGGCCTATATATGGGTGTCTGCTGTTAAGCAGACAGAGATATGCCTACAGCACAGTATTCACATAGGATATGTGGAGAGGAAAGATTCATCTAATAACAAGGAGGTGGACCATACTTGAGAAGATATATAGAGAATCTATTCCTCCTGGCTATGCTCTGCAAGGATGCTAGCTAGTGAAATAACCAGGAGGGTTACGTGAAAAACAGAGGATAATATCAGTCTGTAGCCAGCAAGTCTGGAGTCTTCCAGAACTCTAGCATGATAAGTGGACAGAAGACGCATAGAGATGAGATACCATGTTGACCTGGTTACGGGCAAAATGTATCATGCATTCTTACCATGAGGATGAGCTGCAAGGAGAAAGAGCCTATCCCCGATTGGGAATACTATAGACCAAGCAGGGAATTGGTAACTCCTTAAGCTTTCACGTAAGAGAAGACCTATGTCCTTTATATCAAAAGGGAGATAGTAAAAGAAGGGAGAACCCTTCCAGTCATGGGAGACATGACTGAAAAGCCTTTTCCAACCATCTAGGATAGCTGTTGGAGGAAAAAAAACCATGCTCTCTAGCAAGGGCCCATAGTGAAAAGCTTCTCTGTAGGATTGCAGAGAGCATGATGCAGGAGAAAGAGGAGATAGGACTGACTGCTGGAGAGCCCGTATCTCTGCCAACTATGCTGCCAAACCCAGGGAATGGAGTGGCAGAAATAGAAGAGAATTCAGAAGCCTATAGTGAGATAATCTCCAAGATAGATGGAAGCACTGACTTGGAGCCACTACTAAGACTAGACAAAATGTTAGTGGAGGACAAATCTGGTTGTTTGTGGTCAAGAACCAGTGATCCAAACATTAAGGCTCCTGCATAGGCAGCTGTTAGCAAGACAGCAGAAAGAATCTTACTGTTTAAAAACAGAAAGAACAGACAGAACAGGAGTAGAAAACTCTGGACATGTCTGATAAGCTGCCCCAAGCAAAATAGAAAAAGAGAAGTTAACCCAGAGGGGAAAACTCCGCACTGGAAAGTGACCAAACTAGAGAAGCTGAAGAAAAAGCTTTCCAGTGAAGTAATACCGCTCTTACAAAGGAAAAGCTTGCTAAGAGGGTGAAGAGAATGGAGCTGGAAAAGACTTACCAAGTAGTAAGTCTATAGAAAGGAAAAAATACATGCTGGCCCAGGAAACTATCATTTGATAGTGGTTAGACCTCTTTCCCTAGTAGGAAGAAGAGGAGAAACCTGTGACCTATAGGCATGAACATCCTGACAGCTCATAGAAATATAGAAAAAATGGATGTCTTGTGGAAAGAGATCCATGTCTAGGGGTTAGAATGAAGCGGTGGATTGCCTCTATTGGGAAGAAGCAAACTGCAGATTCTAAACCCCAAGAGTCACAAGCATCTGATGATGATTGATCAGAAACCCTGCGGTTGCTGAGTTTGCTGAGCCTGGTGAGAGGTTGGATTCTTCAGACCAGGACGATGCCTCCCCTGTTTGGGAACATCTGTATGATGGGCAGGTGATGAATAAAACCTTCTTCTCCTATGGGAAGAAAGTTTGGTAGGAAATTTCCACCTACTGGGACAGAAGGTGGTGTAGAACAACCCCTAGGAACAGGTAAATCAGTGGACCACTGAGTAACCTGACGTAAAGACTCCTTGTTGAAGAGATTTTCTCCAGTGCAAGGAGTATGTCCCAGTCTCTGTCCCCAGTCTAGGGGACATGCAATGAAGCTACAGGGTAAACGATTTAAGACTAATAAAAGAAAATATTTTTTCACTCAACGTGTAATCAAACTCTGGAATTTGTTACCAGAGGATGTAGTAAAGGCTGTTAGTTTAGCTGGGTTTAAAAAAGGTTTGCACAAGTTCCTGGAGGAAAGGTCCATAAACCATTATTAAGAAGGGACCCAGGATATCAATGCTTGACCTAGTACAAGCATTGCAGAACCTGTGTCTTTTGGGGAAACTGCTAGGTACGTATGACCTAGATTGGCCACTGTTGGAAACAGGATACTGGGCTTGATGGACCTTGGTCTGACCCAGTATGGCATATCTTATGTTCTTATGTCCATTTATCCAAGTCTGAAGCCTGGAGCCAGGCTCTACGTCGTGCCCCTATAGCTATAGCAGAAGTCCTGCTAACAGACTCAAAGGAGTCTAGGGAAGCACGAGAAAGAAACCAAGAGATATTCTGGATATGCTTAAGCAGTGAGGAATAGTCTGCACTCTTGGAATCTGGAAGGAAAGGAGTCAAAAGATGTAATTTCTTTGTGACCTCCTCAAGAGATAGACTCATATAAAAGATATATGAGAGAATTCTTGCAGAAAGCATAGACGTCTGAAAGGTTTGACGTCCAAAGGCATGTAGTGTCCTAGACTCACGACCTGGCGGATAAGAAGAGTGCTTTTTCTTACTCTTTACTCGCCTCATTGCTGATTCCACTACTATGGAATGATGAGGAAGTTGAGTCTTTTGGAACCCTGGAGAGGGGGGCACCTGATATAGGAGATCAGTTGCTCTGGAAAATGGGGGTACCCTTAAGGGTGCTTCCCACAGACCTAGAAGGAGATCCTGCAAGGAATGATGCAAAGGAAGCATTATGTTCTCCTTTGCTTTGGTAGGAACAGAGCCTTGTGCAGGGTCCTGTCCAGGGATAGGAATGGCAAGTGATCTTGCTATTTCCAGGAGAAAACTCTGAAAAGAGGGATCTCCAACGGGAATCTCCTTTGGACAGGTTAGATCAGAACTAGCCTGAGCACCGAAGGATCTATCCAAATATATAGGAATAGAAGATTTTGCATGGTGCAGGGTGGTATCCCTAAAGGATGGTCGCTGGTACTGGCTGTCAGGAGCAGCATCCGTCAGTACTTCATCGTCCATGCCAGGTATCGACTCCAAGTCTGGTATAGAAGGGAGCGATCCTGTTGAAAAAAGCATGGCAGGAGCTGGCCACAATGCTACCGTGGATACCGGTGCCGATGCCGACACCGGTACCAATGTCGGAGCCGAAGCCAACACAGACATCGGAGTAGCCATCGGTGACAGCTCAATCGGTACCGAGGTAACCGAAAACCTCCGGCAGCCATCCCTGATACCAAGCCTGCGGTACCGATCGGTATCAGTACCAAGGCGTGCTGGTACCCAGTCTTCCAGACTAGCAGCAGGCACCGACCGTAAAGGTAATGTGGACATCGGTACCGACTTCGGTACCGTGTCTGATACCGGTGGAAAAGGCCAACCGGAGGCAACTCAAACGGCATCAGAGGAACCGAGAGTTGCGGATCCGAATCATCGGAACCAAGCCTTTGGTACCGAGGGGAGCCGGTACCAAGGCGAGTCAGTACCCAATCCTCCAGACTGGAAATCGATTCCAGACTCGGCATCGAAGGAAGCGAGTCTATCGATGCACGTCTAGAGGGTACCGACGTCGGTGGTCGTATCGGTGTTGGTACCGATACCGGAAAGTCAGTCTGGGAATTATCCCCCGGACCCGAAGGTACCGAGGACGCCAGATGACGATCCCTGGTGAGGAGTGTTTCATCCAACACCAGTGCTGGAACCGGGGTATCGGTACCGCTCGAAGCGGATGCCACCACCGGACACGGCTCAGGTATGTTCTGTGGGAGGTGAACCCCAGGAAAAACCTGAAACCCCTCATACGCTTTGGAGACCGAAGACTCCCGCCGGGGTTTTGAAGCCAGTGGGCCCTCGAGGGCAAGGCCGGAGCCGTCTGCATGCTGTGCATGAGACCTACCACTCGAGGACTGGCTAGTCTTAATAAACTGTTTGTGAGTTACCTGATCCTGTGTAGAAGAAGAATGGGACGGTGCCCTGAAGTTGGAGGGGAACCGGATATCGAGGAAACCTCGATGTTGAAACCCTCTTCTCACCAAACTGTTGCCCAAAGGCTCCGGAGGAAAAAGGTCAGGCCCCAAACAGGTTAGACACCGACTTTGAGGGTCTAAAAATAAAGTTGTACCGCCACAGTTTGAACATTTCCTGGAGGAAGTGGCTGGCGGTTCCAGGAAGGAAAAAGGAGAGGCCTAAAGGCCTGAGAAACCGTGAGGAAAAAATAGTCCTTGGAAAAGGAAAATTTCACAGAAAAGAAAAGAAAACACCGGTGGAACCGGTGGCGTCGGGGAAGACAGCCGCGACCACAAGAAAAAGAAAGAAATAAAACAGAATTTTCTGCGGTGACAGGAGGACGTCCTGCCGGCTCCGCGGAAAAACGAAAACTGAGGAGAGGCAGTTGGGAAAGGCGGGAAGGCAGCACGCAGGCGCTGTGGGATGCTCCCAAAGGCTTTCTTATTGGACGCTGGGGAGCGTTCCCACGCAGGCTCCGGCGGTACCGACGTACCCATATGTGAAGACTCATTCCTGCTTGTTCCTGGAGATATATCTTTAGCGCCTGATATGCTTAGCCATGCTATCTTGTTAGAATGATTATGGGATACAGGCCTGGGCTCAAAAACTCTTTCAGTAATCTTTGACAGGTATGATCCAACAAGTAAGATGGAGAAAGGATGAATTAAGCAAGCAGGCTGGAGGTTTATTCGAGTGTGCTGCAGAAGCCACTACTTTTCCCCCTTTTTCAACATTTTTTTTAAATCTTATTACATTGTCATATGTTGGAGAGTTGAGGATCCATTATATGCTATATGTAGAAATCCAGCTGTGGCTTTTTTCAACGTACTTTAAGCGATTTAGATCTTTTCAAGCTTAATAACTGACCAGCAACTAATGCGATAGTCCAAAATATACAAACTTCTTAATTTCTGAGGGCAGGCAGGTAACGAAGAATTACCAATAGTTATACAATTAGATGATGCATGGCACCAGGTTTCACCAGAGATATATATCTTGGAGTGATGTTAGCTAACAAGTTGTTATAATGTCAGCCAAAGTATGTGATCTGGGCAGCTTTTTTTTTTTTTTTTTTTTACAAAAAGGTGGAGCATCAGCTGTCATTTGCTATTGGATTTCTGGTGTTGGCCACAGGCTGGTGGAACAGACATCCAAATTGTAAAGCCACACAGGACAGCCAGAGCTAGAAAACTTGCACTAGCCCTGTCACTATTACTCTTTTTTTCTTCTTTCCCTCTAGTCCCTTCGTTTCCTTGTGTTTCATCTTGTCTTGTTCTCTTCTCTACTGTACTCTTCTATTTATTATCTTTGCAAGAGACATCACTGTATCTCTAACCTGCTTTAGTCAGTTCTTATTTACATTCTCTCACACTTGGTTTGGAAACCACACAAGCCTTCCTCCCATCCTGACCATCAGGCATGGAGCCACTTGTCTTATTTTTTACCCATACTCCAAGGAAATAAATTGTCTTGAAACTCCATTTTTTTAAATGTTCTGTTCTTCTGGCTGAAATTCAAAGGAAGGGCAAGCCCTCTATTGCTTGTCTTCCTGCTTCTAATATTTCTCTTTGAACAGAAAGATGGAAATCAAAACCAGATAAGAGTTTTCAATATCAGTCAGCAAACCAAACTAAGCAATCAATCACTAGTTTTACTTTTGCTTTTCTGCAGTTTCGAATCCTCTGTACCTGTCCCAGAATTCTTTGCATCTTCCCACCAAGGCTATTCCTTCAAGAACTTTCCTATCATCATTTTGACGTAGTGTCAAAAACTAGATATATAGTGAACACATACTAGCTTAGAAGTTATACTGGGTTCAGAAATCACAAGCTACTAAAGCACAATTTCAGCAGGATTTCCTAATCTCAACCTCTTACGCGGGAGAAACCCGAGATAGGAATTAAACTAGGCAAGAATTCAATGGGGTTAAAAAAATAGCTAACAAAAAAAGACCAAAAGAAATAAAATTATCAGAAAATATACAAAACATACTCACTTTTTCCTTGGTCCTCAGTTCATCAAACATTTCCTGTATTTCCACTTTCCAATCATCTTGCATGGAATGGAAAGATTCTTGTGGCATTTCCCTCATCACTGCCCTCTCAATGGCTGTAAGCTGCCCCAGAATTATAGCAAATGACGGTCGAATATGTGGATCCTGTTTCCAGCATTCTAGAACACAAACATCCAATCTGCTCTACGATGTGCAAAAGTATTCACATTAAATGCAATATTTCATGCACCGTTTCAATGTTTTCTCATTACTTGAGAGCCCCACTGACAACATGGGGCATGATTACTGAAGATTAACATGTGTTAATGAAACTTACACATGCTAAGTGCCTCTGAACCCGAGAAACTTTTAACAGAATGACAGTACCATTCACAAGTTAGGAAGGCCTGGTGGCTTATGTCAAAATGCTATATGTATGGCAGTGCATGGAATCCACATTCAAACTCATGCTGTACAAAAATTCAGTTCCCTACTTCATTACACAAAAATACCTTGATGCAGAAACCCTGCATTAGAGTCCAAAACTAAAGCGATAGCGCAGGGTTTCCTCACCCAAGTTTAATACAGACCTTTTTTGCAGAGCAATGCTGTAAGCAAACAGCATGCAATTTAGATGGGTGCAAAAAGTCAGAACTAAACAAGGGGAGCAAGCAAGACACATGCGCAAAGGAGTCCGGCACCTGCGCACATGCTAGACTGCTCAAAAAAAGTGATCAACCTGTGATACCATCTTGAAAAACAGTGGTGCCTCTCCCTACACACAAGCAGAGTCGGTCAGTCATGAGGCAATTTTTACGATATTTTTCAAGGATACACTGTGTGAGGAGAGTTCCAAAATTTTTCAAGACGACATCTTTTTTGAGCAATCCAACAAGCACACAGGTGCTAGACATAATGCAGACCCTTGTGCACCTACCTGGCTAACTTTTTGCATTCAGCTAATATAAGAACATAAGATCTGACCCAATATGGCATACCAAGGTCCATCAAGCCCAGTATCCTGTTTCCAATAGTGGCCAATCTAGGTCACAAGTACCTAGCAGTTTCCCCAAAAGACAGGTTCCACAATGCTTGTATTGGGGCAAGCAGTGGATTTCCCAGGTACCCTTTAATAATAGTTTATGGACCTTTCCTCCAGGAACTTGTCCAAACCTTTTTAAACCCAATACACTAACATCTTTTACTATATCCTCCGGTAACAAATTCCAGAGTTTGATTACGCATTGAGTAAAAAATATTTTCTCTTAGTCTTAAATAGGTTACACTGTAGCTTCATTGCATATCCCCTAATCTTTCTACTTTTTGATGGCATAAACAATCTACATTTACCTGTTCAACTCCATTCATTAATTTATAGACCTCTATCATATATCCCCCTCAGCCGTCTCTTTCCCAGGTTGAAGAGCACTAACCTTTTTAGCCTCTCCTCATAGGGGTATCCTTCCATCTCTCCTTTACCATTTTGAAGGTTCTTCTCTGTACCTTTTCTAATAATGCTATATTCCTTTTTAAGATACAGCGATCAGAATCGCACACAATATTCAAGACTATTTAAGACTAATATGAGAAAATATTTTTTTACTCAATGCGTAATCAAACTCTGGAATTTGTTACCGGAGGATGTAGTAAAAGATGTTAGTGTATCTGGGTTTAAAAAAGGTTTGGACAAGTTCCTGGAGGCAAGGTCCACAAACCATTATTAAGAGACCCAGGATATCACTGCCTGACCCAATACAAGCATTGTGGAACCTGTCTTTTGGGGAAACTGCCTGGTACTTATGACCTAGATTGTCCACTGTTGGAAACAGGATACGGAGCTTAATGGACCTTGGTCTGACATCTCTTATGTTCGTATGTTCTTAAGGTGCAGTCGCACCATGGAATGATACAGAGTAATTATAATATCCTTTGTTTTAGTCTCCATTCCTTTCCTTATGATTCCTAGCATTCTATTTGCTTTCTTGGCCACCGCTGCATATTGGGTGAAGGATTTCAACATGTTATCCACGATGATGCCTTAATCTTTTTTGTGTGTGGTAGTTCCTAATGTGGAACCTTGCATCATGTAACCATAGTTTGGGTTGCTCTTTCCTAGGTGCATAACATTGCACTTGTCCACATTAAATTTCATCTGTCATTTGAGCATCCAGTCTTCCAATTTATCAAGGTCCTCTTGCAATTTTTACACAATCCTCTTGGGTTTTTAACAACTTTGAATAATTGTGTGTCATCTGCAAATATGATTACCTCACACCGTATTCCCATTTCCAGGTTGTTTACGAACATGTTAAAAAGCAGTGGGCCCAGCAAAGATCCCTGGGGTACTCCACTATTCAACTTTCTCCATTGGGAAAAATGGCCATATATTTATTTATTTATCCAGTTTTCTATACTGCCTTATCCTATAGCCCTACCTTCTGCTTTCTATCTTTTAACCAGTTCCTGATCCACAATAGTACACTGCCTCCTATCCCATGACTTTTTTTTTTTTTTTTTTTTTTTTTTTTTTTATTTTATATTTAAGTTTCCAATACAACAATTGAAAAAGAATACAAAGAGAAAAAAGGGGGGAAATACGAAATACACAAGAAAATAAACCACATATAATCCCAATAACATATTCATATTCACCCCATTTAGTTAGACCCCATACTTAACAAACCTCAAAATGGTTCCAAACTTAAGAAATTTAAACAAAGAAAAAGTGGGAAACCCCCACTATCATATGAGCATAGATCATATTAATGGCTGCCAGTACAGGAGCTACCCTACCCCCCCAGCCTCCCTCACCTGAAGAAAATCAATAAGTTGTTTGGGCTCAAAAAAAAGAAAATGTTTAGACTGATAAAATACATCACATTTACAAGGATACCGCAATTTAAATTGAGCACCCAAGGCGACAGCTCTCTGGCGCAAAGCCAAAAACCCCTTACGCCTCTTCTGGGTGTCCCGAGATAAATCTGGAAATACAAGTATTTTAGAGCCCAAAAACTGGGAAGAAGAAATCCTGCGGAAATAAAGTCTAAGGACAGCATTGCGGTCGGATTCAAATGCAAAACCTACTACCATAGTTGCTCTGCTTGTCACAACCTCTAGGGAACTCTCTAAGAAATCAGATAAGCCCATCGGGCCGTCCCCAACAGGGACCCCAGACCCCTCACCTTTAGACTCAGAGGAAATTACAACATATTGAGCTTTAACAATAGGGGGTAAATTATCCTGAGGCATCAGTAATACTTCCATAAGATATCTACGAACCAAAACTAAAGGGTCCAACAGAGGGGATCTGGGGAAATTCAAGAAGCGGAGATTATTCCTCCTCAATAAATTGTCCATATATTCAAACCGCCTCAAAGAAATTAAACGGTCCTTGGCAATAGTCTCACCCAAAACTTGTAATTCCCCAACACTGGACTCCAGCTGGGCAATTTTTACAGCCTGGGCCTCGCACTTCGTTTCCACCGCAGTACACCTCCCTTTCACCAACGGAAACTCTTGAGACAATGCCCCCACAACAGGAGCAAGGGAGCTCTGGAGGGAAGAGATAGCTTCCCATAAGCTATCTAAAGTTACTTTCGCTGGTTTCTTTAAGCCGCAAATTACCCGGGGCTCCACAACCTCCGTCGAGCCAATCTTCCTCCGAGCTCCTCCTGAGCCCTCCTGGGCAGAATGTACCTCCTCAACACCACCAGGACGCTCACCAGGACTCCCATTCAGAAGAGAAGAGGCGCCCCCGCCCACGGAGCTGACCTCCCGACCCGGAGACACTTCAGCTACGATCTCCTCTTCCCGACTTCTACCGGGTCGCGGCGGCAACAGCTGGACGGGACTCAACTCCACACCGTCACTGCTCAGATCCGCCACACCACCAGGCGGATCTGCTGAAGCCATCGACGCCGAACGGACGGTGCAGAAAGGTACAATGGATGCTTGTGCTGCCTCTCCTCGGGGCGTTGAGGCTACTGGGGGCTTAGGTGTCAACTGCTTCCTCTTCTTCCCCATCGAGACAGCGTCTGCCAACCAGTCAGTCCGCACCTACGAACAGCGTCCCTGCTCCTCCGCCATCTTGGAACCCTCATCCCATGACTTTAATGTCACCAAGAGTCTCTCATGAGGGACCTTGTCAAAGGCTTTCTGAAAATCCAGATACACTTATCGACCGACTCACCTTTGTCTACCTGTTTATTCACACCTTCAAAAAAAAATAACAGATTAGTAAGACAAGATCTTCCTTAGCTAAAGCCATGTTAGCTGTCTCCCATTAAGCCATGACCATCTACATTTTCAGTAATTTTGTTCTTTATAATGGTTTCTACCATTTTTCCCAGTACTGACATCAGGCTCACCGGTCTGTACGTTCCCAAACAACCCTTGGAATCCTTTTCAAAAATTAGCATTACATTGACCATCTTCCAATCTTCAGGTATTTACAGATGATTTTAATGAAAGTTCACAGATTACTAATAGTAGGTCTGTAACCTCATCTTTTAGTTCTTTCAACACCTTTGGATGTATACTATACGGTCCAGGTGATTTGCTACTCTTCAGTTTATCAAATAGTTGTAATACATCATCCAGGTGTATCAATATTTCTTTCAATTATTATGTGGCATCACCTTTAAATACCATTTCAGTCTTGGGTAACATCCCTATACAGTCAAACCTCGGTTTTCGTATGCCCCAGTTTTCGTATGCTTCGGTTTTCAACGTCTTTTTTCATTGAGATTTTGTCCCGGTTCTCGTACATCTGCTCGGTTTTCGTACAATTTTAAAATGGTCCGTTCCAGGGAGGGGGTCGTTCAGTAAAGTACAGCTTGTTTTTGCGATCCAGACCTCTTTGCTTTCAGCGATCCTTTGAGAAATACAGTAGCAAGAAGTGAGAGTGTGGCTGATCTGATGCTTCCGACACGCTTTCAATTAGAGGACTCCCTGCTGGGACTCCCTGCTGATGGCGAAACTTTGATGGGTCTTCCAAACTTGCTGCTGAGCATTTCTTCCAGCTTGCAATTTGCTTTTGAAAGGGAATCGGAGCGGGTGAGAGAGTCGGAGATCAGATTACAATGCTGTATCTGTGTGTGTGTGCTGTCCTGTAACGATCGGGCAGGTGAGAGAAGTGACAGGAGCTGTTCTATTGCCTGGCTGAGACTTCAGGGGCACATGCTGCTGCAGCCATTGCCACATGGCTCTGGAACGCATGCTCAGCTCTGCGTTCCAGGTTGCCTGAGCGGGAGAGTGGTGTTTCCGGTGGCTGTGGCTGGTGCCTTTACTGGAGGCTTTTGTTTTGTGGATCCTTCTTGTTTTTTTCTTTTTTTTTTAAATTCCTGTGCTAGTAAAAGACAAAGAAGGGAAGTAACCCCGGATAGGGCCTTGATACCTGAGGTTCTTATGGAGGGGGATTCCCCTTCCAAACAATAACCTCTCCTACTCCCTCTCCCCTCCTCACAGTCTTCTATATGCCAACAAGTCTTCAATAAAGGTAAAAGTGATGTTAAATGTTCATTTATCCATTTCATTAGTCATTTATATTTATTTCTCATTGTTTTCTGTATGAAAAATACAGTTATTCTCTATAAAATGTATTTTTTGTGAATATTTTTGGGTGTCTGGAACGGATTAATTGGATTTACATTATTTCTTATGGGAAATATTGCTTCAGTTTTCATACATTTCGGTTTTAGTCAGACTTTTTTGAACGGATTAATCATGAAAACCGAGGTTTGACTGTATCTTCTTCAGTAAAGATCGAAGCAAAAAATTCATTCAGTCTCTCCGCTATGGCCTTGTCCACTTCTTAGTGCCCCTTTTACCCCTCTACCCCCCGCTCCTAAAAAACGGCAAACTGGACCCCCAGAAAGTCGATTCATATCAGCCAATTTCAAGTATCCCACTAATGGCCAAAATAATCGAAAAAATCGTCCTACACCAAATCCAGAACCACATTGAGACCGCTGCGCCCTTAGACCCATGCCAACACGGTTTCAGAGAAGCACACGGTGTCGAGACTCTTCTAACCATCCTCTTCAACACACTAACAACCGGACTAGATAAACCCAGAAGTGGCTATGCTCTAATCTTCCTCGACATCTCTGCAGCCTTTGACTCTGTTGACCATGTGTTGCTCATAGAGCGCCTGGCAGAGAAGGGGATACAGGATTCAGCCTTGAGATGGTGCGAATCTTACCTCTCAGACAGGTGGCAGCATGTAAGGACAGGACGCACGACATCCAAACCATTCCAGCAAAAACAGGGTGTCCCACAGGGATCTTCCCTCTCAGCGCTGTTTTTCAATATATACATGCAGCCCATCTGCGCTATCGCCCGCTCCTTCGGCATCTCATGCCTTATGTATGCAGATGACGTGTTACTCTACATGCCGTTTGCCACGGACTGTAGGGCTGGTACCCCTGCAATTCTACATGCAAATCTCCGGCCTGCTCAGCAACTCAGGCCTGAACCAAACTGCAGATGGATTCTTCACTACACTTTTGCTGTGTTCAGCTACAAACGACCTCTAAGCAACTGCTGGCGCAGCGTTTCTAAGCATGCATACAGAAGCTATTGTCCGTGGCTGGCCTTGGACACTTGTACATGACCAGAAGTTACATACTGTTGCCTCGGCCTGACTTCTTACTATGGCTTCTTTGTTTGCAAGATGCTGCTCATCGTCTACCTCCTGATTCGCTGAGAACACCTCAGACTGCCTGGTGCCAACCAATCATCGGACCTATGACGGAGGATTCTTACACAGAATAATGCAATCTGCACTGGAACTTTAGTAAGAGAGTTGGGGGCTTTTCCCACCTGTTCATACAGACTTCTGCACCGGTTCCTCCCTGCTGTGCACTGCGTACCTGATTCCTGCGACCTGAGCTTTCCGCCAGACGGCCACTACGTGTGGACTAGGCCGTCCTCCGTAGGTCTGAGATAAGACTTTCACAGATACCTCCGGTTCGGACTTACTGCGGCTCGCCTGTGACGAGGCTAGAGCCCGCATTAGCTAGGAGCTGCCTCCTTGGACTGCATTGTTCCTGAGAGCCCGACGGAACTAAGGTACTGACTTATCTCTCCTCCTCCGGATGGGCAAGGGGTTAGCAATATATTTCTTACTTTTCCTCAGTGCAGAGCGAATCAGTGACGTCTGGTTACTAATCAGTGATTTATTACGTTGTCCAAGTGTACATCTGTACTATAACAAATTTCTACCTCATGTTTCTAATTAGCTATATGTGTGTGTATATTTTTCTACCTGGTTGCCTATAATAAAGTCTAATATATATTTGCAGACCAGACTTCTTTCGTGGCTCATTGCCAGAATAACTCACCGAACTTTGGGCTGGGAATTAGTAGCTATTTCCCCTGGACAACAGAGAGTCTAACTTATTTTTATGCTACTAATATACCCTACAGGACCAGCAGGACCTCTCACAACTAACTGCCTGCTTTGACGCTACAACTGACTGGCTCCACTCCCAAAACCTAAGAATAAACCACAAGAAGTCTGAGGCTCTACTCATCACCAGAGACCAATCATTCATCCCACCAAATTCACTAAAAGTAAGAGGCGCTGAGCTCCAAACCAGGTCCACAATACGCTACCTAGGGGTAACGCTCGATCAACAGCTTGATATGAAAACACATATAACCAACACCGTTAACGCAGTATATCTCAAGATTCGCACAATCCGTTACCTACGCCCCCTACTGGAACCAGATGACTTCAGGACAATCTATCAGGCCTTAGTCATCCCCCACTTCGACTATGCCAATGCCATTCTACATGGTCTACCGAAGAGCACATTGAACCCACTACAGCTGGCTATGAACGCAGCAGCCAGAATACTGCACGGCGCCGCCAGGTCTGACCACATAACACCAATATTGAAGCACCTCCACTGGCTGCCAGTCCACTCTAGACTAACCTTCAAGATCCTCCTCATCACCTTCAAAGCCATCAACAGTCTCACATCCCCTTCCATCACCGACCTCATCCACCCTACTCCGCCAAACAGAACCCGAAGATCAGTCACAGCCAATACCCTATCTATCCCCAACGAAATCACAAAATGCTTACAGACAACAAGAAAGAGGGCCTTCATGTTTTATGCTCCCTCATGCTGGAATGCACTCCCACCTGACATCCGTGCAATCACAGACCTCACCCAGTTCAGGAAAGCTCTCAAGCACCACCTCTTCCTATGGCATTACGGTACCACCCAGCAACTACCCTCCCACAGACACCATAACAGTCACCCCATCCCAACTACCACACACGACACCAGCGCCACACAATAGCACCACTTTCTCCCAGCAGGAGCATACAGATAGCAAGCTAAGGCGGTAACCTGCCTTAGCCTAGAGTATGTAGATAGTTTCCCCAGTTCAACCCAAGTTTTTTTACCCTGTTTATGTAAGTCCAGTATGGTTTCTTCTTACTCATGGACAAAGTTTCCGTTATCTGTGAACCGAGCTGATTTGAAGAGCGCGGTATAGAAAAGACTTTAAATAAATAAAATAAATAAATAAATTATCTAACAGGCCAACTGACACTCTCATAGGTTTTTTGCTACGAATCTACTCGAAAGTCTTTATTATGCTTCCACAGCAAGCTTCTTCTCAAATTCTCTTTGCCTGCCTTATTAATGCCTTACATCTAATTTGCCAGTGCTTATGTCATTTCTAATTTTCGTCATTTGGCTCCTTTTTCCATTTCCTGAAAGATGCTTTTTTTGGCAACAGCAGCCTCTCTGATCTCACCCTT
Source organism: Ichthyophis bannanicus (assembly GCA_033557465.1). Classification (NCBI taxonomy): domain Eukaryota; kingdom Metazoa; phylum Chordata; class Amphibia; order Gymnophiona; family Ichthyophiidae; genus Ichthyophis; species Ichthyophis bannanicus. The sequence continues at coordinate 518,468,528 of CM066033.1, forward strand.
AAACCATGCTACCAGTTTATTTGACTTTTCCACTTTTCTTAAAGTGTGGAATACAGCTATTCTGGGCTTCCAAAATAGTATTTTTAAACAGCACCCATGCTTGATGTAAACCTTTAACCTTTGCAATTGCTCCTTTTAGTTTTTTCTTCCTCTTTTATCATAGTCTCCCTTTTGAAACTTAAAATTTAAGTACTGTGGATTTCCTTGCCATCCTTCCTCCAAGTATTTTAGAGGCTGTATTTTATTCATATTAATCTGGTTATCAGTAAACAAGGGTAATTTGGTATCTTTATGCTCTGTCTGCTCTGTTGTTAAGGGCATTTGGGTTACCTTTGTCTTTATTGGAACCTCTCTGTCGATATGCCCTAACCTCAGTCTTTTGCTATTATCCATCAAGGATACATTGTTCTGAACCATGCACACTTGGGCGACTATCGGCTTTCCCCTATTATCTAGTTTAAAAGCTGCTCTCTCTCCTTTTTAAAGGATAATGCCAGCAGCCTAGCTCCATCCCAGTTAAGGTAGAGCCCATCCCTTCAGAAAAGCCCCTGTTTTCCCCAGAATGTCCCCCAGTTCCTAACAAATCCAAAAACCTCTTCCTTGTACCATAGTATCATCCATGCATTGAGACTGCAGAGCTCTGTCTGCCTTTTGGATCCTGCACATGGAACGGGAAGCATTTCGGAGAATCCTACCGTGGAAGTTCTGGATTTCAACTTTCTTCCAAGAAGCCTAAATTTGGCCTGTAGAACCTCCCTACCACACTTTTCTATGTCATTGGTATCAACATGTACCAAGACAGCAGACTCCTAAGGTCTTAGATAGTGCTAAATTTAGGCATGCTACCAGGCAATCCTCACATCAACCAGCCACCCAGCTATCTACATGCCTAATGATCGAATCACCAACTATAACGGCTCTCCTAACCCTTCCCTCATGGGCACATGGCCCTGGAGAAACCTCCTCTGTATGAGAGGGTTTTACATCACCTGGAGGACAGGTCCTAGCTACAGGATCACTTCCTGCCACACCAGGGTGATGCTCTCCTGTCACATGACCTCTCTCCTCTATGGCAAAAGGGATGCTGACAGACTGGAAGTGGGACTTCAGTATTACGTCCCTGTAGGTCTCGTCTATGTAACTCTCTGTCTTCCTTATATCCTCTAAGTCTGCTAACTCTAGCCTCCAGAGATCGGATTTCTTCCCTGAGAGCTAAGAGCTCCTTGCACCTAGTACACACATAAGACTCCTCACCAACTGGGAGAAAATCATACGTGTGACACTCAATGCAAAAGACTGGAAAACCCCCATCTCACTGCTGGACTACTGTCTGCATCTTAGTTTTAAGGTTGTGTTTAGGTATTTAAGTTATTTACTTAGGTTTGCTGTGGATATTTATTAAAAACTATACCTAATATGTTTAGTGGACTTTTTTCACCTCAGGTCCTTAATGTATGCCTGATAATAAACTTACAAAAACATGAAAAAAAAATCCTCTGGGATTCTCATTCAGCTAATACAAAAAGAGTCACCAAGTGCAAACACTAAGCGATGAAGAGGAGGTAATGATCAAACTTCCACAACACCTAAACAAATAAGAGGCAGCCAACTAGAGAAATCTGCCAATATTGTTGAAAGGCCTCAGAAAGGAGGGGATGCGAGAGAAAAGTTAGCTAAATAGGCAGTAAGCCTCAAGCCAACACCACCCGTTTTCCTCAAATATCATTCATAGGCCAAAATGTGTTTTACAATTTTCTAAATGCATTTAAAAACACAAGAAAACACTTAGCTTAGCAGCAGTATCTCTTAGAAGGCTGTAATTCACTCTCTTCAAAGGCTAGATGTCTAGCAAGCTGGACAAGCGTCAACTCGAGTTTTGCTTGTCAGTGCTATACAGGCTGCATCAGGACAGGAAAGTACCAGCTTCTCAGGAATTCTCTTAAAATGCAGAAATAGTCACCTTCATCAATCTTTTAAAGGCAGAGGTAACACCCATAAGAAGTCCTCAGCCAATGATATCACAAGGCCAGAGTCCGAATCACTGATAGGTCCTCCACAAGCCAATGGAATCACTCGGCTGTCATCCAATCCACTGAAACATTGAGGCCTGCAGTCTGCACTGCGTTCACGGTGAATATCCATTTTAGTTCAAGTCTAGTTAACTTGCGCAGCCTGTCACCGTTCATGAAAACGGCATGTCAAATACAAACCATCGCATATCCTCCCAGCGATGGCCCATTTGAAGGCAATGCTGAACCATTGGTGAAGTGAGCGTCTTCGTGGTCAGATGTGACTTATGCTCTAATAAGCGGAGCCTGATTTTGCGACATGTCCTTCCAACATATATTTTCTTACACGAGCATATCACCACATACATCACCCAGGACGACCAATAGTCTGTACGGGGTACTTACGAGGTCGCTCCTTGTCCGACTCTCGGGAATGCCGAGGGGGGCTAAGCAAACGAGCACGGAAGCGCTCACGCTTGTTGGGAGCCCCTGACAGCAACTTCGAGGCCACCTTCTTCTTATGCCGCTCCATTTCAGGGGACTCCTGGTTGGGGTGCCGTCTTGAGCGCGGAGCCGAGGTGGGGGATTCCACCGGCGGAGAGATGACCGAGGGTGCCACCGGGGATTCCGAGGCAGCTTTATGGAAAATGTCCTCAGACTTCTGCTTATGACTGAGCAGGGCTTTGGAGGACATTTTCTTACAAAGCAAACAGAGCTCTGGATCATGGTTGGCCCTGAGACACCGCAGACAGCAGTCATGGGTGTCCGAAAGCGACATGTTCTTAGAGCATCTATTGCATTTTTTGAAACCGGTGGCCATTGGGGCAAAAAGGGCCCTAGCGAGGTCGAAGACCCACATGGCCAGCAGTTGGGAGAAAAAAGGGCGCAAACCCGCTAACAGCAAAAATGTTAGGAAAAATGTCCCCTTTTGCTCAAAAGGGATGGGACCGGGGGGAGGATGGGTAGAGGACCGGTGCAACTGGAAAAATAGTAGGCCAGAGGCCGGGAAACGAAATCCTTTTTCCGAGGGACGAGGACATGCGTCCAAAGGAAAAAGGGAGACTGAGCAAGATGGCACCTTTGGGCGGGAAGAGGACCACGCATGCGTGGCACCAATCCCCAAGGCTTTCTTTGAAAGCTGGGGAATTGCTCCGCGCGGGCTCCATCGGTACCGACGTCACCCATAAGTGAGGACTGACTTCCTGCTTGTTCCTGGAGAATGGATATTCACCTTGAACGCAGTGCAGCCTGCGGGCCTCAATGATTCAATGGACTAGATGACAGCCGAGTGACTCCACTGGCTTGTGGAGGACCTATCAGTGATTCAGACTCTGGCTTTGCGATATCATTGGCTGAGGACTGCTTATGGGTGTAACCGATGCCTTTAAAAGATAGAATGCAGAAATAGCCACCTTCATCAAAGAGAATTCCTGAGAAGCTGGCACTTTCCTGTCCTGATGCAGCCCGTATAGCAATGACGGGCGAACCTCGAGTTGATGTTTGTCCGGCTTGCTAGACATCTAGCCTTTGCAGAGTGTGAATTACAGCCTTCTAAGAGATACTGCCGCTAAGCTAAGTGTTTTCTTGTGTTTTTAAATGCATTTTAGAAAATTGTAAAACACATTTTGGCCTATGAATGATATTTGAGGAAAACGTGTTGTTGGCTTGAGGCTTACTGCCTATTTAGCTAACTTTTCTCTCGCATCCCCTCCCTTTCTGAGGCCTTTCAACAATATTGGCAGATTTCTCTAATTGGCTGCCTCTTATTTGTTTAGGTGTTGTGCAGGGTTGATCACCTCCTCCCCTTCATGGCTTAATGTTTGCACTTGGTGACTCTTTTAGTATTAGCTGATGAGCATAAACAGTTGCACCTGAGTGTGAATATAGGCACCTCCTTCCCTTTAAGAGGTTTAAGGGCCTATAATGCTATGATTATCCCAGGGGTGGGTGGGAGCTGGGGATGGAAGGAGGGAAAGAAGATTTAATAAAAGTTGGCTGCTACACAGTACCCTGTCCTGTGCTTCTAAGGTAACGTATTACCAATATCCTGGGTGATTCACACAGCCCTTGGTTTGATATTAGGGGCCTTTTAAATTGCTCCTTTGATCTGTCACTTGCCTTTAACACCTATTTAGAGCAACTTCACAGATCTTTTGCCTCCTAATTGGAAGGGCTCTTTGTAAAGGTCGCTAGAATCAAGTTTATTTTTCCTTCTACTCAAGACTATTCTGCTTGTATGCTATATTCTAATTTAAGTAAAAATGCTCTCTAAAAACAAATTTCAGTAACTATTTACTCTATTTTACTTTCTTGGTTAAGCTAAACTCTGATTTAAAACAAAAGCTCTCTAGAAAATTTTATTTCAAAGTATTTACTCTTATGTTATGTTCTATGCTAAGCTATACTCTGCTTTGACCTAAATACAAAGCTCACTGGTGGTACTAAGACCCGACTGACTGAGCAAAAACACTGAATTCTAAAATACACAGATTTATCAACTTTAACCCCAAAAAGTCCCTTTTACATTAAGGTGTAGAGTTTATTTGAGAAGATTATACTCACAAGTGTAGATCTACTTCCAGTTGTAGCAGTCTCTTTTGGTAGTCCAAAAGGGACTGCATGCTGTTTGCTTACAGCATCGCTATGCAAAACGTCTGCGCTAAACATGGGTGATACAATCATGTGCTAGAGCTTTAGCTCTGGGCTCTGGTGCAGGAGTTCTGCATCAACACATTTATGTATTATTAACTTTTCTTTTTGTAATAAAGCAGGGAACTAAATTTTTGTACAGCATGAGTCTGAATGTGGATTCCATGCACTTAAAAGAGCAGCATAGAAAAATCTCTAGCAAAATGCTGCGCAGTTTGCTGCATTGAGCTGAAAGTGAGGAAGGCATACATAATATGCTTACAATGTTTACTGAAAAATTCTTCTTTGGTTAAAGTAGCAAAAATAAAACATTTCAGGATGCCATAAATGCGTAAGTATTATTTACTTATGTTTCATCTTAGCATAAAGATCTTACACAGAGCAGATTCTTTTTAAGAAGTACCTTTCATTAGCTTAGCAAATGGCTCAGGACAAGTAGATGGAATAGGCAGAGTTAGTTTATTAACAGCAACTCCATAAGCTACTGCAAGCCCATCAATGCCACGATAAGGCACTTCTCCTGTCAGCAATTCCCAAAGCAACACTCCATAGCTAAAAGGCAATTTAAAAAAAAAGGTGTTAGTTCATGTTATATCATGCCCTGAATACTAGGATGTAATACACATGAACAGTTAAACCTATGACTCAGACTTCAAAGCAAATTCACTAGCAAACCACAACATGCAATTTAGGACTGTGAGAAGGAATTAACCAACCATTTGCTGGTTTTTCCTTTAGTAGAATGGCATCAAATGGGAGAACTAAACAAATACCACAATAAATTAGCAAAGTCAAGTAGGCCAGTGTTCACATGGGGAAGACGATGCAATGGAGGACAGAATAAGAGCTGCTGCCAGGAAGAGAAGGATTGGAGAGCCTAGCAATTAGAGAAACAGGCTGTAACTAGGGATGCCAGGGTTCAAATTCCACCTTTTCCACTGCCATTTTTTGTAGATTTGGACAAGTCATATCATCCTCCACTGCATCTGTTTAAAGCAGACTGTGAGCTCACTTGGTCAAGGAAATCAACATGTGGATCTGAATGTAATACAAACTCTGATTTGAAAAAAAAGTAACTAATCAAATTTGAATCTACTACAATGGCATGGGAGACTTTGGACTGGTCGCTTAAGATTTAACTCAATACTGGTTTCTTTGACATAAAAATACCATTTGGGGGGGTGCTAAAACATCAAGATTTGAAATGCTATCAGCAGGGGTGGCTCAAGACAATCTGCTGCCTGAGGTGAGAGATGAGATGACGCCCCCTCCCCACAGCAGCCAAAATGGAGGAGCCTCCTCAGAGCTCTAGTCAGGGAACAGGGGGTCTCGTCACTGAAGAAACCGGTCAAGTGATTGCTCCAAGAATAAAGCAAGCAACATTTTTCCAGCCTATATAATTGTATTTAAACTTTGCAATGATGTTGTATGTTCAGTAAAAATTGTAGCCGTTTAATTATATAGCCAGGGAATCTAATATAAAATACACTGACTCCTGAACTGCACATTGGATAGTCATCGTATTTAATTAAAATATATATTCTTCAAAACACAAAGGAGATGAAAGGTAATCACCTACCACCAAGGAGCAAAAGAAGAAGCGAGAACAGCAGCGCAGCTTCACACCAAAATGAAATAACAAATTTTATTTTGATGCTTTAAACTGTGCTATGTATCTCGGGGGGGGTTTGTTTTGTTTTGTTTTTTTACATAAATGTGGACTATAGGTGTAAAATTCTATTGGATTGTTTTTCTTACATATATTTTTTCTTTGGTCATATTGCTGGATTCTACTCCTTTCTATACAAGTTTTGTTCTTGATGTAAATTTGAAATTTCTTAAACAAACATGATATTCTGCATCCAAAGAAATCCCTCAACCAACAAAAGGTGCAGAGCAGAACTAGGACATTTCAATCAGAACTCAATGTATCAAAAGTAATTTCTGATCAAATTAGTTACTTTTTTGTCATCTCAGTAAAGCAGAACAGCAGAAATTTAGTCTTCACATATGGGTGACATTGGTACTGACAGAGCCCACACTGGAATGCTCCCCAGCATCCAATAGGAAACCTTTTAGGAGCACTCCACTGCGCCTACATGGCTGCCTTCACAACTCCCTCTCTTCAGCTGAGTTTGTAGCTAAGAAAAGGAGAGTAAGAGAAGAATACTCTACAATTCCTAGGGGAGGAGGACAGGCTGTGAAGACTAAATTCCTGCTGTTCCCGGAGATCATCTGTTACAGATGAGTAACTACGCTATCTCCAGGAACAAGCAGAAATGTAATCTTCACATATGGGACTCCCTATCTCCCAGATGAAGTGACCTCAGAACCAGTGGAGGTTCGCCTCAGAGTAGGCTTTTAGAGGTCATGGATCCCTCACGGATGTCTGGCATCTTCAAAGTCCGGGATGGAGGGTAGGAGTTGCCCCTGAAAGAGGTGCTAGAGAACAGCTTGACCGAATATGGCATCCCAGCAGGAGTCCCTGTCCAGACAATAATGGACAGCAAAAGTATGGACAGAAGGCCAAGTTGCTGCCTTGCAAATTTAGTCAATGGCTACAGAGCGTAGGGTTGCCATTGAGGTAGCCATGGCATGAACATTATGAGCAGCAATGTGCCCTTCCAGAGAGAGTCCTGCTTTGTCATAAGCAAATGAAATGCAGTCCGCTATCCTTTCTGGAGAATGTACGCTTAGATACCAGGAGACCCAGATGACCAGGGTCAAAGGAAATGAACAACTGTGAGGCTTTACGGTGATCTCGAGTTCTCTGCAGATAAAAAGCCAATGCACGCTTGCAGTCAAGGATATGCAGGGTTGCGTCTGCTCTAGACGCATGCAGTCTAGGAAGGAATACAGGAAGGTAAACTGACTGATTCAAATGAAAAAAGGGAGACACCACTTTTGGCATGAAATGCGGGCGAATCCTAAGGATGACCTTGTCATGGTGGAACCTGGTATAGGGTGGGTCCGCCACAAAAGATTGAAGCTCACTAATGCATCTAGCTGAAGTGAGGGCAATAAGGAAGATAATCTTCCATGAAAGGAACTTTAGTGGGGCCATAGCCAATGGCTCAAAGAGTGGCTTAAGAAGCTGCACTAGAATGACATTGAGATCCCAAGGCACCAGAGGTGGCTTAATGGGTGGCTTGGTCAGCAAGAGCCCTCTCATAAAGCACACTACTAGTGGTTGTGAGGAGAGATGAGCTGTCCATCCAATAGATGAGAGGCCGCAGTGGCACCAAGATGAACTCTCACCGAGTTGATCTTGAGACCTGTTGAGGACAGGTGGAGGAGATACTGGAGGAGTGCCTCCATGGGAAAGAGAAGGGATTAGATCCTTCTGGAAACACCATAGAGAGAATCTACGCCACTTGAAAGCATAGGAACACCTGGTGGATGGCTTTCTGGATGCCAAAAGCATCTCCTTAACCTCTTGTGAAAAGTTAGTCTTGCAATGCTATGCTCTCAGCAGCCAAACTGTGAGACAGAGAGACTGTGGATTGGGATGGAGCAGTGTCCTGTCTTCCTGGGAGAGGAGATCGCGCACAGACCCCAATCATAGAGGCCAAGTGAGTCAGACATAGCAGTAGAGGAAATCACTATTGACGTGGCCAGCGAGGGGCTATGAGAAACATGGAGCCCTTGTCGGTTTCTAACTTGAAAAGCATCTTGGGAATCATGGGTATGGGAGGGAAAGCTTAAGAGAGATGCTGACCCCAATGCAGGTGGAAAGCATCTACCCGCTAGCTGCTGGACATTGGAGTCCTAGTGCAGAAGCGGGGAAGCTTGGCATTCTGCAGAGTGGCGAACAGATCTATGTCTGGAGTTCCCCAGGTCTGAATGATGTGGGATGTTGTATCTGGATGGAGACACCATTCGTGGGAAAGAAGGATCCAACTCAGCTTGTCTGCCAAGAGACTGAGCTTCCCTGGGAGATACACCGCTTGGAGGTGTATTTGATGAGAAGTGGCAAAAGACCACAGATGGAGAACCTCCTCGCAGAGGGGCCAAGAGCCTGTTTGGCCCTGTTTGTTCACAGAGAACATGGCCATCTGATTGTCTGTCCTGACTAGGATCCTTTGGTGCCAAGGTGATCATTAAACACCCCGAGGGCATCTGAGATAGCATGAAGCTCCAGAAGATTGATCTGAAGCTTGTGTAGAAAGAGTACCGAAGTGAGCGGCCCAACCTAGGTGACCTGACGAAATGATTTTCTGGGGAATACTACCATTGGAGGGATGTGGTGAGAGAGGCAGCGACTTGGATCTTGTCCCCGAGGTGGCATGAGGCCGGCGTCCATTGGGAGGCAAGAGTCCACTGGGCGGGCATATGGTATGACATTGTATTGATGAGGTCATGTGCCCCAGAAGCTGCAGTAGTTCTCAGGCAGTCAGATGGTCTCAGACTAGCGCTTGGGACGCTAGCTCGATGTGACGGGCACAACGGAGTTGAGGCAGAAACACCCTGGACTGTTGTGTGTCCAGTAAAGATCCAATGAACTCTAGTCTGAGTTGGAGCGAGCTGGGCTTTTGTAAAGTTTATGACTAATCCCAAGTACAGTCAAACCTCGGTTTTAATGATTAATCCGTTCTAAGCAGTCTGACTAAAACCGAAACGTACGAAAACCGAAGCAATATTTCCCATAGGAAATAATGTAAATTCAATGTAATCCGTTCCAGACACCCAGCTCCTGTCACTTCTCTCACCTGCCCGATCGTCCACAGGACAGCAAACACACAGATATTGTACTGTACGGCACTGTAATCTGATCGCTGCCTCCCACATCCATGCAACATCTCCTGCTTACATTGACAGCTACCCTGCTACCTCCGAGCCTGAGGGGGCACTCCAGAGAACAGGCAGGCGGTGGAGAGATCGGGGCCTTCCTCTCTGTGCAATCCTTGCATCTCTGGCTCGAGGATGTTGCTCAGCTGACAATGGCTTCTCAACACGCGATCGGGTGAGTCCGGGGGGGGTAGTGCTGCCGGGACTGGGCGGGCAGACCAGCGCGAGGGTGTAGATTTTCAGATCTGGCAGCACTGGTTCCTGACGAAAACCGAGGCAAAAACCGATAACCGAGACAAGATCTGAGTTAGAAAAGACGTCGAAAACTGAAACCAACGAAAACCGGGGCACACGAAAACCGAGGTTTGACTGTATTATAGTACTGCTATGGTATAATGCAAGGAAAGATGAACCTCTTGGGAGGTGTCTGCTCTTATGAGCCAGTCGTCTAAGTAAGGGAAGATAAATATCCCCAGATATCTTAGATACGCGGCTACGACCGCCATGCACTTTGTGAAGACTCTTGGGGCAGAAGCGAGTCCGAAAGGAAGGACCTTGTACTGATAATGTCTTCCCTGAAAGATTAAGCATAAATATTTCCTGTGTCTTGGGTAGATGAGGATATGTGTGTATGCTTCTTTTAGATCTAGAAAACAGAGTCAGTCCTGACTCTAGAGGTAGGGAAGAAGAGTCCCAAGAGAGATCATTTTGAACTTCTCATGGACCAGAAACTTGTTTAGGTTTCCGAGGTCCAGGATGGGCCTGTACCCTCCAGTCTTCTTTGGTACGAGAAAGTACAGACAGTAGAATCCCATTCCCTGTTGGGATACTGGGACATCTTCTATGGCACCCTGGAATAGAAGAGAAGACACCTCTTCCTGTAGGAGAGCAGTGATTGGGGGTTGCATGTGATATTCCCCTACGAGAGTCGAGGGGGGCAGAGTTTGCAGATGAAGCCTGTACCCCTCTCCTGGACTATGGTTAGTTTCTACTGCTCTGAGGTGATAAGGTGCCATCTGTGGGCATAGTGACACAGTCTGCCTGCTATATGGAGGGGGGTGAGGGTCTTCCAGAGAAAGGAGGGCAATTTCTCTAGAAGAGAGTCAAAAACCAGGTGCAGACTGTAGCTGCGGAGCTGGCTGAGACTTAGCCACCTGTGGCTTCTTCTATTACTTAGGAGGCTGCCACTGTTCCCTCTAAGCTGTGCGCGTGTGCGCGCACACACACCTTGCCGAGCGAGCGCACATACTTTATAACAGAGCGCACAAAAATTACGGTTCTGATTCTGATAGAAAACAACACAGACATCTTAAAATTTAAAAGCTGTTGTGTATTTATGGTTTTCACAAGTTCTACAATATTATCTAGTGCAATCAATGTGGTGTGCCTACTGTATTCTGACGTGTAGTCAAATTTTAAAGTATAGAACTCCAAGTGTCGTTATGTGCCGCACAAAATTTAACCTTCCTTCAAAAGCTGCACAGCTGATATTTTATGCGCACACAGCCTACAGAAAATTAGAGGGAACATTGGAGGTTGCTGCCTTTTCTGTGGGCCCTGAGTCTGGTACTGAGAAACAGGAGAAAGAGTGGTATTTTTTCTCTTTATTGAAGAAAGCTTTCTTTGCAGTTGTCTTTTTCCTAGCAGGGTCAGCTGTTCTGTATAGCCTCTTTAGAGTGGTATTTTCTGACTGAGAAGCCTCACCCTGCCAGTCTTTGCCAAAGAGATTTTCCCTTATGCAGGGTCTGTTGCCTAACTTATCTTGAACCCACTAAGATCTGAGACCTGAAGCCATGCAATCCTTCGTGCACGGATGCATATTGCTGTGGCTCTGCTTGTGCATTCAAATGCATCTAAAGTTGCCCTACTGACAAACTTCAATACATTTTGGGTATCTCTGACTAAAGCAAGATGGTCTTCTCTCTAATCATTTGGGAGAAGAGGAGCCATGGCCTCGAGGTCCTTGGAAACCTCTTTGAGGCACATACCCATGTAGAGTATATAGAAGCTAATCTTGGCTGAACGCATGGAAGTCTGAAAACATCAACGACTAAAGGCATCGAGGGTTCTCCATTCCTACCCGGTGGGTTAGAGGAATGGGTTTTGGAATTTTGGATTCGGCACATCACCGATTCCACCCCCATGGAATGGTGGTGAAGCTATGTCTTTTGGAAGCCGGGACACTCCAGTACTCGATACATTTCATTTCATTTATTAAAACTGGATATTCCATGGTATTGAGGCATCGAGTATGAGGCGAGATTGTGAGGGGAGTCTTCCACATTCGGAGCATGAGATCATGCAGGATCTCCAATTCCTCTGCTCTGGGCTGTTTCTCGGATGTCACTGTTATGGAGAGACCTCTAGCTATGTCTCAATTAATTCCTAGAAGGACAAGTCCTCAGGAGGCAACATGCATCGCTCTGAAGGCAGGGAGGGCTCCGAAGGCAGGTCTTGGGGCCTCCTGGAAGTGAGCGACTCTGCATCTGACACGGAGGAATCTGAATCAGAGGACTCGAAGTATCAGCGGGAATGGTGTTCACCCTCTCCCAGGTGCCGGTACCCATGGTGTCTGTATCGGGCTCAGGAAACCATTTGGGTTGAGCACTGGTATCAGTGATGGACTCGAGGAAGGGCATGGATGGCAGCGAAGACAATGCCATGTGTCCCGACGCACCATGCACCGGTGCCGGTATAGACAAGTCGGTGCCTGAGGGCAAAGGTTTAATGGGAACTGAGGCTGCCAATAGAGCTGCCAAGCTCCTCTCAATGGCCAGGATGCACTGGTCTATCAAGGTTGTCGAAGCTTGGGTATCTGTGACTGATACTTGCGCCAATGTTCCAGAGCATGGCACCAGTAGGTCTCTGGAGGCTGAGGCCTCAGGAGCGTCCTGGAACCCCTCGATGACTTTGGAGGGCAGGTCCTCTTGCCGGAGCTGTTTGGCAGGCCAATCCACCTCCATGGCAACGCCCGTGGCATCTCGATGCTTCGAACGACATGTATCTTTGTAGGAATTTTCTGTCTTCGACGAAGACTTGTGCTTGGACATTTTCGATACCCGAGATCCATGGGAGGAAGATGAGATCCTCAATGACGTTGATGCCAGAGATACCGTGTCCGAAACAAAGCATTCCAAATTTAGAGGCTTGGTTCTGCAGCCCTCTCTTTGTCATCTTTTTACAAAGGGAATATTCTGTTGGCTGGCTGTCGGGCCCGAGGCATTTTAAGCACCAGTCATGTGTGTCAATAGCTGAAATTGTACTGCCATACTTAGAACATTTTTTTTTGAAACCACTAGTTAGTTTCTCCATACTGTCGGTAGAAGGTTTGGTAGACTTAAGGTCTAAGTGGCGTCGAGACACCTAAAGATTTTTTTTTCTTTTTAAGTTATAAGAAAGACACGAATAAGGGAACCAGCGGTGTCCTCGACACTGCTGGCATCGATGGAACGGCAGATGTTATTCACAAAAAACAAAGAACTATTGCGGTGACAGAATTTGCTTCCTGCTGGCTCCACAGAAGACGAAGAACTGAAGAGAGGGAGTTGGGAAAGCGTAGTTACTCACCTGTGACAGGTGTTCTCCAGGGACAGCAGGAATTGGTCCTCACATATGGGTGACATCGATGCCAACTGAGCCCTCACAGAAGCAACTCTCCAGCTTTCAAAGAAAGCCCTTGGGAGGTGCCACCACACATGGGTGGTACCCTCCCCCCACCCAAGGATGTTATCTTGCTCAGTCAGATGACATAGCTGAAAGATGGTAAAAACAAAAAGGTAGTAAGAAGCAACTCCAAGTGGAGGAGGGAGGGTTGGGAGGACTGATTCATGCTGTCCCTGGAGAACACCTGTTACAGGGAGTAACTATGCTATCTCCAGGAACAAGCAGGAAGTCAGTTCTCACATATGAGACTCCCTAGCTACAGTCTACTGTAAGCCCATAGAAAAGGTCACGGTCACCCTCAGGGGGAGCTGTGAGCAGCAGCAATTGAGTCTGCAGGTTCAGACTACAGTAGGACTCATGTGTCCGATGGGAACCAAAGCTCTGGTACCCTCCACACAGAAGGGTTGAAGGGTAGGCGTTGCCTAGACCCCGGAAAGATTACGGAGCATGGCCTGGCTGAAGGCGCTGTCCCGTTGGGACTCTCTTTACAGGCAGTAATGAGCTGCGAAGGTATGGACTGAAAACCAGGTGGCGACCCAGCAGGTGGCGACCCAGCAGATGTTCAGCAATGGGACAAAGCACACGTTTACCACAGAGGTTGCCATGACTCCGCGCCATCCAGTGTGAGCAGTCTGTTCATAGGCTAGAGCGATGCAGTCTGCCACCCAGGTGGACATTGTCCATTTGGTCACCGCTTCCCTTAGCCGACTGGAGTCATAAGAAACAAAAAGCTGAGTAGCTTTCCAGTGGCACTGGGCCCGCTGAATGTAGAAAGACAAAACCCTCTTACAATCCAAGGTGTGGACGGTCTCCACCCTGCTGGAGTGAGGCCTTGGAAAGAAAGTAGATAACACAAACTCCTGGTTGAGGTGGAAAGAACTTGGGGTGTATACGTAGCATGACCCTGTTCTTAAAGAATCTGTTATACTGTGCCTCTGCCACTAGGGCTTGGAGCTCGCTGATCCTGCGAGCAGAGGTGATCGCTACCAGGAACACGACCTGCCAAGAGAGGTACCTCAGGTAGCAGGTAGCTAGAGGCTCAAATGTGGGCAAATGAGCTGTGCCAATACTACATTTGGGGTTCCATTCTGTCACTGGGGGGGCGGATGGAGGTTTGGACAACAGGAGTCCTCTCAAGAAGCGGATCACCAGTGGCTGGACCAAAAAGGGCTTTCCCTAAACAAGATGGTGATGCGTCGCCTGGGCACTGAGGTACACTCTCAGAGTTTGATTTGAGCCCGTATTGCAAGAGATGAAGAAGGCCCTGCAGCACCAGATGCACCGGGCAGGAGAAAAGGTTCACCCGCTGCTCTGCACACCAAACCGAGAACCTACGCCATTTGAAGGTGTAAGCTCTCCTGGTAGAGGTCTCATGGGAGGCCAGAAAGATCTCTTCCACTTCTCCTGAGAGGTTGAAAGGGGCTAAAGAAACCCTTTCAGTAGCCATGCCATCAAAGATAGGGACCCCAAGTTGGGGTACAGGAGAGCGCCCTCTTCCTGAGACAAGAGCCCCGGGGAGTTCCCCAAGGGGATCAGAGTCTCCACTGCCAACTAGAATAGCAGGAACCACAGCTGACACCTTGTCGCGAAGAGCCTTGAAGAGTGTTTTGGCAATAAGCGGCATGGGTGGGAAGGCACACATGAGGCCGTCTGACAACGGGGTGAGGAACGCATCTTCCGCTACCCAGGATGGGTGGGGCTGCCAGAACAGAAGCAAAGCAACTGGTAGTTGTCCAGGCTGGTAAAGAGGTTCACCCATGGGGTCCCCCAGAGGCAAAAGAGCTGGTTGGCTACTCTGGGGTCCAGCTGCCACTCATGTAGCTGGAGGACCCTGCTCAGTCTGTCTGCCTTAGCACTGTCCTGGCCTAGTAGGTATACCACCTGCAAGAGTATTCCCTGTTGGACTGCGTAGGAGCAGAATGTCATCGCTTCGCGGCAGAGGGCGCGAGACCCCTTGCCCCCATGCTTGTTCACATAGAACATTGCCACCAATTGTGTTTGGATCCACTCCGGCTGGTGCCTCAGGTGGTGACAGAATGCCCAAGTTTAACACCTTTGTTCAATGTAAACTTTTATGTTATTGTTGGTTCAAATTATATGTAAACTGCTCTGAATCCTATGATAGAGCAGTATAGAAAAACAAATAAATAAATATATTGCCCGAAGCTCCAGAAGGGGTCTCCTGGTTGCCCTCAGCACGGAGTTCTTTAAAGTGGGTCCCCATCCCAGCTGGGAGATGTCTGTAGTGAGGACCCTTAGAGGGCTTGGGGTCTAGAAGGGCATCCCTGTCTGCAGATGTCAGAGATTTTGCCACCAAGTCAGAGATTCCACCAGTTGGCTAGTCACTGAGACTGTTTTGGAGATTGCCCATGGCCTATGCCCCCTAGTCCCGAAGGCACCACTGAGTGGCCCTCATGTGCAGACGAGTGCCCGGTGTGACATGGACCATTGAGGTAATGTCCCTAAATAGGCACAGTAGAAGCCAAGCTAACACTGACAGACTGTGTTGCACCTCTCTGGCCAATGCCCTGAGACAGTTTCTGCCCGGTCCAGGGGAAGGAAGGTCTTTGCTTGTAGAGTGTCCAGCCTTGCTCCTATGAACTCCAAACACTGCATTGAGAGGAGGTGGAATTTGGGGTAGTTTATCACGAGCCTCAGGTGTTGCAGGATCTGGATAGTGTGTGCTGTGGCCTGCTGCACCTCTATGCCCATGCCTCCTTTTATGAGCCAGTCGTCGAGGTAGAGTAAGACAAATACCCCCCTGGAGATGGAGAAAGGCGGTTACTACTGCCAGGCATTTGGTGAAGACCCTTGGGGCGGAGGCCAAGCCAAAGGGTAGTTACCCTGTACTGAAAGTGACTGCCTCCCGCCATGAAGTGGAGGTACTACCTGTGGCTGGGGTGAATAAGGATGTGGATATAGGCATCCTTCAGATCCAAGGAGCATAACTAGTCTCCCTGCTGGAGGTAAGGCAGCAATGTTCCAAGGGAGAGCATCCAAACTTCTCCCTCACCAGGAACTTGTTCAGGTTGCACAGGTCCAGGATGGGCCTTAGGCCCCCTGTTCTTTTTGGCATGAGGAAATACCTGGAGTAGAACTCCTTGCCCCTGAGAAGGGTACTGGTTCTACCGCTTTGTCCTAAAGAAGGCCTGTGAGTTTCTTCAATAGAAGGTCCTGGTGAAGGGGAGACCTGGGGGCTCTTCTGGAAAGAAAGGAGGAAGTGTCTGAGACATGTGGAGGAGGTAGCCCTCCCTGACCACCTGGAGGGGCCCAGGATGGACATACAGGGTTAGATGTTCTCCTGTAGACATACAGGGTTAGATGTTCTCCTGTGGGCTGCTGTCCTCCTTGGGGTAGAGGGGCTATGCTCAAGGAATCAAAAGCTCCCCAATGTCCATGTCAGAGCTGGGGCCTGGGGCTTAGGAGCCTTCTGCTTACAAGGGCCTTGCCCATGGTCCCTTAACCTGCTGACCCTGCTGGGGAGGCCTGAAAATGTGGGTAGCTTTTCTAAGCAGCCCCTTTCCTCGGGTAAAAAAGGCTTTTTACTCAAGCCCTTCCATCAGGGAGGGGGAGCGATCTTCTTGGAAAGCCTGGTCCTCACCATGAATTCGGACTCCAACTCAGCAGCCTTTTCTGTCATGGGTTTTCCAAAGAGATTCTCCCCTTGGCATGGGACATTGACCAATCTGTCCTGAATCCATTGCTCTAGGTCAGAAGACTGTAGCCAGGCTTAGCGTCGGGCACCGAAACTCACCGCGGCTACTATAGTCGCTGACTCGAAGCAGTCATAGGCTGATCGAGACATGAATTTGGAGCACTCACCAAACGGCCTTGGACAGGTTCCTGAATCGCTGCAAGGGTTCCTCAGAGAGCCCAGCCGAGAATCCAGCAAGTTTCTTCGCCAGGTCTCTCAGGTATGTGCCCATGTACAGCTGGTAGGCCTGGATCTGGCCAATGAGCATCAAGCCCTGGTAGTACTTTCTGTGAGGGTGTCCAAGATGCGGGCCTTCCTACCCGGGGGCACCGAGGAGTGTCTCTTCTGACTCTTAAACCGATGCATAGCCAACTCCACCACCATGGAGTTGTGCGGCAGCTGTGACTTCTGGAAGCCCGGGCTCTGGCAGATATGATACATCGAGTTGAGCTGCTTGCTCACCCACTGGCACTGATGCCGGTGTCTCCCACATACAGAGCATTAGTCGTTCCAGGATGGGTGGGATGGATACTGTGAGCAATTCCCGGCCTTGTACTGGAGGATTTCTAATTCTTCCGTTCAAGAATCCTCCTCCAATTCCGTTGGGAATGTGAGGGCTTTTGACATATCCCGCATTCCATGTCCTCGGGCAGGGACCGACGCTGGGGCTACGAGGGTGATGAGTCTGACGGGACATCATGGTGGCATCGGGTGTCCAGGGACTTCTCATTCTCTGTCTTCCACTCCAAGTAGTCGGAGGAAGACTTGAAGGAAGGATGGCTCGCGGGTTCAAGGCCAGAGCCCTGCCTGTGTCCCACGGAGGCCCCGTAGCTGGTGCCATGAGCACTAGCCAGGGAAGACCTTGGTCCCATACAGTGGGACCCAGAGCGAGACCTAGACCGAGGATTGACTCGGGGCCGTATGGTCTCAAGGATCTACTCAGCCTCCGGGGAAGTCGTTTACGTCAAGTGCCCGGTGGTCTGGGCAGAGGAACTGGTAGTTCCAGACAGCAAAGCCCACTGCTGGTCCATGAAGGCAGTCAGACTACGCTCCAGGGCCGCCATCCTGGATTCGAGACTAGAAGACTCTGCAGCCATTGGCGTGGGAACCGAGAAACTCTGGCCCAGTGCCGGTTCCTCCAAAGGAGAGCCTTCAACGAGGATAAGCTCTGGTGACTGAGGCTGATCTGCAGTCTACTCCTTTTGTGTGATCTTGTAGGCCACTCCTGCACTCTGATCCCTCCGACAGCTGTCGAGGACTGTGGGACTTGGTCTGGGGTTTACCCGATGCGTCAGGACCGTCCAGAGACGCTGCCTTCATGGGATGTTTCTTCTTGTGTTCCCTAGAGGGAGACCCCCTTTCTGAAGAGTCACGGCATTAACTGGGGTCCGCAGGGGCATCACAGGATTCCACAGCGTCAGAGAGGACCTTGGCCTTCGAAGTTGGGGACTCCTGGAAGAACCTGTGCTGCTGCCGATGGCTCTTGAGGGCCTTGGTGAGCATCTTCTTACATAAGTTGCAAGCCTAGGGGTTGTTGTCCGGCCCTAAGCAGCATAGGCAGCAGTCATGTGCGTCAGTGAGGGACATTACCTTGGCCCACAGATCACACTTCTTAAAGACACTGGTAGTCATGGGGAAAAAAGTACCCCAGCAAGGCCAAAGACCTGTGGTGCTGCCAGTTAAAGAAAAAAGGGCACAAAGGTGCAAAAGGAAGGGAAAAAAGAAGGGACCCAATACTCTATGCTGGGGCAGCGGGTTCGGGTGGCAGAAAGAGTACCGGTGCACAACCGGAGAGAGTTTGAAACTCAAGGTCGAGAAAAGACAACTTTTTCCTGGGGGAAAACAGACCGACGTCTGAAGGGCTCCGTGGAAAAAGGGGGACTGAGCAAGACAGCATCTATGGGCAGGAGGGGTACTATGCATGTACGGTGGCATCTCCCAAAGGTTTTCTTTGAAAGCTGGGGAGATGCTTCCATGAGGGCTCCATTGGCACCTTCGTCACCCATATATGAGGGCCGACTTCCAGCTTGTTCCTGGAGAAGGCAGGAAAGCAGCCACGCAGGCGCAGTGGAGTGCTCCCAAAAGCTTTCCTATTGGACATACTAACATACATAGTAAATGACGGCAGATAAAGACCAGCATGGTCCATCCAGTCTGCCCGGCAATATGGCAAGAGTAGGTGCACCTGACGGTCTGTGCAGGTCACCCCTCCCCATGTCTTTGTTTAGGGGTGGACCCAACACTCTATGTAGGACACCCCTATTTGTTGAGAAGTTAGATGGTTCAGTTTATTTTGTTTTTTATCCTGTTGCTGTAAAGGGATCCGCTGTGCTTGTCCCATGCTGTTTTGAATTCCGTCACCGTGTTTGCCCCCAACACTTCCATGGGGAGAGCATTCCAAGTACCCACCACCCTTTCAGTGAAAAAATAATTTCCTGACATTGCCTTTCAATTTTCCACCTTGCAGCTTCATGTTATGCCCTCTAGTTTTGCAGCTTCCCCGTCTTTGGAAGAGGTTTGTTTGTTCATCGTTCCTCTTTAAGTATTTAAAGGTCTGACTCATATCTCCCCTATTCCTCCTCTCCTCCAAAGTGTACATATTTAGGTCTCAAGTCTCTTCTCATAAGGTTTCTTACGCAGGCTCCAAATCATTTCGGTCGCCTTCCTCTGAACACTTTCCAGTCTTTTTACATCTTTTGCAAGATATGGTCTCCAAAACTGAACACAGTATTCCAAGTGAGGCCTCACCAGCAACCTGTACAGTAGCATAAGTACATCTTCCTTTCTGCTAGTAATCCCTCTCTGTGTGCAGCCCAACATCCTCCTGGCTTTTGCCACCGCCTTGTCGCACTGTTTTGCCACCTTGAGATCAGAGATAAATCACACCAAGGTCTTTTTCTTGAACTATGCACACCAACCTCTCGCCCCCTATCACGTACATTTCCCTTGGATTCATGCTACCTAAGTGCATGACAATGCACTTTTTCGCATTAAATCGTAATTGCCAAGCATTAGAACATTCTTCCAGCTTTTGTAGATCTTTCCTCATGTTATCCACTCCCTCGGGGGAGTCCACTCTGTTGCAACTTTTTATGTCATCTGCAAAAAGACAGACTTTCCATTCAGTCCTTCAGCAATATCACTCACAAATACATTGAACAGTGTCGGGCCCAAGACCGAACCCTGGGGCACCCCGCTAATCACCTTCCCCTCATCCGAGCGAGCTCCATGTACCATCATCCTCTGTCATCTGTCAGTCAACCAATTTCTAATCCAGTTTACTATCTTGGTACCCATCCCCAAGCTACTGAGTTTATTGACAGAGGAACCAGTATCAAAGGCTTTGCTGAAATCCAGGTAGATGACATCCATCGCATGCTCCTGATCTAGTTAATTGGTCACCCAAAGAACTCAGATTAGTTTGGCAAGACCGTCCTTCAGTAAAACCATGTTGCCTCGGATCTTGCAACCTGTTGGTTTTGAGAAAGTTCACTATTTGCTCTTTCAGGAGCGCCTCCATTACTTTTCACGCCACCGAGGTAAGACTCACGGGTCTGTAGTTTGACACTTCTTCCCTGTCACCACTTTTGTGTAGAGGTACGACATCAGCCATTTTCCAGTCCTGAGGAACCTCTCCTGTTTCCAAGGAATTCATCCTTTAACAGCCCTGATAGAACTTCTCTGAGCTCTTTCAGTATCCTGGGATGTATCCCATCCGGTCCCATGGCTTTGTCCACTTTCAGTTTAGCAAGTTGTTCCAACACCTCGTCTTCTGTGAATGGTGTGGTATCTACTTCGCTCCCATTTTTATATTTGGGAGTCCCAGCTGGTCCATCTCCAGGATTTTCTTTAGTAAAAACAGAGCAGAAGTATTTGTTTAGCAATTTCGCTTTTTCTATGTCACTTTCCATGAGTCTTTTCCCAGCACGTCTGAGTCCTGCAATTCCAACTCTGATCTTCTTCCTTTCCCGAATATACCTGAAGAAAGTTTTGTCGCCACCCTTAACATCTTTAGCCATCTTTTCCTCTGCATTTGATTTTGCTATCCTTATATCTCTTTTTGACTCCGAGTTTGATCCTGTATTCATTGATGTGTTCTTCTGTTTGCAAGCTTTTGAATTTTGTGAAAGCTGTGCTTTTTGCCTTTGAGCAGCCACTTCTTTGGAAAACCAAATAGGTTTCCTTCTCCTCTTGTTTTTCTTTACTTTAACATATTTGTCCGTTGCCCCTTTTATTGCCACCTTTAGAGTTTATCCCATTGCAATTCCACTTCCTTTATCTCCTTCCACCCTGTCATCTCCTCCTTTAGGTACTTGGCCATTTTACTGAAGTCAGTGTTTTTGAAGTTTAGGACTTTGAGCTTGCTATGTTTGGCCGGTACCCTGGCTTTTATCTCAAACCACACTGTGTAATGATCGCTGTTGCTCACAGGGGTACTCACGCAGACATTTGACACGCTTTCACCGTTGGTGAGCACTAAATCCAGCGTTGAGCTTTCCCTGGTTGGTTCCATGACCATTTGTCTAAGAAATGCATCCTGGAGAGCATCTACAATTTTTTTGCTTCTTTCCAGATGTGCAGGAGTAATCCAATCCACATTAGGTAGATTAAAGTCACCCAAAATGATTACTTCCTTTGTGGCTATCTTGGCAATATCTTTAATCAAATCGTTATCTCTCTCTTCAATTTGAGTCGGAGGTCTGTAGACTACAGCAGTATGGATGACAGTGCCATCTCCTCTTTCCAACGCAATCCAGAGCACTTCTTCTTTTCCCCATGCTCCCTGCATTTCAGCTGCTTTAATATTGCTTTAGACATACAAGGCCACTCCTCCTCCTCTTCCATTTTCTCTGTCTCTTCTGAATAGATTATAGCCAGTTATGGCTACATCCCAATCATGCGATTCATTGAACCATGTTTCTGTAATGGCCACAATGTCCAAATCCATTTCCACCATTAGGGCTTCCAGGTCTGGAACTTTGTTGGCTAAGCTACGGTCATTTGTGCTCACTGCTTTCCAGCATTTACCTGGCTTGTGTGTATTTTGTATTGATTTTGTTCTGCCTACATCTTCCCACTTGTTTGTGATGTGTGGTTTAAAAGTGTGGCTGTTTGATATTATTCTGGACACTGGGGAACATTCCATATGGGCTCAGCCGGTACCAATGTCACCCATATGTGAAGACTACATTCCTGCTTGTTCCTGGAGATTAGCAATATAAACCCTCACCTGTATTGGGCATATAGTGAATAGGAGACCTTACAAAAATTACTCAACACCTATAGAAAAGAATCTACCATACCATAACAGCATCAACTTCAAAAACTCACACAAGGGGCTTATTCAGAAAATAGGAATACTGTAAATATTGCAGTAGGCCATAGAACATCCATAAACATATTACTACTACTGATCATTTGTATAGCGCTACAAGGCGTAAGCAGGCACATGTAAAAGACAGTCCCTGCTCATCAGAGCTTACAATCTAGCCAAGACAGACAACACAACACAAGAATATATATAGGGGTATGGTAAGGAAACACATAGGAGACGAAGCAAATCATGAACCAAAAGCAGCCTGGAAGAGGTGAGTTTTCAGTCTAGATTTGAAAAGGGCCAAAGATGAAGCTTAATTCAGATAGTTTGTTCCAAGCATAAGGAGCAGCAAGATGAAAGGATCGAAGGCTGGAGTTGGCAGTAGAAGAGACGCGCACATATTCAGAAAACCGAACAAGATAGATTACTACCAATCCCAACATAGAAACTCCATGCTAACAGAATACCTGGCTTTGGTCACACACTTAGAAAACAGATCATCCTCAAGTAAGGAATAAATTACCACGCAAAAAAGAGACAAAAATTAAGCTGAAACCCCAAGTAGTCAGACTGCATCACTGAGTAGCCAGGACTGATTTTTTGATGGGGCCTGTGGTTAATACGGGTAAGTATAAAGCAGTGCAAATGTTGACATTGCCTCCTATCCTCTCATTCAACTGTTCTGCTCCCAGTGATTGTGGGCCTCATGCCAAAATGGAGGGGCCATGGCCCAGCCAGGCCAACCCTTGACTACACCCCTGCATGTAGTACAGCACCAGGAAAATAGAATGTATGCATCCATGTATTGTGCAGAATATAACGATAAAACAAGTAAATTCCAAAGACTAACATATTCCAGTCGTTAAATTTAAAATAAAATTTATTTTTCTACCTTTGTCATCTAGCCATTTTATTCTCTAATCATGCTGATCTCAATCTCTGATTTCTGTTTTTCTGTCTCTTCTCATAACTCATTTTCTAGGGTATATGGCCCATCTGCTACTTTTCACATCCTTACATCTCTGGCATTTACCCTTTCCTTTCAGCTTTCTTCCATTTATTTTTCTCTGTCAACTCATGTGTGACTTCTTTCTTACCATCCAGTTCTCAATCTCTCCTCTTGTTACTGCATGTACCATTTTTCATCCCTTAACACAGCCCTGTCCTTCCCCATCTCTGACTCCTTCCCCCTCCTTTTAATTCCCCAATGTATCTCTCACTTCTCTCTCTTCCTCCCATGTCCAATATCTCCCCTTCTGCTTCTCCCCGTACCCTGTGCCCAGCACCTCACCTCTCGCTTCCTCCCGTGCCCAAGCACCTGCCCTTCATCCTCCCGTGCCCAGCACCTCACCTATCTCCACTTCCCCCTGTGCCTAGCGCCTCACCTCTCTCCCCCTCCCCCTGTGCCCACCACCTCCTCTCTCTTCCTCCCGTGCCCAGCACATCACCTCTCTCTTCCTCCCATGCTCAGCACCTCCATCCTCCCGTGCCCAGAATCTGCCCTATGCTCAGCATCTGCTCTCCATCCCACTATACCCACCCCCCCTCCATGTCTAGTATCTGCTCTCTACCCTCATCCCATGTCCACCATCTGTCCTCTACCTCCCCTACCCTGTGGCCACCATTTCCCCTCTGCTCCCCCCACCTGTGGCCACCATCTGCCCTCCATCTGTCCTCTGCCCCCTGCCCCCTCACCCCATGGTCAGCATCTGTCCCCCACTCTCATCCCGTGTCCAACATTTGACCTCCTCCTGCATGCACCCTGCTAACATCCAGCATCTTTCTACACCCATCCCATATCCACCATCTGTCCTCCACCTCCCCCATGCCTACTCTATGGCCAGCATCTGTCCCCCCCCCCCCACCTCTAACCCATGTCCAACATCTATCCTACCATCCCCCTCAAGCTTCCCCCATGTCCAGCATCTTTCCTCCAACTCCATACTCCCACCCCACCAACCAGCATCTGCTCTCTACCCCATCCGATATCCCCAATCTGTTCGCCACCACCCCACCCCGTGCACAGCATCTGCCCTCTGCCCCTCCCCACCTGGCCACCATCTTCCCTCTACCCCATCACCTCAAAGCCAACATCTGTCCCCCCACTCCAATCTGTGTCCAGCACCTGCCATTCATGCTTCTCCGCCCTCCCCCGCCGCGCTGACATTCAGCATCTCCTCTTCCCTTCTAGCATTTAACCGTACTTCTGTTCTGCCACTGTTGCCTCTTTCAACATCTGTGACAGCGGCTGCAAGTAAAGAAACAAAAGCATGGGGGTCTTACAGACTCCAGCTTGCTTGGAAGGCCCTGCCTGTCCCTTCTGATTTGAAGCATGCATCAGAAGGTGGCAGGACCAGCTGGCCTTTATAAACACGCCAGAGTCATGTAGAACCCACGCTTTTGTTTGTTTGTTTTGGCAAACTTATTGCCTGCTACTGCCACTGCTTCTCACTGCTCTAAGTGGCACCAACAGCAGGAAGGTGGGGGGGAGGGTAATGCCACAGTTGCTGCAAACCCTACAGAAGCAGCAGCAGCAGCTGGAATACTCTCGCTTTTTTTTTTTTTTTTTTAAACAGAAAGCAGAGCAGGGCGACCACCGTTGGGGTGTTTTAGGGGAATTTTTTGCCACTCCAAAAAACACTGCCCTCTGAGGCGGTTGTCTCATTCTGCCAAATGGTAGAGCTGCTCCTGGCTATCAGTTTCTGAATACCATACTACGAGCAAGGATACTTTCTACCTTCAATCTACCCATTCAGATTATTCAAAAAGTTCAAGTCCTGTGGACTAATTAAACTTCCAATACTCCTAATGTACTCCACCCCCCCCCCCCCATCCCCAAGCAAACTTTTTAAAGTTAAGTGCATCAGCTCCAATGTCATTCATTCAGTCCAGCTTCAAATCCAAAAAATGTGTTTTGAAAGCAGGAAGCATGGGGAATCAGAATGCTGTTGCTGAGCAGAGAAGAAGGGGGCAGGCAGGGAGAGAGAAGTGATCAGGCCAGAGTCCAAGAGGAGGGGAATCAGGAGTTGATGCAGCAGATCAGGTCCTTTCGCTGGGGAGGCAGCAGCAGCAGAAATATCAAGGAGGCAGAGAGGGAGAGACAGCAGAAAAGGGTGAAGTGGCAGAAAGAGAAAACAGACCACCACCAGACACACAGACAAAATAAGTATTTTATGTTATTTCAAGTTTCCTAAACAGTTTGCATTCACTACATCACTTAATCTGCTAGACACAGCAATTAGATTCACATGTCATTTCCTACCCTTTAACTGGTTTGTACTCAGTTTTTAGCAACTGGCATTTTTCTTTCTTTTTTTATTTTTTTAAGATATGGGAGAACAGAGAAATTAGACTTACCTGCTAATTGTGGTTCCTTGAGGAACTCCAGTCCAGTCCCGACCTCTGGGTAGTGTACCTCTTCCAGCAGCTTGAAGACTGAGCATGTCATCTTTTGATGACCGCATGGTACT
Organism: Ichthyophis bannanicus; assembly: GCA_033557465.1. NCBI lineage: Eukaryota > Metazoa > Chordata > Amphibia > Gymnophiona > Ichthyophiidae > Ichthyophis > Ichthyophis bannanicus. The sequence continues at coordinate 518,494,118 of CM066033.1, forward strand.
TAGGCAGCTGGCCCCACCTACCAGCCCCAGTAACCTAATGACAAAGCAGACTTACAGGAGCAAGAAATAAATTAAAATGGAACTATGTTAATCATATTCCAAAACAAAGACTCAAAACTGGAAACAGCAATAAGGAAAAAAAAAAAGACGGCTTACCCGTCAATCTTCTGAATATCCACCTGTCATGAGCCCTGACGGACTTCCTTCCTTGATACTATGTGCCAGATGACTCTCGCCCGGCGAACTCTTCTACTGGCCCAGGATCGCCAAACTGTCGCAATTACTGTATCAGGGAGGAATCCGGGACGGGACTGGAGTTCCTCAAGGAACTACAATTAGCAAGTAAGTCTAATTTCTCTTTCCTTATAGTCCCTCCAGTTCAGTCCCGACCTCTGGGATGTACCATAGCAGTATTATCCTCGGGAGGGACCCACGATCCTGGCCTGAATGAATGCCACCTCAACCTTTGCGTCCCCCTAGCTTTCCAATCCAGGTGGTCAGGCTCCACAAAGACCTGAAGAGACGACCAAATAACCGCCCTGCAAACCTCTGCCATAGCAGAGACGCAGGACCTCTAGCCAAAAACAAACAGCCCACCTGACTTCGGAAAGCCTGAGAACTCAACGCATGTCCCACTGACGCTACTGCTGGTCTGAAGCCCACAAAAAACCCTGGCAAGGGACTGGTTAGTTAACATGAAAAAACAGAAAAGCACCATAGGAACTGATCGTAAGACTACCTTCTCTCTAGCAATGGAGAAAAAAAATCCCGATAGGACCACACTTGGATCTCCGCTATCCTATGAGTGGAGCAGATGGCCACCAGGAATCCCATCTTAAGTGCCAAGACCTTCAGAGTGCAAAAGCTCAATGGCTCCTCCGCTATACCTAACAGTCCAAAGCTGAGGTCCCAGGGAGGAACTACCGCGGGCGGAGCTGCTTGAACGCTCTGAGAAAATGTACCATCTCCGGATGCCTCCCGAAGGACACCCCTAGACGTCACCCCAGTAGCAAAATCTTGTCGTTACCTGCACCAGCAAGCAACCACAAGACCTTGAACAGGCCTGACTGAGGGAAGGCTAGACCCCCTTGTGCACTGACACTGAGAGGCCAGCCTTGGTGTTCTCTGCACGCAGCCTCCAAAAAAGCATGCCACACACAGATAGATGACAATGCTGCTGACCCTTTCCGCGCCCTCAACAAGATGGAAAAATACCAAAGCAGAGTAGCCTCGCTTCGCTGTATGGAAAGAGCACTCCAGGAGGGAAACAGAGCAGTACCCCTGTGGGCCAACCCTGCACTAGAGAATCTAGACCTTCTGTAAATCTCTCCTGTGGCCTGCTGAAGAACTTGCTCACCTTGGCTATTGCCAAGATTACTATCAGAGTCATAATGGGCATGCCTTCCATCTGTGTAATCTGCAAGAAGACTATGTCGTTGAGTGTCCACTCTCCTGGGTCCAGGTGCACGCAACTCAGCACATCCACTGCCACTTTTTCCATGCCCATGACCTGGGCCCCCGAGACTGCTGGAAATGAGTCTCCGCCTAATCCAAAATATGCAGGCTTCGCTTTCCAGGTAGACACTTCCCGTGCCCCCTTGTTGACTGATGCAGGCCACTGTGGTGGCATTGTTGGAGAAATCCCGAGCCAGTTTTCCTGTAGGAAGGGAAGAAACTCCTACCCTGCTAGGCATACTGCCCGCAGCTCAAGCCGGATAAACACCCAGTGATCATGAGCCACTCGGCCCTCACAATACAACTCCCCAATTGAGGAGACTGGTGTCGGTCTTGAAAGTGAACCAGTGTGATGACTCCAGAGGCCTTCCAACCTCCAGCTGTTTCACCGTAGTCATCCTCTGAGCGCCTTCCAGGTTGCTCCGTGACAGGATAAGACTTGGCTCAGCGGATGGCATTGTAAAGACCAGCGCCGAAGCAGCACTCTGAGCAAAAGGCGCATGTGGGCACGCACCCACTGCAGCCACTCTATTGTAGCTGCCATGGTCCTCAGTACCTTAAGATAATGTCACATGGAAGGCAACTGCCTTCAGGCCCTCTGTTCTGGAGGATCATCCTGCCCCTACGTGTCCGAAGGGCCTCCGGAGGTACTCTAGATCCTGTGACAGGGCTAGCTGACTTTGACACACTGATGACCCAGCAGAGGCTCTGCAGAAACTTTACAACCGTGCAATAGCTCGCTGGCTCCATCCCAGGACTTTGCCGGAAAGCGCCCAACATTGAGGTAAGGATGAACCAGTGACCTTGGTGAAAGTGAGCAGGGCCATTGACATGCCGAAGGGCAACGCTCGGGACTGAAACTGCTCCTTAGGATTGCCAAAACGCAAGAACTGATGGAGCTCTGGACAGAACGGAATGTGTAAATAAACCTCCATGAGGGCAAGGGAGGAAAAGAAAAATGTCGCTCCTGAAAGGCCGCCGGAGAGGGTCCATGTGAAACAGAGGCACCCGCAACCATTTATTTACTTACTTAAGGTCCAGAATAGGCCGAAACTACCCTCCTTTTTTGGCATGATGAAATAAATGAAGAATCAACCTCTGCTGCACTGACCCTGGCAGTCCCTAAATGCAGCAACTGTTCGAGAGACTTGCACAGCCTTTGTTCGAAGGCGGGATCAAGAAGTCTTGCGAACTCCAGTGCGTAGCCCCCCCCCCCCCGAAGAACTTCGAGACCCCATAGGTCCGACGTGGTGTGGAGCCAGATCGGGTATTAGTCCCCTAACCGACCCCCTCCGGACTCCACCACTGCCTGGCCCATCTCACTTCAATGTGTCTTCTTCAGGACCGTGGAGGCAGCGGCGAAGTGGAATCCATGCCCCATTCCATGAAAGCCTCGGTAGGCGTGTCCCTGCGAGGGACCACTCCTCTGGTACGGAGCAAACCGTGCCCTGTGGAATCAGCAAAATCCCTCAACTGACCCTGTGCCAGCGCCAGGGAGCACCCCTGGTTCTGCTTGTCCTCGGGCAGGCGTCCCCCCTTAGGACTCCAAGTCTTTCACAACCTTCTTCAGTGCTTCCCGCGTCTTGAAAGATCTCCGCCGACCAGTTACGTACCCAGAGATTGCGGCGTGCCGCTACCCCTGAGGTCATAATCTATGAGAGCCCTTGGAAAAGAATGCAGAAGACATCTGCTTGGTAAATGGCTATGGACTCCCACTTTGCCTCTGCTGACTACAATTCCCTGTGCCAAGCTAGGGTAGGCTCTGGCCACAACAGCTCCACAACGGGGGCTTGAAACAGAAGGGCATTACTATCACTGGCTGCTTCAACAAAACATCCACCTCTCATTCCTCAACATCCCTGAGGGCCAAACTACCCTTCACAGGGGAAGTAGGCTTTCTGGCCACCACCGATAGCGTGGCATCAACCTTGGGGGAACTCTCTCTCTCTCTTTAGTTCCGGCAGAGGGCAAAGGTGCACCATGGCTCTTGTCCCCCTCAGACCAGCCCCTGGGAAATTCCACCTATTCTGATCATCTCTTAATCACTCGATGCAGTGGAAACCCCTTGGGAATTTGACAGTCTGCCACAGCGGATCCTGCCAAGCACCCCTTCCATGGTCCTCCAGTTGGCATACTAAGAGCTTTAAGTAACTGAGCTATTAGAATTGTCACCACTCACGCTAGATGTCCTGTACGACATGAGACTATACAATGTCTACTCATCTTGCTGTGGGATCTCGCCTTCTTCCAATTCCTCCTGCATCCCCCTAATCGCTGGAATGTGGGGAGCTCACACCTTCCCCCCAGGATCTCTTCAAGACGGCGCCTGCCGGCTAGCGGCTCGTCGGCCTGACACCACTGAGCATCCCTCTTACCTCATTCTGACTCTGCAAGAGGGGTGCCCCTACCCCCCCTGCTGCAGGTAGAATGTCTTATGCCTGAGAAGTACAAACTCCAGGCAGAGACATCCCTGAGCCCTTTACTCGAATTATACTTGCGACGAGAAGGATCTGGGAGCGGAGCGGACCACTTCACAATGCTCCAACATCGGTGATGCGGAGCTCGCTCCTCTCCCGAGCTGGAACCCAGGGGCCCCTTCATCCCCAAGGCCCTAAGATGTGTTGTCTGCATAAGGCCAGGGACCCCCCCCCCCTCACTGGTTCCAGCAATGGAAGCGAGATCCCTGGTTCCTCCTGACCGTCTGAGGGAGCAGGACCGTGCTCTGCGCTCTCTTGCAAGTCCTGCTGCCTGGGTTTGGGTCCCCTCTCCCTCCCGGAACTGCGGCTAACGCATGACTCCGAAAGTGCCCCTCTTCGTGCTCCATATACCAGGCACTGCCTGTGTGTTCCCTGCCAGCTTGACTAGAGAGGCCCAAAGGGAGAAGATAGCAGAAGCCACACTCAGAGAGCCCCAAAGGGAGAGAGGGAAGGAAGGGGGGGGGGGTTTCCCTTAAGGCTGATGAAATCCTTGCAGCGCTGCTTACTTTTAAACCACTTTTTTTTTAATGGCACTAATCAAGCTAATGAAAACAAAAGAAACAAAATAAAACAGTTACCACCATTAACTGCAAATCTCCGCAGCAATCCTATACCTCCGCTAAGGACAGCCCCCCCTCCCGAGTCCTGTGTCTAATCGGCACAGTGCGCCCAACCCCCCCCCCCCCCCATCCCAGAGCTCAGTGCGACCTTACCACGTGGCTGCTGGGCCTTCTACCATGTGGCTTGCAACTGTGCACAAAAAAAAACTACTACTAGGCCTTGCTGCCGCTCATTGTGCCATCCCGGCTCTTACTTCTGTATTTTGAATCGGTCACAGTACCTGCTCTGTAGCAAACTGAAGTTCTCCATAGCCGTTTCTCTGTTCATAGAACAGACCTGCAGTCCTGCCTGTGTGCCCCTATGCTCAGCCGTGTTCCCAGCTTCGGCGACAAGGAGAGGCCTGAAACCACTGCTCCTGGCTGTTGCCAACCACGTGGACTCGTCACCCATTAACGGGTTCGGGAGCCACTGCTGTACTGCCCTCTTTGCATCATCCCCGAAGCCTCCTCCTGCACTTCAGTCGGCTCTAGGAGGGAAATGGGGTAGGGGCAGGGAGTCATAAGAACATAAGATATACCATACTGGCTCAGACCAAGGTCCATCAAGCCCAGTATCCTGTTTCCCACAGTGGCCAATCTAGGTCATACATACCTACCAGTATCCCCAAGAGACACAGGTTCCACAATGCTTGTATTGGGTCAAGCATTGATATCCTGGGTCCCTTTTTAATAATGGTTTATGGACCTTTCCTCCAGGAACTTGTCCAAACCTTTTTTAAACCTAGCTACACTAACAGCTCTTACTACATCCTCCGGCAACAAATTCCAGAGTTTGATTACACGTTGGCTGAAAAAATATTTTCTCTTATTTGTCTTAAATAGATCACCCTGTAGCTTCATTACATGTCCTCTAGTCTTTCTATATTCTGATAATGTAAACAATCGATCTACGTTTACCTGTTCCACTCCATTCATTAATTTATAGACCTCTATCATATCTCCCCTCAGCCGTCTCTTTTCCAGGCTGAAGAGCCCCAACCTTTGTAGCCTTTCTTCATAGGAGTAGCCTTCCATCCCCTTTACCATTTTGGTGGCTCTTTTCTGTAACTTTTCTAATAATGCTATATCCTTTTTAACATACGGCGACCAGAATTGCACACAATATTCAAGGTGCGGTCTCACCATGGAACGATACAGAGGCATTATAATATCCTTTGTTTTATTTTCCATTACTTTCCTTATGATACCTAGCATTTTATTTGCTTTCTTGGCTGCCGCTGCACACTGGGCGGAGGGTTTTAACATGTTATCCACGATGACTCCTAAATCTTTTTCCTGGGTGGTGGTTCCCAATGTGGAACCTTGCATCGTGTAACCATAGTTTGGGATGTTCTTCCCTAGGTGCATAACTTTGCACTTGTCCACATTAAATTTCACCTGCCATTTGGTTGCCCAGTCTTCCAATTTATGCAGATCCTCCTGCAGTTTTGCACAGTCCTCTTGGGTTTTAACAACTTTAAACAGTTTTGTGTCGTCTGCAAATTTGATAACCTTTTGATTCCCTTTTCCAGGTCATTTATGAATATGTCAAAAAGTAGCAGACCCAGTACAGATCCCTGGGGTACTCCACTATTCACCCTTTTCCATTGGGAAAATTGGCCATTTAGCCCTACCCTCTGCTTTCTATCTTTTAACCAGTTCCCGATCCACAACAGTACACTGCCTCCTATCCCATGACTTTTTAGTTTTGCCAAAAGTCTCTGATGAGGGACCTTGTCAAAGGTTTTCTGAAAGTCCAGATACACTATATCGACTGACTCACCTTAACTGGCTGCTACTTACTCTTTTCCTTCTGCCTCTCATTCTCCCGAGCTCTATCCCTTGAGGTCAACCGGATACCTATTTTATATAGCCAAGGAAAAAGATGGACAGGTATACCCAAGTTCAGTTATAATTTGAACTCTCACCCACATCACATGCATCTAATATACATTCCACTTCAACATTCCATGAGAGCCAAACAGGAGGAAAGCCCCTACTCACATAGTTTAAAATGTGCCCTCATCAACGCCCGCTCAATTCGTAAGAAATGGCCGGTGATTGCAGACACAATTTCCCTCCATAACCTTGATATTCTCATGGTTACTGAAACATGGCTTTCCGCAGAAGACAATGTACTACTTAATCAGCTCCTTCCACCAAATTTCTCAGTGTTTACCAGTCACAGACATAACAAGCGAGGAGGGGGCGTGCTCATACTCTCCAGATCAGACCTTCAGTTCCAGCTGATAGACGCTCCTAGCTCCGACCACCTAGAGTTAGTCTCTATCTCCAACAAGTTATGCGCTATAAACCTTCTATACAGAGCACCTTCAGCCTCCCCAGACGTCCTTCCAACCATTATTGATCTGGCATCCAACGTCCAGAATCCTAATACCCCAACTTGGATTGCTGGTGATTTTAACCTGCCAGCTCTCCAAGATTGCCATTCATCCGTCTTTCTCGAAGCGCTTGAATCCCTTGGATACCAACACAATTAGTTCGTGAACCTACCCATGTGAAGGGAAACACCCTTGACCTTATCTTTGCTCCACAGTCTGTATACGTCCAACCACACAATACTGGGATATCTATAACTGCTGTACCGTGGTCAGATCATAAACTCATTTTCCAGATTCCTACTCACAAGAGTCATTCACAGTCCAACAGTGCTCCAAATAACAGCCCTAAATCTCTGGCCAGGAGCTTTTTTCCTTTCAACAGAGATCACATCCTTGCTGGAACATGCTCACTTCGTAATGAGACCTCCTTAAAAATAGAAGATCTATTCACCTGCTGGAACAGCAGTCTTAATGCGATTGCATTACGACCTCCACTTAACAGACCGCCTAGAAAAAGAGCTTCTGCACCATGGTACACAGACGAACTGAGGCTATCACTATCCCAACTACGTAGCCTTGAGAAGCGCTGGCGTCGGTCTCGCTCCACGGTAGACCAGGCAGCCTACCTCAATCAACTATCCATCCATCGCAAGGCCATCTCAGAGAAAATGAAGGGGTACCACACGGACACTTTGAAGCGTGCCCTAAACAAACCTCATGATTTGTTTAACCTAGTAAAAACCTTATCTAAAGAACCATCCCCCGAAAAGCAATGCGAGATCCATCCTCAGGACTTTGCAGTCTACCTACAATCCAAGCTTACACAAACAAATAAACCTCCATTAGAATTTGCCCCCACAGCTCAAGATTGCCCAACAGCTCTAACCATTTTCTCTATGCCCTCCAAGAAGCGAATTGAAGATCTGATCATGTCTCTTAATTCCACAACTGCTCAGATGGACCCTTGCCCAGCTTTTTGGATAAAGGAATTGCGTTCTGAATTCAGCCCAATAATAACTAAAATAATAAACCTGTCTTTCAACTCTGGTACATTCCCCTCTGCCCTCAAGCAAACTTCCATCAGACCACTCCTGAAAAATTGTAAGTTAGATCCTCAAAAGGTAGACTCCTACAGACCCATCTCAAGTATTCCTTTTCTTGCAAAGTTAATAGAAAAGGAGGTTCAATGTCAACTGCAAGACCACATTGATGCCGCTGCTCCCCTGGATCCTTGCCAACATGGCTTCAGAGAGTCACACGGTGTAGAAACACTCCTTACATCGCTCCTCAATAACAATTTCTGGTATCAACAACATACGGCAGGGTTTTGCACTGGTGTTCCTGGACATAGCCGCAGCTTTTGACTCTGTGAACCATGACCTCCTCCTAATACGGCTAAAAGAGAAAGGAGTTGGCGGAACTGCCCTTGAATGGTGCAGATCGTACTTATCCGAAAGATGGCAACACGTTCGTGCTGGTGGAGCGATGTCTGAACCATTTCACCAAGGGCAGGGGGTCCCACAAGGTTCCTCCCCCTCTGCTTTGTTGTTCAATATTTATATGCAACCTATTTGTAAGATCATCCAGTCTTTCAATGTAAATTGCATGATATATGCGGATGATCTGCTCTATATGCCTTTCAACATAGACAAATTGGACCTATCCCCTCTGAGCAACTGCTTTGATGCCATATCGGAATGGCTCTTGTCACAAAATCTAAGGATACAACATAAGAAGACAGAGGTGCTCTTCATTTCAAAGAACCCGAACTTTACCCCTCCGCAATTCCTGAAGGTGAAAGATGCTGAGCTACAATCAAAACCCAAAATACGTTATCTGGGTGTTACGCTCGACCAGAACCTGAACATGAAGGCACATATAGCCAACACTGTAAGAGCCATATATTACAAAATCCGGTCACTAAGACATCTTCGCCCCCTTCTTGAACCTGAGGATTTCCGTACCATCTACCAGGCTCTGATCATGCCTCACTTTGACTATGCTAATGTAATTTTGCTAGGCCTCCCTCAATCAACCTTGAACCCCTTACAGCTTGCAATGAATAGCGCGGTGAGGGTTCTCTATGGTGCATCTAGGAGTGAGCATGTGTCGCCCCTTCTGAAGCAGTTACACTGGCTTCCTATACAGGCCAGGATTATCTTTAAGACATTACTACTTACCTTCAAAGCGGTAAATAGTCTCTCCTCCACTTCTCTAACCGATCTCATCAAACCCATAACCCCGAATAGAACAAGAAGATCAACTGCATTAAATATGCTAAGGGTTCCTTGTGAACTTACAAGAAGCACCTCATCAACAGCAAACAGGGCTTTCAGTCTCCGTGCCCCAAAACTTTGGAATACATTGCCACTAGATATTAGAGCAACCACCAGCCTACTTCAATTTAGAAAGGCCCTCAAACATTACTTATTCCTAAAATACTTCCCGGTAAGTGCAGAGGCACGTCCCCTCTCCGTTAGTTACAGGAACTCCGAATCACCTAGTGAGTTAGAATTCCCCACATAGTAAGGTCCACTGAACATTAATTATAAGGAGCCACTTACCATTAATTACGTTTTCATTTGTCCTATAATTTAAAGATGTAAATAGTTACTTTGCAATCCAAGTTTACCTTCCTGTGATTCATATTTACCTTGTTAGCCAAGTTTATTGACCCTGTTTAATGTAACTCAGACACTTGTTTCTGTGCTGAATTTTTGTGTTCGATGTAAACCGCGCTGATGTCAAATAGTGCGGTATATAAGAAATGTAAAATAAATAAAATAAATAAATAAATATTCACACCTTCAAAAAAACATATCAGATTAGTAAGACAAGATCTTCCTTGTCTAAAGCCATGTTGGCTGTCTCCCATTAGGCGATGACTATCTACATGCTGTGTAATTTTGTTCTTTATGATGGTTTCTAACATTTTCCCCGGTACCGACGTCAGGCTCACCAGTCTGTAATTTCCCGGATCACCCCTGAAACCCTTTTTAAAAATTGTCGTTACATTGGCAATCCTCCATTCTTCAGGTATTACAGATGATTTTAATGAAAGTTCACAGATTACTAATAGCAGGTCTGCAATCTCATATTTCAGTTCTTTCAATACTCTTGGATGTATACCATATGGTCCAGGTGATTTGCTACTATTCAGTTTATCAAATAGTTGTAATACATCTTCCCGGTGTAGCGATATTTCTCTCAATTCCTCTGCCGTATCACCTTTAAATACCACTTCAGTCTTGGGTAACATCCCTACATTTTCCTCAGTAAAGACCGAAGAAAAGAATTCATTCAGTCTCTCCGCTATAGCCTTATCTCCTCTTACTGCCCCTTTTATCCCTCCATCATCTAATGGTCCAATTGACTCTCTCACAGGCCTTTTGCTATGAATGTACTTGAAAAAGTCTTTATTTCGTGTTTTTGCTTCCATAGCAAATTCCTTCTCAAATTCTCGCTTTGCCTGCCTTATCAATGCTTTGCATTTAACTTGCCAGTGCTTGTGCTGTTTCCAGTTTTCATCGTTTGGCTCTTTTTTCCATTTCCTGAAAGACGCTTTTTTGGCAGCAACAACCTCTCTGACCTCACCTTTAAACCATGCTGGCAGTTTCTTGGACTTTCTTCCACTTTTCTTAATGCGTGGAATACAGCTGGTCTGGGCTTCCAGGATAGTATTTTTAAACACCATCCAAGCTTGATATAAGTCTTTAACCTTTCATTCCCTAGGCAGTTTACTTTCCTAGTGTCCTTTTTTTTTTTTTTGGCAGGTCAAATAGATCCAAATGGGCTAAGGAAACAAAAACTCCAAAACCTAAACTAGCTCCCTTAGCTGTTCCCTTCAGTGAGTCCAGCCCCCTGGCTCACTACCTCCTCCAGCTGCTTGGAGACTGAGCATACTGGGGCTGGTAGGTGGTGCCAGCTGCCTAAGTGCCATGAGGTCATGAAAAAATGACATGCTCAGTCTCCAAGCTTCTGGAAGAGGTACGCTACTGAGAGGTCGGGACTGGACTGAAGGGACGATAAGGAACTACTATTGAGAAAGGCTTTTGTTCCGTTATTCTAGATGAACCGTACGCCACATTACTATATTTCTGCTGCTAATGCATGGCCAGCTCCTGACTTTCCAGACTGTGGCCTGTATCTTTCTGAACTGTCTACAGAAGCCCTGCATTTGTCAGTAGATGACTGTTCTGCCCTCTGCCCATCACCATGCTGGATGCAGAAATCCTACAGCAACAGTGTGTGTTTGGAAGCATATGACAAATGTAGGGAGTCAGACACAGGCCAGGACAGCGCTCCTGTAGCTAGGCCTGTGAAGCAGGCCTGGATACAGGCCACAGGCCAGCTTGGGACTCTTGACCACTGTTAGGCCAAAAGAAGAATCAGGGGAAATGAAAAGAATGAGCTGCTGACATAGCATGAGAAAATTCTGGGAGTAGAATGGTACGGAATGTTACTGATTTGGTGTGCGTCTGCTAAGAAAACCAGATAACACAAATGAAACAAAAGAGACATGAGAGGTACTGGGGAGTAAGATTTAATTAGGCACTGGCCTTGGAAAGGTAAGATCTAGAAATGCCCTCACACTGCAGTGTAGATAGTTTATGTATATAGTTATCCAAGTTTGTACTCCTGTTCAATGTAAAACCTGACAGTTTGTCGTTATGGTCGTTTTGTTATGATGTAAACCGCGCTGATTCTAAATAGCGCGGTATATAAGAAACTGTAATAAATAATAAATAAATAAATAATAAGATGGTGTCCCCATGCTAGCTTGAACATTGGGAAATATAAGTGTGCCAATATTGCATAGAAAAAAGTATCACTGAAAATCAGCTGCATGAAAAGAAATAACCTTTGTAGTCATGCCAGCCTTTCAGAAAAGCTGTATAAAAAAATAGACCAGGACAAAGGAGAAAATGGAGAGTTTATTCAGCCCTGCCATGGAGGTGACAAGAGTGCTGAATTGCTCTGTTAACCTTTCTCTTCTGTCTATTCCCTATACAGTAGCTATCTTGCACCTGTAAGTGACAGTGTTAGAGAATTTGTATGTTAAGAATTTATGCTGAGAAAAGGATATCTTGTAATAAAGATTTTGTGAGTATTGCTGATAAATTGGTTTCTGTGTACTTCCTCTGTTTAAGGTGAGATAGTGGTTCTTGCGGCCCAGTAGGTCCTTTACACAAATGAACAGGGAATAAGGAGCCTGAAGCATCTGGTCCCAGGAGTATTTTATTTACCAAATTATATAGTAGCACATTACAACAGTGCAATAATAAAGTACCTGCATATATGTCTAAGATAATCTAAACCTTATTATATTTAAATATATTGTGTAAAAAAAATAAAAAATAATTCAAAATACCTTTGTTTTGGCGCATTATTCCCCAAGGTATACAGTAATTATCCAGACTGGATTTAAACTACACTTGCTACTACTAACGTGTACAAATTTTTTAAATACCTAGAACAGTGCTTCTCAACCCACTCCTAGAGGCACACCTTGCCCAGTAAGTTTTCAGGATTACTATAATGCACTGTATATTCAAAAGACAGATGTGCATACAATGGGTTCCTGCTATAGCAAATTTCCACCCAACTGGCTAGATGTGCCTCTAGGAGAGTATTAGGAAGCACTCAACTAGAATGCCGTACATAGCTCACTGATCAACATAGAAACTTTGAAATATAATCAGCAAGGGCAACCCGGTCTACACTTTTACCTACCCTGCTACGAGAAACTACTTTATTTCCTTACCCTCTCTTGTCTTGCTACAAAGGCCCTATTACCTGTGGTCCTAAGCATTCTTGAATTCTGTCACTGCTTTGGCTCTTATCACCTGAAGTCTCTTGAAAACATTCTCTACTGCCTCAGTAAAATGGTATGTTATTACAATCCTTTTAAGCCTCCATTCCTCCAGCTTTGAGTTATTCCTTGCTCCTTTAGTTACTCTTGCCAATACTTTATCAAAACCTACTAAATATCTGATGATTCAATACTATCCCCCTTTCCCTGCCTTCATCCCAATAGCATTTCTCCTACTCTGTAGTTCTTTCCACAAAGACTCATATGCATATCCATCCCAGCAACCCCAGCAGAGGACTCCAGAAGTCACCATGAGTCAACCAGGCAAGAGCTGCTACTGACCCCAAACTTGTCCCAGCAGCAAATGACTGGAAGACTTATCTGCATAGCTGTCCCAGCAGCAGACTCGAGGCAACTGCGACTCAACCAGGCAAGAGATGCCACAGACCCTGCACGCTCCCCAGAAGCAGAGGACTCAAAAGACTCATCTGCATAGCCATCCAGTCTCTTGTTTACTTCAACGTTTACCAAACCTCCACCAACTGAATGATGACTGGGAAAAATCATATTGCCAAAAACTATTGCTCCGTTACAGCTTCTGCCTCTGTCCAGATAGCCAGCCAGATGTCAGTCAAGGGACCGGTTCCATGAGTAAGATGCCTGCAAGATGAAGCCCTCATGAAGCAAGTGGAGAAGCCCAGAGAAGAAGAGGTGGCGAGGCTGAGAAGCATTCAAGACAGTGAGAAGTACACTGATGGGATGCTTCTTGAAGCATCCAAGGTTTCCGGCAAGAGGTGATGATATGCTGTAGCATGAAGAGGGTTGGACACGAGTCACCAGAGCCTGCAGAATAGACAATCCAACTCCTTCAGTCCTTGAACTGAAGAACCAGTATGCAGCCCTGGAAGCAGAGGTAGTGAAAGAATCCCAGGAAAAGGAAGAATCAGAGCTCAAGCACACTAAGGTTGCAAAATCAGTGCCACAAGGAAGCAAAAGATAGTTCTGGTTAGTGACGTCTGAGGGGTACTGAAGCGTTCATCTGCCAACCAGATTTGATGTCTAGAGAGGTGTGTTGTCTGTCAGGTGCCAAAATCCACGATGTTATGGAAAGTTTGCCGAGACTCATCAAGCCTACTGAGTATAATCCAATGTTGCTCATCCATGTTGGCACAAATGATACTCCTCTGTATCCCTCTGAGTATATCAAGAGTGACGTCATGGCTCTGGGATGAAGCACATAAGTGCACAGGTGGTTTTCTCTTCAATCTTCCCTGTTGGGAGTAAAGGCTGAGGCAAAGAAGTTCATATCCTGGAGATGAATGCATAGCTGTGTGGACGGTGTAAAGAGCATTTTGGTTTCCTGGACCATGGGATGATTTTCCAAGAGCTGCAGAGCAGAGATGGTATCCACCTAAGAAGGGTCAAAGTGCCTTCCGCAGCAGACTGGCTAACCTACTGAAGAGGGCTTTAAACTAGATTCGTTGGGGGAAGGTGGAAGAAAGCTACCAGGTAAGTAAAACACTAAATATCTCTGTAGAAAATGGTAACGGGCAACAGCTAGAAAGCAGTGTGAAAAGCGGGATATAAATGCAGCTAAATAAATAAATAAATAGTATAGGAAGTGAGATCCCAGATGTTGATGCTTTAATGGAAGAGGCTGACTTGGATTTAATGGCAGTACAATACTAATGCAGTAAATTTCCTTAAAAAGCAGACTCACAGCAACAAATAAATAGCTAAACAATAACCACCAAAACTACACCTAAATAAAACTTACTCCCTTCCCATCACCTAGGAAGGAATCCCCTGTTCCCCTCAAAACGGGGAGGCTTACCTGTGGAGAACCTGGGCAATGTCTTTTAGCATGGAGCGTAAGACCGACAGCTCTCCCAGTCCTCCCACCAAGACGCTTTCCCTCATATACTCCTCAGCACCCCCTGGCCGAATCAGCTTCCTAGACTGAGGCGCCAAATAGCTTCTTACCAAACTCTCCAAGGGTGGGATCCGGGACTGGACTGGAGTTCCTCAAGGAACAACAATTAGCAGGTAAGTCTAATTTCTCTTTCCTTATCGTACCTCCAGTCCAGTCTCGCACCTCTGGGATGTAACAAAGCAGTTAACTTAACGTCAACTGCAGCGTCGCAAGCTCTCCCAGGAGGGATCGAGCCTTCCCCACACATCAGACCGCCTCCAGCTGCTGCCTGCCCAATCGGGGCAGTTTCGGGCCGTTTAAAAGAAGAGCGCCAGCAGCCCAGAGCCCTCTGCAGCGTCGCAAGCTCTCCCAGGAGGGATCGAGCCTTCCCCACACATCAGACCGCCTCCAGCTGCTGCCTGCCCAATCGGGGCAGTTTCGGGCCGTTTAAAAGAAGAGCGCCAGGAGGCAGGCCCGCGCCAGAGGGCCCTTTGGCATGGCCCTTTAAGCGGGGCCCTTTAAGCGGGGCAAACAGATATCCTGATCTAGCCAGACTCTGTGCACCACCGGAGCCATCGCTACCAAAGTATCATTAGGCTATGGGACATGTGTTTTGAAGCCTGATCTACATTAAGGACGGGGGGGTCAGTGCTCTACGGAACCTAATCGGACACCGAAGTTCTACCACATCTTAACTGGCACTCTAAATAAGATCCCAACCACCAGCTATCTGATACAGAATCCAAGAAGCCTCCTCACACATCAGCTGTTTGTTGCTGAAGCTGAGTAAGTAAGAATTCCCTAGTTTCACAAGGCAATCATTGAGATACAGAGGTCTGCCCTTCCTGAAACAAAGTAACTGAACTAACATTTGAGACTCCCTGCAACAAAGTAACTAATTGAACACAGACTCTACCTAGATCACTCTTTATGTTGACCATTCTCCTCAACCCAGTGTCAGATTTTCTCTTGATTTGTTTACTGCTCTAAGAAACTCATAGCCTTATGGTTTAAACTGTTCAGCCGTTTTGTGACCCTATTACCCTGAGCCTAACTGCCTACTGCAACAAAAGCCACAAATCACTGAACCCTGTGGTTCACACTCACACACCTGTCCCCAGCCCCACACATTCAGCTAAACCACCTCAGGCCTCCTCAAGATGTGTCCAATCCTACCATTGATCACTTTTCTCTTCACATCAGGGCTCCTCAGCTTATCACATGCCTTTAACACCTGTTCCAATTATATCCCGATTCTCCACAGCAACGGAAGGAGATGGTCAGAAAACCATTACCACACCACAACAAAGACCACTAACACATTCCACTTGCACCTACTTCACATCCCTCTACAGAACACCAAAAAGAACCAATCCAAAAAACACCAACCTAAACAGTCACTGAATTGCACACTCATAAATGCAAGGTCAATACAGTCAAAATGACCTGCAGTCATCGATCTTATATCAATCCATGACCTTGATATTCTAATGATCACCGAAACATGGCTATCCAATTGTGACAATGCGATCATCAATCAAATGGCACCTGATGGTTTCTCGCTCTATGCCTGTCACAGGGCTAACCAGAGGGGAGGGGGAGTACTCATCCTTGCAAAAGAAGAACTGCAATTTAGCCTAAATGATGCCTCCACTACATCCCATCTAGATACGATCTCCATATCAAATGATCACTGCACTACTTTACCGAGCCCCAACGTCATCACCAGACGACCTTCCCACAATCATCAATCTCGCCTGCAACTCGAACAACCCACGCTCCCCGAACTGGCTACTCGGAGACTTCAATCTCCCTTCTCTACAGGACACACATACAACAGCCCTCCTCGAGGCACTGGATGAGCTGGGCTACAAGCAACTCATTGATTCTCCCACACATATGAAAGGGAGTACACTAGACCTCATATTCGCTCCTCAGTCAGTGGCTGACACCACTCAGCAACTGCTGAGGTCCATAACTCCAGTACCTTGGTCTGATCATAACCTGCTCAGATTCCACATACCCACCAGCTACTGCTTCAAGACCAATAACACAGCCAACACTCCATCTAGAACCCCAACAAGATTTCACCCCTTCGTTAAAGAGGAAGTCCTTGAGAAGGTCCTCCCCCTTCTCACTGTTACAACCCTTGACCCAGATGAATTGTTAGCTAACTGGAACAACAGCCTCAGTGCAATAGCCTACCTCCCCTCCGCTAGCAAGGAGCCAAGGAAACATGAACATGCACCATGGTACTCAAAAGACATACGAGCATCCCTCCTACACCTACGTAGGCTTGAAAGGCAGTGGCGTAGAACCCATACTGCAGAAGCTCACTGTGCATACAACTCATTCCTGTTATTACATAGAACAAAAATAATGGAAAAAAGAAAGCACCACCACACAGATATTCTAAGGCGATCATTAAATAAATCACATGACCTGTTCAGAATCATGAAATCACTAACAGGCAATCCAGCATTAGCACATCCACCCATGACTCAACCCCAGGACTACTCCGACTACCTACAATCGAAGATGATTCAGACCAGTACGAACTCGGCCTCCGCCAATTTTACCAGCATATACATGAAGCCACAGTCAACGCTATTGCTCAAATTCTGTGAAGTATCCAGCAAAGAAATCGAAGACACTATCGTCTATCAACCTTACTACGGCACCCAATGACCCATGTCCAGCTAGTTGGATAAAAGAATTACGCTGTGAACTAAGCAACACACTGTGAAAAATCCTGAACCAATCATTATTAACGGGCTCTTTCCCACAGAGTCTTAAACACACATCAATCAGGCCACTGCTAAAGAATAGTAGGCTTGACCCAGCCAAAGTCGATTCCTACAGACCAATTTCGAGTATCCCCCTGCTTGCCAAAATCATCGAAAAAGTCGTCCAGCGGCAGATCCAACAGCACGTTGATGCCGAGGCACCTCTTGATCCATCTCAACACGGCTTCAGAGAAGCACACGGTGTTGACACCATCCTAACAACCCTCAACAATCTAATCACAGGAATCGACAACATACACTAAGGATTCATCCTCATCTTCATGGATATTGCTGCCGCCTTCGATTCAGTTAACCATGAGATACTACTACAACGTCTCCAAGAAAAAGGAATTCAAGGCACGGCTCTACAATGGTGCAAATCATACCTGACTAATAGATGGCAACAGGTCAAGACAGGTACCACTACCTCCGAGCCGTTCCTACAGAAGCAAGGGGTACCCCAGGGATCATCCTTATCTGCATTGTTATTTAACATCTGTATGCAGCCCATCTGCACCCTGATTCGTTCTTTAAACGTACAATGCCTCGCCTATGCAGATACTTATATTATGGTCCGTTTTTTCAGAACGTTGATTACTCAAAAAGTTTTTGCCTTACATTTTTGAACGTATCTTATTTAGAATTCGCCTATGCAGATGACATCCTGCTATACCTCCCATTCACGATCAACCAGCCTGATTTCTCTCCTATTATCAGATGTTTTGAAGCAGTTTCAGATTGGCTTCTCACACAAAACCTGCGCATCAATCACAGCAAAACTGACGTTCTTTTCGTCACAAGAAACCAGAGGTTCATCCCACCTCCCTCTCTCCAAGTTAATAATGCCAAACTCAAAACAAAATCCACAATCCGCTATCTAGGCATCACCCTAGATCAGCGCCTTGACATGGTAACACATGTGAAAAATGTTACAAGAGCAGTATATCATAAGATATGAACTTTACGCCATCTTCGGCCACTACTCGACTTCACTGATTATCGGACCATTTTCCAGGCCCTAGTTATCCCACACCTGGACTTCGCCAACATCATTCTCCATGCGCTCCCACAGGCAACTCTAAATCCGCTCCGGCTTGCAATGAACTTGGCTGCTAGAGTACTTGCAGGTGTACCAAGATCAGAACACATAACGCCTGTGCTGAAGGAACTCCACTGGCTACCACTACAGGCCCGAATCCTTTACAAGGCACTTATCCTGACCTTCAAAGCCTTGAGAAACCAGCCTCCCACACCCATCGGTAGACTGATCAATAACATCCCTGACAACAGAGCCAGAAGATCTGCTATGCTGAACACTTTAGAAGTCCCTAAGATAAATGTAAAATGCACGAAGGCAACCGCCAATAAGGCTTTTTCGATTTATGCACCCATAGCCTGGAATGCCCTTCCCACCGGAATCCGAGCCATCATGAATCTTATTCAGAAAAGCGCTAAAATATCATCTGTTCCAAATCCACTATCCTGAATCTAGCCCTGGAAAACATAGAAAGTGCCTCCTGACCCCCCTTCCTAACTGTTCCAACAATCTAACTCAACGGGAGAATGGTTAATCAGCCCACCCCCTGGTACAGATTTTTCAATGCCATCAAACCTGTTCTAACTATGAATACCCCTGTAGCTCTGTAAAATGCACTGTATATAGTTTTTCCCAAGTTCTCCCTAAGCTATTACCCTGTTCTCTGTAAGCGCATTGTGTCGTTGTCGCATTGTAGCATTGTTCTGTTCACTGTGAACCGCACTGATTTTTAATATGTTTATGTTTATTAAACTTGATATACCGCCCTTCAGGGGGACCAGAGCGGTTTACAATATAAAAACAATCAGGAAACAATAGGCCAGAAAGAGGAAAAGGAAATTACAATCTCAAAATAGGAAAGCGGGAGGAGGAAAGAGCACAGCACAAAACTCAATAGAGAGAGCTTACACAAAAGGGGAGGGAAGGTCAAAGGCGAGGGAAAAGAGGTGGGTTTTCAGATTACAAATTTAAAGTGGGATAGTGGGGCTCAAGCCGGAGGGAGGGGGGAAGAGAGTTCCAGAGGGCGGGGGCTGCGAAAAAAAAGGCTGAGGAGCGGGTGGACTGAAGGTGTGCAAGAGAGGGGGAAGGGAGAGTGAGACGGTTAAGATGAAATGAGCGAGGTGTGTGCCTGGGGGTGTGATAAGTGATAAGGTCTGCCAGATATTGCGGAGTGTTGGTATGAAAGGCCTGATGTACCAACGTAAGCAATTTATATTGGGAACGAAAAGGTAGAGGCAACCAGTGGAGATGGGAAAGGAGGGGTGAGATGTGATCGCGAGCAGAGGAGTGAGTGGCAATGCGGGCAGCAGTGTATTGGATACGTTGAAGTCGGTGAAGTTGAGATTTCAGAAGACCAAGAAAAAGAGAATTAGCAAAGTCAACACGGGACATGACCAGAGATAGCGTAGTTACTCACCTGTAACAGGTGTTCTCCAGGAGCAGCAGGAATCAGTCCTCACTTATGGGTGACGTCGGCGCCGACGGAGCCCTCGCGGAGCAATTTTCCCCAGCTTTCAAAGAAAGCCTTTGGGAATTGCAGCGCGCATGCGCGGTCGTCTTCCCGCCCGAGGGTGCCATCTTAGCCAGTCAGATGACATAGCTAAAAAAGACAGCATAAAAATTTGCAAGAAAGAACATAAGCAGACGATTGCAACTCCAAGGGGAGGAGGGAGGGTAGTGAGGACTGATTCCTGCTGCTCCTGGAGAACACCTGTTACAGGTGAGTAACTACGCTTTCTCCAGGACCAAGCAGGAAGTCAGTCCTCACTTATGGGACTCCCAAGCTCAAGGCTACCGGAGACCCTAAGCACAAAAATGAGCTCCCTCTAGCTCAGCAGCACAGAAGGATAGAATCTTCGCTGAATTATCACCCACCGGTAGCCCACATCCGGGATGGAGGGTAGGAGTTGCTCAGACCTCAAAGAGATTACGGAGGACTGCCTGTCCGAAAGCACTGTCCCTACGGGACTCCCTCTCGAGACAGTAATGGACCGCAAAAGTCTGGCTTGAAGACCAAGTAGCGGCCCGGCAGATGTCTGCCAGCGGAACAGAGCGGAGGTAAGCCACTGACGTGGCCTTTGCCCGAACGCAATGAGCCGTGACTCGACTTTCTAAGGAGAGTCCGGCTGCCCCATAAGCCCAAGAGATACAGTCCGCAACCCAGATGGACAGAGTACGCTTGGAGACCGGGAGCCCCAATCTATTGGGGTCAAAAGACACAAAAAGCTGAGCAGCTTTACGGTGCTCCCGCGTACGGTCAAGGTAGAAGTTCAATGCCCTTCTACAGTCCAGGGTATGGAGGACCGTTTCAGCTCGGCTGGAGTGTGGTCTGGGAAAGAAGGTTGGAAGTACCACCTCCTGATTGATGTGAAAAGGGGAGACCACTTTAGGCAGAAATTTTGGGTGAGTCCGTAGGACTACCCTATTCTTGTAGAACCTAGTGTAAGGGGGATCAGACACGAGGGCCTGCAATTCACTTACGCGTCTAGCGGAAGTGAGGGCTATCAAGAACAGTGTTTTCCAAGACAGAAAACGGAGAGAACAGGTAGCCATAGGTTCAAAAGGCGGACAGGTGATCCGCTGCAAAACCACATTCAGGTCCCAGTCAGGCGCTGGTGGGCGCAGAGGTGGTTTAAGTAGAAGGAGACCTCGGAGAAACCTCGCTACGAGAGGGTCATTGGAGAGAGGTCTGCCGTCCACTGGCACATGATGTGCTGAAAGAGCACTGAGGTGAACTTTGACGGAGTTGGACTTAAGTCCCAGATTAGAGAGGTGCAGCAAGTACTGCAAGATCACCGACACCGGGCAGGAGAAGGGATCCTGAGACTGTTGGGTACACCAGACTGCAAAGCGACGCCATTTAAGGGCGTAGCATTTGCGGGTAGAAGGCCGTCGCGAAGCCAAGACGACCTCCTCCACCTCCGCCGGCAGGAGAAGGGGAGCAAGGACTACCCTCTCAGCAGCCAGGCCATGAGGTTGAGAGACCTGAGGTTGGGGTGCAGAAGGGACCCCTGATCCTGAGTGAGGAGATCCGGTTGTACCCCCAGAGGGATTGGATCCTCCACCGCCAGTTGCAGCAGGAGCGGAAACCACGGCTGCCTGGGCCAGCGAGGGGCCACCAGGATCATGAAGGCTTTGTCTCGGAGAACCTTGAAAAGAGTCCGAGAGACCAGCGGGATGGGAGGGAAAGCGTACAGAAGGCTCCCCGACCACGAGATCAGAAAAGCGTCCGCCGCAACCCGAAGGGGGTGTGGCTGACGAGAGCAGAAGCGAGGAAGCTGCCGGTTGTGAGGACTGGCAAAGAGATCCACCGTGGGGAGACCCCACTTGAGGAAGAGCTTCTGAACTACCAAGGGATCCAGACGCCACTCGTGCGGCTGGAGGACCCTGCTGAGTTTGTCTGCAAGGCAATTTTCTTGGCCCGGGAGATAAACTGCCTTGAGGAGAATGCCGTGACTGACGGCCCAAGAGCAGAGCTTCTGTGCCTCCCGGCAGAGGAGGAAGGAGCCCGTGCCCCCCTGCTTGTTCACGTAGAACATGGCAACTTGATTGTCCGTCTGGACAAGGACGGACTGTTGGGAAGTCAGGTGGGAGAAGGCCTTGAGAGCTAGGCGGATCACCCTGAGCTCCAGGAAGTTGATCTGCTGAGCAGACTCCCACGTGGTCCAGAGGCCCTGAGTACGTGCCTCTTGGCAATGTGCTCCCCAGCCCAGGAGGGATGCATCGGTGGTCAGCACCCGGGTCGGCTGAGGTGACTGGAAAGGCATTCCGAATATCAGGTTCGGCTGCCGGAGCCACCACCGGAGAGACGAGAGCAGCGGCTCGGAGACGCGCACTAGGTCTGCCAGGCCGCCTGTGGCTTGTCGCCACTGCTGGCGGAGACACCATTGAGCAGACCGCATATTCAGGCGGGCATTGGGGGTCACATGGACGGTGGAAGCCATATGGCCGAGCAGTCTCAGGAAGCGCCTGGCGGAGACCAGGGGCTGGCTGCGAAAGTGGTCGGCTAGGTCCATGAGCCGTTGAGCCCTGTCGAGCGGTAGGTACGCTCGTGCCCGAGGAGTGTGCAGCCTTGCGCCGATGAACTCGAGATCCTGTGAGGGGAGCAAAGTGGACTTTGCGAAGTTTATAACAAAGCCCAAGTGCTGCAGTAGAGTCACCGTGCGGCACGTGGCGTTGGTGACCTCCTGAGCGGACGCTGCTCTGATGAGCCAGTCGTCGAGGTACGGAAAGACATAGAGGCCGTGAAGCCGGAGATGGGCCGCCACGACCGCGAGACATTTTGTGAAGACTCGCGGTGCGGAGGATAGGCCAAAGGGCAGTACTCTGTACTGGTAATGATTTCCTGCCACCACAAACCTTAGGTATTGGCGGTGGCTTGGGTGGATGAGGATGTGCGTGTAGGCATCCTTTAGATCCAAGGAGCATAGCCAATCTCCCTGCTGGAGGTAGGGCAGAAGGATTCCAAGGGTAAGCATTTTGAACTTCTCCCGCACAAGGAACTTGTTGAGGTTGCGCAAGTCCAGGATGGGTCTGAGGCCCCCTGTTCTCTTTGGTATCAGAAAATACCTTGAATAAAAGCCTTGACCTCTCAGGTGGTGGGGCACCGGTTCCACCGCCTGTTCCTGCAGAAGACCTGCTAACTCCTGAAGGAGCAACTCCCTGTGCAGAGGGGGGCGCGAAGGTTCTCCCGGAAAATAGGAGGGAGGGACCTGATGGAAGTGGAGAAGGTAGCCTTCTCGCACGACCTGAAGTACCCAGGCATCTGCGGTGATGCTGGACCACCTGTGGGCGAAGTGAACCAGCCGGCCTCCGGTGCTGGGAGGAACCAGCGGGGGGGGAGAGGCTATGCTGAGCGAGTCAAAAACCCCCACCCTGCTGAGCAGGGGCTGGTGGTGCAGGCTTGGGGGCTTGCTGCCTACGGGACCCGTTACCCCGTCCCTTGGCCTGCTGGCCCTGCTGGGGAGCTGCAGGGGCCTGATAATGGGGGTACTGTTTGTAGGCAGCCGCCTTCCTCGGGTAAAAGGACTTTTTTCCCGAGCCCTTCTTTTTCTGGGAAGGGGCGGAGGTCTTCCTAGAAAGCCTGGTCCTGGTGAGAGTCTCAGTCTCAATTTGTGCAGCCTTTTCCGCCATGGGCTTGCCAAAGAGGTTTTCGCCTCGGCAGGGGACATCGACCAACTTGTCCTGTACCCAGGGCTCAAGGTCCGACGACTGAAGCCAAGCCTGTCGGCGGGCACCGATGCCGGCTGCGGCCACTCTAGCCGAGGCCTCAAAGCCATCATAGGCTGCTCGGGACATGAACTTTGAGCATTCCCGAATGCCCGTGGACAAGGCTAGGAACCTCCGCAAGGGCTCCTCGGAGAGACCAGCGGAGAATCCGGCTAGCTCTTTAGCCAGATCCCGGAGATACATGCCCATGTAGAGCTGGTAAGTCTGGACACGACATGCGAGCATAGAGCCCTGGAAGCACTTCTTGCCAAGGCCATCCAGGTTACGGGCCTCCCTTCCAGGAGGCACCGAGGAGTGCATCTTCTGGCTCTTAAGACGATGCATGGCCGATTCCACTACCATGGAATGGTGTGGCAGCTGTGCCTTCTGAAAGCCAGGGCTCTTGCGGACCCGATAGATAGAATCGACCCGCTTGCTCAGGACCGGCGAGGAGGCCGGACTCTCCCACATGCGGAAGAGTAGTCGTTCCAGCATAGGAGGAACCGGCACAGTAAAGTGCTCCCTCGCGGGAGAGTCATACTGGAGGGCGTCGAGCTCTTCGGCTCGAGGCTCCTCCTCGGGATCCGCAGGGAAGGCCAAAGCCGGGGGGGACTGCTTCCGAGGCTCGGACCCCGGTGAGTCCGATGGGACACACCGAGTCCGGAAAGAATCAGGTGACTCTTCCTCCTCAGACTCCCAGACCGACTCCGACGAGGACTCGGTGGGGTCGGCCCGGGCAGGGTGCGGCGCCAGCCGTCACGACGTCGAGGGAGTCGGCGTCGGCGACCTCGGTCCCGAACGGGAGGCCGAGGGTGACCTCGACCGAGGATCGACTCGAGTTCTCATTGACTCGAGGATCGGCTCGGTCTCCGGGGTCGACTTGGACGTCGACGTCCCGGCGGTCGGGGCAGCGGCGCCAGCGAGGCCAGCGAGCAGTGCCCGCTGCTGGTCCATGAAGGCAGACAGTCTGCTCTCCAAGGCCGTCAACCTGAGTCCGAGCTCAGGTGACCCAGCAGCCCCCGACTCGGGCCCCGACGGCTTCGGGCCCGACGTCGGCTGTCGCGGAGGCGAGTCCAGAAGGACCACAGGACTTACCCGGGCAGGCATCTCCGACTCCAGGCGAGGTCGCTTCGGGATGTGTTCCTTCTCCAAGGACCCGGGGCGGCTGTCGGGGCTATGCGACCTGGCCCTCGCGGAACCAGGAGCGTCCACCGACGCCGCCCTCGCGGGTTTTTCCTTCCGACGATGGTCCCCGGAGGGAGAACCCCGGTCGGAGGAGCTCCGGCGACGGTCCGAGCTGGAGCCTTTCAACGCGGAGGCCTCCGACGAGGTCCGGGTACGGCTGGGGTCAGCGAAGATTCTCTCACGCTGATGCCGCCGACTCCTCAACGCCTTTGAGGACAGTTTGCTGCAGGGCCCACAGATCAGTTCCTCATGATCCGGGCCCAGGCAGCGGAGGCAAAAGTCGTGTGTGTCGGTTAGTGACATATTTCGGTCACACCGACCACACCGCTTAAACCCACTGGCAGCCATCGGGGGAAAAAGGGCCCCTGCGAGGTCAAAGGACCGGGCTGCCAGGGAAACCGAAAACGAAAGCTGACTAAGTCAGAAAAACCGAAAAAAGTAAGCGGACTCGAGACCGGCGTCGCGAGTCCGGGCGGGAAAACGATCGGCGTCGAACCGAAAGAAAAAAGGATAAAACAAAGAAGAAAATCAACTTTTTCGCGGGGACAAGACGGGGACGTCTGTAGGGCTCCGCGGAAAAAAGAAGACTGGCTAAGATGGCACCCTCGGGCGGGAAGACGACCGCGCATGCGCGCTGCAATTCCCAAAGGCTTTCTTTGAAAGCTGGGGAAAATTGCTCCGCGAGGGCTCCGTCGGCGCCGACGTCACCCATAAGTGAGGACTGACTTCCTGCTTGGTCCTGGAGAAAGAAGTAATGTAGCGCGTGCAGGAGGGGTGAGGAAAGGGCGAATAGCACGAATTTGGCACAAGAAAAAGATGGAGGTCTTAGTGACGTGAAAAGATAAGTTTGAGTCAAAGAAAACACCAAGGTAACGGAAAGAAGAGACCAAAGGAACGGGGGAACCCGAGAAAGATGGGGCTAGGGAACGAAAGGGACCGCCGCGGGAAAAACAGATAGTGATAGTCTTCGTGAGGTTAAGGTGAAGACAGTTTTGTGACAACCAACCAGCAACGGTGGAAAGACAGGAATTAAGCGGGGAGAGATCAGGGTGAGAGGGGGAGGTGTGGTGAAGGAGAACGATATCATCAGCATAATAAAAGGCGCTGATCCCAGTTTGCTGAATCTGAAGAGTGAGGGGGGCTAGAAAAAGATTAAAAAGAAGAGGTGCAAGTACAGAGCCCTGGGGACACCACATATCAGAGGAAAGGGATGTGAGGCAGGGACGGAAGGGGAGGAAGAAAGGACTGAGCAGGACCATGAGGACAGGAAAGATTGAAACCAATGAAGCACAGTGCTGCGAAGACCCGCCTCTCGGAGACGGAGAAGAAGGAGGGAGTGGTCAACAAGGTCAAAGGCGGCGGACAGGTCAAGGGCTACCGCCACCAAGATATCTCCACGATCATGAGCAACGTGTAGGGCGTTGGTGAAAGCGAGAAGGACAGTTTCCACACTGTGACCCTGACGGAAGCCCGATTGCCGTGGGTGAAGGAAGTTGACATCGTCTAAGTGGTGAGAGAGAGTTGGGCAAATACAAATTTTTCTAAAAGTTTGGAAATGAAGGGGAGGTTGGATACTGGGTGATAGTGGGAGGGAATCATAGGGTCGAGGGAAGGCTTTTTGAGAATGGGGCGAATTAGAGCATGCTTCCAGGAGTGGGGAAAGACACCGGAGGAGAGGCTAGAGTTAAGCATAGAAAGGAGAGGGGGGAGAAGTGCCAGTGATGGATTTAGCAACCAAGAGGAAGGGATGGGGTCGAGGGAGCAGAAGGTTTTATTAGAAGAGGAGATAAGTTGGTGAAGTTCAGCAGAGGTTATTAGGGAAAAAGAAGACCAGGTGTGAGAATGGCCAGGGGACGGAAGAGGAGATATGACGGGAGGGGGAGGAAGGATGGGTGAGGGGCAGGAGGGAAGGGAGGCCCTAAGGTTGGAGATCTTATCGCTAAAGAATGTGGCAAGAAGTGAAGGAGGGGGAGATAGGTGGGCGGAGGAGGCAGAAGTAGAGGGGAGAAGGGAGGTGAGGGAGTGAAGTGTATTATAGAGGTGTCGGGTCTGATTGGGAGCATTTGAGATGGCAGTAGAGAAATAGTTTCTTTTGGCTAAGTGTACCTGAGAGCGGTAGTGGGAGTGATGAGTCTTAAACGATGAGAGAGTGGTTGGAGAGGGTGCCTTGTGCCATAGGCATTCGGCTCTGCGGAGCTGAGAGCGGAGCAGTCTAAGGCCGGGATGATACCAAGGTTGTGAGGGGCGACGCTTTGGGGGACAGGGCTGAAGGGGAGCCAGATCGTTGAGCGCATCGGAAAGAGTGGAGAACCAGAGGGTAGCCTGGGAATCAGGGGAGCGAGAGGGAAAGTCGGCTGGGAGAAGATGAGGTGCAGAGGGAAATTGCTGAATAGTAGAAGGGGTGATGCGGCGAGAGAGATGCTGAGAGGAAGAGGGTACCGGAGTGGGCGGGTGAGAGAAATTTTCGGGGAGAAAACAAGAGAAGAGTAGACAGTGGTGATCTGACCAAGGAAGAGGGAGAGAGGACAGATCAGAGAGACGTAAGGGGAAAGAGGAGGGGGTAAGAAGGTCAAGAGTGTGACCGGCTACGTGAGTAGGGAAGGAGACATGTTGAAAGAGGGAGAGATTGTCTAGAAGAGAGACGAAGGCGTGATCCCTAGAGGAGGCAGGAGAATCAAGATGCAAGTTGAAGTCTCCGGCAATAAGCAGCTGAGGGAAGGCGAGGGTCAGGTCAGAGATAGTAAGAATTAAGGAGTCCCAAAGATCGGAGCGCAAGGTTGGTGGGGAGTAGACAAGGAGGACATGTAATGGGGGAGATGAATGGAGGCGGAGAAGCAGAGCTTCTGGGTAGTGAAGCAGTGGGGAGAAGACTTGTGTGAAGGAGAGAGCAGGGTGCAGAATTGCGGCCACTCCTCCACCGGAGCGGCCAAACCTTGGAACAGAGATTGCAGAGAAACCAGGAGGGAGACAGCGGGCAAGAAGGGCGTCTTCCCCTTCCTTCAACCAGGTTTCTGTAAGGAGAAGGAGATCCAAGGAAGATTGAGCAATAAGATCCTGAATAAGGAGGGTTTTATTCCTGAGTGATCTGCAGTTAAGAAGCCCCAACAGAAGAGGGGGTGGGGGGAAGAGAGGAGTGAAGCATGGGAGGTACCGGTGGTAGTTCGACAAGGAAGGAGATGATCCAGACACCGAGAGCGCGTGGATGTGGGTAAAAGTGGACGGTGCCCCCAAAAAACAGGTATATGGGCCATCGAAAGGGGAGGGGGGAGGGAGCAAGGAAAAGTGTGGGGGCAGGAGGGGTAAGGAGACTTACTTGAAGCAGAGAGGACGCTGTCCCGGCGAACAGTGAGGACGGACGAACCAAGGGAGGAGATAAATGTGCAAAGTGCCAGGAAGGGACCAGTAAGGCAAAAAAGAGGGTGAACCATGTAAAAGCAGGGCCTACGCAGTCGGAGCGGCCCCAAGGAGCGCACCTAAGGAGCACGTCGTGCTCCTTCGGTGCGCGCCGCAGCGACAAGCGCTGCAGGCGCTATGAATTTATGGAGGATGTGCAGGGTACCTTTCAGAGCGCGGTCACGCTCATGCGGCTGCGGGACCTCCGGGGGAGGGACCAGACAGGAGTCGGAAGGTAGCTGTGGCAATGGGAGAGAGCAGACTCTTTCAGAGCGCGGTCACGCTCACGCGGCCGCGGGACTTCTGGGGGAGGGACCAGACAGGAGCCGGAAGGTAGCTTTCAGAGCACAGTCGCGCTCACGCGGCCGCGGGACTTCCGGGGGAGGGACCAGAAGGAGCCGGAAGGTAGCTGTGGCAATGGGAGAGAGCAGACTCTGAGGTAGAATGAAGAAGTTGATTGAAGTCTTCTTTTTAAAACTGCTTTCTTTGAAGATCACTAAAGAGCCGTCCTCTGGGCTCGGATAGAAATCAAAGATGCTGCCAGAACATGGCAGCTGAATACACCACTGACTCTGGGATAAAACTCCTCGAACAAGTCAAAATTTGGCCAGTATTGTTTGTTTGATCTGTGGAGCCCTGGTTAGGATAGCGCGGTATATAAGAAATGTAAATAAATAAATAAATAAATAAAAACGGGAGGGACCTGTAACACTGGCCTGAAGCAATGCCGATACAAACCGGGCGCCTCCCACTGCCTGGACATCCAGGCAATAATGCTTTACAAACATATGAAGAGAAGACCATATTGCCGCCTTACAGATTTCCACCGGCGGCACCAAGCTATACTCTGCCCGTGAGGACACCTGCGCCCTTGTGGAATGTGACTGCAACCCTGTCGGCACTACTCTACCCTTCAAGACATATGCCGATGCAATTGTTTCTCTAATCCATCAGGAAATAGAGGCCTTGGCTGCCACCTCGCTTCTTTGCGGCCGCCAAACAGAACAAGCGATCAGATTTTCTAAAAAACGCTGTCCTTTTCAAACACCGCAGGACTCTTGACATCCAAGAGGCACAACTGCAGGTTTGTTAAGCCCATTTTCGCGGTAGTTAGGGCCGGTAGAGAAACAGACTGGTTCAAATGTAAAGCCAAAACCACCTTGGGCAAGGAAGGTAGGTATCGGCCGAAGGACCACCTTCTCCCATGAAAACAAAAATAATGGCTCCTGACACGATAAGGCCTGAAGCTCCGAAATCCTGCGTGCTGAGCAAATCGCCACCAAAAAGACAATTTTCAGGGTCAAGTCCTTCAGTGACGCTCGACTCAACGGCTCAAAGGGTTCACTGGTAAGCACCGCTAGCATCAAACAGAGATACCATAGCTGGACCATCAACCTTCTTGGTGGCCAAAGGTGGCTCACTGTCTTCAGAAAGTGTAGCACACCTGGGTGCATACACAACGCTACCCCTTGAACTTTTCCATGACAACAGAAAATCGCTGCTAGTTGCACCCTCAAGGAACTAGTGGCTAAGCCCTTAGCGAAATAGTTCTGTAAGAAGGATAAGATCTCCAGCACGGATTCCATGGATGAGAGAAACCACCTGTCCCCACACCATGACTCAAAGACGCACCACACCCTGATGTATGCTAGACAAGTGGATCTTTTTCGAGCCTTCAGTAAGGTTATCACCGCCGGTCCTGAATAACCTTTTTTCTGCAGCTTCACCCTTTTAAGAACTATGTCAAAAGTGAGAATCGATCCACCTGAGGCCTGCAAACCAGTCCTTGCGTCAAGAGATCTTCTCGAGCCGGAAGACACCACAGGTGGTGCGCGCCAGAATCCACACCAGATCGGCATACCACAGACACCTTGGCCAATCCAGGCTGATCAGAATGATGAACCCCGGTGAGCCTCTATCTGCTGTACTACCCGGCCTATGAGTGCCCACAGAGGAAAAAACAGAGGAGAACCTCCACAGGCCACCTTTGCACGAGGGCATCCAGACCCTCTGATATTCTCTTTTCTGCTGAAAAACCAGCTCACCTTGGCCGACTGGAATGTTGCCATTAGGTCTATGACCAGACTGCCCCATCGATGCGCCACCTGCTTGAACACTTCCTGGTTGAGAGTCCACTCGCCCAGGTCCACATGCACCTGGCTTAGGTAATCTGCCATCATGTTGTTGACGCCCACAATGTGCGCCGCCGATAAGACCTGGAGGTGACTTTCCGCCCAATAGAAAGCACTTTGGCCTCTTCCTCTAAGGCTAACACTGCCCGTGCCTTCCTGGCAGATGTGGGCTACCATGGTCGCATTGTCCGAGAGAACTCGAACCGCCTTCCCCTGAAACCAGGACCCGAAGCTCTGGAGCGCCAGATCCACTGCACCCATTTCCAGCCTGTAGATGAACCAGAGGGCCTCCTGCAAGCTCCACTGTCCCTGAGCAATGTGTCTTTCTCAATGAGCCGCCCAACTAGATAAGCTGGCATCTGTCATCTGCGGGATTCACACGGACTCCGAGGGGCATGCCCCCTTCCAGACTCTCTGGACGTAACCACCACCTTAGCGCTCTCTTCGTCCACCCTGGGCATCGGAGTTGCTTGCAGAAGGGCTGACTGGTGGGACCACAGATGCAGGAGAGCTCTCTGCAAAGGTTGCATGAGCGCCCTCGCCCATGGGGCCAATTCGAGTGGCTGGGACATCTTCAAAAACTTGCGCACCAGCTGCTGCAGCCCCTGCGTTCACTTTCCAGCACAAAGACCTTTCCCACGCTGGTGTCGAAGTGCACTCCCAAATACTCCAGCTCCTGGATTGGCACCAAATGGCTCTTGGCCAAAGTTGACCATCCATTCTAGACATTCTAGAACTGCACCACCCTCTTCGTTGCTTTTTAGCTTTTGCTTCTGGACTTCGCCTGGATCAGCCAATCGTTGAGGTATGGGTGTACGAGAACTCCTTCCTTGCGAAGCACCACCATCACAACCTGGGTGAAGGTATGCGGAGCCGTTGCCAGCCCAAACGACAATGCCCAGAACCGGAAATGCCCCATCGGCACCACGAAGGAGAAATTGCTGATGCTCTGGCCGGATGGGAATGTGAAGATACGCTTTCATGAGGTTGAGAGATGTCAAAAACTCCCCGCTTCTTACTGCTACTATGACAGACCACAAGTATTCCATATGAAAATGCGGTACCCACAGATAAAGGTTCACGCCCTTGAGGTCGAGAATCTGTCGAAAGGAACCTTCCTTTTTGGGCACCATGAAATAAATGGAGTACCAACCGCACCATATTGGTCCCTGGGTAACGGCACCATGGCCCTTAGCTGCAATAGCTTTGTCAAGGTGTCGTTTACCGCCGCTGCTTTGCCTTGCACCTTGCAGGGAGAATGAAAGAGTGGCCGACGGGACGCACCACTCGAGGGCAAAGCCCTCCCGGATGACTTCCAAGACCCACCGGTCTGAAGTGATCTGGACCAGCCAGGGTAGAAATCCTGTAACAAGCTCTCCACAGGTATCAACCCCACCTGGGCACTCCTCGCCTCATTGGGATTTCTTGGGCCCTGAGGAAGAGGTGGCACCAAAGCCCCTGCCTGCAACTCAGAAACCTCAAAACCCCTGCCCCCTGGAGGAGAATCTGCCTCTCTGGTAAGGGACAAAGCGGAATGTACGAAAATGCTTGAAGTCTCTTGTCTATCCTCTCGATGACGGTGGCAGGCGCTTTGCTTCTACTTATCCTTGGGTAGACGTCCACCCTTTGGACTCCCCCAAGTCCTTGACCAGCTTATCCCGATCCTTCCCAAATAGCAGTTTACCCTTAAAGGGGAGCTTGCTAAGCAGAACTTGGAGGAACTGTCTCTCACCCAGTTCCTCAACCATGGATAGTGGTGAGCTGCCACTAACAATGCCATGCTTTTCGGAAGTCATCTAATGAGATCGTAGCGGGTGTCCGCTAGATAGACCACCCCCGATTCCAATTTGGCAGCCTCACCCAACAGGTCTGTTGCCGGCTCTCCCAGCTGCTAACCCTGTTGCGACTAGCGGAGGCAAGTTCTAGCTACCCAGGTTCCACAAATGGAGGCCTCTAAGGAGAGGGCATTGATATCAAAGGCCTATTTCAGCAAAGTGTCTAACTTCCTGTCTTGGCCATCTTTGAAGGCCGCACTACCTTCTACCAAGATTGTCGTCTTTTTGGTGACTGCTGACACCGCCGCGTCCACCTTAGACAACAAAACAGTTCACGCTCCTGGTTCCAGTAACGGGTACAGGCGTGTCATGGCTCGTATCCCTTTGAGGCCCACTTCCAGCAGGTTCCACTTCTCCTGGATCATCTGCCTGACCACTCTGTTCACTGGGAAAACCTTCTGCGGTTTCCGCACTGCTTGGAGCTGTGGGTCCTCAAACGTCTCATCTTCCGCTGGCACACCAGCCAGCATATTAAGGGCCTTCAAGGACTCCACAATGAGCGCTGCCAACTCTTCCCGGCAAACACTAACCACTCGTGAATGGTCATCCTGTTCTGGGATCTCTCCTTCTTCCAGCTTGCAACTCCAGCTCTGTGACCAGGTCTTCACCGTCCAGACCCTCAGATAAAGGAGTATGCACATGCCCCTCCTCTGAGACCGATACCTCCACATCGCTCGCCTTCCTGTCTACTGCTCTCTTAGTACCGGCAGTTCTGCGCTGGAGGAGCACTCGTCGACCCCTGTTGACGCATACAAAAGGCCTAGTGCAGCAGCAGCACAAATTCCGATGAAAAATCTCCCAGAAGCCCGTCTCCCTGATCCCGTGAAGTGGAGGGTCTGGGAATGGCCGAGGGGGGGGGGGGCAGGAGGCTGACTCCAACGCTGAGATCGTGGCTCCCTCTGCACACTGGACCTCACTTGCCAGGGAGGGGGTCCTTTCCTGCCGTTCATGCAGGTCCTTTTCCAAAGAAGTGGCCTCCTGTGCACATCCCAGACAAATGCCTTCGTCTGAGACAGTTTTCCTCCATGTCCCACATACCATACATTGAGATCTGGCTGGCTTGGCAACAAGGCCTGCGACCTCCCCCTGGAGTAAACCCCTGGGAGCGAAGGACACCCCTATCCAAAAAACTGAATCAAGACTCAAATGCAAGTGAAAGAAATGTAATGGAATTAAACCCCACTTAAATTAAAGAAAATTAAATGAAAACAAAAGAAAAGCAGGGTCCCTTTTCTCTATCCTTCAGCGCATGGGAGAGCAAAGCACAGGCCACTGATTTTTCTTTCCCCCTTCCTGCAAGTGCAGGGGGAGAGAAAACCACTGAAAACTGGACAAATTTGCCCGGCCGAAGCAGAGAGGAAAAAGGAGAGCGCCTCTGTTCCCATGTTGCTTCAGTCTCCTGCCACGTGGTGCTAGGCAGAAATCAAAAAGGCCTGCCTCCCGCGCCCTTTCCAACGTGGTCCTGCTGCCTGTCACCCCAAAACAGCAATGAAGCAACCTGCCCTCATGCTCCGACTGCCCCGATCTTACCTCTTTTCCAGGGGCAACTGCACATGGCGTCTCTGCTCTCCCCTCGTGCTCAGCTGCTCTATTCTGGCTTTGGCGCTAAGGAGGCTGTTCCGGAAGCTGCCTGCCTAAATGCTGCTGTGCGGGAGGCAGCTCCTCACCCGATTAAGGGCTCGGGAGCCGCCCACTTTCCCGAACAGGATAAGGTCCCCCCAACAGCCTTCCCTGAACACACTGGAAAAAAGGGGATCCCTTCCTTTTGCCTGTTGTGCTCTCTCTTCTCCTGAGCTCCTCTCTGCACTTAGCTGTATATAATCTTTTTAAAGAAAACGGCGGCAAACAAAGGAATCCTGCTAGCACAGGACACTATCAAAAATAAAGAAACCTATCTCCTTAGTTGTCCTTCAGTAAGTCCAGCACCCTGCCTCACCTCCTCCTCCAGCTGTTTGGAAGCTGAGCATACTGGGGCTGGTAGGAGGTGGTGCCAGCTGCATAAGTACGTGGGTGTCATCAAAAGATGACATGCTCAGTCTCCAAGCTGCTGGAAGAAGTACACTACCCAGAGGTGCAGGACTGGACTGGAGGGACGATAAGGAACAGCTGGTCTCTCTCTCTTCCCCTCCCACCTCCCAGCCACCCACCCACCAGTTGTTGCTCCCCACTTCAACCTTCTCTGACCCAATTAAGACCTTTTCTCCAGTTAAGACCATTTCCAAGGTTCGACTACTGGGAGGGAACAGCAGCACCTCAGTTTTAAAGAACCAGCTGAAAACCAAATCAGCATGTTCCACTGTAAAGCTAGGAGGTGGTGCTGTGTGCCATGTAAGCACTGCACAAAGCTTGGCGAGTTACTTCAGTTATTGGTACAATAAAATAGCTCTGTTCTTCCTTACCACGTTTTTAGACTGGGTTTCCTCATTTGACGTGGCCTTGTGCTTCTTTTGGTGGACCTAAATACGCCAGGACATGAGACGGGCACAAGTGGCTCTTGGCAACATTGACTACCCAACCAAGACTTTGAAGGAACTGCACCATCCGGGCTGTTGAGCTCTTACTTTCATCCCTGGACTTCACCCGAATAAGCCAGTCATCGAGGAACAGATGTACTAGCACTCCTCTGCGTAGCGCTGCCGCTACCACCACACCATGACCTTGATGAAGGTGCACGGAGCTGTCACGAGGCCGAAGGGCAGCGCCTGGAACTGAAAATGCCCCATCGACACTGCAAACCTGAGAAACTGCTGATGCTCCAGCCGAATGGGAATGTGCAGGTATGCTTCCGTTAGGTCGAGGGACATCAAGAACTCTCCGCTGCGGACAGCCACTATAACAGACCGCAAGGTCTCCTTGCAAAAGTGCGGTACACACAGACAGTGGTTTACTTGCATGAGGTCAAGAATCAGACGGAAGGACCCGTCTTTCTTTGCACCACTAAATAAATGGAGTATCAACCGCAGCCATATTGGTCTCGAGGGACCGGCGCCACGGTCCTAAGACAAAAGAGCTGCATCAAGGTGTCTCGTACCACCGCCTCCTTGGACCGTGCTTTGCACGGAGACTGCACGAAGGAGCTGTCCACCGGTCGAGCGAACTCGAGGGCATACCCATCCCGAATGACTTCTAACACCCACTGATCAGATAGGATCTGGACCCAGGCGAAGTAGAAGTCCTGCAGACGACCTCCCACCAGCTGCACCTCCACCTGAGCTCTCCTCATTTCATTGGATTTCTTAAGCCCCATAGACGGGGTGGCCGTGAATCTGTGCCCCGCTCCCCGAAAGCCTCAAAATCCTTGCATCCTAGCAGAAAACTGACCCCTCTGGAAAGGGGCAAGGCGTGGGGACCAAAACAGTCGAATTCCCGCTGATGACCCTGGGGGGCCGAGGAAGCACGGCTTGGTTTCTGCTTGTCTTCTGGCAGCTGCCCACCCTTAGACTTTCCCAAGTCTTTGACCAACTTTTCCAAGTCCTCTCCAAACAGCAGCTTGTCCTGGAAGGGCAGCTTACTGAGCCAGGCCTTGGAAGAGCTATCCGCTGCCCAATAATGGCGGGCTGCAACTACCGAGGTCATGCTCTTCGACAGTCCTCTAATGAGGTCATAATGTATATCTGCTAGATAAGCCATCCTGGATTTCAACCAGGCTGCTTCCCCCGACTGGTAGGGGTTCCCCTGTTGTTTCACTTGCTGGGACCAGCAGAGACAGGCTCGTGCTACCCAAGCTCCGCAGATGGAGGCTTGGAGGGAAAGGGCATTGACATAGAAGGCCTGTTTTAACAGTGCATCCAACTTTCTATCCTGCACATTCTTCAGCGCTGCCTCACCTTCCACGGGAATCGTCGTCGTCTTAGTGACAGCCGAGACTGCCGCGTCCACTTTCAGAGACCGGAAAAGCTCCCTCTCCTGATCTGCCAATGGATAGAGGCGCGCCATAAGCCTAGTCCCCCAAAGACCTGTCTCCAGTAGATCCGACTCATCTTGGATTATTTGCCGTACCACCCTATATGTATGGGAAAGACAGACCGTGTCTTCCATACTGCTCGCAGAAGGGGATTTCTAGAGTATCCTCCTCCGCTAAAGGCCCCATTGGCATATTAAGCGCCTTCAATGATTATATGATAAGCGCCGGCAACTCCTCCCTACGGAAGACCCTGACTATTCGAGCCTGGTCCTCCTGTTCTGGGATTTCTCTCCTCAGTGAGTCCAGCCCTCTGGCTCACCACCTCCAGCTGCTTGGAGACTAAGTGTACTGGAGAGAAGGGGCAGTCCCATTAGTACTAGTCTCATCAAAAGATGACATGCTCAGTCTCCAAGCTGCTGGAAGAGGGCACTACCCAGAGGTTCGGGACTGGACTGGAGGGACAATAAGGAACATAAATTTCAAGTCACACTGTGAGACTTGTCCAAGACCATAAGGACCAACATTCTCAACCTAGACCAAGCTGGTATTTGCTCACCTTCAACTAATCTTTCCATAACATATAATCTACATCATTAACACTACTGGTAGGAAGATAAGACATGGTCCAAGTCATGTCTTGCAGAGTCCCTATAAAATTAGAAACACAGACACATAGAAATATGACGACAGAAAAAGACCACATGGCCTATCTAGTCTGTCCTTCCATAACAATTGTTATTTGTGGTGTTGGATTCAGATTGCTTTTGTAGAACTGTAACTGGCAACAAGCCCTGATGACTGCTGCATGGATTCATCAGCTCCTGCCAGAGATGTGCTTAATTAGCCAATTGCTTAGCAAGGAAAGCAAAATGTTGCTGATCTGTAACAGGTTGTTCTCAGAGGAAAGCAGGATAAGTTATGACCTGTAATATCTGACAATGCAGATGTCAGCAAGTTTCTAGAAAACCAGATAACGTGACGGTCTGCTATTTTGCTTTGATTGTCTGGGCTCCTATGAATTTAAGGATTACAACAGGGCATACTCAAACATTTGGTTGACTGTCTTAAAGAAGGTAAGATACTTTACACATTCTTATTGTATGAAGAATTCATTTTGCCCTGTAGCATAAGTTCAAGTATCAAATTGTCTTATATGTTCAGTCATGAGAACTTACAATGGATACACAAACGTCAAGAAAGCAGAAGATGAAGCCACACAAAAAAAAGCCAGCAAACATTGCATGAATATACCATTAAAGCAAATAAACTTACATACCTCCACACATCACTCCCTTTAGAGAACATGGAGCATTTAATCACCTCTGGGGCCATCCATGCATAGGTGCCTGCTGCACTCATTTTTGTTGTTCTATGCCATTCTCGTGCTAATCCAAAGTCTGTAATCTTCAGTGTTTTACTGCAAATATCATCATGCTCTATCTTCTCAAGTAACAAAACTGCAAGGGAAAAAAAGAATATGAAACTAAGCCAACCAAAACTCACATTTTTTCCCCAAATATAATGCAAAAGGCGTAGATGAACTTAAGAGCAAAACCCAAAAGCATTTATGTAGGTAGCAGCAGTGCCGACTGCATAAAGCAAAATTAGACTTACCTGCTAATTGTTGTATCTTGAGGAACTCCAGTCCAGTCCCGCACCTCTGGGTAGTGCACCCCCTCCTGCAGCTTGGAGACTGAGCATGTCAGCTTTTGATGTCACTAGTACCAATATCGCTAGTACCGCCCATCGGCTCCCAGTAACCTACTAACAAAGCAGACTCACAGGAACAACAAATAAGCAGTTAAACAGGTAAAATCAACCAAGGCTAAACTAGAACTAAACTGGCTCCCCCCCCCCCCCCCCCGAGGCGGCACTCCTTCCCCCCCCCCCCCCCCCCCCGAGAGACAGAGTGAGAGAGAGGCCTACCTGAGGAATCCCTGGTCGCCAATGAGCTGCCAATGAGAGAGAGAACACTCCCGGACTGCCCCTGAATGCCGAAGAACCAGCGACCCGTTGCCCCAGCTCTACCCATGCCAGAAGCAACTGGTCAGAAAATCAGAAAATGACTTTACCAAAAACCTGGGTGGGTTCTGAGACGGGACTGAAGGTCCTCAAGGAACAATTAGCAGGTAAGTCTAATTTCGCTTTCCTTATCGTCCCTCCAGTCCAGAACCGCATGTCTGGGATGTAACAGAGCAGCAAGTTTAACGCGAGGGACCTGCAAGACCGGCACGCAGCACTGCTGCTCCAAAAACAGGCATCCCTTGCAGTCTGGGCATCCAGGCGATAATGCTTACTAAAGGTATGCAGAGAGGACCAGGCTGCCGCCCTGCATATGTCCTCAGGAGGCACTAAACTAAATACTGAGTATTAATGGACACACAAACCTCTTCCAAAGATGGGGAAGCTGTAAAACTAGAGGGCATAACATGAAGCTGCAAGGGGGTAAACTGAAAGGCAATATCAGGAAATACTTTTTCACTGAAAGAGTGGTGGATGCTTGGAATGCCCTCCCGATGGAAGTGATGGGGGCAAATACAGTGACAAAATTCAAAATGGCATGGGACAGACAGTGGATCCCTCTACAGCAACAGGATAAAATCAAAATAAACTTATCTAATTTCTCAACAAACAGGGGTGTCCTACACGGAGCGGTGGGTTCACCCCCTAAACAAAGACAAGGGGAGGGATGACCTGCACGGAGCGGCAGGTGCACCTACTCTTGCCATCTTACTGGGCAGACTAGATGGACCTTACTGGTCTTTATCTACCATCATTTACTATGTTACTATCGAGCACCCACTCTCCAGGATCCACGCATATCTGGCTGAGGTAGTCCGCCGTAACGTTGACAGCGCACACTGCAGGAAACAACAGCGCTTGGAGGCGAGGCTCTGCCCAACCAAACAGCAGCTCCATTTCCTCTTCCAGGGCTGTGCTGCCTGTGCCTCCCTGATGGTTGACATAAGCCACTGTGGTCGCATTGTCCAAAAGGACCCTGACCGCCTTTCCCTGCAAGAGCTACTCAAAGGCACCCAGGCTACAGCCCGCATCTCCAGCCTGTTGACTGACCAACTGGTTTCCTGCTCGTTCCAGCTCCACTGGGCAAAAAGTCACTCACAATGGGCCCCCTAGCCCATCAGACTGGCATTGGTCACCAACGGGATTCACTGCGGTGACTTGAGGGGCATGCCCACTGCCAAATTCCACAAACATAGCCACTACTGGAGCACATCCCTAATCCCCCATGGGCAAAGGAGCCGCTGGGATAGGGGGTCCGTCTGGGGTGACCACCGATTGAGCAGGGCCCTTTGCAATGGATGCATATGCGCTCTCGCCCATGGTACTACCTCCAGAATAGCTGCCATGGTTCCCAAAACCTGCAGATATTGCCAGGCCGTCAACTCTGGCCGGCGCAGAAACTGATGCAACAGGCGTAGCTCCCAAGCTCACTGTTCTGGCAGGTAGACTCTTCTCACTCGGGTGTCGAAGCATGCTCCCAAGTACTCCATCTCCTGAGATTGAACCAAATGACTCTTGGCCACATTGACAACCCAGCCGAGACTTTCCAGAAGCTGTACCACCTGCGACGTCACCCACACACTCTCGTCTCTGGACTTTGACCGAATCAGCTTGTCGTCGAGGTAAGGGTGTACTAACACACCCTCCTTGCATAGCGCTGCCGCAATCACCACCAGGTCAAACGGCGAAGCCTGAAACTGTACCACAAACCGCAGTACCAGTACCAGTATCAGTACCACAAACCGCATGAACTGCTGGTGCTCTGGCTTGATGGGGATGTGGAGGTACGTCTCAGTGAGATCAGGGGACATCAGAAACCCCCCTTTTTCACAGCCACGATCATGGACTGCAACGTTTCCATGACGGTTCACTCACTTGAGATCCAGGATCGGACGAAAGGACCAATTCTTTTTGGGGATCACAAAATAGATGGCGTATCACTGCACCTGCACTGTTCTAGGGGGATGGGGACCACCGCCCCGAGCTGAAGCAGCCGTGACAGGGTGTCCCTCACTGCTGCTGCCTTGCCTGGTACATTGCAGGAGGACTAGATGAAGGACTCTCCCACCGGCTGAGCCAACTCTAGGGCATAGCTGTTGTGGATGATCTCCAGGACCCACTGGTCGGACGTGATCTGGGCCCAAGCAGGGTAAAACTCCCATAGCCAACCCCCAAACCCCCTCCCCCCCCATGGGCTGCATCGCTTCCTGGGCCCCCTTCACTTCATTGGGGCTTCTTGAGACCTGAGGCGGAAGGGGCAGAGAAACCTCTGCCTGCCACTCAGAAGCCTCGAAACCCCTGCCCATGGGAGGGAAACTTACCTCTCTAGAAGGAGCCAAGGTGGGATGTACGAAAATGCCGGAAATCCCGAGCCTGGCCCTGAGATGCCGATGTATTGCGACTCTGCTTCTGCTATCTTCCGGCAGACGTACCCCTTTTGATTCCCCCAAGTCCTTGACCAACTTGTCTAGGTCCTCCTCGAACAAGAAGTACCCCTTAAAGGGGAGCTTGCTAAGACGGGATTTGGAAGAGCTGTCTGCTGCCCAATTCCACAGCCAAAAATAGTGATGGGTCACCACCACCGATGCCATGCTTCTGGCGAGGCCGCAAATGAGATCATAGTAGGACATTGGCAAGGTAGACCACCCCCGATTCCAGCTTGGCTACCTCCACCACTGCAAGGGATCCCCCGGATGCTGCAGCCGCTGTGACCACCGCAGACAGGCTCTCACAACCCAGGCCTTGCAGATGGAGGCCTGCAAAGATAGGGCGTTAACATCAAATGCCAGTTTTAACAAGGTGTCCAACTTCCTGTCCTGCCCATCCTTCAGAGCTGTGCTCCCCTCAACCGGGACTGTCATCTTTTTTTGTAACAGCAGCAACCGCCAAGTCCACTCATGGGAACCTAAACATCTTGCACTCCTGATCCAGCAGGTGGTAGAGCCGCGTCATAGTCCGCACCCCCTTAAAACCCACCTCCAGCAGGTCCCATTCGTCCTGGATCATCTGCTTGACCACCTTGTGCACCAAAAAGACCAATTGCGTCTCTTGCACCGCCTGAATCAGAGAATCCTCCAGCAACTCCTCGTCTGCCAGCAGGCTAATGAGCAAATTGAGGGCCTTAAGAGATTCCGAGATTAGGGCAGGCAATTCCTCTCGCCGATAGACCCGAATGATCCTAGCATGGTCCTCCCCCTCTTCAAGCTCATCGCCCTCCAAGTCCGGCTCCATCTCCATGTTGTCTGCCCCCAGCTCTTCGGACAAGGGAGACTGCCCCGGCCAATCCTCCAAGGGCCTGGCCTTCTTGACCGGCACCATATCTTGGTCATCCCCCTTCACTGCGGAGAGGCGCTTCACACCAGCCCCCGCTGAAGAGGGGTCCCCTACACTGAGCCCTGCTGGTGTAAGCAAAAAGCCTGATGTAATAAGAACACAAACTCTGGTGAGAACCCCCCCCCCCCAAGAGCCCCTCCTACCCCCAGTCCCGGAGATGTAGAGGGACCGGGAATTGCCAAAGGTGTTCCCAGCGGAGAGGGAGAGGGCTCTACAGAGGCCGAAGCCTCCTGCACTGGCAAGGACACAGGCTCCCGAGCCTTGTCCTGCAGCACCTGCTCCATGCTGGTACCTCTGCCACAAAGCACCGGCACATACCCGCGTCTGACACAGTCCCACGCCGGGTTCTGCAGACCAAGCACTGCGGGTGTGCAGGCATGGGTGCAGGACCGCTGCCCCCTGACTCTAATGTGCACCGGCCCCCTCGAGGACCCACACCACAGGAGGTCATGAGCCGCAGGGGTTCCAAGTAAACCAGTAGGTCGCTCCCAGCCTAATTTTCCCCCTAAGAAACTGCTTATATATCTTCCTTTTTATTTTTATTTTTTTTTTGGGAGGACAACCAGTAAGAGGAGAGAAAGAGATAAAGGCCACCCACCAAGCTTTCAGCGCAAGCAGCGCCCCCCAAGCAGCCTGGCCCGGCTCAGCTAGTTAACAAGAGAAAAAGCGGGAATAAACGCTGCAACCCTACTTTCCCGCGCTGCTGCAGCCGCTGAAACCACGAGGCACCAGGTCTTCCACCACAGCAAGGCCGTCCGTGCTGAGACCTGCTGCACCGTTGAAAATCTCCCCACTGTACCTGAAACTGGCGCTGGAAGAAAAGCGGGCTCCTCTGACAGCAGCATACTGTACCGCCACCAGGCAAAACACACTCCTCACGCTCAGCTTGCACAATGCTTCAGTGCCAAGGGGGGGGAGAGCCGAAAATAAATGCCTCTAAGGCAGCTGCACCAGCAACGGCAGCTCCTCACCCATTCGCCAGATTGGGAGCAGCCCAAGCCTTGGATGACGGCAAGCGCGACAACATCCAAGGGGGGGGAGGGCGGAAAGAGATCCTCCTCTGTCCTTCAATGCCTTTTATTTTTTTGAACAGGGAGAAACCAACAAGAAAACCAAAAAGTCCCTGACTAAACAAGTTCCTTATTTGCTCCTTCAGGGAGCCCAGCACCCTGGCTCACAACCTCCTCCAGCTGTCTGGAGACTGAGCATACTGGCAACTGATGGGTGGTACCAGCGATATTTAGTACTGGTGACATCAAAAGTTGACATGCTCAGTCTCCAAGTTGCTGGAGGAGGTGCACTACCCACAGGTGTGGGACTGGACTGGAGGGACAATAAAGATTTTTTTTTCTTTTTTAAATTCAGGCAGTTTGCATGAATAATTTTGAACCTATAAACTGTTATCCAAACAAAATTTCCTTACAAGTGTGGGAGCAGGTTTTCGGGTGCTCCAAACACAGTGCCACTTAGACATATAAATTATACATTTAATCAGCAATATTCAGCCCCTAAACATCAAAATTAAACAACTAGGTGCCACACAAAGAGCAAGTATAACTCAAAACATCTCATTTGGACATTCCAAGTTGTGTATGTATATTCTGTGGTGCTTCCTAAACAGATAGCACTATTCAATATATGTATAATTTGAAGCCACTCACTGAATATCTCAATGCTGACCTATGTAATCATTTGCATGCCATTTGAACCCTGATACCAATTAATTTCACAATTTCCCAAAAAGGCAATTTTCAAAGCAATTTCAACCAGTAAAAAGTGTTTAAATCCACTATTCTGAGAATTGCCTTTCATTGATGTGGCTAAAAATATTTATGTCGTTCCACAATGTGTGTAATCTCAGCCACACAGAGGGGTGGTATTCCTGGAACAAGGAGAGCAAAAGTACATGCACAAATTATATTTTCAAATCTACTCACACACTTTCCCAGCAAAACTCTACTCCATGAAAACAAGTATTGAGTGTCCTCTTGTACTTTTCAGGTACTGTAATTTTCAAAATGATTGTCCTCACTCCCTTCCTTTGGGAAAACAAATGCAAGGGACCACAGATAAAAAAAAAAAGCAACGTAGATCATATTTCTTTAAGCTTATTTCTATACCGCCTTTCTACAATCCGAAACGGTTTACAATTAATATGTAACAGTGCTTTGATCAGCACACTGTTTTACAACTAGAATGGTTAACAGCAACATAATTTAGAAACACAGAAACATGATGGCAGAAAAAGATCACAAGGTCTATCTAGTCTGCCCTTCCATATCAACTACAATAGTCCCCTTTTTTACCATTAGAGATCCTCTATGTTTGTCCCATGCTTTTTAGAATTCAGATACTGTCCTCATGTCCACCACCTCCACTGGGAGACTATTCCACACATCTACCACTTTCCGTAAATAAATATTTCTGCATATTACTCCTGAGTCTATCCCCTTTCACACTCATCCTATATCCCCTCATAGCAGAGCTTGCCTTCAATTGAAAGAGAACCTCCTGTGCATTTATGCCACAGAGGTATTTAAATATCTCCATCATATTACCAATATCCTGCCTTTCCTCTAAAGTACACATATTAAGATCTTTAGGTCTGTCCTCATATGCTTCATAACATAGAAACATAGAAATATGATGACAGAAAAAGACCACATGGCCTATCTAGTCTGTCCTTCCATAACTACAACAGTCCCCTTTTTATCTTTAGAGATCCTCTGTGTTTTTCCCATGCTTTTTTGAATTCAGTTACTGTCCTCATCTCTACAACCTCCACTGGGAGACTATTCCACGGATCCACTACTCTTTCCGTAAAGAAATATTTCCGCATATCAGTCCTGAATCTATCTCCCTTCACCCTCATCCCATGTCCCCTCATAGCAATTGCTTTCAATTGAAAGAGGCTCTCTCCCTGAACATTTATGCCACGGAGGTATTTAAACATCTCAATCATATTACCTCTATCCCGCCTTTCCTCTAAGGTGTACATATTAAGATCCTTCAGTCTGTCCTCATATGCTTTATAATGAAGA
Source organism: Ichthyophis bannanicus (assembly GCA_033557465.1). Taxonomy (NCBI): domain Eukaryota; kingdom Metazoa; phylum Chordata; class Amphibia; order Gymnophiona; family Ichthyophiidae; genus Ichthyophis; species Ichthyophis bannanicus. The sequence goes on from CM066033.1 coordinate 518,538,590, forward strand.
CCACTAATCATTTTAGTAGCCACCCTCTGCACCGACTCCATCCTGTTCACATCCTTTTGAAGGTGCAGTCTCCAGAATTGCACACTATACTCCAAATGAGGTCGCACCAAAGACTTATACAGAGGCATTATAACCTCCTTTTTTCTGCTAGCCATTCCTCTCCGTATGCGCCCAAGCATCCTTCAAGCTTTTGCCGTCGCCTTTTCTACCTGTTTAGCTACTTTAAGATCATCAGACACAACCACGCCAAGGTCCCGCTCTTCTTTAGTGGACAAAAGTACTTCACCCCCTATACTATATTTCTCCCTTGGATTGCTGCAGCCCAAATGCATGACCTTACATTTTTTAACATTAAATCCCAGCTGCCAAATTCTAGACCATTCTTCAAGCTTAGCTAGATCCTCCTCATGTTATCTACCCCTTCCTGGGGGTCTACTCTATTGCAGATTTTGGTATCATCCGCAAAGAGACAAACCTTACCTGAAAGCAGAGTTACTTACCTGTAACAGGTGATCTCTGGGAACAGCAGGAATAAGTCTTCACATATGGGTACGTAGGTACCGACGGAGCCTGCGCGGGAACGCTCCCCAGCGTCCAATCAGAAAGCTTTTGGGAGCATCCCTCAGCGCCTGCGTGCTGCCTTCCCGCCTTTCCAACTGTCTCTCCTCAATTGAGTTTCATAGCTGAGACAAAGAGAGAGAAAGAGGAAAGGAAAGATAGATATAAATATACAACTCCTAGGGGAGGTGGGCGGGTTGTGAAGACTTATTCCTGCTGTTCCCAGAGATCACCTGTTACAGGTAAGTAACTGTGCTATCTCCAGGAACAAGCAGGAATGAGTCTTCACATATGGGGACTCCCAAGCTAAGATGCCTGGGCCATAACATGTTGAAGATTGAAAACATGCTACATCTCATATGGCCAGGCATCCTGAGGATGGAGGGCAGGAGTTGCATAGAGAGGAGCTGCAGAAAAACCAGCTAACCTAAGAAAGGACTACCCTCAAGGAGTCCATGTATGTATGATCATTATCAAAAGATATATTGAAATGAACAATCACCATAATATTGAAATGAACAATCACCATATGACGCTCACCTACTGGATTGCAGGAAGTAGAGAGGCTGATGGAGACTACTGGGGATCCAGTAGAATAATGTTCAAGGTGACCTCACTGGAGTGAAGGTGGAGGTCAACATCTGGAAGTGAGAGGTGACCCCAGGATTCAATTAGGGTAACACAAACACGGCAGGTCTTCAGTGGGAAGCTTCATGGAAAGCTGAAAACGTTTGGCTACAGACGTATTCAGAGGTAGGAGCAAAAGAGGAAGACTGACCGATCTGGACAAACAGACCTAGTCCTTGAGGGAGGAAAGGGTATGAGAAGAACCCCATACTCCCAAGAAAGGACAGATGTTTGAGGAATTGAATCTGAAATCCACTGAAAATCCACCATGTCTTTCCTAACTGGTGAGAGGTAGGAAGACATTGGAGCATGGAGCTTCAGGGATACGTAAACCTAGGATACGGTAGGGCTGTCAGTTCCACAGCAGTGGTTGTGTGCAAAATATCCGAAACATACTGTGGAACAGTATGAAGCTGTGCAAGCCCACTGTCAGAAACATACAGGAAGGTAAAAACCTTTATGAGCATAGACAGTCAGGAGATAAGTATGGAAATACATATCTACCTATAATAAGTATCTGGACAGATACACACATATATGTAGAGATGTGTGTGTGTATGTGTATATATATATATATATATATATATATATATATATATATATATAAGGTAATATATAGTGTGGCCGCGCCCCGTCCGCCTAGGCGGTTGCCTAGTGGGGAGCGCTGGACATCACTCTTCTTTTGTGTAGTTGTGGGTTTGCTTTGTCAGCAATTCGAGTGGAAGAGGATCACAGGACAATTTGTTAACTTAAATTGCTTTTTATTTATTTCTTTCTGGAACCAATTTTGGCAAATGACCTTGCTGAGGCAAATGACCTTGATAAGGCAAACAATATTGCAAACTGAAAATACAGGATATTTTCTCCCTTAAACTTCTCAGCAATATTTCTTCAAGTAGTTACTTCACTCTTGATACTCTTTTTAGCTTCTTCCATTTACAAAGCAGTGTAACACTTTTTAAATGCACAGTTTTCCAAAAACTCCTGTAAGACAGTTTTTGACCTTTAACTCTCAGCTGCTGCAGATTAGGATATCTCTCTTGTGCTGCCTCCTGGTTTAAAACCGCTAGCCCTGTTAACCTGGCTTCTTCAGAGATACAATTGGCTGCTTTTAAACAATGAGGTTCTTGTGACTTCTTGTCTGCTTTTCACCTTGGCACACAATAACACCAGCACAGATTATCTTCTTAACCTGTTACCCACAGCTTCTTATAAAAGCATTAAACACGGCTTATACAAATCCCACACTCCATGGATTCTGCAGAGGATATTGGAGAGTCTGAGTACAGCTCTATTTCCATTTCTTCTGGGGTGCTATAACACTCAGGGCTTGGGGCACGTTCTGGAACGCTATGCTTCACTTCTTTTAAAAGCTTAAGAAGTTTCCCCTATTTTAACTTCTGGCTTCCCCTTTTTACCGGGTCAAAAGCTCTTGCCCTTCTTCCTCTTAGCCACTCCTGTTCAGGACACACACAAGTTGCTTTACTGGCAGAAACCCTCTTTTCAACTGGTTTTCTGTACTGCTTAATCACAGACTCAGGACTTGAGCTGTTACTTTCAGAATCAGTCATATACTCCTGACGTCTTCCCCAGCTCCACTCATGCCCACAATCTTTGCACTTGCCTTGGGAGTTATGGCTGGTCCCCTTTGAACCTCCAGGCCCTACAGCCTTATACTGCTGTTTCTTCCCTTGGTTCCTCTGGACTCTTGGCCTCTCCTCCTGGCTTTTAGCATGCAGTTTTCCTTGAGCACGTCCTCTCTCTGCTTTTGCTTCAGCTGCTGTATCTGTATCCTCTCCCTCTGTGTCCTCTCTCCCTGTTGCCTGCCCACTTCCTGAGTGACGCAGCTTAAATATCCTGCAGCTTGTTTCCTTCTCTGGCCCCACCCCCTCTCTGCCTGCACGAGCTCTAGAGGCTGGGTGTGGCTTCAAGCTATCCCTATTAGTGTGTGTTCTAGCTTCTTTCTCTGCCTGGGAGCTATGCTGTAGTGAGCCCTTCCCCCGCTCATGAGAAAAAAAACTCTTTTTTTTCCAGTTTTAAAAGGCTCAGCTACCTACGCATCACCACAATAGATATAGATATATCTATAAGATCTAAAGGGCATAGCATATGCACACTTAGCAGACAGACAGATACATCTACACAGATGTGTTGTTGTTGTTGTTAAGTGCCGTCGAGTCGGAGTCGACTCATGGCGACCCTCTGGATAGCTATCCTAAATTGTGTTCGGTCTTCAGTCAGGCGGCTCATTGTTGACAGACTGGTACCCGTAGCTGCTGTTATTGTAGCGATCCATCTCATTGCTGGCCTTCCTCTTTTGCGTTGACCTTCTATCTTGCCAAGCATGATGTCTTTCTCTAATGATCTCTCTCTTCGCATGATGTGTCCGAAGTATGAAAGTCGAAGTCTTGTCATCTGAGCTTCTAAAGAAAGCTTAGGTTTGATCTCCTCTAGTACCGACTGGTTTGTTCTTCGGGCAGTCCATGGTATACACAGTATTCGCCGCCAGCACCATAATTCAAAGGCATCAATTTTCTTCCTGTCTGTCTTTTTCACTGTCCAGCTTTCACATCCATATGATGTTATTGAAAATACCATGGCTTGAACAAGTCGAATCTTTGTATGGAGAGAGACATCTCTGCTCTTGAGAATCTTATCTAGGTCTTTCATAGCCATTCTGCCAAGAGCAATGCGTCGTCTGATTTCTTGACTGCTTGTTGCTTCTTTATTGATAGTTGATCCAAGTAGGTTAAAGTTGTTCACGATTTCAATTTCTTCTCCTTCAACGATGAACCTGTTGATTATGCCAGTTGTCATGATCTTTGTCTTCTTTACATTAAGGTGCAGGCCCATTTTGAGACTATGTTCTTTGATTGTGAGAAGCAAATGTTTCAGATCATCTTCACTTTCAGCCAGTAATGTGGTATCATCAGCATAGCGAAGGTTGTTGATGAGTCTTCCACCAATCTTCACACCTCTGTGGTCTTCATACAGTCCTGCTTCTCTGATGATTTGTTCTGCATATAAATTAAACAGGTAGGGGGAAAGTATGCAGCCTTGTCTTACACCTTTGCTTATTTTAAACCATTCTGTTTCTCCTTGTTCCGTTCGAACTGTTGCTTCTTGATCAATGTACAGATTGCGCAAGAGAACGATCAGGTGTTCTGGTATACCCATGCTTCTTAACGTGGCCCAGAGTTTCTCATGGTTTACACAGTCAAAAGCCTTGCTATAGTCGATAAAGCACAAATATATATCCTTTTGGTATTCTTTAGTCTTTTCAAGGATCCATCTCACATCCGCAATGATGTCTCTCGTTCCTCGTCCTTTCCTGAACCCTGCTTGCACTTCAGGTAGTTCTTGTTCTAGGTATGGCTGTAGTCTCTTTTGAATAATCTTCAGTAGAATCTTGCTGGCATGTGGGATCAGAGCGATTGTGCGATAATTTCCACAGTCAGTTGGATCACCTTTCTTTAGTATTGGTATAAACACAGATCTTTTCCAGTCAGTTGGCCATGATGTTGTCTTCCATATTTCTTGGCAGAGCCTTGTAAGTACGGTAACAGCTGCATCAGATTGCTGCAATACTTCTATGGGAATGCCATCAATGCCTGGTGCTTTGTTCTTTGATAAGGCTTTCAATGCTGCTTCAACTTCTTCTTTCATCACCAATGGTTCCTGATCATAAGGTATAGGTTGAAACGGCTGTTGGTCCACTTGATCTTTATCATATAAAAACTCTGTATATTCCTTCCACCTTTTCTTGATCTTCTCAGCATCATTCAATATAGAACCTTGAGCATCTTGTAACATTCCAATTCGAGGCTGGAACTTTTTCTTTAGCTCTCGCAGCTTTAGGAAAGCCGATCTTGTTCTTCCTCTAATAGTTTCTGCTTCTATTTCCTTGCAAGTGTCATTGTAGTACTTTTCCTTGTCCTGTCTTGCTGCACGTTGGAAATCTCTGTTGAGTTCTGAGATTGTCTTTCTTTCTCCTTTGGCTTTAGCTTCTCTGCGTTTCTGGGCAATTTTCAGAGTTTCTTCCGTCATCCATTTTGGCCGTTTTTGCTTTTTCACCTTTTGTAGAGACTTCTCGCTTTCTTCCAGCACAACCTTCTTGACGTCATTCCATAACTCTTCCGGAGCTCTGTCATTTGTATCTAAAGCAGCAAATCGATTTTGCAGGCAGTCTTTAAATTCCAGTGGTATATTCTCAAGGTCATATTTTGCTGCATTCATGAGTGGTTTGCTCTTTTTCAACTTTAGCTTGAGTTTGCATACTAGTAGTTGATGATCTGTACCACAGTCAGCTCCAGGTTTTGTCTTTGTTGATGTTACAGAGCTTTTCCATCGTTGACTTCCACAGATGTAGTCAATTTGATTTTTATACAATCCATTGGGTGAAGTCCATGTGTACAGTCGCCGCTTGTGTTGCTGGAAGAAGGTGTTTGAGATGAATAGATCATTGGTCTTGCAGAATTCTATCAATCTTTCTCCAGCTTCATTTCTGTTGCCAAGTCCATATTTTCCAACTACTTTGCCTTCTTCTTTGTTGCCAACTTTTGCGTTCCAGTCACCCATGACTATCAGGATATCCTGTTTGCATGTTCTGTCAATTTCAGCTTGTACCTGTTCATAGAACTCTTCAATTTCATTCTCTTCTGCAGCTGTTGTTGGGGCATATACTTGAATTATAGTTGTGTTGATAGGCAATCCTCGTAGACGAATAGAGATTAAGCGTTCGCTGACTGCATTGTATTTCATTACAGTTCTTGCAAGTTTCTTCTTTATTATAAATGCAACACCATTTCTTCTTTGTCTTTCATTTCCAGCATAGTAGACCATGTGATCATCTGATGCAAAGTGCCCGATGCCAGTCCATTTCAGTTCGCTGACACCCAACAGATCAAGTTGTACACGTTCCATTTCATTCTTGACCACCTCCAACTTCCCTTGGTTCATGCTTCGTACGTTCCATGTTCCAATGTGTAAGACATCTTTACAGCTTCTGACTCTCATTTCATGCGCAGCTACATCAGCAGTCAGACTTCCCGAGGGCTTTGATCCAACCACATCATAAATGCTGGCTTTACTCTGAAAAGTCTTCAGCTCTTCCCCAGTAGCTAGTTGAGTGCCTTCTGACCTGGGAGTCTCATCTTCCAGCACCATAGCACAATTTGTTTTGTTGTAACTATCCATTGGGTTTTCATGGCAAGATACAGAAGTAGATTGCCGGGCCTTCCTTCCGCGCAGTTTAAGTTTGGTGTTGTTGCCGTTGTCACAGAAATGTGATCCTCCGCCGTCAACACTATCCCATTCTGCTGCTGCCCAGATGGGTGGTTTGTCTTCGTCTGGCACCTCAGCTGAGACCTGTCCATCTTGGGAGACCCTGCCAGTAGTTAAACTACCGATAGTTTAGCTCTCAGCATCACTGATGCACGCAAGCCCTCACAGCACGACAAGCTGCAAACCAAGTGAGTACACAGATGTATATAGGTATATATAGATATATATACCTGAATATATAGGTCTAAAGATAGATGCCTGCAGTAAGCAGACAGAGCTATGCATATCACGACATTCACATGGAGATGTGAAGGGAAAAGATTCATCTAAGAACAAGGAGGTGAAACCTACTTGAGAAGATATATAGAGAATCTATTCCCCCAGAGATGATGGTAAAGGAATGCTATCCAGTGAATTACCAGGATGGTTACGTGAAAAAACAGGATAATATCAGTCTGTAAACAGCAAGTCCGGAGTCCTGTGGAACTCCAGCATGGTAAAAGGACAGAAACGCATAGGATGAGATACCAGGTTGACCTACGTGAGGGACAAAGGAGGTATCATGCGGTTTTTCAGATTAATATGTGCTGTCCTTGAAGTGTTAGGATACCATGAGGACAAGCTGCAAGAAAAAAAAGAGTATATTCTCTAAGGAATGGGATAATTCTTAGACTTTCACGTGGAGAAGGCTTATGTCCTTGTCCCTCTTTTTTTTTTTTTTTAAAAAGAAGATAGCAGGGTATGAAGAACCCTCACAGTCATAGGGGAGGACTGAGGAAGCATTTTTCAACCATGATGGATAGCCATTAGAGAAAACTCTATGCTCTCTAGCAAGGGCCCATAGTGGAAAGCTTCTCAATAGGATTGCAGAGAGCATTATGCAGGAGAACTGGGATGTAGAACTGGCTGATGGAGAAAACTGACAGCCACGTCCACTACATTGCCAAATCCAGAGATTGGAGATGGCAAGGGTAGAAGATAGTGTAAGAAGCCTGTAGTGAAAAAGATTATCCAAGAAAGATGTAGAAAACTTTCTTGGAATCACTACTAAGGCCAGACAGGAGTGGTGGAAGACAAGACTGGGACTTGTGGAAAAGTACCAGTAGTCAAGCACTGGACTCCTGCATGGGCAGCTACTGAATAGGACAACAGAGAGAGTCGGTCTGTGTCAAACAGAGAGAACAGACTGAACAAAGAGAGCAAGCTGTCTCTGTCTGCAGAGCTGCCTGGATAAAGAAGGGCATTTACTCAGGAGAAGAAACTCTACAGTGAAAAGAAAGACAAGAAAAGTCTTTCAATGGTATGGTACCACTCTTACAGGGGAAACCCTGGCGAAGAGGGTAGAGATAGAAGCTGAAGAAGGACTTACCACATGGTAAGTCCCTGGAAGGAAAAAATTCATGCTGGTACAGAGAAACTATCATGTGATAGTTGCTAAACCTCTCTTCTAGTCAGGAAGAGGTGGAAAACTCTGTAACTTATAGACATGAATAGCCTGACAGTTCAACATAGTGAAGAGTAAATGGATTTCCTGAGAATAGGAATCCCTGAGCAGAGTTTTGAATGGAAAAACAGTGAAAAACTTCTGCTGAAAAGGAATTAAGTTTAGTTATAAAAAGATTAATCAGAAACCTATGGCTACTGTGTTTATTCAGCCTGGCTAGAGTTTGGATTCTTCAGACCAGGGCAAGACTTCCCCTGCTTGGGAACAACCGAATGATGGGCAGGAGAAGAGGAAAACCTCTTTCTTTTAGGGAAAGAAGGTTTGGTAGGGCATTTCCTACCTGCTGAGGAAGGAGAGGGCTTAGGATGGCCCTCAGAAACAGGAAAGTCAGTGGAGCAATGAGCAACCTGATGTAAGGACTTCTTATTGAAGAGATTTTCTCCAGTACAAGGAGTATTACTCAGTCTTTGTTGTGCCCATCTACTCAAGTCTGAGGCTTGGAGCCAGGCTTTACGACGTGCTCCTATGGCTATAGCAGAAGTTCTGCTAACAGACTCAAAAGAGTCTAGGGAAGCACGAGAAAGAAACCAAGAGATATTTTGGCTATGACTAAGAAGTAAGGAATAGTCTGAAGCCTTGGGCTCTGATAGAAAAGGAGTCAAAAGAGATAATTTCTTTGTGATCTCCTGAAGGGATAGACTCATATAGAAAATATGAGAGAATCCTTGTTGCCAGCATAGATGTTTGGAAGGTTTGACGTCCAAAGGCATCTAGTGTTCTAGATGCACGCCCTGGCGGGAAAGAAGAATGTTTTTTCTTGCTTTTTACCTTCCTCATTGCTGATTCCACTACAATGGAATGATGGGGAAGTTGAGGCTTTTGAAATCCTGGAGAGGGGGGGCACCTGATACAGAAGATCAGTTGTTGTAGGCGGTGAAGAAACCCTTAAAGGTTTTTCCCATACCCTCAGAAGAAGATTCTGCAGAGAGTAATGTAAAGGAAGCATTATATTTTCCTTTTCTGCAGAAAAATCCTGAGAAAACTCATAGCCAGGGATAGGAATATTAAGGAAGGTTGCCATGTCAAGGAGAAATTTCTGAAAAGAAGGATCTCCGATGGGAACCATCCCTGGACAGGTTAAACCTGAAAAGACAGCCTGGGCACCGGAGGATGTACCTGTCCGGTGCAGAACAGGATTTGTAATGGATGGACACTGGAACTGGCAGTTATGAGTTGAGACAGTCAGTAGTGCATCATCCATGCCAGGTATCGACTCCAGACTAGGTATAGAAAGGAGCGATCCAGGTGAAAAAAGCAAGGAAGGAGCTGGTCCCGATGATACTGCCGGTACCGACATTGATACCGATACCGGCAGCTGTGCCAGAATCGCCGAAGCAGTCAGCGGAGGCTGCTCAAACGGTACCGAGGAAACTCGAAAGTCTCGGTGAATATCCTCGGTACCGCGCATCCGGAATCAGTGCGTGTCGGTTCCGAGACGCATCGGTACCCAGTCTTCCAGACTAGATATCGATTCTAGACTTGGCATCGAAGGAAGCGAATCTATCGATGCATGTCTAGATGGTACCGGCGTCAGGAATCGTATCGACGGAGCTGCCGATACTGGAAAGTCAACCTGGGTATCGATCGGTCCCGAAGGCACCGAGTACACCAGATGACGATCCCTGGTGAGGAGTGAATCGCTCAACACCAGTGACGATGCCGCGTTATCGGTACCGCTCGAAGCGATTGCCACCCCCGTGCATGGCTCAGGTATGTTCTGTGAGGGGTGAGCCCCAGGAACAACCTGAAACCCCTGAAATGCTTTGGAGCCCGAAGACTCCCGCCGGGGTTTTAATGCCAATGGGTACTTGAGGGCAAGGCCGGGGCCGTCAGCATGCTTAGCACGAGACATACCACTCAAGGATTGGCTAGTCTTAACAGACTGTTTGTGGGTTACCTGATTCTGTAGAGAAGAAATGGCCGGTGCCCTGACACAGGGAGGGAAAATGGTATCGAGGGAAACTCGAAATAGACAATCTCTTCTCACAGCATTGTAGCCTGACGGTTCAGGGGAAAAGGGGTCAGGGCCCAAACAGGTTAGACACCAGTTATTGGAGTCTAAAAAGAAAACTGTATTTCCACAGTGAAGGCACTTCTTAGGAGAAGGCGGCTCCATGATGGAGAGGCCTTATAGGCCCAAAACCTTTAAGACAAAAACTGAGGGAAACTCTCCCTCAGTTTGAGAAAAAGAAAAAGAAAAGAAAAAACCCCACCAGCGGTACCGGTGGCGGCGGGAAAACAGCCGCGACCACAAGAAAACAAGAATTGAAAAAATTAAAGAAAAAAGTTTCTGCGGTGACAGGAGGACGTCCTGCCGGCTCCGCGGAAAAACGAAAACTGAGGAGAGACAGTTGGAAAGGCGGGAAGGCAGCACGCAGGCGCTGAGGGATGCTCCCAAAAGCTTTCTGATTGGACGCTGGGGAGCGTTCCCACGCAGGCTCCGTCGGTACCGACGTACCCATATGTGAAGACTCATTCCTGCTTGTTCCTGGAGATAGCCCTTCCGCTATATCACTAACAAAGATGTTAAAAAGAATCGGACCAAGGACAGATCCCTGGGGCACACCACTGATAACATCCTTCTCCTCAGAGTGAGCTCCATTTACTTGTACTCTTTGTCGCCTCCCACCCAACCAATTTCTAACCCAAGCAGTAACTTTAGGGTTCATCCCTAGGGTGCTCAGTTTGTTTATAAGTCGCCTGTGAGGAACAGTGTCAAAGGCTTTACTGAAATCTAAATACACCACATCTAGGGCTCTCCCTCGGTCCAACTCCCTGGTCACCCAGTCAAAGAAATCAATCGGATTTGTCTGACAAGACTTGCCTCTGGTGAATCCATGCTGCCTCGGATCCTGTAATCCGCTGGACTCCAGAAACCTCACTATTTTCTCTTTCAGCAGCGTTTCCAATAATTTACTCACCACCGAAGTTAAATTAACCAGCCTGTGGTTTTCAACCACATCCTTACTTCCGCTTTTGTGTAAAGGCACCACATGAGCCTCTCTCCAGTCCTTTGGCACCACTCCCGACTCCAACGAGGCATTGAAAAGGTCAGTCAGTGGAGCTGCTAGAACGTCCCCAAGTTCCCTCAGTATTCTCGGGTGTATCCCATCCGGTCCCATCGCTTTGTCTACTTTAAGTTGAGATAGTTTCTCACGAACACAGTCTTTTGAAAATTGTTCAAGATGTCCTTTGCTTCTGTTCCTATTTGTGGGTGTTTTCTGAGGTTCTGTTCCTGGTTCTTCATCTGTGAACACAGAACAAAAATATTTGTTAAGCAATTCCGCTTTATCCTTATCAGCTTCTACATATTCCTCCCCTGCACCCTTGAGTCTGACAATACCACTCTTGCCCTTCCTCTTCTCACTAATATATCTGAAAAATGTCTTATCCCCCCATTTTATTGCATTGGCTATTTCCTCCTCCTTTTAAATCTTTGCCTTCTTGACTACTTTTCTAGCTTCTCTAAGTTTTTTTCAAATACAGATGCCTGTCTTCCTCTCTCTGTGATCTCTTGTATTTCATGAAGGCCTCCCTCTTTTTCTTCACTTTTTCAGCTACTTCTTTCGAAAACCATAGTGGTCTCCTTTTCCTTTTACCTTTATTTACCATTTTAACAAAAAGGTTGGTTGCCCTTAAAATATCCCCTTTCAGTTTTTCCCACTGTTTTTCTACATCCCTCAGCTGTTCCCATCCAACTAACGACTCCCTGAGGTATTGGCCCATCTTCGCAAAATTATTCTTCCTAAAGTCTAAGATCCTCGCCTTTGAATGGATTCTAACAGCCCTAGTCCTAATACTGAACCACACCATCTGGTGATCACTGGATGCAAAATGATCTCCCACTACAACATCAGAAACACTTTCACCATTGGTAAGCACCAAGTCCAGTATGGCCCCTTCACATGTGGGGTCTGTTACCAATTGCCTGAATAGTTCTCCCTGTAGAGAATCCAGGATCTCCTTACTTCTAGATGATACTGCAGCAGGAATGTTCCAATCAACATCTGGCATATTGAAATCTCCTATCAGTAGCACTTCCCCTTTCCTAGCAATGCTGCGCATGTCTTCAATTAACTCTCTGTCCACCTCTTCCTCTTGTGAGGGAGGTCTGTATATCACACCAATGTAAATAGATTTCTCTTTCCCTCTTTCTAGTTTAACCCACAATGCCTCCCCTCTCCCTTTTAAGCTCTGTAATTCCAAAGCTTTAATAGTAGTTTTTACATATAGTGCCACTCCTCCTCCCCTACTTCCTACTAACGAAGACCTCTATTTTAGTAGCCACCCTCTGCACAGACTCCAACCTGTTAATATCCTTTTGAAGGTGCGGTCTCCAGAATTGCACACAATACTCCAAATGAGGTCGCACCAGAGACTTACACAGAGGCATCATCACCTCCTTTTTTCTGCTGGCCATTCCTCTCTGTACACACAAGCATCCTTCTGGTTTTCAGTGTCACCTTTTCTACCTGTTTAGCTACTTTAAGATAGTTGGATACAATTACATCCAGGTCCTGTTCTTCTTTTGTGGACAGAAGTACCTCACCCACTACACTGTACAGCTCCTTTAGATTTTTGCAGTCCAAATGCATGACCCTGAATTTTTAGCATTATATTTCAGCTGCTAAATTCTAAAACATTCTTTAAGCTTAACTAGACTCCTCCTCATGTTATCTACTCCTTCCTGGGTGTCTACTCTATTACAGATTTTGGTATCATCCGCAAACAAGCAAACCTTACCTGACAGCCCTTCTGCAATAATCACTAACAAAGTTGATAAGAATAAGCACAAGCAAAAGCGGACCACCAGAGACCAGGCCTACACACAGGTGTATGGATATGTAAAAACCTTTTTTATTGGAGGACCCAACTAAAAGGTTTCGGCCCGAGGCCTTCTTCAGGGGTCAACATTTCCAGCGCATAGTAACAACGCTGGTAATGTTGACCCCTTGTGCGGCCCACCAAATTGAACAAACAAGCGTTTGGACTTTCAAAAAGACGCCGTGCAGGAGAGGTAACGCTTCAGTACTCTACGCACTTCCAGGAGACGAAGCTTCTCCCCATCCCCTTTTTGTCCTTCTCCTGCGAAGGACGGAAGCGAAACTGTCTGGTTCACATGAAAAGGAGAGATGACCTTGGGTAGGAAGGAAGGGACTGTCCGCAAGACCACCTTATCCTTAAAGAATGAAAGAAAGGGAGGACTAGAAGACAGAGCTTGAAGCTCGGAAACACGCCGAGCCGAACAGATAGCTACCAGAAACACCGTCTTTAGGGTCAAGTCCTTTAGCGAGGAGCCCTCTGCTGGTTCGAAAGGTTCCCTGGTTAAGGCATTCAACACCAAGTTGAGGTCCCATGGCGGGATTACAGATCTTTGTTGGGGCCGTAGCCGCCTGACCGCTCTTAGGAACCTGCCCACAGAGTGTTCTCCTAAGGATTTTCCCCGGACCTTACCCCTATAACAGGAGATGGCCGCTAATTGGACCCGCAACGAGCTAGGCGCAAGACCTCTCTCGAACCCTGCTTGTAGGAACTCCAGAACATCCGGGACTGAGGCCGCCAGAGGCCTCTTCCGATGTTCTGCGCACCATGCTTCAAATATGCGCCAAACTCTCACATAGGAAAGACAGGTTGAGCGTTTCCGCACTCTCAATAACGTTGAAATTACCGCACCTGAATAACCTCGCTTGCGGAGCCGCGCCCTCTCAATAGCCAGGCCGTAAGCGAGAATCGATGCACGTGGGGCATCTGAAGCGGCCCCTGCTGGAGCAGATCCTCTCTGCAGGGAAGACGCCAAGGCCGATCGGCCGCTAGTCTCACCAGATCCGCATACCATGGGCGACGAGGCCAATCCAGAGCTATGAGAATTACCAAACCTTGGTGGGCCTCCACTCGCCGCAGCACCCTCCCTATGAGAGCCCAGGGTGGGAACACATACAGAAGACCCTCTGAAGGCCACTTTTGGACCAGGGCGTCCAAGCCCTCGGACATTCTCTCCTTCCTGCGACTGAAGAACTGGCTTGCTTTGGCCGTTGGGTAGCGAGCCATGAGGTCCATGATCGGCGTTCCCCATAGAGCTACCACCTGGTCGAACACCTCCTGCGCTAGCTCCCACTCTCCTTGGTCTATCTTGAACCTGCTGAGGTAATCGGCCGTCACATTTTCTGACCCGGCCACGTGCTGCGCTGATAGAGCCAATAACTGAGCTTCCGCCCACTGCAGAAGGCTGTCCGCTTCCTTCTCCAGGGAAGGGCTGCTGGTTCCCCCCGGCGGTTGATGTAGGCCACTGTGGTGACATTGTCGGAGAGGACGCGGACTGCCCTGTGCTGAACTAAGGGCTCGAGAGCTCTGAGTGCTAACGCTACCGCCCTCAGCTCCAGTCTGTTGATGGACCACTGAGACTCTCTCGGAGTCCAGAAACCCTGTGCGAGCTGGCCTTCGCAATGAGCTCCCCAACCTGCTAAACTTGCATCCGTTGTCAATTGTACCCATGGGGGAGGTTCGAGGGGCATCCCGCAGCCTAAGTTCCTCGGACACCGCCACCACAGGAGAGCCTTCCTGACTCGAGGAGGACAGTGTAGACGCATAGTCAAAGGATGGTACTGATGGGACAAACGCCGTAATAAGGCGCGTTGAAGAGGTCGCATGTGTGCCCTGGCCCACGGCACTACCTCTATCGTAGCCGCCATGGTACCCAGCACTTGAAGGTAATGCCAGGCAGAGGGGTTTCGTCTTAAAAGAAACTGAGATGAGGTTGCTCAGGTCCCTTAACCTCTGTTTTGACAGGAAAAAACTCTTCCTCTCCTGGTGTTGAACCTCGCTCCGAGGTACTCGATCTCTTGCGTGGGAATTAATCTGCTCTTTGCCCGATTGATGACCCACCCCAACTCTTCCAGGAATTCCACCACTCTGGCTGTAGCCAAGCGACTCTCCGCTTCTGACTTCGCCCGAATCAGCCAATCGTCTAGGTAGGGATGAACCAAAATTCCCTCTTTTCGAAGAGCCGCGGCTACCACCACCATCACCTTGGTGAACGTCCTGGGAGCTGTTGCTAGACCGAAAGGAAGGGCTTGGAACTGAAAATGCCCCCTCGGTACTGCGAACCTCAGGAACTGCTGATGAGACCTTCGGACCGGGATATGTAGGTGTGCCTCCGTCAAGTCCAGGGACGTCAAGAACTCCCCCCCTGCCTTACGGCCGCAATGACCGACCTCAGGGTTTCCATTCGGAAGTGAGGTACTCTGAGACAGCGATTGATTTGCTTTAGGTCCAGCATTGGACGAAAGGCTCCCTCTTTCTTTGGTACCACGAAATAAATTGAGTAACGACCGGACCCGCATTGGTCTTTCAGAACAGGAACCACCGCTCCTAGCTCTATTAGCCTTGAAAGAGTATCCTCTATTGCCGCCTTCTTTTCAGGCGGACCGCAGGGAGATTGAATAAAGGCTTGAAGTACCTGCTTTGCGAATTTGAGCGCGTAACCCTCTCGGATCACTTCCAAGACCCATTGATCGGACGTGACCCAGGACCAGGCGGGAAGAAACTGCCTCAAGCGACCCCCCCACCGGCAGGCCTCCCTCCTGGACCCCCGGTATCTCATTGTGGTTTTCTGGGGCCAGAGGAGGAGGAGGAGGATGGAGCCCCAAAACCTCTACCTGCTCCTCGAAACCCCCTGAAGCTCTGACCCCTCGAGGGGAAACAGCCCCTAAGAAAGGAGTTCGATCTGGCCGAGCGGAATCTCCGGAAATCCCTTGGCTGATTCCGAACCGGAGCTGAAGGACGACCTTGCTTCGGCCTGTCTTCCGGAAGCCTGCCTCCTTTAGATTCTCCAAGGTCCTTTACCAACTTATCCAAGTCTTCCCCAAACAGCAGCTTCTCCTTAAAGGGGAGATGACTCAGGCGCGCCTTAGAGGAGGCATCTGCCGCCCAATTACGTAACCACAAATAACGCCTGGCCGCTACCCCGGAGGCCATATTCTTAGCCAGGCTCCTAATGAGATCGTACTGGCTATCCGCCAGGAAGGCCGACCCGGACTCCAACCTAGCTGAAACCGCTTTTGAGTCCTCTGGTAGACCGTCCGCTAGCTGAAGCTGTTGGGACCACCTCAGGCAGGCCTGAGCCACCCATGCTCCTGATACCGAGGCCTGTAAGGCGAGAGCACTAACGTCAAAGGCTTGCTTTAGCAGCGTATCCAATTTTCTATCCTGGGTATCCCTCAGAGCCACACTGCCCTCTACAGGGATAGTCGTCTTCTTTGTTACAGCCGACACCGCCGCGTCTACCCTCGGTGACTTCAGTAGATCCTTGTCCGGCTCCGGCAATGGGTATAGGCGAGCCATAGAATGGACTCTTCTCAAACTTGATTCTGGTTGGTTCCACTCCTCCTGGATCATCTGCCTCACCACCCTGTGGACTGGAAACACCTTCTGCGACTTCCTGACGGCCTGGATCAACGGATCCTCCAAAGCTTTCTCCTCTGCAGGAGTATCCGAGGTCATATTGAGTACCTTCAATGACTCATTTATCAGCGCAGGGAGTTCCTCCCGGCGAAACAGTCGAACTATGCGGGATTGATCCTCCTCCGGAATCTCACCCTCTTCGAGTTCTTCGTCCTCCTCCTCCCCTACTTCTCTGACCGAGACATCCTCTTCCGGGGTGCCCTGCGACTGTGACGTGAACGGCTCTTCGCACATTAGCCTTGCACGCTAAGGCAGGGGCCCCGAATCCTGGCCCTCCCCAGCCTGGCCAAGGAGTTTTCCTTCGCTGCCATTGCCTCTCCTGCACCCTGCCGGCACAGACAATAGGCCTTATGCAATAGGAGGATAAACTCCGGGGAAACGTGCTCCCAGCCTTCCTCCACCCCCCCGGAAGTGGAGGGAAGTGACAGGGAGGAGGCCGGCCCATCCAAGGCTGATGGAGGGGGCGAACGAGATTCCCCCCCCCCCCTCCAGGGACTCCCCAGACCCCTGGGAAGCTTGTGCCATATTCAAATGGATCTCCTGCTCAACAGAGGCTGCTTCTGCAGCGCAACCCCTGCAAACGCCAGCCTCTGAGGCCGTATCCCTGCGAGTACCACAGGACGGGCACCCGTCATGCTCCAATAAGGTGCTCCGATAGCCTTCCCCTTCCCCCAAACGCTAGCGGTAGAGACTATAATTCAAAGGTGAAATTAAAGGCACTAAACTGAAATAAAATGAAATAAAAAGTGAACTAAAAAACCTCCTTGTGGACAAGGTTCTAATTGTACATGCTGTTTTGGTGCTCCTTTATATCGTGCTGTCCTTCCGAGGAAAGGAAACTGGGCGGCTCTCGTTTCTCTCCACGAGGAAGGCCTCAGCCACGTGGAGATAGGCCTGTGGGCGTCGGCTGAGTTCTCCCCTCCGATCCGCCCCGCCGGCTCAGAGCCCCAAAATCTGCTTTTGTCCCGCAGCCCTGCCTCCAACGCTCCGCAGCTCCGGGGGCTGCAGCGTGAGGCAGGGAAGTCGTTGGGGGAGCCGCGATGCTACCTCCAGTGCTCACCTCGGGGCTTCGGCGCGAGGCAGGGCAAGTCCAAGGAAGGAGCCTTGGGGTGTCGACAGGCCGAGCTAGTGAGAGGAGATCCCTCGATCCTCCTTGCTGCTCAGGCAAACCCCCTACTGCCGCCGGGAATGAAGGAGAGATGAGAGAGGAGAGCCGGGGGGGGGGGGGGGGGAAGGGGGAGAGGAGCCGGAGCTGAAAATTAAAGGCACAGCTCCCTTAATCTAACAAAAATAAAATAAGTCAAAGGAAAACAAGTATTAGCAATAAATCAATGTAAATAAATGATAAGACAAGTCCCGTAAGCTCTCTGGCTTACAGGAACCCTCCAGCTGCTTGGAGGCTGAGAATACTGGTGCCAGTGGGCGGTGCCAGGGGTATTTATACCACACCATCGTCAAGACAATGATGGGCTCAGCCTCCAAGCTGCTGGAAGGGTTGCGCAACCCAGAAGTAAAGGGACTGGACTGGAGTGACGATAAGGAAAATGAGTTTTCCTGAAATCTAAGACCCTCACTTTTGAATGGATTTTATCAGCCCAAGTCCTAATACTGAACCATACCATCTGGTGATCACTGGATATGAGATGATCTCCCACTGTAACATCAGAAACACTTTCCCCATTGGTAACCACCAAGTCCAGTATGGCCCCATCACGTGTGGGTTCTGTTACCAATTGCCTGAATAGTCCTTCCTGCAGAGAATCCAGGATCTGCTTACTTCTAGATGATACCACAGCAGGGATGTGCCAATCCACATCCAGCATATTGAAATCACCTATCAGTAGTATGTCTCCTTTCATGTCAATACTGTGTATGTCTTCTATTAAATCTTTGTCCACTTCTACTCTCTGTGAGGGGGATCTGTATATAACTCCAATGCAAATGGATTTCCATTTCCCTCTTTCTAGTTTAACCCCCAGTACCTCCTCTCTTCCTTTTAGGTCCTGCAATTTTATAGCTTTAATATTATTTTTTACATATATTGCCACTCCACCTCCTCCTTCCTACTCTGTCCTTCCTGAATAAATTATAGTTCGGTATAATTACATCCCAGTCATGGTTTTCCGTGAACAATGTCTCCATAAACCGCCACTAAATCCAAGTCAGCCTCTTTCATTAAAGCCTCAACATCTGGTACCTTATTTCCCATGCTACAGGCATTTATACACACTGCTTTCCAGATGTTGCCCCTATTACATATTTCTACAGATGTATTTAATGTTTCACTTACCTGGGGGCTCTTTTCATCCATCCACAACAAATCTAGTTTAAAGCCCTCTTCAGTCAACCAGTCTGCTGCTGAAAACACTTCGAGCCTTCTTGGAAGGATGGACACCATCTCTGCTTTGCATCCCTTGGATCATCCCGTGGTCCAGGAAACCAAAACGCTCTCAATGACACTATCCACTCAGCCATGCATTCATCTCCAGGATGCGAGCTTCTCTGCCTCGGCCTTTACCCTCAACAGGGAGGATTAAAGAGAATACCACCTGCGCACCTATCTGCTTCACCCTCTGTCCCAGAGCCATTAAGTCACTTTTGATATGCTCAGAGGGATACCTAGCAGTATCATTTATGCCAACATGGTTTAACAACATCAGATAATAATCAGTAGGCTTGATGAGTCTCAGCAAACTCTTAACATCTTGGCTTTTGGAACCTGGCAGACAGCACATCTCTCTGGACATCAAATTTGGTACGAAGATGGACACCCCAGTACCCCTCCAAACTATTTACAACTTTATCTAGCTCGTCTCTAGAACTAAATACTTAGCTACACAGATAGATACATATACATATATACACAGGAGTATTTGTCTGTTGGATACTTAGGGTGCATTTTTAAGGTGGTTGAGTCCCTGAGTATGAGCTTATGTTGTACTCCTTCTAAAAAAGGTATGTTTTTAAGCTTTTTTCTGAATTCGGACAAGTCCAAGTACCCTCACTGTTGGCGATAAGGAGTTCCATAATGTGGGGGCGAACAGAGAGAAGGCTCGATTGCAAATGGATTGCTTGCTTTTGATATTCTGAGTTGGGATCGTTAGAAGGTTAAGAGCGGAGGTTCT
The DNA here is from genome assembly GCA_033557465.1 of Ichthyophis bannanicus. Classification (NCBI taxonomy): domain Eukaryota; kingdom Metazoa; phylum Chordata; class Amphibia; order Gymnophiona; family Ichthyophiidae; genus Ichthyophis; species Ichthyophis bannanicus. Next base: position 518,558,147 of record CM066033.1, read on the forward strand.
TTGTGACCTTTTGGCTGTGGATTCTGAGATGAGAGGCTGAAGATAGGATGCACATTATTTGTGTAGGATTTTAAATGCTACGGCGAGAGCTTTGTATTTAATTCTGGCAGTAATCGGAAGCCAGTGGAGCTGTATTACTTTTGGGGTGATGTGGTCTTAACAGGGGGTTCCAGTGATTATTTGTGCAGCTGTGTTCTGAGCAATTTGCAAGGTGTGGAGGGTGTGTGTTTGGAGAGGCCTTGGTAAATGTTACAATAATACAGAACAGGTGTAACTATGGCTCGGCAGACAGTACATAATAGATCTGCAGGGAGAAGGGGGAGGAGATTTTTCAGGGTCTTTAGACAGAGGATGATGTTATCTTTATGTGTGGTTGTAAGGTTAAGTGCTGGTTGAATGTTATGCCCAGGTATTTATTTCATAACAGCATATGACGGCAGATATGGTCCATCTAGTCTGCCCGGCAAGGTGGCAAGATTAGGTGCACTTGCCGCTCTGTACAGGTCACCTCTCCCCATGCCTTTATTTAGAGGTATATCCACTGCTCTGTGTAGGTCACCCCTATTTGTTCAGATATAAGAGATAGTTGTGCTTATTTTGATTTTATCCTATTGCTATAAAAGGATCCACTATGTCTGTCCTATGCCATTTTGAATTCTGTCACTGTGTTTGCCCCCACCACTTCCATCGGGAGGACACTGCAAGCATCCACCACCCTTTCAGTGAAAAAGTATTTCTTGACATTGCCTTTCAGTTTACTCCTTGCAGCTTCATGTTATGCCCTCATGGAAGCTGTAAAACCTATCTTTGGAAGAGGTTTGTGTGTCCATTAATACTCCGTATTTAAAGGTCTCAATCATATCTCTGCTGTCCCTCCTCTCCAGAGTGTACATATTTAGGTCTTCAAGTCTCTTCTTATAAGGCTTCTGACGCAGGCTCCAAATCATTTTGGTCACCTTCCTCTGAACTGCTTCCAGCCTTTTTATATCCTTTGTGAGATATGGTCTCCAAAACTGAACGCAATATTCCAAGTGAGGCCTCACCAGCGACTTGTACAGTTGCATTAGTACCTCTTCCTTTCTGCTGGTAATTCCTCTCTGTATGCAACCCAGCATTCTTCTGGCTTTTGCCACCGCCTTGTCACACTGTTTCGCCACCTTGAGATCATCAGAAACAAACACTGAGGTCTTTCTCTTGGTCCGTGCACATCAATCTCTCACCCCCTATCGCATACAATTCCCTTGGATTTATGCTTCCCAAGTGCATTACACTGCACTTCTTCACTTTAAATCTCAACTGCCAAGCATTAGACCATTCTTAAAGCTTTGGTAGATCTTTCCTCATGTTCCCCACTCCCTGAGGAGAGTCTACTCTGTTGCAGATTTTGGTGTCATCTGCAAAAAGACAGACTTTTCCATTCAGCCCTTCGGCAATATAACTCATTAATATATTGAACAGAACCGGTCCCAAGACCGAACCCTGGGGAATCACCTTCCTTTCATCCAAATAAGTTCCGTTTACCATCGCCCTCTGTTGGCTGTCAGTCAAACAATTTCTGACCTAGTTCACCATCTTGGGACCCATCCCCAAGCTGTTGAGTTTATTGATAAGCCTCCAGATTTTACTTTGATTTCCACTTCATCAGGTCTCATTGTTGGTGGTGAGAAGGTGGTGAGGTCAGTAATTATGTAAAGGGCTTCCGTCTTTGCATTGCTGATATGTAGATTTGCTTACCAGACACATTCTTTTGCATGCTTGAAGCAGTTTCGGAGGCTAGTGATTTGAACCACTCAGGGAGGGTTCCGGGACTGGACTGGAGTTCAAGGAACAACAATTAGCAGTTAAGTCTAAGTTCTCTTTCTTTATCGTCCCTCCAGTCCAGTCCTGCACCTCTGGGTTGTATCAGAATAGTTAAAACGGGAGGGACCTGCACAACCGGCCTGAAGCACAGCCAATCCAAAAAGAGTGCCCTCCGCCTCCTCGACATCCAAACAATAATACTTAAAGAAAGTATGCAGCGACAACTACACTGCCGCCCTACAGACCTCCACGATGAAAATAAACTATACTCTGCCCAGAGGGCTGCTTCAAGATGTACGCTGATGCAATTGCCTCCCTGATCCATCTGGAAATGGAGGCCTTAGCTGCCACCTCAAACAGAACAGATGGTCCAATCTCTGAAAGGACGAAGTCCTTAACAGAGCCCTGCAAGGGTATGTGGAAACATCCAGGCGGCGCAGCTGTGGAGTGGCCGGGCCCACATCCGTACTCAGAGCTGGCAAGGAAATGGCCTGATTTACAGAAAATGCCAACACCACCTTGGGCAAAAAGGAAGGTACCAGGCACAGAACCACGCTCTTTTAAGAAAAGGAATGGAATGGCTCCTCGCACGATAGGGCTTGAAGCTCTCAAATCCTACCTGTCGAGCAAATCGCCACCAGGAATACCGCTTTCAGAGTCAAATCCTGCAGGGAAGCTTGACTCATCAGCTCAAAGGGTTCCCCAGACAGCACCATCAGCACCAGGGTGGGATCCCAAGGAGATTCCTCCGTCCTTCGAGGAGGATGGTGGTAAGTCACTGCTCTCAGAAATCTCAACACGTCTGGGTGCGTACCCAATGGCCCCCTGTGGACTTCCCCATGATAACCAGAAATAGTCGCCAATTGCACCCTCAAGGAACTGGTGGCTAGCCCTTACCAAGGCTGGACTGCAAGAAGCCCAAGAAGTCCAGGACAGAGGCCATGGAATGATGTGCCTGTCTTTCTCCGCACCGCGATCCAAAGATGCGCCACACGTGGATGCACGCCAGATTCGTAGACCTCCCCCCCAGGCCTGTAGTAAGGTCTCTACCACCAAGCCCGAATATCATCTCTTCTTCAACCTCGCCCTTTCCAGAACTATGTCGTAAGTGAGAATGAATCCACCTGGGGGCATGCAAAGCAGCCCTGCATCAGGAGGCCCTTCTAAACCAGACGTCGCCATGGTCAATCCACTGGAATCCAAATCAGGTCGCCATATCATGGGCGCCTCAGCCAGTCCTGTGCCACCAACCTTACTAATCCCCGGTGTGCCTCTATCCGTTGCACTACCCGGCCTAAGAGTGCCCATAGGGGAAAAAACAGAGAACCTTCTGTGAGCCTCTGCTGAATTAGAGCATCCAGGCCCTCGGACATCCTTTCTCAACTTCTGTTGAAAAAGCTGGCTGGCCTGGACAGCCTTGGACATTGCCATTAGGTCACCGACCAGTATGCCCCATCGGTGGACCACCTGTTCGAACACCCCCAGGTTGAGCTGCCACTCTCCGGGGTCTGTGCGCACTCAGCTGAGGTAGTCTGCAGTCACATTATCGACTCCTGGACTTGCGCCACCAATAATGCCTGGAGATGAGTCTCCACCCAGCCAAATAGCCTTTCAGCCTCCTCCTCAGGGCTGCACTGTCCACACCTCCTTGCCGGCTGATTTAAGCCATCGCGGTTGCCTTGTCCGAGAGGACTTGGCCTGCCTCCCCTGCAACCATGGCTCGAAACCTTTGGCGCCAAGGCCACCGCTCGCATCTGTTGCTAGACCACAGGGCCTCCTACGGACTCCACTGTCCCAGAACAAAGCATCCTTAGTGAAGGGCTCCCCAACTTGACAGACTGGCCTCAGTCATTAGCGGAACCCACACCAGGGACTCGGGTGGCATGCCCCCTTCCAGGCTCCCCAGATGCAGCCACCACCTAAGGGCTCTCCTGGAGCTCCGTGGGCAGGGGAGTACTTGGGAGAGGGGTTGACTCTGATGGAAACCCCGCCGGTGCAGAGCCCTCTGCTATAGTCGCATGTGCATACTTGACCATGGGACTAGCTCTAGAGCGGCCGCCACGGTCCCCAGAACATGCAGCTAATGCCATGCCATCTCCAGGAACTGTCGTAGCTCCTGTGCCCAGCGATCCGGCACAAACCCCTGCCCACGCGGGTATCGAAGCACACTTTCAAATTCTCCAGCTCCTAGGCCGGCTGTAGCTGACTCCTGGCCAAGTGTGACCACCCGACCAAGATTTAGAAGGCACTCCACCCCGCGCGCTGTTGCTCTTACACGATCACCCCTGCACTTCGCCTGGATCAGCCAATCATCTAAGTACAGGTGGACTAAAACCCCTTCTTGTAGAGAGCTACTGCCACCCCCACCACCGAGATCTTGATGAAGGTACGGGGGCTGCTCACCAGACCGAAGGGCAACATGCGCCACTGGAAATGGCCCCTTGGAACCACTACTATTACTGATCTCAGCATTTCCATGTGGAAATGCGGTACTAGATGACAGTGGTTCATGCCCTAAGGACAAGAACTGGGCAAAAGGAACCTTCCTTTTTGGGCACCGCAAAATAGATGGAGTACTGGTCTCGCGGAACTGGTTCCATGGCTCTTAGTTGCAGGAGACGAGTCAAGTTCTCCTCTACTGTCACCGACACCACTATATCCACTTTGGGCGATCAAAGGAGCTTTTGTTCTTGCTCCAGTAGCAGGTACAGGTATGTCATGGATCACACTCCTACCAGATCAGCCTCCGGCAGATTCCACTCGTCCTGGATCATCTGTCATACTACTTTATGTACCGGGAAAACTTACCACGATTTCCGCACCACCTGGAGCAGCAGATCCTCCAGCACCTCTTCCTCCGCTGAGAGATTAGCAGACATATACAGAGCCTTGGAGGACTCCAAAAAGAGCACTGGCAGCTCCTTTCTACAGAACACCTGAACAATCCAGGCCTGATCCTCCTGTTCTGGGATCTCTCCTTCTTCCAACTCCTCCTGCAGCTCTAGCTCCATGTCGCGGTCTTCCCCATCCAACCCCTCTGACAATGGCGAGCGCTGACACTCCACTGAACCTCTCGTCTGCTTGGTCACCACTGTCTCTGACTTGTGCACTTTTGCATCAGACGCCCTCTTAGCCCTGCGTTTCGGGGCAGAGGAGCTGCTTGCCGAGCCCTACTGACATCGTAAAATGTTTTATGCAAAAGTTAGACAAATTCTAGTGAGACCTCCCTCCGGGAGCTCTATTGCTCCCTGGGCTTGGGGGGGGGGGGGGGGATGGTCTGGGCATCACGCAGGGACCAGGGGCCGGAACCGTTGAAGATAAAATGGGGCCCCCCATCTCCGTGGTCTCTTGCAACTAGGAGGGACTCTCCTGTCTTGCTGGTCCTGTTCCAATGACCTTGCCTCTTGCGTGCAGTCTAGGTAGACACCTACCTCTGAGACAGCTTCACGTTGGGTCCCGCATAACTTGATGAGTCTTAGATTGATCCGCCATGTTGTACCTCAAAGATATGAAAATGGACCATGCACTGATCCTTTTATTACCAGTAATACCAAAGGCTGTAAGAAATACAGCTTCCCTTACAAGTAATACCACCAATTTTGAAGGTTTAACTTTGTGGTAGCAGCAGTGTAAAGATTTGCTTCTTATCATCTTTGGATTACTTTGAAAGAATCTCATCGGACTTCAGATTCAGTGCAGATGCTGGCATTTCAGTGAATTTCCAATTTGCTGCATGGTGTATGGGAGGGTTCTCCCATTTCACACGCGTTGGAAAATAACAAATTGGAGGTATAATAATAAGTACACTTTCAAAGATTAAAGCAGCTTTTAAGTCCACTTTTAGCCCCTGAGGAAGGCAGCGAAACACGGCCTGTGTCGGGCCAGTGGCAACTGTGTTTTGAATAAATTTATAGTTTACCCTTCTGAGTATTCCACGTCTCTTTACTGAGTTTGTTCTCCAGCTGCCTCCAGAGCTTTCACTGGTCTCCCTCTCTTCGCTGACTTACCTCAGCGAAGGAAAAGGCACCCCGCGGCTCTCAATATCCTCAGGCTCAGCCTGCAGAACAGCTTCCGCACTGAGGGGGGGGGGGTCGATCCGGGACTATCGGCTGCAGTTTCTTCCCACGTGGTGGCTCCTCACCCGATAACAGGTTTGGGAGCCACCAGGATACCTGGGCTGCGGGAGGCCTCTGCCATTAAACAAACTTCCCCCACCCCCATGAAGAGGCGGGAAAGGAGAATCCATCTCCCTGCTGCCTGCTCCAGTCCTCTTGCCTGCAGCCTCTGCCTGGTGACCAGCCCATGTCCTCCTTTTTTTTTTTAAACTTGAATCTAACCTGACAGTAAAAACCACCAACCTGTAGCTTACAGGAAAAAAGAAAGCTTAAACCTTTCCGTAACTCTAGCCTATTCCTTTGTTGTCCCTTCAGTGAGTCCAGCATCCTGGCTCACTACCTCCTTCAGCTGCTTGGAGACTGAGCATACTGGGGCTGATAGGCGGTGCCAGCTGCATAAGTATGGATGTCTTCAAAAAGATGGGGAACCAAACAAGCAGGTACAAAAATAGAGACTGGCGGTGATCCAATTCAGGTAAAAAACCCTTTTATTAGCCCCTACGCGTTTCGGCTGAAAAGCCTTCTTCAGGGGGTCTTTAGAGGGAACACACCTCAAGAAATAATAACAAACATCAATATGAACACAATATAAAAATCACTTAAAAATCAATTAATTATAACATAGAAATAACAATGATTTTAATAAAAATATATTAAAACTAATAAAACTTGCTAAGTGCTTCTAAACACATGAATAAATTATATAAAAGATGTAGATAAATTTTATAACAGATATGATAATGAAAATGTTAAAAACATAAATAGAATATCAAAAGCACAACTAACATACATCCGGGAAACTACAGACCGGTGAGCCTGACGTCAGTACCGGGAAAAATGGTAGAAACCATGATAAAGAATAAAATTACTCAGCATGTAGATAGTCACAACCTAATGGGAGACAGCCAACATGGCTTTAGACAAGGAAGATCTTGTCTTACTAATCTGTTATGTTTTTCTGAAGGAGTGAATAAACAGGTGGACAAAGGTGAGTCGGTTGATATTGTGTATCTGGACTTTCAGAAAACCTTTGACAAGGTCCCTCATCAGAGACTTTTGGCAAAACTAAAGAGTCATGGGATAGGAGGCAGTGTACTATTGTGAATCAGGAACTGGTTAAAAAGATAGAAAGCAGAGGGTAGGGCTAAATGGCCAATTTTCCCAATGGAGAAAGGTGAATAGTGGTGTACTCCAGGGATCTGTGCTGGATCTGCTGCTTTTTGACATATTCATAAATGACCTGGAAAGTGGAATAACGAGTGAGGTTATCAAATTTGCAGATGACACAAAAAACTATTTAAAGTTGTTAAAACCCAAGAGGATTGTGAAAAACTGCAAGAGGATCTTGATAAATTGGAAGACTGGGCATCAAAATGGCAGATGAAATTTAATGTGGACAAGTGCAAGGTTATGCACCTAGGGAAGAACAACCCAAACTATGGTTACACAATGCAAGGTTCCACATTAGGAACCACCACCCAGGAAAAAGATTTAGGTGTCATTGTGGATACCATGTTAAAACCCTCGGCCCAGTGTGCAGCGGCGGCCAAGAGAGCAAATAGAATGCTAGGTATGATAAGGAAAGGAATGGAAAATAAAACAAAAGATATTATAATGCCTCTATATCGTTCCATGGTGAGACCGCACCTTGAATATTGTGTGCAATTCTGGTCGCCGTATCTTAAAAAGGATATAGCAATTTTAGAAAAGGTTCAGAGAAGAGCCACCAAAATGGTAGAGGGGATGGAAGGATACTCCTATGAGGAGAGGCTAAAAACGTTAGGGCTCTTTAACCTGGAAAGGAGACGGCTGAGGGGAGATATGATAGAAGTCTATAAATTAATGAACGGAGTGGAACGGGTAAACGTAGATCGATTGTTTACATTATCAGAATATAGAAAGACTAGGGGACATGCAATGAAGCTACAGGGTAAACTATTTAAGACTAATAAAAGAAAATATTTTTTCACTCAACGTGTAATCAGACTCTGGAATTTGTTACCGGAGGATGAAGTAAAGGCTGTTAGTGTAGCTGGGTTTAAAAAGGGTTTGGACAAGTTCCTGGAGGAAAGGTCCATAAACCATTATTAAGAAGTGACCGAAGATATCAATGCTTGACCCAGTACAAGCATTGTGGAACTTGTGTCTCTTGGGGAAACTGCTAGGTACATATGACCTAGATTGGCCACTGTTGGAAACAGAATACTGGGCTTGATTGACCTTGGTCTGACCCAGTATGGCATATCTTATGTTCTTATGTTCTTAAATACCAATATTTAAGAATCATAAAAACATAAAAAGCAATAAAAAGGTAAAAGAGGAGGATGAGGACGACACAACGAAAATAATACTAAAATGATCTTTGTTTCTGTCTCGTAGTACACAAGTATGTCCACTGGGGATAAATAAATAAATAATTATACTATGAAAAGGACTAAAATTTGTAATACAGCTATCATAAATTATGAAAAAGGGGGGAGGGGAAGGGTGGGGTGCATCAACAACAGACATAGCCATTAAAGAAAACTTTTGAAGTTTATATGATATAAATAAACTGCATACCTAGGAGATGTTTATGTTTATTACATTTGATATACCGCTCAGGCCAAAGCATCATAGCTGTTTACAATATTACATATATGATACTGAAAAAAGGAAAAGAACGCCATTAATAAGATAGGACAGAATAAGAGATACAGTGATAGTCAAGGAAATTGAAGAGATAAGAGGAAAGGCTCATTATAACATCCAGAGAGGTAGAATATCGTACCACCACAGCTCAGTCCTTCCAAACAGACTTGACCATATAGAACATTACAACATTCACAACCTTACTAACCAAAAGAAATTGTTCTGCTGAGAAATGCTTAAAACTTTAGTGTATTCCGCAACCCTTTACATTTATAAAAATGCATTCTGCGATGGAATATTCAGCACTGCAAAAGTTGCTTATTTCAAAGGTAAACGTATTCAGCGACGGAATATTCAAAAATGCAAAAGTTGCTTGTTTCAAAGGTAAAAAAAATGAGGAAGACAAACTGCCATACAATAGTGCTTAAAAAGACAAACTTTAGTAAGGTTGTGTACGTTGTAATGTTCTCTCTCTTTAATCTATGTTATAAAATTTATCTACATCTTTTATATAATTTATTATTCATGTGTTTAGAAGCACTTACCAAGTTTTATTAGTTTTAATATATTTTTATTAAAATCATTATTTCTATGTTATTATAATTAATTGATTTTTAAGTGTTTTTTATATTGTGTTCATACTGATATTTATTGTTATTATTTCTTGAGGTGTGTTCCCTCTAAAGACCCCCTGAAGAAGGGTTTTCAGCCGAAACGCGTAGGGGATAATAACCACCACCACCAGTCTCTTTTTTGTACCTGCTTCTTTGGTTCCCCGTGTCAAAGTGCAGGTATATGCTGCTCCTTTTGGTCCGCTATTGTCTTCAAAAAGATGACATGCTGTCTCCAAGCTGCTGGAAGAGGTACACTACCCAGAGGTGCAAGACTGGACTGGAGGAAAATATATTATTTTTCACCCAAACAGCAACAAGAACACACACAAGAGATCAGAAAGGAGAACAGCTGCCCTCTGTTTCTTTCATGTTGCGTCTCGCTTCTTTCCTACCTCTTACTTGTTTCTTTTTCTCTATTACTTTCCTGTTTATCAATGGCGTTCCTTTCTCCCTTTTTATTTTCTGTAGCCAATGGATTATTGTATTCTACACCGCCCTGACGCTTCGGCAAGGGCGGTATATCAAACTTTGCAAATAAAGATAAAAGCAACATCTCAGTTCATAGTTTAGGCATCCAGGCTAGTTTCTCAAGTATTTCACTCCACTATTAATGCCCCCACCCCCCTCCAAAAAAAACCCCTGTGCATTCCATATATAGATGAGAAAGTTGTCAAGGTACTCACAGATTTCTAAGAACAAAGAGCTCTCCACTATTCTATAAATTCTGAAGATCCTCTTTCTTGAATTATCCAACTGGTAGACAGGAACACTAAACCTAAGCATGGATGTTTTTATAGAAATGTAGAAAGTTAAAGCATATTGTGGAAGAAACTAAGACATGGCAATGAAGTTTTACAGGTTTAAAAATACAGATATAAAAAATTTCTGCCTAACATATGACTGGCAGATGAAATTTAATGTGGAAAAGTGCAAAATGATTTATGTAGGGAACCACTCCCCCCCCTAAACTATAGATACACAATGTTAGTCGCCACCCAGGAAAAGGATTGGGGTGTGATTGTAAACAATACATAGAAATCTGTTTAGCAAGCAGCAGTGGCCCAAAACAGCAATGTTAGGAATTATTAGGAAAGGAATAGAAAACAAAACAAAGAATATCATAATGCTTCTGTGCTCCATGGTGCAACCGCACCTTGAGTATTGTGCACAATTCTGATCTCCACATTTCAAAAAAAAAAAAATATAGCAGAAGATACAGAGAAGGGTGAAAATGATAAAGGGGAAGGAACGACTCTCCTATGAAGAAAGACTAAAGAGTGGAGTGGAACTGTAGATGCAAATAGATTGTTTACTCCGTCAAAAAATACAGGGATTAGGAGTCGCACAATGAAGCTACAATGTAATATATTTAAAACCAGTAAGAGAAAATATTCACTCTCTAAAGTATAATTAGTCTTTGGAACTCATTGCTGGAAGATGCAATAAAAGCAAGTACTGTACATAACATAGGAAACAAAGGATATGGTATACTGAGTCATACCAAGTGTACATCAAGCCCAGTATCCTGTTTTCAACAGTGGTCATTCCAGGTCTCAAGAACATGTCGAGTTCCCAAAGATTTACACATTCCATGATACTTGTAACAGGGATAAGCAAGCAGTAGATCTCCCCAGGCCTCTAACAATGGTTTACAAACTTTTCCTCCAAGAACCAAGCCTGTTTTTAATACAGCTACAATAACGGCTTTTACTACATCCTCCAGTAATGAATTCCAGAGTTTGATTATATGTTGAGTGAAAAAATATTTTCTCCGATTAGTTTTAAAAGTGCCACATTCTAGCTTCATTGCATGTCCCCTATCAAATCTCCCCTCAGCCATCTCTTTTCCAGTTTAAAAGACGAAATCCTTTTAAGCCTTTCCTCAGATATACTTCCATCCCCCTTTGTCATTTTGGTGGCTCTTCTCTGCACCTTTTCCAATTCTGCCATATCCTTTTTAAGATATGATGACCAGAATTGCACACAATATTCAAGGTGCAATCACACCATAGAGCGATATAGAGGCATTATATCATCCTTGGTTTTATTTTCTATTCTTTTCCGTTATGATTCCTAGCATTCTATTTGCTTTCTTGGCCGCCGCTACACACTGGGCAGAGGATTTCAATGTACTCGTGCGTTTTAGCAACTGAATAATTTTGTGTCATCTGCAAATCTGATCACCTCACTCATTATTCCAATTTCCAGGTTATTTATAAATATGTTAAAAAGCAGTGGGCCCAGCACAAATCCCTAGGGTACTCCACTATTCACCTTTCTCTACAGAGAAAGTTGTCCATTTAGCTCTACTAACCATTTTCTATCTTTTAACCAGTTCTGAATCCACAATAGTACAATGCCTCCTATCCCATGACTTTTTAATTTCCCCAAGAGTCCAGATACACTTTATCAACTGGCTCACTTATCTACCTGTTTATTCATACCTTAAAAAAATAACAGATTAGTAAGACAAGACTTTCCTTGACTAAATCCATGTTGGCTCCCTGCTATTAAGCCATGACCATCCACATGCTCAGTAATTTTTTTATAATGGTTTCTACCATTTTGCCTGATACAGACGTCAAACTCACTGGTCTGTAGTTTCCTGGATTATCCCTGGAACCCTTTTTAAAAAATGGAGCTACACTGGCCACTCTCCAATCCTCAGGTACTACAGATGATTTTAAGGACAATTCATGGATTATTAAAAGTAGGTCTGCAAAGTGTAGTTACTAACCTGTAAAAGGTGTTCTCCAGGGACAACAGGAATCAGTCCTCATTTATGGGTGATGTCGGTACCAACGGAACTCATGTAGAGCAATTCCCCAGCTTTCAAAAGAAAGCCTTTCAGATTGCTGCCACACATGCGTGGTCCTCTTCCTGCCCAAAGGTGCCATCTTGCTCAGCCAGGTCCCAGAGCTAAAGCCCTACTAAGCAGATGGCAAGGGAAGGATAAAAATAGCAACTCTTCAGGGGAGGTGGGAGGGTAGTGAGCACTGTTCCCTCTAAGCTGTGCGCATGTGTGCGCGCACACACACCTCGTCGAGCGAGCGTACATACTATGCAGCAGAGCGCACAAAAATTACGGTTCTGATTCTGATAGAAAACACAGACATCTTAAAATGTAAAAGTTATGATTGTAATTACTAGAAATTTTCCACTTCATTTAGTAATCATCTATTTTCATTTAAAAATGTGGTGTACCTACTGTATTTTGACGTGTAGTCAAATTTTAAAGTATATAACTCCGAGTGTCGTTATGTGGTGCACAAAAATTTAACCTTCCTTCAAACGCTGCACAGCTGATATTTTATGCGCATCACAGCTTACAGAAAATTAGAGGGAACATTGGTAGTGAGGACTGATTCCAGCTGTCCCTGTTACAGATGAGTACAGATGAGTTACAGATGAGTAACTACACTTTCTCCAGGAACAAGCAGGAAGTCAGTCCTCACTTATGGGACTCCCAAGCTACAGCTACCGAACCTGTAACCCAAAAAACACTTCCGTGAGGCCGTGAGCAGAAGCTAATGCTTGACAAAGGAATTCAAAGACGACCAGGTCGCTGCTCTACAAATCTCTACTGCAGGTACAAATTTGTACTCAGCACAAGACGTCGCTTGCACCCTAGTCGAATGCGCTCTCAAGCCTTCCGGCACCAGCTTACCTTTCAAGATGTATGCCGATGCTATTACCCCTTTACTCCATCTGGCAATAGACGCCTTTGACACTGTCTCTCCCTTCCGAGGACCGCCAAATAGAACAAATAATCTGTCCGACCTCTGGAACTCTGCAGTCCGCCGGATATACGCCTTCAAGGCTCTACGAACATCCAAGAGATGCAGCTGTTCGGCAGAAGAACTCCTTGCATCCTTCCTGAACACCGGTAAAGAAACTACTTGATTCACGTGAAAAAGAGAGACTACCTTCGGCAAAAAAAAGATAGTACTGGCCTCAGTACTACCTTTGACCCATAAAAGTACAGGAAGGGCTCCTTACAAGACAAAGCCTGTAATTCCAAAATTCTCCTTGCTGAGGTAAATCGCCATTAGGAAAATGACCTTCAGAGTAAGATCCTTTAAAGACGCCGTCGCCAAAGGCTCAAACAGCTGCCCTCCTAACGCTGCCAAGACCAACTGCAGATCCCATTGAGGAACTATTTGTCTGCATGGTGGTCGCAGAAGCAGCACCACTCTCAAAAATCTCTTAATATCCGGATGAGTGCCCAGCGCTTGCCCCTTGATCTTTCCTCTATAACAGGAGAGCGCTGCTAACTGTACCCTTAAAGAAGAGGCCGCTAAGCCCTTCTGAAAACCATCCTGCATGAAAACTAAAACTTGTGGCACCGACGCCTGCAAGGCCTCCCAACTCCTGTCTCTACACCAAGCCTCAAAGATATGCCACACGCGAATATATGCCAAAGAAGTAGATCTCCTACGAGCCCCTAACAAGGTAGAAATCACCGCTTCCGAATATCCTCTAGCTCTCAACCTTGCCCTTTCAAGAGCCACGCTGTAAGCGAGAACCGATCCACCTGCGGCATGAACAACAGACCTTGCGACAAGAGATCCCTCCTGACTAGTAGATGCCAAGGCTTTCCGACCAGCAGTCTCCGGAGATCCGCGTACCACGGCCTCTTTAGCCAATCCGGAGCGATCAGTATCACCAATCCTCTGTGATTTTCGATTCGTTGCACTACGCGGCCTATTAACACCCATGGCGGGAAGACGTACAAGAGCTTCTCTACCGGCCAATCCTGTATGAGCGTATCTAGACCCTCTGACATTCTCTCCTCCTGCTGAAGAACCAGCTGGCCTTCGCCGAATTGAAAGTCGCCATGAGATCCTTTAATCGGTGACCCCCAGCGCCTCAACACCATCTCGTACACTTCTGGATGAAGTGTCCACTCTCCTGGATCTACCTTCACTCGACTCAAATAATCGGCCTCCATTGTCCACCCCTGCCACATGCGCTGCCGATAGAGTCGGAAGGTTTCGTTCCACCCATTCGAACAACTGTTCTGCTTCGACTTCCAAGGGCGCACTGTTGGTTCCTCCCTGCCTGTTGATGTAGGCCACAACGGTCGCATGTCGGAAAACACTGATCGCTCTCCCGTGTAGATATGGCTGAAACTTTAGTAAAGCCTTTGCTACCGCTTGTAGATCCAACCTGTTGATCACTATGCCTTCTCCTGTTCGGTCCACTGTCCCTGTGCGAACCTCCCTTGAAAGTGAGCTCCCCAGCCTGTCAGACTTGCATCTGTAGTCAGAGGCAGCCAGCTTGGCGTTTCCAGGGGCATGCCCTTTTCCAGAGACCCCGGAATCAACCCCCACTGCAATGCTGTCCGGGCCGCCTCTGGACAGAGTATTCTTCGAGATAACAGCTCGTTCTGGTGAGACCAGCTTCTGAGCAACACTCTAACGGTCTCATATGCGCCCTCACCCAGGGCACCAACTCGAGCGTTGCCACCATCGTACCCAGGAGCTGCAGATAATGCCATGCCGTCGGACGCGGCCTGCTGAGATACCGCCGGATCAACGTCCTTAACTTGACTGCTCAATGCGGAGGAAGGAAAACCCTGCCTGCCGCCGTATCGAAACATGCCCCGAGGTATTCCAGATTCTGAAACAGAACCAAACTGCTCTTGGCCATATTGACCACCCAACCTAAACTCTGCAGGCGCTTGGCCACGTTGGACGTGGCCCCTTCGCTCTCTGTCCTTGACTTCACTCGAATTAACCAGTCGTCCAAATATGGATGAACCTCTCTCTGTGCTGCTGCTACCACTACCATAACCTTGGTAAACGTCCGTGGAGCCGTCACCAGTCCGAATTGTAACGCTCAAAATTGAAAATGCCCCATTGGCACTGCAAACCTGAGAAATCTTTGATGTTCCTGACGAATCGTAATATGAAGGTACGCTTCTGACAAATCTAGGGACGTTAAGAAACTCGCCTTTTCTGACCGCCACAATGACCGACCTGAGCATCTCCATATGAAAATGGGACACTGATTCACTCCTTTTAAATCCAGAAATCGGTCGATAAGTCCCTTCCTTCTTTGGGACTACAAAATAAATGGAGTATTGACCTAAACCGCATTGGTCTGATGGAACTGGCACTACTGCCTTGAGAGCCAACAGCCTGTCCAATGTCTGCTTGATCGCCCCCCGCTTGCAAAATGCCTTGCAAAGGGACTGCACAAAAGAATCGGTCACCGGCCGTTGAAACTCCAAAGCATATCCTTCTCGAATCACTTCCAACACCCACTGATCTGATGTGATTTGGACCCAGGCAGCATAAAAGTCCTGTAAACGACCTCCCACTGGTAGCTCTACCTGGGTCCCCCTGACTTCATTGCGGCTTCTTGAAATTTGACGAGGAGGCCACAAAACCTCTACTCGCCCCTCGAAACCCCTGGTTTCTATAGGGAAAACGTCCCCTCTGACCCTGAGTGAATCTTGAGGAACGAAAACGACGAAACTCTTTCTGAGGCAACCTATTCATCGGCGGAAATCTGGTCTGCTTCCGCTTGTCCTCCGGCAGCCTTCCGCCCTTGGAGTCTCCCAAATCTTTCATGATTTTGTCCAAATCTTCTCCAAAAAGCAGCTTTCCCTTAAATGGAAGCTTACTCAACCTGGCTTTAGAAGACGCATCCGCTGCCCAATTACGCAGCCAAAAGGTATCTCCTCGTGGCTACTACCGAAACCATACTATTTGAAAGCCCCCGAATGAGGTCATAATGAATATCAGTGAGATAAGCCGCTCCTGATTCCAGCTGAGCCGCTTCACTTGCCAATTCTTCCACCTGCTCTCCCTGGACTCGCTGCGACCAGCGAAGACAGGCGCGTGCAACCCACGCCCCACAAATGGACGCTTGCATGGACAGAACAGTCACCTCAAACACCTGCTTTAACAAGGCATCAAGCTTTCTGTCCTGGATATCCTTGAGAACTGCACTCCCTTCCATCGGAATGTTCATCTTCTTAGTCACCGCAGATACTGCCGCATTCACCCTCGGTAACTTAAGAGTTCCTTATCTTGGTCCACCAGCGGATAAAGACGAGACAACTCTGGACCCTTTTAGGGTTGCCTCTGGCATGTCCCACTCACCTTGAATCATCTCCTTTATCACCCGGTGCATGGGAAATGCTCTCTGAGTCTTCCTAAATGCTTGCAACAACGGGGAGAACAACGATCGGGGAGAACAACGCTGCCAGGCCATCCGGCCCTCCTGGGAAGCCCCTCCAGCTCAGTCGGGGCTGTGGGAGGGGGAGGAGCAGCAGCAGGCCGGCATAAAGAGAAGCCGCCGCCGGCGGGAAAACTCCCTTTTACCATCTTCCTCCCCTGATCGGGGAGAACAACGCTGCCAGGCCATCCGGCCCTCCTGGGAAGCCCCTCCAGCTCAGTCGGGGCTGTGGGAGGGGGAGGAGCAGCAGCAGGCCGGCATAAAGAGAAGCCGCCGCCGGCGGGAAAACTCCCTTTTACCATCTTCCTCCCCTGATCGGGGAGAACAACGCTGCCAGGCCATCCGGCCCTCCTGGGAAGCCCCTCCAGCTCAGTCGGGGCTGTGGGAGGGGGAGGAGCAGCAGCAGGCCGGCATAAAGAGAAGCCGCCGCCGGCGGGAAAACTCCCTTTTACCATCTTCCTCCCCTGATCGGGGAGAACAACGCTGCCAGGCCATCCGGCCCTCCTGGGAAGCCCCTCCAGCTCAGTCGGGGCTGTGGGAGGGGGAGGAGCAGCAGCAGGCCGGCATAAAGAGAAGCCGCCGCCGGCGGGAAAACTCCCTTTTACCATCTTCCTCCCCTGATCGGGGAGAACAACGCTGCCAGGCCATCCGGCCCTCCTGGGAAGCCCCTCCAGCTCAGTCGGGGCTGTGGGAGAGGGAGGAGCAGCAGCAGGCCGGCATAAAGAGAAGCCGCCGCCGGCGGGAAAACTCCCTTTTACCATCTTCCTCCCCTGATCGGGGAGAACAACGCTGCCAGGCCATCCGGCCCTCCTGGGAAGCCCCTCCAGCTCAGTCGGGGCTGTGGGAGGGGGAGGAGCAGCAGCAGGCCGGCATAAAGAGAAGCCGCCGCCAGGCGGGCCCGCGCCTGAGGGCCTCGCCAGAGGGCCCTTTGGCGTGGCCCTTAGGCGGGGCACTGTTACATTACCCCACCATCAACAAGCTGTCCTAACTCAACTAAAGCTCTGAACATACGCGACTCCTCCTCGAATAACCTGCAATAAATCTACTCTGAGAACCCCTTCTACCCAGCAGAAATCTGACAACGTAATAGCAGAGACCAACAGAAGGCACGAGCTGCCCTAAACAAAACTAATGCAAGAACACAGCAAACCCCGCAAAGACTGTAAGTGAACTGAACACTAAGGATAGTCCCTCAGTGTTAAATGTTGCAAGATAGTCCTTACATAGCTACACTCACAATTAATTGCTCTTCTGTTACAATTTAACCAAGTCTTTGCAACAAATATATACATTGTTACAAACAGCTACTCTAAGATTCTTTGCTTTCTACTTTGACCTGAAACGCACTGTAACTGTCTTATTATACTGTAAATTACACTAATGCATTGAACATCAAAATGTTGCAAAATCTGCTGTAAACTTGTGTTGAAAATATCCAACCAAACTCCATTATGCTCTAATTGACCTAATGTATACTGTGAACCACTATATCACACTGTGAACCACATTGGTACTGCGACCTACTGTAACCTGCATATGAGAATCCAGTGTATCACTTAGTGTGGATTAACCTGAATACTGCTAAGCCAACAATACATTGAAATTACTTGATCAGCCAGTTTATAGGCCCTTATTATATCCAGCATTTCTCCCTACCAAGTTAGAGCCTGGTCTGGGCGGTAGAAATATAGCAACCTCCCTCATAGTACTACCCAATAGCTGCTCCAGGTAGTCTTCTTGTGCACCAATTGACAATACTCACCTGCTGTCCACCCTTATTTCCCTAACACATTTATCCCATTCTTACAAAGATGGGTCCCCTCATTACCACCATCCTTGGATGCTACATCATCCTTACTAACTGGTTCTCCTGCTCTCTAGCCTTAACCTCATCCATCAAACAAATCCCAATACTGCAGAGCCACGGAAGGAGATGGTCTGGTACATCCCACAGCAACCTACACTGGGATACACGCCCTCGCCACCCTCATCTCCTCCATATTACCCCTCAACATCTCAACAGAAGCAAACAATCTGACAAAACTTACCCTGACAGCCTCAAATGTGCTCTCATCAATGCACGCTCCATCCGGAAGAAATGGCCAGCTGTCACTGACTTAATTTCCACTCATGACCTTGACCTACTCTTGGTCACAGAGACTTGGTTATCCGAGGAAGACAACGTCATAATCAACCAGCTCCTCCCACCAAGATTTACAGTACATACCAGTCACAGGCAAGATAAAAGAGGTGGTGGTGTCCTCATCCTCTCTAGATCAGACCTCCAGTTCCAGACGAAGCACTCCACCAGCACAAGTCACATGGAAACCATTACCATCTCCAATAGACGCTGCTCCATCAGCTTGCTCTACAGAGCTCCCTCCACGTCACCGGATGAGCTCGCCTCTATCATCGAGCTCGCCTCCAACTCCCATAGCCCACATTCCCCAATGTGGATCCTAGGTGACTTCAACCTAGCAACTTTACAAGATAATCAAGCGGTCCCATTCCTAGAAGCCCTTGAAAACCTCGGCTTCACGCAACTAGTGAAAGCCCCCACGCACACTAAAGGCAACACCCTAGATCTGATATTCGCCCCACAGTCATCCCTTAATACATCTCTTGATCCTATTACATCCATTACCCCTGTTCCCTGGTCCGATCACAAATTGATCATCCTTCAGATTCCTTCTAGCAAAACCTTCTCCAAAATCTTCAAGACGCCAGCTAACGCAGCAAGACCAACCACTAGATCTTTTAAGCCATTTAACAAAGAGCTCATCATCGAGGAAACTCAGCAACTCATAAATACCACTATTACAGATCTTGAGGACCTAATCTCTCTCTGGAACAATAGTCTCAGTGCTATTGCCGTGCGTCCCCCAGCAAAAAAAAAGTATTCAAGGAAAAGAGTGAATGCCCCCTGGTACACTGCGGACCTTAGAGATTCCCTCATCCTATTACGTAAACTTGAAAAACGCTGGCGCCGCTCCCATGCTATGGTGGACCTGACAGCATTCAATAACCACCTAGCTGCTCACCGTAAGGCAATTTCTGAGGCAATGAAACGACACCACTCGGACACCTTGATGAGATCACTCAATAAGCCACACGACCTTTTTGACCTAGTTAAGTCCCTATCTGAGGAACCATCCTCCGGGCCGCAAGTTGAAATACACCCTCAAGATTTTGCAGCACACTTACAATCTAAGATGTGCCTTATTAACAGAACCACTACAACAACTACCACCCTTGGGCGGGTCACCCCTGGAGCTCTTTCTACATTCTCTATTCCTTCTAAGAAAGGAATCGAAGACACTATTACTGCACTCAACATCACCACATCTCAGTCTGATCCATGCCCTGCCTTCTGGATCAAGGAGCTCCGCAGCCACTTCAGCCCAGTTATTGCCTCCATAATGAACCTCTCCTTTTCAACAGGATCTTTCCCTTCAGCCCTTAAACACACTTCAATTAGACCCCTGTTGAAAAACTGCAAACTCGACCCCCTAAAGGTTGAGTCCTATAGGCCTATCTCTAGCATACCTCTACTTGCTAAGATCATCGAAAAGGAGGTCCAACGACAGTTACAGGACCATATTGACACCACTGCTCCGCTTGACCCCTGCCAACATGGCTTCAGGGAATATCACGGAGTCGAAACTCTCCTCACCATACTCCTCAGCAAGATAATCACTGGCATAGACAACATCCGCCAAGGATTTGCCCTCATCTTTCTGGACATCGCAGCAGCGTTTGATTCAGTGAATCATGATCTCCTCTTAATGAGGCTAACTGAGAAGGGCATCACTGGAACAGCGCTTGAATGGTGCAGGTCCTACTTATCCGGAAGATGGCAGCATGTCCGCTCAGGAGGCAGAACCTCAGAACCCTTCCGCCTAGATCAGGGAGTCCCTCAAGGTTCTTCACTCTCTGCCCTTCTATTTAACGTCTACATGCAACCAATCTGTAAGATCATACGGTCATTTAATGTCGACTGTATGCTGTATGCCGATGATGTTCTACTTTACACTCCCATCTCCACTGATCGCTTGGATCTCTCCCCCCTAATAAACTGCTTCAACGCAGTTTCTGAGTGGTTGCTCTCTCAAAACCTTCGTATTCAACATAAGAAAACTGAAGTTCTCTTTATCACAAGGAACCCCAACTTCACCCCACCACAATCTATCAGAACTAAGGAAGCGGAACTGCAATCCAAACCCTCAATACGCTACCTAGGTGTCACTCTGGATCAACGCCTGGATATGAAGTCCCACATAGGAAACACAGGCAGAACAATATATTACAAGATCCGTTCCCTGAGACACCTACGCTCCATGCTAGAACCAAAAGATTTCAGGACTATATACCAGGCACTGATAATACCACACTTCGATTACGCCAATGTCATTCTCCAAGGTCTTCCTCAATCCACTTTAAACCCATTACAGCTGGCTATGAATGCCACAGCAAGGATACTCCAGGGGGCTGCCAGGACTGACCATGTTACTCCTTTGCTGATTCAATTACATTGGCTACCCGTTCAGGCCAGAATTATCTTCAAAACTCTACTTCTCACGTTCAAAGCCCTCAATAAGCTCTCTGCTCCTTCCTTATCTGACCTTATCCATACCACTTCACCAAACAGAGCAAGAAGATCATCAGCCATCAACTCCTTAAAACTCCCAAAGGCCCTTACAAGCTGCTCTTCTTCCACAGCCAATAGAGCCTTTACCCTCTGTGCCCCTAGGTGCTGGAATACACTACCTCCTGGCATACGGGCCATTGACAGCTTAACACAATTCAGGAAAGCCCTCAAATTCCACCTCTTTAACAAACATCTTATTGAGCCATTTACACCCATCGACTTCAGTGATTCCTCCCAGCTATTCAGTTCCATGGTATCTCAATAACAGAAATAGGACGAATCGCTTTGTTTATTGAACATATTATTAGCACCTGTTCCTAATAACTTGTAGCCATGCTGTAGTATTATATCTGTAAATACTGTAGACTGTAAATAGTTTCCCCTGTTATCCAAGTTCCTTCCCTTGTTATCTGTAAACTCATGCATGTTATTGTACTGAGACGTTTTGTTCTATGTGAACCGCGCTGATGCCGAATAGTGCGGTATATAAGAGAATGTAAATAAATAAATAAATAAATAAATAAATAAATCTTCCAATGCAGTTTCCTCCGTCGGTCCTGACACCGGAACATTAAGAGCTTTAAGTGTCTCTGAGATAAGGGCCGGCAATTCTTTTCTCCGAAATATTCACACTACCCTGGCCTGGTCCTCCTGCTCTGGGATTTCTCCTTCTTCCAACTCCTCATCTATCTCCAGATCTTGCTCACCATCCTCAGTGGGCAGATCCTCCGAAGCCACTGACTGCTCCTGTTTCTCACTCTCTTGCCTAGACCTTTTGGTAATATCCCAGAAGGCCCCAGCGACAGAGTCGTCCCTGGTCTTTTCAGTCCGAGATCCAGTCCCAGGGAACCCGGAGAAGCCTCTGTGTGAGTGCCCCCGAACGCCTTCTGAATAAGTCCGGGGTAAAAATAGAAAAACTACCAGATAAGGAGGCCTGAGCCAGCAGTATATCTGGAGCCGAAGAAGGCCCCGCAACAGGCTCCTTAGAACCCAACTCTGAGGAGGATGGCCCCTGCATCCCCACCTCCTGATCGTCCTTATCTGCCTCCAACTGCTGCTGCTCCGCTATAGCCGCTTGACTACAAGCCTTACAAATCCCTGTGTCCACGACTGAAGACTTCTTCATTCCACAGAGTAAACAAAGTCTTTGAAGGCATGCTGAGTCCATGGCTACCTGCCCGAGCCCTTGATGCCCCCCTAGCACCGCTTAGAGCCCTTCTAAGGAGGTACCGATCACCCTCAACTGACAAGACCACTGGAGGTACTTTTTTTTTTTCCCCAAAAACTACCTTGAACAGGTGCAGGAGTGCCCCGGAGGTGAACTGCGCTAAAACCAAAGCCAAACAAAGCTTCGCTGTTGAAATAAGCACCCTAGTATCCCCCGAGAAGCCAACGGCCCTTCCCGCGCAAAACGCACGCAGCCCGGGCCTGCTGCTCAACTCCGGCCGCGAAACTGCATGTAAACCGCTCAATGCCGTGGCTGCCCGGCGTCTTACCTTGCTGCCCAGAGAAATACAAGGCTGTGGCTCTCTTCGACTTACCAGGGATGACTGCCTGCCACCCAGGCCTGCTCTTCCCTGATCAGCCATAGCTGACACTTAAACACAGCACCGGAAGCGGCCGCAGCTCCCACCTAAGCCGTCACCCGAGCGCTAGCAGGCAAAACATCTGCGGTACACTCGGGATGCCTCCCGGTTGTCTGTCTCTACAGTTATCGGACAGCAACCGGAGCTTGTGCCCCTCGCTGTTAAAGCCTTAAGCCTGAGAGGGAGGGGGAGGGAAGAGCTCCGCAGCAGACACCAAATTTAAAGGTACAGTCCACACTGTACGCCCATGTAAATTTACCAGCACTACTGAAATTAAATAAATTAAACTAAACTGAATTCAATTAAAATAAATTAAAGCAAATGTCTCTAATTGTTCCACTAGTGAGCCGGGACCTTCCGGCTCACGTCCTCCAGCTGCTTGGAGACTGAGATAACTGGAGTGAGGAGGCGGTGCCTATGTCCTTATACCAGTGTCATCAAAAGAGTGACGTTTCCCAGTCTCCAAGCTGCTGGAAGAGGAACACAATCCTAGAGTTTACGGGACTAGACTGGAGGGACGATAAGGAAGAATTTCTTAGCTAAATCCATGTTGGCAATCTACATGTTCAGTAATTTTATTCTTTAAAAGGTTTCTACCATTTTGCCTGGTACGGACATTAGGCTCACCAGTCTGTAGCTTACTGGATCACTTATGGAACCCCTTTTGAAAATTGGCGTTGCATTGGCCACTCTCGAATCTTCATGAACTACAGATTGTTTCAATAGCAGCTCACAGATTACTATTCAGAAGGAAGAAAATCTCACATACTCTGCTCTTTCATACTTTTTGTGAAGGGATAAGAAGGCGTTTGTTTGCAGGTGTCGGTATTTTCGTGAAGAGATGGTGGAATGGGCCTTCAGTGTCTGCTATTTTACAAAACTGCATGCAATATGCGACATAAGAGATTGGTTGCAAGGTACCTCTTATACCCCAATGTATGTAGAGAAACAATTGTACCCACTTGACCCCATACAAAAGGTAAACAATTCCAATCGATGTAAAGCAACATGTTTTGTTTTGACCTTTGTGTCATGTGGTGTTGGCTTAATGGTTATTTGTGCTATAATAGCGAGGTAACTCTCTTTGGGCGATAAAGGAGAATTTGCATTTTTCTGCAGGTATGGGTGAAGGACAGTTTCATGACTGACTGCATCAGGGTATTTGTCAACTGGGAAATGTGTTAGATGGTAAGGATAAAACTTGAATTTCACAACTCTCTCCCCAAGATATTTCAGATACTCAATAGGGACTGAGTGATTGGTATCCTCTGTTACAGTGTGTCACTATTTGGGCACCTTACCATCTGCTGATTTAATGGAGGAAACAAAAGGATTTGGAGGACTGGTTCCTCTTAATGGTGGAATGACCACCCAGGCTGGCAGCATATAATACATTTTTGATGGGCAATAGGGAAAAGATTATCCAACATGCTGTCAATAAAGTGGAAGTATGATTTGGTGCTTACGGAGGTGTGTTGGGATGCTCTGCTGCATGCATTGAATAGGTTCCCCGACTGGCGGATAATGCTCTTTTACAAGGGCAGCAGTATAAATTTTTACTGAGAGTTCGTAATTCACCTAAGCGGATCAGACTTGCTCAGCTTACAACAGATGCTTGTTGTGTACAGTCTGAGGCAGCAGAAGCAGCACAGAGTCATCTTTTTTGGTGCTATTTGAGAATTCAGTGTTTTTGGACAGTGGCCTACTTGATGCATATATTGGGGGTGACCAGTCATTTCAATGTGCTTCTTTTGTTATTTTCTTATTTTAATTTGCTTCTGGCTTTATGGCATGGACAATGTCAGTTTGTGCATTTAACTTGCTTAAAAGTCACATAAATGTGTTCTAAGAGCATGGTGGTATGTGGATCCATCTTCTTTGACCCAATAGTGGGGTTTTGTTTGCATGAACTAATGCTAATGGATCAGCTTAAAGCAGGCAACCCTGATTCTAGGTGATAGAGAGCATTTCTAAGTGCTTGGGGCGAATACTGGTATTCCTCACCTCCCAGAGCATGTAGTTTAGTATTGAATCTGTAGGAGGGAGGTGACTGTTGGGGGAAGAGACTGTCTGGGTGTATCGTTCCATGGTGCGACTGCACCTTGAATATTGTGCACAAGTCTGGCTGCCGTATCTTAAAAAGGATATAGCGCTATTAAAAAAGGTACAGAGAAGAGCCACCAAAATGGTAAAGGGGATGGAAGGATACCCCTATGAGGAAAGACTTAAAAGGTTAGGATAAGGAGAAATTGTAATCATACTCTAATTTCCTTTCCTTGAATCCTGCTAGACCAGTCCATGACACGTCCTGGAAGTCTTCATATCTGCTGGGAAGCACTACTGCCTTTATGTTGCGTTCTTATTGCAGTGCCTAATGATGATGATTCAGTTGTGGTAAGAGAGTCAAATAGGTATTCCAGTAGTTTTGTTCTGATGGTTAAACATTGTGTTGGTTAATATTTGAGGAATTTTTCAGGTCTTGCTTACTGCCTAGAAGTAATCTTACTGGCTTCTCTCAGTAGTGCATCAGTGGTTATACCTCCTGATGAGATCCTTGAAAGATGAAGTTCAAGTCTGCCTCCACTTGCTGGCAAGGGAGCATAACCCACCCATCTGGACTGGTCTAGCAGGTAAGGAACAGAAAAATCAGAATTACCCAAGCACACAAGATATTTAAAATTAAAATGACCAGAAATTTCAAAAACAAGCACAGAAAGTATTTACCCAGGAGTGGCCTAGTGGTCGGGGGTTCAAATCCCACTAGAGGACAGCAACCTTGGGCCGGAAGGACTGGGGTTTCTAGTCCCACAGGTGCTCCTTGTGGTCTTGGGCAAGCCACTTAACTATTTTATAGGGAACATGGGCAGGGCAATAGAGGGTTATCTCCAAGTTCTAATGCCTTGTTCAATGTAATTTCAGTTTGTTCAATGTAAACCGCCTTGATTTCATGAAAGGCGGTATATAAGAAATGTTAAATAAATAAACCAACCCAATGTTCTATATTTCTAGGCTGAATAAGTCTCATGTACTTCTTCCTAGCACACCCTTATCTGCACACAGCCTCCATTCTATTTCTGGAAGAAGATATAAGCAAGAATAAACTACATTTAAAATGTAATCCTAGCAAGAACGCTAAAGGTTGGGAGGAGGATGGGGAAGGAGGGTGAAAAAAGCACATCAGGAGAATAAAACAGGGTTATTTCTCTTGAAAAGGAAGGTAAAAAAAGGCACACAAAGCTGTTGCCAGCTATAGTTTAAATTTAAAAAAATCCCTAAAATCAGTGACTAAAATTACAAATCGCACCATATCTGAACAACTACTAATTGCATTACCCCCCTAAATAATAATCTAGATTAACTGTAAAAATGTTTACTGAAGAAGAAGGTACACCAGTAATCTCTCTCTCTTCAGGATAAAGAAATGATAATTACACTTACCTGGTAATTGTAGTTCCTTGAGTGAGGACAGTTCAGTCCTCCACCTCTGGGTTGTGCACCTCCTCCTGCAGCTGGAGACTGGACCTGTCAAACGCTGACGTCACTGGATAAGGACTGGTGCACACTCCACTTCCCTCCAGTGAACTATTGACAAAGCACACTCAAAGGAGCAACCAATAAGTAGCCAATAATGAACAATATCATAACTATCTAAAAAGGTAACCCCAACAGGGAAGAAACGCTGCACAGTACCGGTTCCTGCAACCCCCCTCAGAGCAAGAAGAGAGAGACAGACAGAAACAGGACAGAAAGGAGACGGACCTACCTGTGACTGAATCAGGCGATCCAAGAGAAAAAACATCCCCCTCAATATACCTGGGCGGGACTGAGGACTGAACTGTCCTCACTCAAGGAACTACAATTACCAGGTAAGTGTAATTATCATTTCCTTATCGTTCCGACAGTTCAGTCCTCCACCTCTGGGATGTAACAGAGCAGTGTTCAACGGGAGGGGACGTCCATCGCGGCCCGCAAGACCGCGGAACCGAAAACGGCATCCCCCGCCGCGAGGACATCAAGACGATAATGTTTACTGAACGCGTGCAGAGAAGACCATGTGGCTGCCTTGCAAATATCCACCGGAGGGACGGAAGCGAACTCCGCCCAAGAAGCCGCCTGCGCTCTAGTAGAGTGCGCCCGTAAGCCTGAGCGCACCACTCGACCCTGAAGATGATACGCCGATGCGATGGTCTCTCTAATCCATCTAGAAATGGAAGCTTTAGCTGCCGCCTCACCTTTACGAGGCCCACCGAACAGCACAAAGAGACGAGCCGACTTACGAAACGACACGGACACCTGCAAATAACGCCGCAACACTCTCCTAAGATCCAACCGACGTAACGGGTCCGCCGAAGAAGAATCCCCTCCCGAAGAAAGCACCGGGAGGGATACCGACTGATTAAGATGAAACGGAGAGATGACCTTAGGCAAAAAGGAGGGTACGGGCCGCAGAACCACCTTCTCCTTCGAAAAAACCAGAAAGGGTTCCTTGCACGAAAGCGCTTGTAACTCCGAAATGCGCCGCGCAGAACAGATGGCCACTAAGAACACCGTCTTCAAGGTTAGATCCTTCACAGTCGCCGAACCCAAAGGCTCAAAGGGTTCCCGAACTAGCGCTCGCAAAACCAGGTTGAAATCCCAAGGAGGTACCATAACCCGGCGGCAAGGACGCAGATTCGATACCGCCTTCAGGAAACGCAACACATCCGGGTGCGCTCCCAACGGGACATCCTGTATCCTGCCTCTATAGCAGGCCAACGCCGCCAATTGGACCTTCAAGGAACTAGCCGCCAGACCCTTATCGAAACCGTCCTGCAGAAAGCTCAAGACCACAGGCACGGAGGCTGTAGCCGCGCGAACCTGCCGCCGCGAACACCAATCCTCAAAAACGCGCCAAATCCGAACATAAGCCAGGGACGTTGACCTCTTCCTGGTGCGCAGCAGCATCGCCACCACCGAGCGGGAGTATCCTTTCTTCCTCAACTTTGCCCTTTCAATGGCCAAACCGTAAGCGAGAATCGATTCACGTGAGTCATGCGAAGAGGACCTTGGAGCAGGAGGTCTTCCGAAGCTGGCAGTCGCCACGGGTCACCGTCCAGCAGACGGACGAGGTCCGCGTACCACGGACGGCGCGGCCAGTCCGGAGCCACCAGCAACACCCTCCCGGGGTGAGCCTCGATCCGTTGCACCACGCGTCCTATCAGAGCCCACGGCGGAAAAACGTAGAGAAGGCCGTGACTCGGCCATCGCTGCATCAAGGCGTCGATCCCTTCCGACATCCGTTCCTGCCGTCTGCTGAAGAAGCGGCCCACCTTCGCCGACTGGAAGGTAGCCATGAGATCCATAACCGGGGTTCCCCAGCGACGAACTATCTGGGCGAACACCTGGGGATTGAGCTCCCATTCCCCGGCGTCCACCTGGACCCTGCTGAGATAATCCGCCGTCACATTGTCTTTCCCCGCAATGTGCGCCGCGGAAAGTGCCAGGAGACACTTTTCCACCCAGGAGAACAGCAACTCCGCCTCCTCTTCCATGGCCACGCTGCCGGTCCCCCCCCCGACGGTTGATGTAGGCCACCGTCACAGAGTTGTCGGACAGTACTCTGACCGGCCGGCCCATCACGGAGGACTCGAAGGTCTGGAGCGCCAGCAAGACCGCCCTCAATTCCAGACGATTGATGGACCAACCTCCGTGCTGGGCGGACCACCTCCCCTGCGCGAACTGATCGCAGCAGTGGGCTCCCCAGCCCGCAAGACTCGCGTCCGTCATCAGCGGAACCCAGACGGGCTGCTCCAGTGGCATTCCCGCCTGCAGAGAAGCAGGCACGAGCCACCACTGCAACGCCCGCCTGACCCGCGGGGTCAGGGAAGACGCTTGCTCAATGAGTCTGACTGGTGGGACCAGCGGCGAAGAAGCGCCCTCTGCAAGGGCCGCATGTGACCCCGAGCCCAGGGCACCACCTCGAGAGTCGCAGCCATCGTTCCAAGCAGGCGCAGGTACTCCCACGCCGAGGGAGCCGGGGCTGCGCGAAATCGGCTGACCAGGCGCCGCAGGCCCAGGACCCGGCGAGGTGGCAGAAACACCAACCCTGAGTGAGTGTCGTACCGCACCCCCAGATACTCGAGCTCCTGGGTCGGCACAAGCTGACTCTTGGCCGGGTTGACCACCCAACCGAGATGCTGCAAGAACTGCACCACTCGGTTGGTCACTCGCATACTCTCGTCTGCGGACTTCGCCCGAATCAACCAGTCGTCGAGATAGGGGTGAACCAAAATGCCCTCCTTTCGCAACGCCGCCGCCACCACCACCACCACCATAAGCTTGGTGAAAGTACGCGGAGCCGTAGCGAGGCCGAAGGGCAACGCTTGGAATTGAAAGTGCCCCCAGGGGAGAGCAAACCGCAGAAACCGTTGGTGACTTTCCCTGATCGGAATATGAAGATACGCCTCCGTGAGGTCTAGAGAGGTCAAAAACTCCCCCTTGCGCACTGCGACAATTACGGAGCGCAAGGTTTCCATTCTGAAATGGGGCACTCGGAGACAACGATTTACGCCCTTCAAATCCAGAATGGGGCGAAGGGACCCATCCTTTTTGGGCACCACGAAATAGATTGAGTACCGTCCCAAGCCGCAGTCTGCCAACGGGTACAGGCCGGATGGCCTGCAAGTCCAACAGGTGATCGAGAGTGTGATGAATCGCCAGGGCCTTTACCTGATTTCTGCAGGGAGACATCACAAAGGAATCGCGGACAGGACGGGCGAACTCCAGGGCATAACCGTCGCGGATGATTTCCAACACCCACTGGTCCGTGGTGATCTGGGTCCAAGCAGAAAGAAACTCCCTCAGCCTTCCTCCCACCGGGGCGCTTTCCACCGGGACCCGCAAACCTTCATTGGGGCTTTCTGCCAGCCGGGGAGGCTGAGGAGGATCCAGCGAACCCTCTGTTCGCTCCCCAAAAGCCACGAAAATTCTGGCCCTTGGACGGAAACCTACCTCTCTGGGCGCCCCCCAGTCGAGACGTCCGAAAGCGTCGAAAATCCCTGGACTGACCCCGAAAGGAGGACGTAGCCCTACCCGGCCTTGGTTTGTCCTCTGGGAGCCTGCCACCCTTTGACTCCCCCAAATCTTTCACTAGCTTATCCAGATCTTCCCCAAAGAGCAACCGGCCCTTAAATGGCTGCTTACTCAAGCGGGATTTGGAGGATCCATCAGCCGCCCAGCTCCGCAACCAAAGGGAGCGGCGCGCCGCCACCAAGGAAGCCATGCTATTAGCGAGGGCCCTGATCAAATCATAATGGACATCCGCCAGGTACGCCGTACCGGACTCCAAGCGATCCAGCTCCGCCGTCCCCTCCTGGTCCAAACCAGAAGACTGCCGAAGCCGCTGGGACCAGCGAAGGCACGCTCTGGCCACCCAAGCTCCACAAATAGAAGCCTGCAAGGACAGAGCGTCAGCCTCAAAGGACTGCCTCAAAAGTCCATCCACCTTTCTATCCTGCGCATCCTTTAAGACGGCACTACCCTCTACAGGGATAGTGGTCTTCTTGGTAACCGCCAAGACCGCCGCATCAACGCGGGGGGATTTAAAACGTTCCTTATCCTTATCGGCCAAAGGATATAGCCGGTTCATCGTCCGGATACCTCTGAGAGCAGCCTCCGGCTGATCCCACTCATCCTGGATCATCTTCTCTACCACCTTGTGGACAGGAAAAACCACCTGTGTTTGCCGCTCCGCTTGGATAATGGGGTCTTCCACCCCCACGTCCTCCGCCGGAGAAGCCGTTGCCAGGTTCAACATTTGGAGGGATTCTGTAACCAGAGCAGAGAGCTCCTCCCTGCGGAAAATCCGAATAATCTTGGCCTGATCTTCCGGCTCCGGAATCTCCCCCTCCTCGAGATCCTCGATATCCGCCTCCAAATCGCGGTCCTCCCCATCAGACGCAATCGCCTCCCTGAAGGGAGGGGAGAGGTTGCCCGACCGAGATCTCTTAGAGGGCCTGGGGGAAACTGTGGGGCCACCAGCCACCGAGGCCGGAGGGACGGCCAAAAGCTTATCCCCGGGCTCCTGTGACAACCCCTGGCGGTGTCTGCAGTACGCCTGATGCATGAGCAAGATAAAGTCGGGGGAGAAACCCCCGCCCGGGGCAGGAGACTCGACGACTGGAGTCAACGTGGCCGGAAACCCGGCCTCCTGGGTAGCCCCCGACGAGGAAGCCATCGCCAAGTCTTCCTCCGGAAGCACGACCACCGGCAGGCTATCTTGACACGGCCTGGCCTCAATCTGCCGTTCCATGCTCGCAGACCCCAAGGCACAAGCCCTGCAAACCCCGGATTCTGCCTCCGTACCCCTGCGAGAACCACAGAGGACACACTGGGGTCGGGAAGCCATCCCAGCACCAGAAAGGCAGACTTGGGCTCAGTAGCTCTGCTGTTTGTTTTAGCCTTTTTTTTTTAAAGGCTGGTGGAGCTAGAAATGAAGTTCACAAGGAAGGTTCCAATGAAGGGAACCCCCCCCCCCCTTCCCGGGACAAGGGCAGTACAAGGAAACTGCTCACTGACGCGGCCCGGGAGACATCGCAAAAAACAAAAAGAAACCCAAAACGAAAATGAAATAAAGAAAGAAAGAAACTTAAGCAACTGAAGCAAGTCGGAGCGCAGAGCCTCCGCTGCCGCGCTCCCCTTGCCAACCGCTGAACGGAGCCGCTCCGAAAAAGCACACCCGGAGCTAAAATGGCCGCCGGCACCTGAGCGCGGCCGAAAAGGGCGCGAAAACACGCCTCGTGAGCCGAGCAAGTAGGCAAGGCTTTCCACACCGCCGAGGACCAGGGCAACGATCCCCCCAACCCTGCGGGAAAGAAAAATGCCCGAAGAAAAAAACTCACGTGTCTTCCACGGGGCTCCAGCCGGCGGGACTGCTTAGCAGCAGAGCAGTCTCCCGCTAGCGAGCCTCCCGTGCAACCGCTGCTGCCCTGAAGCGCAGGCCGGCTCCCTGACCCGACAAGGACGCCGCCTCGGTACTGCTCAAGGGCTCTCCCCCATGCAGTCTAGGGAGAGAGACCTGAAGATGAGCCCACAGCCCCAGAGATCAGGGGCAGGCAGGAACCGACACTTAAGGCAGTGCTCGTTCACGAGTCCCCCTAGTTCTTTTTTTTTTTGTTTGTTTTATTTAAAGGAATAGTAGCTAACCCAAAGAAATAAAGGCAGTGGGAAAGAAAATCAAAATCCCCACTAAACTACCCTAAACTAACTACACTAAGGCTCCTTATGAGTTCCTCAAGTGAGCCCAGCACCTAGGCCAGTGATGGCTAACCTTTTTGAGCCCGAGTGCCCAAACTGCCGCACAAAACCAAAGAATTTCCTCAAAGTGCCAGCACGTCAATTAAAGCCTCATTTGCATAAGGTGCCTCATTTGCATAAATATTTGCATAATGTTACCATACACTAACTTTTAGTAAACATGCCTCTTAATGAGTATATGGATAAAGAAAGACTAAAAGGTTTCTACATTACTATAATCCAGTACCAACCGCCAGGCACATTAGGAACTACTACAAACGCTGCCCATTTAGAACCCATAGCAAACCCGCCGTATCCTAACAGCACTACCAGGACTCACAAAGCACCATACCCTAACTATCAAAAGGCAACACTGCAAATATTAAACCAATACATTTCAGAGAACAACAATACATGACCTACTGGGGAAAGAACAAGTGGCAATGTCAAATAGGAATTATATAAACAGAATACCTCAGCTCAGTTACACATGCAGAACAGACCATCACCAAACAAGGAATCACAATTTAGAAACAGGAAGACAATAATTAAACTGGGAACCCCAAAAGCCAAACTTGGAATATACAACAACACTGTAG
Source organism: Ichthyophis bannanicus (assembly GCA_033557465.1). Taxonomy (NCBI): domain Eukaryota; kingdom Metazoa; phylum Chordata; class Amphibia; order Gymnophiona; family Ichthyophiidae; genus Ichthyophis; species Ichthyophis bannanicus. The sequence goes on from CM066033.1 coordinate 518,590,601, forward strand.
AAATAAAACTATAAATTAATTTCCTCTTGTACTAAACAAAGCGCAAAAATTAATGATGCACATTTCCCAGAGCTGACATATTCCAGTTAATAAATTCAAAATAAAGAGATATTTTTCTACCTTTTGTGCATTTTTTTTCAGTTGCAATTGTTCCAGCCACTTTCTTCTGGTTTCTTCGTGTCTTCTGCTAACTCCCCATCTGCTGTCCATTTGTCCTTTCTTCTGTCTTGTTTTTTTTTTCCATTCTCTCTCTACATCTGCTTTAACATACTAATCTTTCTCCTTTTGCTCTTTCCTCATTCCTATTTCATCTACTCAAAATTTACCCCTCCATCCTCAATCCCCACTTATTCTCCCCAAACCCGGCCAATTGTAGATTTTTTATCCCTCCCACACAAAATATTTTTCCCCTCTCCATTTTACTCTCCCAGCCCCATCCCATTCTAATCCTCCCCCAACACCAGCTCCCTTCTAGTTCCAGCCTCACCCAGCATCCATTCCCTTCTAGTCCCTGCATCAGCCCATTTCCAGTCCTAGCCCCCCATCAGCCCATTTCCAGTCCTAGCAACCCCCAACCCAATACCAGTCCTAGCCCCCCCCATCAACCCACTTCCAGTCCTAAACCCCCATCACCCCATTTTCAGTTTAAGCCCCCCTATAACCCATTACCAGTCCTAACCCCCATCACCCCATTTCCAGACAGCCCCCATCAGCCCACAGCCCATTAGCAGTCCTACCCCCCCAGCCCATTAGCAGTCCTACCCCCCCCCCCCGCCCGCCCGCCCATTAGCAGTCCTAACCCCCCCAGCCCATTAGCAGTCCTACCCCCCCCTCCCTGCCCATTAGCAGTCCTACCCCCCTCCCTCCCTCCCTGCCCATTAGCAGTCCTAACTCCCCCCCTCCCTCCCTCCCTGCCCATTAGCAGTCCTAACCCCCCCCTCCCTCCCTGCCCATTAGCAGTCCTAACCCCCCCCCCTCCTCCCTCCCTGGCTGCCCATTAGCAGTCCTAACCCCCCCTCCCTCCCTCCCTCCCTGCCTGCCCATTAGCAGTCCTAACCCCCCCTCCCTCCCTCCCTCCCTGCCCATTAGCAGTCCTAACCCCCCTCCCTCCCTCCCTGCCCTGCCCATTAGCAGTCCTAACCCCCCCCCTCCCTCCCTGCCCATTAGCAGTCCTAACCTCCCCCCCTCCCTGCCCATTAGCAGTCCTAACCCCCCCTCCCTCCCTGCCCATTAGCAGTCCTAACCCCCCCCTCCCTCGCTCCCAGGCCTGCCCTTTTCAAGTCCTAACCCCCCCCCACCTCCTCCCTGCCCATTAGCAGTCCTAACCCCCCCCCTCCTCCTCCCTGCCCATTCGCAGTCCTAAACCCCCCCTCCCTGCCCATTAGCAGTCCTAACCCCCCCCTCCCTGCCCATTAGCAGTCCTACCCCCCCCTCCCTGCCCATTAGCAGTCCTAACCCCCCCCTCCTCCCTGCCCATTAGCAGTCCTAACCCCCCCTCCTCCCTGCCCATTAGCAGTCCTAACCCCCCCTCCCTCCCTGCCCATTAGCAGTCCTAACCCCCCTCCCTCCCTGCCCATTAGCAGTCCTAACCCCCCCTCCCTCCCTCCTGCCCATTAGCAGTCCTAACCCCCCCCCTCCTCCCTGCCCATTAGCAGTCCTAACCCCCCCCCTCCCTGCCCATTAGCAGTCCTAACCCCCCCTGGCAAATTTTTTTTAAAAAAAAAGCAGGCTCTGGCTGCTGCCGCGGCAGATTGCAATGTCCCGCGGGGCCCCCTCCGCCCGCTAAGCCCCTCTGCAAGAGCTTTCAGATTCGCGAGGGAGAGCATCTCCCTCGCATCTCTGTTAAGCCCGCAGGGGCTAATGGGAAATTTCCCATCAGTCCCTCGCGTCTAAAGGGGCTGATGGGAAATTTCCCATTAGCCCCTGCGGGCTTAACAGAGACGCGAGGGAGACGCTCTCCCTCGCGAATCTGAAAGCTCTTGCAGAGGGGCTTAGCGGGCGGAGGGGGCCCCGCGGGACGCTGCATTCTGCCCTTGCCGCGGCAGCAGTCAGAGCCAGCTTTTTCTTTTTTTGCGGACCTTCCCGCGTGCCAGCTGCAAGGCCTTCGCGTGCCACAGCTGGCACGCGTGCCATAGGTTCGCCATCGCTGACCTAGGCTCACTAGTCCACCTGCTGCATGGAGACTGGACACACTGGAGGGAAGTGGAGTGTGCACCAGTCCTTATCCAGTGACGTCAGCGTTTGACAGGTCCAGTCTCCAGCTGCAGGAGGAGGTGCACAACCCAGAGGTGGAGGACTGAACTATCGGAACGATAAGGAACTTTGTTTTATACAATGAAAAATTGTACGAACAGGAAAGCAACAGAGAAAGATAACTTTTTAAGCTTCAATCGGGAGAAAGTTTTCTCTAAGATTTACGGGGTTCATCAGTTTAGAAACACAAACATCGATACTAAATACAAAAGCTCTACAATACCCTACTCTTGGGCAAGCCACTTAACCCTCCATAGCCCATGTTCCCTGTAAAATAGTTATCTCCAAGTTATAATGCCCTGTTCAATGTAATTTCAGTTTGTTCAATGTAAACCGCACTGATGCAGAATAGCGCGGTATATAAGAGAATGTAAATAAATAAATAAATACTCTCCCTTACAGATCTTTTGTGCTTGTCCCATGCTTTCTTGAATTCATATAGTCTGTGTTTCTAAAGTCTCCAGCATACACCAGAAAGGAGCAATAAACTACCGCAGCCCTCTTGGAGATCACAAAAAGAAAAAGTACGGAAGTGCCAAGAAATCCGCTTTCCTTTCCAGCCGATTGATGGACCCCAGCCCTTGTCACCTGTGACTCACAATGCACGTCCCAAACCATGAGGCTGGCAGCCATCATCACTAAAATCCAGTCCGGAGGCTCCAAGAGTATGTCCGCTGTCAGATGTTTCGGCTGCCACCATCAAGACATCTGCCCTCATGGGGCGCAGCAACCCACAAGAGTAGGGCGGCCTGCAGAGGCCTCATGTGAGCCCTAGTCCATGGAACTAGGTCCAAAGCGGCCTCCATGGAACTCAGACATTGTCGATAATGCCACACCGAGGGCACCTTCAATACCCAAGAAACCTGCATTTACGATTGGAGTTACTGGGACCTCTCTAGCAGGAGAGATATACGCCTCCCAGCACCCAAGATCCTGGACTGGCCCGAGCTGACTTGGTCAGTTCACTACCCAACCCAGGCTCTGAAGAAAAGCAATTGATCGCTTTGAGTGGCTTTCACACTCTCAGCCTGTGACTTTGCTCTGATCAGCCAAACATCCAGGTAGGGGTGAACTAAAATGCCTTCCTGTCATAGAGCCTCTGCTGCCGCCACCACCATGATCTTGGTAAAGGTGCGTGGGGTAGAGGCCGGATCAAAGGGCAATGCCCGGAACTGAAAATGGCTCTGCGGCACTGCGAACCATAGGAACTGATGATGATCCGATTAGAATGTAGCAAGAACTCCATAAGGTCAGGGCCATGAGAAACCCCCTCTTCCAGACTACCACCATAATGGAGCGTAATACCTCCATGCAAAAATGAGGGACTCGCAGGCACAGTTTAGGTGATTGAGATCCAGGATAATGCACACCCCACCTATACGCAGTCGGTGAGTAGCCATAAGCAGCCCTGCATAATCGGAGCAGCATGTTTAATTGAGGAGAGCCCAAGCCAACCTCAGACCCCCATAAAAGTCACATTATATAAGGCCATAAGCAGGACAGAAAAATCAGCCTCAGCCCACCCCAGGCCTGACCATAGCAGGCTGAACTCTTGAGTAGAATACACAGCATAACTCCTTAAGTCACAGACCACAGAGCATATGGTCAGCTCCAAATGCACCACCAAACCCAAAAAAGAAAAAAAGAAAACATACTAGCTCATTGACAGGCTTTCCCCTCTGTGGAAACCTGTTAGTATAAAGGAGGGCTTGCTGAGCTAAGAGCATTGAGATAAACTCCAATTAGCTGAGGTTAGGATAATTCAATTAAGCCAGAGCCATTTAGATTAGCTGAGTTTATATGAACTCAGCTCAATGCAGCTGCTCTTAGAAATTAGCTGAGATCACCCCAAATTACCCCAGGAACATACAGAATAATTCAATTTATGTAAATCCGGGATAAACCAGACTACCCCAGTGCAGCCAGGCTACCTTAGTCTAGGTTAATACCAACTAAACCAGAACCACATAGCGGAACCCTGTTTAGACTATTGCAGAGCCAATCCAACAAAAACAGAGGGATTAGAAAGCCTAGGGTAAGAGGAATTAATCAGAATAAATCTGAAGCACTTAGAATAATGTTAATGTAGCTAATTTAAGCTGCATCCTTAGAATGAAAATAAGGTTAAATTAGACTTACCTGCTAATTGTTGTTCCTTTAGGAACTCTAGTCTAGTCCTGGACCTCTGGGTCCTCCTCCTCCAGCAGCTTTGGAGACTGAGAAAACGCCACACTCTTGTGATGTCACCAGTATATCCACTCCGGATCCGCCTCTTCACCAGTAACCTATTGGCAAAGCAGACTCACCAGAGCAACAATTAAGTAGCAAAACTACTACCATAACCTTTTTTTTTTTTTTTTTTAAGAAACAACAACATTAACAGCAAACTGTCGCCCACCCAGTTTACCTGACCAGCGACTAACAACTCCGTAGGCCTGCCCCCCTCCTCCCGGGAGGATAGTGACCCTACGTACTCCCCACGCCGTGAAGCGTGACAAACTTACCGGTCATCTTAGTTGCTTCAGGCCCTAGCACACAGAAAAAAACTCAAGGAGGGATATGGGATCAGACTCGAGTTCCTAAAGGAACAACAATTAGCAGGTAAGTCTAATTTAACCTTCCTCATCGTCTCTCTAGTCTAGTCCCGGACCCTCTGGGTAAGTACCAGAGCAGTGAAACAACAATCAATGGGAGGGCTCTGCTAGACCAGCCTGAAGCACCGCTGACCAAACCTGGTATCCCTTTCCGCTTGAACATCCAGATGGTAATGCTTAACAAAGGGATTCAAGGAAGACCAGGTAGCCGCCCTACAAATATCCACAGGCGGTACCAAACAGAACTCAGCCCAAGACGCCGCCTGCGCTTTTGTGGAATGAGCCCGCAACCCTTCAGGGATTGCCTTTCCAGCTAACACATAAGCGGACGCTATGGCCTCCTTTATCCACCTGGCAATGGAAGCTTTTGATGCTGCCTCTCCTTTCTTCGGCCCTGCAAACAAAACGAAAAGCCTATCTGACCTGCGGAATACTGCCATCCAACGCAAATACTTCAAGGCCCTACGAATGTCCAACAGGTGCAGGCGTTCCGCGGACAAACCCTCCCGCTTCTCCCTGAACACTGGCGAAGAAACTACTCGATTCACATGAAAAGCTGAAACCACCTTGGGCAAGAAGGATGGGACAGGCCGCAACACTACCTTCGATTCATAAAAGGCCAAAAAGGGTTCCTTACAGGACAACGCTTGCAATTCCCAGATTCTCCCAGCCGAACATATGGCTACTAGAAACACCACCTTAATAGTAAGGTCCTTTAATGAAGCTTTCGACAAAAGGCTCAAACTGTTTGCGACGCATTGCCTCCAGCACAAAAGGCAAATTCCACTACGGGACAACCTGTTGCCGTGGCGGCCGCAAAAGAGACTGCTCTCAAAATCTCTTAACATCCTGATGATGACCTAGACTCTCCTCCTACTTTACCTCTATAACAACATGACAATGCTGCTATTTGCACCTGCAAGGATGCGGCCGCTAGGCCCTTATCTAAACCATCCTGCAAAAATTCTAAGACCAGCAGGATTGACGCTCGCAAGGCCTCAACCTGACGTTCCCCACACCATGCCTCAAAGACCCGCCAAACGTGGACATATGCTAACGAGGTAGACCGCTTTCTCGCTTTCAGCAAGGTGGCGACCACCATAGTGGAGTATCTTTTCTTCCTCAGCCTAGCCCTCTCAATAGTCAAGCCGTAAGCAAGAACCGATCCACCTGGGACATGAGTAGAGGACCTTGAGCTAACAAATCCGTCAGACACGGCAGGCACCACGGCTTTCCCATTAAGAGCCTCTGCAGATCTGCGTACCGTGGCCGCCTTGGCCAGTCCGGCGCAATCAGGATCACTGGTCCTCTGTGTCGCTCTACACACTGCAGCACCCTTCCTACCAATACCCACGGAGGAAACACGTAAAGTAGCTGCTCCTCTGGCCACCGCTGTATGAGAGCATCCAGGCCTTCTGACATTCTCTCTTCTTCTGCTGAAGAACTGGCTCACTTTCACGTCCGAAAGGTTGCCATGAGATCCATTACCGGTGTACCCCAACGACCCACCAACAGCTCGAAGACCTCTTGATTCAGGACCCGCTCTTTCGGGTCCACCTGTACACGACTCAAGAAGTCGGCTTCCGCATTGTCTACTCCTGCTACATGTGCCGCTGACAAGGCCACCAGATGGACTTCTGCCCAAGCGAAGAGCTGTTCGGCCTCGGCTTCCATTGGGACACTGGTGGTGCTGCCCTGGCGATTGACATAAGCTACCGCCGCCGCCGTGTTGTCAGAAAACACCCGAATGGCACCACCCTGAAGATACGGGTGAAAAACCTGCAAGGCTAGCTTCACCGCTCTCAACTCCAACCTGTTGATCGACCCGCCCTGTTCCTGATCGCCCCACTGCCCTTGGGCGAACCTTCCTTGGAAATGAGCCCCCCAGCCTAAGAGACTGGCATCTGTTGTCAGGGGTATCCAACACGGTGCTTCCAGCGGCATCCCTTTCTCCAGAAACTCCGTCCTTAACCACCACTGAAGAGCTGTTCGCATCTCCGGCATAAAAGGTAGTCGCTGTGACAGAAGATCGACCTGATGTGACCAGCGCCGGAGCAACGCCCTCTGCAACGGCCTCATGTGAGCTCTCACCCACAGAACGAGCTCCAGGGTCGCTGCCATGGTCCCAAGCAACTGCAGATAATGCCAGGCCGTGGACGAAGGCATTCCCAGAAACTGCTCCAGGAGCCTCCTTAACCACTGAGCTCGTTGCGGCGGTAGAAAAACCTCTTCCTGCCTTCATATCGAACCAAGCTCCCAAGTATTCTGTTGAGATGGCACCAACTTGCTCTTTGCCATATTGACGACCCAGCCGAGACCCTGTAGAAAAGCTACCACTTTGGCCGTAGCCGCCGTACTTTCTGCTCTGGACTTTGCCCGGATTAGCCAGTCACCTACATACGGATGCACTAGCACCCCTTCCTTTTGCAACATCGCTGCCACCACCACCATCACCATCACCTTGGAGAAAGTGCGTGGTGCTATCGCTAGACCGAAGGGCAAAGTCCTGAACTGAAAATGCCCCTGGGGCACCACAAACCTGGGAAATTTCTGATGTTCCTCTCGTATAGGGATGTGAAAGTACGCCTCCATCAAATCGAGGGAGGTCAGAAACTCCCCTTTTCTTACAGCCACGATCACTGACCTCAGGGTCTCCATGTGAAAATGAGACACCCGAAGACACCGATTTACTCTTTTGAGGTCCAAGATTGGCCGAAAAGAACCCTCCTTCTTCGGCACCACAAAGTATATGGAGCACCGACCGCAGCCGCACTGGTCTGGAGGCAGCAGCCGCGCCACGGTCTCCTTTACCATGGCGCCCTTGGCTGGCGCCTTGCACGGCGACTGAACGAAAGACTCTTTCACCGGCTGCTGAAACTCCAACACATACCCCTTGCGAATGACCTCCAGCACCCACCGTTCTGATGTAATCTGGGCCCAGGCAGCGTAAAAATCCCGTAGTCGACCACCTATGGGTACCAGATCCCCCTGGGACCACCTGACTTCATTATGACTTCCGCTGGTTAAACAAGGAGGAAGAGGCTCAGAACCCTCTGCCTGCTCCCCTAAAGCCATGAAACCCCTGATTTCTACTGGGAAAACATCCTCTCTGCGCCTGATTGAATCTTTGAAAACGGAAAAGACGAAACTCCCTGTTTGGCCCTATGGATGCGGGAGTCGAATGCCTCTGCTTCTGCTTGTCTTCAGGGAGCCTACCCCCCTTGGACTCCCCCAGATGCTTAGCCAACTTGTCCAAATCTTCCCCAAACAAGAGCTTTCCTCTGAACGGAAGCTTACTGAGCCTGGCTTTAGATGACCCATCCGCAGCCCAACTGCACAGCGACAGGTACCGTCGAACCGCTACCGCCGATGCCATACTCTTTGATATCCCCTTAAAGAGGTCATAATGTATATCCGCTAGGTAAGCGGCCCCTGACTCCAGTCTGGCCGGCACCCCCGTAACGTCCTCTCCTTGCTCATCCTTCAGTCCCTGCGCCCAGCAGAGGCAGGCTCTCACCACCCACGCCCTGCAAACCGCCGCATGAATTGACAGAGCATTAACATCAAAGACCTGTTTTAACAAGGAGTCTGCCTTCTGTCTTTTGTGTCCTTAAGCGCCACACTGCCTTCCACTGGAATCGTAGTCTTTTTGGTAACTGCCGATACGGCCGCATCCACCTTTGGAGGCTTAAACAATTCTCTATCTTGTTCAACCAGCGGATAAAGGCGGCCCATAACTCTGGCTCCCTTTAACATTGCTTCGGGCATGTCCCATTCCTCCTGGATCTTTCCTTCAGCACTCGATGCACCAGGAACGCTCTCTGATTTTTCCTAAAGATCTGCAGCAATGGATCTTCCAATGTAGCATCCTCCGCTGGTCCCGGCACAGGCATGTTTAACGCCTTCAATGTCTCCGTAATGAGCGCTGGCAACTCTGCTCTCTGGAACAGTCGGACCACCCTCACCTGGTCCTCCCTGTGCGTGATCTCGCCTTCTTCCAAATCCTCTTCCATTTCCCCATCGGGATCCACCTCATCAGAAGGAGGTCCTTCTGAGGCTATCGACAGATCCTTCTGTGTCTTTTCCATCCTGGCTCTTTTTGCCAGGTTCCCGGCAGCCCCCACACTTAGAGGGGTTCCAGGTCTCTTCTCCCCCTGCACTCCACCTCCGGACCATGCCGATGGACTTTTCCGCCCTCCTCCGAAGACTTGCTGAATAAGGTTAACAAACTCTGGGGAAAAGATAGCTGCCAGACCCCCCGGTAAGGCTGTCTGCGCAGACGGAGGATCCGGAACAGAAGACGGCCCTGCTACCGGTTCCCTTAGCGGTAATTCAAGGGGAGCGGGGTCCTGATTAGCCCCTAGGGCTCCCTGTGCATCCACGTCCACCTCCAAGGTGTGCTCCAGAGCCTCAGCCTCCTGAATGCACCCCCTACAGACTCCCGTCTTCGATACCACCCCCCGCCTGGTCCCGCAGACCACGCACTGCGGTCTTGCAGGCATAGCAGCTGGTTAAACTGAGTCTCCCTCTCTGCACCAAAAAACGTAGGAGCCAGAAAAAAAAATATTGTTTTGGGGTTTTTTGTTTTTGTTTTTTTTTTTTTTTACTCAAAACGTAATTATATACGGTAAGCTAAGTGCCCTTAGCTAGAATATACCTCTTAGATCCCAAAATGAGGTTTCCCGCCAAAAATATGCACTCCCCGAAAATCTAGTGAGGCGGGACGCTGCCCGCGTTGCCGCCATGTGGTAGGCCTGTTCCCGGACAAGCGGCCTACTCCTGCATCCCGCTGCCGCTCGTTTCCACTCGATCCGCCTCCCCTGACAGTCTCATACTCACTGCGGTGGTGATCGCCGTCTCCCACTCCACTGACCTTGGTACTACGAGCCGGATATGGAAATTAGAATGCAATCCGCTCCACCGACCTCAGTTCAGCGCATCGGGAGCCGATCCCAGCACAGGGAGAAAAATAGACGAGGGAGAGAGATCTGCTCCCCGACTTGCTTTCACAGCGTCGGGAGCTGATCCGGTCACTGAGAGAGAAGCGAGCCAGAGAGAGAGAGAGAGAGAGAGGGGGGGGAGGGAGAGATCCTTGAAGACTGAAGCTCCTCTTACACACTTCACAGCGCTACCAGACAGAACATCTGAATGCACTGACTAATACTGTGCCGATCGGGACCGGGAGCCTAGGACCGAACCTGTCAGTTCCTTTTTCCCGCTGCCCCCACACGATCACAGTCTGAGGGAGAAAAAACAGGGGACAAAAGGAGGGGGGGAGGAGGGAAGGCCCCAAATCAGCCTTAAAGGCAGAAAAAAAAATCCCCTTTAAAATAATTTGCTTGAAGCCTTACTACTCTATTCCTACACTTGATCTCCAACAAATCTACTTTGCTCCTTATTTGTTTCTCCAACGTGAGCCCGGACCTCCAGGCTCACCAGTCCTCCAGCTGCTTGGAGACTGAAACAACTGGTAAGAGGAGGCAGATCCGGAGTGGATATACTGGTGACATTTATTTTATTTTATTTATTTAAAGCTTTTTTATACCGCACTCTTCATTATCAGTGCGGTTTACAGTGAACAATTCTTGCAAGAGACAATGAAATGCCTAGTGCTACATCGAACAGGATCAAAAAACTTGGAATTGTAACTGGGTGAACTACTTACACATTAACACACACAGTTGTAACAGAGTAACTGTTTACAAGTTCTATAATATGCTTGACTAAATGGCTAAAGCTGGGTCTTCGAGTGTTACATCATCATATCGTCATTCTTGATTACATTAATGATCAGAATCACACATGCAAAGTACTGTGTGGTATGGTTCTGTTGCTTGGATTGATAATATTCGGTTTGCAAGGTGTTGGGCGTTGAGAGAGTGAGTTGGGGTGTAGGGAGTGGATGGGTTGCGTTTGGTTGTGAAAAGTATAGGAGGAATAGATGGTGCTTGAGGGCTTTCCTGAATTGTATGAGATCTCTGATTGATCTGATGCTTGGAGGGAGGTTGTTCCAACATTTTGGGGCATAGAAGGAGAATGCCCTGTTCCTGGTTGCTTGTGTGCATTTAGTGGACTCAATCGGGATGATCAGTGTGTTAGCGGCTACTGACCTCCTCGACCTGTTGTTTGGGGTTGGGATGAGGAGGACTGTAAGGGATGAGGGGGATATCATGTTAAGGGCTTTGAATGTGATAAGTAATACCTTGTATGTGAGTCTGCAATTTAATGGTAACCAGTGAAGGTCCTTTAGGATGGGTATGATGTGGGTTCTTCTGGATAGACCATAGAGCATGCGTGCGGCTGCGTTCACTGCAAGTTGCAATGAGTTGAGGGTGCTCTTGGGGAGGCCATGCAGAATGACGTTTGCATAATCAAAATGTGGGGTTACCAGTGCCTGGAAAATAGTTCTGAAGTCGTCAGGAGCTAACATGGGTTTTATGTGCCGTAGAGTCCTGATTTTATTGTATATAATCCTGGTAGTGTTCTTTATGTGTTCTTTGAAGTCAAGGTGTTGGTCCAGCATCACACCCAAATAGCGTATCGCAGATTTGCTTGGGAGTTCTGTGTCTCTTACCTTCAAGGTAGTGGGGGGAGAGAAGTTTTTGTTCTTTGTAATGAATAGGACCTCAGTTTTCTTTAAGTTAATGCGGAGGTTCTGCGCTTTAAGCCAGTCGGTAATTGCATTGAAGCAATCTACAAGGGCGGTAAAATCAGGTTGAAGAACTTTGATTGGGGCGAAGAGCAGAACGTCGTCTGCATATATCAGGCTGGATATGTTGAATGAGCGGATGATCTCGCAAATGGGCTGCATGTACACATTAAAGAGTAGCACGGACAGCGATGAGCCTTGGGGTACTCCCTGTTGTTGCTGGAATGGTTCAGATGTTGCGGATCCCATTCGTACATGTTGCCATCGGTCAGCTAGATAGGATTTACACCATTCCCAGGCCAGGCCCAAGATCCCCTTCTCCTGAAGACGTGTAAGGAGCTGGTCGTGGTTGACGGAATCGAAAGCGGCAGCAATGCCAAGGAAGATAAGAGCAAATCCGTTTGACGTTATCTATTTCTCTGCTCAAGGTATTGGTTATTGTGTCGAGTAATGTCTCAACTCCATGGGGATCACGAAACCCATGCTGGCAGGGATCTAATGGGGCTGATGAGTCAATGTGATGTTGGATTTGTCTTTGAACAACCTTCTCAATTAATTTGGCTAGTAGAGGAATACTTGAGATTGGATGGTATGAGTCGGTTTTTGTCGGATCTAGTCTGTTGTTTTTCAGCAGGCGTATGGATGTTTGTTTGAGAGAGGATGGAAATTTACCGGTTGAGAAGGAGAGTCTCATGATGCTGGCTAGAATAGGACTGAGCTCGGGGCGCATCGCTCTGATCCAATACGCAGGGCAAGGGTCGTTTGGTGCTGTAGTGGTGTTGATGACAGTGATAAGGTCTTCAATGTTTTTCGCTGATGGAGGTGTGAATTCGGTAAGCAGTTGCTATAGGTGGGGAATATGGCTAGGTGAGGGTCCTGGTGCGATGTTTAATTTGAGGATTTTGGATTGGAGGTAGTCGGCATAGTGCTGGGGTTGGATTTGATCTGGCTGAGGAGGAGAAGGTTCCTTGGTTAAGGATCTCGCTAAGCTGAAGAGGTCCCGGGGTTTATTTAGTGAACGGAGGAGGAGTTCGGTGTGGTAAGTTCTCATCTTGTCAGAGATTGGCCACTTAAATCTTCACCGTGAGTCAATGTATGTTGTGTGGTCCTCCGCGGCATGAGAACGTCAACATCACAAGAGTGTGGCGTTTTCTCAGTCTCCAAAGCTGCTGGAGGAGGAGCATAAACCCAGAGGTCCGGGGACTAAACTAGAGAGACGATAAGGAATCCAGTTTACATGAAATCAGATGCATTTAGTTTAACAGATTACATGAATTCCAGGTAAATACCAGACCCTTAGTAATCCCATTTAGATTATCCCAATGAAAAACAGAGGCATTGAGAATAAAATTAGATTAAACCAGACACACCGAGGGGGCCCCTGCTGCTGATAACACTCCATAACGAGACGACAGTAAAAACCACACCCCGGGAGACTGAGGCCCTTAAAAAACACAGGCACAAAATAAAAATGTCAGCGTTTACCAAAAAAAAAAAAATCACCTGAGCCCAGAAAAGAGAACTTCTCCTGTAATGAAGCTATTGCTGCTAAATCCACCGAACGTCCTGATAGACCACCACAAAATATGGCCACATTCACACCAAAAAGAGAAGGGAGGATACAAAAAAAAAAAAAAAACCAGCAGATGATGCGAAACAGGCTTGAAAGTGTTCCGCTCCCAGGGACTTATCCCCTGCGAGCCCGAAGGATGAACCAAAACTGAGCATAACTAATCAAAAATTAAAATACAGGGAACAAGATGGCGGCAGCGGTGTTGAGCTGAGCGGCATGGCATTTTTTATCTTTCTGCTTATGGGCAGGAAGCGGAAGGCTAGAGGGACGAAACAGCCTACTGCCCCGCTAGCTTCAATGCCTTTACCTTTGGAGGTTGTTGGGCCTCTTGATACTTATTTTTCGCCGGTGCCTCGGCAGTTGGCTTTGGGGGAGAGTGACCAGGCTAGGCGGTGTTTAGAGGTGTCGTCCTCATTCTCCGCTTCTGGGAGTGATTCTATATCCCCTGGCTCTATCCGAGCTCCGAAGGTGTGTCGTCATCTCACCGGAGAGCCAGGTAGCCAGCGCAAGAGAGCGGAGTTGGAGGACCCCACTAGCGGACGGAACCTGGGAGCGGAGTGCGACTTGGGCTCCATGGCTACTGGTATATATCAACAGTCGGGAGAGGCTTGGGTTGGAATGGCAGAGGCAGGCGCCTTGGCGGTGCCTTGCTTACCTACGCTCTTCTAAAGTGACTCTTGGTGTTGAAGATTCGCCTCCTTTGGTGGGAGTCCCCTTGCTACCTACAACGGATTTTCCGGAGGTGGTGACGTTGGAGACGATCTGGGCTGCTATCATGAAATTGCGAGAGGAGTTGGTTCCACAGATGGCTGCGTGGATGTTCAGGTTGCCATTAACTCTCAGGGTTTGAAAGAAACTATGACTACTGTTGCTGCTTTGCAGAATGGTCTCTCTCAAAATCAGACGAAAATATTGTCTCTTGAGAATGATGTTGCTTCTTTGAAAAAAAACTGCATTACCTGGTTTGTCAAAACTGAAAATGTTAGAAAATGCTATACGTATGCCGAATATTCGTTTAGTTAATTTTCCAAAAGTTCCATTGATATCTGCAAGAGAGATGTTTCGTAAATATTTAACTGAAATTTTAGGTATTCCTTTTGAGTCACACCCCCCATTGGTAAAAGCTTATTATTTGCCTTCTGGCAAAAAAGAAATGGTGGCTGGTAGTGCTATTGGGGTACCTCAGATGGATGTTTTAAATATTACTGATATATTGGAGTCTTCTTGTGAGGAAAAGGTTATATCATCTACTTTATTGATTTCTTTATCATTAATATCTGATAAGGAATGGCTTACGAAATTGTTTTTCAAAAAACGGAATATTTTGTTTAAGGGATTGGCGGTTCGGATGTATCCGGATTTATCTAGGGAGACCCAGAAAAGGAGGCGTGAATTTTTATTATTGCGGTCTGGTATAGTGAAGTTGGGGGGGTTATCTTTCCTTAAATTTCCATGTAAATGTTTGGTTAAATATCAGTCTAATTCCTATATATTTTATGATCCCTCCCAATTGATATCTTTCATTAATGCTAGGGTCTCTGAAGGGGGCATAGATGCTCTGCCAGTTTCTGCTGAGTAAATTTATATGCCACTGTTTAGCTCAACCCTTTTTCCTTTGTATATTGATAGAATCTTATTACCGATTTATTGTTCCCCATCGATTGTGGGCTAGAGTAGGAGGTACATGTAAGATTTCTTTGTGGGATAATATGCATACAATCACGCAATTATCTTTTTGCATTTGTTTTTGGGTCTTCGTGGTATTTCTCCTTATTTCCGTTTCAAGATGTATTCTTGATTTGTTTGTTAAAATTCAATAAAAAAAAAAAAAAATTAAAATACCAGCCAGCGAATCACATGATTTGCTAGGGAATCCCAATGCCGAGCTTAGTGAGCCGAGAATACCATTCAAATAGACAAGGGAGTAAATTCACTCTTAGGCACTCCAGTGCAAACTATCCGCGCCGCGGCACCCAACAGCAACCTCTTGCAAGAAAATTCAGAGTCAACTTCGCGATATCAGACTGCCCTCCCACCAAAGGGAGGGGCAGCCGTTGAGACTCTCCTTGTCATCGGCCTGCAGCCCACCATCCCCACTTACCAATATCTTCTCCACTTAAAAAGACATCCCCCGGGCATATTAAAAAGTAACCACATTTGTAAATCATTAATGCCTGCATGTTATGCATCAGGTCACCTGAAAACACGGCAGTTCACCAAATGTCAAGAAAGAATAATGTCATTACTTTTGTCGGACCTAACAATCAGGAGGGGAGCTGGAAACCACTCTTCTCAAATGATTGTAACACCCTTTTATTATTATTTTAATTCAATTTACTTATCTGAACAAACGGCCCAGCAAAAGGCAATAGCGTAAAATGATTCCTCAAAGGCATCCAATTTCCCACAGACATGCATGTTTCGGCCCTGATCAAGTGTCAAAAGAGCTGTACTCCAGGATCTGCAACACCATAACAATAGCAGGTCACCGGCAAAACCGCCTGCACAAATCCTGATTGACTGGAAGAATGACATCAGCAACAAGGAAGGACCAATGACTGAGCAGGGGATTTCCCAAAGAACAGGGAAGCCCTGATCCTATGACAAACAGAGGAATATGCCAGTCAAACACAACCGTCTTTTTTAAAAAAAGGAAAACAAAGGATAATCAAATCAAACTCAGCCAATCTTCTTCCAAATTATGCCCACTAGGGTAAACAGTCTTCAGACACCATTGAGGTCATCCTGTTTTGAAGGTTTGTGGGCTTGTGAATGTTATGCATAGCAAGTCTGACAAGAAAGATTAAGCATGATGAAAATATTCTAGGTAGTAACTGAAAAAAAAAAGTATTTACGTTACCACTCTAAAGCTAGCAAGTGAACCTCAGTATAGGAAATCAGCAGTTATTTATTTGCTTGCTTTTATATACTGCACTATTTCAAAATCAGCAAGGTTTACAACGAACATGAACAATTGAACTGTTTTACATAAAACAGGTATTAAACTGGAACAAGTGATTAACATTGAACAGGAACTTCAACTTGGGTAAGATAGGGTCTCTTGTTTCCCAAAGAGGGAGACAAAACACAGTTTAATATTAAAGTTCTGGTCATTGTTTAATTATATAAAATTACTGTTGCACTACAAATACATAATAAATCCATTTCATTTTACACTGTGCATTTTTATTTAAACAGTTTTTATGTACTGTCCCTTCCATCAATCAGGGGCAGTTTACATAGAACTGAATTCCAAAAATTTGATTACAGGGAACATTTTAAACTATGGTACAATAAACTATATACAGGCTAGCTAGGCACTTATGCAGAAGCATAGTGTAAGCTGAAATCAAACTATTTACATAGTATACTGACAGAAGAGCAGCTTACAGTACACGGATGCAGGAGGGGGTGGGGGATAGGGGGAATAGCTGAGTTGTAATATTCTGTGAAACGTAAGGTTTTTAGTAGTTTACGAAATGCCTGTAGGTCCTTAGTTTATCTGATAAGAGTCAGGGAGGGAGTTACAGAGGGTTGGGGCAGAGTACCTGAAGGCTCTGTTGCTGGTGGCCTTCTTGGTTTTCCTTATTGAGGGAGGTATAGGAGGTCCATTGTACATTTTCTTCTCGATCTGAGATCAACTTGTGGGTGGATCAGAGTAGATACTGTGATAAGGAAGCTTATCATAGCTCAGGAAGGAGCTATA
Organism: Ichthyophis bannanicus; assembly: GCA_033557465.1. Lineage (NCBI taxonomy): Eukaryota > Metazoa > Chordata > Amphibia > Gymnophiona > Ichthyophiidae > Ichthyophis > Ichthyophis bannanicus. The sequence goes on from CM066033.1 coordinate 518,607,376, forward strand.
GTAAAGGTGAAGTGACTCTGAACAAGCAACCTGTCAGTTCTGGTAGAAATAAGAAAACAGAATTTTCCCATAAAAGACTACCAGTCCCAGAATGCACCAGGTTTCCAACAGCCATTAGAGGAGCTGAAGTGGGGAAACGTGTGTTCAATCAGGAGGGCTATGAGGTAATCCCTAAGCACTCATCTCAAAGGGCAGGGCCTGATTCAGCACAGCTGCGCTGTGCTAAGGTGGAGCACTCATCAAAGCAGAATAAAGGTAGAGTTTATTCTACAGAGAATTATCCTCATCCTCAGTTTCATCTGGGAGATCCTCAGAATCAGCTTGGATATCCTCAGCTTGGACGTCTTCATCATCTGGAGGATCATCAGGAACAGAAGCCAGACCGGACGGACAGAGAGGGCAAGAAACCCTTTGGAAGAAAGAAGAGAAAAGCATTTGGGAGGTCTAAAGGAGTCCAGAGCAGTACGTATACTGGAAGGTATTCCAAGGGCCAGCATACACCATTGGACTGGGGAAAGACAGAGGAATGGTGCTGCAGAGCTAGGAATCTCCAGAGGGTACCTGTGAGGGAGACGGCTGCACTTGGAAGGGACCCTAGGACCCGTGCCAGAAGGTATGTGAAGAGAGATCCAGTGTCCAGGGATCTGGATTGGAAGGCTGGACATAAGAACTGGACTACATACTGGCCAGGCTATTTAGAGAGGAACTCTAACAGCAATGGAAGCTCAGGTATGAACACTGATCTATGCCCTAGCTATAACCTTGAAAGACAGCAGGGAAACAAGTATTCTCCTGAGAGTGCTACATTGAGAAATTCCTCTGTGCCAATCCATGATATTGAACCCATGATTGTTGAAGAAGGGGGAGCGGTCTTAGATACAGGCTATGAATATATGGATTGCTCTCTGTCTAAACTCCTTTGGTAATTTTCTGTTACAAAGTACAACCACCATCACAAAGAAATACAAACTTGTTCTTTAATCTACTCAGAAAAGCTCCTGAAGTAGGATTTGAGCCACGCAGTAGAAAGCAAGCCAGCTAAGGGGTTTCAGCAATTGAGCCTTACCTAATTGCTTGTGAGCTCTGAGGGAATCACTTCTGAATCTATGTGTGAAGATATAAGAAGTTAACCTGAAAAGAACAGTTTTTCCCTTCTTTGTAGGTTTTGCTTGTTGTTTGATACACTGCTAAGAAAATATTAGCTAAAGCCTACAGAAAAGACCAGTTTGTTACCAACCAGGTCTTTATTCTTTTGCTTTGATTGCCTGACAAAGTTCAACTGTTGTTTTCCTATTCTAAGTTTAACACTGAAAGCAAGTATCCTGTTTTATGTGCTACCAAGCATATCTGTGTTGGGAGAAATAACCCCATAAATAAATATCTTATTGGCTTTACACTCAAGCACAACTAATTATTGTGAGTGGCTGTGTCTGGTGTGAATGGACTGCATTTCCCACAATCCCTTGCAAATCATATTGATATATGCACTTGCCAAGACTGTGAACATTCTCACCCAGGCAGCCGTCTGACAATACGTAGGATGTGGAGATATTGTTGTGTAGTTTAAAAGTTGTGACTAACATTTTGTATTTAACACTGGAAGCAATGGGGAGCCAATGGAGGTTATAGAGAATCAGGGTGATGTGGTCTGTAAGGCTTGCTTTGGAAATAATTCTAGCTGTTACATTTTCTGCAAGTTGGAGCGAGTGGAGTGTCTTTTTAGGTAGATCCTGTAAGAGGCTGTTGCAGTAGTCCAAGTGAGGGATGATCAAAGCTTGGACTACCGTTCTGAAGTCATAAGCTTCCAGGATCGGTTGGAGGTGCTGTATGTTTTTTAATTTGAAGAAAACTGCCCTGGTAGTTTACTTGGGCAGTCATGGTGAGTGCCTTGTCAATAATGACACCTAGGTACTTTACCCTCCTGTTTTACTGGCAGCTCGATATTATGGAGTTTAAAGGTAGTGGGGTGCATGAAGTTCTGGTTTCTAGTCGTGAATAAGATTTCTGTTTTCTGGTGGTTTAGTTGCATGTTGTTCACATTTAGCCATGATTCCGCTTCGGTTATACAATTAGTAATGTGTACTTATAGTTCTTATGAATGGGAAGATTGAATAGGCTGTATGGGCTTGATCTACCTTGTTTTTGTGTGTTTCATTTCTGAATGTTAAGGCCTAATTTCACCTGACATCAGACATTTAGAGGCCAACGAAATACAATTTGCTAGGCTTTGTGTGCAATTTAGTATGCCTTTTGCACACAGATTTGTATGCTAACATGGATACCCTATGTAAAAATGAGTTCTCTGTACAAGGTAATAGTGCCCACAGCCCAGACATCAGCACCCAGCTCATTTAAATCCGATGGTAATAAAGATAAGCTATTCAACACAGATGATGAGAAGTGCGCAGATTACCAGAAGGCTCAGTACAAGGTTGTCCAAAGCTGGGGCTTTAATGCAAGGTCTGAGGAATAAAAAATTAGCGCATTCTTCTACAGTTAACATTAGTAAGGATTTTGTGCCCGCTTCTTGTCTTTACTGCAAGCATACAGGTTCTGCTTCTTTTTCTGGCTTTGTTGAAGACAGTGCTGAAGGGGAAGGTGTGCTGGAGCAAAGAAATGCTAATAACTATCTGGTATTGCAGATGGGCATTTGAAATTGCATGTGGTGGAATGCTATTCTGCACATAAATAGTATTGCAAAGATTGTATGCACAGAACATTCTAGCACATGCACAGATGTATGTACATGCAACTCCAGGTGTCTATTAAAATTTTTGTGCACACAGAATATAGCTGCCACTAGCAGGGACCCACATGTCCTGCATCTGGCATGCTCTCTCGTCAGTGCACATTTTTTGCTCACAGACTATTTGCTTACTGCTTTGGGATGTGGATTTCTTTTTTATGCATGTGTTAAGAAACCCTGTGCAGAGTTTTAGTGCAGAGTTCTCTCACAGATTTCCACATTGTCCCCTTAATTGTTGAATACCAATGACTCAACCACTATCGTGAAAAGTACATATACAGCAGAAGACCTTAATATTAAATAAAACTTTAAATTAATGATGTGCCTCAATAAATGGACAGCCCCATTGTTCTTTATTTCATTTCAAATGCCTTTAGTTGATTAAGACATTTCAGCAATTCTAACTTCATTGTGACCAAAACCAAAAATAGTGGAGTGCAAGTAGCACGACCTGGCCTCAAGCCAAGTATCATTCCCACCTGGAGCACAAGAATTGCAGCACTTCTACTTCATATAACCAAGGAAAATATTAGGATTGTCAGCAGGGATCCACAAGACTAAATCTAACAGCGCAACACTGTTACACCCCCTTCCTTATCCCTTCCAAATTCTTGAGGTCTGGTAGCCTAGCAATGTGTACTTGACCATCCTTTTGTGACCACTTGGCAGAAATTTTTGCCCTATTTGTTTTGTCTCATTACAAAAGACTTTAACAAACTTGTACTTAGCTTACTTATTCATCCATGAGCTACTTGATTTTACTGTTCCACAGAAGTTAGTTTTAGAAACCAGTTGAACTTAATTTACTGTAGGTATTTGCACTGTGAGAAACATTTCATTCATTCAGCATCCAGGCTTCATTTTTAGGCACACAACTTTTTTCCTAGAGTTTCAGTTTTACTGATAAAATCAGGTATAGAAATATACCAGAGAAACCAATATCAAGAACCACAGTCCGATGTGGCAAGTCTATTAAATGTAAAGGTTAGTATGGCTGACCTACCAGTCCACTTGGATATGCAGAAACAGGTCATAGGTGATAGCTTTTTAAACTAAATTAGACTACCTGAATGTGCTTTTGGACTAGTTTAAGAGCTACATTCCTCTCAATTTTTGCAATGACCTGATTAAAGGAACATAACCTGAATGCTAGTTACAAAATGAATTAAGTATAATAAAATCAACCTATTACCTATATCAGGTGTTCTCCATGGAGAGGAAGATATAAGCCTCATATTTTGGTGATGTCATCCAAATGGGGCTTGCATGGGAAAAGCTTCTCCCAGCTTTCTAATTTCAAGAAGCCTTGAGCCTATCATACCTGAGTGCTGCTTCCCATGCTGTATTGCCATGTGGCATAGTCTCAGCCTCATTTTCCATTGAGTCCTATACCTCCACTGCTCCCATTAAAAAGTGTGCCAAATTTGGTAATCACATGTCTGCCTTCTTTTTAGATTCCCATAGGTAGGGTTTTCAGCCATCTTGAATTTCTTAAAATTTCGTTCACCGTTTTAAGTGCCGGGTTTTTTTTTTGGTTTTTTTTTTAATATCTCATGTCCCAAAGGGTGGGCTCCAATGGCTTTAAAAAGTGCAGGCAGTACATTTCCACAACTTGTACGTGCAGTACCAAAACCTGGACACAAAGCCAATATATGCTTTCAGACTCCCAAAAGGACTCTGCGCTTGTGAAAAGCAGAAGGAAAGGTTCTTCAGTTTATTGAGTCTAATCCATATTCAACAGCACAGGAAGAAACAAACCAAAGGAGTCCTTGACATGCACAGGATGCAGAGGATGTATAGGCATCAAGATCAAGCTCCCGATGTTAAGCATCAACAGGACATATCAGGATGAGACGTCAGTACTTGACACAAGGCAGCAAAGGCGTCTGCCTGCTTGATGCTGGCACTGAAAGATACAGATGTCTTGTATCGAATGAAGGCAGAGAGGAGACAGTCCTGTGAGCATACCAGGTATTGGCAAGCTGATATGTCTCTGCAAAAGCACACCGAAGAGGTGGCTACTCAACTTCAACATCAGAAGGGGTACAATAGACTCAAAAGGGTCTAGGATCAGGACACAGATACACCTCAGGTGACAAAAGAACGCGACTTCTCTTACTGAACTCCCTTCTGCCTTGACATCAACAATCTTCAAGGAAGAGTTGGATAAGAGAACTGACGAAAGGCTTTGCCTAGCATCTGATTCAACTCAAGACACCAGTAAGAGACAGATGTGGGCTATACTGAACCTCAAAATCCATGCACTGCCTGGAGGCCTGTCATAGGTCCCAGGACATCATGCCAGCTGCCCCAATAGCCACATCACAACAGGGAAGGAAACATCTCTGAAGCACAGAGATCTAGGCGCAAGACATCAAAAAGATTCAATAAGGTCTTACTTGCTAATAGTCTTTCCTAGAGTCACTCCAGTTCAGTCACATATGTTAGGCTCACCCACCAGCAGATGGAGACTGAGAAGCATCATTGAGCTGAAGTAGCCCACAAGGAGCCTGTGCACCCTTAACCAACCAGTATGCCCATATCAAAGTAGATCAGGAGCCACAATCTCTAATCCTCCATCAACTTACACAGAAAAACAGGAACAAAGGAAGATGAGGAAAGTCCGGCCCAAGGCTGGGACCAGGACCCTACCTCTGAATCTTGCCCACTACAGTAGAAACAGAAGGAAAAACAAACAAACAATCTCCTTTTTTTCTGTATTTAGGTTTTGTTTTTTTAAACAGCAATCAAGAAGCTCCAACCACAACCGATGGCCAAGCACCACCAGCAGGACAGAAGTGATGTGGGTAGTCCTGATTGTGCCAAGAGCCTAATTCTTTTCAGACAATGCAGGCTTATCCCAAACAGAGGAATCCCAGGTGGGTTCTGGACTGGACTGGAGGGACTCAAGGAAAGACAGTTAGCGGGTAAGACCTAATTGAACCTTCCATATCCCTCCAGTCCAGTCGCGTGAGATGTAACAAAGCAGTAAAAACAACGGGTGGGACCAGAAACACCAGTCTGCAAGAGCCACGCACCAAAATATGCATCCTGTATGACTTGCACATCCAAATGGCAGTGACACGCAAAGGAATGAAGCAAAGACAGGTTGCCGCCTTACAAATGTCCGGCAGCGGGACAAGGCCAAACTCTGCTCAGGAAGAGGCCTGAACCCGCATGGAGTGAGCCCACAGGCTCCCCGGCACCGCTCAGCCCTTAATCAAGTACGTTGAGGCAATAGCTTCCCAGATCCACTGGGAAATGGAGGCCATAAACATGCCTCCCCTTTCCTGGCCTACTGAAATCCATGAAGAGATGGTCGGACCTGCAGAAATCCTGTGTGGTGCTCAAGTAGCACTGAAGCGCCTGGTGCACATCCAACAACTACAGCATCCATCCTCTACAAAAAATTGCAACCACCATCATAAAGAATAAAATTACTCAGCATGTAGATAGTCATGGCCTAATGGGAGACAGCCAACATGGCTTTAGACAAGGAAGATCTTGTCTTACTAATCTGTTATGTTTTTTGAAAGTGTGAATAAACAGGTGGACAAAGGTGAGTCGGTTGATATAGTGTATCTGGACTTTCAGAAAGCCTTTGACAAGGTCCCTCATCAGAGACGTTTGGCAAAACTAAAGAGTCATGGGATAGGAGGCAGTGTACTACTGTGGATCAAGAACTGGTTAAAAGATAGAAAGCAGAGGGTTGGGCTAAATGGCCAATTTTCCCAATGGAGAAAGGTGAATAGTGGTGTACCCCAGGGATCTGTGCTGGGTCCGCTGCTTTTTGACATATTCATAAATGACCTGGAAAGTGGAATAACGAGTGAGGTTATCAAATTTGCAGATGACACAAAACTATTTAAAGTTGTTAAAACCCAAGAGGATTGTGGAAAATTGCAAGAGGATCTTGATAAATTAGAAGACTGGGCATCAAAATGGCAGATGAAATTTAATGTGCACAAGTGCAAAGTTATGCACCTAGGGAAGAACAACCCAAACTATGGTTACACAATGCAAGGTTCCACATTAGGAACCACCACCCAGGAAAAAGATTTAGGCGTCATTGTGGATAACATGTTAAAACCCTCGGCCCAGTGTGCAGCGGCAGCCAAGAGAGCAAACAGAATGCTAGGTATGATAAGGAAAGGAATTGAAAATAAAACAAAAGATATTATAATGCCTCTATATCGTTCCATGGTGAGACCGCACCTTGAATATTGTGTGCAATTCTGGTCGCCGTATCTTAAAAAGGATATAGAGTTATTAGAAAAGGTACAGAGAAGAGCCACCAAAATGGTAAAGGGGATGGAAGGATACTCTTATGAAGAAAGGCTAAAAAGGTTAGGGCTCTTTAACCTGGAAAAGAGACAGCTGAGGGGAGATATGATAGAAGTCTATAAATTAATGAATGGAGTGGAAGGGGTAAACGTAGATCGATTGTTTACGTTATCAGAATATAGAAAGACTAGGGGACATGCAAAGAAGCTACAGGGTAAACTATTTAAAACTAATAAAAGAAAATATTTTTTCACTCAATGTGTAATCAAACTCTGGAATTTGTTACCGGAGGACGTAGTAAAGGCTGTTAGTGTAGCTGGATTTAAAAAAGGTTTGGACAAGTTCCTAGAGGAAAGGTCCATAAACCATTATTAAGAAGGGACCCAGGATATCAATGCTTGACCCAGTACAAGTATTGCGGAATCTGTCTCTTTTGGGGAAACTGCTAGGTACGTATGACCTAGATTGGCCACTGTTGGAAACAGGATACTGGGCTTGATGGACCTTGGTCTGACCCAGTATGGCATATCTTATGTTCTTATCCATGACTCAGCATCGCCAGTGTCACTCTCGAAAACTGGCAGGGTAACAGATTGATTCACATGAACACACTGAGACCACCTTAGGGAGAAAGGACAGAAATGGGTGCAAAAACCACCTTCACTCTTCTTATGGTGAGATATGGTTCCCTACAGGACAGAGCCTGCAGTTCCAAAATCTGGCACGTCGATCCAACAGCAACCAAACACACAATTTAAATGTCAAGTCCTTGAGAGTAGCTGCCTGCAGGGGCACAAAGGGAGCTACCACCAACACAGACAGGACCAAATTCAGGTCCCAGGGCAGGACCACTGATTGGCAAGGGGCCGAAGGTTCTTTACCCCCTCAGGAAACACATGATATCTGTCAGCATACATGACATAGGAGTCATGGCTTTTTCCCCAGACCCTGGATTCCATGCAGCTGTGGACTCTGGTGACTTCAGTCTCCAAAGGTAATAGGACAGTTTACAATATGAGATTAACTCTGACCCCCTGGTGATTTCAGTCTCCAAGGCCTGTCTGAAGCCCCTCCTTGCTAAATCAAGAATGGCAGACCTTAAAGGGAGTGGCTAGCAGACCTCAAGGGGAAGGGCTGGAGAGGATTCAATTCACTATAAAGGAAAGAAACACTTCCTCTCTCTCTCTTCCACCATTCATCGGACATGAAGGACAGGAGGCTCTGATCAATTCCCTTCACCCCTCCCCCGCTCTCTCTCTCTCTCCCTTGCCATGAGGCTCTAAACACATGTTCTGGCCTATCTCTCTCTCACACTTCACACATGCACACACAGATTCATTGATGCACACTGAAACAGCTCTGTAACAATCACTATATACCTCTGTTCAATACTTATGTATTAAGCCTATTTCTACATAAAAACCTTTCTCCAAGCCACGCCTGTTTGGTTGTTTTATTACAAGCCCCACTGCCTCTGTGAAGTGAAATGAACCCAGGACCTACAGGAAAGTAACCTGACCAAATCTTACATCTTTATGGGGGCTCGTCTCTCGGATTTCACAGCAGACCTCCAGTTGGGTAAGTAATAATTTTGTATAATACATTAAATAGATTTCAGACAGAATCAAAAGTCCTTGTGACCATTTACAATTGACAGACTGGATGACACTTAGACACTATTTAGTGAACAGTTCCAGTGATAAATTTGTTTTGTGGGTTAGACAAGGTGAGATTTTTATTGTCAAAAGGCTCTGTAAGCATCTAGAATTTTAAAGACATCACACAGAGTGGCTTGCAATTGTCTTATTTTGATGTATATAGGCTTGCTATATTATTTGAGCTGCTAAGAAAAGACAGAGAGATAGTCCAGATTTAGTTTGGAAGTGGTACACAGGTAAACAGTCCCTCATTGAATACAATATACATCTTTCCTGATAAAGCTATTACCTCCTGTCCCTTTTAACTTTTATTTCTCTGTCTCCTGTCAGTAACTATCTTAGTGAGAGCAGGCTTAAAGCTGGCTGCAATTGATACAATTCTGTTAATCTCCTAACACCCTTCTTACTATAACTTCACTCTAAACTTCCACCCTGTTAAAAAGGTGATAAGCACTTTTTATTCAGGTATAATTTTAAGGTGTGGTCTTTATGCCAGTACTCTTTACTGAACACCCATAAAATTTATACCATTCAAACTATAATTCTAAGTCTCACTTCTTCATAAAAGTGAGCATTCCTCCTTCTAAGGTTACACATTTGAGATAGTCCAACTACAGCCTTTCTGCAGTATCAAATATAGCCTTTCTGCAGTATCAAATATGGAAGCCTTTGATTTTAAAGAACTTAAAGAAATGGTAATTTCATACTGTAAGAGGAAAGGGGGTCCCTTTGAAGGTGAATTCCCTGAGTCATCATGGTATAATATTCAAAGACAAATGTTAAACCATGATCAAGAATTCAAAAAGAAAACAAATAAATGAAAATGCCTTTTTATCCAAGGCATGTGCAGGGGGCTCATTAGCATGAAAAAGGACAATACTGAACTGACTTCTCAGTGTACCCAATTGACCAAAGACCTTGAGGAGGCACAAATTTGCATCTCTATACAAAGAACTCAAGTGATACAAGCCACAAATTCTTTTATAACTGTTAGTGAGCAATTAGAAGCACAAACTTGAATTGAGGCACGTTAAGGATCAATTGGCCTCTGGAAGACAAAAGCCAACACCCACATCCCCTTATGCCTATGACACACCTTATGAGCAATGCATACAAGCTACTGACAAACAAAAGAATACTAAAGTATGCATAGTTCAACTTAGAAATGGGAAGAATACAGATGAATCACATGAAGAAATTCATGACAGTTTATCTCAGCCAGAACCCAGCAATAATCAGGATTTCTGTCAGGAGGATAATTCAGATGACTTAGACATGGCACCCTGTACTGAACTCAAAGCACCAGTTAAAGTAATGTGGCAGGAAAATTTAAAAGATAGAGATATAGAAAAAATAGTTGAGAAAATTGGCACTATGCCTCTTAATGTAAATCAGTGGGTTAAATGGGTGACTGATATTCTGATTCACTGGGGTCTAGGGAAATACAGAAGAAAACAATCAGACTTTGATAGACATGCATTTGGCTCTGGGGCCACACTATTATAGAGTTGGCTCTCTCACTCACCCATACCAGTTGGTTAAAAGGGGTACTGAGAAACTATTTCACTGTTCCCCAATGCAAGTATTTAAAATTATTTCACCTCTACCAAATGATACAATGGAACAGTTTGCATATAGAGCCTGGATTTTAAAAGCAGTTCTTAATAAGCAGGAGTCCTGGCCCAAGGCAGAAGATTATGGGGAGAGCATGCATAAGGAATTTTTATTAGAATTGCTATCCCCTGAGATTACAAAACACCTTCTGTTATTTTCTGAAGACCCTGAAGCAACCCCTTTTGATACTTTAATGCTCAGAATTGGGTCTGTTTGGAAGACCCAGCCCTCGCAGGTCATTACAGTATCAGAAGCACGGAAGTGGCAAGCCAATGAATCCTCAGTACATAAGAAACACAGACAGAGGACACACACCTAAGTGGCAAGCCGAGGGATCCTCTCAGTACACAAGAAACACAGACAGAGGACACACACCTTGGAGAGCACATGGCAGAGGTACTTTTAGAAACTCCTCAGGTTACATTCCTTTTCAGGAGCTCAAAGCACAGAGAGATGGGCTAGACAAGGAGAAAACTAAATGGGAACAAGACAAACACATACTGCAGATAGAAATAGATAAATTAAAACAGGATTTACAAGCAGCTCAGGACAAACACAAGGCTAGTGCATAGGGGTGTCCTGACCTCGAGTTCACATATCAAAATGTCTCAAGCCTTCATAGCCCAGCCTGCCTCCTTTATCTCAGCAGAGGACTCAATTCCAGAGCCTCTGGATGATGAAATGGATACAGGCCCAGGACACAATTTAAGGCTTGTAACACCCTTGATACTGGACTCTTGTGCACGCCCCAATGTTATCAGTAGAATAGGGGGTCAGGATAAACTAGCTTTGATTGACACAAGGGCTGGAATTAGTTTTACTAACAGAGCTTCTCCCACTGCAGATCAGAAAAATATGGAAATTTATGAAATTCAAGGAATTAATGACACAGCTTCCAAATGTGTGGCTATCCCAGTTAAATGGGGTATCCCTGTGCACAGTGAACAAAATAAGGAAATGTTGGAAACCACTGCCTCCACTATAGTGAACACACCAAAAGAAATAATTGGAATTGATGTTCTCAACCAGTTAAATTTGGTGGTGGATATGGCTAATCTTAAATTGTGGCAGTATTCAGGAACTTCAAGTGCTTCTAAAACTTTAGTGCAGGAAGTCATTCCCATGCAATTAGCAACTCAGTGCACCAAGGCAGCTCAGCAGTATGATCTGTGTGTAATTCCCTCAGAAGTGGCTGATATTCCAGTCTGGGCTCAAGACAAGTTAGATTGTGGGAAAATGCACACAGAAATACTGTTGGAAGGTGAGGATCCTCCACCACAGAAGCAATACCCAGTACCTCATCAGGCTATAGAACTAGTGACTAAAATTGTGAAGATACTGGAGGAGAGGGGTCTGATTAGGCCTATTTCTTCCACATGTAATTCACCAGCCTGGCCGATAGTTAAACCGGGGGGTTCCTTCAGGCTCACTATGGACTTCCGTGCCCTGAATCAAGTTTCAAAATCTGTAGTGCCCGTGGTAGCCTCATACCCTGAAATGATCTCTAAACTGAACCCCAAATGTGCATGGACTGTGCTTAAACAATATGCATGGACTGTGCTTCCACAGGGATATAAGGATTCCCCATCAATATTTCATGAATACATGAAGGAAGCCCTGTCACTAGTGTCTTGCAGAGATGAGACCTAGACCAAACCTCCCCTTTGGAACTGCACAGTGGGAGGGACCATACTTAGTTACTGATACCTTAGGCGCAAGCCTATACCAGATCCTAATGCCCGACAACCAGCAGTACTGGAAACACATCACCCAGTTAAAACCATATGGGTAAAACGTGTTTTATCAGTCTTTGTTTTCAGATACCACCTGAAGACAGCACGGACAGCTGCTTTCTGAAGACAGCACGGACAGCTGCTTTCTGAACAAAAGTCGCTTGAGGACGGTAACTATTTACTCCTGCTGTATAGTTGACATGTGTTTAATAGTTATGTAAATAAGTAGTAAAAATTATTAATTTTTTTTTTGTTTTGTTGTTACATAGTATAAGTGGGGAGCATTAGTTTACTCCCTAGTAGAGTGAAACTCCCTAGTAGAGTGAAACAAGTTTGCTTTTATTATGTCTCGGTTTCCTGTTGTTCTTGTATCTGCTCTCTTCTACTCAAGTCTCATTACAGGAACTATCATCCGAATATGCACGATTGGCTGGCTAACTCCACAGGTGGAGTGTATCGCTACCAAGAAATACCCCCACCTTTCCCGGAAGGAAAGGATCTGGTCATCCTGAGTTTCTGTTCCGTACAGGACAAGCCAGTGTTCTATTCATTACACATCACTCAAGTACAGTGGGAGCCACCAGTTTCCACTTCTCTAGAAAGGACACAAGAATTGAGGGCACGCCCAGAACGTTACTTTCTAGGTCCTCCTGCTTTGATTTTGTACAATATTTCCTGTCAGGACAAAGGTACCTGGAAAATAACTTATACATGGGTTGTGAGTGATCAACAGCACATCACTGAGACTTCATTCCTTTTGGATGTATCTTGTTTACCTACCACCCCTCATCCCACCCCTCCCACCACTTCTGCTCCTCCTGTACTCTACCTTTCTGATATCCACCCATTTCAGGAAGGACATCCCTTTCAGATTAAATATGATGCACCACACAATGTTTTATGATGTGGAATACCATTTTCTTACTTGGCATCTATTTCCCAAATTGTTTCTAGTTACTCACAAATATCCAAATTGCTCTCAGTTTGTTGCCAACCACATACAAATGCTCAATAGTTGGTTTGATATGCAGTCAGTAACACCCCGAGCCAAGCAATTTCGACACAAGCGTGAATTAATTGATACAATTTTAGGTGGCACAGGGACTGCACTGGGTGCCCTTAATATAATTGATATAGAGGTGCTCCGTAATAAAATGGGTTCCACTGCTAAGCATGCTGCTGATGGTTTTACCTCACAACATATTATTAATGAAGCTTCCTCTAAACTGTCCAATGTAGTTGTAGATACCTTTGCTCTTATATCTCCCATTATAGAACAGAAAATTGTTACCTTAGCACATGCAGAATATAGATTGGGAAAGAATATTTCCTGGGCTCTTGCCTGTGATCAAGTACAGATCGAGCTTATTACTATACTAAAGGAAATTCTGATCACTGCTAAGTTAGGACACTGGCCACCATCTCTCATCCATATGGCTAGTAACAAAATACCTGAATTTGCTATAGCTCACCTTGATTGGTGGACAGTTAGTGTTCCCATTTGTTCACCACAAGGCTGCTCTATCTGTACTTTGATCCCATGGTCAGGACAACACACAGTTATTTATCCTATTGTTAATATTGGGGTGCAGTTTGATAATATGCTTATGTATCCTGTGGACCATCTCACATGGGTGCAGCCACTGGACGACACCTGGACTTCATTCAAGCCGATGGACCCCAGTTTGTGTGAGCAGACTACACTTCAGTTCAAGTGTCAACCTCACCAGTTTAAAGAGGCTGACACCTCCTGCTGGAACAATTCCTCCTCTTGCTCTCTGACTGTTAAGCTCTCATATTCCCTGACTACCTCACACAGTTTGTATTACCTGAGAGCTGGACACTTTTGTTTTCATCTGTTCTTTCCCCAGAATGTTTCTTTTTTGATTGCTCCCAGAATGCATGACATTCGCCTTCCCAAGAACACTTTGTTGTACAGTTCAAACTATTTACCAAACAATACCTGGTGCAGTTATACACCACTGGTCTCCATCACCATTAATGGGACAACTTATTCCACACCGCTGGTTACCAATGACTCTATGGACATTCCAGACTTTATCTCATATGCTGTGCATCCCTTACCACTTGGCATGGGAGAAGAGACACTACATAAAATGCTCAACTTTACAGAACTCCATGCCTATATTGATCACCTTAAAACAACATCCACTGAAGTGAATCACACCATCGCTTATGAGAATGGACACATTCAACAAATTGTTGGACATTAGCTACAAGATGCTCACGTGTCTGTGTGGGAATTGTTATTTGGTTACTCACCTACTGCTGATCATGTCTTTAATGTTTTTATTCACCCTATTATTATTTTAACTGCTATACAAATATTGCTATGCATTATCGTAATTTTCCTGTGCTGTAAGATGAAGCAAATGTACATATCCTTGCAACGCATGTCATACACATCAACAACATTTTAAGGTAGTTACCCTGAACTTCTCCAGCATCCACCCCTACATCCAGGCTAATTTGACCTGCTAATTTGTCTAATTTGGCATTTCCTATTACACTGAATACCAGAATCAGCTGCAGTCTAGTATTGCTTCCTATCCTCACTCATAGCATCCTGGTACCTTTTTGCTTTAGCCTCCTCAAAAATTCCTGCAGACCTTATGCACTGTTCACTCTCTCTAAGACGGGCACGGAGGTAGCATATTGGGTCCCCCCCCCCCCCCCCTGGCCACACCTGGCCCTGGCCTTGGAGGCCTTGGTACACGGACCTGCAGTGCTTGCTGATGGTGGAGCCCCTTCCCTTCCTGGTAGAGGGGGGACCTTCTCACCTAGGTGCTGGTTCGGATGCCGGAGGCGAGTCTATTCTCACTTACGGTGTGGCCCTTGAGAAGGCCCATCTGACCTGCCCGGGGGTACACCTCAGGTATGGTTGATACCCTATTACAGGCTCACCGGTGTTCTACCTCCTTGGCCTATGTGAGGGTCTGGCAGATTTTTGAGGCCCTGGTGTGTGGAGTACAGGGTGAGACCATTGGCATCCTCCCTTCCCAACATTCTGGCTTTCTTCCAGGTGGGCCTAGAGAAGGGGCTGGCTTTAAATCTCGCTGATTTTAAAGAGCGCTGTATAGAAATAATTTAAATAAAATAAATACCAACCCGGATGCGCCTGGATCTTCTGAAGGACCCTGCAAATCAGAAGTCAGGTTGGAAACACAGAGGAGCCTGGCTGTGGGCCAGGGCTGGGTCATAGCATCCAGCCCCTCTAACATCTGCTCCTGCCAACGGCTGTAAAACCTCAGGACCCTGGCACTGGAGGCCATCGCCATCAGGTCCATGATGAGGACTCCACTGCCTCACAATCAAGCCGAATGCCACTTCTGAGAAAGTCTACTCGCTGGGATCCAGCAGCTGCCAGCTTGAGAAGTTTGCCTGGACATTTTCCATACCTTCGACATGAGCTGCTGAGAGGGCAAGGAGATGCCTTTCCGCCCATCTTAAGAGCTGGAGTACCTCCTCTGCCAACTTGTGTGCTTAGAGTGCCTCCTTGATGATTGATGTAAGCTACCACGGTTGCATTGTCAGAGAACCTTCACTGCCTGGCCCCAAACTAAGGGGAAAATACACCTGCAGGGACAGAAACACCGCCCAGGTTTCCAGCTAATTGACCAAGCACCAACTTTCCGCTGGAGACCACCTCCCCTGTACCACCTGCGACTGACAGTGCCCTCCCAGCCCTGAAGGCTGACATCTGTGGTGACCATCACCCAGTCCGGGGGCTTGAGCAGTATCCCCTGCTGCTAGTCAAACAGGGTCCAGCTACCAGCAAAGGCTGTCCCAGGCCACCTCCAAATGCCACACATACCTCCATGGACTGGGTCTGCAGGGACCAGCAGGAAAGGAGAGTTGATTGCAAGGATCTCATATGCAACCGTGCCCAGAGCACCACCACCATCGAGCCCAGCACTTGCAGATAATCCCACACTCTTAAACAGGGGGCAGTCAGCAAGGCCAGAACTTGGGCCTGCAATTCCACAATCCCGACCTCTGGCATGAACACCATGTCCTTCCAAGTGTCGAAGAGGGCTCCCAGATACTCTGAGGATCGTGAGGGCACCAGTCTGCTCTTCACACTGTTGACCACCCAGCCGAGGTCCTGCAGGAGCTAAATCACCCTCTTAGTGGCCTCCCAGCTCTCTGGCAGTAACACTGGGGATCAACTAGCCATCCAGGTGCAGATGGACAAGCACTTCCTGCCTCCGCAGAGCTGCTGCCGCCGCCGCCACCACCATCACCTTGGTGAAAACCCATGGGGCCATTGCGAGGCCAAATGGGAGAGCCTGGAGCTGGCAATGCCCCATCAGGAACACGAACTTCAAGAAACGCTGATGGTCGAGGTGAATAACATGCAGGTAGGCCTCGGTGAGGAACTCACCCTGCCACACCGCCACAATCACCAATTGCAGGGTCTCCATCCGAAAGCAGGGAAACCACAACGCCTTGTTGACCCTTTTCAGATTCAAAATAGGGCATCAGGTCCCTTCCTTTTTTGGGACCACAAAGTAGATGGGATAGCAGCCTAGAGCTGCAAGAGCTTCACCAATGTGTCCTGCACTGCCCCGACCTTGCCCGGTGTGTGGTCGGGGGAAACCATAAAGGCTTTGGAAAGGGGCCATACAAACTCAAGCACGTAACCCTCGCGTATGACCTCCAGCACCCAGGCTCTGTCGTTATCTGGGCCCAGGGTGGGGTAAAAATACTGCAAATGACCTCCCACCGGTAGCAACCCTGCTGGGGCCCCCAAATCTTCATTGTACCAGCTTGGGGATTCTGGAACCCCCATCAAGGCCATCTCTGCCTTCCCTGCAGCCTCCCCAAAGGGATTGGCCACAAAAGAGGAACCAAGACTGCTGTGGGTTGCCACCCTGTGCTGTTCAAAACCTCCAGAAATCCCAACCTCTACCCCGGAAAGAAAGCAGCTTTCCCAAAGCCCTTGGGTGTACCATCCAGCAAACACAGGACCTCTGACTACCAAAGGCTCCTCAAAGTCCGTGCTAAACAGCAGCTGCCCTGCAAAGAGGAGTTTACCGAGCCGGGTCTTGGAAGCGACATCCGCTGAACAATTCCAGGGCCACAGGAACAGCCTCATGGCCACCACTGTGGCCATGTTATTAGCCAAGGCTCTGATGAAATCAGAGTAAATCCACCAGGAAGGCAGTGCCCGACTCCAGCCGAGCCACCTTGAATAGAGCCTGCGCCTCTGCCAAAGGGTCAACTGGGGCCCTCTGCACCAAACGGAGGAAGGTCCTAGCCATATAGGCCCCACAGACCGAAGCCTGTAAAGGCCAAGGCAGAGACCTCAAAAGACTGCTTTAGCGAAGCTTCCATTTGGCGATCTTGTGGCTCCTTCACGGCGGCCCCACCTTCTACTGAAATTGTGGTTTTCCAGTTAACTGCTACTACTAAAGCATCCACCCATGGGAGGTGCAATTTTTCCTTTTCTTCCATGAACACTGGATAACGGCACATGGAAAGGAAAGACCTTAGGGGGCACTTCCTGGCCCTTGCAGGATCGAATCCCCGGTTCATGTTAGCAGGTGACAAAGAAGCCCCTTCGGCGATCCAGAGTTTCAGCAGGGTATGAGAGAGAAACGAAGTCAACTCATCCTTATGGAAGAGATTGATCACTGTGGAGTCCTCATCCACAGGGAATCCCCCCTCCTCCAGAAGGTCCGAGGCCCCTTCAGGGCGTACAGCAATCCCACAGAGCCTGCATCATCCACATCCTCCAATGCTCCCTTCCAGCCCTCACGGGAACAGCAGGGGAAGGCCTTTCACAAGTCACTAGGGAAAGTTGTCCCCCCCCCCCCCCCCGGGCCTTGCCTCAGGCAATAGGTTTGTTCCAGGAGAAAGAAATCCAGCAAAAAGGGAGGGACCCTCACTGAAGGGGGACCCCCCAAATACAACCTGGAACACTTGCTGCAGATTGGAAGGCTCCCGGCCTGTGGCCGTTCCCACCACTGATCCAGGCCCTGAGACATTCTCCACCTCGTGCTCGTGGCTGCCATCATTGGGCTCCCCTGTGCCCTATGCACACCAACTTCCTGCCAGTAAATCAGCCGCTGTGACACTATCCCTAAGGGAGATGCGGGACACCAGCTCCCCATGTGCCTGTCAGCCATCAGATGAAGCTCTGCACTCTCTCCCTCGACCACGTGTCCCGCCACGGTTCTCCCCTGCTTATCAGGATCCAGCCGCCAATACAGAGAGCCTCCTAATTGCTTTTGCCACTTGTGTGGCTTCCCCACACTGCTCTCCCATCTGATTGTACCTTTTGTTTTTTCTTTTCTTTTTTGCAAGCGTGGTTCGTGCTAGTCAAGCCCTGCTCTAACCTGGGACCTCTCGAAAATGTTGGTGACAGAGTGAATGGGGGAGCTTCTCATGCAATGGAGGGAGGATCAGGGGAGTGACCCAGACCACCGGGTTCAAACACTCTTGCTTGGGACCAATTAGGCAGGAAAAAACACACACCCAGGCCAATAGAACCAAAGAGAAATAATTCACAGCACAGGCTATACGCATCCACCATCTGCTGAGACTGAGAAATTATTGACTGGTTGAGGGTGGACAGGCTCTTTATGGGTAGCTTCAGCTCAGTGATGTGTCTCAGTCTCCATCTGCGGGTGGATGGATATAACCCACACGTCTGGACTGGACTGGACTGGAAGGACGATATCACTGATCACAGAGAGAGGAAGACAGGCATCTATATTTGGAAAACCTTAGAGAAGCTAGCAAAGTAGTCAAGAAGGCAAAGATTCAAAAGGAGGAGGAAATAGCCAATGCAATATAATTGGGGGATAAGACATTTTTCAGATATATTAGTGAGAAGAGGAAGGGCAAAAGTGGTATTGTCAGACTCAAGGGTGCAGGGGAGGAATATGTAGAAGCTGATAAGGATAAAGCAGAATTGCTTAACAAATATTTTTGTTCTGTGTTCACAGATGAAGAACCAGGAGCAGGACCTCAGAAAACACCCACAAATAGGAAAAGAAGCGAGGGACATCTTGAACAATTTTCAGAAGACTGTGTTCGTGAGAAACTAGCTCAACTTAAAGTAGACAAAGTGATGGGACCGGATGGGATACACCCTAGAATAGTGAGGGAACTTGGGGACGTTCTAGCAGCTCCACTGACTGACCTTTTCAATGCCTCAATGGAGTCGGGAGTGGTGCCAAAGGACTGGAGAGAGGCTCATGTGGTGCCTCTTTACACAAAAGCGGAAGTAAGGATGTGGTTGAAAACTATAGGCCAGTTAGTTTAACTTCGGTGGTGAGTAAATTATTGGAAACGCTGCTGAAAAAGAAAATAGTGAGGTTTCTGGAGTCCAGCGGATTACAGGATCCGAGGCAGCATGGATTCACCAGAGGCAGGTCTTGTCAGACAAATCTGATTGATTTCTTTGACTGGGTGACCAGGGAGTTGGACCGAGGGAGAGTCCTAGATGTGGTGTATTTAGATTTCAGTAAAGCCTTTGACACTGTTCCTTACAGGCGACTTATAAACAAACTGAGCACCCTAGGGATGGACCCTAAAGTTACTGCTTGGGTTAGAAATTGGTTGGGTGGGAGGCGACAAAGAGTACAAGTAAATAGAGCTCACTCTGAGGAGAAGGATGTTACCAGTGTTGTGCCCCAGGGATCTGTCCTTGGTCCGATTCTTTTTAACATCTTTGTTAGTGATATAGCGGAAGGGCTGTTGGGTAAGTTTTGCCTCTTTGTGGATGATACCAAAATCTGCAATAGAGTAGACACCCAGGAAGGTGTAGATAACATGAGGAGGGATCTAGCTAAGCTTGAAGAATGGTCTAGAATTTGGCAGCTGGGATTTAATGTTAAAAAATGTAAGATCATGCATTTGGGCTGCAGCAATCCAAGGGAGCAATATAGTATAGGGGGTGAAGTACTTTTGTCCACTAAAGCAGAGCGGGACCTAGGCGTGGTTGTGTCTGATGATCTTAAAGTAGCTAAACAAGTAGAAAAGGCGACGGCAAAAGCTAAAAGGATGCTTGGGTGCATACGGAGAGGAATGGCTAGCAGAAAAAAGGAGGTGATAATGCCTCTGTATAAGTCTTTGGTGCGACCTCATTTGGAGTATAGTGTGCAATTCTGGAGACCGCACCTTCAAAAGGATGTGAACAGGATGGAGTCGGTGCAGAGGGTGGCTACTAAAATGATTAGTGGTCTTCATTATAAAGCATATGAGGACAGACTGAAGGATCTTAATATGTACACCTTAGAGGAAAGGCGGGATAGAGGTGATATGATTGAGATGTTTAAATACCTCCATGGCATAAATGTTCAGGGAGAGCGCCTCTTTCAATTGAAAGCAAGTTCTGCTACGAGGGGACATGGGATGAGGGTGAAGGGAGATAGATTCAGGAGTGATATGCAAAATATTTCTTTACGGAAAGAGTAGTGGATCCGTGGAATAGTCTCCCAGTGGAGGTGGTAGAGATGAGGACAGTAACTGAATTCACAAAAGCATGGGACAAACACAGAGGATCTCTAAAGGTAAAAAGGGGACTGTTGTAGTTGTTGATATGGAAGGACAGACTAGATAGAAACATAGAAATATGATGACAGAAAAAGACCACATGGCCTATGTTTCTATGATATGGAAGTACTCCCACTGAGGCCTTGGCTGCTAACCAGGCACAGACTACGATTTCTCTGCTGGAACAGTTTTGTGTCAGATTCTGAGCATTCCTGGTGTTCTTATGAATCAGCAGTGTTCTAAAGAGGAGAACTTCATTAGTTTTCCCTTGAAATTCTCTCCTCTACTAGAGAGGAAAAAAGTCTCCCTCACCATGAAGTAATTAGATCTTACCTGCTAATTATTGTTCCTGAAGGAACGACAGTCCAGTCCCGTTACTTCTGGGTTACGCAACCCTTCCAGCAGCTTGGAGGCTGAGCCCAACCTTTTTTGGAGGTAGAGCGGTATAAGTACCCCTGGGACCACCCACTCACTCCAGCATTCGAATGACAAAGCAAACTGTAACAATTTCTACGAATAGACCTCAAACAAAAATCTAACTCTCCTAGGGGATGACTAACACACAGTCCCACAAAAGGACCGCCCTTTTTTTTTTTTTTTTTTGAAATGGGAGATAGGATCAAGAAGGAACACGGAGGAGGGAGGGCAACGGGGGGGAAGCGGCGTGCCCGACACTGTCAGAGGAGACTTTCCTTGCTCTCTTTCGCTCAGACCTGGATCTCCGCTTGGCCCGCCCCCCGTCCTCGTCTGATAGTTCTTCAAGTCCGGCCGAGCCGGGAGGGATCAGGGACTGGACTGTCGTTCCTTCAGGAACAATAATTAGCAGGTAAGATCTAATTACTTCTTCCTTATCGTCACTCCAGTCCAGTCCCTTTACTTCTGGGATGTATCAGAGCAGTTCAACTCCGGGAGGGGTCCGGCACGCCGGACTGAAGAATCGCCAGACCAAACCTCGCGTCCGCTGCGCTCTGTACGTCCAGCCTATAGTGTTTTGTGAAGGTATGCAGCGAGGACCAAGTTGCCGCTCTGCAAATATCCAAAGGGGGAACTAGACTATACTCTGCCCACGAGGTGGCCTGCGCTTGGGTAGAGTGCGCCCGTAATCCCACTGGGGCCTGCTTCCCTTTTAGGATGTAGGCGGAGGCAATCGCTTCTCGGATCCACCTGGAGATGGAGGCCTTGGCTGCCGCCTCCCCTTTGTGCGGGCCTCCGAACTGGACGAACAGACGTTCGGATTTCCGGAAAGGGGCAGTGCGGGAGAGGTATCGCTTCAAGATCCTCTGGACGTCTAGGAGTCGTAGCTTACTGTCCCTGCCTTCCGGGACTCCGGCCGGCCAGGCCGGGAGGGTTACTGTCTGGTTCAAATGAAATGGGGAAATGACCTTGGGTAGGAAGGAAGGCACTGTCCGTAGGACCACCTTGTCCCTGAAAAAGGATAGGAAAGGAGGTTGGGAGGACAGCGCTTGCAATTCGGAGACTCGCCTAGCCGAGCAGATAGCGACCAGGAAAACTGTCTTGAGGGTTAAATCCTTCAGGGAGGCCCTCTTTGCTGGCTCAAAGGGTTCCCTGACCATTGCATTTAGTACCAGATTGAGGTCCCACGGGGGGGGATCACCGATCTCCGTTGCGGACGCAAGCGTCTGACTGCCCTCAGGAACCTGGAAACATCCGCATGGGCCCCTAGGGGCTTGCCGCGGACCTTACCTCTATAGCAAGCGATGGCTGCTAGTTGGACTCGTAAGGAGCTGTGCGCCAGACCCTTATCAAAACCGGCTTGCAAGAATTCCAGCACCTCAGGGACTGAGGCCGAAAGGGGTTTCCTTCGGTGTTCCGCACACCATGCTTCAAAGATGCGCCAGACCCTTACATAGGACAAACAGGTCGAGCGTTTCTTCGCATTTAATAGCGTTGATATTACTGCTCCCGAATAACCACGCTTTAAGAGCCGCGCCCTTTCAATAGCCAGGCCGTAAGCGAGAATCGATCCACTTGAGGCATCAGAACTGGGCCCTGTCTGAGCAGGTCCCTTTTGCAGGGGAGCCGCCAAGGCTGGTCGGCTAGCAACCTCACCAGATCTGCATACCAAGGGCGCCTCGGCCAATCCGGGGCAATGAGGATCACCAGGCCCTGGTGAGACTCCACTCGCTGAAGGACCTTCCCGATGAGGACCCAAGGGGGGAACACGTAGAGGAGGCCCTCCGCCGGCCACTTCTGAGACAGAGCATCCAGGCCTTCGGACATTCTTTCCTTCCGCCGACTGAAGAACCTGTCCACTTTGGCTGACGCGAAGCTTGCCATGAGATCCATTACTGGGAGTCCCCAGCGGTTCACTATCTTGTCGAAGGTCTCCTTCTCTAGTTCCCACTCTCCGTGGTCTATCCTGTGCCTGCTGAGGTAATCGGCCGTGAGACTGTCCGTGCCTGCCACGTGTTGCGCCAAAAGTGCTTCCAAGCGGGGCTCCGCCCACTGGAACAGGACGTCCGCCTCCT
The DNA here is from genome assembly GCA_033557465.1 of Ichthyophis bannanicus. Taxonomy (NCBI): domain Eukaryota; kingdom Metazoa; phylum Chordata; class Amphibia; order Gymnophiona; family Ichthyophiidae; genus Ichthyophis; species Ichthyophis bannanicus. Next base: position 518,630,426 of record CM066033.1, read on the forward strand.
TCTCCAGAGAGGGGCTGCTGGTGCCGCCCTGGTGGTTGATGTAAGCTACCGTGGTGACGTTGTCTGAGAGAACGCGAATTGCCCTTCTTCGTACTAGAGGTTCGAGCGCTCTGAGTGCTAGAGAGACGGCCCGCAACTCCAGTCTGTTGATGGGCCATTGAGATTCCAGCGGAGACCAGCGGCCCTGGACAAACTGGTCCTCGCAGTGAGCCCCCCAGCCTGACAAACTGGCATCCGTTGTCAACAGTACCCAGAGATGAGGCTCGAGAGGCATTCCCCGCTCTAGATTCTTTGTGCACTGCCACCAGCGAAGTGACCGTTTGGTCCTTGGAGCACACGGTAACTGTGTTGAGAGGGAATGGATTTGCGGGGACCACCGACGCAATAGAGCGCGCTGTAATGGCCTCATGTGGGCCCTGGCCCAAGGCACTACCTCTATTGCTGCCGCCATCGTGCCCAGCACCTGAAGATAATGCCACGCTGAGGGGTTTCGTCTGCTCTGGAACTGCGCGACTAGCAGTCTTAAGTCCCTTGATCGCGTTCGAGAGAGGAACACTCTGCCCCTTCCGGTGTCGAATCTTGCTCCAAGATATTCGAGGTCCTGGGAGGGGGTCATCCTGCTCTTTGCTCGGTTGATGACCCACCCCAACTCCTCTAGGACCTGCATAACTCTGTCCGTTGCCGAGCGGCTTTCTGCTACCGATTTTGCCCGGATCAGCCAATCGTCTAGGTACGGGTGTACTAGAATTCCCTCCTTGCGGAGGAAGGCCGCTACTACCACCATCACATTGGTGAATGTCCGCGGGGCCGTCGCTAGGCCGAAGGGAAGTGCCTGGAACTGAAAGTGGCCCCCCGGCACCACGAACCTTAGGAACTGTTGATGGGACTTCCTGACCGGAATATGCAGGTAGGCCTCTGTCAAGTCGAGGGACGTCAGGAACTCTCCGGCCCTTACCGCTGCGATCACTGAGCGTAGGGTCTCCATGCGGAAATGTGGTACCTTGAGACAGCGGTTGACCTGTTTCAAGTCCAGGATTGGCCGAAAGGACCCTTCCTTCTTTGGGACTACAAAGTAAATCGAGTATTGACCCGATCCGAACTGGTCTGATGGTACAGGTACCACTGCCTCTAGTGCAATCAGCCGTGCGAGGGTTGACTCTATCGCCGACCTCTTTGCAGGAGATCCGCTGGGAGATTGAACGAATGCTGGAGGTAATTGCTTTGCGAATTCGAGAGCGTAGCCCTCTCTGATTACCTCCAGTACCCATTGATCCGTAGTGACCCGGGACCAGGCGGGAAGGAACTGTCTTAGGCGGCCTCCCACTGGACGCTCTACCCCCTGGTCCCCCGTCGCTTCATTGTTGCTTTCTAGGGGCAGAGGAGGAGGAGGCCCCAAAGCCGCGGCCTGCTCCCCGAAACCCCCGGAAACCTTGACTCCTGGAGGGGAAGCGTCCCCTGGAAGGGGGGTTGGATCTGGCAGGGCGAAACCTCCGAGAATCCCTGGACTGGGGGCGATTTGGAGGCAGAGGACGATTTTGTTTCGGCCTGTCTTCTGGTAGCCTGCCTCCTTTGGACTCGCCAAGGTCCTTTACTAGCTTCTCTAAATCTTCTCCAAACAGCAGCTTCCCCTTAAAGGGGAGTTGACTCAGGCGTGCCTTTGAAGAGGCATCCGCCGCCCAATTTCGTAACCACAAATAACGCCTGGCTGCTACCACCGAGGCCATGTTCTTGGCCAAGCTTCTGATGAGGTCATACTGACTATCCGCTAAGAAGGCTGCTCCGGATTCCAACCTAGCGGCGTTGAACCGGGCGTCCCCCGCGGTAGCCTCCGCTGCTTGCAGTTGCTGCGACCACCTTAAGCAGGCCCGAGCAACCCAAGCTCCCGAGATGGAGGCCTGTAGGGCTAGAGCGCTTACGTCAAATGCTTGTTTCAGGAGCGTGTCCAACTTTCTGTCCTGAGAATCCCTTAAGGCCGTGCTGCCTTCAACTGGGATAGTAGTCTTCTTAGTGACTGCTGATACCGCTGCATCTACTCTGGGGGACTTCAGCAGCTCCTTATCTGCCTCTGGGAGAGGGTAAAGGCGCAGCATGGGGCGGGTCCCCCCTTAGGCTAGATTCCGGCTGGTCCCATTCTTCCTGGATCATCTGCCGAACCACTCTATGGACCGGAAAGACCTTCTGGGATTTCCTAATGGCCTGTATCAATGGATCCTCCAGCGCCTCCTCCTCCACCGGCGTATCTGAGGCCACATTGAGCAACTTTAGGGACTCATTAATTAGTGCCGGGAGCTCCTCCCGACGAAAGACTCTGATGATCCTGGATTGGTCTTCCTCCGGGATCTCTCCCTCTTCCAGCTCCTCTTCCTCTTCGTCCAAGTCCTTGTCCGAGTACGTCTCCTCCGGAGTACCCTGAGAGAGGGTTGCCAGGGGCTCCTCCTCGCACAGACGAGGGCGCTTCGTTGGCACGCCGGATTCAGAGGCTGAATTGTCCTTTTTTTGACGGCCCGGCCTCAACTGCTCCTAAGCCCTGCTTCCGCAAGCAATAGGCCTTGTGCAGTAGAAGTATGAAGTCCGGGGAGAAAAAATCCCCGGACCCTCCTTCCCCCGCAGGGAGGGGGGAAGGGGGTAGGGGGGGAGAAGGTATGTCCGAGGACGTAGGTGGAGGTACTTATGATCCTCCCTCCCCACCTAGGAGGTCTCCTGTCCCCTGAGGAGGAAGAGCTACAGCTAGATTAATTTCCTGCTCAACCGAGGCCGCCACTGCGGCGCAGCTCCTGCAGATTCCTGCCTCTGCGGAGGTGCCTCTGCGTGTTCCGCAGGAGGGACAGCGGGGCTTGGTTGTCATGTCCCTAGGATTATCCCTGAAATATATCACTTCAATATACCTGCAATCTTTAACTACCACACTTCTCCCCTTTCTGCACCTCTTGGAGGGGAGGCAGTCAAATTGCTTGGGCACAAAGGAAAATAGAAACCAGGTCAAATCGCAAATAAATTAAAATTAAATTAAATTAAAATTAACTTTTCTTTCCTCCAACGGAGGTACTTGCGTTTCAGATGCTGCCACTGGATCCTGCACCCGTGGCCCGCAGGCTCTACACGTGGTGGGCCTCACCACGTGGAGCCAGGTCGGGACCGCGCGAGGTCAGCCGTCGGGTCTGCCGTGCTCCCAGAGAAGGCCTGAGGTGAAATTGAGCCCCTTTATTACTGCGATCAATTTCGCCGTTTCCCCGATGTCGGGAAGGCCGGTTCTTGCTGCCGCGTCTCTCCGTCCGCCGTGGAAGGGATTGGCGGTAGGCCCCGAATGACGGTCTTGCCTCTAGCGCTCAGCCACCCTGAGGGCTTCGGCGCGAGGCAGAGAATGGCGGCAGTTTTCCTTTGGCCCGACTTGTCTCGTCCTGAGCAGGAGAGAATGGAAGCACTCCCTGACGCTGCAGGCCACCGCTTACCTCCGTTCCCCGGCCCGATCGGGAGGGGGGGAGGGGGGAAAAGGAGCCGGCAGAAATTTAAAGTCGCAGGAGAAGGAAAAAAGAAAATTTCAACCAGCAAAATAAATGTAAGTAAAATAGGCAATAGACAAATAAATTAATAAAATTAATAAAAAATATTATCTAAAAGAAGGACTCCAGTAAGCCCCAGGCTTACGGAACCCTCCAGCTGCTTGGAGGCTGAGAAGACTGGAGTGAGTGGGTGGTCCCAGGGGTACTTATACCACTCCACCTCCAAAAAAGGTTGGGCTCAGCCTCCAAGCTGCTGGAAGGGTTGCGTAACCCAGAAGTAAAGGGACTGGACTGGAGTGGAGTGACGATAAGGAACAAAGGTTTCTCCTTCACCGATGTCATGCATGAAATAACTAATAGAGCTAGAGAAGGAAGAGGAGCACAGGGCAGAATTACTGGACATCCTTCAATACCCAGATTCTTCCCCCAGCAAAGCAGGTGTGTCTGTGCTCATTCACAAAGTCCTGAAGGATACACAGATGAATGTCCAAGATCTGACCACTGTGAATAAAAAGGGGACTGTGTATAGACACTAGAAGGTTCCTGAATTTGAGAAGCAGCAGTTTCCTCAATGCTGTCAAGAAAGCCAAAACTGTCCCCTGGCAAAAAGATGCTAATACTTTGGACTCCCTGGTGAGCAAGATTTTTCAGAATGCTATGCTTTCTTCACATATAGCTTCTTAATACCTCGTTATGGACAGATACGTGCAAGGCAATATCTCAAGTCACTAGTGGACAAGGGAAAGTAGTATGGAAAGCACATGGTCATATCAACTGTAGGATGCTCTCAATATTGCATAGAGGGCTTCTACAATGGTTATAGGTGCTCAAAGATGCAAGGCTGTGTGTTAGTTCAACGTACAATGCAAATGAGAGAATTTCTTTGGAGATAATATAAGACAGGTACCCTAATTAAGGGAGTACTGCCATACACAATGATCTGTCTTCTAAGCAATTTAACCCCCCTTCCCACTCCCCCTCAATCTTCCAAGAGATATTCAAGTACCTTCAGCCCATCATTCCCAAGCAAAATGTTCTCTCATATACCAGACAGCAAAGGACCCCCATAATCAGCTCCTCAGGAGAAACTAGAGGTGTTTTTAACCAGCCCCGAAAGATATAATCAGCATCCCAGTACAAAGGCAGCTAAGGTTTTTACACAAACCATTTGTCCAATTTAACCTACACCAAAAACACCAAAATTACCACTGAGAATATCTTGGTCAAATTCAGTCTCAGGAAGAACTTATCAGGGAACTCTTCTCCCTCTTTCGAACTCATGCAGTCAAACCATTCTCACCAGGGGAAAGAGGCTGGAGATTTTATTCCACATATTTCCTGCTGACAAAGAAAACAGAAGGAACTCCATCCTATTCTAGACCTTCAGCAAATATCTGGCTTGAGAAAAGTTCAAGATAAAGAATGGAGGTGTCCAGGGAAACTTCCTTCCAAAGGGGACTGGTCATGTTCTCTGGATTTAAAGGAAGCTTATACTGCACATCAAGATACACCCTGGTGGTCCTAATGTCCATTCCACATGCTTTCACAAAATGCTTTATCTGGATGAATATCTGGTCATGTGCTCATCTCAGGAAGGAGCCTTGCAAATCAATGAGCAAACCCATCCAGATATTAATAGTAGTATAGTATACAATCTCTGTACTCAGCTTTAGGTGTTCTGTTAAAAGCAGCCTATAAAATTTCTCATTTAAATTAAAAATCATTAAAATTACCCAAATTCAAAGACTTCTGATTGGCATGGCAGTCTGTTGGGCTCGCTCCCTGGACTCCCCGCACAGCACTAGCTAAAAATCAGTCTTCCCTCGAGGTAGCGGGTAGCGCCATCCCACAGACATGTCAAAGACAGTAAAAATGAAAAAGAAAGAAAAACGATAAGGGATTTATACGCCACCAAGACAAAGGCAGCAGAGAAAGTGACAGAGGGGGCCTCACAGCTGCCATCATTATGTTCATCTCTAACATGCGATCCTGAAGAACTGCGGCTGGATAACAGCTCCATGTTGCTGGCTGTGCTACAGGAAATTTTCCACTCAAAGGGGATAGTGGACACTATTCGCTAAAATCCAGGAGAAATTTGTGACTATTGGGGATTGCTTGGAGCAGGCAGACACCCAAGAAAGTAATAAGGAGGACACATAGAAGGGACTGTTGGAGAAGGTGAACAAAACCAAATATAGTGGATGAGTAAGAAACTAGAGGATCAGGAAAATCAAGATCGGAGACACAATATAAGGATTTTTGGGATTCCAGAAGGAAAAGGAGGGCTCTGAGACTGGAAAATTCATCCAGGAGCTTCAGCAGGACTGCTTCCCGGGATCTCCCGTGCCTGGGGACTTTGAGCTGAAAAGGATGCATCGGGAGTTGATGCTGTGTTCCGAGAACAACGCAAAGCCGCAGGTGATAATAGTTAAATTATTGCAATTTCAAGACAGAAAGCATATCATTCGGGAGGCTTGAAAGACTGGATTCATTTGATGTAAGAGCTGGAAGGTGGGGTGTGTTCCTAGATCTAGCCATTGAGACTGTCCAATGCTGCAAGAACCTGCTTAAATCCCAAGATTATTTGGCACAACAGGGTATAAAGGCTGCCATCTGGTACCCCGCAAGACTAATCGTTATAGACAACAGGGTGTGGTGGTTTTTCAATTCACCAGAAGCAGTGGCAAAATATGTCCGAGGACCTCACACCAAAAGGGGCCAAGAGGACACAGGATCATCGTGTGGCTCACCAATGCATAACTGCAAGAGCAGCTCCCCACCAACGGAGGACTTCTGCAGGTTCGGGTGACCCCCAGGGGATGCGGAACCCCGGAAGGGGGATGGAGAAAGGGAACAGAATGGAGGTGGCCACAGTGATATGGACAGAGATGGATGGATGCAGAGAACGGAGATGAAGACCACCTGTCTGCAAGGTGTGGTTGAAATTCGCATCAGTGCTGGTGAATGCCAACAATAGTTCTCTATTTTGCATTGTTGTTCGCAGACAGACAACGATACAAGGAGTTTCCTGGTTTATCTATCACATTGCATCTAGGAAATGACTGATACAATAGGGGATGCTGGCTGAGCGGTAATCGGGACTAAGGTGATGGATCGGGAAGCCCAAGCGGGAGGTTGCTCAGGGGAGAGAAGGGGGAGGAGTTGACTTGCATAAGGTGTAATTAGGAAAAGAATGGGATGGGAGGTATACAAGGGGATGAGAATGTACTGGATACTGATGATACGGTATATATTTTAGAATACTTACTGTGGAATTGTGCCGTGCAGAGGGGAGGGAGTTTAGAGGGGCCTGTTCAAGGATGGGATGTACTAAATATAAAAACCAAAGAAGATGAAGGGGAGGGAGGGAAATGGAGAGTTGCAACTTTTGTTTGATGTAAGAACATAAGAACATAAGATATGCCATACTGGGTCAGACCAAGGCCCATCAAGCCCAGTATTCTGTTTCCAACAGTGGCCAATCTAGGTCATATGCACCTAGCAGTTTCCCCAAGAGACACAAGTTCCACAATGCTTGTACTGGGTCAAGCATTGATATCTTCGGTCCCTTCTTAATAATGGTTTATGGACCTTTCCTCCAGGAACTTGTCCAAACCTTTTTTAAACCCAGCTACACTAACAGCCTTTACTACATCCTCTGGTAACAAATTCCAGAGTTTGATTACACGTTGAGTGAAAAAATATTTTCTTTTATTAGTCTTAAATAGTTTACCCTGTAGCTTCATTGCATGTCCCCTAGTCTTTCTATATTCTGATAAGGTAAACAATCGATCTACGTTTACCCGTTCCACTCCGTTCATTAATTTATAGACTTCTATCATATCTCCCCTCAGCCGTCTCTTTTCCAGGTTAAAGAGCCCCAACCTTTTTAGCCTTTCTTCATAGGAGTATCCTTCCATCCCCTTTACCATTTTGGTGGCTCTTCTCTGAACCTTTTCTAAAATCGCTATATCCTTTTTAAGATACGGCGACCAGAATTGCACACAATATTCAAGGTGCGGTCTCACCATGGAACGATATAGAGGCATTATAATATCTTTTGTTTTATTTTCCATTCCTTTCCTTATCATACCTAGCATTCTATTTGCTCTCTTGGCCGCCGCTGCACACTGGGCCGAGGGTTTTAACATGGTATCCACAATGACGCCTAAATCTTTTTCCTGGGTGGTGGTTCCTAATGTGGAACCTTGCATCGTGTAACCATAGTTTAGGTTGTTCTTCCCTAGGTGCATAACCTTGCACTTGTCCACATTAAATTTCATCTGCCATTTTGATGCCCAGTCTTCCAATTTATCAAGATCCTCTTGCAATTTTTCACAATCCTCTTGGGTTTTAACAACTTTAAATAGTTTTGTGTCATCCGCAAATTTGATAACCTCACTCGTTATTCCACTTTCCAGGTCATTTATGAATATGTCAAAAAGCAGCGGACCCAGCACAGATCCCTGGGGTACACCACTATTCACCTTTCTCCATTGGGAAAATTGGCCATTTAGCCCTACCCTCTGCTTTCTATCTTTTAACCAGTTTCTGATCCACAATAGTACATTGCCTCCTATCCCATGACTCTTTAGTTTTGCCAAAAGTCTCTGATGAGGGACCTTGTGAAAGGCTTTCTGAAAGTCCAGATACACAATATCAACCGACTCACCTTTGTCCACCTGTTTATTCACTCCTTCAAAAAAACATAACAGATTAGTAAGACAAGATCTTCCTTGCCTAAAGCCATGTTGGCTGTCTCCCATTAGGTTGTGACTATCTACATGCTGAGTAATTTTATTCTTTATGATGGTTTCTACCATTTTTCCCGGTACTGACGTCAGGCTCACCGGTCTGTAGTTTCCCGGATCACCCCTGGAACCCTTTTTAAAAATTGGTGTTACATTGGCGATCCTCCAATCTTCAGGTATTAGAGATGATTTTAATGATAGTTCACAGATTACTGATAGCAGGTCTGCAATCTCATATTTCAGTTCTTTCAACACCCTTGGATGTATACCATCCGGCCCAGGTGATTTGCTACTCTTCAGTTTATCTAATAGTTGTAAGACATCTTCCCAATGTATCGATATTTCCTTCAATTCTTCCGCACCTTTAAATACCACTTCAGTCATGGGTAACATCCCTACATCTTCCTCAGTAAAGACCGAAGCAAAGAATTCATTCAGACTCTCCGCTATCACCTTGTCGCCTCTTAGTGCTCCTTTAACCCCTTTATCATCTAATGGACAAACTGACTCTCTCACAGGTTTTCTGCTACGAATGTACTTGAAAAGGTCTTTATTTCACGTTTTTGCTTCCGCAGCAAGCTTCTTCTCAAATTCTCTTTGCCTGCCTTATCAATGCCTTGCATTTGACTTGCCAGTGCTTGTGCTGTTTCCAGGTTTCATCGTTTGGCTCTTTTTTCCATTTCCATTTCCATGTTATTGGGTTTGGATGTTTTGATGCATTGCTCAGCATGTGTGCATGGGATTGCAATGTGTGGGCGACGTTTGAGCAGTGTGGGGACAGATGCGAGTGATATAAAACATTGGAACAAATGATGGGATATAAAATAACATCATTAAATATTAGGTGAATAAACAACCTAATCAAGAGGAAGCGCATGCTTGATTCTCTTGCTCCACTCCCAGGTAGCCATAGCGCTATTGCAGGAAACACATCTTATTAGAGCTGAATAAGAGAAACTAAAAGGGAAAGGGTATGTCCACATGTATTGCTCTGCATATAATGCAAAAAAAAGTGTGTGTGTGGGGGGGAAGGGGTTGCCATCTCAATACGTAAGAGTGCCCATTGAAATATATGCATCAGGAGGGGATACACAGAGGCAGGTGGTTTGGCTCGCAAGGAGCAATATAAGATCTCTATACTTCATCTCTATGCACCTAACAGGAAAAAAGTTCATTTTTTTTAGGGATTGGGTGGGTGAATTCGCTAAAGTGGTAAAAGGGGACTGGGTGGAGGCAGAAAACATGAATCGTGCTTTGGGGAAGGAAGATAGGTCTACTACGGAGGCAAAAAACATAAATCGAAGGGGAAAGAATTGTAAGTTCATATGCAAAAATGGGCATTGGTAGAGCTTTGGCAGAAACAGAACTGGTCCTGCAAGGAGTATACATGTTATTCTCCTAGGACAGACAACTGTTCTAGAATAGACTACATACCAATACCCCAAGATAGCACTGGGATATTTGTCGGGATGGGGATTCAGCCAGCGATGCTCTCTGATCATGGGATGGTGGAAGGCTGATGGAAACCACAAGGACATCAATGGAAAGCAGACTGGTCAGTGTGGAGAGCAAATGTGTGTCTCCTTTGCAAGGTGGAGGTGGCGAGGAAAATAAACGACACTGAGGGTATCAGATGGGGCCTTGTGGGATGGGGGGGAAGGGGGGGACAGCATTCCTTAGGGGCCTCCTGATTCAGGTGGCCTCACAGCATAAGACAGACAAGGAATGGCAGAAGGAAACATTGCTTTACCGGATTTGGGAGTTGCAACGAGAGCACAAACAGGGAAGAGGTCAGTGCTGCATTGGTCAATGGCAGCCCAGGCACAGCTGTATATACTGGAGGCAGAGAGGAGTGGCCTAGTGCTTGGGGCAAGTTGCCTCTGACCAAGGGTTTGAATCCCGCTGGGGTACAGCAACCCCGAGCTGGAGGGACTGAGATTTCTAGTCCCACAGGCACTTTGTGGCCTTGGGCAAGCCACTTAACCCTCTGTTGCCTCAGATAAAAAACATAGATTGTGCGTCCTTCGGGGACAAGGGAAATATATACCGTACCTGAATGTACACCGCTTTGACCCAGTTTAAAGCAGTATATAAGCACTGCTAACTAAATAAATAGTGGGTATACTTAGGCTTACAAAACGTAATTATACGAAGCAGTGTAATACAAGCGGGGAAACTCTTAGCATGGCAGTTAAAGAAATAGCAAGTGGACAGTTTGGTGGTGGAGGTGGACGGATAGGAAGGTGGCAAGATATGTACAACCAAGGGGAATGTGGGGCCTTTTGTGCCTTCTATGAAAAGTTATACACATCGGAGTGTCAGGTGCATATGGCAGAACTGGACACCTACCTCGCGAATCTGAACCTCCTGAGTTTAGATCGATCAGAGGCAGAATATTTGGGGAAGAAGATTACCGCTCTGGAGGTGCAGGAGACAATTAAAAATTGCCTGACAGAAGGCAGCGGGGGAGGATGATTACCCTCAGAATTTTATCAAGCACTCCAGGAGGAGATCTCCCTGAAGAGCTTTTGGAAAAAAAATCCACACCAGAACAAGGGCAATCTCCTCCCGGGGACTATGAAGGAGGACAACATTATAATATTGCCCAAGGAGAGGAAACCACGTAATCAGCGTAGCAGCTATAGGCCCATAGCGTTAATTAACTGCGATGCAAAATTGTTTACTAAGGTGTTGGCCAAGCAGCTGGAGGATATCTTGCCCCAGTTGGTTCACCCCAATCAAATAGGGTTTGTTAAGGGTATGGTAATATCAGATAATGTGAGGCAGGCAGTCAACCTGATTCACACGACACGCAAGCAGAGTCCCAGCACTTGGCATGACATTGGATGCAGAGAAAGCATTTCATCACATGGAATGGGTATTTCTCTTCCGAATGATTGAGAAGTTTAACAAGCGCAGGGTTTATACAGGTTAAGGCGGCGCTATACCGTTCCCCCCCCAAAGCTAGGGTACTGGTTAAAACGGGGACTGCTCTGCTGAATTTGTTTTGCATAGGGGTACAAGACAGGGCTGCCTGCTCTCGCCAATGTTATTTGCAATTGTGATTGAGGTTTTTGCGGCTCACGTCAGGGTATTCATCCAGTGAAGGTGGGGAAATCTGAACACAAAATTGTACTTTGGATGATAAGTGGCCTAGTCATAAATACCAGTGTGAGTCTCTCTCTGAATTCTTGCAGGAGATCCATCAGATTTTGTAAGTTTCTGGCTTTAAAGTTAACCTTAGCAAAACAGAGGCACTAAACCTGGGGGGGGGAATGTCACTGATTTCTTCCTGGGGTTCCCGTTATAGTGGGCAGAACATAAGACCAAATACCTGGGGGTATATAATTGGACAGAACCCAGGGGATCTTTTTAGAGATAATTTTGCCCTTCTAACAGCACAGCTGGAGGGAACACTCCAGCGATGGATGGACTTGCATTTGAGCTGACTTGGGCAGATAGCCACGTTGAAAATGATTATTATTCCGAAATTCACATTTTCTTTCCTCCCAGCTACCCATAACGCTACCAGCTGCATTCTTTAAAATCTGGGAGATGTGTTTTTTTGCGGTTTATGGGGGGGGGGGGGGGAGGTAAGAGGGCAAGAATAGGTGTTGACTGGTTGTCGAGAGCAAGGGAACAGGAAGGGTTAAATTCCTGATGCTGAGTTTCTATTA